>LR738541.1:28973007-30208007 GCA_902685375.1 Neostethus bicornis
AAAGGTGATTGACAATATGTAGGTGCTGACCATAAGTAATACAACTCAAAGGAATGAACCCGTTCATGCTATCCTTTACTACTACCATGTGAAACACTTTAGCTGCCAATAAATTCCTTTCACTTTTATTTTACTCCTCAGTCGAATATCAAAATGAACTTTTAATCTGATATCGTGTTGTTTTCCATAAAGGAGAGCTTCCAATCAACATTTATGAACACAGACTGGCACGATGAGTTTTAATAACTTATAGCTCTCCTGTAAATGGGATTATGTGTAGCAATTACTCATTCAAAAGAGCTTTCGTTAACATT
Organism: Neostethus bicornis; assembly: GCA_902685375.1. Taxonomy (NCBI): domain Eukaryota; kingdom Metazoa; phylum Chordata; class Actinopteri; order Atheriniformes; family Phallostethidae; genus Neostethus; species Neostethus bicornis. Next base: position 28,973,322 of record LR738541.1, read on the forward strand.
GGGCTTGTTTTGTCATCCACCAAGGTTAGAAAAAAAAAAGTTTGCAAAAGATTCTTTAATTTAGCAAGAACACCCTGAGTTATTATTGGAAATGACAGCTGAACCTGATGAAATTGTATTCTCTATTGAAAGCCAAATTGCTATCAGGCCTACATGGTTTTTCTGTGCTGGAACCATACTAATTTTGCATAAAAACAGTGGTAAATGTATTTAGAAGCCATAATAGCATATTACTGTGGAGTCTTCCTTTGCCCTCACACGTGGACCCCATTAATCTAGGACTTCGATTTGCATGTAAATGTGGTCAACTTTCATATCATCAAAATACATGAGTTCTACACCATCAGCAGGCCAACGAGCCTTGTTGCTGGGTGTGGTTGTGTGTATGTGTACACATAAAATCCCACATGCAAGCTTGCTTTAAAATACATGTGTGAGTATATGTGTATTCGTAAGATATTTCAAATTCATAAGTGCAAATTTATATTTCAATCCATGTGTGTATGTGTGTGAATGGCTGTGAGAACGCCTGGGTTTGTGTTGCTTGTGTTGATATGGGTGAGTAGGGTTGTTGCTATAGGAATATTTGGTCTCAAAATAATGCATGGAGGTTTGATGTGCAATTACTTTTGTATATTAGGAATTTCACAGAGGTCAGACTAACAAGGTAGAAAAGGTGATGACACACCAAGAGATAAAAAGGGAAAAGCATATCAATATTGCATGTGTGTCAGTGTGTGTATGTATGATTGGAGGTGAGCCAGAACTGTCTGGTGCACCCCTTTGTTGTACAGATACCAACACCTGGATCTTTGAAAATACAGAACATGTCTTTCTTTTTTGTAATCTTATTCCCCAATTTTTTTTTTTTAGAAAAATTATTCAGGCTCAGAATAAAATTAGAGTTCCATTATTAATGAAAGATAAAGCTTAAAGAAAATTTGTCAGATTTCTTTATAAACTTCAATTATTTTTGTTATTATTATTTTATATTACTTTTTCATTATTTTATACTACTTTCACTATTTTATATTACTTTTTTTTACTATTATGAATGAGCTTAACGTTATTAGAATGTTCTCAACGTTTCTAACCTGAAGATTTGTCGAACTATTTTATGTAAGAATAGATTCATCTACTAAGCATCATGAGAATCAGTTACTGCCCATCAGGGTCTTGATATTTGCCGAATTCAAGTTAACCCTCACTAGCAAATAAAGATCAAAACAAAAGCTATTTTGAATACACACAACAAAAAGATTAAATAAAAATATAGAGAAAAGAAAGACACCAAAGTAATTGTCAATTAGAAAGAGTGTGTTAGAGGCTCCAAACCATGAAGTCCGATTTGGGTGAGAAAAAATGTACCTCATTGTATAAGAGTATATCATATACACGTGTATCTGTATATTTTTTATGCATCTACCTACACACACATCTATGTGTTTATATGATCACATCCCAGGTGAGATTAAATCTGTGATAACATGTCTTTTGTCTATTCAAGAAATATTTACCACGGAACAGAGTTTTCTCTGTTGTCAAGCAGAAAATCAGTTACACGGAAGAAGTTTCTAACCAAAAGGCATTGTCTTTCTTTGAGATGGTGTCAATCAGGGTATGAAAGATATAAGGAAGAAGGTTAAAAAGAAACTTGATTATCACTCGTTGGTGTGGTTGAAGAACAGATCAAACAATGATAAAAGGTATGACAAGAGAGGAATGGTATTAAAGAAGATGAGTAAGAAAGAGACGGATAAGCAGGTGAGGAGAGAAGAGAGCTAGATTTTTAAAAGCAGTAGACGAAGCTTTAATTGGTCAATCTTTCTATGGATTCATTACTATTTTATACGCAGTTTAACCTTTGTGAGGCTATACCTCGGGGCTCTACAGCTGTTTGATACTGCAAAGAAAAGAGAGAGTCATTTACATACCGCTCTCGTTTTGTTGATCTGATGTTTGCTCAGAAAAAAAATAAAAAAACTCACAACATAAACCAAAAAGTTGCATCTAGGAAAATGAGATGTTTCATACTCTGCATCACTTTTAATCATTGTGACCTCAAAACAGCTCCAAAAAGTAAAAGGCTACACAAATTAGGCTTCAAATTTCTCTTTTTAAAAAGATTTAACCTGATATTGAGGTAAGGTGCAACTGAATTAAATTCCAAGTCCAACATCAAGGAAGATTCAGAATTCTGCTCTTTATAAATCTTCATAGTTAAGTTTCAAACATTTGTTAGTAGTTATTTGCCTTGATCAAACATTTGTCTTGATCAATTTTGTCCTTCCAAATAAAAATAGTTTAAAATCTCATAAAAATAAGATTAAAATGATGTCCCATATTAAATTCCATCTATTTATTTTCTCATAAAATAGTTCCATAAAATAGCTTCTTGCCGTTTACTGTTTTATCCAGCATCGAGTCATGGGGCCACAGCCTTCACAGAGAAGTCCAAAAATGAAATAAAGATACATTTTTCTATTTTAAAATAAAATTCTTAAAATAGAATAACAAAGCTAATCTGACTAACACAAATTTATTATAACAGTTATCGTGGCTTTTTCAATTGTTTTTTTTTTTTTTTTTTTTTTTTTAATAAAAATATTCCCAATGCATGGAGCTGAAAGAATTGTGTCAACACAGTTAGACAAATAATCTCACATAATTTTTAAGAAAAAAAAACAGATAAAAAATTTAAGCGTAAAGTTATGCCGTATCCTGGCGAGTAGTTTATGGACAACATTGGCTTTGAGATGTCATCCACACCTCCTGCTTGTTATGGAGCAGAGAAGACAGAGAAGGTTGTGTACGGAGTGGGGTGAAGGAAAACGCAGCGGCACTGAGTTGAAAAAAAGGATGTTGAAGAAAAGAAAAAGGAGAAAGCGGGAGCCAGCTCTCACTAAGGAGGAAATCCCTCTTTCCATCATTATCCTGTAAAATATCATTTGATTGGCTGCTCAGTGGCAGGGGCCCCTGATGGCTGCATGGCTCTGTCGTCGGGCTAAGGATGGAAACAGCTTTTCGCTTTTTCTGTCAAAACTAGCTTTGCCCAAATGGTATCATTTTAAATGCCATGACAGTGGAAGGTGGAAGGGAGTGTGATGGGCCTAAGGGTATACATAGACCCCATATGCTAGTGACACTGATACAAGTGTAATTCTAGACTATTAGAGTGACACTGGAGATCCTCCAACCTATACCCCCACACACACACACACACACACACACACACACACAGACACACACACATACACACATGCACACAGAACACAGAACACGAAGCAGCTGAGGGTGTATGTGGAACAGGCTGTCATGCCATGAAAATTTAAGAAATTCTTTAACCTGGCCTTTCACGATCCCTTCCACCTTTGAATATTTTATATTGCCAAAATGATTTATTAACTTGAGACAGTTACAGCTCAGTAGGGCCAGGTAGAGCCACAGGGACAACAGCGGGGTGAGACCCACAGGGTGCCACATCGATCAACTGGCAAAAGAAAAGAACTTACATTTTACACTCAATTTTCTTTTTTCTTGTCCTTTTTTTCCCCAGTGAGAGTTGGTTGAGGTGGGAAAAAAAGCTTTTAAATTTGAATATGGAACATTTGCAAAGCTTTCTGAAAAAACAGATAGATTTTTAGGTTTCTTTTACCATACGTGAAAACAGCAAAAGTTATTTATTGACATTATATTTCTAAAAAAACAGCATTTACATTTAAGTGCTTATTGTAATGTGTATGTGTGTGTGTGGTTTTTTTTTTACTAATCTCTAAGTATACAATGCTAATCAGTTGAAAATTTACTCTTTCATTTCCATCTTTTTAACAACTCATGATTGCCAGAGACACTGTTAAGCCAACAATGTCACAAAGGTCACTGAGCAGTGGAGGAAAAAGAAAAGGCAATCAGTCACCCAATACCTCAAAAATCTATGTTAAAGGGAGAAACTAAGACCAAAAGATATGATGGACAAGGTAAAGCTGCAAAAAATGAGAAAAGGGTCAAAAGAGAAATTAAACTATAGGAATTATCCAACCACAGAGAGATAGAGCACCATGAAAAAATAAATGAGACAGAAAGTGAGAACCATCAAAATGGAGCAAGAATAAGGGGGCAGTGAAGCAGATAGGGCCCCTGGGAGCCAGTCCGAGAACAAAAGCAGCCCTTCTGCTAATTGACTGCAGAATTAGCCCCATCTCCCCCAGTGGGACCGTGGAGAGGCAGCAGCAGATGGAGGCAGACTGGACACCAGAACAGAAAGAAGGGACTGCGAAACCTGCCGTGAAGCTGGCCACAATTGTGGGTCACAACACCGCAACACGTTCCTTGTTTAACAGGACACAACCAAGCACGGAAAAATGAGTGAGAGAGCTGGGGGGATTAACAAAGGTTAAAATAAAAGATGTGAGCAATTGGTAGGTGAAGAGTGAGGTGACTGTATGAGGAAGTATAAAATCAGGAATTTGAACTATTTATTTCAATGTTAAGAATGAATTTACTAAATATAAGTAAAGTTTGCACAGTAATTACATTAAATTAATCAGCAGTTCCTTGAAGTGGCAAACAAATTGATAAAAAAGATGAGTCACTATACATTTGTGTAATTAATCTGTTTCTTCTTCTGAGTGTTTGGATTTTCATTCATAGTTATTTTGTGTGTGAAAAAAAAATTGGACTTTATTCCTGTCACTATGTTTTACGGACGGCTTGGTGCCGTACCCTACAATTAGTTCGAAATTTTGTTATTTAACTGTCAGGTACATAGTGCTTGCATTTTCCTTAGATCATAATTTAAATAGTCAAAAAGTAAGAAAAACTGTTAGAAAACTTTTTTTCATTCATGTCAAGTTTCAAAACTAAAATAAGTCATTAAAATTTGAATGAGTGACACTCCAAATGCCAACTTCCAAAAATTCTGATAGAAAAAGATTACAGCAGCACCACTCCACCCTGCATAACCAAGTAGTTCAAATAACTCTAAAGCTGAATTACACTGCTCAAAGTACTTTTTTAAAGTGCCAAATGCAACCATTCCTTTTCTAGGGATTACTCTAAGGAATGTATTTACAGTTTCTTTCTCTCATATGAAGGCTGTATGGAAATCAGAAGACTACAGACACCACTCATGGGCTGTTTTGAAATTCAAAGAAGGTAAGGAGTAAAACTATATTGTCCTTTTGAGGATGCAAGAGGATGCTTTCCATTCTGCACAGCACCATGACTGTCATAGTAATCTGATATGACAAATTCACATACAGTGGATTAGCTGCCGGTGGAGAAAGCCAGAGCGGTTAATATTTGTTGATGTCGCTTTTATCCAGGAGGTCTGGTGTCCCAGAGCTGTGGTTACCCCGATAGAGAGAAGAAGGAAAGGAAAGAAATCTTTATTTTCTGGCCAACAACAAAAGTAAAATAAAGAGGAATAATCTGAGAGCCAGTGGGCCTGCTCATCACTTTGTATGCTGTCAAAATCTTTGATGTTCCCCGACTCTTGATGTCGGCAGCTATGAAAAATGCTTAGCTCAATTTAAGCCTCTCGCAAAAAAGGGCTAACAACTGTAATTAAATCATTAAATTCTTGTCTACGCTTCACAGAGCATAGAGAAAATTAACTTCCCACCAACCTCATTTTCTACTTGAACATGAAATAATGATTTTTTTTTTTTTCCTCAAGCTCATAATTACAAAGCTAACATCTGATAGAGTCAGCATCCAGGGGGGATTATCACATGCATGAGTATTAGACCTCATTACCAGCTTGACTGCAAAATTATTACATCTTGTAATTGGATGGTGAGATTTATACACAGATTGGCTGGGTTTCTGTAAGATTGTAATTACAAGCTTCATTGGTTTGCTACTTATCGGAACTTCACAGAGAAAACAACTGGTAAAATGAAATGAGCATTTCATTAACCTATCGCCTTATCAGGGGAAAAACCTGTGTAACGTTCATGTATGCATTAACATAAATAGGATCATTCATTCTGCTGCCAGATAGCCTGGGCTTCAGTTCTTTTTTCTCTCCTTCTTTAAGCAATGAAGCTAGAGAGAAAGACTGTGGTGGTGTAGGTTTGATTGCAGTCGGGCAGGGAGGGGAGGAGGTCGGTGGCAATATTCATTCATTTTTACAGAGTTTATTTAACCTTCATAATCCCGCGCTGATGGGGAGGAGGGGGAGGACACACAAGGAGAAAATGTGGAGAAACAGAATGGAGATGCCAAAGGCTGTGGGGGAAAGAAGAAAAAATAATAATAAATTAGTTGTCTAACGTTACAAGGGATGAACTCAATATATCTATTACTTAAAGACTAACTGACTGTGAAAGTGCTCATTTCATGAGAGACGAGGCAGTGGGCTGTCGGGGGACTCGTGGGGCTCTGAGGTGGCCGCACTCTCCCTCTTCCCAGCTCTCTCTTTCACTACTGCTCTGTCTCTTGCTGCTTTGATGTACCCCCTTTCACTTTTAACAAACTCTGGCCATGTTCCGCTTGTGCTCAAACACAACAGCAGGTGCGAGTCAGAGGCCTGCATAAATAACCTCCTTACACAAAGACACTTATGGATCGATCCAGATTTTGATGCTTTTAACAAAAAACGTGTGTGTATGGATACGTGTGTATGTGCCTTAGGATGGAGAGAGCAGAAAACAAATGAGGAAGAGCAGTATGGGACAGCGAGAGGGAGGTGGAAAGGGGGTAAGCAGACTGAAGGGAGGGGTTTTAAAATGGTTCAATTACAAGGCGAACACTATTTCACTCTTCTTAACAAGAAATTTCATGGTATGGGCCGATGTTTGGCAGAAACAGCTGAGTGCCACTAATGCTAAAACATTACACTCCGCCAGATCAGCTGTTCCCTTTTGAGATAGGAGTCAGTTGTGATTGAACTTCATTGTTCAGACTGGTTTCTTTTTCAGCTGGGATCAATGATGCTTCAACCTGTGTGTGATGTAAAAGGCTATGCTGCAACCTGCTACAAATTCCATGTAACACCATCTCTTCACTGGGAACAAAAAAGTGAACAATCCTTCTTGTTAAGGTTTTAGTTACATCAGGATAGCTGTCCTTTTTAATGATAAACATACTCGTGTCTTTTATTGGTTTTAATGCTGTTTTTTTACAGCCTCACTGATGGTGATGCCAAATTGTGTTTAACATCACTTTATATATATATATATATATATATATATATATATATATATATATATATATATATATATATATATATATATATATATATATATATATATAAACCACATCTGCCATTTTCAGTCCTTGAACTTTTTGGTTTGTGATCTAAATGAAACACATTGGTTATAAAAACTATTAAAGCTTGTATTCATTTATTCATTTGTCAGGCTGATAATAAAGACATATTTTTAATCTATATGCTTCCATGTAGACATTTTATATTTCTCATTCTGATTTCTTTTCATAAAATAGCATTGTATATGTAAAAACATTGTCCTTCTTAAGCTCAAATGATACATGTCAGAAGTATGTATTTTGCAGTCAAAGTGTCAAATTTTGTCCAAAAAAAGTGACCTCTAGAGGTCTTATCATCACTTGCATTTGACAGCCAGACAGACAGACTACACATAGCTTTCTTTCTTCGTATCCATCCTTCATTCACTCTTATAATCATTACTTGTTTCATTTTGTTGGACTTATATCTATTTAATTGTGTGTATTTGTTTATGCACTTACTTGTACTAAGAGATATTTGCAGAATTTGTTTTCTTTTTTTGGACCAATCAATACTCGTGTTGCGGTTTAGGTGCTCTTGGTGTGCTCTATGACTGTCTACCAGTGATGATGTCATGAGGCAACAAGATGCAAATGTATTCACATACTGTAATATGATCTGGAATCATATTACAGTATGTGAGAACTCTTGAGAACTCTTGTGTAAGGACATTAATGAGAACTCTTGAATTAAAGTTTTTTGCATAGATACATATCACTGTTTCATTGTGAACTTATTAATTGAAGTACTTACAGTAATTGTACTCATTGGTGATGACTCCTATATTTACTATTAATTGCCCATAATCTTTAGTGTGATCTTATCATATTTTAATGAATTTATTATGAACTGACGTCTAGCGTTCCATAAGCTTTGAAACCAACCAGGTTGTAGTTGTTTAAAGGACTTAGTCCACACTTAAGTTCACCTCAGAATTTTTTTATGTTGGACAACAACAGTATTGATACTGCAAATGGATGCAAACAATGATGGGTTTGGTTGATTAGGTTTTACCTTAAGTAATTAATCTCGCATTTAACAAAAACAAAATAATTCAATAACTTGGCATTATTTTGTCAGCTTGTGTATCATGACTGTCTAACAAAGCAAATGACTTAATTTTAACTGCAAGTTTTTCCCAATCTCTCAAGATGAAGTGATAAGTGACATGGTGACTAATTTGAAAAATCAATTTATTTTGTAATGAATATCATCATATTTCATTAGAATATGCACAGAAGCAAAACTACAAACAACAAATTTTGTATGTCTGTTTCTTAAAAATGTAAAAACTTACATAAAATATTGCTGTTTGGGGTCAGTAGACACAGCAGTGAGCAACATCTAAACACATTTCCACTTTTTTAAGGCTTTTTAGTCTTCTGTTTACAACCAATGAAACACTCCAGGAAGTTAAACCCCAACACAACTGTAACAGAATAAGTCTAATCGGTGATCAAGGTGATGGAAATCTTAAGAGTGAGAGGCTCAGGTATCCTGGGGAGCATGTCCAGTAACATATAAACATCAAGTTTAAAAAGTTAGAACAAAGACACAGCAAAGTAAGAAGCAGAACATCATGATAACAGATGAAAGACCCAACCTCATTAAAATTCCATTTGTCATGCATGCTGTCTGTTGATCATTTTATCTGTAGGTCTACCCTTTTACACAACTACCAAAGTATTTCAATTCAAAAGAGTACTTCAGTATAAAAAAGATTTTCCCCCAAGAAGCCGTTCCTTAAAATTCAATTAACTTTGTTCACAAATAAATGTGGCAATTGTATCATCTAAAAGCAGATTTGCATGCTTCAATTTTTTTCAGCTTTTCTGAACCAAATAAACATTTGAAATTGGAAAGCATTACTTATGAATATTTCTGAGCTTTCAAACCAATTTGTGAGCCTCCCTCATTCAGATTTAGCATAAAATTAAATGTGGGACAAAGCATGGACTTTGATATCACAACTGTTTTTGTCCAAAGTGTCTTTTTTTATCTATTATGGGGAAATTGGGGTAGTGGGGAGGGGCAGATCCATCTTACACATCTTGTTTTTGTTCCATTTATCTGTAAATGAATTGTACAGATACATTTCTTCATCTGTCTGTTACTGCCTTCTGGCTGACTGAAATTTAATTTATTATTCATAGACAAGTTAAACTCCTGGTAATGTAATCTGTTTGTGAATTGCCAAAAATGGTTAATTAACTATGCATTCTTTGTTGCGATCAAATTCACGCTGACTTGCAAGTACATGCAGATGAAACCAGTTTTAAGATATCGCACATTTTATGAAGGTGAATAGAGATTACAGCCCTGAAAAATGAATATTTTAAGTATATCTACATCTCAAGATGGTCGAAGTTGTCCGTGGGATGTGTAAAAGTGTGTTTATGATTATGTTTGTCCCATAAACATGCTTTTATAATGCCAATGTTAATCCTCTGAGGTGAGCAAAGTAATAAAACACTGCTTGAAGCAGTTAAAACTGTTTAAAGACCAATAAATGCTACATCCTCCTCTATTCCCTTTCACCACATTACTCCTACTTTCTGTCTTCTTGGCTAGCTATATCTATTCATTAGCTCCAGCCCCTATGGCAATGAGAGTCTTTAACCTCCATTAGATCTAATGTTGATATGTTTCCCCAGCAAAGAGCCAAAACAATTAACACCCCTTCTCACATTTCTTTCCCCTTAGCCCCTAACCACATCAGAATCTGGGCCCACCCGTTCATTACCCACCCCTGAGAATACCCTTGGGAGGAAAGAAGTCAGATCCTTGGCTGTTGTCTTTTGTATGGTATGTAGTTAGAAGCCAGAATGAGTTCAAAGAAGCTTGTCAACAATAATGAACAACTGCACTTTCTCTATAATTTTGTCTTGAAGTGATGGTAAGTTTCTTCTATCTTTTTCTTTTGGGAAATGAAATCACAACTGTATTTTTTAAGGAGGGAAAACAAACAATAAAACAAACAAAAAAATCCTGCTTCTGGAGTTTAGCAATGTCCAGATGTTGGAGGCAACAAGTTGATTTTGGAGTTAGATTTTATGTTTTTGCAAAGAAACAATAGGATTTAGATTTTATGATCAATTAGAAACATACATGAGACTTGGAAGAAATGCATAGTTTTAAAAAGTAAATAATCATGATGCCTCCATATTAAAACTGTCAATATAACACGTTAAAAAAGCACAGAAACATTTATTCAAATCTGAGTTCATAGTGACAAAGTTTAGAACTAGAAACTTTTACCTTGAAGTTACCTGCTCAGATTTATTTACATCTATACAAGATTAAATACACATTAGGTTGTCTCCTCGTATCACAATACAAACCAAAAATGAATATTTCATTCTCTCACAATGAATAAAAGTATATTCTTTATGTTCTGTTTTTGTTTCATTTCCTGATGTGGTGTCCCTAATTCCAGGAGGCTGTTTAGGAGCAAATAAAAGAACAAACCCAGCTCAGCTGAATTTGTAGATTGGACTTTGAGTGAATCAAAACACAATTTGCTGACTCTGTCAGTTGTGTTCTGCAAAATGACAATACACAAAAACATATACTTTGTATTTATAGAAAAATAAAAAATACAAATACATTTATTTGACTTAAGATGTAGTCACTTTAAAATTGTATAACGTTAGAATTATTGTTATTTTAAAGCAGAAAAAAATCCTATAATTTTGCTAATATCATCCCTTGTAGGCCTGGTTAGAGGTCTACTTTTGGAAAGATATGACTAATATTCATACATTTGTTACTAACTAGTTGAATGCATATCTAATTAAATATGATTTTAATCAAATTATCATTGAGCCATTGGTGTCTATTTGTAGCGAGCATTGAATGAACATACAAGTAAATGTTCTGCAGCAAAAAAGAACTGAACTCCAAGACTTCGTCGTCTAGTCGGAACTGACTGAAACCCCCCAACTGCTTAACTGTCAAGTGTATAACATCATGACCTGCTAACACCCAGAATAGACCTATTTTATTATCCAGGAAATTTCTACTTTCCTTACCGATAGGTGTGGCGCAGTTGTTCATGTATCAGATATCTCACAGTAACACCAGTGGTTCTCCGACTTCAACCCAAAGTACAGTCGTTCCAACGCAGCTCTGGAATCTACAACCAACACGAGTGTAAATACACCCTCTACAGCAATAAAGGAGAATATTTAACAGTTGTGACAATCCATTAATATTATTGATATTCATCTAATCCCCCCTCCGGGGTAGCGGGAGTTTTGGTCTCAACACTTAATTTGATAATCCGCGAGAAAAGCACAAAAGGAACATTCTGCAGATTCTTAACCTTTCTTCAACTTTGGCACTCCCAGAGGCAGGAAAGGAGTATCTTTCACCACAGTTATTAGTTCACAGAGACACCCTTGACCTCTGCGGTGGTAGCCAACTGTCAACATAACTGGTGTTATTATAATACAGGTTCACTCTCTTTGACTTCTACCAGAGTCATTTAGGCCTACCTGTTGACCCAGATCCACATTGGCATTCAAGCATTTTAAATGCAGATTTTAATTAAAGTATAAATTTGCACAATTTGAAAACCATACTCTTAGTGATTTCTACCATGGTTAATATGACCTCCAAGGAATGATCAAGTTAGTAATGGTACATTTATATTTTAGGGTGGTGAAAATGATAGTTTAGTGACAATTAAAGGAAAGAGATGATCAGAAAACAAGATTGTCAGCATTTGTAACACTGGTTAAGTTTTTATATTCACACAATCATTCATTTTGAGACACCTATTAGAAAGAAATACTTTATTTTAATATTAAAATAAAAATTGATCACACAACTTTGTTATATACATTTTTTAAAATAGTGTTTATTTAAAAAACAAATGCTCAGCTCTCTTTATATTTTCCACACTTATTATTAACATTAATATTTTAGTTATAAGTAGAAGAAGTAGCAAAGACTGACTTGTTTTCTATTCATTACACTAAACTCAGAATCTCTCCATCTGAGTTTAAAGTGTTTATTACAAGAATTCACACAATCAAATTAATTTACACAAAAAAAATCAGCGTGCAGGGAATCTCTTGAAGACATTGTTGGAGTTTTAAAATGAGATGTTAGTAGAGAATTGATGAAAGCAGAGTTTTACATGTGGAGCAGATGAAAGCAGAGAGACTAACTGGGTGACTTATTAGAAGGTGGTCATTAAGGCGTAACAGCTTATGAAGAGCCTCCTGTAGATTTACATGATAAAACTATCTGATAGGAGAAGCCCGAGGAGTTTTCTGTGTTTTTTGTCTTTTTCTCCTTTTTTCTTTTAACCGAGAAATGCACAGTGTAATAAAATTGTACAAGGCGCGCGTTCTCGTGTACGTGTGTGCGTAAAAGCGCACACCGGGGGCGCAACGGCGCAGACCTGCAGATGGTTTCAACCCTTCTGTTTGCAGGCGCTGCACCGGGAGAAAAAAACCTGGGAAAAATAAAACAGAAAAAAACTGAGATCAAGTCTTTCTTAATGTTCGTAATTTTTTTTGTCTTGATTTAATAAGTCCGGACAAATTTAATTTTTATTTATGGAATATATTTGACATTTTAAGATAACAAAATGAATGTGAAGAATTGTGCCATTTACGCATTTTAAATCTAAAATTTTGGATTATCATTAGAAAATAATAAATTATGAAAATTACATTACTTTTATTGTCATTAAAAATATTTTATTAATTTGTTAAATAATTTTTTCCTGCAATCTATTTGCTTTTATTTGTTTAGTTATAATATTTTTACTTTGATGAAACTCCTCATTTCTCCTCCAGTACACTGTCATCACGTTTAGCCTCCTGCACACATCTCCAGCGGGTTATCACAATTGCCATTCCTCCCCTCCTTTCTGATGTGTTACCCAGATTACCATCAGTGCCCCTCAGATATTTTAACAGATCCTAACGCTCTGCAATATCCACTCGGAGCCATCTGGTGCAGATCAGAATCTACTGACTTCTTGGGCTTCAGTCGTTAAAGCATTAAATCTAGATCTACAGAACATCCCCTTTGACTGGGGAGGTGGGTGAGAGAAGAATCAAATCAAATAGAAATACAAGATTTAAAAATTATGAACACTCCTTTCCTCCTCACGCATCAGTCCTGAGTGTGGACAGTTATAAGTCTGAGCTTTTCTGCAAAAACTTGGAAAATCAGATCAAGAAATGATGACCAAAGCTGCATTTTTCCCCCTTATTTTTACTTTATCTTCATATAAAATTGGTTTTAAACTAAACTTTGAATTTTTTTCCCCGTGCCGTAAAAACAGAAATCTAGATCCATAAATAATTTATTTCATTTTGTAAATTTGTCAGCGCTTTCTTTTAAATGAAATTACAGACTTGGTAACATGTTGTGATGTGTATTGGACATGCAGAAACCTCTGCTGCTGTTTTTTGGCTTTTCTTTGGCTTCTTCACATTCCTTTTTCTTACCCTCAAAGCAAAAAAAGGACGTGAAGTGGCTCTGTTGTTTCAGGGGACAGCAGCAATCTGGTCACACACACACACACACACACACACACACACACACACACACACACACACACACACACACACACACACACACACACACATACTAAGAGAGGGGAAGTGCGTGAAAACAAGAAGGGCTGATTAAACCTTTATGAACAAATCAAAGAAACTAAAAGACAAGTAAATGCAAAAAAAAAAAGAAAAAAAAAACATACATAATTGATTTATTATATTTGCATGATTTTTTTTTTGCTTTATGTAGAAAAAAACTGACATTTTATTTCAAATGTCGCCAACTAATTTGCTGTATGACAACGTCATCAAATTGTACCCTCTAAAAACTCCAAGTGAAGTAAATCTAACTTCTCTTTTAGAAAGAATTAGTCACTTTGATTTTGATTTTTTTTTTAAGAAGCACTACTAGTCAGGGTTACTAAATAGCAAATCCTCTGCAGAGAAGCTTTTCCTTCTTTAATTACAATTTAAATCTATTGAAAGTTCCTTCTTCTGATGGGTTTACTTCCCCCTGTGTAGGACAGCTGTAAAATCATGTAGACAGGTTGTCATACAACAATCAAAGCCTTCAGTGAATGGACTCTAATGCTTGAACATTTAACATACAATAAGTCCAAACATGGAGAGAGAGGAGAGAAGAGAGAGAGAAAGAGGGGTGGGGGCGTGAGAGAGGAAAGAGGCCCCAACCAATGTGCTCACTCTGGATTCACATTATCCACATTGCTCCAAACGAGGAGGAGCTTGCAGACTCAAGTAGGGAATGCCAATCAAAGCATCAACTTCAAATTGTATGTGAGAGATCAGCCTGGAGACCTCAGGGCCAGGCGCGTCAGTCGGAGCGCAATTGTTGATCAGATCACATCCAGCGGAAAAAAAAAGAGAAAAGCTGAGATTTAGCGGCAGTTTGTTCAGACTGCACACCTCTGTGTGTCTGTAGTAGCTGAAATATTCTCCCTCTTGCAGCTTTGGGTTCTTTGCCCTCTTTTTCGTACCCTCGCACACTTTTTACGCACAGTTCACCGGACCATTTAGCTGTGCGCCAGTCGAGGGGTGGAGATGTCTTTCCCGCAGTTAGGTTATCCGCAGTACCTAAGTGCCTCCCAGGCGGTGTACGGGAGCGACCGACCGGGAGTTCTTACCCCATCTACCCGGGGAGGGAGCTCTGAAATGGGAGGAAATCCATCAGCCACCGCAGCCGCTGTTACATCAGTGCTGGGCATGTACGCGAACCCTTACGCGCACAACTACAGCGCATTTTTACCTTACACCAGCGCAGATTTGGCACTTTTCTCACAAATGGTAAGATTTATTTATTTGATCTTCGATTTTTAATATGCATAAATGACTTAGATGTCCTTTATGATAAGATCAACGTTGAGTGTCCAGAAAAACGCATTAGAATTACAATCTATTATTTTTATAATCTCAGTTAAAATAATATGCACATGTATCCGTTTTTAGTTGTGTAAAGTTTCCATCCAAAATAGTGTGACTTTGTAAACACACTCTGTGTTTGTATTAAATTATTAAAACTTTAAATAGAAATAAATAAACAGATGATCTCGTATAAAAACTTTTTTTTTTTTTACAAAAATTTTAACTAAAATTAGATGAAAAAAAAATCAGAATTTCTTTATTGATCACACATGAGGGAACTTTGTGTTTTAAAATGTGAATAAATAAGTTTAATTTACTTTGAAACGAACGGGAAGTTTTCGTTTTAATAAAATAAAATGAAAGAAAAAAGTTTAAATTTTTTTTTCAGATTCTGTGCAAATTGGACGCTTTAGTGTGTGATTGTTTTTAAAAGCATGATTAACTCATGAGTCGCAAAGCATTGAAACCGTTTAATTCAGGTCTTAATTTTCTTCTCCAAACTGTAATTTTTGTCACATATAAACATGAGCAGGTAAAAAAAATGAATTAATTTAAATATGACCGAAAAAGTAACAACCTGAACAAAATCAATCACTGCTAAAAATATCTGAAACGCAAAAAAATATATAATAGAAAAAAAATACTGTTTATTTTAAATGCAAATAAAGTTGTTTTTTCAGCTAAGGTGATTTTTGTTTTTAACTTTTTATGTTTTTTGTTTTTTAAACTTTCCCCCCTTTATTTCTTTTGAATTATTGCTTGAAATTTTTGTAAATGTAATTAAAGAGATCATTTGAAAAGAAGTTCTTATGCAGGCCTGGTTTGTTGTACAAAGTTTAAAAGCATGTGGAAAACTATGAGTCAGATGCAGTTGCAAATTATTTTGATAGTTTTTATATTTTTGTTTTCATTTGATTATTTTTATATTTTTTAAAAATTATTTAAGATGCCCTTTTTTAATTAAATTCCTTTTTTTTTTTTTACACAGTAATTTTACACATAGTTTTACTAAATCACATCTAATTTTTGCTCTGTGTGTTTTGTTGGTTTTAAAGGGCTCCCAGTATGAGTTGAAGGACAGTCCTGCTGTCCATCCAGCCAGCTTTGCAGCACACACATCTCCTGCCTTCTACCCATACGGCCAGTTTCAGTATGGAGACCCTGCAAGACCCAAAAATGCAACCCGGGAGAGCACCAGCACCCTAAAAGCCTGGCTCAACGAGCACAGGAAGAACCCATACCCTACTAAAGGCGAGAAAATTATGCTGGCTATCATCACCAAAATGACGCTGACGCAGGTCTCCACATGGTTTGCTAATGCAAGACGGAGGCTGAAGAAGGAGAACAAGGTGACATGGGGGAGCAGGAGCAAAGAGGACGGAGAGGACGGTAATTTATTCGGCAGTGGAGATGAAGCGGAGAAAAACGAAGATGAGGAGGAGATTGATTTGGAAAGCATAGATATAGACAAAATCGACGACAATGACGGGGATCAAAGTAACGAGGAGGACGATGATAAATCAACTGAAGGGAGCAGGGACCACAGGGGTGGCGTGGGTGCTCCTGGGGAGTTAGACAGCTTGGAGAAAAGAAGGGCCTTTGCTCTGCAGGCCCACGAGGCCTTTGAAAAATCTAAAAGCACAATTTCAGTTCACACAGCGGGGAAAGAGAACTCAGATGGCAACAACACCAGAGTTTTGTCTCCGGATAGACCTGGAAGTTTTCCTCTTCCATCTAACAATAAACCCAAAATCTGGTCTTTAGCAGAAACAGCGACCAGTCCTGATAGTTCATCCCAGAAACCCACCTCCCCGTGTGGTGCAGGGACCACCACACACCCATCAGCACCCCATCAAATCCAAACCCACCCAGCCTTCCTCCCCAGTCATGGACTGTACACATGCCAGATTGGAAAGTTCCACAACTGGACAAACGGGGCTTTCCTGGGCCAGAACTCCCTGCTGAATGTGAGGTCGTTTTTGGGAGTAAATCAGCACCATCATCATCACTTGGCCACACAGCAGCAGCCCACATCAGTTGTGGTATCACCAGCAGCAGCAGCGCTCAGCAATGAGAGCAAGGCCCCAGCAGACAGTCCCAAACATATAGGTAAGAGGATCAACTTGCATTAGAAAAGGGAAGCTTTTATTTATTTATTTTGTTAGATTGCATCTATTTACTTATATTTTAATACTTCAGCTCATGTTTTTGTGTTTCATGCTTCACTGCACACACACTTTATTCTTGTTCCCATTCTATTGGGACGAAACTATTCAGGCCTATCATTTTTGCTCCCAGCTTCTCACTTCTGATTTTCTCTCCCTTTTTTTTAGACCATGAAAACGGTGTAAGGTCTGATTCACCACCAACGCAGATTCTCAAGTCTTCTTTTCGACCCATTCATGACAGGTGAGAAATAATTTGAAGCAAATTTAATTACGTTTAGTTTTAAATAAGAATTTAAGGGGTCAAAAGTTTAACTTTTTTAAAAAAAAATTAACAATATAAGAGTTGCTTTTTTAAAGTAAAAATTGTAAAATTGATTAAAGAAATTATATTTTTAAAAATTTTAATAGAAACCATTGAGAAAAAATGTAAAATGTTCATTAGAATTTTAATTCTTGTACGAATATCCCATGAATACATTAATTGGATTTTTTCCACAAAACAGAGATAAAATTTCTACTAAAGAAAATAATCACGAAAAAGAAAAAACAGTTTGTTTTACGGGTGACATGGGGTCTTGACTCTCATCCCACTCCCCCTTTAATTCCTCTCCTCTGGGGAGAGTGTGGCTACTTATCAAGCCACCGAGTAAAACGGGCTCTGTCTGGGCTGTGTGCTTTCCCTAAAGACCCATGGGAGACTCGAAGCCCCTGGGAGCGCTCTCAACCCCTCTCACACTCTCTTTTTTTATGGCGAGGAAGTAAAAGGGAAGAAAGTAAAATGTGTGTTTGAAGTATTTTTTAAAAGATGGTAATAATTAATTTTACTGCATTTAAATATATTTTATTCATAAAATTTTATAATTGATATGGATATGGCGGGAAAAGTGTGAAAAGGAAAAAAAAATCAGACCAGCCTGTTTCTAATCTGAACTGTTCAGCTTGACACTTGAGATGTATATTGGAACCTGCTGTCCAAACACGGTGGGGGGATTTATCTACCTTTCTGTATTTTTCTTTATCCAGATCCTCTCTGCCTCCCAGCGCTAGGAGTCCACCAGACGCCACGCAACGGGTCCTCACTGCCCTCTCCTCTGCTTGATCAACACTCTTTTCCAAGCTTAAAAAAGTGGGAGGAAAAATGCAAATTTTGAAAAAAAAGAAAAAAGAAAAAAAAAGGACTTTACGCTTTCTAAAAAGGACAATGAGAAATAATAATGCAGTGTAGCATTCAGTTGGTCCAGAACAAATGGCATAATTTGGTAATATCCTGTGGATGGATGGATTACTTCCACTATTGTTGTGTAGCCTATAATCGCGCCTATAATGTTACTATTTCTTCCAAGTTGCCCGGGCAGGCTGGGACATGTTGGGAGGCTTTTTACTTTAATATTATTATTATATTATTATTATAATTATTATTATTATTTGTCTCTATCATGTGTTTTTGGTGTCATTTTTTTCATGTAAATATCAAGTGATTTAAATTTGTAAATAGGAAACATTGAAGAATTTGTCCAGATCGTATATTTTGCCTAATAAACTAAATGAAATTATAGAGAAACTTTGACCCCAAGCCTATATTTTTTTATGCGAGGTATCATTGCTAATAACCCTGTTAGAAGAATAGCACCGTGGTTGATTATAGTAACACAGCAGTTATTATTAATAATATTCTTAAAGTTTAATTTAGTGTGTATGTTTACCCATTCCATTAAAAAAAAAAGGGTGGAGACGGGAGGAGGAAAAAATTGGCAGTCTGCAGGCAAGCAGGCTTAATTTTATTCAAGTTTGGGGAGGAAAGCAGCGTAGATGCATTGAGGTGCTAATAAGTGTCCAGATGGTTGCTGGTGACAGAAAATGGACAGGAGCAGCTGGGAAGGTCATTAAGTAATAATATGGGAACGCCCAGTCCAAACAAAATCAAATGGTTAAAATCTAATCTGTCAGAGAGAGAAGTCGATTCGGAGATAAATTATTAATATTTTCCCTTTTCCTTCTTTTTTTTAGGTGGGTGGTGGAGGAAAAGTAAGGGGGGTCCAACATTGTGGGTACATGTATAGCTTAGTTGCTTTTTTTTTTTATTTTTTTGGACGGGGGAGGACATGTCTGTTCTGAAGCTGATAGTGATCATTAAGCCTATAAAAGCAGCTTCTTCTCTTTCTGCCTCTCAATCTGTGACCAAAAGCAAATATTGATTTAACACAACGCTGTGATGGGATGGAGAAATAATAAGAAGGGAAAGGAAATGATTAGTTGGGATCGGATGAACTCAACCTTGTATTTTTCCACATTTATTTTGATTCTGGCATTCACGAATCGGAAAACAGTGACTTTATTTTTTAAAATTCTGTGGCCTGATTATTTTCCTCTGTGATATTCAAGCATTTTTTCCTGTGTTAGCTTTTTTATTTAGGTTTAAGTTCCAGGCATGGGTTGATATTTAAGCATGAGAAGGAATTGAGGAAAATATTAGAGGATGGGGCTTCAACAGTTTTGTAAATGGCAAAAAAAAAAAAAAAAAAAAACCTACAAAAACTGAACTCTGACTAAACCTGTGGATTTAAAGCTCATCCGTTTTGCAATATAACAGCGACCTCTATAGGAGAGAGAGTCTGATTAAACTTCAAGCAGTTTTTTATCTGTTAGAAAAAAATACTAAGAAGCAAAATGCATTTATTTTGATACATGCATTTTTTAAAAAAAGAAAGAATTTTTTTTGCCCATGTGCAGAATGGATGTTGCTGTATCAATGTACAAAAAAAATCTGCCCCAATTTAGAAATATTTAAAGTTGAAGTCATTATTTAACATATAAATACATTCACTACATGTTTATTTATATATTTTTGTATTATATATAAATTGTATGTATTGTACAAATGTCAGAAGAAAATTAGTTGTTTTTAAAGCAAAAAACACAACCAAATCTAATTTAAGTATTCTTAACGTACGAGGTCAGTTTGGTTTTTAAAGCACAGAAAAAAAAAGTTAAGACTAAAACATACTCCACATTTACACAATACAATTTATGCCAGTCGTAGAAATTAAAGTGTACAAATTGTTCCAGCTTTATGCCAAAAATTCATGTGGTAATATTAGAATAACTCCCATTCTTGTTAAAGCAGAGGAGACATTTTCACCTGCGTCTCAGAGCTTGCTTGGTGATAATGATCTAAATATTACGAGGGGAAAAAGCAGGTGTGCAAATTTCATATTGGCTCCCTGCTATTTTGCACCCATCCTACACATGACAACCTTTCACGAGCAGGCTTTTGGGCTAAAATTAAATAACCTCTCGGTGTCCCATTTATTCCTTTTGTACTGGAACAGCATGAGGTTGGCGTAAAGGCGTTAGCTGCAGGCCATAAAATTGTGTTTCCATAATATATACAAAATTATTCATTTAGGAAGTGGATATACAGTGGATTGTCTAATGGATAATGAGAGGAATAGAAGCTGATAATTAGGCTGGCACTATCAGTCGCGCCCCCCCCCCCCTCTGAAAAGGCAACCTAGAATCACAATATTGAGGAAAGAAGAAAAAAATTATATAACTTAATTAAAAAACCTAAAAAAAAAACAAACAAACAAAAAAAAAAACACCCAAATGAGCTGAATATTAATACAAAGCTTTTAACTAAATCTCTTTGGGAGCTTTGTTTTATTTTAAAGCTCCCTCTTTAAGAATTTAATTGCTTTTAAAATTTGTTCCAATTACTTTTCAATAACAATAATTATACTTTAAGTGCATTATATTTTGTGCTTAAAGGTCAATTTATTATTTTTGTTTTTCTAACGTTAAATAAATGAAGCAACTTTTCCAAGTTTCTTGGAGGTTTTTTTTTTTTTTTTGCTGTTTGTAGAGATTTAAATTGTGGCTTCTGAACAAACAATAAGTTGTTGACACTGAAACAATTTAGCATCCTGTCACCACCCTGCTTCTCATAATGCCCTTCACTCTTTTGTCGGGCTAACAAGTACCATCTCCCCCTACAACTGAGACGTATCACGCTGGCAGTCCATTCATTTTAGCTCTGAATTGTGCTTTGTGACACTTTGTGTAGAAAATCTGTGCGCGTACGTGTTTGGGGGAGGAAGGGTAAGGTTGCGGTTTAACTGCATAGGAAGGAAAGTTTATCACTGTCGCTTTTTTTTGACAGAAACAGGCTATTCCTTTAACAAACTCGACCCCTTGTTGTCGGACAGCACAAATGTCTTCGGCCTTTCTCTTCTCTCAGTGCTTCGCTTCTCTTCAACATCTCCCTTGTCTTTTCTCTAAGACGCCCGCCCATATCTGTGGCTCTCTAATCCATTTATCTAGCTTCATGAGTGGAGCATTGGTGACACAAAAGCCATCCCGGAGCTGCCTCAGATGGCGAGAAACTGAATGGGGGGGAGGGAGACAAAACAAGTTACAAGTCTTTAGAGTCCAAAGAAGGAGCAACCGCAATGGGGCCACCTTCAGACCTTGCAACATCATGTATGGCTGCCTATGCTTGTTTCAGTAACACAATGGAAGCAAAAGGAGCGGATGCTTGGTCATGAGCTTTTCAAGAAGCAGTGGCTTGGAGGAAAAGGTTGGAGGATTCGGTTGGGAGAGGGAGAAATAAGGGAGGGAGGTTATGCTTCAACACAAATAGCAACAAGGAACTAGGACTTGCCTGACAACTAGCTGGCTGACTGACTGTGGAGCCGGTTAAGCAGCAACTCACGACATCTCAACAACCCCATGCAGACCCCTGCTGACACACACTGAAAAAACCCTGGCCCGGCTCCTAGATGTACTAGAAATAAACACGGACTTCCGCTCATGTATGCCTGCTTCTCTTTCATTTGGCCACTCAAAGCGACATTCTTGGGGTTTGATCGGGCAAGAAAGGGAGAGATAACAAAGTGAGGTAGGGAGAGGAGTTGAGTAAAGTTTTCCGTGTCTCGGTTGAATTTTATCTGACTCTGAGTTACGAACAAAGAGAAAGAAACCAAACAAACAAACAAAAAAAAACCTTCGCTCCTGTGCAATGAGGACAATATGCTTATTTGGATCTTACTCAAAGTTCCATGCCAATATTGGGGCACTAATTAGCTGGCCTAATCTAGAAATTTTCTCCTCAAATGTTATATATCCTAGTTAAAATGGTCTATTTTAGGAGACTACTTCTGAACATAGAGGTTCATTATTATCTCTTGTTTGCTACATGTTTGTTGATCAAAGTTATTTCCATGTGTCTGTTGTTGTTAAAGGGCATTGACGGGGTCCAACACACACACACGTACGTGCTCTTGCTCAGATACACACACTTGTAGGAGAGTTTGTGCTTCTGTTTCATTAATGACTCCACAAACCAATTAAAGTTGAGTCTGTCTTGTTTTCTGATGAAGTACTCCTATAACAGTTCTTCCACAATAGTGTTTGGAAAGTACCCCCCTTTTCACCACACACACATGCAAAACGGCACACAGAAGCTCGAGTACACGTGCACACACTCCTCGTACAGACTGTTAGAGGATCAGAAATATTTTGCCTTAATTATCCTTCAGTATGGCTCATGTTCTTCAGGAGGGACTAGTAATGATGGGCTTATTTATAGTCATTCACTCTCTGTGTAATTATACACTCCTCAAATTCTTTTTCTTTATTTTACATTTGGCATGTGCTTGAAAACGTAAATTAGATAGACAGCACTGCTGTTAGAAGCCCTTTGAAGTGAATCCCCTCTCCAAACACAATTTGTTGGAAAGTTTTTCATTTTCTTTCGGCAACATTCGTTAGCACAGACTTGGCTTCCCAGCAAAAGTTCAACCCAGCTCCCTCACAATTGGTTTAGTGAAAATTTACAAACTCGTTCTAATTTCCGCTAGATGTGGACATGATACAATGCAACCAAATTACTAATTTTATTTTCTTGAAAGTAAAACAAATAATATTTAAAAATAGATCACACAAAAATAGTTGTTAATATTTCAGGAGAGAGTAATTTCAGTCCTGAGGGAAAAAATAATAATACACGAATAAGTGGAGACAATTGATTTTTTTTATTTCAATGGTGATGAAAACATTTAGATTGACATGGTCCGGAAAGCAAAGGCCTATCCACAAATATTTCCATTGCGACAGATAATAAAATATGATTTTCCTGTCTTCTTTTCTGATGTGATGCCATTGTGGTTTGGGCTAATTCCAGTGGGCTGTACAAAGGAAAGCGCAGCCATCTGAAGTGTCACACTGCAGCTGTGGCTGTAGCAGAGGAATTTCCATTTAGCAGAGGAGGCTTCACTCTCGGATCCC
Source organism: Neostethus bicornis (assembly GCA_902685375.1). Lineage (NCBI taxonomy): Eukaryota > Metazoa > Chordata > Actinopteri > Atheriniformes > Phallostethidae > Neostethus > Neostethus bicornis. The sequence goes on from LR738541.1 coordinate 28,996,928, forward strand.
TCCCAGCACATGTGCGGTGCAGAGGCTAATATCTAATGCAGCTCACCGGTTTCTTACCCTAATGGGAAATATTTACTCTCTTTCTCCTACTGTCCCACTTTCCTCTGTCTTGGGTTTGTCCTCTGGAAGTAGTGAAATACTTTGATTTTTACACACACAATGACTAAAAAATTTTCACAAGACATAAAACAAATACAATTCAACAACTTAAATATGTTTTTTTTAATTGCACAACATTCCGAATGTAGTTGTAAAGACTGCAAATTATCGTTACAAGAATTTGTCCAGACAGGTTAGTGATCCCAAAAGCTTCTCTCACCAGCAGTTATCAATAATTTCTACAGCACGGAAACATTAGCTGTATTACACTCTACATTCCCTTGCCCAAAGCAGACAATTACAATGTCAGAAGCTGTCACCTGGTGTACAGTAGCCAGTACACCCAATGCCGGGTCACCTGCCAGCTCTGAAACAGAAGAGGAGCAGAACAAGAACACAATGTGTTGGAACTATCACTTCACACACACGCAAACCTGAACTAAACAGCAGTAGACCGGTCATACAGGCAGACTAGCTTGCAGTGATACCTTTCCCCTCTGCTTGAACTGGATGCTCTTTATTCACACCTGCAGTTCCTCTCCACAGTGGGTTAGAAAATGAAAGCAGAGGTGGTTCCGGCAGATGCTCGCTCCGTCAAACAGACAGCATGGCCAAGAAAATAGAATATCACTCACTTAGAATGTACAAATTTTAACTTATTCTATTCAAAACGTTCTTGTTCTTTTTTTAAAAAAAAACTTTTAATTGACACGTCCAGCCATCAAAACTAAAGAGATGGCCAAACTTTGAGAGCCAAAGTGGCATCATAAACTTGTTTTAAAATTAACTAGACTTTCTCAAATTTATTTATAAATTCAATAAGTACTTAAATCTTCATTAAGAAAATATCAAATAAAAGTTTCAATACATAAACAAAACATGTTCATTTGAAAAAAAAAAAAAGCCTATTTTGGTGATATGGATTAAGTTGAATGAAGTCAGCATACACAATGAACTTGGCTTCTATACAGGAAAATTCGGCGCTTCAAAGTTGGCTAGCTTTTGTTGAAAATATCCGTCTGCACAGCCGTAAGATGCTGCATAAGTATGACAGATATTTTATTAAATCACATTAATTTCTTGGCGTATTTTGAAGCCAGGCCATTCATGACGTCAAAATGAAAACAAACGTGTAATGTTGTAACTAGAGCACCAGCTGTCTGAGTTATTAACAGAGTATAACATCCGCATCATCAAGATAACGTTTAACTGCATGTTTCTTTTTACCAGTAACTCTATTTGCATTCTGCTTAAATGTCCTCAGATCAACCTGTCCCAGAACTAAGTAAAAGGACCCAAAAGTCTGCATAGGCATACAATATGTATGAGCCCTGTTATTGAGACCATGTGAAACACACGAACAAAGAAGGTTTTTTTTTTTCTTCTTCTCTTTTTTTTCATGGCAAATCATGTTCACATCAAAGTTTAAAAATACACATGCACATCTTGAGGAAATGCCATCACGTTTTCTCTGTGATCTGTCTTGGCACATCTGTGGCCAATACTGTTTAGCATGTGGTCAACTCACTTTCCACTGATTTATCTTTGTTTTAGACCACTGGAACAATGGCAGTGGGCTTAAGGCTACGAACTAGCTAAAAATGATCAAGGATGTATATCAGTCTACTTCTTTCAGATCTATACTGCATCTCTCCACTGTCCCAGTACTGGGTATCCTCATAACATCTGTTCGTCGTATGAACAAAGACTTAAATTAATACAAGCAAAACTAATATAAGGCATATAATAAAGTTTTTCTTTCATATATATATATATATATATATAAATATATATTTTTATTTTCACACATTGATGAACGTACAGTCTGTATGTCCTTTCAATTCAGTAATTTGCAGCATGATTCTTCAAAGGAGAAAAAAGAATGAAGTACCTTGCCTTTTAATTAAGATTAGTTAAGTTCTGATGCGCTGCAGCCTTTAAAATATGTATCAAAGCTGTTCAAATGCCAGCGGCAGGTATGTGGCAGGCAGGGGTAGTAGTGACTTGGACGATTGGAGTTATTCCAACTTGCAAGTTCCCAGCACGCCACCCCCTGCCTGTGTTTGGCTCGCCCACCCTTGCAATCAATTCTTCACATGAAGAAAACACAGAGAGGGCAAAGAGTGCAGTCAAGAAAGGAAAAATAGCTAGAATGAGAAAAGGATGAAGACAGGAAGCATCACGGTTTGTTCTCTCTGAGTAATGTATGTCACTTGATTGGCCAGCTGTCCTCTTTCCCCCCTCCTCTCATCTTTCCTTCTTAAACACTTACTGAGAAAAGCTTTATGAACTCCCGGGCCTGTCGGTGTGGTGTAGCTGAGGCTACTTAAAGACCTTCCACTCTGACAGCTTTGTGTATGCGGTCGGCTCTGGATGAAGCACTCAGAAGTGGTGGGACTTACACCGTAGGGTTAGTCTTTATGAAGGCCCCTCCTGTGTGGTGACCGCTGCTGGGGCTGTTAATTGGCACACTCTGAAGTGCCATATATCTGCCCTTCATAATCCAGACACAGGCAGAAGAGACAGCAGGGAAAACCAAACGTTTATCCAACACTCAGGCCCCAGGCTCATTCCTCACCACTTACTCCTGTAGTCCTCACTAGCATGAGCTAACAACTCATTTATTCCACAAGCATAAAAAAAGAAAAGAAAGCACCGATTATTAGGATCTTTAATAACTTCACATTTAGCTAGTAGAATACAGTCTATGTAAAATATTCCTCTGGTCAATTAGATTATTTTTATGCAGCCAAAATTTGTGTAATAGTTACAATGACGACACATAAAGCCTCGCAGGAACACAGGACTCGTGTTAAGTAGTTTCAGTCTGGTGCATCATAGCAGAAAAATAAACACTCTGACTCAGCCAGAGGACCGCGGGATGCCTTTTTCTCCTCAGCTGTGTTTTCTCTTCTGTGTCTGTGTGAGATAAAGTTGCTGGATTACCTTGTGTGGGTGTTAGCAGTGTTTAGCAAGTCCTGCAGTGAGATCAAATAGTGATAATACCACTGTGATTAACATTCAAAAACCTTTTTTTTTCTCCCCCTCTGGAAAGAAAGTTAAAAAAAAAAAGTTTACCCATAGTATTATGTTCTAGCCTTCAGTTTACCAAGATTTATAGATGGGTTTGCAATAGTAAGAAAGCAAATTTTCTTTGCCTGTGTTGTCAATTTTATAATAGTGCTGTCTTTTTTTATTTGCAAGAAACCAAAAAAAAAAAAAAAAAAACTCTAGGGAGCATCTGTGAAGAAGACAGAACGATGCATTTCATGTGAATGTATTTTCAAAATCTAACAAAGAAGAAGAATTGAGTGTTGTCCTGAACAAACTCACCCAGAAGTAATTGTGACTGTTTAGTTAATATAAAAAGTAAAACAACGGTTTTTGGTCATTTTAGTTCTCTGATTAGTCAAATGTTAATTTATAAGTTATTTGAGACCAATATGTGTGGTATTTTTTCCCAAATTTTTTTTTTGAAGGTGTATTTGACTTTCTTTTCTTTTAAAAAGCATGTCGTCTTCACAGACATTATTGTTAAATAAACCTGCACAGAAAATGAGTAGATGAAATAAGTTACATAACTTTCCTTTTTATTCTAAGTGACTTTAGCATATTCCTTTTCCTTTTTGCTTGGTTCAAACCTACTTGGACCATATGAACTTACCTGATGTCTAAGCAAGTTTATTAAAGACTTATGATCTTAAACAAATTTCACTTTGAAGTTATCCTCTAAATTCTCAATATAGTCCTCACAAATTATCATATGTGACAAGGTGAGAGAAGGTTCCTTTGTTCACTTGGGTAGAGCCACTCCTCCACTTTTCTGAGAAATAATAATTTTAAATGTGTTTGTCAGGTGGTGAGAAAGTTTCTTGAAACATTCTCAAAATAAACTTTAATGGACAAACGGAAAGTTTCTGTCCACCAGTGGTGAAAGCTTAGAAAAAAAAAATCTTTGGATGAATATTTGACAGATTATTCCTTTCTTACCATTTTAATGACTTGCAATTCAGTTGTCATTAAAATTATTTTAAAAAGTTAAGCTGGATGAAATGAGTGGGGGGGAAATAAATTTTGAGCTACAATCTTAGCAGAAATATATTTTTTAAAAAAGTTTTTTTTTAACTTTAAAAACACACAAATGATGAGTTATAGTAAAAAGCAGTTTTCTTTAAGCGTTTATGAATCCAAGTTCTGTGAAGTTGAAAACAGATGTATATAGATGCCTTCCCAAAAACTGAAGCTATCCTCTCCAAATTGGTCTGTGTCCTTTTGTGTTTTTGGAATTCTCATATGCATCAATTTCATTTCTTGCTGTCACAAATATATTTATTGAATTGAATGCAATGGATTCATTACATGAAGCTTTGAAGAATTATATAGAATTTATTTGGGAAGCCTCCTTTTGTGAAATTCTGTTGTTTGATGACCATCTCACATCAATCTCCGTGGTACCCACAATACGATATTGGCAGCACTCACTCTGGATGAGATGGTGTAATTCTTCCTTCCCATTCTTCCACCACTCTTATATTTCTTTTATAAGTGACATCAGTGCTGAGTCATTAAATTTCTTGCATCAGTATTGCATTAACTTAACTCAACGGGCAGCGTAGGTAACTTAAAAAAAAAAAAAAAAAAAACTTTAAAAACAAATAGAATAACATGATCAGTTGTTGCCACCAGTGTTAAAAACCTAAACATTTGGAAAAACTTTACTGTAATTGCAGGAGTGGGTTTTTCGGGGCCTGTTTGGCACAAACAGAGGCTGTAATAAGGGGAAGACAGAAGATGAGCCACAGAACCTGCTCCTGACCCTGTGCGCTCAGCGGATTTTACTCATATGACAAATTGATTTACTTGAGCAGCATCCCATTCCAGCCATTGCAACACATGATGCACACATGAAAGAGCTACTAAAAGTCAGTCATCAGCACATACCAGGAGACGACACGTATGACTGAAGACAGCTGATGGGACATGGGGTAGGGACAGAAAGGGAGTCGGAAGAAGAAAGTCAAAAGATAAATAAAAAGAAAAAAAATATTAAAGTAAATAAGTGTAAAAAGGGTTCAAAAATATAATTGAAGACACAAAAGTAATTTGATTGAGAAATGACAGTAGCTTCAGAGTGGATGAGTTGCTCATAAGGTTCCCAGATGAGCTACAGCTTAACCACAATCCTCATAATGGAGACAAACATATGCCAGCGTATCCTGTATGCCTTCAACAGACGCTCTGAAATGATTGTAAACATTAGTTTTTGAGAAAAGGGAGGGTTCTCCTAGGTCATCTCCGCACATCCACAGCAGTGGTGCTACATAATCACCCACAGATAACGTTTGGTTTGTCAAAACGTTTCTGAGAACTGATTTCTCTTGTGATTGTCAAGGCAGCATTTTTCAGCAGATCACTCTAAATTTGGCAAACCTGGAAACCATTTGAGTCAGGTTTTGATGCCTTTGGCTTTCCTGTAGCTGAGTAAGACATTTCTCTGTCATCATGGAGTCTAACAGGAATCAAAGTGGTAATGGTAAACATCTGCTTAGCTTTAAAAAAAAGAAAAGAAGAAAAAAAAAAAGCCACTTTTTGATGATATATGGCATGGGCACATTTTGACAAGAAAAATGTGATTTATAGATCAATACCTGTCTTTTTAGACTGCGTTGTTTGTTCTACATAAATATTTTAGCTTGTATAAATCATACGGACTCCGAGCAAAAGTTGTCAAACAAAAGTGATTTTAATTAACATTCTTTTTATAAATGTATGTAAAAGAAAATGTCAAGAGATATATAACTTATTTAGTACTTTTAGTTAACGAAATAAAAGACACACAAAACCACAACTAAAAAAAAAAAAAAAAAAAAGCACCAAAATATTGTGGATAAATTAAATTCTAAAAGACACTTTCCCAGGTTTAACATTTCCTTTCAAAGTAAAAGACATATTCCCTTTAAGTACTTCAGATCGTTCATGTCTCATAGTTATGATTTTAAAAGCTCCATTTTCTCTGAATAAGCTCATTTTATTTTGGTTCGGACACCAAGAAAGTCTTTCTGAGTTCACATTAAACAGGCTTTGACTCTGGCATGTTTCAAAGGTGAAATATTGCATATGTCACACAAAGTATGCCTCCCTTTGTGACTTGTTTTTATCCCTCCAGGACTACTTTACCTTGTTTGAAGTCTCATTTATTTTACCTACATATCAGCTTCAGAATTGATTAGGCTTTTCCTACGTTTTCCCACCACACAGTGTTAGTTTTACACAGACATTTGGAGGCAAGCTTCACCTTGCCTGAGCCATTATAGACATAGCACGGCTTGACATTATTACCATTTCCAAACTTCCCCAGAGGAATACAAAAGGAAGCAAAATGTAAGCAAATCGGACATCTGAGAGGAGATATTTGATTCAAACTCTCACATCCACTTTTCTAGAGTTGCTTGAAAATGGAAACCTGGGGTTTGTTTAGTTTTGAGTCCCCTAAGAGAGAGAACATTTGGCCTCAGAGTATTAATTGGTGAACCCGCAGGATATCCACAGCTGTTTAAGGTCTCCAATGATATGTAACAATACCAGAAAGTAAATAAAAAATGAAATAGGCACTGAAGCTGGTCTCATTTTGAATCTGGCTGTACACTTTAATGTGAATTGCTTATGGGTTTTTCAGAATTTCTGAGAAGGTTTGAAAAGCAATCAGCCCCAGAAATGACCTTCTGACTCACATTGTGATTAAAATCCTCCCTCTGTAGACAAGAACAGATACTTGAATTAAACAACCATCTAATTAGATTACACCCTATATGTGTAACGCTGAACAGAATTTCTCTTGTATTATTCTTGTCACCATTTATACTGTGATTTATTGTGGTAGGGATCAAGTTTAACGGTAGAATTTGTCACTCATATTTGTAAAAATACGGACACTTGTTATTAGGTCATGTTAAGTAACCTTAAGGGAGAAAATTAATTTCAAGAAGTTTTCATAAATGTCAACAATTCCAGATTGGGATGGCCTAGAACCGTGGAATGTCTCAACAATGAGAACATTGTTATTTTTGTAAACCTGTTGACACAAGTCATTTTATGCTGGACAGCTGTTTCGACGGAAACTCATCGGAAAAAAAATACTGGGAAAGAAGGATAAAAGAATGAACATGTAAGAGTCGTATCAAGGTTTGATGACTCTTTCTTGCGTATGATCGAGAAATGAAACCATTATAAAGGGGATGATTTACTGTTTGACTACTGCTGCACCCAGTCAGCTGCAAAGTAAAGACTCAACAATTTTCATTCTTAACGGATATGATCAAGTTTCATGGTTTGACCCACAAACCTGAACAGAGGGGCAGTTTTGCAAGATCTAAATTCTTCTCTGGGAAAAAATTCCCATGAGCTGAGGGCTTACTAAGCATGTGTGTGAGGCCACGTAGCAAATTTGTATTTGGTGTTGTTTTTGAATTTGCATGCGTGTGAAAGAACTGTATGAGGGGAGGGGAAAAGACGCATGGGGTTGACACTTCCTTTGTTTGCTTTTAAGAAAGAAGAATGTAATTTAGAAATGGAAAAGACAAGGATAGACAGGGAGACAGCAAAAGCAGTGTGTAGAAAGTGGTGCTCCGTTGGCAGTCCGGCGCTGTCCAACAAATAGGCTTTAGGGGTTGCATTGGAGACATTCTGGTTGCGAATTGGGACAGCATGCATCCAAGCATGCCACATGGAGCCTCTGTGGCCAATCCACGCTGGAGGCCCTAGGACAGGGAGTTTGTGCTGCTGAAAGCTTGGGACAACACAGCTCTACAGCATCTCACACACACATACACACACACAAACACAAAGTGAGAGAAAAGACAAGCTGGTTTCCCACAGGGCAGGGCTGAAAGCTACACCATGTTCAGCTGGTACAACATGATGAAAGTGAACTGGAACACATTGTGCTGGACTGCGACCGAAGGGACATCAGCTCTGTGGTGATCTTTTTTGAGCATGAAGAAGTTTTTTTTTTCTCAGACTGTGTGTGTGTGTGTGTGTGTGTGTGTGTGTGTGTGTGTGTGTGTGTGTGTGTGTGGTGTGTGTGTGTGTGTGTGTGTCAAACAGAGTTTTTGGAAACTGCTACCATGTAGCCATCAATCGATTAACTGACTTAAACTTGTGAAGCAGCTGTTGGACAGTGAGGGATTTCTGTAAGCCAACGGTAAACCACTGCAAAGTATTCAGGGGAAGCAGTTTGAGGGCAACAAAGAAATAGTTTAAACACGTCTAAAGAGAAAATGTCTTCATGGAGATAATGCAAGAGGGAAATTTATGTGTAATTATATTTATATGTTACAAATCAACAACTGGAAATAATTTTTGGTGTGATTCTAAATCTTTAAGATGCCTACTTTTACAAATACGAGGTAATCAACAATATATGTCTCCAACGCACATCGGTGCAATTTGTGTGGTTGTTGTATGAGAGAGATTTTGTGTTGGGTCAAAGGCGACCTCTTGACATAAGGAGTTTATACATGCTAATGAGTACTGCACTTTAACCTCACTACTAAGTGCATATGGTGAGCACTGGCCTAGTCTTAGTGTTTATAAGGAATCAATGTTTAGATTATAGAACTCGCTGGTGGGAGGTTTTACTCAGAAATCTAAAAATCACAGAAAAGGAAGAACATTATTAAAAAAAAAAGCTACAAATGTTCACGTTTAAGTTCCTAAACTATATTTTGTGTTATAAGATTGAAGTTAAAAGCATTGTTTTGTTGCTTGTTAGGTTGATTATGTGATTATTTTTTTCTGCACACTTGAATAATTTAATGCATTTCTTTTTTTTTTTTTCTTTTTAAGACCTCCACTATGCGTATACAAATATAAATATTGGTATTTTAGAAAAGTTGCAGCTTAGAAAATTCACTTTTCTCAGCCAAACTTCTTATGTATATTTGCAAGAAAATCAAAGCGTCTTTGTGGGGCCGGCCCTAATTCTTTCTCCAGCACATAAAGGATGTACCTTTAAACTGGCTTTCACTTCTCTGACAACCATGCAAATTGGTGAGAGGTAGGATGCCATCTCATTGACATTGTTTGTTAGAATAACATAGCACAGGGGAAAGGTCCCGTCTCAGGCATTCCACTGAAGCCCTCCCCTCTGTGAAGTTGCCTGATGAATTGTCACAAGCTTGTTATTTGCCATTAGTTTCTAGCATTTCTTTCCTCTGTTGGCCAAACTAATTTAATCTTTTTGGGGGGTAATCTCATTGAATCCCCTTGGAGGTTTGGAAGAACTTTTCTCCTTTATTCCTTCTTATTTTCTTTTTTCTCCACATGAATCTAACCTACTTCATGGAAAGTCTTTTTTTTCTGCTAACGTCTAGATGGAAAATTCTTAATTCATTCTTCTAAAAAATAATAAAAATAAATACAATTTTAAAAAAAATATTCATATAGAATACTTTTATTTTGTATCCCTATTTATGTGTTCTTATTGGCTGTTTAATATTGTGATAAAGAGATTAGTTTGGAGAAAAAAATTATCACATCAAGCACTTCAAATATTTGTTGCAGCAAAACTAACCATTGCTGTAGTTAGGGGGGGAAAAAAGGAATAAACAATAGTTTAAAATGTTTAAACTTGATTAAGTTAAGATTTTACATGTGTTCTGCACTTCTGTTCGTTCTGTCACATAAACCTCATGATTCAACGGTGTATTTTATGATTGGCAGGCTAAAATGTTCAGCGATGTGTATGTTTACTCCCAGTGATCCACCCTGAGGGCATTAATCAAAAGTCATATGATTAAAAAAATCCGAAGTGCACCCAGATCAGAGCAGGACACTGCTAACAACCGTGCTGCTTTGATAGCAGTGTGACTAAGAGTTTAATTTGGGAGCAGCCATCACTTCAAAGGAAGATGTGAGTATTTTCCTGCTTATTTGCACCCCCAATGGGGCTTATACATTATAGTATAACCATGTCCCAGTTCTCTGCTCATGCACTAATGCCATCCTGATTGCCTAATTTCTCATGTCAGCAACTTCTTCTAAGGAGAGAGAGGAGGACAATTAGGGGACAATTGAACATGACTGTGATGGGAATGTTCTGCACGGCAGCTGCAGGCAGCCCGCAAGCCACTCCACTCTGGGCTGGTTTTGGTTAAGAAGAAGAAAAAGAAGCTGCTTTTTTTTCGTTATGATTTTTTTCAGAGAGTTCAACATTAGGACACATCAGGAAGTGAATGTGATGGGCAGGCAGTGTGCAGTCTGGAGGGAACGCCAAACTTTTATGGGTAATTAAAAACATTTAGACACTCGGGTGGCTTGGTTAGATGAAGCATGTGGCTTTTTTTTTGCATGTGCATGTCACACCCCTTCTTTTACTTCTTCATTTGCTCTCATTACGCTCTGACTTTATGTATGAAAGTTTCTCGGCATGGAAACCTTGAGGCAGTTAGTTCAGTCACACCAACTTTTTTTTGCCTGTCATAAGTTTGGAAAACAAAAATTACAACTACAAAATCAGAATGTAGTTATCCGTGTCTAACTTAATAACCTTAGAAACTTGTTTTTCCAATTTGGATGCAACTCTGGTTTTAAATTCAAATGATTCTAGTTTGATTGTAAATTCAAAACACTTGACAAATTTATTCCTAAAATTACAGATGTCACAAAAAGTTGTAAAAATCAGAAAAATATTACTTTATTTACATTTTTTAAATTTAGTTTTTGTAAAGGCATAAGAACCCTGTGACTTCAAATGTCCTGTAATTTCTTATTCTTTTGACAGAAAATAATTGGAGGTCAGAATCTAGTGAAGCGTATGCATTTATGAAAGACACAACCTTGATCTTTCCTGATTATTTCAAAATTAACAAAACATTATATAATTGCGACTAAAGCAAGTAGTTTTAGATCCTGAATGTGACGTGTACAATCATCAACGTGCACTTCTAAAGAACAACTTTTATTTTTAATCTTATGCGACTATGGGTTAAAGTGAAAAACTTTTTTAGAGGGAGTGAAGTGGCACTTCATGTGTAGAAAGCGTTCAAATTTAGAAAGAGAATTAAAGAACTGTTGCACATAAAAAATGAGCAAATGTAGTTGTGTTACTGCCGCTGCCTCTGACTTTAAAAAAAAAGTTTCTGGGGCAAAAATTATTTAAAAAGTTGGGCAAATTGGATAAAATTGCATTGCAGACTCAATAGTGAATTAGTCTCTCAGCAATTGTTGTGTAATTTTAAAAGCTGAGGAACTGAATTCCAGTGCATCTAATTTTAAGTGTCAAATACTGTAGAAACAAAAAACTTAAATTAAAAATCAGGACTTTTTGTTTCATCTAATATGGCCTATATTTGGCTTTAAAAAAATAGCTGTCAAGGATCTCCAAATTTATGACAGTAAGTTTACAAAAAGGACAAAGAAACACAAATATGAAAGTTTAATTAATTCTGCTCACAACCGAATTGTGGTACTATTTGGTTATGGGGTTGTACACAAATTGTGTTATTGGACTATTTGTCATAAGAAAATGTCCCTCTCCCTTCAAACAAACCAATGCAGAGCAGGGCACTCAGAGTTTTCTGGTTTATTTTACCTCTGGACAAATAAACTGTGATTCTGACTAATATCTGGTCTGGAATGTATGGAGAGCTCAAATCTTAGCTGAGTGTGTTGTTAAGTATAATGAATGTTACAGGCCCCTTTGTTTACAATGCCAAGATTTAGTTTACTTTCCGTCACATAGATGAGGCCTTTAATGAACACTGACCTCTTATTGAAAGATGACTATTTGACAATGCAGAAATACTTGACATGAATTAGCATAATTCGTAGCCTTTTAAAGAAATGTGTGTGGACAGTCAGAAGAAAAAAGTTAAAGCTAAGTTATCACAATGTTCTGACAAAATACTGAAAAAAATCCATAATGTATGTTTACACATTGTGTATTATATAATCATTTTATTTATATTTACACGTGTGTGTGCATGTGCATATGCATGCACAATTCGAATGAATGCATTTTTCAGTATTGACTTTGTTAAACAATTTATCATAAATAATTAAATGGAGATATCAATTTATTGATCCAATAAAAATAAGTTGAAAAAGAATCTCAAAGAAGTTGTTTGGAGACCAAAGCTTTATTTGTGGTGCAGAAAAACCTGTTTGTGCCTTTTAAATTTTTCTGTTTGCCATCTTGACAAATGTATAATTTCTCTCTGTCGAAACCCCTGCAGGAAAAAAAAAAAAAGAATAAACACAATCTATATATAAGTTGGCAAAAGATTCCTGTCTTTCTCTGTTACGAGGCGAAGAATAGCAGAGAAGCATGGCTGTCCCGGCTGTCTATCGCAAACAGCAGAAGACACAGCACGGCCACTCAGTGTCTCAGCAGGCTGTAGCTGTCAGGCTTTCCACCGAGTCGACAGCCACGGTGATAAGACCACTTAAAAGGAGAAATACCCGCCTCTCCTCCTCTTTAAGGGGAAATCTGCTTAAAATACCATGACTGTCTTGTATGTGGCTTATAGAGCGTGCGATCACTGGGGGCTGGTTTAAGAGTAATAAACTCAATACGGCGACTGTCTTGCTTTGTTCGTAGCCCAGTGACTGGCACAAGCCATCAAAAAACAGAGCAGCTGTCACTGTTTCTGTCCCACCATAACCCATATATCTGCATTGATGCCATCAACATCGAGGGAAGAAGAGAAAGCTTTATATCAGCTATAGAAGCAAGAGAGCAATAAGTACCAGGATGAATCTCTTGAGCCATGCCACGATGTTCTTTCCAAAAATGATAACGTCTCTCATGAAGCTCTTTCTCCATATTTATACCAAGCAACAACAAAAAAAAAAAGAATCTGAATAATAGCAACAAGAGCTTAAAATGCCAATGAGATCAAAGTTGAGGGGATCAGAAGGATGTCAGAGGTGGAGTATGAAGGACACTAGACAGGTTACAGTTTGACAGAGTATCTCGGTCCTGTGAATGTATGCTGCGCTGGCAGTGTTCACTGTGAGCTATAGATACACTGCACAACTCCCAGGAGCCTTCTGTCTCTCCACCATCCCTCCATGACCCAATTCCCCAGAGGTTTCCAACTGCCTGTCAAAGTTTTGCACCAACTATTGAAATGGAAAGAGATCTCCATGCCACAAATACCTTTTACGATCAACCAAGTGGTAGGTAGCTGTTTGCTTGGAGTTGCAGAACTGAGGCAACATTCTGATGAGGACGCGCAGAGGTCAACACCTTGGTTAAAAAAAACAATGACAGATGCAGTAGCATCGCACGTATTCGCCATGACATCCTCAGCCTCAACTGTCACCAACATCACAGGGCAATGGGGGAGTCCAATGCAAAAATAAGGGGGTAAAAGAGGCAATGGGGAAAGGTGGAGGAGTTTGCAACAGTGTCTATTACGCTGCAGAAGAATTTGCCTGCAAGCTCGCCTTGACAGATTAGCCCGGCACTCGGATGGGGCAGTGCATTGGTGAAACAAGAGCTACTTTTATGAGGTACGTAACACAAGCCTGGGGTAGCCACAGCAAGGCCAGGTAAGCGATCTCTTGATGAAAGTGAGGGCAGTGCTCCACCTTTCATGTTTCCATAGGTTTTATTTGGAGCACGCATAGACGGGGCTGCAGACAGAAATGACAGACAATTAAGATTGCACAAAGGCAAGGGAAATTCAGTATCGGGCTACATGACCCCAGCTTGCCGGCTGTATTTCAATGCATATGGCTGCCTTTTGTAATGAAATTCTTAGGGAAAACTTGTGTGTGTGTCAGTGAGGGAGACAGAGAAGAAAAAGAGAAAAGAGGGCCTGAAGCTCAAGCGATGGGTAAAACATGCAGTTTTATATACCTGGCAGATTCCAGTTTCTAAACCCACCTTCATGCATCAAAGAGCCAAAGCAATAGACGGGTGTGGGGATTAATGTGGAAATAAACCTTGGGCTTTCTACATATCAAAGACTAGATAAGCTTATGAAGTTTAATTCATATGTTTTATTCCGGTGAAAAACGTCCATTTGTGATGATGGCTGGGCTGTCCCGGCGGAATGATAGCATGGCGATAACGATCCAGCGCCAACACTTCAACTGAATCCATTTCTAAGGAGAAAGAAACAGGTCTGAGAAATATAAATTAACCTCACCTTGCTGAGAGTAAGAAAAAGAGGGGGGGATTTTCCATGAATGTCCACTGACAGGGATTTCTTCATCCCAATAACTAAGACATCTAGTTTGAGCCAATAAGGAACGATACTGCAGACAGGCAGCTGGTGACTCCAGACAGAAAGGAACATTTTTTGGTGGCGAGAGATGTCTAAATCTGGGAATGGATTTTATATTTTCAGCGTAATATCAAGGGCGAGCAGGTGAGCTTCCTGGATTTTCATTCTGCAGACGCCTAATCTTGATCTCCCTGCACATGTGGATGAGGGAATGAAGTCAGACGGACAGCTTTGAAAAAGTCTCCATATTGAGAAAAAATTAAAACAAATTTATCTGTTTTTTTTTGTCCTGCAAAGTTTTGTAAACTACCATTCACTTAAACATTGAAAAAAAGAAGAACAAAACACATGTTAGTTTTGAGTTTTTAAATAAAGTGCATGTTTTGCAGCAATAGGCTTATATTAGGCTCCTCTTTTGGGCAGATTTTATTCAATATTGTATTGTTAACAGACTAAACTTATAAATAAGTAAAATAGCAAAATATATAAAAGCACATTTCTTAGTCATTAAGTCACACCTTTTTGTCTTTTCAGGGGACTAAAGATGAAGAACCAAATTCATCATGTCTGAACAATGAAACTGAGCAGCTTTTGTATTGAAGATGAGACCAAAAGACCACATACTTAAAAGCTTCCTTTCAGAACGTCATTTCTTTCTTTGAAAGAGTAAATTATTACTAAATATTTCTCTGCACCCACGTGTAACAGTATGCTGAATCAAGTTTTCCCCCCTCTACTTATCTTCCCTTTTTAAACAAAAACTTCTCCATAGAAGGATTCCACCCAGCAGATTTGAATGAATTGTTCCCTTTAATGAGGCCCTGGAAAAGCTTATTTTCACATCTGTAGCCTCTCTTGTTCCCATTCAGTTAATCAAATTACACGCTACCTTTAATCTTGCCTTATGAGCCAGTTTATTAACTTAAATTCCTCAAACCCTGCAGCAATGAGTGGGTGAGATTCAAAAGAAATCTATATGTAGCGCTTTGACAGTCAGGCGTGGTGATGATGACACCTCTGATGAATTTTTTACCACACACACACCGCCCGAGTGGTGTTTACTCTCAAATGAGACACAAACACACTTTAAAGTGACAGACTACAAATGATAAAACCAGTTTCATTAATTGATTTCCCCCCTTAAAAACAGTGTTGTGTGGGAAATAGCAGGCTGCAGACAGGATTTTGAGCCCCGTTGGGTGGAGTTATTAATGAATGCAACTGTTCTGCCAATGCGTTAATCACAACCATTCTAAGCCACCCTATATATCACATATCTTCACTCTGACAGCCAGCCAGCGCACCAATCAGTCAACCAGTCAGGCACCGGGGTGGCAATCCAACCAGCAATAAAACAACTGATCAGCCTGTAAGGCAGTTATTCAATCAGCCAGTGAGAGTGCCATGCAGCCAGCTAGATAGCCAGGTTGTCAAAGACAACAACCTCAACCCGACAAAGCTAAAGTCTAGTATGTCTGTGGAGTCAGTCAGTCTGTCAGTCTGCCAGCCAGAGCAGCCTGTTTTGGCCCAAGTCTTGGAGAAAACAAGCAGTATGCAATCTGTGCTCCATAAACACAATGTGACACTCAAGTTCGGCAAGATTTATCGCACACATTCTCAGCTCCTCAGTTAATATATTTTGTTTTGTTTCGAAGGAACTTTCACTTTACTCTCTCAGGCAACAACCCGATGATGCCTCTAACCGTCATCATCAACATCTTCCTGATTTACAAACAAACATTTCCCCTCACAAACATTGTTCAATAGTAAATCTGTTTTATGGAATTAAAATGACATGTCATTTTAATTTCTCCTAACAAGTACATATTTTAAACAAAAGCAGCCATGGGTTTTATTATATGATAACACAATTTAATAAATAGTTAAGGTCACATCATTTGACAAAAATGAAAATAGGCATTATGTTACAATGCATCTGCAATTGAGTTTTTATGCCAACTTTTACTGATAAATTAGGTTTAGTTGCAGAAAAAAACAGAAGAAACAAGAAAACGTATTAAACTAAACACGCACTAATCGCCTCTTGGGATCGTAGAGAGACAAAAAAAATACCTATAACAAAAATACCAGTGACAAAATTGGTCACATCTGAAGCTGAAGTTGTGCGACAGGTTAGTCTTACACAGCTGAAAAGCAGCTTGTGAACATATGGACCTTCTGCGTCCAGGAATTTGCCTCACATTTGAAATGAATGCAATAAATTTGAGGGGGAAGTGGATCCAAAATAAGGATAAATTCCAGTCCAAATAGCCTTTCCCTTTCATTTTGTAATATGCATATCCCCCCTTTCCCTTGATCTATGATCGCTGCATGCTTTAGTTGCTTCAGTTGGAATAGTCAGTGTCCTGTAGAGACTTGGCATTTACAAGTGTCATCTGGTCTGTGTAAACCAATAAAAAGCAGAGAAGAATAGCAGCTGGATTTCCTTTCTAAGCTGAGATAAAAGACTTGGTATATAACAAGAAATATGTAAAATATATACAAAAAATATTAAAGACACAATATAAGAAAATTTGTGGCTTTGTAGTGTTACTTGAACCAACTAACAGAGCATCAGAAACTTAATAAAAAACATTTTCAGTTATTATCTCATAACTCTAACACAAATTTTAGGTCAAGGGTTCAACAAAATGCATAAATGTATGTTTAATGTCTCTCATCAATTTCAACATTTTCATTCAACCTACTTTACCGAGATGTGGGATGATCGTTAGACATAATTGTATTTTTTTTCTTTTGTAAAACCGCTGTAAAAACAGCATAAAAAAGCCTACTCAAAACTTTTCAGTTTCCCCAATTACATCCCTAATTCTTCAAATGTCATGTAAGCACTATCTAGCTAATTAATTGGAGCTCATTGTTAAATGTGAATGGGCAAAACTAGCAATGCAGAAATGATAGTTAGAGGGTGAGTTTGATTCTTGCAATTGAAAATAAAAGCATTTTATTGAACATTAGAAGGATCAGAATTGTTTTTAAATAATCACTTTTTTTTTTTAAATACAAATGGTTATTCATTCATCATTCATTCATCTAACAAGATCATGGGCGTGAGAGGGTGCTGGCAATTCAAGGCGGGAGGCAGGGTACACCTCGAACAGGTCGCCAGTCTGTTGGAAGGCTACACACAAGCATTCACACACACACTCAATCCTAGGGGCAATTTTATGGTGGCCAATCAACAAACATGCACGTTTTTGGAGGGTGGGAAGAAACCAGAGTACCAGGAGAAAACCCAGGCATACACGGGGTGAACAGGCAAACTCTACACAGAAAGGCCAGTGTTCCAAGCCACTTGCAACTGTGCAAACCACTGCGTCACCATGAACCCCTAATAATATTGTTGTGTTTTGACATTTTTTTTTTCACAACAGTATATCATTTGCACTTGTCATCTTTTTCAAAAAGTCTGATCAAAACATTGTTTCTGGTAATAATTAGTAAGTTTAAGTCAGAATTTGCCAGCGATATAACTAATCTATGACTCTGATGTAGGATTGTAAGCTTTTGAGAGATGTGATAGCTGCATTTCTGACAAAATATAAATATATGTGAGAAAACATGCGGAAAAAACCCATCACAGGTATCTGAAGGGCGGTTTTAATCCACAGTAATGCAATGTGGAATTTTTTTGTTCCTATGAATTTATTGCTGTTTGTCGCTTTTCTGGTTTTCCGTGTTTGTTTGTGAGCAAGTCCAAACGAATAATTTTAGTCCAGTGGGCGGAGGGACATAGCTTTGGGAATGGATGAATCCATAAAAAAGTATTACTTATCTGGATCTTTTGCTTTAAACAAGTGTGAAAAAAAACATTTGCTTCAGAGGAAAATGTGCTCTCTGAGCACCTACTTAGTCTACAGTCTAGTGTAGAAGTGCAGAGAATTGAACATAAAAAGAGGATTTGCTTTCTTTAGATTTTGCTTCCAGAGACCATATGGCCTTATGTGTTTGAAAGGGAGCCTAAAGGCAGGAAGTGAATATTTAATTGTTTTAGCCTCTTGGTCAGCAAAGACCCTTCAAATAGTTTTGAAATAACTTTGTTAGTTTAAAAAAAAAACATGTACAAATTCATTTATTTACAAAATGTGTTAGATAACTATTTGTATAGATGTGGATGCATCCAGAAGAATGGATTGTTGGTAGCTTGATCGCTTCATAACTTAAAAGCCTTTTAAAACATTATGGATGACTTTGTTTTTGTAATAAAAGTAAGTTCATTTTAAAGTCCAGAAGCATAGACAGTTTGAACTGGTAATTGTCCAACTGTATTTTAAAAAGAACATATTCTGCAGCTAAGAAAGAAAATCATTATATTGCACAATTTTCATCAAAGCCAAAATTTTACTTCTCTTTTTACGTATGAACCTGATTAGCTGTAAGATGTGAATTTCACACATTACTATATTCTTTTTTATATTAACTAAAAGAAAACACACACACACAAAAAATTATCAATTTATTTCTCTTACTCAACCTCTTTGTACAAAAGGAAGAGAGTGAGAAATCCTTTGAATACAATTGAAGTTTATTCAAGACATCAATTAAAACAACTTGACTTAGATTGCTTTGTAAAATTTGTAAAAAAAAAAAATTTTTTTTAAATTGGGAAGTAATAGTTTTTAATAGAAATCAAGCAGATTACATCTCTCTTAAGTCACCCCTGCAAGCCTTTGCCATAATAATTACGTGAAAAAGGCAGGAGCGTTCAGTTCCAAAGCTGGATTTATTTATCAGTTCGGACAAGTGGAGCACTGATGCAAAGGAGATTGGGGTTTGCTGACCTTAGTAAAGTGACAAGATCTGTCTTAAGAGTCTGCAAATACACATGTTATGGATGGTGGGAGTGTGTATGTTTTACAACAGTTTTGGGAACTTTTATTTCATTTGAACTGAGTGTGTTTTTTTTCAGACATTTAACCAATCAAAATAAATAGTCACGTAAACTAGGGGACATTTTGAAAAACTAAATTATCAACAACAAACATAAGTTTCTCGTCTCATTTGGAATGGGATGGGAACTCTCTAATGTGCGCAGAAGTCTGCTGCTCTGTGTCCAAAATATACCTTAACTCAACAACTGTTTCCATCCAAGATTTGTTTCCCACAATGACATTTGAAAGCCACATGGAAAGAGTATCGCTATGCTGTTGATATGACAAATATAGAGTTGAGCCTTGAGAACGCTGCTGAAAGGTCAGCCAGAATACAACTGATAAGACCGTGCTTAAAAAAATTAAGGTAATGTGTTAGTAAAATGATTGATTACACGGTGAGGTTAATTACAAGCCATACGTTCAGAGCATAGTGACCTCGAAAACAATAAACACATCTGAAGTTCTATTTAAAAGAAAGACATTTGTTTACAGGTTCTCCCTGGTCAGCAGGTCAGCTCCTATTTAACAGAGCTTTGCGGATCTCATCTTCTTAGTAACAACATATCATCTGAACAGTTTTGGCGTACAGAATTCAAACGATCATTTGTAGCCATTATCACAAGAACTGCATGGTGGTTATTTTTGGAGATGTTTATGTGGTTCCCATAATCACTATCGATATCCATTGCACCTAGTATTAGAAAAGCAGCTAAACAAAAAACTCACCCAAATGAACTTTTTATTTTATTTCTTTTCCTAATAAAAATCCAGCATAAACTGATTAGAAATGACAAATTCAATAAATACTCAACCTAACACATTTCGGAAACAAGCATTCCCTTCCTTTTTATTGTTTTGTTTTGAAGAATTTCAGAAAGAACGCCAAAAAAACTTCCTGAAGCAAACATAACAGGAGAGCACCAGAATAAAAATTAGACCAGAGTTATCATAATGTTGCTGGCCAGAGGCCTGCAAAGGACATGTGAAGCATAGCTAGTAAATAAATACATTTCTAAGGTAGAAAACCACTCAGGTATTTTTAATTCAAATGAGCCATCAAACAGTTGCTGTTCTCCACTCATTTGTTCTTCATACAGTATGTTTGTACACATGCTGAGCTGGTCACTTGCCCTAAAGGATTAGAATGTTAACCAGTTTACATTCTGCCCACAGCTTCTGAAATGATTCAATTTTCTTAATCTTGTTTAGCTTCAGAGAACGTGGCTTTGAGGCAATACGGCATCCTTTTTCAATCGTGCATCCTTTGAGTGCATTTGCATATCTAAATTTTGTACCAAAATTCAGAGCAGACTCTTGGTTGCAGCACCCCCACCCAGTCAAAAATAAAATAATGACAAAAAAATCCAAAAAGAACCAACTACAGCAGCGCTGGGTTAACCTGAAGGCTCAGTTTAAGTTTAATTGGTAAAAAAAAAAAAAAAAAAAAAGCAGCATCCTGCTTTTCTTTTTCCCTGGCTTTCAAGAAATGCTGAACCAGTTATTGATGTTAGAAGGAGGGGAAACTGTTTTGATGAGACAGATTCTCTTTAACATAAATTGGGAATATCACAAATTTATTGCAAAGTATTACAGTAATGCTAAATTTTCAGCCAAAGTAGTCTATAACACATAAATAGATTAGTTGTACTAGAAAAATTCTACTGTCTAATTGTGGAATGAGATCAAAATCAAATTGAAAAATCTCTGTATCCCAGTTGTGTGTCCCTCACTGGTTTTTACTCTTAGATCTGGGCTATTGCTGCAATTACCTGCAAGAGTTAATGTGCACTGATCTGTAAAATAATTGTGAAGTGCTGAGAGGTTTTCCATTCCAAGTGGTCCCCAATGAATTGAGTGTTAAGTCCTCATGACACGATGATGCAGAAGACATTTGTTCCTCAGATTTAGCCAGCAGGGAAGCAGCAGACTAAATGAAACCAGATTTCCTTCTCATATTTGTGCAGCTGCTTGGGTTAAGATGTAAGCTCTAACAACCGGGCGTATCAGAGAAGATGCTTTTCACTGTGATGCTGCACATGCTGTAAAATTTGACATTTTAACTTTGCGACCATGTTTCATTACAATGAAGGAAAAATATCGATGGAGATGGATAGAAAAAAAAATCCATCCTGCTGTCGATGTTAATCTTTGTTTAATGAAAATACATTGATATCTCTTTTAAACTATCTAAAGAAAAGAGTTACTTTAGAATGGGATTCCTATTTTCTGATAAATACAAACATTTCAAAATGTTACATGTACAAAGAGTCTCAGCATGTTTTTATCAGTGGAACTACTGAGCTACTTCTGGAGTGAAGGATGCACGTTGCAGGATATGAATATTGTTTCAGACGCTTCAAAATATGACATGAAATAAAAGATTAATCTTCTTAATCCCCAAAGACCATCTTGATCTCAGAGCGTGGTTGCTCAGCGTGAATCTAGTGGAAAAAAGCAAAGTATTAAAAAGGGACAAATATCGCTTCTCCATTCCCCGCTAGATGTATGTGATAAAGCGAAATGTCAGCAAAAATACTAAAGCGGTATGTCAGCAGAGCCAGCTGACAGACGGGAGGGAAGAGGTAAAAATGTTCTATCATGTCCGACAAGGTGTTCTTTTTGAGATTTAAAGATCACTGCACAACTTTAAACATGTTTGTCACTTTTTACTCTAACGCAGAGAACTATCATGGGCTTCACAAGAAGTTTATCTGTTCAGGCTCAAGGTAAGCGAGAGGTGTGGAAGAGAAGGGGGTGGGGGGCGAGCGGGGTGAGTCCATTCCCATTTATCTTAGCCAGGTTCCCTTCAAAGGCAACAAATAAATTACAGTGTACATTTGATACAAATTGATTTCTTAACTCAAATAACAATGTTGTCCCCCCGGTCAGGGCCATGTGTCACTCAGTCGCCAGTCTGAGTGAAAGCCTCAATCTGTCTCTGTGATAGAAATAGGGCTGACACATCTCCACCAAGGAATGCTAATCACGCAGGCCTGGCCTGGCCCTTTGTGGGCAGGCCATGATAAGGAAAATCAGTTTCCCTTCCTGTCAGACGGTGGGGCCTGTGAACTGATCGCTGTCTGGGAGGAAACAAGCCATGGGCCTGGAAGTTACTGTCCTAGTTGTTTTGTTGTCTCGCTGTAGCTACATGACTGAGGATTGGACGTGAGAGAAAGGTTGATTGAAGAATGGTGGAGAAGTCCATTTTTTAAAAGTGAAGGAATTGGAAGAAAACAGGAGAAGACAGGTGAGAAGTAGATGGTAGAGAAACTGAATGAAAGATAGAGAAAAGAGAGATTAGGACAAACGCAATAGTTTTAAAGCATTCGTGGTAGCTGTAGCATCAGAGATGGAGCAGTTGTGAACCCCACTGAATATCTTGAGCCGATCTTATCAACGGCCAGGAGAAATGAGATATTGGCAGGAGCTGTTGAGTGCTCTCACAGCTGAGCAGGTTAATAGGGTTGGAAGGCAGGCCACAGGCTAATTGGATTTGCCGTGGCTTGATAAACAGTGGCAAACCTTTTTTTTGCCAGCCAAACACACAGGTCGACCCCCCCAAACAGCACACCTCTCTTCCAAACCCCCATTTGTATCCACAGCTAGAAAGAATGAGGGAGAATAAAGCTATTTTCTCCTCCTTATTCCCAACAGGCAAAAGTATGGAGGGGTTGTTTGTGTGTTTGTGTGTGTATGTGTGTGCGTGTGTGCATGTGTGTGCCCGTACATGTAGGTGTGTGAAAAAGAAAGGAAGAAGGTTGGCCATCTACTGATTTTAATCAAATACCATTTAACCCGTCTGACCTCCAACAGTCATCACACATGGCCAGATCAAGCTGGGTTGTTGTATTCTTTGGCTTGGTGGCGTTATAGTTGTAAAGAGACCGATTGGGTAAAGTGTTATTTCAACACCTTTCTGTTTAGGGGATTAATATTGTTCCTACATTGCTCTTTATAATGAATCATTAAAACCAATGTGTTCCTAATCTATTACACCCAGTGAAGACAGTTTGACTGGTTTGTGATCACTGGTCGTGTTACAAAATCTTAATGTTTAGCCATACAGAAAAAAATGTTTTTTTGTTTGTTCAGGTAGACAGAGTCATTGAACCCTTTGAAAACACGATTGCATCCAATTATCATTTTTACTTTGTGTTTATGAAATGATCGCAATGAAAGTGCGAGAAAACAAATACCTTGTTTTGTGTTTGAACCCTTAGTTGGAAAAGCAACCTACAAACGATAAAGCCAGAATATTTATAGACACAAAGCTATGAACAGCAGGAAGTCAGCATCAAAGACATCACTTCCCACTCTTTCAGTTAAAGGTCATCCAATCAGCTGTACAGAATCTATACATCTTTGCTTAAATGTGTAAGTCAGGCCAGTTGTGTTCCCACACCTCTTTTCTCATCATTTACTAGTAGGTGTCCCCCATTGATTCTACATTTCCTGCAAGCTTTTGCCAGTGTGCAGAGCCCACTTGCACTGAAGTGGGCCTTATGTGGAAGAATTATTTGTACTCAAGTACGATAGCGAGGAGGAAAGCGTATCCATCAAAATCTATTTACAAGGCGAGCGACTTTGAGGAGCAAGCGACACAGACAGATTCAAATTTTTCTTCTTTTTTTTTGATGGAATAGTACCCACTGTGAAACACCCCGGGGTGTCACACTGTCCTCATTTATATAAACAGCCCCGACTGGTGGATAACTCCTCTGCATGCTTGGGTGCAACCAGATTGGCTTAGTTAGCGAACACCCCACACAAGACAACCCAAGGAAAAAGTGTTTGGAAATGGAGGGGGGAAGAACGAGGGGACAGTACACCAAGCTGCCTCTGGATATCCATTTGCAAAAGAAAAACATCAAGGCCTCAGACAGCTTTGAAAGGAAAAACTAAAACAGTGATTGATGTGGAAAAGGATGTTGGACGTCAACGGTTGGACAGACTGCATTTGGTAAAAGTTCACAAATTTGCAGATAAGCCCATATGTAAACGCAGAGTGAACCCTCTAAAATAATAATAATAGCCTACAGGCATACTACTATCTGCCTGCAATGTCCATTTTAGGAAGGTTGGTAACATTAAACAAGATGGGGATCTTACTATGCATGTATGTACACTATGTAGGAAAAATATTATCAGTGCTGTGGGATGGTAGAACAGAACAGAACTCCACATCGGCCCCGTGGGGTGCTCATACAATATCGAGATAGTATGGACATGAGTGAATGACCAAGCAAAGGAAGAGAGGGAATGGGTAGAGAGTAAGAAAAAGGGGTACATTCTCCCTTTTATCTCATCTGATGTGGGTAATGGCAGTATTGGAGGGGAGGGGCTGTTTGGCGTGAGGTCATTTCACAGACTGAATTCATCAGCCCCTATAACTTTAACTTCCCCATAAAGAATTTATGAATCCTCCGATAGTAATCGGCTGCATTCATTTCCTGAAGAAGAAAGGACAACTGATGTCTGTTAAACAGCCCAAAGGGACTGACCTCCACTTCCAGGCACAGAAAAAGACAAACACACATGCATGCGTGCATGCATATTGATGCTGTATGGGTAAAAAACGTGCAGAAGACAAGCAAATAAACTTTGATAAAAGAAAAACATAAAAAAAAAAAAAACTTCAATATACTATCTTTAAAATCGGAACTACTAGTAACTATTTTTTTAAAAAAAACTGTAATCGACATAAAAAAACAATTAATTTGGTTGTTCTTGTATACGATCATAAAAAAGTTGGAATCAAATCTAATACAAAAATATAAGCTACGTGCAAAGTTATCCAAGTAGCTGACCAATATTTTTGTCCCAATCGAATATTAAACTAAATAAAAACTGTAAACCTAGATACACATCAATATTTTATTAACGTAAAAAAAAAAAAAGAATATTTGGACATAAATTGATGGAAGTAAAATCTTTAAATGCATGACAGTGACAACAAATGTCTAAGAAGGTGGGTGGAACAAATAAACATAGGAGACTCTGACATTCAATAACTATATAGGGAGCTTTTTAAAGGGTTCAAGACTATTGTATGTAAAGATGGCCCTCGTTGATAAATTTGCATTTAAACTTTGTTCTTGAACAAATTAAATAAAAAAATTTGAGTTAGGGCCAAGATTTATTTATTTATTTATTTTTTAATATAACCAACAAAACTTTGCTGTGGACCAAATCTAATTTAGAATGGTTTAAGGCAATGCATATAGAGTCCTTTTTTGTAGTTTTTTTGTCCTCTTTTTTTTTTTTTCAATAGTCTGGGTACTTGGCTGAATAAGGTTCACATTGTAAGACTGTACTAAAAAGTACACACAGTAGTTTTACAACGACAGATATTTCTACATCTTCCACAATCAGACACATTTTGTCTAAAATACTTAAGTAACTAGTCTCCTTACCCCACAAATATTTACAGACATAGCATCTACCCATATTCTCATCTTCACAGTATCAATAGAAAGTATACTTTAGATCTTACGAGGTCAAACCCTGTTCAAGACTAGATTCCTTTCAACATAAGATAAAACTTTAAGAATGTGATCTAATCTGCAGGGCCATTTACATTAGCAACTCTGATTTGAATGCTTGTTTGTTTGCTTTGACAATGTGATGTGGAAGGGGAGGTGAGAATGCAAACAAACGCTGAGATAACGTAGGCAAACTTTACACCTACAAACGTATGTCTTCAATTGAACAAATCATAGTGAGCAAACTGCAATGCTAATGGGATAATGGGCACAATGCAATGAGAATAAAAACAACCGGAACTAATATATTTAGGGCAGTGGGAAGAAAAAATGGCTCCCAGTTAAGCATAAAAATTGTGGAAAAGGATAATTTACCATTCAATGTTTAATCCAGTATTTTCTGGCAAATCTATTCTATTAAAGCTTTACTTAATCAAGCACAGAAGGAATATTCCAACTGCTGGTTTTGCTTAAGACAAAGCCATGCCCAACAAATAGATCTTGAGTGTTGGGTAAAATGTCTGTGTGTGTTCCCCAAACAGTGATTTGTTTTTTGAGCTGAATACCACTTCCACATCCGTCATCCCATCGGGTGGTTGCAGTCCTCTGTCTGATTGGTTGCTCTACCAAACAAATAAATTCAAGATGTAGCAGAGATGACTGAAAGCCACCAGCCCTACCATTAAGCACAAACACGAGTCATCTGCATTTCTCCGGAACAGTCAACACATTTGAGTGAAAGAAAGATAAAACTAACTGATTGTCATGACTCAAATGAAATCCTCTTTGCTGACAGAAAAGAAAACCAGTGAACACAAACATATAATTTTCAAGAAGTTTTTTTTTTTTTTTGTAGTTTATGATTTTAATCACTACTTACTTTTAATACATTTTTTGGTCTTCTGTTTGAAAAAGAAAAATATATAATTTTTTTGGTCTACCAGGGTAGGCGTCATGTTCCGACCTTGACAAGAAATATAGTATTAAATCATTCATTATATTTTTGTATTTTATGTTAAGTGTTTTCTGTAGCTTTTCTGCTAGACCTGACAGGGAACACTCAGGAGAGAGGGAAAGAACAATGAATGAGAAGGAACAGAGTAGGCTCTGGCACCAGAACAACAGAAGTAGAGAATATCAGGCATCACAATTAACCTGCTGAATAATCTGAAAAAAACAAAACAGACAAACAAAAGTTCAAACCAGAGAGGAAATTGAAACACACAAAATCACAAGCTCCAGCATACCAATAAGTAATGTAGAACACAAACCGATACAAAGCTATAACATAATTGGAACATAACGGACAGTAAACAGTGTGGTATGAACGTGTGAGTGAAAGTACATTACATGCATGCTGCCGATGTGAACCATGTGCTCATTGGGTTAACAGATTTTTCCCATCCCCAAAATGGACAAATCAGACGAGGGAAAAACACAAGCGACCCGGGCTCACACTCAACCTAACCCTGGGACCCTGAAGCCCAGGCAAAGGCGGCTATATCCACAGGCCATGGTGCAGATGTGCCATTCGTACCAGCCGGCAGCAAGCCCAGCTGCCACCGGAAGCAGAGGCTCAGGCCGAAAAAGAGAGCTAGGACCCCAATGACCCAAAGGCCCCCACCACCCCCCACCCTACCAAGCCGGAGGCCCAACGTGACAAGGCCACTCCAGACGCAGCCACCACAGGCCAGAGCACAACCAGGCCACCTGCTTAGGCTGCCTAGAGACATGGGATTTTTCGAGTGGCATGTTTGCCATCACTCAATAACAATCCATTTAGAAAGCTCAACTCCAAAGCTGATTACTGAAAAAGTAAAACCCCTAGATGATGTAGGGGTGGGCTTATGGTTGCATAAATAATCATATATTCAGTTTGAGCAAAGGAAGAGAGCCTTGTTGGAGATACAATTTTATATCTACATCTATTGTTAACCAACATTTTCTTTTGCCCCCCCAAAAAATTAACAGTACAAATAAAGTTACAGTATATTATTATATCTGTACATTTTAGTGTGAAAATAATAGCTAAATATACACATACTGTACTTTTCTATGTAGCCTCAAAATCTAGTCATGCAGATACAGTGATAGTCGACTGTCTGTTCACTTTCTTCAAGCTGTCTGCTGCAGTAAGTAGAAAATCATTTGTATTTTAGGTTGTATTAGGACCCTCAAACTCATCCAGATTTTAAATTTACAGGCTTTTGAATGAAATAGATGGAGCACAAACAACTTATCTTGTATTGCATATGTTTTTACAGCTGACCATTCTCGTCTTTTTTCTGACTATCATCTTTCAGGCTATGCTCAGATTCCTTTACTCACACTTTGGAAAAGAGACATTCATCATGAGGATGACATCTGTGGTGAATTTCTCAATAACCCAATAGTCACTCAGCACGAGATGGTCCAAAAAAAGGGTTTTGAAAGTGGGGAGTAAAGGATTATAATGTATAAAATGTTAAATCCTGCCGGGTGGGCGTGGGGCAGTTGTGTATAAAGTTCAAATTTGGTAATTTGAGTTAACGCGGTTTTCAGTCCTCCAGAGGCTGGACCATAATCCATGGCATGATACATTCAAGCTCAGATATAAAATACTTTTACCAAAGCCATAGGTTCCATATAATATCATTAGCTTGCATTTACAAGAATTTGTGGAAGAAGCATGGCTTTTTCACTCTCCTTTTGAGAAAAGACTGTTGTTGCCAAGAGTAACAGCACATTTTACATTGTGGGAACACGTGTCATGCATTGAACTGCTTATGTTGGTCTCATTGCCATGGTTAGAGGATGGATTGAATTTCTTCTCTGTTCTCACACCAGACATAGTACGTAAGGGCTTTTTAGTCTTAAGTCAACCATCTTCAAATTATTAAAACAAATGCTAAATCCTTGGCTTTAAAGGTTGCTTTTTTAACACAAATGGCTCCACCTTGACACATTGTCAGACAATGGTGTTTTATGAGAACTATCTTCTGCCCCAACACCTATATGTGATTTGTATCTGTCATGATCCATATGGCGAGGATGATGTGCTTTGAAGAGGCCCATCAGTCAGTTAATCTTAAAGAAAATAGTAGCAGCAGATATCTCCCTCTCTTCAAGACAAACCAAAGGGAGACAGGAGAGAGGGGGATTCAAAGCAGAGCAAAATCAGCTGCTCTCAGAGATGGAGAGGGTGGTTTAGAGGGGGGATTAAGGCACTCTCTTACTGTGGAGCCAGCTTTTATGAGGTACATCATATTACTTCAGCTTCACACTTTCATAGATATATCATCATCTGCCTCCTACCTAAGCCTGGCTGTTATGCCAATGTATTCTTTCTCAAACAAGATTAATTCTTACACACTTGTAAGACGGTGTATAGAAAAACATAGTGACAGTAAGCTGACAGTCCCAACTGTATGTAAAGCTTACTCTCGCTGCAGTATCTCGTTTAAAGTACGACCCTGTGAAGTTCATGCCCTAATGCACTTATATCCATAAACAGCTGAGTGAAAAGTCAGGTTTACCATGTAATGTAGCCAAGAAGCTAATATTATGATACATGTTTAAGTTCATGTCATTGTAGTAAAAAAAAGTGATCTGTGATACACACTTATAATAGTTAAACCAAAAACAGTCTTCACCATAAACTATTTAAAAAGTTAAGACAAGAAGTTGAATCACAAATTTGTTGAAAAATAATCTGTTGTTCAGAATGTTCATAATCTTGTGAGAGTAATTCTATAGTTTTTCTGTTTCGTGTGGCAAATAAATTATAAAAGCTGAAAAGGTAAACCAATTTTGCAATATACTCAAAGATAGATGGATTGATATGAGGTCTTTCATGTCATGTCAATGTCCTAGAATAAGATTAGGACTGCTGTGAGCACGTTTGACTAGTCCGTTTGTTGCCTGGGGAGAGTCCCCGGGCAAAATCCATACACCGAGTGCACGGCTGCTTTTAGAAGCAAGCTGCGGAAATGATTAGTGCTGTTCAACCGAAAAGCACAAAGGGGCCCGTTGGCTGGCCCTGAAAGTTTCAAAGTGAAACCAGTACACCTTGTGTCTGTGTTAATTGATCACAGGCACATTATCTCGCCTGTTCAAGGCTTAATTTGCCCTCTGAATCAACACCTTTTGTCGACCGCTGCAGTCATTTGTTGGACGGTGAAAAAAGAATCGCTACAGCTTAATCATTCCAAGCAGGTGTGGGTCCCGGCCAATTTTCTGTTCTCTTTTGTCATTTTGTCTTCTCATACAGGTTATATTTCATTTCACAATGGAATTTAGAGGCCATTTCAGAGTAAAAATGCACATTTATAGAAAACAGAAACAACGTGACATACTAAACGTGGACACACGCTCGTCTTTATATATAAATTACAAGCATAACTTAGACAAAATAACATTTCCGATTCAAAAACACTGCACGATATGATACATATTTCAACAATATCCATTTTTATTTAATCCATGCTTTTGACAATTCATGCATCAGTGATTCAGAAGATCAGGAATCCATGAATATATAAAGACAAAAATAATATGAAAAACAGTGTGGTAACTTGAACTTCTCTCATGTAGCTTACTGACTACAATAACACTTTTATACATTATTTGCACAGATACATCCCAAACCCATTTTAGTTTCAGACTGTAAACAATGTTCAGGGACGTCTGACATGTTTTTTG
The DNA here is from genome assembly GCA_902685375.1 of Neostethus bicornis. Classification (NCBI taxonomy): domain Eukaryota; kingdom Metazoa; phylum Chordata; class Actinopteri; order Atheriniformes; family Phallostethidae; genus Neostethus; species Neostethus bicornis. The sequence goes on from LR738541.1 coordinate 29,027,318, forward strand.
AGACAATGCCTTGAGAGCATGTTTTTATTCAAATTGAAATAATGTCACCAGTGTGAAATGTTTATGTTTATATGATAGGAGTGTTAGGGTATTAAAAGGACTATTCAAAAAGGATCTATTTCCTCCATGTGAAAAAGAAAGCTTAGAAAAATATATATGCGGTGCTAAAATAGCTATTTTAGGACATTTGATAATTAATCATTTATTATTGAAAGAAATTGCGTTTGAATTCTATAAAAAAAGAGTTCCCCCGCACCCCTCAAAAAAAAAAAAAAACGAAAAATAACTGGAACTTTTTGTGATATTTCTCTGGAGTCTCGTTTTCTCCTTTTGTTTGGCTCTGGTGTCTGTAAGTCATACTTCCGGACTCCAATTACATCAGTCCTGAATGTCTAATGAAGTCAAAATCCTCAACAAAAAGATCTTATTCTATTAGACACACATATTTCCCCCCCTTCAAATCTTAGTGGGCTTTTGACAAGGTGTTAAATGCTGTTTGAAAAAGTGACTCACAGCCTGTTTCTATATGACATGGTTGACTTAGCACAGTCGACAACTCGCCATGCATTTACTTTGAGATAAGAATGTTATCAACACTGTGGTGTCTGTGCAATAAGGGTGATTAGAAGACATATAGTACAAACACTTCCATTTTGATTTCAGAAACCTTACCTGCACCCATTTGTAGCTGCACAAATCTATCATAGGAAGGGATCAGCTAAGGGAAATGTGTATTTCATTTCACTGGCTGTCCCCATTCTTAATGGGTAGCCATCCAGAGAGAATGAAATGATTGATTTTTGTCATCTTGAATGAGGATAAATGAATGGAAGCTAAATCTTCCTTGGGAAGGAAGTGGAAGAGGAGTCACAAGAGGTTGGGAAAAGGGAGGGGGCATGTCTGGCTAGACGAAAACTTAGTAAACCTGTACGGCTTCAACGAGGGGAAAAGAATAGGGTGTGTTTGAAAGAGTAAGGAAAAAAATGTGTGTGTGTGTGTGTGTGTGTGTGTGTGTGTGTGTGTGTGTGTGTGTGTGTGTGTGTGTGTGTGTGTGTGTGTGTGTGCATGCATGGGCACTTGTTCCTGTGCGTGTTCACTTACACTTTGGTTCTAAGGTTACCTAATGAAATATTGATGGGAGATGTGGGAAGTGCGGGGGCTGGATTGGCTGGGGGTTGCTGGTGTTGGAACTGTAACTGCCGTTTCCTGTAGCCTGGGACATCTCTGTCACTCTGGATCTTAGCGAGATGGCTCTGCCCTAATTTAATCTGACTTTGAGTGGGTATGTATCACAGGAACTCAAAAAAATGCGAACTAACTACTCTGCAAAGAATAGTAGCAAGAAAGTGAGTAAGAGTGAAATAGAAGAAGACAGAAAAACTACAGGTGTTGAAATGTGCAGCCAAAACATTTCAAACACAAATGAATATTTGACAACTCCTGTCAAAAAACTCGAACATGGACTTTTTAAACGTGACAAAACAAAGCAAGCAGCCCTGCTCTGGCTATTAAAATGCTTGACTGATGCTACACTGCAAGCTCACTTCAACTAATGGACCAGCATGCATCTTGGGATTCTTTTCATGATTAGTTTCAGCTTAGTAGTTTTTTTGGAAAAGACAGCAAAGTGTGAACTATGTGACGTCAAGGAGCTGCTCTACAGAGCTTTGCTACATAAATACCTGCTTCTGACACTCCTCATTACATCCATCTCAAATGAATACCTGCTGAAGGCCTTTAAGTGTCTACTATGAGTCACACTGTTGCAGTCAAGATTTGTTTTCTTTTATTTACTTTATAATGTGAAACTACAAAGAAAGAAAAACATCACCAAAAACTGGTGTATTTTATTTTTAAATAGAAAAAACACGTCATAAACCGAAGTTGTTATCAAGGCCATGGATATTTGAACTGGACTGGAACTACTTGCAAAATACTCTTTCTCAGTATTTATATTGTACGAGTATTTTGCTATTTTTTTTTTTTCCAGTTTTGTGATTCAAATATGTCAAAATAGCTGCTTAAGTGACAGTCACTGTGTCTTATTAGAGATGGTAGTGACTGATAAAGCTTCTTTAGGTTTAACTAAAAGATATTGAGACATCTTTAAAAAATAGTAAATGTAATAAAGACCACTGAAACTGAAAATTACAGTATTGGCCTGGATGAATCTATCTTGGACAAAATCCACAGTAGTTATAGAGTGAGCACATGCATTCATGTGCCACTGCCAAACCTAATGAGAAACATATGAATGAGGGGCTTTGATTTCTCTGGCACCTTCAAATGCCAAGAAGTCATCTCAGTACTTATCTTTGTGGTAGAGATATTTAAATCTGCCAACCTGAACTGAATCTATGGGGAATGAAAGAGATTTAGTTTTAATCCATCGTCATTGTGTGTTGCGAGAATTTGGAATCATTGGCAAAAAATCGCTTAGGATAAAATACTTGTCCAGTTTATCAAGCCAATCATTGAGCTTTAAAAAGTGAAAACATATCTAACATTTTTCATTTACACATTGTCAGATTCATGGATGAATTCATAAGGCAAAATTAATTTTTTTTTTTTTTTTATCGACCCTCTTATCAGAGTGGTAAAATGACTTCAACTACAGTGAAACTATGTTTTCTCCCCGCTATCTCTGCTAACATGATGACGGCAGCGTGCACTAATCTTGTAAAGTCAACCTTTAAAAGGGAACAGGCGGTGGACGGGGCTGTACGAAAAAGGCTGGACGGACAGCTATGTACCGGATTGTATCCACACTCGAAGCTGCCCCTGTCCATATCCAATGTAAGGTTATAGGAATATCATAATCCCTCCTCTGAGCTCCTTTGCGCGGAAGATGATGACTAAATTTCCAGTGTCTTATCACACACTCCCAGACTGGAACTAGTACAAGGGGTTTTTGAGGGAGGAACCCAGCATGAAAAGTGCAAGGGATGAGATGATCAGATTAGCGGTGGCTATTGGATTTGTTTGTGGTGGTTGCAATCGGAGAGAAGCAGGCGTTGTTCAAAATGCCCATGGAGATGCAAAGCCTCCACCAATCCTTTTACCCATAAAAAAATAAATAAATAGCCTTCTTGGGGGTTTTTCAGGAGTGTAATGTGGGGTGCTCCTGCAAGGATAGGTGGGGGTTGAACCGGGAGAAACAAATTTAACACTTCAGGGGCTCGAACAGGGAGGTGTAGTTGTGTTTTTTATCAGGTGGGTGGATGCTGGACTGCTTCACGCAGTGAGACAAGTGGGATTGACTGGTGGTATTCACCAGAATGCAAGCTGCTTGAGTTTTGATGGCTGCCTGCAAGGCGGACGCTGTGGCAGAAGGCTCTTCAAAAACTTCACCTGAGGCACTCGCAAGGCATTGTGGATTCAGGAATATTTTCTGTACCAACCACGCCATATGAAGGGTTGGATCGGGGAGGAGACAACAGGCAGCTCTGCAGATGCCTCGAAGAATGGCAGGGAAGACGAGAAAGTGAAAAAAGGGGGGCCTGGAGGAAAGAGAGAAGATCCTGATGTGGGGATGAGTTTTTCTCAAAGATAACACATCCCAAGAAAGTGTGTCATTGTTCAATTAGACAGCATAGAGATCCAAGTAAAAGGATATTACACATAGAAACTATGTCTGCGAGGTTTCAATGACAGTATCAATCACTGTAATGACTGCAGGATAGATCCTTAATGATGATGAAGTAAATACCCACCAAATGGAGGGATGGTGGCTTTTTCCAAAGGAATAACAGACTCTGAGAAAAATGTTTCAAGAAGTTATCAATAAAGAAAAAAAAAAAGCTCAGTGGTCATTGGTTGTTTGATACAATATTTCTGCAAGTTGCATTTTTTTTTAACATTAGTTATGACCATATTAACATTGTTAAATACAGGTCAACTGGGGGAAGGTTGCCAGAGCTCCCCCTCCCACCCAAACGGTTCAGCTTTTAAGGCCATTTTCCCACATATTTAATTTTGTTAAGTGACGCAAAAGCCATGTCAATACCGCTCTGTACCACTTACCTTGAATAACTTGTGTGGACATCAGACAAAGATGTGGGTTCGCTTATATGACATAATACAGTGGTGCACTTTGTACCCCTAAGCCAGGTCATTTCAATAGAGAGAAAGCCACTGAGTCAGCTTGGCGAGACAATGTCGATAAGGTAATGGCACGGATCAATACCAAAGATTTGAGCCAAATCTTAATTAAAGAAACAGCTGCTGATACAAATGATGTTTCCAATGTATTGATATCACAAGGGGCAAAAGGTGGGTTGGCTGTGGCAGAGCATCTGATCAATGTACTTAACATTAGCATTCCTTTTCATCATGAACCAAGATCACTTAATTCCCTCTCCCTTCTTTTTGTTCCATCACTCTATCATTCTCCCTCTTCCTTCCAAACAGCTTTTCAGAACCATCTGAGGCAATCCAGATCCCTTCCCCCATACAACAAGGTGAACTTGGAAGGTCTCAAGGTTGTGCTTTTATGTGTGTAAAACTTCCTGTTGTCACCGTGTGTTAAGCCAGATAAAAATCAAAGAAAATCTTTGGACCAACACCAAAACAAAAAAGAAACATTTTCAAGTGTAAATACAGCTATTATGTGTTACACATGGGAAGATATGCTTTAAAAAATTGTAATTCCAACCTTTTAAACAAAGAGTTCCTGTTTTTACTGAGTAATATGCACGATGCTCACAGGAAAACAACTTTCCTCTTTAATTTACACTCAATGTTGTCATCTGGTGAAATTACAAAAAAATCCAAAAACTTCTTGTAAATTGAAACAGAAAAACATTCTGGAGATAAAACTTTTACTAATATAAAAATTAATGAAAAAAACAACAACAAGATAAATGTTGTGGTGTCCTGTGATTGGGAAAACAATAATTATTAAGAGGAAAGCTGAATTGATGGATCCCATTAAAGCTAACAGAAAGTCTCTGGGGGCAGAGCAGCACAAACAGTCCTGAGTCAATAGTGTGATTCCCCAGGTATCCCTGACCAGGACCCAGTTTAAAGAGACATCAATCTGGTATGTCAGTTCCCAGCTAATGAAGCTACAGCAGATCAATAATCAGGATACTACTACTATGTTAAATGAACTACTAATGCTTGTAGGGATTACAATGCAAGATTCACACAGTGGGAACTTTATTTTAACTGAGCATAGACACAGTATAAAATGTGAACCAAGTCATATTTTCAATTAGAATCAATTACAATGGGAGTAATCCCTATTACCTTTGACAAAAATCCCTATTCTCATTGGGTGTTCAGAAGACATCATGACATCATAATTATCTATAAGAGTTTGTCAAAGTTTGTGAAATTTTAAATCATGTCAGTAAAATACCTGAACATATGAGCAGTTAACAACTAACTAAATTAATTGCAGAATTTTGTGTTTTAACTGCAAAACAAAAAAGAGAGAAAAAAATATAACAAGTTAGAAAAAAAAAGAAAGAGCCAAAGAAATCAATAAGTAAAATATTTTGGCAATTCAAATTGATTCTACATAAAATCTATTCATTTCTAATTGCACTTTTTTTTACACATTCTCTCTGATAGATCTTCTTTTTTTTTTTATTTAATGCAACACATAAATTCTGCTAAAAGTTTTTTTTTTTTTTTGCTTTCCATTACCGTAATGTGTAAAGTATGAGAAATCTTTTTTTAAATTATACAGTAGGAAATTGTGAGGTTGTTGTTCTTTAAAGAAAAAAAAAACTCCTCTGGTTTAGACATTATTACAGGCTGACCAAAGTTTTTCTGCTATTGCTTGTAGTGCATATGAAAGGTTACAAATAAAATATAATTTAAAGTTACTCTTTCATTTTTAAATTAGGGCACTTTTTTATTATTTAACAATTTAATACAATTTTAGATTTATTAGAGTCAATGGCAGAGTGCACAGTTTATACACTGGTTCAGAATTCATTCTGTTATAAAAGAAAAAGATACAGCAACGGCAGGAACAACAACACCGAATATTCTGCACCCAGTAATAAAAAGATTAAAGCATTCCACAACCTCTTTGAAATCAAATATATTGCAGACTAAAGCACTGAAGGCTGTGTAGTGGATGTAGTAGCTGTATCATTACCAGTTAATAATGGGGCTAGGTGTAGTAAGGGATTGACTGACATCCTAATACTGAAATAATTTCTACTTTCTCACCACCTCCCTCTCGCAGGCGGGGAATTATTATTATCACATCAAAGACTTCCTTCGAAATGGGTATAAAAATCATTTAAACAGAGACTGGCGGTGATTATTCAAACTAGGTTATTTGCCAGGGTGTGTGTGTAATATGGCATTGTAGTCAAGACAACTTCATTTCCCACTAAATTGCCGTCTGTCACCAGAATAAGTAAATTTGCCACTGTTTTATCAGCATCATTGTGTCAAGTTAGGGGAATACATCAAACAGTCAATCTGATCAACAGGAAATGAACACACAGTGAATAATGCAAAGAGTGAAAGCAAAAGGGATTGGTCCATTGATGTGCCGAATGTAAATACCGCTAAGATTTTTTTTTTTTTCTTAAAAAATAGAACCAGTTTTCCCCTGAAATGTTGACTTATCTCAGCGCCTCTGTATTTATTACCTGTTACTTCGGCTGGCTGGCATATGAATTTAAAACATGTACGCAGCTAGATGATATACAAAGCCATTTGTGCATGACTTTTTTTTTTTGTATCTTCAGTTCACTTCAGGCTTTGGTTAATGTTTTTTTTCCCATTCTTGTAAAATTATTTTTCTTATTCTAATCAGTGTATGACAAAAAGAATATTGAAATAACCAAACAAACACAAGAAAATTAAAGATTAAAGAAATAAACCTCAGAACATAATTTTAGATATTTTCCACAAGACTGCTCATGAAACAGAATAGAGAAAGGAGTTAAGAGGGGAAAAAAATCTATGATGGTGTCTGGTGGTCTTTTGTGGAGCTGATATTGTTTCTTAGTTTGATGTTTGCCTCCAGGATAAAAAGAGCTCCTTTAGAGTAACAATATACACCAAAATAAAGAATTGAGCTTGAAAGAAAAAGGGACAACAGCAATAACGAAACAATTGTGCACAATGGCAGGTATTTAACTGCCCCAGGAGAAGAAGGATGGGTTTACGGTCATGTCTCCTGGAATAACGCCTCACAACTAAAGTCACAAAAAAATGTTTCCTGGCTTTTGAAAACCTGCCCAGTTTCATTTTATTTTGAGGGGATAAGGCAAGAGATTCATGAACAGTGGTTTAACCCCCCCAATTAGTCAAAGTCCCTCTGAGGCATTCTCTATCTTGTGTTGATACATGAGGCAATGGTGACAAACTTGCCCAGGGGTTAGGTGAAACAACTCCAAAGCGAGTTCAAAGCACTCTTGTTAAACTTGGAACACAATACTGTGCTGCTGTGGGTATGTCTTCATCCGAACAGGCTACACCATTTATATAACAATGCTTTATATCGTTATAAAGCATATATAACTATATATATATATATATATATATATATATATAGTTACATGCACATTCTTATATAAATATACATTTTTGTGTGTATAAAAAACATTGTATTTTATTGCGTCAACGCCAATTTCATGTTACTTTTGATGCCCTCGATGCACACATGCAACAAATGAAGCGACAGCTTAACTTAATTTCGAAAACTTTCATTCCCACCAAATAATTCAAATTTTTCTTCATGTTGTTAGAAATTGTGAAAAAATCATTTGAAAGTTTGTTTTCAACTTTTTTTTTTTTTTTGGATGATTCTTTCCGGGCCACTCCTTTAATTTGCACTTCTTGGAAAGTTATCTGACAGTATATATTCACAAACAAACCCTGTTTAACCACACCTTAAAAAGTCGGTCTTGATTGTTTTATTATCAGTCAAACATCAACATATACACTTATGTATTCTTCTCATTCCGTTAACTGATACTTCCAATGATGCAAACTCTCATGTAACACCTACTGCAAACACATGCAACCATATCTCCTTCCATATAGGAAACATTAGTACATCACAACATTTCTTATATTTCTATACAATATTAACGTAACCTAATAGGAGTTTATGACATGAATATGATGGGCTGGCCTGGGCATGCCTCAACAACATTGCAGTGCAACAAGATTGCTGGTTTCAGCCTTTCCTTGTGTTTTGTGAAATGTCTGTGAGTGGGATCTCTTGGGGTATTTTGGCTTTTGCACAGCTTCCCAAAAAACAAGGATTTAAGGTCATTCATCAAATTTTGCCTAGAAGTAAGTGACAAGTTTTCTCTCTTTTTATATTCATCTAATGACTTGTCATTTTGTGCATGACGTGCATAAACTCCAGCCTATTTACTTATGTGATTATCAACTTTTTTTATTGGATAATAAAGTTAAAAAGAAAAACGTATATATATTTTGGACCTCAATTATTTCTTGAACTTTACCAATAGTATATGTCTTTCAGAAGTATCCAAACATTGGGTTCATTAATCAATTCAAGAATGTCAAATCTTGAGTCATTCTATGGCGTGGTCACGAAAATATCAAGTGTTTATTCCCACATGTAACAGGAATTACCTTTTTTATGCCAACTTTTAACCGAGAGATATTTATATTTGAAATCGCATTCATATCTTTCCTTAAATTGTTGTCTGTCTACAAACAACTACAACTATTATTTACAAGAATAAATTTTAAAATTGTTTTATGTAATAAAACAGTCACATTTAAAGTTTTTTAAAGACATTTTTTAAGAAAAGAAATAATAATTCTAGGGCCAAAGTTACAAAATTTTGAGTGAATACAAGTGTTTCAATCTTGTGTTTTTTTGCATTCACACAAACATCACAGATTATAAATTAGGTTTATTTTAAACTGTTTGCTTGAAAAGTCTGAACAGTTTTAACTTATTTCATTTCGCAGCTGTGTTAAGTTTTTGAGAAATAGTTTGACATTTTCACAGCCACTGACATTTATTTATTTTATTAAAGTGCATCAAATTATACATTTCTTGCATTTCAATGTGGATTTCATTGCAATGTTTTTTACTGTGATTATGTAAAGTGTAATCTAAACCACAAAGATTAAATTATTATTATGATATCATATTATAAATCTTTGGAAGGAATTTTAAACTCTTTACAGCGGCTTTTGACTTTAGTTGAACTTGTATGTTCCTAAACTGTCAAATTAATACATGTAATTTGACTCAACTGAAACAATTCAGATTAGGAGTGCCATTTAGTCCTTACTTTCGTACATGTTTAAAATAGAAAAACTCAAATAGTTATGGAAATTACATTTCTGGTTTTTTTTTCTTAACTAGCTCAAATTGTGGTTTGTTCTTGTGTTTTCTTACAAGAGGAGGAAGCAACAACTTTCATTTTTTTTTTTGGAAGCAGTGCAAATTTCAAGACATTTTTTCCTCCTTAGTGTTTCTTTAATAGTGTCAGGAGACTGAATTTTTTTTTTTTTCAATTTGAAAATACTTTTCGGTTATCTAAATCTCAAAAAACCTCCCACCCATCATTGGGTAATTTCAAATTGTTTCAGAATGATAGATGACCGAATAGAAAACATAGCTAGAGGCAATTAAAGAAAGTGGTAAAATTGCAAAAAGAATATTCCCTTTTTTATTTAAACCTATACATACATATACATGTACATTGATATCTGTTTGAGTTTAGATGAAGGAGCCTTTTGTGAAAAATACAAGGACGATAAATAAGACAGATACTTTGTTTCATTGTCGGTGGCACTCGGGGGTCATTTGAAGCACTTATTTATGCACTGTAAGCAGAACAAAACCAGCGAGCAGAAATGATTAAATACAGACTCTTCAAGCTATAGACATCTCATTGTGGTGGGCCCAGGCTTGCCACTGGGCCAGCTTGATAAAAGCACTATGAGCTGATAGCTGATACAATTTGCTGGCGATTTGAATGGAAGAGGCTGGGAGGAAGGGGGCTGTGGTGCAGTCGCTCTGTCGCTGACAGCCTGTATAAGCTATAATAAAATCATTAGAATGTAAATGCTTTATTGCAAACTAAGAGCCTCAAGCTAGGGTGACATTATCTGCTGCCACCGGAATGAAAGCGCCGATTAGCATTCCCTGATTTAATGATAGAAGCAACTTATCTTTATTAAAAAATTTTCAAATCGAGTCTTCATTTTTCATGATTGAGTTTTAAGCAAATGTAATATCCAGTTGAGTTTGTGTATGAAATGGATGGAGGGAGAGAGTGACGCCCCAGAAATAATTAGTGTACACATTTCTTCCCTACATGTGTTTCATAACCAACAAATTGGATTTCAAATTTGACTTGTCACTATCTAATACATTTGCATGAAAATATGGGTCTGAGTTTACTGAATAATTACTGAAAGAGTACACCTCTTTAACATGTGTCTCATAAGAATAAAATTTGATTTGTTTGAAAGTGACTATCGTGGTGTTGCCAAATAATTGTTGCGGAATATGGGGGTAGACTCTGACTTGATTTAGATGTTCATATTCATGACACACACATTTTTAGTAGAGTCTTTAAGCAGGCCATTGCTTAGTAGGCAGACAGTCAATTCTTATGCAAATCACTTGGGCTATAATATGCTGTAGATCAAATGTCACAGTGGGAGTAAGAGTCTGTGTGATATCAAAATGGCTGACTTACATATTGTTCTATAATATATGCTTCCTAATTTGATATTCTCGTTTTATCTTTTAGATGTAATTCTCTCAAATGTACAGGAGAGTCGGCACCACGCAGGATTTCCTCTGAGTTGCTTGTGACATCTTTGAACGGTTAATGGTTGATGAGAGTGATTATGTTGAAACATGTCAGCGCCTCATCCAACTGATGTGTGCATTGGGTATCATATTAATCTGTTATCAGAGCTCCATGCTTATTCAGTTGACCATTTATTAATCTTTTTTTTTTTGGTAGACAAGGAGAAGCACAAAAACTACATTTAAAATGAGGTACCTATGGAATTTTGTATAGTCTATAAGTGTAAACAGAAGAACGTAAATCCCGCCTTATTTTTCAACAAAATTACATTATCAAAAATAATCTTTTGTCAGATGATTTTTTTTTTTTAATGGTGGGAACCTCAAAGCTGACACCTCGTGAACTTGATAACATCCCTCTTGGGGTAGCTTCTGGCTAACTCGGAACTCTTAGTAATCTGCATTGTTCTGAAAAGCACCGATACAGCTTGACGAGAAGCCAACAAGATATCTTCTGCACAGACTAGACGACACAGGACTCTCAGGTGTAGACAGTGTCAAGATTTTCACACAGAAACTTCCAAGATGGGCGCTTCAGAAGAGTATTGTTAAAAGTTCAAGTCGTACACAATGCAGTTGTTATGGCGCACCCAGAGGATTTGCAGTAGAGTTCATGTGCGTCCTCTCGTAGCAATCACTAGGTCATACATCTTGTGTAGTAAATTCAAAATCCCAGACCTCTACCCCATTCATTGAAGACAAAAGGGGCGACACAAATTGGTCTGAAAACACAGTGTAAAAAGAAAAGCTTACATTAAGCTCAAGGGGACTCAAGGGACCAGGGCCAATCATTGTACGTGAAGAAGAATGGTGGCGGAGTTAGAGACCGGGCACCGGTAGATAAATCACTGCCACCATGCAGATTTACTGTGTTAGAGTGAAAAGATAAATGTGTAAAAGGGGTGTGTGTCAGAACCTGCGGTGCAGGGCCACACGGTAATGCTGTGTCAGTAATTGAACTTTACCATAATTATCCTGAGGAGATAATATTAACTTATAGTCTGTGCGTGAGAAAGAAACTGGTCCATAATTCATTTGTAGGGTAGGGTGATGGTGCTGGATGGCACTCTCTCACTGTCCCCCTCTCTCTTTATTTTTTTTCTTTTTTTCGCCTGCATTGTGCTTCTGAAATATGACGGCTCCATTTTTATCCTGTCACAATGACAACTGATGGGCTTATTTTCCTGTGGCCCCGGGGGATGATGAAATAGTAAGCAAACATTCTTTCTCAGGAGGAGAAGGGTGCTCCATCATAGTGGCTGGGGCCGCCACTGCTGCTTGTGTTGTGTGGCAACAACAGCAGGTTGTGGATACAATACACTTGGCCTCCTCCACTCAGTACAGAGGGCCCGCTCACATGCAGTTGCAGCTCCGCAATTTCTTTGGCGGTTCAGTTCCTTCACAACAGCTCCTTCACGTTATTACAAGTTCCCTCTGGGGTAAGTTCAAATAAAATTTTTCAAAATGTCATTACCAAGCATTTGTACAATGATGGAGTAACTGGTTTTTATAGGGGGTCGGCCTTGCTATTTTACAAGAAGCGTTATTTTCACCATATTTCTTTATTACTCATCACTTGTAGCGTCTCATGAATTAGCTGAGCATCAATTTTTCTTGACATAAGAAACCCAAAGAAGGAGTAGCATAGACTGATGGTGAGAAGTATGTTTAACAAAAAAATAATAATGATCTGGAAGCTGTTGATTTAAATACATTTTTTTTGTAGTCTTTGTAGAGGATGATGTTTAAACATCAGGTTGGGTCAAACAAGCACATGTGCTTGGCTCTGTCTGTCTGATGAAATCACATTTTTCTCATCTGAATAATGAGGGGGACTGATGGACATTAGCTGAGGGAATGAAGCCGCTGGCACCCGAGGGGGCTGAAGGCTGTCAGCTCTCATTTACCCATGCAGTTTGTTAACCCAGAGTGTGTGAAGCTTTGGCAATAAAAGTGATAAGAGCATTCCTCCAGCAGCTCCAGAGTAAACACCGTCAGACCCCAGTTTATCACCATGCTAACTGGATTTAGACAAAGAGCTAACACAGCGGCATGAGCTGATATCCAGCGACAACAATCAAACATTATAACAGTCCTCATTGTGCTGCAGTCATTTCCATTATTGATATTCAAAGAGGTTATTGTGAATTATAAAAACACAACTCTAATCCTTGTAACTCCATCTTTCTTAGGATGGAATATAAGCGGCTGCTGGAACACCCACCTTAGTGTCTTGTCAGGTTGCAGCCAGCGGGGGCTTTTGTCTCCTCGGTGTAAAGAGAAATGACAGTGTAATGTGATTTACAGGCGATCGCTTCGGCTCAATTAAATTAAGCCCCCAATAATCCATGATGAATGCACACCTACGCCAGTCATTAGGATTCAAAACAAAATATTGGCTTATCGTATCACAGCACCATGAAGGGAACACACCCTTTAATAGATGTGCTGATTCATTTAGGCATTTATGTCACAGTGTGTTATGCATCCGCTGTCTGCTGCCTGCTAATGACTAGTAAGCCTCTCAAGATGCCTGCTTGCTAAATCCAAGAAGAAAAAAAACGACTGAGTCAAAATACCAAGAGACTGATTGTACGGTGTGCCTAAAGCTAAATTAATTAATGATGCTTTGGATTAAAATTCCTTACTTTTAAACCTATGCATTTGTGTAAAAACTACAAAATATATATTTAAAAAACCTATGGCAAATTATTTTAGTCAAAATTGTTTGACGGTATCTTTTTTTTCTGACTGAATGGAGGATGAGAAGGTAAAGGAGAAAGCAGGGCAGTCAGAGAAAGCTCGGCCACAACATTTTGATTGACAGTGTCATATTTGTAAGAGGGTTATGAACCACAAAACAAGGGTTAAAGGGAAATTGACCCAGCAGTTGACGGTTGACTGATACACTGAACTGGAGGTCTTTAATCTTACTGCTGAGCTTACATGAAGCTTATATAACAAATTACAATGCCTACAGGGTAATATATCACCTGATGGAGTCCAGCGTTTCTGTCTTTTCTCAGTCTCAGCTCAAGAGACAACTGTAAGATTCACCGTTGAACATGTTGAAGGGAATAAACTCCACCCTAAATTTTATTCTGATGATCCATCAAGTTAGAAAGAAATAAGTAACTCTGAAAAGGCTTTGCTCAATTTTACATCAGTTTTATGATTTGTTTTGAATACAATAAATTATGTACCATACAACTTTCTGCATTTAAAAAACAATACATTTAGATAAAATATTTTTTTAGTTTTTTTTGTTTGTTTGATATGACATTTTGTGCAGTACACACTGCTCTAGGCCCCAATGCCGTCACTTCCCTGTAAATCCCTGGCATCAGACACATAGATATACTGTTTTGATAAAAGAGACTGCCTGCTTCAGACCATGTCCTGGCTGCACCTGGTGAATGATAAAATGTATGACTTTTCAGATAAGCCCACAAGTAGAACAACACTGTCCAGGTGCAGATTATTGGCGGAGCGTAAGCCACGTCTTGGTATGCACAGGCAGGCAGATCCTTCCGATAGCTCAGCCAAAGGGATTTGACTTCAGCACCCTGGCTTTAGATTTATTCTGCTGTTCTGATATCCCATGACAAGTTTAAGGTCAGAGGCCAACTTAAGTGCACTTTACACATCCGACTGAAAATACAGCGTCAGGATGACAAGTTGCTGTTAATGCAGGTTTTATCAAATACCCCAAATGTCTGAATTCTCTACAAAAGAAAAACGCAATTAACTCAACTAATCGAAGCTTGAAAGGTATTATATTATTAAAAATTATTAACTGAAATAATGTACAAGTCATTGGTTTAATATTTCTTAGGGTTTTACAAAGGTTTTAAATTTACCTGAAGACCTAAACTGTCACATTTCAGACTCCCCAAGCATCTTCAAACAGAAACACTCATCTTGGATCATAACCCCTTGAACAGTAATTGGTGGTCTTGGTTCAGAGGCCTCCAGTCAGCACTTCTACCAGTGAATAAAGCTGTCTGAAGCTGCTCTGGCAGACTGAATAATCAAGCGTTACCCACAGCCAATTTAAGTGCATCTTAAAGTGGATGATAGACACATCTTAAGTTTCTGCAACCTGGGAATGAAAGCAATCAATTTGAAGCAGTTTCAACCATCAAATATGAAGCTGAATGGCTTTGGAAATGTGTTTTAGCTCATTTGTTTTATTCAGGAAGCAAATAGCTTCTGCTGTTAATGCTTTAATGGATTATCAAAGGCTCAATTGACTTCATTACAGCTGCCATAACCCCATAGGTATATGCTTCTTCTTTGAGTTTGATATTACAGGTAGATAGGTCTGCTAAAGAACACGTTTTATACTTGACTGCATTTACTTTCTAATATCTGTATTAGTCCCAGACCATTTAAAGACAATACATTATCAAGCAAAGAAATAATTCCCCCCAAAAGAATTCCAATGTCGTGAAATAAAATTTGCAGCAGTTCCAAGAATTAACAAAGACTGAAATGTTTTATTTTTTATTGTTCTAGGAAGTAAAGATGAAAATGGTTGCCTCCAAAAAATGAAAGGATCTCGAGTTTTAGAACAGAAACTTATTTGCACTGAGCATAGCTGCTGTGTTTTACCAAGTTTAGAGAAAAAAAGGACAAGAAAATGAACCAACAAACAAACAGAAACCCCCACTCCCTCCCCACAAACTACCAACACAGAAAATATGCTGCTTTAATTCCTTAAATAAGACTATGTCACACTAATATTTTGGTGGGTAGATAAAAGCTCCACATCTCTTGAAACCAAATCCCCCTCCCACCCAAGCACACAGATGCCCAAGACTATCCTCCCTACCCTCATCTCTCAACAGCTTTTGAGAGGTCTAAGTATAAAATAGCGAGGTGCACTAACAGTATCTGTCCGTTGCAGGATACATATAGAAGCTACGTGGAAAGGCTCAGGTAAGAACTTGCATCAATCTGTCACTCGCTTCTCTCTGGGTGATAAGAGAAATTCCAACAAAGAGATAACGCTGGACATTCAACTTAATTCCGAAGGAAGAACTTTTCATCAGTGGGTCACATATTAGCTTTCAGAAAAACTGAGTGCTGTGAGGTTGTTTTTTTTTTTTTTTCTTTTAACCTTCCCGCAGGGTCTGAGTATGACATTGTTAACCTTAAACTCCAAAGCAGACATGCACTTTGAAAAAAAAAACAGTCTTATTTTTCATTTTTTCTTGCCATCACCAGTTTGCTCATTCGAAATAAACTTGTTAGATAGCAGAGTGACCAGAAAAACCTTGGATCTCAGACATATTGGACCAACGAGATAAAGAAGATGTTGAGGTCAACTTGGTTTACCCGTTTTTTCTTTAGCCCTGTCTTAGTTTTTGAGGAAAATAAAGTTTTTACTGTTATTTTTTTGCTTTGAAACTACCTATAAAATGTGTTCTTTTGTAAGCCATTTGATCTGACTTCCTGAAGAAGCTTAATCTAAGCGTGCAGAGTGGCAAGCATTATTCACTCACAAATTTTGAGTGCACAGCAATTTGGGTAAAGTTAAAAAAGTCAAGAAAGTTGATTTCAAGAGGCACATCTGGCAACAAATCATACGCAAATTCCACAAGACAAAAATCCACACAACCCACAGAACCATCAAAATTGAAAAGAACCCACCATCAAAATTGAAAATTTGAAAATATGAATATATTTTCAAATTCGGTCTTTTAACAAAATATTTCATAGTAAATACATCAATTGTTACGTTTCGTAAGCATCCTCATGAGATTCACCCAATGCGACCTAATAGCCACTGATGATCTACTAAAGTATCTTTTTTAGTGAGGGGAAAAATTGGCTAATCTTCTTGCTTTCTTGAAGCACATTTTCTCACGACCTATCATAGAGTTAAATATAACACACAAAGAAAAAAAAGTGACATTGTGATGTGGAAGACATTGTTTCATACAGACACAATTGATTTGCTTTGTGGCACAGCAATAGTCCTTACTCAGCTGGGTGTTGTATGAGTGCTAGTCTGGCTTTTTTTTTAAGCTAAGGTTCAAACGGATCAATACAAAAAGGCACATTTGGAAGACCTTTACACCACACCCTGGGACATGGGGAGGCAAAAGGGGGAGCCCCCAATGCACAATCTCTACACCCTTTTTGCTGATTGGTGGTGGTGGGGGGTGGGAGGATATTGTTGGCTACCATCACAATCGACTCAATATCTCACATTCCTGTTTCAAGTGCTTGACTGACTAAGCTGATTTTCCGTTGTTAATCTTTTATTTGGTATTTTTATGTGGCACTTATCTCTCAGCTTTACACAGTGTTTATTGTAGTTGTAAGTCACATAATAAATATGAATGTTAACCCTGGGGGGGGCGCTTAATGATCTTTTTTTCTTTTTTCTGTGTTCTTGCACAGCTTCCAACAACCAAGTGTTTCCCCGCAAACAAAGACTTGAGCAGGTGGGAAGGTGAGATAAGCAATTAAAGATCTTTTGCTCAATATTATTTTGGAAAAGGGGACAACAATTGTTGTGTCAGGCATTCTTCTGTATGGTCATCCTCCTAAAAAGTGACTTAATAAACTGATGGTTTGACCTTTTGGAAAGTCATAAAAAACACAATATTCTACTTAATCCATGGCTTTCAGAATGGGATTTTATGTCATAGAAATAAAAAAACTAATCCAATCAAATTGCGGCATTTTTAAAACAGAATATATATTTATTTAGTTATGTGCATAGCGTAACTCATTTAAGAGCTTCTTTGGTCCACATGCTGGGCTATTTAAATAAAAGAAATGGATCATTTGCACACAAAGCACAAAGGGGGGCACAATTAGAAAGCCATAATACTGCTGGGGGCTGAAAATAGTGGTGGCATAAGGGTAATTTATTTTCATTGGGGTCACCACAGCTACAGAGGCCCTACTAATATATTGCTTTATCTTTTCAACTGTGTTAAAAACAGCTGTTTGGAGCTGTAGTAGATAATTCAAGTAAGGGTTTTTTTTGGTCCATGTGGGCCACCGAGAAGACAATGGAGACCATCGATTGGAAGGAAGCTTGACATCCTGGCTTCTTGTCAGTTGAATAAAAAGACCATTACCCCTTCAGCTCTGGCTTGATATACACCACAAGGAGGAAAGAATTAGTACTTTTACTCCAGTCCCATCAACCCATATCTTCTTTTTCACCCTTTCTCTAGTTTTTGTTTCCTATGTCTTCAGTTTGTCCTGTAATCACTGCAATCTTTTCTACATTACGAGGCTGCGTTTATGAAACAATAGAGGAAGGCTAATAACTTTTCCTGGAGCGGCATTTTTTGCCAAGGGGAAGAAAAGGGTAAGGACTGAGATGATAAAAGCACGGCGGCCTTGGTCAAAGGTCAACCGCTGTGATCTTATTATTGTTGCTTTTGGTGCTTTTAAGAAGAGACTTCTGTATTTCATTACCTTGGGATAGAATTTAACCTATTTCTCCAAGAGGTTTTGAAGAACTAAAAGCTGTTAATGACTGAGTGAAGAATAAATTTTTAGAGTTTGTCAGATGCTGTTGACATGTAATATGAGACATATTTAGTTTGACTTTATAAAACCTTTATTGTTGTGTTTTTATGATGCAAATAAAGAGTTGTGAATGAAAAACCAAGAGAATCTTCAAATATATTTTTTTCTAAAAATAAAAACATGTGTTTTAAATTGTTCAAAACCAAACATTCAGTTCATTTTACGTTTTGAGTATATAAAATGTGTGTTGAATACACAGGTTGTCCTACTTTGTTTTTTTGTTTGTTTGTTTTTTTAAACCAATGTCCAATCATTTATTCCTGATGAATGTACATTGAATCTACCAACATTAAAGTAGTAAACAATGGTGTTGATAATTGTATTTTATTCCCATTTTAAGCATGTTTTGGTGCCTTTATGCTGCTTTGTACATTACTAGAATGATAATAATGTGCATTTCAAATTGCCATTGACAAAGGTTGTGTAAATCAATGGCGAATTTTGTTTTGGTTCAGGACACATGGCTCTGTACCTTGTAATGCTATTTGGAGAACCAGTTGTGCATCAAAACACAGCATGAGACCCCGACTCAGATACGGATCACGGCTTAGATATGAGATGATATGCCTCTCCTCCACTCACACTCCTCACCCTCTTCCTCACCAATTTGATTAATATACTCCAATTTTCTGAGAGATAGTTTTCTTACAAAGAAGAGATCCATTTCGCCCGCAAGATCGAAAGTAAGAATCCGCAGCATAATTGATGACCTCCCGGGACAAACGCTCTCATATTTATCACCACCTGACCTTTCCTCCAATCTCATCCATCATAAATTAAAGTTGTACAGCAGTGGCGTGGCCCCTCTCTCCTTTCTCAGCACAACCTTTTGTCCAGAGGTCCCCTCCTCTGCTTCATTTGGAGCTGTTGGAAGGAGCAACTCTAAAACCTGCAGTTCAGCACCTCTGCTGTTCGGGGCAGATGGTCATCACTGGAAGCATCTGTCAAACTCAGGCCCCCTCACTCGTAGCCAACCGGCATCTTCTCTTTTCTTTCCGTTTTCTTCATCCCATCTTATTTTCCATTTCATCTGACATTCATCACTTCGTTTCATGTTTTATGTAACCCAGTTGGCATATCCATGACCACTTCCCTGACATTTTCTCCACGCTTGAAATCAAGAGAGTTAAACAATAAATTATGCTTAGCTGAGGTCATTAATTAATTGGTCACTGCAGGTCCCTCATATTGACATAGAAACCAATTAAAACTCTAATATCAGTGTGATAGTTACTATTGTGGGATGGAAATGGAAGCACTATTTTTTAAGCTTCATGCAAGTTCTTCACTCCCATGTATGTAGAGCATGAGTCATAATCACATGGCATTTCCACTTCTTTTTTTCCTCTTTCAGACCTCTACACACACATGCACCATTCTCTTACTAAAGGCTCCTTTTAATATTAATGAGAGGTAGGGCATTAATGTTAAAACTTAGCTTTGGGGCCGAGCCCTTATGACTCCACTGTCATGATTAACACAAAGCAATGGAATAATTTACCATTTGTGCCATATTAACTGGGTGAATTTTCAAAATCTCTTATGAGAGGAGGTCAGTAATTATGGGCTAAATTCTCTTCCAATTATAGACTTTATGCGTCTGGGCTTGTGATGGGTAGAATCAGGACTGCATTCAAATAGAAAATATGCTCTTTAAGCATCTTGTAGGTTCAGTAGGTCACTTCAATAATTAGTCTTTTAGAAATGTTTCCCCACTTCTGTCGTATTACGCTTTCAAAATTTTTAAAATAAACTAACTATTCTGCATTCCATCAATGAGTAAAACAAATAACACAATGAAATAGATTGTCTGTTTGCTTTGAAGTTCTTTGAACAGGAATTTTTTCAGCAAACGAGGGTGAATTTAGAAAAAATTCAAGCAGAAGCTAAAGCTTCACATCCTGCTCAGTGAATGTTAAAAATGGAGCCCCTGTGTGAAGCCGATTCAAATGTTTATACATTGTCATTCAATCCATGACTACCCCGCACTCCCACCAGAGGCAGCCTACAAGTGACCCCTGAAAAGAGAGGGTCAGGGAGTAGGTCGTGCGGAATGGCCCGGCTGTTGGCTCTGACACTCTCTGACAGCTTTAAGTAGATCTCTTTTTAGCCATTTATTTGGAGTGTCTAGAGGGAGGGAGAAAAAGAGCAGCAAGAACAAGAGCAGAGCATGACTTCCTCCTTAAAGAGAAACTGAGATGTTGAAGTCAACTTTCCCTGAATGCCTGAACAGATTCCTTGATCTCCAGGAGTGTTATCTGTATTAACTCAATCTTAATATGAATGCAAGTTACCATTCTATAGCTAATCTATCTTATTCTTTTTTTTTTGTTATTTTTGTCAATAAGTCAAGGGACGAAAAAAAAGTTTTCCAAATGTGGTCAAAGTTGTTCATCTTTCTCAACTACAGCACGTACAACAATGTCCTGTTTCAGAACTTATTTAAACACACCTAACCAAACTTCATTCTGTAATTATGAGAAAATTTGATTTAAAAATATATGTGGGTTTTGAGTGGTGTGCAATCAACTTCAAGCTTGAGATTAAGTCCCATTTTTGCATTTTACAAAAATGATCCATTCATCTATTTTCAGCACCATTGCATCCAAATGGCTGTGAGGGGTGTCACAGCTTACCCTGGATAATATTAGGTGGATTGCAGGATAGAAAGTGACCAGGTCAGTAGTCCACTGCAACGCCACATCGTGACTCACAACTGATCATGTACAAACTCGTTCTTAAGGGTGGACTGAGAATTCATATGTGAAAATGATCAAACAAATCTATCTATTTATGTTTCAGATGAATTTGGCATACATCCCAGGTCACCCACTTCTCTCTTAATAGTTACAATTTGAATGATCATATTTTATTCAAATTTAGACTGTCAAAAATGTGCAATTCAGGTCAAAGGCTGGACAATACGAGTCACAAACCCCTAACAATCATGTTTTTTACTACACACTGAATAGCAAAACTTTGTGAAGCGTAAGTAGACAAAACCTCACTGATTCCATTTTATTAGTTTGTGAGACAATACATTATTTTATTTGAAGAATTTTAAGTTAATGTAAAGTAGTCAAACACATCAAACGATCGAGGGTTTTGAGCATTGGCTCTTAATCTTAAATAAATAAATGAATGAATTACTCTATTCATCCTCACCGGGGAAATTTGTGTGCTGCACTCCTTGTCAAATATTTGAAACCCTACAAGTTTTGCGTGCATTTTCTCTGAACCCTTCTTTAGAAAACAAAATTTGATATTAATTTTCTAATTCTGGACAAGTACATGTTGCACTGGTACACAAAAAGAATCATTGTTTAAGATAACTGTGTTCACAGATCCAAAGTAGCATCATCACCTGTAGCCCAGGATATCTAACTGGCCACCAACTAACTCCTTCGAGTGACTCACCAAACCCAGTTTAAAAATCAATAAAGTTGCAACACCAGTCTATTGATAATAACAACTCTCAGCTTTTTAGTTTGTCTTTAAAATGAAGCAAACTCTTCCATTATATTTCAAAAGCTTGACAAGAGTCTTCAATGATCTGTTCAGACAATGCTAATTAAATAGACTAAATTAAATATTTTAAACTCAAAATTTCAGCTGAAGACTACAAGATTAAGCTAGTCTAAAAGCTAAGGACTTATAGATAATGTAACGCTTTTCAATTAAAGATGTATTCTGTTGAACTCGGGACCTCAATGACTTCCCTTTTTTCAACGTAATGTTGATGACCTCTCCTGACCTAAAATGTAACCTATTCTACTTGCAGAAACAGGAAAGTGTTGGTGTTGCCGATTTCAAGAAAAAGTTGAGTTTGGTGTCCAAAGTGGTGTGTCTGTTCAAAAACATGGGGTCTTATGAACAACTTACACAAGTCAATTACCATCCAATGAAGTCTCACTGAAGATGAGCGATCTTTTGGGCTGTGTCATTTTTCAGTCCACAGCCATTTACCATTTCAGCCGCCATTGCTTTTATCCAATAAAGAGTTGTATAAATTTTTATAAAATGTGTATTTTACAACTGATAAAATAATCAATTCAGCTGAGTCAGTAAACAGAATTAAACCGAAACACCACCAACTATAATATATTCTATTAAGTATTTTTGATGCAGTGATGTGACACCAGTGATCGAGCGCTAAAGATATACAGAACCTTTTGTATTTGTCTCGGCAAGGAATTACATTTTTTTACCAAAGAATACCTTTACTAAGTTTGTTCAATGAAATTGTGCACTCTTTACACAGCAAAGTCCAGTTCCCACTCACTAACGAAGTATAAAAAGCTTTTGTGTACCTACTGAACCAGCAGCCCATAGATAAGCACTATGGATTCTAATTTTAAGTCTTGTCACTGCTTTCCATGTCTAGAAGTGTAAGTGCACAGGCTGCCATCTGCTTGCAGTAATGAGCCTGACAACCCTAGTAAATGTGCTTTTTACAATCATAATGGCTGGCGTATTGATCTTAATGGACGTAGCGTTGGCTTGTTCTATCAGTCAGAGGGAAACAGTGGGGCACAGCGAGCAACACCATTCTGCATCTAACAGATTAGTTGCTCCTAGGCAGCCCTCATGGCCACTTCATTGATATCATTAAGTCACCATATGTTTTGCTAATTTACTGCAGTTTTCAGATGCCGTGCATAATAAGACACGCTCACCGTAAACTTGCGTCTGATGCTGTGACAGGCCAGTGACAAGCCGTAAAAAATCCCTCTCACTTCTTTTTTCTAGTCTCTAGATGTGTGTGTGTGGAAATTCAAACAGGACTAGGCAGTAGCTCAAATGGAATTTTGTTGCTATTTTGACTTGTGTTCCACTTAACAATCAATGAAACAAATAAACATATTGAGCAACTGGATTTTTTTTAGGTAACAGGTGAAAAATGAACCAGAGTCAGTCCCACCTCACTCAACTTCCAACTTTTAGACCGTTATGGCTTTACGGCACAAGAATTTGGAGTTTACACATTAAGACATCTCTAGATTTCACACTTCAACACAGTTCCTATTTTAAAGCTTGACTTTGTTTGAAGTCGTGGGAAAAGACTCGTCACAAAGTCTCATTTGTAACACCATTGACGTGGCAATAATGATCCGTTGGCAGTACAGAGTAATGGGTGGCTATGACCTTTAACCCCAACCAATGAACACATTTAGTTTAAGCACTGCTCAATGATTTATTTCTGACAGAATACAGCTTCTGAAGTCGTAGAGCTGGAGTCATTGTGCATTGAATGGGACAATTATTAACTAGGCAAGACAAGGTTCACTTTCACTCTAAGTCCATCCTTTGAAAGTATTTAGAATTCACTCACCTTTCAGATTGCATCGGTTTATGGAGGGAAACTAATGGGACTACATTTACTGCAGGCCTGCTAATGTGTTTGCAGCCCGAACTTTAATGTTAACAGGTTTTCCTTTTTTGAATGGGGCACTGTTACTTGAGACCTTAAGTTGATTCAAGAGGTTTTGCATACAATGTGAGATGGAACTTCAGCGCAGTTTGTTTTTCTTAGCAAACTGAAGCATGCAAATGCAACTCATTGATGTCTGTGAGTGTTGGCTATCTCTAAAGTACTTTCAGTCTCTAGTCTGTACATAAATTTATGCAAAGTTTCAATGGAGTTTCCGTATGGTAATTTACCGTATTGATTTTCTATGCTGCACAGATAACTGGAGATGATTGTTTTTATTAACTGTCCCTTCATTTACAGCTAAGCAAACCATCAACATTTTTCAGCAATAAACTGAAGAGTCACAGTCAAAGAAAGGTAGAAAGGGCTGAAGGAAATAAATCTATAACCAATGACAAAGAGAAGCAGCAAATGGATAAAGTTTAAGAGGGAAACAGAGAAGAGAGAAAAAACAGAGGATGGGCTTCTATAAACAAATCAACACATCTATCACCCTCGGCCTCCTGTAAGGGCCATTGGGTCACCGGTGTGTTTGCAACAGCCCCATCAGTCACTCAGAGTCGACAGGCTTGCTATTCTCAACCAACCTCAGTCTGCTTTTCCAATCCAGTCAACAAAGCCCAGGCCCTGGCACTGTCTGTTTAGCTGGAGGGGAAAACTGTCAAGAAAAGTAAGACAAATGGGCCTCCCTGATTGACTATTTCCTTAGATACTGAATCAATGGGCTTATTATCACCCACAATTACAGTACTAATACAAACAGATGCTTGGGGAAAGACATCTGCTTAGAGAGATGAGACAACTAGATTTCCAGTCAATACAGTGAAGAAAGCTCTCCTCTCACTGACCTCAACAGGGGTATTTGTATTCATGTGAGACCCAGAACAAAATGCAATGCACACAAACACAAGTAATGAAAACAAATACAGCAGATTTGGCATATTTATTCCCATTACAAGAGCAATTAAGTTGCAATAATAATGTCCAGATCACATGATAACGGGCCATCATCTATCCCAAGCCATTTACTAATAAACAATCCAATTTGGATACGAGATTGATCTCTTATCAAATATTAAAACCTGTGTTTATTGAGAAAATGGAGAGACACTAAAGAGTTTTATTTAAAATTTACAAAAATGTAATTTAACTCAATTAATTTTAGATTGTATTAACAAATCTTTAAATTAATAAACTTATCGGTGACAGTAGATGTGAAAAAGAATTAAATTGCAAAATTTCTCACACTTTGTTTGGTTTACTTTTTCAGATGACTTTACCGTTTCCACATATTTGACCAGAAGACCAAAACATGGCCACCATGTTATGCCTTGTTGAAGGAAAATAAAAGAAAGGACCTGCTTCGCTTCATTTCCTTATTATGATGTGATTCAGTCCACGGATCCCAACACTGAGCCCCAACAGAGACACAATCATTTTTAACACTTTCTCTTCTCTTCCATTATCTGTCTACAACAATAGCTGCAACTCAACACCTCTCCTTCCATCGCTCTGACACTGAAACCAGTCTATGGAGTTTGGAAGGGGAGTGAGGCATATCATTGGAGCTCAGACTGGGCAAACAGCAAGAGGGCCCATTCAGAATGGCTTCTGATGGACGTGGTGCCACGCAAAGAGGACATGCCTGAATTGCCGGTCCCTGACAACCGTCTGTGTTTGCCAGGTGGAGCATTGAGGGGCTTTGCAGTCGTTTTTGTTACGGTCTGCTCCGTTATCATTTCCACACTGCAGGGTCCTTGCTACAAACCACCATGGTTAGCTTGCTCACTCGCAAGCAAGCGCCACGCCTGAGCAGGTAGCCTCAAGAAGGTAGCCGTGCATAAAGGTCCATCCCCTTTTCCTCTTTCTTTGCTCTTTCTCACATTTAATTATCTGATTTCTTCTCCTCCCATGGCTGCAAGGAGACAGGAATTGCTCCTCATGCCTTTTCACTGTGAAGAGTTGCTGATTGTTCTCACGAAAGCCCACACTAGCCTGAATGAAAGGATACCTTCTTGTTTCACATCACATATTAGAATGCTCCAGGCTGGCCTAAGTGTTTGTGAGCAATGGACCTCTGTTAGGAGTCAATGAGGAGAGCATTTCAGCTGTGTCACCACAGAATTTCCAAGAATGGAGGAAAATCTTTATTTGAGATTTGCTGCTTTGGAAATCAGGCTTTTCCCTCCCACTCCTTCTATTGATCGAGGTTGATGCTGAGCCAGGATTCTGTGCTCCTAGAAATTGGATAACCTGTCTATTCATGTTTCCCTGCTGTTGATTTAGAAGAAAAAGTATTTTATCGGGACATACTAGGAGAGTTTTACAGTTCATGTTGACGACAAAACTAAATGGCTCAACCAATGACAAAATGAATGCAAAGATTCAATTTTAAAAATATAAATCAGTGAGACAGATATGTAAGTTTTTTGCATTTAGACCGAAAACAATGTACTAATTAACAGAAACATTAAAAAAAAAAAAGTTAGCAAAGTTAAAGCAAATCAGTATCTTCTTCTTCTTTCGGCTTTTCCCTTTAGGGGTCGCCACAGCAAGTCGGTTTCTTCCATCTAATCCTATCTGCTGTATCCTCTTTGGTCACACCAACTATCTTCATGTCTTCCTTCACTGCATCCATGAACCTCCTCTTTGGCCTTCCTCTAGTCCTCTTTCCTGGTGGTTCCAAATCCAGCATCCTTCTTCCAATGTACTCTCTCTCTCCTCTGTACATGCCCAAACCATCTCAGTCTTGCCTCTCTAACTTTATCCCCAAAACCTCTAACATGTGCTGTTCCCCTGATATACTCATTTCTAATCCTGTCCATCCTGGTCACTCCCAGAGAGATCCTCAGCATCTTCATCTCTGCTACCTCCATCTCTGCTTTCTGTCTTTTCTTCAGTGCTACTGTTTCTAGGCCAAACAGCATGGCCGGTCTCACCACGGTTTTGCACACTTTCCCTTTCATTCTAGCTGAAACTCTTCTGTCGCACATCACACCTGATACTTTCCTCCACCCGTTCCAGCCTGCCTGAACACGCTTCTTCACCTCTTTTCCACACTCTCCATTGCTCTGGACTGTTGATCCTAGATACTTAAAATCTTCCACCTTCTTTATCTCTTCTCCCCGTAACCTCACTTTTCCATTTGGATCCCTCTCATTCACACACATGTACTCTGTTTTACTCTGACTAATCTTCATTCCTCTTCTTTCTAGTGCAAACCTCCAGCTTTTCCTCCACCTCTTCCCTCCTCTCACTACAGATTACAATGTCATCTGCAAACATCATTGTCCATGGAGATTCCTGTCTAACCTCGTCTGTCATATATATATACATATATATATATTTTTTTTTTAATTATATAAATTTTATATTTATATAATTAAATTAAGCATAATTACAAATAACTATTTTACATTTGAAGCATCTTTTTTTGTTCCAAGCTCAAATTTCAGTTAAAAAAAATTATACAAATACCACAAAATAATTATTTGTATTCAATATAGGTTTTCCTGCCAAATACAATGCTTAAACTGAAGGTTTGAATCATTAGTATGTAATTTCCCTCGGAATTGACACTGTAAGAACTAGTGGCCCAGCAAATCAGATGAATAGACTGGGAAGAAAATTAACCCCCTACTTATGTGGCGATTCCATTTGAAAATCACCTAATTACGTGATTATGTCATTAGGAATGGTGGGTATGGCGCATTTCAAAGGCCCCCAGTGAGTCTGCCTGTGAAATAAAAGACGCAAAAAGACCTTAAAAGGTAATTAATCCATTTAACTCCCCAGCTCAAGCTCCACATGCCACAGCAGACAACACAGTGGTCCCACAGAACAAATCATGGAAGGAAGAATGCAAGTGGATTGCTTTACAGGAGCAGCCCTTTGAAATATATACATAATTGACAAATGCACTAGTCTTCTGAAGTACGAGGCACAATGGGAAAGTTCGTTTCCCCCGCTCCTTCCCTCTGTCATGGAGCAGTAATTACAGGTTGATGTACTGTACAGAGAATATGGCAAAATAGTGACTGCTCTTCGGTTAATGAAGGCATGCTGATAGCAAGACAGAACTAATGGTGCAAACAGTGTCAAAGTTAGTCTTTTTGCATTTCAGGCGACAAAATTTAGAACTTTATTTCTTTTAAAGGAGGGGAATTTTTCACATTTTAAAAACCAAAGTGATTGGCTGCAAAGTTGGTCAGAGATTGAGTGACAGCATTCTAGGTTATCAGTATGGGAGTTATTTTCACAGTACAACCAAATCAGAGTGTAAATCAAAGTGTAAACATTATAAACATTTTTTTCTCATGACAAATTATTTTTAATGATAATATTAAAAAAAATTTAAAGAAAAGTTACAAGGATTTAGAAGAAACTAGCTTTGGAAGTATTTTAAAAGAAAATGATTGCATGTTTCTTTAAGAACTTGGCCGTTGTGCAGTTTGACAAATTATTCTCCTTTATCTTTTATAAATGAAATGCAGTATAACAGAGTTCCTGGAATATGTATTTTTTAAATTGAATATGTATATGCACACTTCAGAATGACTGGCATTCATATTTGGTCCAACTCACAGAGCAATTTTTTTAAAATAGTGGATGGACTTGGAACTTCAATAAAATGCATAGATATTCAATATTTAATTCTCTAAATGCAACTAGTTGTTGCTCTGCCGCTCAGTTAATTAAACACGCTGATTTATAGCAGGTCAGACAACAGAATTGTGCCCCGTAAGGAAAATAATGATATAAGAATCATAATAAACAACATACTGTGATATATTGAGCCCTTTCTAAAGGATTTATGACACAGGTCGCAGTAAAATGTGGGCTGATAAATTTTAATGGTGCATGTTACTAATAAGTTCTTGGGAAATGAAGGGAGACAAAGTGTGTACAGTGGGTTAATGCTGCCTGGTCAGTAAAATAAGAAATCACATAGAAAAAAAAAATAAAAAGACAAATTTTTACTTTTTTCAGGACATGAACTTTAAATTTCCATTTAAATCTGGCTCACAAATTGATATTTAGGAACTTAAAAGCTAAACACTATTAAAGAAGTGCAGCCGAGTTTCCATTGAAATCACATTGTCTGCACTACAATACCTCATCGTGGCTGTCCTCGTCAAACCACCTCACCTAAAGATAAATATGTCATTCCTTATGACTTCTTTCAGTTAACTGAAAAAAAACCTAATTTGAGAATAAAAACAAGATTATTCATCCTAATATATCTATCAGAGTGATGACGAAAAATTTAGTGAGTGCACCACACTTGACTAGGTTTAGTAACTCGTTTTGACGTCTCTCATAGCAACTGTTATGAAAATATTGTATGGATTTACTATTGTTTTTTTTTTTTCAATAAGAGAAGACTAATTTACTAATTCAGTTTTGAGAACTGTGGATCAGACTTTTACAACTCTCAAAAGCCAAAGTTTGAGACTGTTTGGAGAGTGATGATGAAGCACCCCGCCACAGGCTTCAGGATGTCTGCAGGTGCATTTTAGAGCCAAGCTCCAACAGATTGGCAGAACAGTGTGGTGTAGGCCATTTGGCACAGAATCAGTTCAGTTTTTACTCCATAGGGAGACACTCTCTGACCTTACGTCCGATATTCTATAAGAAAATGATGCAAATTACTGCCATCTTCTGAAACTCAGCAGCTTAATGTTTTATATAATTTTTAGATAAGAACAAAATAGTCCTACCTGATGCACAAATACTGTTGTTATTGCTACTGTCTCCAAAATTGAGCTCTGTCAAAAAGATGCCAAAATGAAACAAATTTAAAATTCCATAAGATTGATTTAGAAGGAGCTCTTCTGAAGGTTTTTTTCTAAAATGCATGGACAGTCCTTGGTATAAAAAAATTAAAATAATAAAGTTCAACAAAAGTGTTATATCAAAGATCATGTACTTTGCAGCTATCAAGTGCGTTCCGTAGTGTTAATGGACAGATGTTCGTTTAATGCAATACTACTTTATTTCATTATTCCTAATGGAATGAGCCACTGTTGCGTGAGCCAAGAGATGGCAAACAGCAAATACCTTCAAACCTGATGACGGTCCAGAGACAAGTGTGAGGTGTGCTTTGTCTCTCACCAGCTCACTAGCCAGGACAAACTCCCAAACACTCTATGTGACCTTACACTGGAAGGACAGGTTTAGGAAATAGATTATTGGATGTTGCAGTGAATGTTGGCAGGAACACACAAACAGCCTACAAAGCAGTACAAACGGTCATCAGAGCTTGCCTGAACTCTTTGTTCTTTTTGTTGTTAAGAATGACAAAAGTCTAACAGAATGAATTAAAAAATGCTGCCTAAATGCTTTTAGATCTAAGCAAATTATTTTTCTTTGGGTTTGCAAAAATTATTAATAGGCTTTATCTACTTTGTAAATATAATTTTAAGAAAAACTTCAAAGTTCTTGCAAATTATTGAATTATTCTGATGCCTTGTTTTTTAAAGTGTATTTTATAATATTGGCTTGAACAAAAAGAGCAAAACATGTGTTCAAGTGTTGGTTGAACTGCACTAAACAAGACCATGTGAGGGCTTTTCTAATATGCTTTTCCTCATCTCTAAAGCAGAACGCTTCTTCACTTCTGGCCACATTGGGCTTGCCTATCCTCCTCAGCTAGTTGCCCTTCTTTATTGCTAAATCGTTCTCTATATCTTTCTAACTCTCTCTTTAACTCCTTTTCACTCACATTCACCCTCCTGTCAATCCTGGTTCTCTTTCAATCTCCTCACCCACTCTCCCTCTCTAATACTCTGAAAACTACTTACTCTGCACCTCATTCTCTTTTTGAACGTTTTCTCTAGCATTTTCCAACCCTAGTGACTGTTGGGCTGTAAAGTAAAGGAGAGAGAGTAGCAAAGAGTCAGTTTGAGAGAGAGGTGTTAGATTCCTGACAGCAGGGTCTCCCATTATCTCTATAATCTGGTGATAATTAGAATTAGTGCTTCAGCACTCCCAGGGTGAGACTTTCAATGCTTCATAACGTATCCAAAGAACCTGAGGGTATGTTCCCTTCAAACCACATATACTTAAAAAAAAAAAAAAAAAAAACTTAACCCAATCCCAGACAGATATTGAAACCAACAAGATGCAAAAGAAAAAACACTAACACGTCATCTTACATTTGAATCTCCAAATACACACCCAATGCATGTGCACGCACACACCTACTCGCCTTCCAAACTACAACCCCCACTTTAGCCCTTGCTCTTACCCCTGGGTGGTGCACAGCTGAAGGTAACAGTGGGTCACTGTTGTTGCTGTTGTGAGGCTCAGCCCTCACTGCCCATTAATCTGCTGCTAATTAGACACGTAAAATAGATGTTAGCTGTCTAATTATGTTATCAGCTTGCTATTAAAGAGAATTTTTAACAATGGATAAGATTAGACGGAAACATAGTCCTTAGAATTACTTGGTAAACTCACACTGTAAATTTACTTTTTATTATTAAAAAAAAATGAGTGTTTTGTTTTATTTGTAATATATTTCTGAGTTATTTTAGAGATTTTTATTCTTGTTAGCAATTGGGAATAAAGTGCGTAGTATGACCTTCAAAATAAAGTTTTTTTAATTCTATGCTTGAGTTATGCATTGGAACAAATTAACTTACAACAATACAACGCAAACTACTGCACAAGTTGTTTTTTTTCTCTCATATTTGTACTATAGTTGAACTTTTGTTGTGTTAATTACAGCTTCAAATGATGATCAAGAGGCTGTTTCTCACTTTAACTACTTAAACATTTTGGTAACAAAAGATCAACAATATAACTTGCTATATCTCTGAATACGAACCATTTTTTGCGTCATTTTCTTTGCTTTTTTTTCTTTTTGGAGTTTTGTTTCAGTGTCCTTTAGAGCTCCTAACTCACAAAGACATTTTATTTCCGATCCAACACAAAGAAAACTGAGACAGTAACACACTGGTCATATAAACTGAATGCACCATAAAAAGTACTGATGGGTGACACTCAAGGTGTGGTCGGCGGCTGGAGATCTGGCCACGGACTTTAAGCGGTGTCGTCTGCCATGAAATGTTGTTTTGGTGTCAGTCACAGCCACTGTGACCCCTGCTGCCCTGACACAATACCTCCAGTACCCCGCAGCCCAGTGTGCCGCTTATTCACAGAGCCACGGTGTGCATTCCAACCATTCACTTCCCCTGGAGACTCTTCCCCTGGTCTCTCCTTCTCACTCGCTCTTTTCTTTTACTCAGTGTCTTTCCTGGTAATCTCACTGATGAATTCAGAATAGAGCGGTACGCAACTGGACAGTAAAGGGCGCAACTAACCAGTCTGAGTGACAGAAGACAGTGAGAACACTTTGACTAAAGTGGTAAATAAGTTAATTTACAATGAACGTCCAAATTCCAATCATTAATATTAAGAATTTATATTTAAATATGTTATCAGGATTGCACTATTTGGTATTTTACAAAAACAAAATACAAAATAGTTGTGTGTTAAGTTATTTGAGCATGCAAATAAAAAATATATTGAATAAATTTTAAAAACCCGGAAAATTATCTCTTTCTCACACACACATACACAAAATTGTAAAAAGTTAAAGTCCACATATCCATGATTGTTGTGTGTGAAGTGGTTCAAATTCAAACTCTGTATTTATGCTAATAACATTTCATAAAACTATGTTTAAAATATTATAATTTAAAGATATATATTTTTTTTAAATGACCATCATTAAGAACTACTTTTTCAAATAAATAAAAAAAAAAAACGTGCTTGAAAGCAGCTCAAAATCAACAGCAATCAATACAAACTATGTTTGTAAAGAGAGCCATTAAAGCAATTTTCAATGTCCGACAGACAATCAATTTACATGTTTGATGAATCAAGTGCTGACCTAAACTAAAGTATGTCCAGGGAAGAGCAGGTTAATATTGATTTACTTCTAGATGAGCATGATGTCTTGCCTTTTTTTTGTGGGTTTTGCAAAGTGCATACTCAAATTGACAAAATAGCCTTTTAGTGAGGGGAGAGAGTAGTTTATGTTTATTGTACATTAAACTCAATCAAACATGGCACTAAATAGCTTTCACACAATTTTATAGGTTTATTTTAAAATGATGTTCGACATATTATAGAGTATGAAATGTTGATAATCGAATTCTTTTCCTAACGGTTTTTCTTTCATGAGTTCTTGAATTTTCCGTTTGCATTGAGAATCCATGGCAGTATACTCCCAATACACATAAAACTGTGTTCTCCTACAAGGTTATATTTATTAACAGTGATGAACAGATATAAAAAAAAAAAAAAACTTAACCCACCCACTGTCCATTTGGAAACACACTTTTCACAGTCGGCCTTCTTGTGTCTGTCTCTCATGCCTGTTGTTTGGAGATCGATAAAGTCACCTTGGTTAGCTATTTGTAGCCTCACGGTTGGTGGGGTTATATGTGTGTGTGGGAGTAAGTGCTCCTGTGTGAGGGATGGGGTGGGTCACGGATGTGTGTGTCTGTATACAGGAGCACACGGTGTGTGAAGAAAGCCATGGGGATCAGCATTAGCTACAGAGCCCTTTTTGCTCCTCTTTAAACTTGATCAAAGGCAATAGTAGTTGAAGCCTATTTAGTTCGTCCCTCTCAAGTGCCGGATGAGAACACTGCATATGCAGAAGGGGCCAATATTTTAAAACCCCAGCCATTCAGTCAGAAATGTACGTATAAATATATGTGAATATTTTCCTCTCTGCAAATAGTAAAGCCTAATAGTGAAAAAGTGAATTAGAAGAAGAAAGTTTTCCGAAGGGGGTAAAAGGCCTGAATTCAAAGCCACACCTTTGAAATCTTGAATGTTTTGATCCACACTTGCTAACTGGTTTATCAAAATCACCACAGCTATTTGTTGTGGTTGTCTGGGCTTATAAAAATACAATTTCAACTTCAGGGAAATGTTTTGATGGCTTGTCAGTCACATTTTTATACAGTCCACCAGATACAGGCAGCTTTCTTTTGAGAATTTATTCCTCCTGCTCTCCACTTTTTATTGCTGAAACATAATCACATTTCCTCTTTTTTCCCTTTTCTCTTTTTGTTGCTTCTCCTGTCAGTCATTCAATACTGAATTAATTTCATCAAAATACACAGTAGGTACAGGTAACTGGAGAAAAAGCACATTTATGAATACATATAAAATACCAGAAGCAATAAAAAAAATTAAATCCATCCTGGTTCACCTATTTAACCAAAAAAAAAAAAAATCCTGAAACATGAATTAATGATTATTTGAAATGTTAAATAAAAAGAAGATTTGTAACACGTATTGATAGTTGAACCATTTAATTCCAATGGGGTCAGATAGCAGTCTGTTGAAGTGCTATACAAACGTAAAATATATGTAACATGATTTAAATGACATAATTAACAGGCAAGTAAATGTTATGAGGGGGCCCGTGCAGTAAACGAGGAGGTGATAGGAAATTCTTGTGCCAATTATAACTGGTGTATCTGTTGCCTGGTTTGTCTGCATTTTTCTGCCTCGTCCTCAAGAGGGATGAATTAGAATAAACACATATAATCAGATAATTAGGCATTCACCCACAAATCTCTCCATGCACACAAACGCACACTTGGTTTTATGCCTCAGGCTTGGAAAGCCAATGAAAGCAGATTAGCAGATGTTTAAAGACATTATTGAGTGTTAGGTGGCCTGTTTATTTTTACGTACAACTTAAGGTCGTTTTTTTTATTTCTGATTTTAAACCACTGTAATTCATTTTTAAAATAATTAGGTCTCCTTTTCTTTTAATTATTTGAACTTGTAATGTGATAATGATTTGCAACAATGTCAATATGTCAATGTATATATATACGTATATTGTCAATATATACTGTATATATTTATATACAGTATATATATATATATATACAAAGTATATATGTAGACACCGATGTGTGTCTATATATTGCTTATAAGTAATATACCTACACGTCTACAGCACTTTTCTTTTTCTCATAGATCACAAATTATTTTAGCCACTTGATCATTTTGAGAGAAGTTCTGATCGAGACATGGACGATTCTTTCATCACTTATGGGTGATGCCTCCCCTGTTCATCCCACCTGTCAAATTAATTAGTACCCATCATTATTTTGGTACCGAAACTGACTGTGACCTGCTAATCCAGCTCCACACTGTTATCAAATCAGCCGTGTATACCTGTCAGATAAATTCTCATATCCTGCCCCATTTCTTATTCAGGAAATCTGTCAAAGTTACCTCAGCCTTACCCCATCTCCCCACAATGAAAACAATCAACCGGGAAGGATTTGTATTTGACAGTTATGGCCGAGCAGAGGGGGGCTTCTTCTGTTCCAAGGTGGAATGACTGCACCCCCTAAAGGTTCGAGAAAGAACTTCATATTAGTCCCCCCTCTTCCTCTATTCACCATCCACCCCACCTCCATCTCCGAACTACTAGACAGTGACATGGGAAAGGAAAAGGAGAGTGAGGATGAGGGAAAAGACAGAGGGGTGTTCATGCCACCAGCATCATCCTCTTCTATGCCACCAGCTCTCATCTGCCGGGGTGCTTATGATCCATTTTCCTTCAGATATGAGAAAGATGCTCGCTCAGAGGAAGAAAGCAGTCAATCAATGCTACTGAAATAGCCCCACTCCATTAGCAGGCGGTAACAGGAGCTGTGCCCTTGCTTAGGGGACTTTGGTTTGGGCAACTCCGGTCCCGCGGGCTCTCCCTTTCCTTTTCTTTGGCGTACTTTCTTCTCCTGTGCCTCGCTTTCCCGATGTCTCTCCCTGCCTTTTCAAATTGGCTTTGGATAGTTTTACAGATATTATGACCCATCTTCCAACATTCCTCTCCTTTTTAAATTTTTTTCTTACTTCAGCACCTGCCTCTCAAGCACATTTATATCTAATTTTATATCCTGTTTGTGCCATATAAACCTTCTTGTCTTTGTATTGTATGAGCAAGCCCAGCAGTCGGTCAGTCAGTGCCCTGTTTGCCTGCTTAGCCTGTCTCTAAAGACCTCTAATTGTAATAAAAGTAGTCCCCTCTGCAGGCCCTTACACCCCGATCTTTGTGTCGTGGAAAGCCGATCCCTCAAAGCTCCTTTTGTTTTATATGAGGGAAATCGTTTGGGAGTGGACCCCAGGATCTCCACCTGGCGTGCATGCCTCTCTCAACTGCAGATTATTACAAGGAACATCTGCTCGGGGGTCATGAACAGTGTCAGTTGGCATAGGAAGACAGGCAGCACGGGTCATCTTCACTTAAGCCCTGCACCCTTCCAGTTTGAAGCACATGGATAGATGGTTTTATACGAAATAGGACAATGAAAAAGTAAGAGTATGTCATAAAGTTTTGCAGAACAAGACAGACTAGGCAGTTAGAGAGCACCGATATAAAATAATCGATCATTTAAAAAGATATTTTGGTTTTCTTTTGGTTAAAAAAAAAAAAAACAGTTGTATTCTTATGCAACATTTTTTTTCTCAATAGCATCCATGTCAGTCATGTTTGTTGCAGTGTTTTCTTAGCCACACACCCAACCCAAACACCCTTACTCCTCTTCCCCACCTTCCCTGTTCTATCCTAACCCAAACTCAGCTGGGCGGCACAGAGATTGTAGCTGAGTGTAACGCTGTG
The DNA here is from genome assembly GCA_902685375.1 of Neostethus bicornis. Taxonomy (NCBI): domain Eukaryota; kingdom Metazoa; phylum Chordata; class Actinopteri; order Atheriniformes; family Phallostethidae; genus Neostethus; species Neostethus bicornis. The sequence continues at coordinate 29,063,768 of LR738541.1, forward strand.
TCAGGTGCTATTAGAGGCTGTTAGGTGGCAGCCTCCATCACTCTGTCTCTCTGTGTCCACTCCAGGGGTGAGGCAGTGCAATTGCCTTACATACACGCACACCACAGTGCAGTGACAGGAAGGCCTGATTGGCAGTGACATGACCATGTTGCAGAGGGGTGGTGCAGAAAGAGAGAGAGGGAGAGAGAGAGCAGGGGACCCAGGTGGTGTCGGAGCAGCTCCACAGGGTGTTATTTTATCCTACAGGACCTGGAGAACTGATGGGGACTTTGTGTGTGTAAGTGTGTGCGTACTGCATGTGTGTCCCAGGTGTTGGCATTGGCAGTTCCCCAGGTGCTCTGTTGGGACATATTACATATAGTGTACAAAGACAGCGATGGCCCAGGATGAGACCGGATCGACTGGCCAGAGAAAAGGTGGTGTAAAACATGTGACAGTGAAAAAAATGTACTTGTCTGCTGGTGTAAAATTCAACAGTCAGGATGTAGATTGTGAAATATGGCTTCAAGAAATCTGGCCTTGACAAACTGAAAAAAAATATTAATTTTATATTACATGTAAAGAGATATTTATAAGCATATATCTATATATGTTTTTCGATTGACATGTTCTTTATTTTTTAAATAAAGAACATGGTAATGTTTTGCTAAACTTTGGCATCATTTATCTTTTTGAAGTTTTGGTACATGACAGCATACGTCACAAACTGTGTGAAGCTTTTTTAAAATGTATTTCTGATGGTAAAATATTTTGATTTGTCGACAGAAAAGGTTATGTATTCACATGCAATTTAGGCCGGCATTCCAATTGATATTTTGTCTGTTTTGAAAAAGAAAATAAAGTGTGAATCAAAAATTAAATTAAAATAGTTTTTGGCTAATCTTTTTTTTTTCTGCTGTCTTGTGAACTGATAAAGTACCATCCAGTTGACAAAATCCAGCTCTCTCATTTCCAATAAGAAGCAATGAGAGGTTCAAAAGAGGAGAGCGGATGAGCCCCCCATGTGGGGCTGCCCTTGTCTTGCCTGTTCTAATGTGTTGAAAAGTGACAGCATATCTGGCAAGATGTCTGTAGTTTGTATCAGGTGCTGTTCAGCTTTCTTATTGCCTCCATCTGCTGCATGTCTGCACTTTGAACCTTTGAAAATATTAATAAACAAATGTCTCCACTAATTTATTTATCAGTCATTTGGTATTGTCACATCACAGATTTTAAAGGTTTTATTTTCTGTTGTTTGACGCTTTAATTCACACAAATTAACCTTTAACAACAAAAATGGATTCATACAATATCAGAAATAACCTGTAAGCATAGGTTGCTCACTATAAAAGTTTATTTTATAGAGATTTTTGTTCATGTCTTTAAACCAATCATTTACAGCTCATATTTTTTCATAAAGCTCACTTCTCCTCAAAGTATAACAGAAGATTCATTCCTCTCTTTGTCAACAAAATCCACACCATTGCTTCTTATTTCTTGTTCAATGTGACCAGTATGTTCTTCATTTTTTCCTCTCAAACTGTCCTCAGATTACATAAAATTCACAAAACCAAACACAGCCTCACCAGTATATCTACTATAGCTTCCACTGACATGGTATATTGTACTCCATGTTTTTCAGGTCACCAACAAATAGGATCCATCACGCAATAATACCTACACAAGTAATTGCCTTTCTTCAGGCCATAAGGCCCCGAGGTCCTCTTGTCCAGCAAAAGCTTTGCTCATAAACCCTTGATTCTAAAATTTGATATTGTGGAGGCTCCGCTATTGTTGCTCTTTCCAAAGCTCGGATGATACTGTGTTAGCGTCGGGGCTAAATCTCATGTTCTTCACTTTGTATCACATAACCCAGTTAGTTTTTCAAAAAGACAAAATGTTTTCACAATGCGCTGAGAGGAAAAAAAAATTACTAATGCATGAAAGACAAGTAATGACATGGATAAAATGCCTTCTCTTGGGTTTTTTTTGTTTTGTTTTGTTTTTTAACAGACATTACTATGTGTTTACACTGCATTTATTTAATAAAATTTCTTCTTACAACCAAAAAACTGACATAAACACAAATCCTTCAGGCTATCAACAACCACTTGGCTTCATCCTCTCATTCCCAGTTCACAAAAAAGAAACTGCCAGTGATGAAGAAGGAACTCCAACAAACAATAAGGGCAATTTAACAGTAATGCGCAGTGTAATTTTTAGAAGCGGACAGTGTGGTTTGTCATTTCTTATTTGATTGAGGGTCGGCAAACAACATTACAACCTATGCTTATGTTGCTTTGTTGCCTTTGGCTATCTTCCAAATGCAGCCAACAAATCAGACCTTATTTCATAAATGCATTTCCCGGTTTATTGCTTCGGACACAGGGAAATCAGATTTATTTGGGTATATGTGTACAACTCAGTCACTGTGCTTGCTCATACAAGATTGGCTGAGATCTTATAAAGAATATGGTGATAAATCTGAAAACAAATTATTTTTACCCAAAAATTCCACAAAGAATGGCATTGATACTAAGGAAAACATGTGAAATGAGAACACAGACTCAAATAATTAAGCAGATTTCTTTTGATATATGGTGTGAAATAAAACCCTCATACCTATTTAGATCTATGAAGTCTGTTTACATGAGTAGCACACTTTGAAAGTGACAGGCCCTATTAGTGTTTGTTTGTCCTCTGCCTTGAAAACTCAAGAAAATGACAAGGGAGTTCATCTTCTTACATCTTTGAGCAGAACATGAAAGAAACGTCTGGTAATTAGTATATAGTTATTAATGATTGTCGTATCACAGCCTCTTCTGCTTTAATCAAATAAAAACACATAATGACATACCCAGTGTGTTTCCAGTGTGCAATTCCCACTTACACATGGTTTTGTAGATTTTGAAATTATTATGTGGTTGAACTCTGATGGTACATCTAAGTTTTGCTAATTTAATGAGTACACAGTGCATAATTATTTTCTATATCCAGACAGGATTCCATCATTATATTCATATGTTGTATTTCTTAAATTTCACATGTAATTTTCAATATATGAATATAGTTATGTGTGTGTATGTAACACTAAATATGGAAAAAAAAATTGGATACCAGAAAGTAAAGGTGGATAGTTACTCTTTTTTGAGAGAAAAGTACTCTTTACAAAACCAATATCAGCCTGATACCACCATTAAATCTATACACAACAAACCACAAAAGATTAGCAAATACATGACAGCTGGATAAAACACTACAAACACACTTTTGTCCTCTCAAAAATCATTGCTAATTATTTCAAGTAACACACACTGATCAATTCTTCATAACATTATTCTGTATGCAGGTTCTGGCTGCAATCGGTTTCTGCTAATGTTTTTAAGCCTTTCGCTTTTCTATTTGCTTTATAGATTTTGCTGCAATGAAAAAAAGAGACCTTTTTTGTTTAAATGAGAATATCATAACCCATCTGATCAGATTGACAACATATTCAATAAAAGTGATCTAATAAAAAGCTTGGATGATGTCGGCTAAACTGTGCTTAATAACGGATCTGCATTGTGGATATAATTTGCTGTTCAGACATTTTTATTGGAATTGAAGGTTTGAATACTGAAAGATGGAAAAATCTATTTTTTCCTTTTGCATTTTCAGGTGATTTTTCCAGACAAGAGCAGGTACGGTATTACCACCCCCTGAAAATGTACACCTCTGCAAATTTATGAACCCCAAAGCTTCCTCTAGCCTGGATTCCTCTGAGGCGAAAGGTTCCAAATCCCTCTTTAGATGGGTTGATCTTCTCAGGCCCATTATGCCCCTTCACTGTGACAGACTGGAAGCTGAGAGGCAGTCGGAGGGAAGAAGAAAGATAAAGGTGGAATTAAAAGATGAAAACTGAACTCGACTTCAGCATTTGTATAACTTACCCTTTCGTACACTCAAGTGTTAGCACAATTCGGTTAGTATTCGTTGCTTAATGCCTTGTTTCCCATCGTCCTACAAAATACCGCTCTAAAGCTCTTCACTTCCATGTCGATAAAGCATTGTGGAACTGCTCGTAACAGAAGCAAAAATAAAAACCAATGATAAAGTTTTATTCAGTTAATTTGGAAGTTGTCATTTTTTAAATTAACAAATTTCTAAGGAAAAAAAAAAGAATGCAGAGATTTTATTTGCCTCACCTATTTTTTGATAAATATGATACTTAGTGGTAAAAAATGTACAGGAAGTTCCATATTTTTTTCTAATAGTTTTATACTTAATTTGATGAAATTTGTGTCCCGGCCCGAAGTTCTTGTAGAACAAAGAGCATCTCATGTCAGCAAGCTGCTGAACTGAGGGCAACAGCTTAGTCCCCAAAGAGAAAACTGAGATTGACTGTTGGGAAAGCTGGAACACAACACATCCCCCGAAGCAGTTGATCATAGCACAAATGACAAATAATTGACTGGATGATGGATGATTAGATTAGATTTATGGCTTTAAACAAGGTCAGACATCTCACTCCCACCATCTGAACCACAACAGAGTTCCAAATGATGGAATCAGAATTATGGTTATGTGCATAATCATTTTCCTATCACAGCCTTGGAAAGGTTGTTGAGGATTTGTGATATCCAATAGGTGTTGGGTTTAACAGCTGAGTCTACTGGGTCAAAACACAAGGTCAGAGGGACATGAAGTGGGATCCATTTACTGCTGCAAGGCCTGCTGCAGAGGAAAGGCTGAGGTATCCTCTATGCTTTTGTGTCCTGGATTTACTTTCTTCATAACAAACATCAAATATAGATGAATATTTGATAAGTCCAGTGACCTTAAAATAAGCCAAGGTCAGATAATAATGCATAAAATCCTGTTAGCCAATTTTATCGCCAGTATAGATTAAAGAAAACATTTTAGATCATGTTGATACACAACAAAAATCAGTTTTTATGTGTTTCTTGTATAACAAATATTACCCTAAATTTATAAAGGCAAGTTTAGCGTTGAGTCATTACATGTGTAATACTTGGCATCTTAAAATATGAGGAAATCTATTGTGATTCAATTCATTTTTGAAAAACAAATTTTTCAGCTTGATTTAAAACCTTCTCCAGAATTGCCTGGTCTTTATCAGAAATCAGCCTTTCTCTGATTGAATCAATCATTTGGTCATGAACTCTGCACTTGGGTCAAATAATGAAGGCCAAACTCTCCAATACGCTCTTTCTTTTTCTAGACAAAATGAGGCTTGCAGTCATGTTTACTTTGCTGTTAACTCATGAAGAATAAATTACCCACTTTAAAAGTTTCCAACCTGACTACTGGTGTGAGAGGGGAAAAAAAGAGTTTACTATTTATAGAAGGTAAGTGTTTAACTTTTATATGCACTTTGGTAGTTTTTGCACAGTCCGTCTCCTTCATCCTCCGTGGCTCGAGGACAAGGGAGCTGTTAACTGTTGAGGCAATAAAATTGTTATTGCTGCTATCTTTAACATGCTGTGAATGAGGAAGGCCTTATACAAACTACAGAGTGCAGTAGAGGAATGATTAACTCATGTATTTATATTGCTCTCTGTGTAAGGCAGCCAACCGTATTTTTTCCAAATGGTTGAATTTTATTTGTGAGATGTAAATCACCTAAATTCTTGCCAATGCAACCACAGACAGCTTTACAGGGTCTGGATTTTTTTTCATTTTATGTAATTTATTAGGATACTTTATCATCAAGGTGCGTAAGTTATAAACTACATTGGTCTATAAAAGAAGAAAGTCTGCTTAAGTAAACATCACCATGTGTTTAGTACTTGTGAATCATTAATACAGGTCTCGAGATTGGAACAGTTTGGTTATAAAATGACAAATAATTAATATTATGGCAATTATCACCTGTAAAACGGTGTATTGTGTTGCTTGTATTCAATCACGGGGGGAAATAATCTTTGTTTTCCTTCCAGGCAATTCGGGTAAAGTCCTTGGAATCATTCAAATAGAAGGTAGAAGTTTGAACATTCATTTGTTTCTGTGCAAATAAGTTTTATACTTTATTTTATTCTAAAGGTTCATTTATAATGGTTCTTCTTTTTGCAGATTAGTAACACTTTATGCCCAATATTGCAAATATGCAATACTTTTATAAATATATTTTAGAAATCATTCTTTTTTTATATAGTTAATTTTCTTTATGTAAATATTTTGGATATACGTATACAGTTCATACAATTTTGATAAAATATTGCATGTTGTTTAAACTTTTTAGTTTCTCTTTGTATCTTTTAAAGATATCCTACTTTCAAGGAAGTAATAATAAGGAAAAACTGTCTGATATGATTTTTCTCAAGATATTACATCATAAAATAGTTCATTATTACTAGAACAAGCTAAATAAATCCCCTGCATATGGGAGAGCTATAGCAGTCTACCCATGTGGATACCTATATGTTATTTTTATGAGTACCAAGTAAGTGAATACTTTGCTGAAGACAGGTCATTACTTAAGTAGCCATTGCACACACTTTACTTTTTTATCCATAATAATTTATCTAAGACCAAAATAAATCAATGCATATTTACAGAACATATGTTACTGGATTTGGACAAGCTGCAAAGCTCGACTCCATTAATAAATTGAGCTTATGAGGGTTCATTACTGTAAGGCTTTTCAGAGCAAAGCCATGCAAATGGCAAAGAAATGCAAATACATAAGCATCATCAAGCAGAGTGCTCTGAATGGATTGCCACAAGTTAATCAGTGGGCCCACCACAAACAACTCCACCCAACAATGTTGGTCTATCAATTCCACAATCTTAGTGTCCAATGTATTAAACACAAGCATATATTAAGTCACAAGATATCTATTTGATTTACTTGTTGATCTAGATCTAAGCAGTGCACGATGTCTCTGACAAATGGGGTTGTAACATCGAAGTGAAGACGTGAATTTGCTCTCCTTAATTGGCCTTTAGGACTGCACCGCCAATTATTAATCAATTGGTGTCAAGGGACCGAAGACTCACTTGTATTTAAAACAATAAATTGCTGAATTATATTCATATTTATTCTAAGTAGGTCTTCATTGTAATTGGCATGTTATTAGGCTGAAGGCTTTTAGTCTGTATCAACGTAATTTAATTAAAAAGTGAACTATGGATCTGTCTGGGATAAACAAACAAGCCAGCTGTATTATGACAGAAATGCAGTGAGTGGTTTGGTTAAGTACCTCATTATTTTTGTCCTTCCTTAAGGAAAATAACTGCAAAGGGAGTGTGGACTCTGTTTCCATTGTAGCAGCCGGGAACTATGGAAGCACCTCATCAATCCACTTATTCCTGTTCCATTGGTCAGATAATCTGAGTGTCTGACACTAATGGTGAGGTTGCCTCAAGACTGTGAAAATATACTGGAGAGCCAGCTGAAACCCCTCTTTAGTTTCTTCCCCTCTCTCTCTTCAGATGCACACTAAAACACACTCACACACGTATATGGACAAACATGTGCATTCTCCATCTCTTCCTCTGTTTTCCAATGTTCAGTCAAGAGGGTAATCCTAAGCTTCTTTACTTATCTCCAAGAGGAATTTCCAGCATTAGTCATGATAAGGCTCAGGTCCTCACTGATAAAGAGAGGGAAAAGCTCTCCAAAACTAACTAAGGTGGAGATACTAAAGGAATGTATTTTTTAAAAAGGAAACCTGCTGGAAGTGGATGAAAGGCTGGACTTTATATTGTTTTAAAACATCATTAACATTTTTTTTTGTTATTTTTGAAAGGGAATATGACAAGTCTGAACTGTTGTATACACAAAACATCATGTCAGACATCTTTAAAAGTCCAAAGCTGATCCAAAAACATTCACTGGAAAAGATTTTCTGGCTCATTTTCTGTGAAGTCGGTACACTGACAACTCAGACATCATGATTCAAACTTATTAGGCAACCACTCCTGTCTACTAAAACAGTGGCGTTTACTTTAGGAAAAAGATGGCTATACATCATGCATTGCCGTATGCTGTTGAACAGAGCTACAGGTCAAAGTGATTTACACCTTTTGGAGAGAGGTGAAGTAGAGCTAAGAGAGGTGGGTTTGCGGCATGTGAAGATTTATCATTTCCATGAACTTTTTACAAGCCCCATGCATTACTCTGAAACAACAACACAAGTATTTAACCTGTTTTTTGTCAAGCCCTGCATGGAGAACTTCAACTCCTCGCTAGGGAGTCAGTGGACATTTGTTTATTTCCAACTTGGGTTAATTGGCCAAACTATCCTTACAGTTTTCCATTTGCAAAGCTTTAAGCACATGACTGAAATGAATCTCACAAAAACCTTTCTAACGGATGGCAGGGGGTTCAGCCTGAGGTTAGGGTCTACAAGCGTGGAGAAACTAAAATAGCCCCCCTTCCTACCTCTAGATCCTCCTTTTAAAGAACACAGCCCTGTCACATTCATCTTGCAGGCAAACTTGCAAAGCAATTTGTTGAGGGTCAGCAGAATATGTGATAAAAGTGTAGTCTTGTTAAGCATCCATCACGGGCTGATTCGAATTTTGAGCAAAGATGTAGTGACAAAAATACACATTGGGTTCAGGGTAATGGGTTTAGGCAGGGATATTGGGTTGGGTAATACAGTTAATAGGTCCTTGGATCTGGGGGCTCTTTTAGGCAGATATGAGAACCATCACCGGCTGTCATATTCTCTGATGAGAGTATGCATTAGAGCAAACTCTATTTAGTAAAAGACAATTCAATTAGGGACTATTCAGGAGACTTCAGATTATTTCCCTATGGGCATCTGCTCATTCGAGGCAATATTCAGATTTCATTGTGTTTTCAAAGTGAAGAAATGTCAAGTGCTGGCTCCTGCCGTGGTCGGGTCTGTGTGGACATTTATATTTCACTGGTCAAACAAATGAAGACAAAATTTCCCCAATACCACCCTAATGTACTGTAGCAATATTCTATGGGCTGCCTGGTTACATCTATCTTGCGTCCGTGGTTTCATTTATTTGTATTGTCTGCTATGTCAAAAGTCTTGCATTTCCATACATATATAAGTATATAAGCAGTAAACATGTTTTGTAAAGCGGTTTAACCAACATTTGTTTTTTTTTCTGCAGTAAGAAAAATACTTCCCACAAAAAGCACACTTGATAGCACATTAATATGTTGGAATACATATGCTGAACATAGTCCATGTGAATATACACAAAGACATCGATACCATATCATTGTAAAACTACTTTTTAAATCATTCACATTTTATGTTACAACCACATATGCTGTAAACAATGTGCAATGCTTATACTTTAGAGTTCTGCTGTGCAGAACATAAATGCATTTGTCTATATCATACACACATGTGTTTCGTATATCATCAGGCGCTGAGACTACACCTGTCTCTACATGAAACCAGAGACTAGCGCCTGCATGCAGGGGCTGTGCAGAGCAGTGACAATGCAACTGGGTCACAGATAGTCATAAATCTAACCTCCTAAGGTTATTACACAAGAACCTGAGATGCTGGCAAATCAATTCACATTTTGGCAGTGGGCTCATAAAGTAACTTTACTAGCTCATCTAAATCCAATCAGCATGTTTCCTATGTAAATAGAGACGGACAGTATTTCATGCAATGGGAGTTCCTAGGGATGACTTTGCAACAAGAATGTGTCACGTTAAGAAGTGTACCATTGTTGAACATTAGCGAGTGTTTGTCTAATTGTTTTGTTGCATAAAAGAATTTTTGTGGGCAAGTCAGATTAAAAAAAAAAAATTCTAAGACATAAATAGAAATCTAAGTCCCATCTCGCCAGATGAAACAGGAGTACTTTTTCACCAATGAAGCCATATTGGTGAAGTTACCAATTTGCACGAAAGCCCTGCAAGATTAATAAGACTTTTACAAATGAAAAGGAAGCAAAAGAAATGCTTTGGTAGATTAATTTTTCGCAGCCAAAATGTCATTATTAACACAAACATTTCCAAAAATTTAATGTTGTCTCAATAAAACTTTGATAGATTGCTCAAGAGGGGAGTTGCCCCATCTAACATCATTTTCGGCAGATTTAAACTGTGTACACTAGATACCTCCTGTGCAGACATATTGAATGACGAAAGAGATGACATGACGGTGGCAAGCTACTAAGATTTATCTGAAATTCAGCCATATCACATAACTGCTTTGAGAACAGTAAACTTAGTTGCTGACTCCAGCTGACATTCATTTTAATCCGCACTGAAAAATGTCCTTCCTGCAGCTTGGTCTCACAGACCCTACAAAAATGCTATGAATGCATTTTGCCATTAGGTTCAATGGCATTCAGTACTTTGTTTTAGATTACACACAGCCAAGTTTAATCACTATCAGCACATTGGTGGCTGTCTGTCTTCGAGATGTGTGATGGTAAAATATGCTGGCTTGTCTGTTCCTGCTCTGCCAATGACAGAGGAGACCTTGGTAATGAAGAGCAAATATCCGTATTCACATGTAGAACAAAGAAGCTTGATATAAGCACAATGCTTATGCCAGTAATTTCACCACTGGGAGTCCCGGCAGGGTTGGCATTTTGCCTCAGACTGATTGGCTGGTCAGTGCCCCTCTCATTGGCTGTGGATGTTAACTTGTCAGATGGACGGGGGGACAACTTTGACAATGTCCTTTCTATTTCCACCGGCCACACAAATCTTTGCTTTGCTATGGCAAAGTTTGACTGAGCCTTTGTCTGGGGGAGTTGGAAGGGATGGAAAGAGAGAGAAGGAGAGACGATGGGGGGAAAGGGGACACAACAGCGACCATATGTTCAATGTGACCCTCATTATTCTCAATTAGGGCAGCCATCCATGGAATGGTCTTGCTGATAACAGCCCATAACACCTTTGGTGGAATTGAGTGCAATCTTCCAGTGGCACAGTGGACAAGCAGGGTGGTAAACAGGCACATGCATGCCCTGAGTGTGTGAATGTCTGTGTGTAAGTTTGTGTTCATCAAGCAAATATGCAAAGACAACTTTTATAAACTAAGTTAGCATGCATACAGGCACTGCTGTATCCTTGCATGTGCAGCATACATTAGAAGTGCCTTTGATTTTGTGAGTGCACGTTTCAGAGACCTCCAACAAAGTAAAGGCTCAGGGAGGTGGACAAGCATTGCAGCTTCTAGACTGTTTACAGGGGGTATTCAAGGCCACAGCCCTGGTGCCCAGGATGTCTGGATGAATAAAACAAGGGAGACTTATAGGGTCATTTTGAGCATATGGTATGAAAGACAAATATGTTGAATAGATCATATGTTCTTATTGCAAATTTCCTCTTTGCTTTTTAGCAAACTATCATGAAAAAAAAAAGGTGGGGTGGGGTAAATGATCAGAAAAATAAAAAAACAATCGCATTCAACTAATTCTTTTCAACAATTACTGCTGAACTGAACATGACACACCAACGTAACATGTTGGAAGGTTTTATTTAAAACCTTGGTGAAAAAAATATGTTGTATGACATTGTATGAATGTAGCACTGCAGCACTCAAATTTCCATTTGGGAATAAATAAAGCATATGCAAATCAATTCAATTAATGTCAATTTATTTCTCCCATCATTGGCGCCATCATAGGTGGCAGCCTGCTGTGCTGAAATGCAGCACACAAAATTTCCTGGTCAGGGATTAATAAAGTATATTAAAAAAACAAACAAAAAAATTAATGTATAGCCAAATCAGTCTTTAAATTACAAAAAGTGGACACATTTGTCAAAGTATTGTGGCTTTTCTCTTGTTTTTTTGGGGGAAAAAATGAATGAAAAATAGTGAATGTTTGTAATTTTTCTGATGAACTGTATATTTTGAATAATGTGAATGTCTTTTTTAGTTTACACTTTAAGTAAATGAACTTTCTTGCAGAGCTAAATGAATGAGGCTTAAACCAGTCATCTGTGATTATTTTTGCTAGCTTTATTCCCAAGCGCTTACTGTAACCATCGGAAGCAATGACATCACCCACATTCTTTCTTCACTAAATTTAAAAAGGTTCCGATGATTAAGAACCCGATAAAAACATGGGAGGCGGTGTAAGTCTGTGGCATTGGGCAGGCTCATTGATTAAAACAAACAAGAACCCTAAACACTGTGTGGTAGCAGCAAATGTAGTCACTCTTTGAACGATGACAAAATATTCAGTATACATGACCATTTTGCATGTTTGATTCAGTTTTCAAAATCTAGTAGTCATTTATTAAATATGCGTGCATAAATAAAATAAACATCCAACATTCAAAAAATAATGGAGTTTTAAATACTTTGTCCGGTCACTTCTCTGGGCGTCACGACCAGAAAAAAACCTTACCAAATTTTTGTCACTGACAAACTGCACCTAGTTTCATATTTTGTAACACAAACATTCATAGAGCAAGGTTACTATTTAAAAAAACACAATACAAGTTCAGACCAAACATTTAAGGTAAACTGCGTGGTTTATTTCACAGCCTCTGAGAATACGCAGTTCTTGTCGTATATCACTGAATGAGTTTGCTTCCCCGAAACGTTGGAACGTAAGCATGATGTCAAAGAAAGCAAATAAATGTTCAATTGATTGCGCACTTTGGTTTACTCATTCTGACCTCAGTGAATCTTGAGCTTGATTTAGAACATTCCACTTGTGGGATGAGATATTGCCCTAAATGTAAAATTATATTTAAACCTAGCAACTCTATGAGTTTGGCAAATATTGCCTCACCTCACCTTTTTTAATTAATATTATTTAGGGCCTTTTTATTATTTAGTTAAAAAAAAAACATCTCACAAAGTCAATTGTAGGGAAACTTTTCAGGTATGCATTGACTGCCTCTGTGTTTGTGAGATTGTACTGTACAGGAGTTTATAAAATTGTTGTGAAATGCAATAAAAACCTAGACACGCAAACACAAGCCTAATCAAGCTACGACCTTCTCCTCCTGTGTCTCTAAAACAGAACAAGCCCATACAAGTTTGAAATTGATGAGTGTGCTACTACAAGTTCATGACTTTGACCTGGAGGGTATTTGATCCCTTGACACAGAGTTTATTTTTCTAAAGCTACAGCTTGATATTCCAGCACTTAATTTAAGAGTGCAGTTAAATCACAGAAGCCATAATATGTCAGACAATCCCACTACTGGGGGTAAAAAGAGAGTGAAACCGTAGAAGGGGGGGAGGGAAAACAGTAAGTAATGAAAAAGCTATGATTGCTTTTCTGTCCCTCCAAATGACAGTTAGCACCTCAATGACCTGCTCGGGGCAGGGCCATCTAGAAATGACACGCTAAGGCACAACGTCATCTAACAGGGTAGTTACAAAAATCAATACAAAACCCATTTCAAAGATGCTCGGTGAGCGTGTGCGAGAGACTGCGAGTGTGTGACAGAGAGGCAGAGAGAGGGACCTGCTGTTATGTTCATTTACTGAGTAGGCCTGAGGGGCAGAAAACAAACTTTTCTGAGATACACATTACCTAGTAAGCAAAGGAATTCTGAAGGCTAAGCAATAACCACAATCTCAGTCTATTACTTAAGTCAAGAAGAGCCTGCCGTACAGAAGGGGTTCTTTCACTGCATGTCAAGTATGGCTTAATTCCAAACTTACTGCCCCCCCAGCCTTCTCCATTGTCACACTTTTAACTAAAGTAGGTATTGGCCACTAGAAGAAGAATGACTCTTTGTCCGCTGGGGAATCAATATGCAGTCCCTGTGATATTCAGAGAACACATGTACACCAGCCAGGCCGACTTTACGACTATCTTGTCTTGTTGGGAGACTGGCAAACATCACCATATATTATCCTCTTTGATTTGTTGTCAATACCCAATCACGGCGAAGAGGTGCATGTCTAGCGGACCACAAAGACACTAAGGAGTGTAAAACAGACAAATGGGCCAGGGTAACATCAATCCAAAAGGCACGTCAGAGTGGCCCCTGATGAAATAGGGTGCCATGTCGATGGCTGAAATTTATAGACAGTAACATGTGAAAGTGCTCACTCCTTGGCCTCGAGAGAAGTCAATAGCTTGATGCCTCTGTCCAAATGGGCTTCTCATTAAGCCAGTTCATTCAGGATTTTTTTTCTTTCCTTCTGGCAACACAATGAAAAAAATGTCGGTTGGTTTTGTGCTAAACCAAAATGCATTTACTAGCTTTTTTTTTTATTTCTAAACTTAAGTAATAACTAGATGCTTCAACAACTTAACCATGTTTTTCAAGCATTGTTTTTCTTAATTTGTTTTAATTATTTTTGAGCTTTTTTATTGCAGTCTGCAACTTTCAATGTTAGCAAATATTTAATCAATTCAATTCTTTCATTAGTCTTGTGGCTCATTAGTAATACTTTAAATAACATTGCAGCAGCTATATGTGGGCTTGCTTGTTTCCCACAGAGTGTATCTACTTGTATTGAATCAGAAAAAATACTTTACTTCAGCAGGTGTTTGAAGGATAAGATGTTTGGTCAGCAGTGTTCTGGATTTAACAAGAATATTCCTTCAGATACACAATAAAATAAAGCTTTTACTTTGTGTCAGCGACATTTCCTGAGAGAAGCAACGTTGCTCCAGAGATCCGATCAGTGTTTCAGCTGTACCCTCGCCGCGATATGTGCTCCCAGTAAATTACATACAATATGAAAGGGCCTGGATTCCATCAATGGACCTCAAACAATCTAAGAGAAAACACTGGTACATCATCCAGCTGCGTGCACTCACACATCCACATATGCACACAGGAAATAAATTTAATGTTGTCACTTGCTTCAAAGCCGTCAATGTCAAGAGTGACTACTGGCAATTCAAAGTAATCTGGAAGCCACGAAACAAAAATAAATTTGGGTCTTGACACGCTGTTGGAAAAGAATAGCAATCAGCAAATTTAATGCATTTCTGATGTATATTTAAGGCTCTGACACTAGGCCACAGATGTACATGTGTTGGGTTTCTATTTTGCAAAAGATATGGTTGGTGATAACCTATTATGGGACATCATCAGCTTTCCCACAGCCTCAGCCTTGGATAGGAAAAATTCCATCACTTGCTCTATCCAGGGGATGTAATATCGAAACAAATTATGGCTGGAATTGAAAAGTCACAAGCTTATTCTGTCTTGATCAAACCACTGCCAAGAGGCTAAGTGCAGAAATGGAGATCCCCCCAAAATGCTTTTTATTGCATTGTTATCAATGACATCTTCACACTCCCAACTCCCCACCTCCAGTAGTGGATACATATAATTACTTTCAGACTATAATTCGAGACAGAGGAACATGCAGTGAAAATTAAGCTCTTGTTTTACCAAACAAAACATCTAGTTCAATTATTTAAAATCTCTGTGAAGCAAAATGAATTTCTGTATGTGGTTTATTAACACATTTGTCATTTTAACCACAAACACAAGTTTAACACCTGATAAATATAGAGTTTCAACAGTCTTCTGATTCAGAAAGTATCAAGTTTATTGGATTCTTAATACTGCAACTATAACAATCCCACCCACTATCTGCCAGTCTTATAGTGTCTTATGTCCAATCCTACAAGAAAACACATTGTTAATGTGACCCTAGTGTAGATACAAATTTTATTGGGTGGGACGCCATTGCTTGTAAGATGTAATGATTACAGCTACACCACATTTGATTTGATAGCATCAGTTTGTTCAGGACAGAGCAATAATAAAAGTCTCATCTTGGTTTTACAGTGAGGCATATTGAAACATGTGAGTTCAGTCTTCCTCCACGGTGGCCTGAAGGCCCTTTTTTTTTATTCTTTTGTGCAGTGATCATTTTTGACACTCAAACGATCTTCTGAGGCCCTGTTAAATATTTCTATTATCATATCAAATCAGCCACGCATTGACTCTTTCTAATTGACACTTTTTTAAACAGTGGATAAAAGCTGCTCTACATAATGCATAATTAGAAAGTTTTGGACATTTTTCTTGCATATGGTAATACATGTATAATAAGAGATTATGTTAGAGAGAATAGCTTTGGAGAGACATTAAAGGATCTCATATAAGTTAGAAGATTATGGTCGGGTACAGTGACCTCCTGACCTAGTTGGATCCCCGCGGATGGCTGAGCTCTGGTGAAAATCGGCCAGAAAAGCGAACGGGATGGTCCTCCCCGCCCCTGCCCGTCCTTGCCGAGACCTCGTTAATGACTTAGAAGGGCCATCAATATTTAACTACTCCATGATTGAAATTTCAAATTCATCTCCTCAATGGGAAATCACAAAGGAGAGGGAGATGGAAGTGAGTGGAAAAAAGGAGGGAGCAAAAGAACTACAGTGGCTCATTTTATCTGAGCTACTTTAAATAAAGACTATGATTTAGTGAGGCTACACCGAGTCAATTAGGGGCAGAATATCTGAACGCTGTTTAAGTGGTTACTGAATCACAATATTGGATCTGATTGTCCAACAATCTCTCTGATAAGAAAACATTCCTTTCACACAGCGGGGAAAAAAGATTCAGTGAGATACAAAGAGATTTCTTGCCCTTGTCTCTCTAAAGTCCTTCATTCTTCTCTCATTCTTCTTACGTCTTGTTACTGGTTTTCTACAATTTCTTTTCTTTTGTGAATTTCTCTGGCCTTGTGCCCCCTCCTGTTCACACGACAGACTCGAGTCAAAGGGCAGAGGATAGTTTTACTATTTAATGAAAGGCTAAGGTTTAGAGATAGTGCCAAAGTTTCCCATGTTTAAATCCACCTGTAAGAAAAGGTAGATCTGAGTAAGCTTCTGAATGGACTATTTGCTCGGCACACAAATTTATTATCATTTGGTGATTGTAAATTGTATGAGGCCTTTTGATTACCAAATAAATTATGAAAATGAACATTTTTAACACATTTTCTCACAGAATGGAGTACGGTACAATGAGAATCTTTTTTCTTCTCCTCGAAAGGACATAAAAAAAATACCATGTAATGCCTGTACAGTCATCAGTCATGTGACTTTTTTAAAATAAACCAGCAAGACCAACATAAATCACATTTTAATGCAGTGTTGTCACCCTCCCCTTGTGTATCAGACTTTTTGTGAGAGCACCCCTGCCTACACATCTCCCACACCTCATCCTTCTCAAGCTGAGTGTGTGGCTTTTGGTTCATTGGAGGTCAGGATGATCATTCACCCCAAGGCCTGAGGGCACTCATATACTCTCGCCTTTATGACCACATAAAGAAAGCCAAGTGCTCAGGCGTGCCTGATTAGCTGCCCTAATATGCTATTTGTGACTAATTTCAGAGGCGCTAAGTCACAGGTGATGGTCTCTAGCTGTAAATCTAACACAGCTAACCTTTGACAGTGTGCATGCACGTGTATGCGTTTGCGTTCTTATGTGCACTATACTCCCCTAGAATGCATATGTGGGTCCCGTGGTGAATACGCAGAAGTAGTTTCAGTGAAAAGCAGCACATAAACATAATAAATGACCAATGAAGCCATCTCAAGCTGACAAGTCAACGCATAGTAAGAGGAAGTGCGCAATTGAGTGGGCTTCTGTGTGTGTGTGTGTGCGTGCGTGCGTGCGTGCGTGTGTTTGTATGTTAAGTGGATTGGACAAAGGTATTTTGTTTTAGCCCAATCATTACTCTTTGCCTCGAGCACTGATACACGTTTACAGCTCAAATTTGGTGGTGTTACATTAGTACATTTTATGCGCTTTACTGATTGACTACTTCACACCATGCAGACCCAAAGAGGTAAAACAAACTGTTAATGAGTGTCTTTCAGCTGTGTTGGAGCGGAACAAAGTGTTTAACATAGAAAGCAAGTGATTTTTGACCTTGTCCTACAAATATGTCTTTTCTCTCATTGTTTACTCAAATTGTAAGATAAGATAACGTAAAGATAGTTTAACATTACAAAAAAAATTACTTGCAGTTTATATGAAAGCCTGTCTGAAATATTTCTCTAAGTCTCTCTCTCTCTTTTCCTGTCTACATCTTTTACTTCTACCTAATGTGTCAACAGTTCCCTGTTTGAGGTTCTTTCCTATTATCCTTCTGACCGCTGCTTCTCTGACCTCACGGTGGAGAATTCTGACAGGATAAGAGAGCAAAGCAATGTTGTTAAAGTGCTCAATGTGCGTGTGTGAGCAAAATAGAGAGGGATGTGTTTCCGTGCATGGTGGAGACATTGGGACAGTGACTATGTGAATGCATACGTGTTCGTTTGTGTGTATGTGTTCCAGTGACCTCTGAGCTTGCAGCGCAGTGTCCTCCAAGCTGACAGAGTCCTCTCCTTCAGCTCCTCAGTGTTAAACACCCAGGGTCTGTTCCCAGATGGGCAGCTGTAAGCACCTTCTGTATGCACATACATAGAAACACACACGCACGTTTCAGCAGTGAGAGGACTACCACTATGCACCCATACGCTACTCCAGAGAGGTAAAATCCCCAGTTGGGGGCTGGGGGATTGAGCAACACTCACCTCAAAGCCACGTAACCAAAAGGTTAACAGTTTAGCCAGATGTGGGGTCACCGCCAGTAAAGAATCACATTATTTCTATATGAATGACAATGTACAGCCCTGAGACGTTTGGGCTTGTATTATACAGCAAAGCTGACAGAATACGGCACCCCAGACTTTTACTGTTAAATACATATATGTTGCAGTGACACGGTCAAGACTTTTTCACTTATTTGTATTTATGAAAAATGAATAACAACACATTGTAAGAGGATTGCAGGATGGGTTTTTTTCTAACATGTAAAAAAACATTTTTGATAAAAAAAAAAAAAAAAAAAAAAAATGTTTATTTAAACAATGATGAACTGCACTACATTGTCATGAAGCGTGTTTGACTTAACTTTCTGCAACAAAAATGATTTCTATCTCTCTTCAGACTGAGAAACCTCACACGGGTCATAAAAATCCCAGTTTCACACAATTGACCAGCTCTGGTTAAAGTATAGTCCAAATAATAAGATGCGAGCTTCCAACCCTAGTAAATCAGTGTAAAAATACTTTTTCCCTGCAGCCAAAATACTTCAACCTCTCATTTCTGTTTTGAAATCATAAGCAGCCCACCATCTCTCTGCAGTGGTAATGAAATGCAAAACAGTGTGAGAAAATATCCAAACCCGCCTTGGTTTTGTGGCCCGTCATCCACAATGCTTCAGAAAATCAGGCAGGATCACGTAGCACGTACACGGGTTCTGTCAAGGCCAAATTAGCAACATTTAAACTGAGCGCTGGAGAACTTGCTAATTATTACACCCCCTTACTAACAGAGACAGTCAAGCTAAACAACAAGCCACTGGCTGAATCACAATGTCACTTTGTGCAGGCAACAAATATCCAAAGGTCAAAGTGTGTTTCTGGGGAGAGGGGGAAAGCTCAGCGAGGCTAAGTGGTGTGTGTCTGAGCTTGTATGTGTATCTTTGAAGTGATCTGAGCTCTTATGTCCTTTAAGACTGTGCTGCCACCTGCAGCTTTAGGTATGAACAAAAACAGAAGCGATGAAGAAGAGAAACTAGAAAACGTAGATGTGAATCGATGTGAACAACTAAAATATGAATCTAAACAAATATGTTCTTTGTTGTGAGGAGGAACTAAATCACTCTCACACAGCTTTGAGAGTCTTTTGATCAAAGAATTCCTCTCTGTATCATCATTGGGATTTTAATAATTATACCGTTAGCGCTCTATGAACTATTTTTATGTTACATGACCAACTGTTACACCTATTCCATGTCTCTCCTGCTCAGACATACGTGGATTCTTATAGAAAAACCATGCAGTAAATTATCCCGGTCCAAACGCGCACTTATTGTTTCCTCCATTATTGTTGCTAGGGACAGCAAGATGTATGACTGCCATAATTAAAATATTAGATATCAAAGCATTGATGCCAGGGACTTTTAAAGAAATATGATAGTGAGCATGAGTAATGACGGCACATGACTTGTCATAGATTGAAAAAAAACAAGGGTGGGGGTGACCACCAATTGAACCATGTTCTATAAACGACACAAACTCTTTGCCTAGCAATGAGGGTTTTTTTTCCTTTCTTGTTTTAGGGAATTCTAAATGCTGAACTTTGGACTGACACTTGTACAGATGTGTTAAGACGAGAAGTCATGCTGTAATTAAAGCACTCACCCTGGGAAAAAAGGTGTGATCTTCTGTCATCTTTTGACAAGGCTCCGAGCACCAAGCAAAGCAATATAGTTACATGCTTGGTAGCAGCTGGAAAGAAGAATGACCGCGTGTTTGATTGCCTGATAGCCTGACTGTATCTCCAAGCTATTGTTTTTGGAGATAGCAATCAGAGTTGTGCACAATATTTGTGCGTGTAGTTCATTGATTGAATTCATCTGCTCAACTGAGCAAGAGGACACTCTGTTCATTGGATATTTTATTGAAAATCAGTGATATCCCTCTTGATATTTAAAAAAAATGAATAATTAAAAGATAGACTTTAAACAAGATCCTCTTTTGAGCCAATGAGGATTATGGTAAATATATTTTGACTTGACTTCTTACCCGTAGAAACCTTAGACAGACACCATATCTGCTCTGCCACAATCATTAAGTCAACATGCCGTCAGGTTCAGCTCAGAGTCTCTCCTCAAAATTTGAGAATGATACAGGCTGACGCAGCTTGAACTTTGTGCCTGCCAGGAGGGGCTATTCTCTGTCGGCTTCACCATTCTCCCATGGCTTTAAATATTGTAGGCATCTTGAGGATGTGGAGATGCATTTGTCATCCATGTTTGACAGGCCTGATGAAGGGGTTGTCTGTCAGGGTTTCACAAATCCAAGAAGACCGCAAACCCGCTGGTGGCACACAGACAGTCACGAGCAGCCGGGAGTTCCCTCCTCTCCCAGCTCGCAGGGTAATTGTGATAATACTAAGACTGAAAATTATAGAGGGTTGAGTTAAAGAGATGCTTGAGTTAAGAGCAGAGGCTTGACACAATCAGAAGTGTGGGTGGTCCGGGACCGCGAGAGCAAGTTGTTACATCTGACTTATAAACGCTCTAATGGTTCTGCCACTTACATGCATTTAGGTAATAAATCTAAAAATCTTTTTTGTTTTCCCTTCAACTATTACATACATTACTAAATTTCTCATGGAATAAAACAGTGTTCTTCTAGACCTGGTCTGTATTGGTATATATACTGTACAACTTTTTCTATCAACTTTAAATGGAAGTCTTTTTATTTTTTCACTTTTGGGGATTCAGAGACATTGCTGCTGTGACAAAAAAAAAAAGCACATTTCCCAACCTTTTGCATAAAATACTGAGATGATCTGACTAAGTCAGCAAACAGTGCACCTAAAAAACTAACTTCAGCTAGAAAGATGCAACAAACACACTCTCTTCTTCTTCTCCCTCCCTCTCCGTCTTTCTCTGACATCAGGGTCAACCTAGCACATAATAGACAAACTTGGCAGTGTACTGTGGACTCTGAGAGAGGTCCGGGAGATTTATCAATCAACTGGCCACATTAAACGGATTTCCTAATGAAGTGAAGTCTTTACAGAGATTAATCCTCTACCACCTGCGAGGAGCCACCTGCTCGACTGCCATAATTGGCATGGATGGCACCGCCACCATCAGCAGAAAGAAGAGAAGCACGGGAAAAGAAAAAGAGGGGGCGAGAGACAACCGAGATGAACTGGGGGGAAGAGAGAGAGAGGGGGAGACGGACAGAGAGGAAACAACTTGGAGAGAGGACAAAGAAGCTAGACATTGAGGTGTCAAACTCATGCAAATGATGACACTCAGTGTGTTGCGGCGACACGACGAGGGAGGAAAATAAATAAAATATTTTAAGAAAAGGAGACGAGACAGCACCAGGTCTCTTATGACACAGCGATGAGCATCCAACCCTTAGTTTGTGCCAGTCTTGCAGCAATCCAAGACCTTGACAGCAGCTCCTCGCTACATCTTCCAGCTGTGTCAAATCTGCCTATGTGCTAATGAATGTGTCAGCACCCCAATCGTGCCATCGCGCTGTGTTTCTATTCACCTCTGAGCAGTGAAATTCCTCCTGAGGTGTATCAGCATACACAATACAGTCACACACACATATTCCTGCATTAATAATTAGAAAAAACAACAATAAGGATGTAATTAAATAAAAATATTATATTGAGTTGTTGATTGGATTAACTTTTCTGCTGATGTTTAAACAGTATGTACACAACGTTTTGTGTTTTGGAAAATATCTTCTTGATTTGGAGAACTTGATCACGTTCGTTAAATCTCAAAATAAATAAAATCTCATTATTAATTCACAGAGTTAAGAAAAGTCGTGGTCAGCGAATTTGCAGACTTTTGTATAATTGTCAGACAGATGTTACATTACCAGATGTTTCAGAGTTTGATATCATGCAGAGGTTTTAAGAAGACTTGATGTACGGTCCGCAGTACAAATTCAAATATCCTTTGCATGCAGTTATAGAACAAAAATGTGGGTTAAATAATGCTGCAGTTTTTTTGCTTTGACATTAATTCATGAAATATACTTCATTCAAAAATATTGGGAAAAATTATTTAAACAACCACACTGGCCTTCCAGATGGCCTCCAGTAGACGCTATGAAGACACTATGAATGATGCTGTTTAATATGCCAAACAAAAAAAAAGAAAGAACAAAATACTTTACTATACTATACTATACTATACTATACTATTTACTATACAATTTTTCAAAGACATTTTGAAGTTTCATTTCATTTAGAATGTTTAGGTTTCCGTAATGGTGAAAACTTGGGTATTTTTGTGGGATTCTAAAATCCAGGAAAGTCTTACATGTGTTTTTCCAAACTAGAAGTGTCACCAAATTAGAGTTTGTTCACTAAATTCTTTGAACCTTTTTTGCTATTCAGATACTGTAGAATTATGGCTTGCAGACTTAAAACAATCTTCTTTAACTTACTTTAAATATGCAAGATACACTGTAAAACATGCACTGAATCATCTCGATGTTCCACCACAAATGTTAAATGACTTCTTGAAAACCATTTTCCCCCAAAAATAAGAAATATTTTTTAGTAAATTGTATACATTTATACACGGTATTTAATAAGAAAAAAAAGAAAAAAGACGATTGAAAACGAACTCATGAATAACAATGTTTTTCAGATTGGACTTTATCTAAAGTTTTATTTCTTGAAATAGCAAGCATCTTGTCATTTCCTGGGCCGTACACACATATGCTGAACCATCTTGCTATTTCTGTCATGGTCTTACTACCCCAAAAATATAGTAAGTCAGATATGTGTTCTCTTGTGTTCAAATTGTGTTATTATAGTATTTGTGAGTCCCCAGAATGTGAAGTTTGAGGAGTATTTTGCTACTTTTTATTATTCCGGTGGATAACCTTGTCATCATCTTTTCAATGACTAAACATAGAAAACCCCTTTTCTACCTAAATCCCTGCTGGTCCCATTTAGATTTGAGTAAATGACAACTCGAGGTGAATATGGAGTGGAAACTGAGTTTATGGAGTTCGGCAACTCATGTCATTGACAAGTTTAAAAGTTACAATGTGTATCAAAAGTATGATGGGGTCACCCTTATCTGCTTAATGTCTAAACACCATCTCGGAGCTGCAGTGAGCCATCGTCCTTGGTCAATGTGGTCAGGTCGGTTTGCAACCTGAGTCGCACTTGATGAGTGAGTGTCTGCGTTTTTCTGATTCCTGACTAATGATCAACTCTCCAGAGTCATAACTCCTGCGAAGAAAAGATGATTTTTGTGGAGTCTGCCAAGGGACCAAGCTTATTGGCACAGCTTGGGTGTCCCTCATTTGTTATGGAGCCATACCGTCACCTTGCCAAAAGTAGTGCCAGGCCAAGGACAAACTGTGTGTGAGCATAAGTGTGTGTATGTGTGCACACTGGCAAGTGTGTATGTAGAAATGCACATGTGGTCTGACCCTCATCCTCGGCCTAAAACCTTGCTGAAAAGTCACACGGCATATCAAAATGTTTTGAAATGTAAAACAGGGAAGAGGGCTGATATATTTGCAAAGTTGTGATGTATGATCAAAATACTTTTAATCATCCACATTTAGTACATGTATTTAAATTACAAGATTTTTTTTTTTTTCAAGCAGATCCCGGTAAAGTTATTTTTTTCCCTTTTCATCATTAACTAAAATAATGGGCAATGTTTTAAAGTGATAACAAAGTCACGATTGTCAAAACAGAGTTTTGTGACATTTAAGTCACTTAGAAAATTTAACCAGGACCAAAGTAAACATCTACGAGCATGAGTCCAGGGGTTTACATCTCAAACAAACACACGCAGAGCTCCAAGTCTTCTTGCTGTATTGTTTTGAGTGAAAGAAGAACCATCCCTAATCCACTTCATGGATCAGTTTCACAGAGACGCTAAAGCCATTCTCCCTCCGAGCTAAAGCAATTCAGATCAGACACCTTGATGTCTCAAAGAGCACACAGTGAGCTCTTGTTTTCTGTTTTGACTGCTGGGAATCCATGCCAGACAGCACCCCTTGATTCCAGCTCTAAGATAAAACTAATGAGGTTTTCATTCAATCCATTTTATAACAATAACTGAGTCATCTGCAGACCTGACTGTTTTCACTGGCGCTTGAGATTCTGTGATCCACTAATCTAGGATTTGGAGGAGTTGGGTTTCTGAACCTGGAGGTGTAACTCTCTACAGCATCTCAAATGGCGTTTCCACTTCCTTTTTTCTAACGCACCAAGTTATAAAATATGACAAATTGCTTTGCAAGTTGTTCTTTCCCATATTATATTGACAAGGAGAAACTAAGTTTAAAATCAGGAAGTATTAGATTACCGAATGAAATTATAAAAGGCAAACATTTTTAAAACATTAAAATAGTACCTTTTCTGTGACAAGCAATTTTCTGTTATCATTTTAAGGTTTCAGGAAACTTCTTTCCTAATGCTCTTCTTTTGAACACAAACAAAAACTGTTCATTATAAATGATTGAGATTCTTGTTGTTAACATACAGTATTAACTATAAAATATGGGAAACTACTTAAAAGTAAAATGTAATGCATCTACACATAAGTACATACAGATGAATCAAGTAGCTTTTGACAAATCTCTTTCCTTGAAAACATTCAGTAAACCTGCTGTTGAAGCATTTGATTACTTGTCTTGCAAATTTTGGTTAACAATAACTTAAGGTATCAATGAGATTATTTACTTGAAGTATGCAATTGTAAGACTTATTTGTCCTCATTCCAGCCTGTCATCTCGCCTGATCCAACTATTCTCACTATTCCTCTTTTTGCATTACACTAGGAGGTAATACTGGTATTAGCAACTCTCCAAAACTTCAAAGAAAACTTCTTAATCCTCCAACAATAGCTGTGAATGTTCTCACAAAGACAATGTTTACATGAGTTTCTCAAATCAGACACCTCATCTAAAACCTTCTCTGCATGCCTTGGGGTGGCTCTGCTGTCAGCTAAATTCCTGAGAACAGAGTTTGTTCTTTTCTTAGCCAACCCATCCTTTCTTGCTAAAGGCATTCATCCGCAAACAGAAACACCAGCACATCTTGACTCCATAATGGATCTGGCAGAGTTTTAAAGTGCTAACCAAGAAACAACAATTCAATAACAGCACTGCAGACTTGAATGCTTTTCCAGACATGAGAAACATGGTATATTGGCTTCATTAATTTGAACAAGTGATTGCATTCAGTCAGCTACACATTAGACACTCCTACGTGTGTGTTCTTCACACATTTAGACGTGTAAAAATAATAAACAGAGAGGATGTAACTGTAAGATCACTAAATGCAAATGTAGGGGGAAAGTTTTGCAAGAGTTATGACAATTTGATTTTCTGTGTAGAAGACCCACAAACATTCTAAATGACTTTTGTGTCTGAACATGCAGATTCTAAAGTGATTTGTGATTTTTTGGCATAAATCCTTGTTAACTTCTTCTGCAAAATACTTTGGGTATTTGGCATCCAGAAAACAATACACATTAATAAATTCAGTTTCTAGACAAAAAAAATTGTTGTAGAAGATGTCTGAGCAGCAGCTTTTCATACTTATTTGACTTCAAATGATGATAAATGTTAAGCAATGCTTTTTTTTTAATAGTTTGAGGGATTTGTCTTGACACGTTTGTGGCATTAATGCTTACCAGAACTCCTATGAAACAGATTTTTTTGTTCATATGTTTGCACAATTTTTCAGTAATAGACAAGCTAAACGACTACAAGAGATAAGAAATGTATCCAAGATGAGGAAAAATACAAGAAAAATGTATCCCTTGTGACACCTTTTAGAAAATATGTGTTTTTCTCTAACCTTTCCGCTATCCTGGGGCTCAGTAACTTGTGTGAACTAAGAGCTTAGCTTGAGGCTGCACGGTCACTGCCAAACATAAAACACAGATTTGAGAACTTTTCTCAGGTGTTGGCAGGAGTTTAGATGGGATAGATAGAGTAGAAACAGCAGCACATAATACACTATCTGCTAAAACTGAAACGGGCAGAAACCCGGAGTCGAGTAATCAGCCACAGGTTATTTTACAGGTATTATGACAGTCAATCATTTTCCACTAATGTTTTTTCTTTTTTTTCCCAGGAGTGTGGAATTTCCCAAATACCTTCCATGGAATATGTGGGTGTCAACATGTACGTAAAATTGTGGATAGTCAGCTTTTAGCAGCTTTTAAGAATATTTTTTCACTTCTAAAGTGTGTAGCTTTATGGTTACATCAGCAGGCTGCCGCTAACATTTCCTCATACATTAAGCAAATAACTTGGGCATCCTCAGTTGGTCTTCAAAAATGAGAACCCCCAAAGCAATGGTTTGTCATTTTGCAAAAATCATTAAAAATAAATGAAACTGATATTTTTTCCTCGCAATTTGTCTACATTTATGCTGAGACACATCGATACTGACAGTCATTGGCGTGGAGTCACTAAAAATGTTCATTTAGTGGATGCGAGTTAATTAAAAGTCTCAACAATGTCACTTTGGATGACTGCGAGTTCTTATCAAAGCAAATCTTTGTTCTTCAGTCAGTTAGTGTGTTGCACCTCATCCTTGTCTTTCCACTAAGCTTTCATACTATTAATGTTTCAAAGTAAGAATTCACCTCATGCCCTAAATCACAGCCTCAGTTAGCACAGACTTAAATCTTATGTAACTTTGTGCTTTTGACAGGCAGACACCTCGGCTGACTACAGATAGGTAATTTGTTTTGATCTGTGATTATACCCCTCATGTTCACAGAGAGATGTAAACCCTCTTGTGAAGCTGTTAGGCAAATCCTCACAATGTGGGGAGAAGTGCCCCTGGGGGTCTCAAGTTTTCACTCTGCTCATTCGTCTTCTCCTTTTCTCTCTATCTTTCTTTTTTTCATCTCTATGATAGACAAAGACTCCTGCCAAATGGTGAAGCCCCCCAGGAACTCATCATACAGAAAACTAGGGCTCCTTGGAGAGCAAGAAGAATGAGTAAGAAGGAAAAAGGAGAACTGAAGTGAGATGGAGTGAAAATGAGGGTTAGTGTAAAGCTGGGGTAGAGCCTGTGTGCGTATTCTATCTACATGGTGATAATTCTTGAGAGTTTATTTGAGCAAACGGGCATTTTGCACATCTCACAAGCTTCCATCCTTTGACACCATTCCATGAGATTTGCTTTAACAACTTATCTTTTGTGGCCTGTGCCAGAAATACCTACAAAATTATCTACTAATTATCCCCTAAATATGTTTGTTCATGTTGGATAAACAGCTTACTTAATTGAAGAGGCGCTCTACCTTCCCTTCTGTTTCCCTCTTTAACGCCCTCCAAGTAAGGAAGGTGGGGGAGTGTGGATTTAGGAGAGTGGCTTATCTCCAAGAGCTCGTTATATTAATACCAGTAATTATGTGTTTTGCTTACTTTTGATGTACCTCTGTTCAAACGGGGAGAGTTAATAAGAGGATGATGGTAAATATGTCAGAGGGCCCTTCTGTGTTGTCTTTGGGTTCTGGAAATTCCTGTGTGTACCCGTGGGGGTTTTACATGAGTGTGTGTGTTCTTGGGGGGATATGAAGGAGTGTCAGTACACAGGTAATGGGCAGGAGCTTATGATCCAATCCTGACTTCATTTCTATACAAGTGAAGCATATTGTATGGCCACCAGCTTCATTTGGAACCCTAGAGACATTGACATGGCAGTGAAGAACGTGTTTAATTCAGATGGCTCGTTTCAACTCTATTTTCGAGGGTTCGAAAGCAAGACACTCTTGCCAAGACAAGCGCAGGTCTCTGTGCTCTCCCAAAAGAGATTGCTGGCATGCAAACAGAGTTTAATGGAAAGAAATAATTGCTAATGAGGGAGCTAAATGGCAAGCTTATAAAAAAAAAAAAAGAGGAGGAACGCATGAGGGAAATGAAGAAATGGACAAATGGTGGGAAGTTAAATTCAAATCATGGTCTTGATGACAAAGAATGAATAGGATTTATACAATCATATATTTGGTGATGTTTTGCTGTCAATGATAATATGATTGTCTGAGAAGATTCAAAGAGCCAGTTGAATATCATTGTCGTCCCCTAATTTGAATTCTTCTTGTTCCCTTTTGTTATTGAACAATGGTTATTATGCTAAAGCAGCAAGACCTCTCCATGCATTTTTATCACGAAGTAATAGAATAATTGCAAGAAAGTCTCTGTCACATTGGGTATAACTAAATCACCTAAACACTGGTTGAAGAATGCAGTAGATTAATAAATCTGTATTTTCAAAATGATATTAGCCTTTGTGTTGAATTGACTTTGTCATGTAAGAATCAGGTAGCTTATTGATGTTCACATTTGGCTGGTCAGAAAAGGAGATGTCATCTTCATGTGTGAAATGAGCAAATGGGAAATTGCAGCACCACAATGCACTCAACTTGGTGTATATTTTAAAATTTCTTGAAGGCAAGGGGGCTTTTCTTTTCAGACTTCTATGCGGTGATTGTGTATCATTACATTATAACAATATGTGAATACAACTTTATTAAATGTATGTAATGAATCTTTAGTGAATATCAAATATGCAACTATCACTGGGTCAAAGAGCTTTTTTATTTACAATATATTTGCACCCACTTTGCTTTTTGTTTCTCCCTCAATTTAAAGCTTGAATAAAAATCTGCTCCCAACGCACATCTCTTTTTCCCAGTGTCTTTTCTCCCTTCATCTCTTTGTACCTGTCTATGTCCCCTGTATCTCTGTGAGGCTTGCTGCTTTGTGAACTCGCTCCCCGGGACTGTGAAGGCAGAGACAAGGACTGGTTGAAACACACTGTGGTTTAGACGTTCGCATTCCACCTGTGTTTTGACAACACATCTCACAAGAGAGATCTAAAGTGGTTTTAGAGTTCCTCTCTTTGCCATTTGATATCAAAGAATGATCCCTGCAATGGCAGAACATGCACGACTCCAGGGGAGGGATTACTGCAACATTAAAAGTAATCCCCAGAGTCAGACACTGCTGCTTAAACGGATGAAAAAAAGCAATGAGATAAAGGAACTGAATGTCTTTATCTGAGCGACAGTGGTACCACTAAAGAACTGGAACGTCTTCTTGTCTGAGATGTTGACATTGCTAATATGAAATAAGATGGCACAAGTTATGACAGGAGTAATAATCATCACTTCACACACAACAGCTAGCTTCTAAAATAAATGTTTTGTTAATAGATTAACATCCAATTTACAGTTTCACATGTAAAAGCGGCATTTTCTTTTTTGTGGAACACCCAAAAGCTTAATTTTTTTTCTTTCAAAGTGTTATTGTTTAACTCTTTTGATTTGCTATTTAAACTCATTTTCAGCTCAGCTAGAAATAAGGCAGGTTGGGGTTTTCTTAATTGTATGTACTTGATTCAGATAAAAAGAAACTCATGAAACAATTGTATTCTGCCTTTATTATGAATGAATGGTGGCACATCCAATGCAAGCTTTACATGGGAAATATAATTTTTATGATATGATAAAAACATGTTTCTATGTTTTTTGGGTTTTTTTTACCATTGTGATATAAATTCCTATGGTCCTAATTTCTTATATTTATATGTGCCCTTATGTGCAGCCAACTGGATGACCTCCCCTGCAGTAACAAGATGCCTGCAAGAGGGATCTGAGGTTCTGCAACATTGACACAGCAGATCTCAAGTTAGTGATCTCTAAGCACTACTGTATAGGTGGTGTGGAACTGTAAAAATTAGTATCAAGCAGGCCAAGGAGACCAGAGAGATCCACTGTGAGGCCACATAGACCTGGAAACAGCAAAATAGTAAGTTTTCCACTGCTCCTGTCATGACTCATACCACCTATCACATTTGCAGAAAGTGTGGTAAGAGCTGCAGCTCTCACATTGGCTTATTCAGTCACAGCTGATGCTGCACATACAGATAAGTATCCAGGTGCAGACTCCATTGTCTCCAGAGACGGTAGGATGCCAACATACGTAATCTTGGTACTATCCTTAACCTTTGCGCCAAGGACTGAAAAACAACAGCTTGTTTTGTGCTGCTCCCTTTACATGCAAACCAGATACTCGTCTTTCTAACCTGGGCGACCATGGAAATAAACACACAAGACTTCACATCTTTGCAAACAATTAACCAGCTTGATGTTCAGTTGTCTGTATTTTAAAGTTAGTCGGCTAGGTTTGTGGACTGAAAGCTGTTTTATTCCAAGAATATTTTATTTATTCTTACAGTAGCATACGGTTGATAGTTTTAATCTAAGTTAGTGTTATGGCACACAGTATATGATTTATAAAGTTTTCAAAGTCAGGTGAAATCATTGGCAGCAAATAATGAAGCTTACATTAACTAGTTAAGATTTTGCAAGAGAATATAAATGCAGTACAATAAAGTTATATTCACAAAATATAATTAAACAAAAATGTTCAGTCTTGTGAAAAGTTACCATCGAGCCCTGCTTTCTTCTGATTAGAACAGGAACGTGCCACACAGAGCTCAGACATCGTATCTACTACCACAGTTTTGGTTCGTCTACGGGTAGGACCACCAGTCAAAGATGGCAGTCACATTTCTCAGCAGCCACCATGGGACCTAAACAAAAAAGCGTAATAGATTGAACTAAAACCAAAACGAGGTCTGAGGTGGAGGAGATAAGTGCCAAAGATCACATGAAGATATCTTTGCCATTACTTTATGGATTAAATTCAGATTTTTTTGAGTGACTGTGAACCTTATAAACTCCCTAATGAGTATCCAAGAGCTTAAAAAAGTACATTCTGCATAATGTGTCCCCTTTAAAGTTAAACATAAAAATCTGCAGTTTTAGGGTTTCTTTAGTCTTTTCCACAATGAAAAAATATAGTACTAGTGCCTATAAAGACAGTGATAACACTTGTATCGAAAGACTGAAGTACACTCATACAGGGCAGAAAAAGTCGTGTATAGGAAGAAAAGAACTGAAAATATCTCAAAGGCCTACACTGAGTATCCACATGCTCTGATCAAGGGAAATACTTCTAATTCTTCTAAGTTTCAAGCCTGATATATGTCACTACAGTTCCACTGATTAACATATAATTCAGGATTATTTTACTGTATGCTGATGATGGAACACTCAATTCCCATCGCCCTCCTACAGGCTAACCTCTCCCTGATACCACTCTGACTTTTAACACCACTCCGCTCAACAGCGGCTAATGATGTAACGGTCTCCTTAAATATGTAAAGTATGAGACTTAATAAAACCCAGCAGTGTCATTATGTTTTAAGTCTAAAACCTGACTCCTGAATGTGCAGTTCTACAAGGTGATCCATTATGAATCCGCCTCTTATCCACAGGAACAAAAAGAGAAAAGTTCATGTGTGGATTACAGAGGTCAGTGTGCTGGAAGTTTCACAATAAAAGAGAGCTCTTACTCACATTTCTTAAACATGTTTAAATGTCAAACACTCATTAAAATAAAGAGAGAGAGGGGAAAATGTGTCTGTGTCAAAAGGCAATTAGTCTCTGGGTGCTATCACAGTGTTAATCAGAGTGATGAAAATGAAGTTAGGCTCATTATCATGTTTTTAATAGTAGGTGTTGCTTTCATGCTAGTGGAAACATCAGAATAGTTTGAAAAAAAAAAAGAAAAAAGCTAGCCGTCCTTGCTTCAGAGCCACTGTGTTCAACATTTGATGATATCAGACTGGATTAAATCAGTGATGTGGTTCTAGAAGTGAGGTGAGATTTAATTTCCAAATTTATTTTTCTCAGGCAACTCGGTAGAGAAGACAAAAAAACCCCCCAAAAAAACCAAGAGTGTTTCCCAAAAAAATAATAATCTCACTTTTTGGCACTGAGTTGGTCACAATACAGGAAGGCAGATCTCATTATCACTTTTTTTTCCAAAACAAAAAGAAAAGAAACATTATCTAGAAACAACAGACAAACTGAGGACTCCTTATTAAATTTGAGTGCTTTTATGCCAAAACACAATAAAGGAGTGTTGGGAAATAGGCAGGCAGGCAGAGAGAAAGACAGAAGAAAACAGACTGAAAATAAGAGAAAGCGGGAGAGAAAAGGCATAACTAATGGTATTGGTATCAGATTTATTCTGAAGAAGCGGCAGCAGAAGGAGGTAGGAAAGTAGCCTGGATCATTTCTTTGCCCCATCTTCCCCTTTCCCTGATTATGAAAGGAGACATGGCGCGAGGTCGAGGGTCAAGCCAAAAGGAGACAGCATTGTGTAGAAACTGTCACGCACCGCCACCTATTTTGACATGCACAGGCCCGTTTGTTGTCTGTCGAACATGCAAATTGGCGAGCCCGGGCTGTCATATAAAGGCAGGCAGATATGTGCCGGTCGAGAAAATGAGAGACCACCTGTAACCAAGAGAATGGCGAGTGATGGACAAGCATTCAGTCAGCCTGCTCGTCATTTCCAAGCCCGCCATTCACCCATCAGTGGAGTACCCCCTCCCTTCTCTGCATCCTCCTCCTCCTCATTCTCAATCCTATCCCCAGCGCACATATATACATGTAAAAATCTATTCTTAATATTCAGTAGCGGGAAGTGTAGGGAAATAACTATATACGACGGAAGGAGATTGGAGGGGGTCTATGGTGGTGGTTTCAACCTGCTGGCTGCCTAATAGGATCCTGCATGCAGACAGCTGAGGGTCAGACCCAGATAATTAGTTGTCCACAGAGGAAACATCACTCTTTCACAGTGAGTGGACAGGAGGGGGAACCTGTGAGGTGGCCTTAATGTTGTGAATCCTAAAGAAAGTCCAGAATGTGTCAGGTAATCAGCTAGATTGTTTTGTCCCAGCCAGGCTAAAAGTTAGGATATTTCAATTGCGTTTGTTGTAGGCTGACACAGGCTAGTAACTGAGGCTGGACACAGCATTCCTTCGTTTAATTATACAGGAAGATGACAGGGTGTCATGAGAACTTGATGGCCTTATGTAAAATATCCAAGGTGTAAGGCTGACCAGATAATTAGCTGTCCAGTCGAAACATCAGCCCTGCTGAGAGACTGGACAGGGAACAATGGAGGCAGCGGACAAACATTTTACTGTAAAGGTGAATACATCCTGGTTAAATTTTTTTTTTTTGCAGAGGCTCATTTGTAAAATAGACGGCTTCAACGATCATATTCGGTGGTGTGTTGGATAGCTCGCAGAGCAGTTCTTTTACCTGCTGTGTCCATAAATATCCACTTAAGGTTAATGGTCATTCCATACAAAATAAGAGAAATAACATGTCATCACTTTAAAATATTTTTTTTATGTTGGTCTATTTTAAATAACATCTTTTACAAGTGTACAAATTCCACATTCAGTTGTCTGTGTCACAGGGTGTTTTTTGGTTTGCAACAATTTTATAACATGTGAATAACAGGTAGAGAAGCTTAGGACTTTTTTAGTGTATGAAAATCACTTTGTGCTGCTTTGCCCTTTTGCTACTACACACACCCTAGTATGGTGCTTGTAATCACCTTCCAACACCAACACTGCTCACATAGGTGGTGTAGCAATAATCGTACAGAAAAAAACTAGCATTCACATCCAGGTTAAAAAAATATATTTTAAACTAATTGTGAAGGTTCACATTTGATTGTTTCCCTCAGTCTAACTAATTTTTTCTCATGTTCAGCTATTTAATTAGTTATGTTGGAAGTTACAACTTACAAAGTGCAAAACTATTTTCTTTCAAACTAGCATAATTGGAGGACAAAATGTAAGCAAGTTGACTTAAAAATATGGGTCAAGATTAAAAATTAGGATCAGTGTCACACATTTTGTGTGTATATGTGTGTGTGCGTACTTCAGAGAGATTTAATTAGGACAGAAACATTTATACTCTAATTGTTTTACCATTTGGTGCTGAGACACTGTTTAAGTATTCTTCAAACTAAACTAGAGAAAGTTGCTGTGTGAAGTGGTTCAGTAAGAAAATAAAATTTCAAAGTCTAATACAGTTCCACACTATGTGCTCTGAAGTCTGTAGGTACATTTGGAGATATGCATAAATGTAGGAAGAAAAATTATGCCCCAAAGAAAACAACTTCTTTTGTAAAATCTCCTAAAAATGTTTCTAGTAATCATCTTTATACATCAAGACAGATGGAAAGTATTTGCCTCACTTTCACCATTAGAAGACAAATGTTATTCAAATTAAAGTGTTTTGCGGTCTGTGTGCAGTGTAACTCAGAATATTTTTCATAATACTATTAGAAATTTTATGGAGAAAAGCAAAAAAAAAAAATGTTTTTAAGAGTTTATATTTGACCTATGCACCTGAAATATGCAGCGTCTGTTTTTACTTCTAATCAACTGGAAAAATAAAACTTAAGTTACAGAGATGCTAATCCCTGCTGTCTGTCAGTTTATCATGCAAAACATTTTTTTTTCTTTAGCCAAATGAGCCATTAACATTGAAGCATTAGAAGTCTCTTTTTGTTATGATATAGGGCAGAAAGTGCCCTCATTATATGATTTAGTCCAGTCAAAAATATTCAAATGCCACCTTTATTACCCTGGAGGTGCTTTGCATAAATTGAATAAATCCAACGGATACTCCGCGAGAATCAAACATATCAAAGGTTTCCTGTCTTTGAAGTGGGGGTAGTCTTTAATTCCAAAACAGATTTTCATGATAAATAAATACATTATTTATGAAATATGAAGCAGTGGCAGCATAAGACGACCAAGAAGACGACTGAGAAGAACAGGCAAAATATTTAAAAAAAAAAAAAACAACAATAAAAATGCATAAAACATTTTTCGCCACTGAAATGTCAAGAGACAGAATATGACAAGCGGAGTGGCGCATGCCGACCAACTGGCTGCCTGATAAACTCATTTGCATATGCACATTGGAGCATATGTTTTGCTTATTTGCTAACACAAAGTCCAAATCAGAAAAATAGACATTTTAAAACATCCGGAAACATTTTGATGGAGATGATGAAGATGGAAACGTTTCAATTATTTTACATTTGACAATTACACTGACAATCTGACATGCAGAAAGCTGAACGGTGCCTAATTGCTGTCAGAAAATGTATGTAAATGAGAAATAAATAAAAATGAGTCAATATGCGTCTCACAATTTTTATGTTGTTATTTTGTCATGATGATGTATCCAAATAATTTGGTAACATAAAAAAAATAAACTGGCAAATGTGCAACAGAATTCAAAAAGAGTTTTTGCATAAAAGGATGGCTTGTTATGTTTTCAGTCTACACATTTAATTTATTTTGGAAAAGAAACAGTGAAACTCCAATCATGTGAAGTTGGACCTTTAAAAATTGTCAAAGGTGATTGTTATCGTAGCATGGGATCAGAGTTCAGTTGAAAATGTAAGTTAGGTAACCAGTCATGTTACATTACTGTCTTGCTGCCTGAAAAAAAAACTAAATATTTAACATGCTGTAAAGTTGTAAAATTAATTAAAGGATGATATTTGCTTTTGAAGGACCTGAACACTCGAGGCAAGTGGAGAACAATCAATTAAATAAAAACAAACTTATCTAAACATTCAGATTAAAAGGACATTTCCATCTTTCAACCCAATGTGTTTGTTTTAAAAAAATGCATTCAAATCAGTGCAATGTAGCAAAATTTGCACCTGCTGCTTTCCATTTGGAATTACATTTACACTTTGAAGCAATTTAAATTTTAACGTTTTTGTTCTCCTTGTATTTAGGCCCCGGGTGTAACAACAGTAACCCGCAATTCCCTTGTACAAGACTTATTACACGTGGAAGCCGATGCCATGGTGTGGTCGCTCATCAGTTAAAATGTTCATTCTCATTTTTTAATCCCTGAAGGACAACTGAAAATGTGCATTAGAAATATTAGATTGAATGGAGTTGGGGGGGATTAATCAATTAAACCTTTGAGTAAATAACCACAAAGGGAAGCCCATTGGCGGTGAATAATGGAGGTTCTGCACCTATGCAAACATTCATTTAACCTGTGAACCACAAGGTTATTTCTGTTAGAAATAATGTTAACACACACACACAGACACGCACACACCAGCCTGGAGGAAGGATGATTTATGTGGAAAGATCCATCTTCATCATCTTGCCTCTCACCTTGGTCTCCATCAGTGTTAATTAAAGGAAGGTCAGTGTCACCCTCCTTACTCCCACCAAACCAGCCCTCTTTTACATAATAAATCACTCCAGACACACAAAGGGGCTGTTGACACAAACAGAATGCTGGTAGCTAACTAGCTAACTGCAGTTCGTTGGGCTGACGAGTCGATTCAAAGCCTGCCATAAATAATACTGAATTTCACACTGTTGTGTCTTTGTTTGGCAACAAAGGGTAGAAGACAAAGACAAGTTGTTCGAGGACAAAATTAATGCATGTTATATACAGTGGGGAGAAGCACGAAATAAAAATACTAAAATACAAAATACTGGTGTAAGACAGTTTAAAGAAAAACAGGATCCTTAAAGTAGCTGACGGAAGAGACAATAGTTGCTTTACTTTTTAAATTAAGCCAGCATTTTAGTTGTATTTCATTACATTTTTAACACTTGTGAAGAATTGGCTTGAGACTGTGCATAAAAAAGACTTAACTAAATTTTGCTGTGTTGTGACACCATGTCAACAAGTGTATCTGAAATCAACTGTGACTAAAAAAACAATAAAACTCCCAGACTAATTACTACATTGTCAACGTGCGGCAAATGTTTCTGTGCTTGATCCCAAAAAGAGAAGAAAACAAATGTCACTTTGCTGAAAAGAAATTATTCAAAGGCTTTAAAACAACACCCAACTTAAAAAGACAACATCAGCTTGTGTCTGAGCTTTGGTCAGCATCACATTGTCGACATCATTACTTTTTTAGAATCAATTTCCTTCCCAAAAAGAAACACAAAACACATGCTTTGCATTGTGTACGATTTCCTAGCTTTTCTAGGTTACTGTCGGACTGGCATAATGAGGGCCACGGTGCTGCAGAGTTCCTCTCTTATCACAAACTAGCATGCATGGCCCTGCTGCTCTCTCTTCAGTCATCAAGCAATTGATGTAATTGAACCAGCCCTTTGCTGTCAAGCAAGCAGCGCAGCTCAATAGCATATGCTCCGAACGCTCTGGACAATGAGAGCTGTGCAGCTGGGCAGGAAGGCAGACTGGCTCGTTGCTGTTCTGTCAATAAATTTCAATTCCACTAATTGTCCAGAATTCATTAAGTGCGCCTATGAGACAATGCGGTCCCAAGGAAAACAACACAGCGCTGTGGTGAAAAAAGCAGGTATTTGATGATGTTCAGTGCGTGTTTTGTGGTAAACTGTTGTTTTCCATTCTGAGGATGGTGCGCATAGGAAACAAGACAATAATGACCATTTACAAGTAATACACTGTCCTTCTAGGTAGAACTCTGTTAATGAGTGGGTAAAATAACTTTAAAAATTGCTCAAATGACTGATATGTGACAATAACGTACAATAATTTTATCATTAGCTGTTAGGGTTGGTTTTAACCTAGGGTTAGAGTTCATTCAGGGTTAGTGTTGCACATTCCAAAACACAGTGTATTCACATTTATGTTTTTCTTTCCCCTCGCCTTCTTATCCAATATATACTGATCAAACGCAAGCAAAAAAAAAAAAGAAACAACAACAACATACCTTCCTTTCTAAAATTGTCTCATTTTTCTTTTTCTTAGATCTAGTGCACATATTCCATTCCTGTTATCTAGAAATTGTTTGATTTCATTTCCCCAAAATATTACTATTCCCAGCCTCATTAAATACTTGTTCCACCACATTGTTTGTTAGGCTGTGTCTTCTTCTAACCTTTGACTTGTGAATTCTATTATTGCCCTGGCTGCATGAAATAAGACGGAATTATCTCAACCCCTTTACTCAAACATCTCGAGTCCCAATAACAAACAATAACTTCTTTCTCCTCTGTATTCCACCTTCATCTGATTAGGACTGGCCTTGCTTTCTCAGAGTTCTTGTCGTCCTCCGACAAAGCCCTCAACGTCCCATGTATCTGCTTAAGTGACCAGCTAAGGTTCAAGGGTCAGCTGAAGCTGCCACTTCCCCTGTCACAGGAAACAAGCAGCAGAAAGGCAAAAGGAGAAAGAGATGAGAACAGGGAGGGAGAAGCAGAGAAGAAAGAGGGAGGTGTTATTAAAAACAGAACAATGACAAGGAGATGTCTGGAATTAGAGCAACCTTCCCTGCATATATGAGAACAGACTATGTGGGGCAGCGGCTTAAGTTGAATACCACCAAGGAAAAAAATATGACTTGAAGGCTTTCATTATGTCGACTTAAAATTTTGGTATTTTTAAAGAAAAATGACTGTTTTTACACTAATCCTACCTGTAAAGTGTGGACTCATCTTCACACAACCCAGTGATCTAAACCAGGAAAACGCCTGGTCAGATTTTCACATTTATTTTATGCCCTTCGCCTTCCCATGACAGGTTATGTTTGAGTAGGCATAGAGACTACAACTCAGGAGAGATCATCAGATCACATTATCAATCATGTGGTGCCATACGATCAAACATGCAACGTAAACTCTTCTGGATGTTGCAGTCAGTTGTATTTCTTAAGTTTCCCTTTTTCATGTAAAGGAGAAAATGCTACCATCCAGATTTCGTGGCATTTTGTAGAGAATTTCAAAGCAGTATTTTCCAAATCAAAACCTAAATTGGCACAAATTATTCTGTATCAAATGTCCAAAAATAGTAAATAACTTTCCTCATGATTTTTAAACTCTTGTGCAGTGTTAACAATGAGATGCACAATTCTTAAAGGAGGTCCATTGGCTGGAACTACAAAACCACTGATTCTCTCATTGGGCACCAAAACACCACTTAGAGTGGCGACACTCATCTTTATTCGTAAAAGAGCCTCAGCATGGTTCTGTAAAATGAAAATAACTATTATCAAGAAGCTTCCGCATATGCAGGCTGCCAGAGGGGTAAAAAAAAAAAAGGTCTTTTGTGAGACTATGAGATGACACTTACGTATGTGAGCGCAGCTCTAAAAGTTCTTTAAAATGCCACGCACCTAGTTATTTTGAAGACTGGGTTGTCATTATGTTAGATGTTCCTGTGGGCCTCTTTTTTACACCCGTCAAGCTTATTTGCTTTTGTCTCACAGTTGGCCACCACTGAAGTCATAAAGAAAAAAAAAAATCTGAAATAAGTCTACTTTTTTTTTTTTTTTTTTAAACTGATGAATAAAGAAGTTGTGATGACCAAACTGTCAAATGCATTTTCCTCAAGGTCTTAGAATATTATTTTTGCATAAAATTGAAAGATTTTTTTGTATATATAAATTGAAAAGGCAGCAATTTTTTTAAAAGACCTTCTTTTGCTCAAAAATTTGCTGCAAATAATTTTGAAAAATTTAGAATTTTGTAGTTTCAAAAATGGACTCAAATTTGAGAAGTGACTCATTTTTTTCACAGATTTATTTTCAAAGTCAGAGATTTTCACCATTTGCATGTATTTTAATTTAAATGCACACTTTGGGTTTTTTTTTTCAAAGAAAAGGGTATCATCCTTAAAATTGATTTTATTTAAATTAACAAGCATTTTTATGTTCAATTATTAAATACACTGAATGATAAAGTATATTTATCCTGAATAAAATGTTGTAAACTATTTATTGTATCATAATTCACTTTTTATATGTGATAAATGTACTCATAGTATAACAAAGATGTTCATAAAGTTCTGCATGTGTGCATGATCATACTGTGGAAACCCAAAATTACAATTTTCTCTAATAAATTAAACCATTTAAAATATTGAATTAATTGAATAAACATTCCAACAATAATCTTTCTGTTTTCTATAATACCCTCTAGTTGTACAAGACTGAGCGAAGAGGTGAAGTGAACTTGTACCTCATCCTCTTTGTTAAATGAAGAGTGTTTACCCAAAACCTTGAGTCTGCACTGCCCTCAAATGGCACAATGAGGTCAATGCACACAGTGATTTCACCCAATCCCCATGTCTCTCCATATAACTGCTCCAGGACAAAGAGGCATTAATTAAGAAGCAACCATGAGAAGCCGAGGAGTCTAATGCCCATAGACGGAACACACACACACACACTCACACACAAGGGTGCATTCACTTACACTGCACTGACTCAGAGCCATTCTTCCCTTTTCTCCACAGCTTCTGATAACTGTGAAATTCACTCCCCATGCACAAAAGCTGGGGAGGAAAATAATTTCAGTAATAGAGCTAATGGGTTTAAGTGAGACTGAAGAGCAGCCAAGAACAGCTAAAGAGGAGAAGTGGGAGGGGAAGAGAAAAATGTGGATGTGTGCACAGCTTTGAAGAAAAAGAAGACAGTGAGAGAAAGAAAGAAGATGAAATGCAGAGCATATTTTGCTTTGTTTCATGCTTTAAAGAGCTAAAGAACAGAAGGCAATGCTCATTTTCTCCTCACCGTCATGATACAGTTGCTGATAAGAGTCATTCTGCGGGCACAATGGGATTTGGGATGGTGGTTAATTTAATTGATAAAGCCAAACAATGGCACAATGCTTGCAGAGAGTTTACATTTCATTTTTTGTAATCACCATAGAGAGAGTTGGACAAAGAAAAGTGAAGCTTTCAGGCAATGTTTGGTTCTGAAGCCAGTCTCTTGTCAAAAAACAGTGAACTGTATTTAGAACAATATGGACACAGACCAACCATTGTATATTCTTAAACCACTTAGCTCAGTTACTTAGGACAAGACTTCTTTTTTTTTTGTAGTGACCTTATATGGAATCTTTTTTTTGGTAACAATCAAAATATACAATCGCACCAAAAAAATTTTAACAAGTATTTTTTTTTCTTCCATTACTGGTGTGAGACATTTAGACTGGATTCTCATTTTTAAAAAGGAATAAAACCCAGGTGAATTTTAAAATGTTTGTATTGTAACTATATGACAATTAACATCTGATTATCATCTCAAGAAATTGTATTTGTATTACACAGTATATAATGAAATAGTAAAAACATTTAGCGCATATGTTTAATATTGAGAATTTTAGCTCCTCATTAGCTACCTCCTATATTTTGTAGAGTATCATACCATATCCCATGTGCAGCAATAGCTTAAAAAATGAAATCAAGCCAAAATGCCTCATTAAAATCAGGAAATTTCAGTATCAGATGACATAAGTGCTGAGTCATAGCTCCAGCTGTTTAGCTCTCCTGTTACATCTGCACACAATCTACCGTCCTTGCCTCTGTTTATTGCACAATACGACTAATTGCCCTTGCAATTTAAAAAGTGCATTTTCACATTTATGTTTCAACAGTGTTACCAGAGGTATTTTTCCTTTCTCGCTTTATGCAACACTGCAACTGTATTTCCTCCCTAGGGAAGGTAGTGCAATTCTTTCTTAAATGAGCAATCTCAGCAAAACTGCACAAGAGGAGAGCATGTAAGAAAAAACCCACTTGCAATGATGGATGTGATAAGTAAGCAAACTACTGTGAAAAATTGATATATCATCTCAGTTAGTGGCTTAAACTGGTCTTAATGTAATTGCATTTGGTGGGTTGCTTTCATTATATAAAGAGCTTGTGTAGAAAGGAGTTAGCCAGCAGCTGCTGACTGCAACATCAAGAATTAACTGTCACCTCCTCAGTAGAGGCTGAGAAAAGGCCAAATGAACCCCCTCTGCTTCTTGCTTCTCTGCTCTCGTTTCCATTCACCCAGCCAACCATCCCAGTATTAAGTGAGGCGAGCGACAGAGATA
The DNA here is from genome assembly GCA_902685375.1 of Neostethus bicornis. Lineage (NCBI taxonomy): Eukaryota > Metazoa > Chordata > Actinopteri > Atheriniformes > Phallostethidae > Neostethus > Neostethus bicornis. The sequence goes on from LR738541.1 coordinate 29,105,937, forward strand.
TGAATGTGATATTCCCTCTGGTATTTTTAACCGCCGTATTGAATTCGTATAAAACACTTAAGGCTCCTCAGCTTCTGCCTGATGGGAGCCTCTCTTAGGGTTATCTTTGAGTCTCCAGAGAGAGCTTCTCGCCTGCCATGAAAAATTTCTGTTTCCTCTCTTACACATCTGTCCCTTCCTACCTCCATCCCAATCTTTCGTCCTCTGCTCTTTGATGCATACAGGGATTTTACCCGCCCTCACTCATAAAATCCTAATGAAGTTAGAAGGAAAAGTCCATAAAAATCTTATTAAGAGTTCACTTCCTGATACGGAGTACAAATCAAACTTAGAAGCCCTCCTGAGGATTGGCGTAATGAGAGGTGATAAGTGGTATGTCTTCGGGAAAACCCAGACTTTTCCACACGTGGGCTAACAAAATGTTGCGTGATGTTTTGCTCTTGTTATGCTAAAGAGCCTCCTACTACGGTTATCTTCCCTTAGAATGTACACATACAAGAGAATTATGAGTGGCAAATGATAGGAAATCTTTATTTTGCCAAAGTTTTGGATAACAGACAGTAAAGAATGTGTCAGCTAATTACATAAACGGCTTATAAGCCTTTTCACTTTACAAAATTGGCTATGTGCACTTGTATTAAAACAATAGTATATAAAAAAAGTGATCATATATACATTAAAACATATAATGTAGAGAAATGGGAGTATAAACAAACGTAGCACAGCAAGAATGAAGAAGTTATAAAATTATACACCAAAACTACACTTATTTACAGTATACATGAACTGATAAATGAGATCTTAGTAATATGAAATGAAACTAAAATATGACCCCCAGAGGTTCACAAGAGTATTCAATCTGTTGATTTATTATGATTTATTATAATTTTCTTTTTCCTTTTTGAACCAACTATATGTGAATTGTATAGGGTTTTTTTTTTAGATAGATAGGTAGATAGATAGATTTATTTTATTAATCCCACACTTGGGATATTTGTGCGTTACAGCAGCAACAAGGAAGAAATAGACAGTATTTATACAAGAAGATAAATAAAAAATAATAAAATATTAAAATAATAAAATAGAGGGAATAATGTGACAAAACATTGAGGTCAATATAAACTGTAAGTGCAAAGGGGGTAAAAAAAAAAAAACTTTATGAACTTTTCAGCTGTGATTCAAATTTATTGTACAATTAATTTGGTATCATTATGTTTTCCAAACTGCTTTATCCATTCCGGATTGTGGGAACTTTTCTCAGCAAGTTAGCCTGCAAGAGGTAAGATACATCCTGTTCAGGTCACTCGCCTGTCACAGGGGCCCGAAAAGACAACCTACCAACCACTCACCAGTGGCAATGTAAACCGACTAATCAAGCTAAAATCCATGTTTTTTCAAAGATGTAACTGGATCACTTGAGGCAATCATGCACTTGCATTGGAAGAAATTTTAATTAAACTACATTCTCTAAATGTTTTGCAGGGTCAAACTTAGGGCATCATAATTTTTCTAGCATGTGGTTTCAAGAAGCTCCATCGCAATTTAAACAAGCAAAAAATAATAAATGTATTAAATACTTTCCAAAAGAAAAATTCTAAAAGAAAGATCTTAATAATTGTCTTCAATTTTCTAATAATTGTTTGGATAAAAGTTTGTTTCACTGTGAGGCGACATGTAACAGTCGTCTTGTAATGTGTTGTATTGGCAATCATTTATTCTAAATGCCAAGTCTAGTTTTTGAGCACTCAAATTTTGGTTTGATAACTATAACACCATCTTTTCCCCGTATATTATGAACATCAAAAAGATAAAAATATGATTATAATGTTCAAAATTCCATGATGATGATTTAGAAAAAAAAAACATAACTCATCTACAATTAATTCCTCAGGCAACCAATTTTTCTATGACAAAAAATACACAATTACTCAATAAAACCAAATATATTTTCTGTAGCAGCTTACTTCACATCTTCCAAGCGATTGTCCCTGAATGTTGCCCAAAAAAAAGCACATTAATGACTCAGTAGGAAAAAAAGGACTATGCAGCATATTAGGCAGCTATTTTATAAATTATGTAGAGTCTTAAGAGACTTCTACACTGATCGAACACAACTTTATGAAATATACCGTGATGGGGTTTCATATTTATTTCCACGCCTCTGCTATTTGTCATGCTTGAATGAGGTTTATCACTTAACAATCAATTATTAACATGTGTCAGAAAAAGTAGTGCTATTACAGGGATTGAGATGCATGTTGTACTTTATAGTGGCCAGAACTGACAACACTTCTTGTACCCTCACCTTCCAGTCTGTTTTAAAAGCTGGATTTTAGGCAGGAAACTGAATTTTCTTGCTCTTAATTTGTGAATAATGCATCAAGCAGAACATGCATTATATTGAAATGTGCAAATAAGTGAGATGGTACATTAGAAAGGTTTTTTATTTTTTCCACAAGGTTCCTTTTTTTTAAATATTTGGATCATGCATTTGACAGACAGACAGACAGGTGAATTTGTTTTTTGGGTGAAAGCTTAGACTTCTTTGTTAGTCATAATTAAATATGGCATATGATCTACGTGGATTTATAAAGAGTAAACAGCGTAAACTCATAAGTTCCATGTTTATTAATACACATATGGCAGTTTTAAATTAATCAATTACATCAATTTAACACACAAACACAGAATACTAAGCATCACCCACACTAAGAATCTTAATAAGGCATGCAAGTCAGTAAAGAGTATCATCATCACATCTCTGTGCCCATTAACAATGGTACATGTGTAAGCAGTGGTAAACTTGATGACCGTTAAACAAAGACTGCATTCATTATGCAGATAGATAATCGCTCGCTTTTCTCTTCATTTGAATATATCACAACCTCATCTATTTGTATGGTAATCGGATGGTTGGAGAAAAAGTACATTTATTTTGATTGGGACTGCCATGGAGCAGGGAATGGAAGGCAAGGGTGGGTGTCTTAATGTGGGTTTTGAATATGCAATGTGTGTCTGACCTCGCCGGGCACGGAAGAGGAGGCATGTAAGATTTATAAGTTGTCTGGAGCCCCCTGATTGACTAAAACACAGGGGAACATTTAGATAATGTATCCCAGCTACAAACAACTGCCTCACTCGGGGAAAAAAAACAGGTACAGATAAGTGCTGCTTCAAAAAAAAATTTTTTCAAAAAGTATATAATGCAGAATTGTCTTTATTCCTACATTTGATAAAAATCATTTCTTTTTGGTTAGCTTGCACATAATCTGATGACGCATATTGTGTGTGTGACCTGAATCCAAAGATGGCGAGAGAAGAGGAAGGACCCTTACCTTACTTTTTTTTTTTTTTTTTTTTGGCAATGGCAATCTGGGTATGGGAGATAACAGAGTGAAAAATGTTGGAAGCAATCCACTCTGCCTTGGAGTAAGACCTTTACGATTTCACCACTTCATTAGGAAGTGGCTAATCTCTCCACTCGAAGGGCCCGATAAGGACTCTGCGCTAATGCAGGGGGAGTCAAAGTTCAAACAGCCTTCAATGTTTTGATGCTTAACTTACTAAAGTTCCTGTATGTTCATTAGACAGCTTTATCAGGAAACTCTTCTCTTACATTCGCCAATACCCATCAAGATTGGAAGAAGTGGTGGTGGGTGGGGAGAGGACAAGGTGGAGTGCAACGCAGTGGTGTGCAGATAACAGATAGTGGGATAGCTCTGTGGAAGAGGAGATGGAGGGATGAGGTGGTGAGAAAGAGATGTCTGACCAGGCCATCTTCTCTTCTCCTCCAAAGTGTTCCCTCCGTATCTCGATTAAGCCTTCAGTTGGAGTCGGTGTTTGCCTTCATTCATGATAGAAAATGTATTTGTGCACATCAGGGTGCCTGTGTGTGTTTGTGTGCATTGCCCATATTTGCATGTTGTGTGTGTACTGTATGTATAAGGCCTTGATGTCGTTATGCAGTCACATTTCCACATGGACAACAGCCCAGGCCCCTGCACTCATCAATTTTGCATTGCAATTTAAAAAAAGCCTATCATAAGTTCCCCATCAGTTTCACATTGGCCCCTAGAGCACAGAAAAAACCCTATTTATACTGATCTCGTCTCCCTTAAATTGTTTTTCAAAGGAAAGATACTATTTTGTGCCCTTCTAATATCAAAGGCTTGTCAGCACTCCAGAGAGTCCACCAATATCAAAGTAACACAGGAGCAAGAGGACACATCGAAGAGAGGCCGGCAAAAAAAAAAAAAATAGAAAAGCACACAGAAACACATTTAGCATTAACTACTCTGGGATGTTTGGTTGCTTTTATTTTTGTTTACTGAATCTGACTTCTGTCACTTTGCGTCAAGCGACATGTGGGGGGCTTTTTAATTAGGTCTGACATGTTTCTCATCTTAAACTAACTTTACCAATGTTCCAACAAGCTGTTTCTGCTTCAACAGAGGAAGTTGTGAAAAATTCGGAGTACAAACTCCACAGAGTGACTGAATCAAAGGTTACAAAATGTTTAGACATAGAAAAGTGGCACGATGTGTTCAAGCAATAAAGTAGCGTTTTTGTAGAAGCTGCTTGTGGAATACAGGTGCATTCAAAGAATAACTCAATGTTCTAGGAGTTTGCAATATTTATGAAAAGAAATTTTCTAAAAAAGGTCTGAACAAATTGCTTACATACGTATGTTTGGGAGAATTTTATTGGCGCAACACATCCTTTCCTTCCTGTGAAAGAGTCTGATCTCACAACGTTGAGGTTTGTTCGGTCTACGGCAGGCAGGTACTTTTTTTGCTTTAACCAATCACTGATTTCTGATCAGGAGCAAGTTTGATATGTGTCATGTGCTAACAGTACACTAAAAAAAAAAAAAACTTTTCCAAAATTCTGTTGGCAGCAAGGTCCAAAGGTCCAAGCTTTGATTTCTTTGTCCGATGGAGTAATACTTTCAAGTTTTCCCCAAAATAAATCTCTCTAAACATTGTCTTTGTTCTGACTTTAAATTCAGAATTTGGGGAAACTTGCTTGGCTAGTTTGCTTGTATTGGACGTCATCTCTGTTTGCTCATTGGCTGACCTAGTAGCTGAATTGAAATTGAGCAGATGCGATAGCTGGTGCCAGCCTGGCTATTTTTTTTTTTTTATTATTATTTTTACAAATAGAAAAAGAAGCCACAAATTTAGCTAAAAAAATACAAATGAGTGTTTCTTTTAAAACCAAACAATCAAATAAAACTCAAAGATTGCCATAATCCTCCTCACTTCTAGAACATTTCCTCCCAACTGATCCTGCCCTTTGCCCCAAGTGAGCACACCTACTCCAAAATGCCTCACCCAGATGTCTCCACCTGTGTCTTGTCTTCCCCGGGTTCTGCTCTCCTGTTGTAGCCATGATGGTGCCTCAGCCCGTGATTTCCCTTCACGGTAACTCTGTCTGCGCCTGCCAAGCCTGTCCAGGTTGGCATCCAGGCTGCACAAGCCTGCCCCTCTTTCCTAACCACGGATTAACTGCAATAACAGGCTATGCATCTGGGTCCTACTTTTCCACCTGACATTTTTGTCACCCTCATGACAAAAATGACATATTTTGTCTTTTTTTTTTTTTTTTTTTACATGAAAGTGCATAAAAAAATACAATCCAACCATATAAATTACTATTCACTTTTGTGAAAAAAAAATTAGAGTGAACATTGTCTTTAAAGCACAGCATGTCATGGCTACCATCTACATTCCCAAAGATCATTCAGTTACTAAGCTGAAGGCAGGTTTGTTGGACTTTATTACTTCAGACACTCCCACATGCCACTGAACAATAAAGAGAGGAAGTGAATATGTCTTAGATGTTTTATTCTGGCATTTCTCTCTGCCTACACACACTGTACCTCTGTGTATCTGTGAGCAGATAACAAATGAGGGTGCCAACTGGGCCACAAAATGCTGCAGAGATAATCTGCTATCAGTGAGCCTCGCTGATCCCGGGGAAAAGAAATGGGGCTTAGAGGGCGAAGTGTCAACACCTCAGATATCGGTACATACTTAGCCTTGAAATCAAAGCTGAGGTGGCAGGACCTGATCAGTGCTTATAACTCAACAGCAGTGACATCTTCACACTACAAACCAAACTCGGCCCAGAAGAAGACATCAAGTACGATTAAACATGAGTGTTCCCGTTTGTTCCCCACAAAATTCAATCACAGTGTCCTAATTGACCTGGTTCTTTAATTATTCTTTGACCTTGTTTTGCTACTTGACTGTTGTTGTGGCTAAAATCTGCACACACGCAGAGAAAAAACATGTTTTCTCTTACACCGAGAAAGAAAGCAAACACATTAAGCATATTCAGAAACTAATTTATTCATATTTTCTTAAAAGAAATGACTCACATGACACAAACTCATTCTGATATCTTCATTTTGCATTAATTAAGAATAAAGAAAACAACCGCACAAAACTGAAACGGCAAGTGAAACAATTTTTTAGTCTTGATGCCATTGTGTTTCTAATGAATGCTACCAGTTAAGTTCTTTTAACTTGATAAAAAGCATTAGATAAATTAGTATTTCATGTTTAAATTCCATTTTCTCACCATTCCACAATACTGTCATATAAAACCCATTTATAGAGAAATTTATTGTGCAAATAAGCTTATTTATTCATTTTTAAAAATTACATATTCAATAGCCTTGTACACAGTATAAAATAAGGTTTCAATGGCAACTTTTTAAACGTGTGAATTTAAGGTGTTAATTATTTAACCCTTTTGTTCCAATCAATTTCCAAAACATATAAATATGTCAGCGTTTGAGTTTTAAAAGTCGTTTAACTTTTCAATAATTAAGCTATCGGACAAAAATCACTACTAACCTTGAAAATTACCAGTTCCTGTTGTTAATGGGAATTCATTTTGAGTTTTGTTTAACCACTTAGATCTTTAAAGCTTCATATCAGCACCAACTACAGCATATTGCTGTCTCTGTCATTTTTACTTTTCTTTTCTTGTGCCAACCACATCGTTTATATTTTAAAAAATGCATAGAAGTTAAGGAGAAATTAATGCATTTAATGATAGAGCAAACAGAAAAACTTTGAGCAAGCATGTGCTTATATTGGTATACTGAAGGGGGTTGTTCACTCCTGGCATGTGACAATAGGATGTATTAGGAATATCTATATTAGTAGATATACTGCATACTCAACATTCATTGCCACTATCTCCAAATTGCTAAATTGCAGCCCAGTAGCTTGATCTTTAGAAGTTCTCTTAATCAAAGTGCAGTGGTGAGGCTAATCAAAGGGCTCTAAATAACTCCATCTCCCAACACAGGCCATAGGAGGATTAAAAATCCACTAGCAAGAACTGGGTTTCTTCGATCTGGGAGCCGCTAACGCCTAATGAGAACTCCCCAAAGCTCCAGATCACAGCTGAGCTGCTGGGCGCAGCATGCTGAGGCCCTCTTTAAATCCTAAAGAGATCTTATCAGGATGAGATGAAAATAGATATTGCCCTCTCTGGGTGTCATATGATTAAAAGAACGGCAAAGGATTATTGAGTCCAGTTTGGATGTTAGTTCTGTGAGTGAAGGAAAAAAGAAGCAGATTTAGCGGTCCTGTAACTGTGCATTTCTTCTAACAAATACCTGCAAAGACCAAAGGTGAATATAAAAACAATATTTCATTAAGTAAAATGCTAAAGACAGACAGTTTGCCAGTGACAAGTTGTCTAAAGTTAGATACTGGTAGGCATAGTTTGACATCAGACGAAGTCAAAGGTCCAAATTTGACCCAAATAGTATCAACATTTCTGTAATGTGCAATACCGTAATTGATAGATTGTAAATTGCACCAAAAAGCAGCTCATTTGAAATAAGTCTTCTTTTATAAAATTTTATCTTCATCTGGCATGATGGTCACCTTTTGACCAACAAATGGTATCACCTCTAGCCAATCAGGAGGTTAATGGAACTTTAGCAAACTGATAACCATGTGAACTCATTCATTTATCTTCTGAATGGCTTATTCCTGTTGGTGTCATGAATGATGCTGGAGCCTATCCCAGCTGGTTACAGGTGTTAGGCAGGGTACACGTTGAAAAGGTCACCAGTGTGTTTGTAGCACCATGTGAACTCTACTTGTCTTCTGAACTGCTTATCCACAACACCGTTGTGGGGGGTGTTGGAGCCTGTCCCGGCTGATTTAAGGCCAGTGAGTCGCGGGGCCACACACACACACACACACACACACACACACACACACACACACACACACACACACACACACACACACACACACACACACACACACACACACACACACACACACACACACACACACACACACACACACACACACACTCTTATGGACAAATTCACATAGGCCAACCACACATGTTTTTGGAGGGTGGGAGGAAACTGGAGTACCCGGAGAAAACCTGCGCATACACGGGGATAACATGCCAACACCATACATACAAGCCAGTATTTCAAGCTTCGTCCCACCAGGGACCCACAAGGAACCCCGAGCTCCTTGCTGTGAGGCCACTGTGCTACCACTCTGCCACCCCACCGTGCCCACTTTACTGTAGGGTAAAAACTAATTGTTTCAATTTTTTACAAGAAATACAGTTGCATTTTAAAAGTAGCCATCTTTGTACACTTGCAAATATTCCTAAAAGCTTAACCGAGAATGTTTAAAAACCAATTCTTTGCGATTAGATCCTCGTATGCACACTCTGATGTTGCATTGTGAAGAATCTGACAATTAAGCATTCCCTTTTCTTCTAAGTGCAGTGACTCACAAGCAACCCATCTACCTGTCGATCTTTTCAGAGTGGAAGATCTTTATACTCCAACTAGAGCAACACAGATCTGACAAGGTTGTGTGCACCTGTCATGTCCCACTCTCCTGTAACTTTAACATGTTCATGTCTGGGCCTGGCAGGTCATTATAATAAATGAGGTGGGCTCCGGATAGCCATGCCTCATTCCTTTTGGCCTAATGGGAGAGAAGAAATCTGCAAACTACTACTTTACATTGACTGATGCTGAAGGCTCAAAGAAACTCGTTAAAGTGGACAATTAGAATTACGGGGATGGGCTATGTCTCCCTGCCCAATCACACGAAATGTCCCTTGTTATTTTAATAATTCAGACAGCAGCTAATTTCTACAGCCCATCTGTGTCAAGGTGATGTGCAGCTTGCATGTCCCAGATGTGTCACTTTGATCTTGGTCACTAATGTTTCTCAAGTGCAGCAGACAGGTTTCTGGGAAAATGGTGTGCATTTCAAATTAAATCAAGCATCGGAGGGGAACATATCAATGAGTTATGCGAGAAGTGCTGCAACTCTTATTGAGCGCTTCAACATCTGTGGTGATGCATTCCTCTGTGCTGCGAGTTCACAATGGTTTGTATCTTTTTCCTGATTTGACAGCAAGTGGGTTTAATGTTCAGCACTGCAGCTGCCATTCACCAAATATTAGCTTGAATTGAACACAGAGACGGCATAAGTTGTGTGAAATTCTCCTCCGTCTGGGACGTATTCTGCCCTCAGTGCTTACACAGCTCAACAACAGACCTACAGACATACCTTGATGCTCAAGTCTAAGGCTGTTAGACCCTCCACTCACATCTGAAGTGGCTTAGCACAAGTGCAAATCTCTCCAAACCAGACCCTGAGGACTCTATTTCATACTCCCAGACCCTGTCTGCCTCTTCCTCTCCAATATGCCTGACCTAGACGTCTGTGCTCCTTTCATCCACATTCCCATGGAAACTCATTTAGCCTAGCTAGAGGGAGAAGGCAGCCCTGGGTTCAATTGGCTGGATTTACACTTGAGATATTATTCATTACATTAGCTGCCATGCTGATCTCTTGCTCAGTTGTTCTACCCCCTCTCTCCCACTCACATTTTCTATCTCTCTCATTGTCTAGTGCTTCGTTTCTCAATGAATTTCTTGTCTTAAAATTCATGGACTTCTTCTCAATGCATACCTATATTCAGATTTCTTCCACCGTTATCCGGATTGTCTCACTGCCACATGGAAATTGCATTGTTGAATGTCAAGAGCAATTTCTTTCCAAGGACGAATTAAAGGGAAGGCACAAAAATGCTGCACAACAAAGTAAACTTGTCTTCAGATTTATTTGAATGCATGCCAGTGAGTGTAACAATATGCAAATGCAGAGATATCTTTTCTTAAAACAAATAAAGAATAAACCTAATTGAATTGTCCACGCTTATTAAAACAATTCAACATGGTGTCCAGACAATGTAAAAGAGAAATGAATTTTATCTTCAAAAGCCAATGTGTGGCTATCGGCGTCATAGGATGTAATGGCTAATTGTCCTTGCTGCTGCAAATTTTATGGTACGTAAGCTTATTATATAATTGCTCAATGGTGCTTCTTTTCTGCAGTGAGCTGAACCACAACTCATTTTGTGTTTTTGCACATCAAAGAAAATGTTTTAATCTTTATTATCCATTTTTTGGTAAATCATCTACTACACACTCTTTTATCACTTCCCTAAGTGTTTTTAATTGCATTGTGTACCATCACTTGTAAGAACATCTTGCCCAACTTGTTTATAAAAAAAAAGGAGAAAATTTCTATTAGTAGAAGTACAAGAATTGAACAAAGTTCTTTTCACCCTGTGCTTTTTTCCATTGTTGATCAGAAATTGTTTCTAAGCCGTATCTAGCAGACATTTATGCAGTGTTGTTATATTACACAAACATTTTTATTTAGAAGTAGATAGAAGTATAGTTGATTCATCACTCAACATGAAAATTTGTGGGCTGCATTGCACCGCAGCAGGCTTTAATGTGTCTTTCCCAAGGACACCTAGACATGAGCTCAGTGGGATTCGATCTCACAAACTTCCGGAGAACTTTCGGTCCAAGAGCGAACGTTCTACCACTGAGCTATCGCCTCCCACTTTAATTCAGAAAAAAATGGCAAAATGTACCACACGCTCAAATAAAAAGCCAGGCAATCAAAGTTTGCTTAAAGATGCTGGTGTAAGTGCAATATATCTATTGTGTGAAATGATGAATCATAAAGTAAATTTAAATGACAAAAACTGAATTTTGACTTTGTTCACAACAATCTTAAAGTTTGAGGACCTTGCTCATTTTAAATCCAAGTTGGATTACCTAAAATTTTGAATTTTTATTTTTGGTTAGATGGTAAAAAGCACAGTTTGTGTGACTCACCTAGAGTGAAACAATTTAACCGTGTGATTTCAAAACCCGTTTTATGATTTCTATTTGGCTGTGTTGGATTTTAAAAAAAGAAAAATAAATCCCTGTTCTGAAGAACTTGATGGTCTCAAATTAGGCTTCTAGTCAGAAATACCATCAAGTCCACCACAATCCTGTTTGCATATCCAGTTCATGTGTCAAGTCTTAAAAACATGAGCCAAACATCAGCATACACATACAGATGCATCAAGTTTTGTTTTTGTTTTTTCAAATGAATTATGAGCCCTTTCACATGCCGCATGTGCACAAGTCTCGTCACAAAGAAAAGGGCAATATCCATATTCTTCAGGGGTTTTTTTTAAAAAAAAAAAAAAAAGATAATGACGACCATTTCTTCTTTTTCATGACTGATGACAGGCTGAACTAACTACTGATGGCATGCAAGTGCTGCAGCATGGCACTTGTGTTATTTTTCTTGACAAGACTCAGGGGAAGACTTTATTTTTTTGACACTTGACCATGCAAATTCACTTTTTCTACATTCTTCCACATTTACATCCGACCCCCTCCGACCATCACGTTTTCTTACCGTCTATAATAACTATGGTTTTTTTTTTTTCACCGGTTTCCATTAATTATTGAAAATAAAGGTGGCAAAGAAATACTGTCATGTATGATATGTTTAAAAAAGGAGATATTTCTTTTTTCCTGGTTGTTTTGTTCACTAATCTATGGTTAATTTTTGTTTGCTGTATTCATATTTCAAGTTATTTAGAAAAATGCAGTCAACGAATCAAAAGTTGTTTTTTCAATTTTTTTTACCAATAGCCTGAGTTGTTTTTTTTTATTGTTTAATAATCACAAACCCATTTTTAATTCTTCTTGTTGTGTTAAACTGCATGGACATCAAATACCAGAGATATTTTCTTATCTGTGCACATTGTAGTATGAGCCAATTTGATTATTAACTGTGGAGATTCTTCAAAAATAAAATTACGCCACTATAAATGTCCCTTTTCTTAAAATATTAGCACTATTTTATGTAGGAAAACAAAGCCCACTCAGGAGGGAGCTCGAAATTAACAAATGCTATCCTCTCAGTATGAGTCACAACAGCAATGTGCTATGTTTGTATTTGTTTGGCTCCATCATGTATGTCGCATACTATAAATTGCTAAATCTTTTGCGCCCTTTTGTTACCTTTGGCATTCTTTTCATTACAATAATTAACTTTCTGCAGTTATTTAATCTCTGAAATGACCTGAGAAGGGGATGTATCAATGGGTTTTCAGAGTTTGAATACTTATTGCAGAAAAAGCTTGAACATTTGCACGTACAGTTGAAAATGTGTTTATGGGCTCTCTTAAGATGAACATGTGTGTGCATGTGTGAGAGGAGCAGGAGGCTGATGGGTCTTGGTGGGTCAGCACACCTGCTGTGGCTACAAGCACTGTGGGACAGCGAATGTTCTTGGAGCTGACAGGAATCTCCCCCATCACTTGGATGCCCAACCCTTCTTCTCCTTTAGCCGAGGCCTAGATAGACTGTCCTTGTAACCGGGGGCTAATAATCTGCCACGAAAGGGTTTTTAATAGGGAGGACTTTGATAGGTTTTCCAGGAGCCACACACAGGAAGACATATGCATGGGATACACATGGAGATGAAGACTCCACACCTTGATGTGTGCATATGTGTCACTGAACTCACAAATTTAAATGTGGGCGCACACACACATGTATGCAACCAAACACACCGTACCTGTCTGATTGTTTTACTACATTATTATTGCTGGCAGGGGGTCTCTGGCCCTCTGCTGTTCTCCAAACACAGCCGGCAATGTGTCATGAGACAGAAAATGAAGGAGGAAATGGAGGGAGGAAAAGGAGGAGGTAGACTGCCAACTGACAATAAAATAAAGCCCATTAGAGAGATGTAAACTACAAAAAGGAAGGAAGTGACAGCAGGCCTGTTTCACATATAACTTTAGTGTCTTTAACAACTGTCAGTCGCACTGGTTGACAGCGAATTATACTTCTATACAAAAAGCATAAATAAACACGCAAAAGCTCACAAAAACACAAAGATAGACTTACAAACAACTTCAGAACTTGTAATTTGTGCTCACAAAGAAATGTTTTCAAAACCTTTTTTACCTAAAAATTACTCCTATTAATGATCTATTTTTACATTGGATTAACATATAAACTCTTAACATTTGTAAAAGTTGAAATTCTGCGTTGTAAACTTGGTTTATACATTTTATGTTGATTTCTGTTTGGGTATTATTAACCATTGACCTTCCAAAGTTGAAGAAACTGCAAAAAAAAAAAAAAAACTTTTCTAGCTGTGACTTGAAGTTGAAGCCAACTTTAATTTCATGAGCATCCCATGCTTGCATTTGGATGTCAACATATTGGCATCTCAAACAAGCCCTGTTGCTAAATAAGAAAAGGAGATTTGTCAAAGAAAAAAGAAAGGAGAAAGAGGAATGAAGGAATGATGGATAAGATAAGAGTGAAAATATCTTAGACATTGAACGCTATAGGTATGATGTAAGTTCACGTCTCATCAAAAAAGACATTTTTGATAAAAAGGTGGGGGGAAAAGTCTCAAAATTATATTTAGACAAATTACAATTTGTTTGGCTTTTTGATTAAGTGCAACTAATTTCAGCTAAAACAATTAAGAAGTAATGGCCAGGCATTGACATTTCACACAAAGAAAACTGTCAGAAATATTCATCAATTGCATTGTTATCATGAAGAAAGTGTATAATCTAGTTTTAATGTTTTGTTCTTTTGCTTTTTGTAACGTCTGTCTCTCTGTCACACTCTCATACACACATCATCGCATACACATACACCTGCACCCACACCAGTACTGTATCCCTATTTCGCATACTCTTATTCGGACACAACCCAAGCTCTACATTTTATTCAGTAATGCCCATATTCCATAAATAAACCTGCATCAGGAGCAGCTCCTTTTAGTCTGAACTGAGTTCTGCTGCCCTTGCTGAGCAAGTTCCACTACCATTTGTCTGACTCTTTCATTGGTCTCTATTAATCCACTCCTAACAAAAACGACACAAAAATTAAACCATGTAGTAAATTGAGACCACCACACCCCGAAACCTCAGTGTAGAAAGGACCAATTATTTGTTTCAAACTTTTTTTTAAAATCAAGTACATAAACATAAAAATTAATGTGAATGTATATTTTCATTCCCAAAACTAAAAATGCCACAATTGCTGTCATTTGTATTTGATGGTTTTTGCAGCCATGAATCAGTTCTTAATAATTGTGTGCAACAACATGATTTCAATCCTTGGCAGCATTAGTTTTGCTGAACATAAACTGATAGGATGTTTTGGCTTATTCCAAATTTATTATTCAATTTTACCATTTTGTAAATGTTTTGAAGTATGATCAACTTTTAGTCATTTATTTCATGCAAAACCATTAAATAAAGGCTCAGAAATGTCTACTGAATGAACAAAGTAAAATTCTCACAAATGTTTATATTCTTTACCAAAACAAGAACAAAATACCCTGCCATCTCTCAGGGTATTTCCGTAGGTTCATACAGCAATATGAGGGTGGCACCGTAGAGATAAAATGGATGTCATGTAAAGTCAGATTTCACTGATGTGTTAGTCACCATGCTTATACAGATGCACATTTTAAAGTGACATGAGACTGACCTGTCAGGAAATGGACTTTTAAATGGTATAGACACAAGTCTTGTCAGGCCAGGTCTCACTAATATCCTGAAATATTCATGTGCATGTCCACCAATGCATGAGGGAGGGATATTCTAATAGAAGCTCAATTATTCATACCCATAAATAAAACCTGCTTACCTAGATTAGGACTTAAAATCCTTCTTCTGATGGCTTACAAGGGCAGTCTGAAAATGAATGTGTGCAAAGGTTTTGATGTTCATCTGTACTTGCAGATTAAGTTCAGGTCGGTCTGAGACAGGCTGATGTCAAAACTAAAAGCAAAGGCGTCAGGTATCCCCTTCATTTGTTATTCAAAACCTATTCCTAGACCTTTACAGGACCAACGGCAACACCTCAGCCACTTCAGAAGTGTCACCATGAATGGTGGAATAACAG
The DNA here is from genome assembly GCA_902685375.1 of Neostethus bicornis. Taxonomy (NCBI): domain Eukaryota; kingdom Metazoa; phylum Chordata; class Actinopteri; order Atheriniformes; family Phallostethidae; genus Neostethus; species Neostethus bicornis. Next base: position 29,121,259 of record LR738541.1, read on the forward strand.
AAAACCAGTCAAAATGATGTCAAACAAATCTCTTAAGATTAACGTGCTTCACATGTCATTTCAATAACTTTTACATACCAGTATTTACCGCATGGCTTAGATGCAGTAACTTCCCAAATTTTCCCAACAGATTCACAACACAAGTTTTTCAAAAAGAAACTATTAAACTGTTTTATTTAACTAAACTTAAATATAGAAGATTCTGTATATTAAATCAAGTTTCTTCTTCGTTCGTCATTTCTCTTCAGGGGTCGCCACAGCAAGTCAGTTTCTTCCATCTAACCCTATCTGCTGCATCCTCTTTGGATCCTCACACCAACTATCCTCATGTCTTTCTTCACTGTGTTCATGAGCCTCCTCTTTGGTCTTCCTCTCGGCCTCTTTCCTGATTTGAACAAATAGTTAAATGAATCAAAGATACTTAAATATTTTAGAATAATTCTTGAAGGAATTATAAAAACTAATCTTTTGTAGACGCTTAGAGACACATATTACTTACACATTAGAAGGACCAAAGTTTTCAATACTTTCTTGAAAATGTAACAATTCAAAAAGGATTTGATAAAACAAACTCAATATTTTTGGCTTTTTCTGTTTTTTTTGTTTTTTTTGTTTTTTTTTTACTTTCGGGTTAGAAAGTTTCCAAAAAATACATATATATTGGTGTGTGTTAATCTTCAATGGACAAAAAAAAAAAGAAATGCATGCCCTGGTCATCTTAGCCTTTGTCGTGTTTATTGAAATGTAACAAAGTAGAACTAATGGCAAGTGTTCATATTGTTAAAAATGACTATAGGGAGAAAAAAAACAGCCATAAAAGATTTAAAACTGTAATTGAAAAAAATTATGTTCTGAGGAAAAAAAAATAAAAATCTTAACCTTGTCTTCATTGTAATTAAATACAGTCATGGCAAAAAAAAAAAAAAATTAAAAAGATACAGGAGTATGTAATGCTAGTAATTTGGAAGTGGTTTTAGTATACAATGTGAAAAAAAATCACTTTAAAAGAAAAACTATATCTATAAAATTTAAGTAGTTATTTCGCTCTTCTTTTAAGTCAACCTTAGTGACAAAGCACAATAATCTTTAACCATAAAATATAAATGTAAAACAAATTGGGTTATCTTCTTTTTCAGTTTTATGTCCATAGATGAATTGAAAAAAAAAAAGATAGTAAAAAATGTGTTATCTTTTAAGACATGTATTTCAGAGATTAAATATTTTAATCTTCAATGGATCGATACACCTCTACAGTTTTCTCTAATCACTTGCAGAGAGGGAAAGAAGCTGTTGGTATTATTGAATTGATGGCAAATGCCTAAGGACATGTGATGAGGCAAGACTGAGGCAGCTTCTACAGATAATAAAGTCCTCAGCTTTGGTGAGGAGAGGAACTGCCTGAGTGCACGCTGTGAATGACAATCCAAAATTGTGTCATTAATTATGAACACGTCTAAATAGGGAAGAGATTTTCACAAAGGTTTGTGATACATTCAGAATGAGAGGGAGAGACAGCGGCCGATTTACAGATCATCCCTCTTTTAGTCTTGCTTCCATCTTAATAAAGCAGTAGGGTGAGAGATGGGCCTGCTGTGCCCTCCTGTGGCCAAACTTCTAGTACATTATCTGTCCCAGTTCTCATTCTGCTACTAATTTGAGTCACTTGGAATTCTATTAATCCATGGATGTACAGCAGGGAGTGGGGTTTCAATTACACACCAAAAGAGAGAAAGTGAACACACAAACAGGACTAATCCATTATAAACAGTACTTTATATTCTTTAACATACACTAAATAAGCACTAAAATAATGGTCGAAATTTGCACATTTAAATAATGGACTGAAACATTGTTATTGGCGTTGTTTTCTAATAAATAAAAAAAAAACAGATTCAGCATCATCAGAAAATTTTATTCTACTCGACAATTATTTTAAGGATAAAAAGCATCCTGTACAACAAACAGAATTAAAAACAATCCCAAGAGTCCAACTGAATAAACAGAGCATAATTTAGGAAGGTTATGATCTGCAAAGATGCATTAAATTTAATTAATTGTGAGTCTTGAAACAAAGAATAAAGCCTCTACATCATTATCAGTATTCAAAGTAGCATTTTTTTTTTTTCATTTTATAAACTTTTAAACTATTATGAACACTTATTATAGTTCATTTTGTTATGGTATTATTGAACAAGCTATTAATAATATGTGAAAAAACAATTACCAGCCCAATCTGTCAGAGCATTGTTCAAGAAACACACAAGCTTCTCTGCAGTCAGTTGGAGATAATCACTCTAAAAAGTCAGACGCTCAATTAATCCTTTAGTCAGTCAACAAGCCAGCCGGTAATCTATTCATTCTGCCACTCATCAGGTTAGCCAGTCAACACGCCTCCACATCAACCAATCATTTAACTCGCTCCCACACAGGCAGGCAGCCGATCTGAACCTAAAATAACCAGTCAGTCAGTCAGCTAGACAGGAAACCAGTTAACCTCTGCTGATGAGTCAACTGCTCCAACGGCACACGAGAAACTCCACCTGTCAGTAAGCACGGTGTACATCAAGCAGGGCTGGGAAGCACACATGACCTTTCTTGCTTTCACTGTGAAAGAGCTAAATCATTAATATTGCCATGGTAACTACGGGGGAAGACACAATTTGAGAATACAATATGACAGAACCATTTGAGTGGCCTGGTTGCACAAACGTGTGTGTGTGTACGCACACACATACACAATATCTGACATGTGCCCATCTCATCTGTTGTGCCCTTGGAGAATCTAAATGCTAAATGTATGTGCATATTTTTTCATAGCAAGAGACATATTAGAATTTTCCAGCGACCTCACTACCCCCTACTCACATCCACCATCTCCCTTACGGAGGACATGAAAGAGTCTGCAGCGCATAATGCTGAAGGAATTAAGGGATTCCTTGGTGGCCCCAAGAACCAGGGGCCATCGTAATGATGAGTGAGTTTAAGCATTTTGTATCCTCCCTTTTACTACACTATCACTGTCTGTCTCACAGTTTGATTTATTTTATAAAGTATGGCCATTGTTCATTGCAAAGTACTATTTTTTTTCAAATGCCAGGGTATTTGTGTCTGTTTTATTGCTTTATAAATGAATAAACAAAAAAAGTATTTATTCATGTGCAGATTGTGTGTATGCTCTTTAAGTTTAAAATCAAACATATCTTGAACAATTTGACTAATTTTCTACAACCACAATTTATAAAAAAAAATTAAGAGGTCAGCTACTGCCAAAGATCATTTCCCTCTTTGAGTGCAATGATGTCACTCTTCTCAAGTTATAGTTATTGATTTTGGTCAATGGAAGAAAAGACGCATTGACTGAGAAACTCTAGAATGGAGAAAAAAAAAAAAAGATTTCCCACAGGACAATGGTTTGTGCTTCGTATGGATCTTTACTTCATCAGGGGCCACTTTGCATCTCACCACTACTGTCAAACACCATATCATAGATATACTACTCCAGATGGCATTTCTAATGACATTTTAAACAGAAAAATGATGGTCCCAGAAATAGTTATGGTATGTATAAATTATTTAAAAGGTGGTGTAAATGTAGAAGCACCATGTCAAATTCAGATTGTGCTAAAACTGCTTTAATCAGTAAATAGAAGAAGCTGTGACAATGACTGAGTAAGCTTTAAAAGTTAGTAACAAGCATAATTAGCTTAAATTAAATTGTTGAAGCACAGAGAACATCCACTAGAGGGAGAAAACAAACTGGCAGCAATCTCCATCCACTTTTCAAGTGCAAATAAGATGCAAAACTAATGTCTGACATTTTAAATGCAATGATTGCATTTAAATTTGATTTGCATACTTTACATTGGTCAACTAAAAAAGTCGCACAAAAGATTTTGTTTTATGGACAATTTAACTGTACTCTACTCAGTAATCATAACACAAATACTTGCAAGATGATTTTTTCCCTTTATTTTCAAGACTGCTGAACAACTGCTTAACTCTACTTTCAATAGATTGTGGAACAAAATCTCAATTTTTCAAAATTGATCCACAATAGAAGACATTTGTTGCATCTAAAATAATCCCATTTCAGAGCATATTTTTTATTACGTGGTATTTGTTAATGTATCCACACATTTGTTTATTAATAAATAAGTAAACATTGGGCATCATCTTTACCACATGGAACAAAATACTTGCTTCATTTATTTGGGTGGTTCTTTGAAACATGTTATTTAATTATTTTTCCAAAATATTAGAATTTTTTGACATTTATTTCTTTGGGTGGGCTTTATAGGTTAATTTAGATTGATGTTCTTTCAGACAAAAAAAAACATTTCCTCGTACCGCTAAACTAACATCTTGAAAACTTGGGACATTGCAGACGAGTGAAATAAATACTTTAAAGACTTCAATTCTGAGACAGCTGGCAGGTCAGGATTTTGGGATGAATCTCCTTTCTCCTGCGTTGAGATTGCAAAGAAGGGCAAAAAGTTTCTGCCTCAATGGTTCAGTTTTGCCTTGAGTTCTTAAAGGTTCGAGATGTTGAGGGACAAAGCGGGCATCATAAATCTGCAGAATTATGTAGATATTGATGACATTACCTCTGATCTGTTAGATTTTAAAACCTCCCTTTTATTTGTCAATAAATTCAAAACATACACACAAACCCAATTAAACTCTAAAAAAGAGACGACAAAAGTTTATGTTTTATACATCACGGAAAAATAAAATTTACTCCACCTTGAAAAATGTTCAGCTATAAAATGCTCTCAGTATACGTACAATTCAATATTAAAGGGATATGGCCTTAAACCCAACAAAATAACACTAAAAGAAATGGCCATGATCCTTAAGCTGATTAAACTTTACACACACATTTTAAGTATCAGTATAGAAAGAAGTGAGGTCATTCCTTGACTTTTCAGTCTTAAAACAAGAGAGAAAACTCAATCTCTGTGGTAGAAAGAGTTCATTTGAAGGCACTAAAAAGTTCACCTACAACTCTTTAGAGAAACAATGTGGAGCTAAATTTCAATAAATGAGGTAAATCTGAGAGGCGAAAAAGTCAAATGAGCAGATTTATGATTTCCGGTAAAGAATGACTAAATATCTATGCTTTATCAACGCTTTACAAAGTTTATAGTTTTGTTTGGGGTTCCAATGGAAATAAGGTGTAACAGGAGAATAAGTTTTAATTATTTATTTATTTATTTATTTATTTATTTATATATATATATATATATATATATATATATATATATATATATATATATATATATATATATATATATATATATATATATATATATATATATATATATTATAAATAATTGACCAATTAAATGGTGCTTCCTTTGCCAAGTTTTATTCTTTCTGAAAATTATGCAATTCTTGTAAGAAAAACATTTTACATTAAATTAGTGATACTGTTAGAGTTGGATTCACATCATTCCAGCTCTAAAACTACAAATGAATTATACACATCAATTTACTCATTTTATGGTCTTCTAATGCAATGTAAACACATATTCTTCTGCTGTTGAGTGCATGTCTTGATGTTTATCTGAAAAAGACTTTTCTGATACCTGCAATAAAGCTTATATTTCTGTGGGTGGAGTGTCATGCACATCCACAAAGATCCTTATGTGGATGTTCTCAGTGTGAGAGCAAACCATGAGCAGCTGTTCATGGGATCCACAACAAAATTGAAAGGCAACTTCTTAAAATATTTTCAAGTCATTAAAAAATGAATAATTAGAAGAATGCGTCACAAATAGAGAAAAATGCACAAACTTTATCTTCCCAGTATAATTGAGCTGAAATTTCTTTTTGCATTTTTAGTTGGCTTTCTTTGCACATTAGAACTGTTCAGCATTTAACTACATTGAAAAAAAAACTTTGGTGAATTTGAAAACTTAAACAACAAGGTTGAAATATTTCTAGTTGACCATTATTTCTAAATATTTTGTGTACAGTTTTCAATTTCCCAAATGGCCTTTTTTTTAAGGATGTCAGGTTGTACAAGCATCCACATTTATTGCAGTGTTTCTGCCCTCTGGTGGTAATAGAGTATCCATCCTCATTTTATATACTGTTAACAAGCACACAGAAACAGGAATACTAGGGTTTGCACATGTAACATCTAGAACACATTTGCTGATCAACAGCCAGACACAGGTCTCAACTTGCTTTCTGTTTGGCTCAAATATCAAAAGCTCATCAAGACCAAAGCTACGTCTAAATGCCAAAGTGGAAATGTTTTAAGTGATAACTTTGAACCACAGACAAGTATCATGTGTTATCTCTAATCTTCAAATTGCATATGCAAATAATTTGCATAGACTGCTTGCATGCCTAACATCTAAGCAGGTGCTGGTCATTCATCTTGTCAGTCTTTTTAAGTACAGCAGCTCTAATTATCCAACAATCACAGAATAATATTTTCTTCTTTGAAAACTAAATTGCTAGCCCCCAAACCCCATTTTTTTCAGTCTTTGTGGAATGTGGCTTTGGCTTTAGTGATTGTATGTGTGTGCGTTTACGTGTGTTCGCATGTGTGAATATGGAGTGGATGTAACAATCCACAACTTCTGCAAAAAGTAGTAACATGAAATAATATTTTGAATTTTAAATTAGAGTGAGATTAAGCCTTAGATTAGTAAATTTCCCCTGATAAAACAAAGGGTAAACGTCAAACAAAATCTTTTCAGCTTTTGTTTTCCACCTGATTTCCTTTTTTAAAAAAAGATTTGGAACACATATTGTAAGCTTAATTTAGACTAAATACATTTAAAAAAATTAAAAAGAAATTAAATAAAGTGCTTTATGAAATTAACCCTACAAATGAGTGTGCTATGGTGTGTGTGTGTGTGTGTGTGTGTGTGTGTGTGTGTGTGTGTGTGTGTGTGTGTGTGTGTGTGTGTGTGTGTGTGTGTGTGTGTGTGTGTGTGTGTGTGTGTGTGTGTGTGTGTGTGTGTGTGTGTGGCCCCACAACAAATTGGCAACCTGTTAAGGGTGTACCCTGCCTCTCACCTGATCGAAGCCAGGATAAGTTCCAGAACTCCCTGCTCATCATTAGGGATAAGCAGTGCCAACTCTTTCAGGTCATTGACCAGCTCCTTCCATGTGGTTCTAGGCTGATTCCTCAGTTTTCTTAAGATCATTGAGACCCCATGAGGTGAGTTCTTGCATGGAGCCTCAGTCCGAGTGAGATGTTAAGCTTCTTTTATTTTCAAATAATCACTCCCAAAGTGATCTATTTTCACCAAGCTGCTTGGCAATTGCTCAGTAGCCCTTTCCAGCCTTCTGGGGATCTATAATTTTGTCTCTGGTGTCTTTGGACAGCTCTTTCGTTTGGCCATCTTAGTGGTTGCAGTTCTACTGTTTCTGAGGGGTGGACAGAAACCCCCACCCCACAGAAACAAATAAAGAAAGAAAGTTTGTGTATATTATTATAGTTGTATTATTGTAGTAGTTTAACATTATGGACCAATAAGAAATACATTTTAAAAGATGATAAAAATACAAATTATGTGTTGATCATTTCTGTTCAGTCCAGACTCGCCAGTACGATTATGTAAATGTAATAGTAACCAAATGCTCTGCATTTGGTTACTACAGAATCATTCAATTAGTAAAGTATCCTTAATTATACTAAAAGGTAATAGATGAATGCAAAAGTAATATAATGCCTGTAAAATATAATGCCCTGGCCACGACTAAATTCATTGGAGCTTAAACAGATGTCATACCGGGAAAAATGAATAAGTATTAAACTCAGCCCCAACCATCTGTCAGATTTCTATCTTAAGAACGGTCAGAACATGACAAAATATCCAGCGAGCGTGTCTGGAACAAAATGCCTTGTTGATCTCACAGGCTGGAGGGGGTAAGCGGACTTTCAAGAATAAGAGGACAGAGTTTAGAACTTTTTTAAAAATGTTACCAAACTGAAATAATTTCCACAACTAGGAGAATTCAAAAGATTTTATGGGACATTTATTGTTGATAGGCAAATCTGTGGCAATCGTGCACCATTTTAGTATTCTAAAAACTTTTTACACTCAGAATACAATCTCATGTGTTTATCCAATGTCTTATCCATGGAATTTTTTGTATCTATGCACAGAACCCCTTCAGACATTGTTCAGGATTTCTAATCAGCTTAACTTCAATGTTTCCTATCTTACAACTAATGAGCTGTAACCATTCTGTCACTGTCAGGGAGGTGTTTTAACTGAGGACTTCAGGACGGGAACCTAACATTTTTAACGGTAATTGGAGAGATTTGGAAATACAGCTCGATTCAAGTTGATTTTTGGACTTTGATTTGCTTATGTCAATGTCTTTTTAGAGGTATTGTTTACATTCATTGTGAATTTATTAATAAAATAATGCAATTGAGGCACGCAATACCTTAGAAAAACCAAACTTAGTCTTAAAATAGCCATTTCTACAAACTACAAGTCATAAAAGTTGCTCCTGCACCTCTGATTGTAGTTCACTCATCCTAGTAAAAAAGCTATTTTTAAAATCTCACTCATCCAAAATCCTTGATGTTTTCTCATATCGCAAACCAAGTTAGAAGGTAAACAAATAACCTTGCCAGTTGGATAAATTCTTGTAATATTTGTGAGTAAATTCACACTTCAACATGTCAACTCAAATACAATGACATCTTAATTCAGTTTTGATCACTCATAACCAACCCAAACGGTGTATTAATATAGGAAAGCTGATTTAGATCCAAAAATGTACCAGATTGTTGAAGATTAATAAAAAAATCTAGACTGTTTACAAATCAAGGCTGACGTGATGGTTGTTGTAATTGAAAGAAGAAGAAGAAGACAAAAAAATCAAAGTCCACAAGAGCAGAAATGTGAGAAAAGAAACAAAGAATTGGCAACAAACACATCCAGAGAAAAAAATGACCTCAGTTTTTAAAAAGGTGCCACAATATCAAGTCAAACCAAAAAAAATCAGCATAATGATTGGTAACCCATTTGTGCAACTAAACAGAGAAATTGGACCTGAGCAGGCAGCCTCACTCATCCATTTAGAATAAATAAACTCAGAAAGGTTCAGCTTATCCTTTCAACCATCCAGTCATCCAGAAAGATTTTCAAAAATTGTGCAAAAGCGAGAGATTAACAACTCTTAACTTGGGTGGAAAGTGTTTAAGCAACATTACCTATATCTTGAAAGCAGATGTTTCCTGCCTCAGCTGGCACTATACCATACTTCCTGTGGTATTTAGTTGTTCTTTATGACTCCAAGTGCAAAGATCCCAAGTTGAGTGCTCCAGAAGACTCAACACACCTCCTTCTTCTCCAGTTTAATTTAGTGCAAGCTGTCAGTCAGCTGTGTATGATAGCTGATGAAGGACACACTTAAACTTTTATACCACTTGGGGAAAAAAACAAACACGAACTGAAGAATGGGTGGCCAATGATGTTTGAAATGGTAGTGACAGCCTGACAAATGATCAGACGCCACTGCCACTTGAAAAGGTTAAACTATTCTGAACTTTCCCCTCTGCCATGCTAGTGCTAGTAATGTGCTAATGAGCTATTCCCATAAAACAAAGCAGACTAAGGAAATTGCCTTTAAATTGATGGCATTGTCACTATTAAATTTGTGCTTTTGTGAGGTTATTTTTTGTCCCCTGAGTACATTAAGTGGTCACATACTGATTTAGAAGTAAACTATGTATTGTATCTAATAAGAAATTAACAATAAGAAAAATGATTTGGTTCAACATCAGTTCTGCAATCATTTGGTTTCAGGACACATTCATTGAACATCAAAAGTTTAAATTCTTTACAGATTTTACACTTTAGTGGCCCACAGCAGCAGCTCTGATTTTTGCAGATATACACAAGACAGATTTATAGTCAGTCTTCCTTCCTTTCCTCCTCTTTCTTACACGCCATGTTAAAGGTCTCATTCTTCCCTCTCTTTGTCCTTTTGCTGAATCTGCAGACTTCCTTGATGTGAAGTCTGGTGTGGAAGGCTCTTCATGTAAAAAGAGAAATACCGTGCCCTTTCCAGATAATAGGCTTTTATTTGTCTTTTTACAGTATGGAGCAAGTGACAAGTACTTCAATACTGCTCATTCAGAAAAACTTTTCACACAAAGGGTACACTTGTGAGAAATAGAACTGGATGTGCTATGATTAAACAACTTGTAATCTGGGTCATGTCTGACCTGATACAATGAGATCCACATTATGATGCTCCATTAAATACTAGGAGCAAAACACTGAGGTCTCTATTGTGGAAACAACTTGCATTACCGACTGAAAAAATGGTCTTTGTGCTAGATTTTTTTCCACCTCTAACAAGTAACCCTTTGCCTATTTGGTTTCAGATCAAAATCAAAGCAGCAGAATTACATTTAGATCACTACATGAAAAAAGCAAGCTCATCTGATTGTTTTTTTTTTTTAATTTAGGGGATAGAGTGTTCCTGGATCAAGTAACTGAAATTGCAACAAACTCGTAAGTGTCACAGTGAACTCAGTGAACAATTATTCTATCAATTTTTTTTCAGTTTATTGAATTCCTGAGTATTTTCTTTTTGTCACATAGGATTTGTTAGTCTAATTTAGTCTTAAGTAAAGTCCATGAGTGAGGAAACAAATTAAGTATAATTTTGTTGAGTGGCGCCGAGACTTTTGCTCCCAAAGGACACATTTAGGTACATTTGCACTTTATATCCATATTTAGGACACATGATTCTTTGACCTACTTTTTGATTTTTTTTTTTTATGATGTTCTTTTTATTCTTGATGTTAATCAGTCTGTTTTTGTTGTGAGAAAAAAATACATTGAAGTTTTGTTCTGCAATATCTTTTCAATGTAAGATTTGAAATATGATAAAGAATCTTGATTTGTGAGATGAATAATAACCAATTTTACCTGGTAAAACATTTGATCAGTTGGGTGCTTTTTAGTGTAGGCAATTTATCACAGATTTTGAGTCATTTGCATTAAAAAATAACGAACACAAATATCTTACGCTGTCTACAAAGAAGAGAAAACTTTTTTGACTTTTTTAAAATTTTGATTGAAAAGTGTTTAGTACCGGGCAGGATGGTGGTACAGAGGGTAGCATAGTGGCCTCACAGCAAGAAGGTTGTGGGTTCAAGTCCCAGGTGGGGACGAGGCTTGGAACGCTGGTTTTTCTGTGCATGTTCTTCCTGTGTCTGCATGGATTTTCTCTGGTTTTCTCCCACCCTCAAAAACATCCATGTTAGGTTAATTGGCTGGTGCCAAATTGCCCTGATGAATGAGTGTATGTGTGTGACCCTGCAAATCACTATTAATTCTATTTCCATCAAAAAATATGGATTCATCAAAGCATTCAAAAGCAATTGGGAGGGATTTTGAAATTGATTTATTAGCTCTCACAGCAGATTTTTATTTGACTTCATGATTCATATTTATTTTTTTAAAGTTTTTTTGTTGTTCCATCACCATTAGCAACAAAAGGTGACATGCAGTCCAACTGTAGACACTGCAGGAAACATGCCTCTAGCATTTTCCTCACAAATGCTTCTCTAAGCAAAAGCAGATCAGTCCACCTCCCATTTCATGCCTACAGCCTATGTCCTGTGTGACTAGATCTGATAGCAACAACATACTCTTTCAGGGCATTATAGGGTGCTAAGCAAAAATTATAGCCTTAGTGTAGTTCAACAGAGGGACAGGCAATAAAATTAACAAAAGGCGTCATTATCTGGAAGTGTCCTGTCCAACAAAAAGCACATAAAAATAGTGATGTAAATTACATGCCATCTGTACCTCCTAATGTGTAGTTATATTTTATTGAACAAGAGTGTATTATTATTATTATCATCATTATTATGACCTTTTGGTTATAACCCCATAAAAAAAGGAATCTGAATGTTAGATCTGTCTCACTTGCTAGCATCAGATCAGTGTCATCATTTATCTTTGACCCAGATCAGAGGCAGGAATGTGGTTTTAACTAGTATAGACATGGATATGTAAACTCCCTGCACCATGGGGTCAGAGGGCATGCCACATTCCAAAGGAGGCCTGTTTTTAAAGTCGTTACTGTGACAGCAGAAATTTATCCTATAAGAATTTATGGTGGACGGTTTTATTGGTTATTGTCATTTGAAGCCGCTTAAACATATATCACAGGTGACTTTCTTGAATATTATAGATTTGTAAAAAAACATCGAAATTAACATTTTTAAAGAAGCAACAACCTCTTAACCTTCAAAACATAGACGCTTTAAGAATTTGTTCATCTTGAAAAAAGTGCATTCCTTTTTACAGCCAGGTTTCTGTCAGTGTGTGGGTCTTCCACGTATGTTCAGGTTCAATGACAGCTAACCAGAGAGTCATCCCAGGGTCTAATAACTTGCATCTGAGTATGTAGAACATCACAACCTTCTGTTACAAATCATCACTGGTTTTGTTGTCTGCTGTCTGGAAACAGGTTGTTAGATGTGGTGACGCATGAGGGCTGTGTATTGGATGGAAAAATCCTTCACTTCCCTCAACATACACCAAGGCACGTCTGTCTTGCTAAAGAGCCTCTTGATGGTGAGAGTGATGGGTTGATGAAATAAAACATGCCCTTATTTTGCTACAACTTAAGCTATTGAGTGTTAAATAGTAGATAAATTAGACAGGGTTCACTTTGAATTCCTAGACCAATTATATACATTAAAAAACATTCACATTTTTCTTATTTTTTTCCCCTTCGTGACAGAAGCATGGAAGATACTTTGATTTGTTTCGTCTTCTGAACCGCTTATCCCAAATGCGGTCACGGATGCTTTCAGGCTAGACTCAGGATACATCCCAAACAAATTGCCAGTCTGCTGTGGGACCACACACACAAACACTCATTCCTAGCAATTTCGTAATGGCTAATTAATCTAATGTGCATGTTTTTGAGGGGGTATGAAAAATCTGCACATGCGTGGGAAGAACACGCAAACACCACACAGAAAGACCAGTGTTTCAAGCCTCGCCCCGACTCTGGGACTCAAACCCCAACCTTCTAGCTGTGAGGCCACTGTGCCAACCACTGCGCCCCCGCTGCATTCTGGAAGATATTTAAAAATAAAAATTTCAAACTACTACTCATATTTGCTGTCACATATTGGACTCATAATTAGATCCACTGGAAAAAAAAAAAAAAGAAGTACGGTATTTTAATAAACTTTGGATTCGGTGGGACATCAAAATTTTTAGTCGTTATTGCACGGCGAACAAAAGCCATTCGCGTAGAACCCATCAATCATTCCGACTTTCTTGTTCTAGCAATAGATACTTGATACAATGTTAGCACTAGGAGATCCAGACCCGGAAAACGCTGGGAGAGATCAAGGTGGGTCTCAAACATGCATACTGTTCACTTAGAGTCTTTGGGTTCACAGCACTGGAAGATCTTCAATACTTTAAAGAGAGAAAGAAAAGCTGTCAATGCTTTGAAATAATTAATTTATCCATGTTCTGCACAGTTTCTCCAATGTAGCCTCACAAGGGTTCCCGAGCCTAACCCTGGTGGTTAATTGTGCCACGTAGGGCTCCGTAGAAAACATTCATCTTTTCTAGGGGAAAGTTCCCAGCGGCCAACTCACCTAACATGGATAATTTTTCAGAAGTGAGAAAGAAGCTGAAGTACACAAAGGGAATCAAGGCATGCCTTAGGAAAAAAATACAAACTCCACACAGAAAGGACAATGTCTCGAATCCCACCACATGAGGCTTGGGGCCACATCATCAACCAACTGTGTAAGAAAGAAAAAGAAAAGACTAAAGAATTGTCCAGACTTTGAGGAAACTCATCCTCCTTCATACTTACAGTATCTGCATTACCACAACCTCATGGGTCGATACCTATCAAATATACTCCTCTCTTTGCTACAATAGTTGGTAGCAAAATTCTTTTGAACTCACTTTCAAACTGAACTCAATCAAACAAAACAAATCTTTCAGATACTCTTTCACCATCTCTGTCAGAGTTAAACCTCTGTGAAAACAAATTTTAAAACTAAAATAATTTGTTGCAAAATTTCTGAACACTTTAAAACTTGGTTTTTACTTTGGTGTTCAAATCTAATACATTTTTAACACATAACTATTCAAACATCAGTAAAGGGAATAAACTTTAATGCATTCTTGCAAAAAATAGATTTGTTCAAATTTCTCGGCAATTAATCAATCAGGCAAACTAATTTCAGATGACATACCCCATGTTGAAATTGATCAACTCCATTGATACACTTCAAGAGGCCCAGCGGAGAAAGATGTATCTATCTACCTGTTAAAATGATATTGTTTTTGTGCAGCTGTGAAACCTCATATTTGATATTTGTGCATTATAAGTACACATAAAAATTTATTTTATGCAGAATATTGGACTTGTCAGGATTGTTTCACCAAATTTACTAAGTCTATAGACCTGCAATCCATGAATTTTCAACTTTATTAATTGGGAAATCATCAAAATACTTTAATGTTTTTGTCACATCTTTAGGTGTTGCAAACCTATTTTAATAAAGAGCAAAGTTGTGCCAACATATTAAATAGTATCAGTTTGTTTTTATCCAGTCTGCACAGCAGAAATCAAAAGACTCCGAAGAAAGCACAGTCGTTTCTGTTGAAAGATGGTTGTTTTCTTTTTACAACGCAAGCCTTTTTTCCACATCGACACATCTGAAAATTAGTCATGGATGGAGACACAGCAGAACTAGTTTTTTTTTTTCAGCTGACACACTGTGACACAAAGAAAAAATGTCATGAGTTCAGATTGAACATTTAGCCATTTTAGTTTTGAGCAATTAATTTTTTTATTTTGCGAGAGTCCTGTACTACCGATGATACAATTACACTTGAAGCGGGGTCATTACTTTGGAGCGACACCATGCTCGCGTGTGTCTGCTTGGGTGGTCTGTGAACTTTTCGTGCTCCAATGTCTAAGAGGGTGGAGTCTAGTTATTGGTTTAGTGACTGGTAGTGAATTGGAGTTTATCTGTATTATGTAATAACAAACTTTTAATCCGTGTGAGCAATTTGCAGTGAGGGCAGCACTAATCAAGTCTGAAGTTTGGAACTAAGTTATTGTGCACATGGTTTGTTAATGGAGTCGAGAAAAGAGTGTGTGTTTGTTCAAAATCAAGAAATTAGTTCGTTTATTTTCAATGACTTTGAAAAGCACAACATAATGTCATAATTCAGCAGGTTTGGCAGGTCTGTATTCTTGAAAATCCACTTCTACACAATTCTACTGAATTTTGTGAGTTGACAACAGCAGGTAAAACTAAAATGATACGCAAACTACAAAAATCAAGTCAGAGCTTTAATGCTCAGCCGGAGAAATTCTTTACCAACAATGATAAAATTGACTCAATGGCTGGTTTTGTGAAGATAAACTTCCACCATAAATTTTGAATGTACATTTTGAGTACAAGTTGATTTGTTCATTTATTACCAAAAGGCACCTAAATCCTCTGGGCACTAGTGGGTTGCGTAGCTCAGACAGTTCATGCTGGGACAGAAATTTCCACAGGGTAAAAATTCACTTGTTTGCAGACATGCAAATGCTTGACTGTGGGGAAACATCTACAGTGCATTGGTCAGTCTGTAGAATAGAGTTACTGTATAGTAGTGGAACTTTCACTGGCATACACTACCAACACAGTTAGCACAATTTTGAGCCAAACTAGTAGCAACATTTCTGCACAGATGTGCTTAATATTTTTTCTAACACTTAAGAGGAAAAAACATGTTATTTCAAATGTCATCTTTAATAAAGTGTTGCCCTCTTGCCTTGCACAAGATAAAGGCATTGTGGCTGCTTACACAATACAGAGGTGGTGAACTTTAACAGGATTTTACCCCTGCAGAGTGTCATAAGACTGGCCACTTTATTTTCAGGTTTCACCCCTCCAGAGATGCTCTTTCTGCTCCAGTGATCACAACCACTCTACTGCTAATAATTAGCACAATTCCACAGGTTTTTGTTTTCATCTCAGGATCTAAATCAGGAAGGACTCTCATTTCTCAGATGTAATCAGATTTAAACAAACATAGAACTATCAAGATTAAAGAAAATTAAATTTTATGTTAATCTTGATTATTTACATCTTCATATTGGAAAAAGTGACTTCACCTAATAACTTTGTTCCAATATTTGACACTTCTTCAGCCTGACCAGGGCTTTCACAAAGGAACTTGTGGCTAAAAATATTTTCCAACTGATTGAATTAATTACCTAAAATACAACTTGGAACACAATAAATCAACAGGATGATTGAGACTATAAATCAGATTAATCAAGGATAAGTCAGATTGTGTCCCACTGTGAACTGTAACTCCTCACAGGATCGAGCAGAGTCAACACAGGACCTCCCATACAGCAACTGTTCTTAGGCCAACTAATGTTGAAGCCTGACATTACTACAATGCTTTTACTAATTACTGACTCACTAAATCTTCAGTCACACATATCTAATATTAACTAATCCCCCAAAACACTTTCATTATGTTTTTCTTATTTCATCAACATAGTAAAACAGAACAGCAAAAAACTCAACTGAGAATTCCAATGAAACTGGAAATCCAAAAAAAGTCCTCCTTGATTAAAAGTCCCACTTTATGTATTCATGATATTAATTTGTCTGAGTTTCAAGTGATTTCAAAGAGTACCACTTTCTATCCAACAGTTCAAGACTAATGTTCTAATAATATCAAACAACAAATGCTGTGATAATATTGACAAGTAAAATTAAGGTGTATCTCCTAAAAATTCTTTTAAAAAGAGAAAAGTTAGACTAATGACTTTAGAGTAGGTATTGCTACTGAACATTGTTCCTCTTACTAAAATGCTAGATTCCTTTTGTTATGCCAAATAGTTTAGAAATGACCACAGTGATGCAAAACGTTAGATTATTTTCCCTAAATCTCTCTAATTTTTTTACTCTTTTCATTTTTCTTTTTGCAAGATTTCAAAAACACTGTTGTATTTAAAAGTAAACTTTTTAAGGGTTTTTTTTTCTCTCTGACGGACACACCAAGTGAAACTAAATATAAATCTTTACAGTCATAAACTCATGCCTTGTGGAAAAGCGGTCCACAGGTGCTCCATTGTTTAGTTAGCAATCACTAAGGACATCTGGTGTTCAGAAATAGTCTGACAGCTTTTAAAAAAAACTTGCCAACATGTGATTTAAAAAAACAAGAACGAGCTATACTTAAATTACCTGCAAATATTTCATTAAAAAAAAACTCTGAAATAGCATTTAATGTACACTGTATTTTTTTTTACAAAAGCACATCTACCTTTGTTTTCAGAGGTCATCTTTATCTGTTCTTACATCAGGTCCAACTTAAAATTAAATCACTATTTGCCTTTCAAAATGTAAAAAGATCATAAATTACTAGAAATAAGACCAGCAGTAAACCCGAGGCCAAAACCAGACTTCAGCACCATCTGCAAACATTTAAAAGGAACTACTATACTATGGACTGATGCATCCAAGGTGTATGGTTGACACCAGATAAGGTCAAGATTATGCCTGTAAAGGTATCAGTGTCCCCAGACAAAGAGCTGAATTTTTGTAAAACCTAAGTAAGCCTTCGGTCAGGAAGAAAACTGGCAACCACCATCTTTCCATGCTCCACATTCACCTTCATCTTTCCTTTCCACCTCCCTAAACTCTGCCCCCATGTCAGCTCCCATCAGCCCCCCCTCTGCGATGCTCACAGAAGAATTTTTCAGCTGCTGTCAGCTTGCTGTGAACGCACACAGACAGACTCACAGACCAAAACACATCAGTACAAGCCTACATGTGTGAACATACTCACGCTGATGTTCAAAGACACATACGCACATAAATCACATCAGCATCAGTGCGAACACAAGTTCACTTAGACAGACCACAATGACTCTCATGCACACTCACGCATGTTACCGACGACAGCATCAAAGAGCTAATTAAATGAGTTCAAATTACCCAAAGAAACTACAGTAGACAAGTATGGTAAAGCCGATAAGAGCGTCTTCAAATCCAGACCTAATGACTCATCTTAGCCAATGAGGATAATCATACATACCAAGACTGGGTCATGCTGACAAATTAAATTTCTGTGGCAATTGTTGTCATAAACTACTAAGCCAAAGAGATTTATACACAATTTATTTTAATGTATATAATTTTGAAAAATATACTCCAGCATTTTCACTTGAAACATAAGTGCACAACATTATCTGCTTTGTTTAACCCATCATCTTTACTTAGTTAAAGAGTTAAGGCATCTGCTGCTGCTATCAGAAACAGATATGCACACCTACACGGTCCTCTCAAGTTGTAAAGATGGACAAAAATTCATCAGTCTGCAACAAATTGCATCAAAGTGGAAAAGACCATGAAAAATGGGAGTTGCAATCCTGTCTGCACTGTAGATAGTTTGCACATCTGCGAGGACACCATCAATACTATGACTTCATAGTGTCTAAAGCAGCTGTTTCACATGTTTCTTTCAGGGAAGACCTTGCAAATCAGTAACATAATGCCAAACCACATACTTAATTCCTGAAAGCAGGGCTTTTCCAGGTGCTGAACAGACATGCCCGGAGTCAAGAAGGCTGTAATGATGAAATAGGATTAAAATACCTGGTTCATCTCCACGTTACCTGGATTGAGTTACCCATAAACTTGCCAATCGTTGAAGTGAAAATACAAAGCTGGTTATCTTCTTGGTCATTTAACTCAGGGTTTTCCTAATATATATTCTGTAAAAGCTCACATCAAAGGGTTGGTGACTGAACACCTAAAGTGTGTTTCTCAAGGAACACACACATAATGACAGCATGAGTTGTTTTTTGTGCATCTAATAAGGTAATGGTTCAATTATATTACAACCATTGTGAAGCTAATAAAAGACAACACAAATTAGTGTAAAAACCTCCCCTGAAACGGTTGGCATAAAAAGGATTTTCTTCAGATACTTAATGTCATCAGCAAAATTGGAAATAAAAATTGCCTCTACAAATTTCCGCAACAATCGACACACTTTCACAATGCACAACGCACACCAGTCACTGATAGACATCTGACTATTCATGTACAATGTTGAAGAATCCTCATTCATTCATCTTCTGAACCATTTTTCTCTAACAAAGTGGCGGGAGTCCACCCCGGCTGATTACAAGCGAGGCGCAGGGTACACCCTGAAAAGATCACCAGTCTGTGGCAAGGCCACACACAGTATGCTGGGCCTGTGCAGTACTTGGATGGGAGACCGCCGGACTCCAGGTGCCACGGTGGGACGGTGGGACGGCCGTTAAGATTAAATTTCCGTTGTGTCCTAGGGCAAGACACTTCACCCACATTGCCTAGTCTGAATGGTGTGTGCGTGGTTGATTGGCGATGGTCAAAAGGGCCGATGGTGCAAAATGGCAGTCTCACTTCTGTCAGTTTACCTCAGGGCAGCTGTGGCTACAACAGCAGCTTACCATTAGCAGGTTTGGTGTGAATGAATAATGCATTTGTGAAGTGTCTTTGAGAGTCCTGAAAAGCGCTTAATAAGTACAATGCATTATTATTTCGAACAGACCACACTCTATACAGTCTCTCCAGCGTGTCTGGGGTCTGCCTCTTGGTCCCCTCTCAGTAAGCTGGAGAATGCAGTTGGGGTGAGAGAAGCATGGGCTTTCCGTCTGAGGCTGATGCCCCGTGACTTCACCCCGGATAAACGGAAGACAACAGAATAGAACGGAACACTCTATAAAGAAGAAGCAAAACTTTATAGTCATTGCAGTGCATAAACTATTTAACTTAACTCAAAAGTTACAAAAAAACGAGGAAAACTCATCTTCTATCAATTTCTATGAACAAGATCCTCACACTCTTAACTCTCCCAGTCATACTTTGAATGTCTAATGCTGTTTTTGTAATAGAGCAGATGTTGTCCATTTTAACAACAAAAGTGGTCAAATACATTTTTTGAAGTATGGATCATCTTTACGGCAAAACATAAAACCTGTATGTTGGCTATCGAAACTGAGCATTTTGTGGTTTGCTCTGCCAGCTTCATCGACAATAACGTCTGCAAATATACAGTACCTCTTCCAAAGGGTTGTAAATGTTACCTTTTCTTTTACTTACCTTGAGAACGATCATGCTCAGAAGTCTTCTTTTGCAATTTTGTTTTTTAAAACACAATCCAATTGAAGACTGACAGCTGTTGTTCGCAAACTCATTGTTCTAGATGTCAAACCACCTGCATTTAATCCTTCTCTACCTGAAAATTTGCACGTAGCTTTAGATGAAGCTTTGGTTGCGTTTTAGTACCTTTTCTTTAGCCTTATAAAAATTCCGCCTTTCCAAACATATGTTTAGGTCACAGAGCTTTTCTACCAATACGACACTTCTCCCATGTTAAAGAAGAAGGTTCAATGAGTCAAACTGATGTCCCCCTCTACAATACCATGCACAGTGGTAGTGGAGGAGAGTTTTTACTTTCACAAGAGTGACAAAATAACTGTTCATCCAAATAATTTTAAAAAGAATTGGGGTTTTTGTTCTATACTTTGTTAAAATTTTGGAGGAAGAAACCATGCTCCACCTTGTTACGTAGATCAGAGTTCCACTACTTCAAACAAAAAACACATAACTTGTTTTAAAGGTAGAAGTGGTGACATATTTATATTGGTAGGAGTGTAATTTGTAAAGTGGCAAGAAAAAAAATTACACACGGTTGAGTTGTGAGTATTACTTTTTTTTTTTTTTTTTTTGGACCAGGCCCACGGGTGATTTATGTGGTGCTTGCAGGAGACTTGATGCTCGGTGATGCTTGATGACCTCTACAATAAACACACCTCAATTCCAACTTTGATGGAATTAAAATAGTTTTCAAATACAGTCAACATGTGATCAAAGAAATATCCATTACCCCCTGCAAGGCTCTTCAGCCCATTATGAACTTAACTAAATTTCAATCGGGTTAAAACCTGAACATTGGTTTAGTCATTAGCCTTCCCGCATGTTTGCCTCCAGAATCAGTAAGTGAGCTACAAACCTTAGCACACCATCCTGCTTCAGAGTTAGCATCTCTCTGGAAAGATGTCTTGGGTTTGTCGCTTGAGACTGTTCTGTGATTTCTCTAAACTCTGTTTCAGATGAGAAGTCTGTCTCAATAAAAAGAAGAAATCTATCAGCAAAAAAAAAAAAAAAGAAAAGTTTTTTCTTTCACATCTTTTCTGTTTGCCACATCTGTAGGTGTTTCACTTTTTATTTCAAGTTTTTTTTAGATGTGGAGATAATCGCACCCTGGGGATATGAAAAGATCCGGCAAAAACCAAAAGAGTGGTTACTTTTGTCAGTTTGTCCTGTGTATTTATTTATTTAGATAATTCCAGTGTCATTTCTGAAGACTAATATTTTTTTAAATACAATATAGAATATCAGATGTTTTGGCAGTGTTTTGAAGATCAAAATCTTTAGAGGTATATTGAGCTCACTGCTTCAGTGCATCTGAAATTACATGTGCTGGGGGAAGCTTTCTTCTTGTCAAAATTCCAACCTTTATCCATCCCCAGATGATATTGAAGAAAGTCGGGCAAATAGCCAACCCGATAGAGACAGACAGGAAAGCAATCTGAGAGGCATACAGGAGCTCCAAAGGTCAAAATACTCCCAACAGAATGTTTACTATGGTCTAAAAGGAAGTGTGTTCAACCCAAAATTCAACAGACAACATACCATATTAACTTGATGTTTTCAATCTATCAATCCCATCGAATCCTAAGTCTAAACTGTGTGGAAACTCAACAATCAAAGGGAATATTTTGTATTTTTCAAACACATCTGAACATTGAAATATCAAAGCAGGGTGATGTGTCATGTTTTCAGACCAGTTAAATGCAGAGTGAGTGTGGTGGTGCAGTGAAAGCACATGTGTCTGTGTGAGTAGTGTGGAAACATCGATGTTGGAGAGGAGGGGTTCTTTACGCTGTCAGCCACTGCTGACAGCATAAAGCACACGTTTCCTGAGCTTGCAAACATATGGTAAGAATTGTTTTCATTGTGGCATTTTATCACTGATTAAATCCAGGATTGGCAAACCGCACTAACATTTTCAATATGAATCAGTTTTATAGGTTTCAAACATATTAATCTGACTCTGACTATGTTTTAGCAGTTTCTTACCTTACCTAGAGTTTCCTTAGGAGAGTTTCACAGAAAGCCAAAGAATCCATTTGGCTTTGATATCCCCACATTTTCATTCATTCTCTTTCTTTCATTCAGAATGAAAAAAAAAAAACAGTGTCATCAATAACCCAACTTTTCACAAAGACCATCTGGAAGATACATCAAACACCTTAAATTCGTCTGTAGAGCAACCTCTCCAAGGTGGAGAGTCGGGAAAATCGAGTTTCGCTCCTTCAGTTTAGATGTTGTTCCCAAAGTATTTCATTTTTGTGTGTAACTTGACATTTAACTGAAAGACTTTATTTTTCATTTTTATTTCCATTATGTTGGTTTTACTCATTGTGCCAAGCGCTGCTGTAAAGAAATGTCTGAGTCAGTTTTTCTTTTGCTAACACATTATGTGTTTCTGATTTAAATAATTTAGTGAAGATCTAATAATAAAATAAATGATGACGTTTATTTTTGCATAAAACCAAAGGAAGACATGCAGAAAATAGAATGAAGCACATAATCTGTCATCTACCAATAAGGGAGTTCAGACTATCTACCCAATGATCATCCTTGATTTCTTTTTTCCCCAATATGCATATCCTGGTTTGGAGCCAAACAGATCCCCCATAAAACTTAACCCACATATTTTTCTCCTGCCACACAGCACAAAATCTCATCTGGTTTTCTTTTGTGGAAGATGAAATGCTGGGGAATATGGAACGATTGCTCCCAGTTCTTTGGCTCCCACACTCTTAAGCACTTCTATGAATGATTGTGGGGAGTTTGGGGATGTTGGCATGTGGCCTATCAGTGCAGCTGTAGAGAGATGGGAGACTGACTAGTGGATTAAACAGGGTCAAATGTTTAATTTTAGACTGTAAACCATCACAAATTACTAATTACCTGCTCCGGGGTGCATTATCCAGCTCAAGATTAGGTTACAAGTTCCACAGGAGGGAGAGTAAAAAACATACTTTGTAAAGCAATGTTTTTAAATGACCTATTATAGGAAAAAAAAACTGTCAGAAAAAGATGTTATGGTAGTCTGCATTTGGATATAAATCAAATTAACATGTAAAATTCAAGCTATGTTCAATTTCTGCTATAAAAAATTGAGGAAGATGGTAGATGACAAGGTAACTTGAAAATGAGGAATTCTCGAACATTCCAGATTACAGGGAAGTTATTAATAATGCATTACCTTGCTTTCTGGGCTATGAAGGTTTTAGAATGTTCTAGTATCAAATTGAACGGTTTATCTTGGTCAGTATAAGTTATGCACCCTCCATGTTTTTTGTTATTTTTTCATACAAATTTAATTAATTGTATCATATTGGTCTAGTTTAGAATTTAAGCATTCAATGTTGTCTTCTGATTTTGGGTCATCTTGTGGTAATTTCACAGAACTACACGTGTGCGAGAGAGTGAGTGACTTCTATCCGAAATGTGTGCATGTGTCTCTGCAACAGACTGGCGACCTCTTTGGGGGTGTACCCCATCTCATGATCAATGAGCGCGGATGGGTTCTTGTACCACTGTAATCTAAGTAGATGTGCGGTTTGAAGGTGGGTAGATGACAACATTTACAGTTCATTTGTAACTACAAGGAAACATTGAGGGTCTTTTAATGACAAACCTGATAAAAGGTTTCAAGAAAGATTCATGACAAATGAAATAGAAATAGAAAAACAATTGTAAACAGTTCCAAGGATTAGATCCATGTTTTGTTTTTTGTTTTTGTTGGTCACACCAATTATCTTCATGTCTTCCTTCACTGCGTCCATGAACCTACTCTTTGGCCTTCCTCTAGACCACCTTCCTGGTAGTTTCATGTCCAGCATCCTTCTTCCGATGTACTCTCTCCTCTGCACATGTCCAAACCATCTCAGTCTGGCTTCTCGGACTTTATCCCCAAAACCTCTAACATGTGCTGTTCCCCTGATATACTAATTTCTAATCTTGTTCATCCTGGTCACTCCCAGAGACATCCTCAGCATCTTCATCTCTGCTACCTCCATCTCTGTTTCCAATCTTTTCCTCAGTGCCACTGTCACTAGACCAAACAGCATGGCCTGTCTCACCACAGTTTGTGCACTTTCTCTTTCATTTTAGCTGAAACTCTTTTTTCACACATCACACCTGATACTTTTCTTCACCCGGTCCAGCCTGCTTGAACTTCGCTTCTTCACCTCTTTTCCACACCCTCCATTGCTCTGGACTGTTGATCCTAAGTACTCAAAATCCTCCACTTTCTTTATCTCTTTACCTAATTTGATATTTCTAAATAGTGCAAAGATGAGACTTTGGCTTTCATCTCAAGGCATAAAAAAGATTGAAATCTCCAAAATTTTGGAGGTGGTGGTGCAGTGGTTAGCCCGGTGGCCTCACAGCAAGAAGGCCAGGGGTTGGAGTTTCGGAGTGGTTTGAAAGACTGACCTTTCGGTGTGGAGTTCGCAGTTTCTCCCCTTGTATTTGTGGGTCTTCTCCAGGTTCTCCGGTTTCCTCCCACACTCAAAAAATTTGTGTTAAGTTGATTGGGCGCAGCAAAATTGTCCCAAGGAAGGAGTGTGTGTGTGTGCATGCTTGTCTGTGTGGCCTCGCAGCAGACTGGTGACCTGTTCGGGGTGTACCCTGCCTCTCGGCAGAATTCAGCTGGGATAGGCTCCTGCACCTCTGGAACCTCATTAGGAATAATCAGAATTACTTTATTGATCCCACACATAGAAAATTTGTGTGTTAAAGCAGCACAGTAACCATGAATCAGCAGTTCGGAAGACAATATTGAAATAGTGAAATACCTCAATTTCTGTCGAAATAGTTCAGACAGTAACACAGTCTGTGTAAAGTCACGTCACGATGAAAAAAAATTGTCTGTCTGTCCATCTTGGACATCACTTCTCAATGACTTTCATTCTCTGTTTTTATATATTATGACATTACCACCAATCAGGATGTTATAATGGACTCATAACAGTCTCCATGACAACCGGTAATCATCTTTTTGGTGGAAACATGACAAACTTTATCCATCCTGTATATCTGTAGGTTGCTTCCCAAATTCACAGAGACACAAAGGTTCAGCTGCCAACAACTCTGAGCCAGGACACCACAGGAAACCCCCAAAGGTCACACTCCAGTGGTCAGAGTTGTCTTAGTTGATGGGCTTTTAAAGTAGCATAGTTATAACATGTTATAACACATTTAGGACTCCCCTACCCCGCTAGACTTTGATGTGTGAATAAAACCCCTGATTTAAACAAAAGAAAAAGTTTCCGCTTTTTTTTTATCCTTCACAGAAACTCTTCCTCTTTAACGCAACCCCATCCCAACACAGGTGTCAGTTGTGATTGGCTGAAAGCAGTAAGCCTACTTACAACCAACCCCCACAAGTCCCAACACACACACATTTACACATTTCTCTCTCCCTGTGTTCAGTGCTCCCGCGGGAGACTCCCCCTGAGAAAAAAGATTCTGCAACTTTCATACAATTCTTCCTTTGCTTCCAACCAATTCAGGACAATCAGATGATTTCACTGGGAGTCAAAATGCTCTGCGGGGGTCACTGTGTTGAGAGAGAGTTGCAGGGTGAGTGTGTTGGACTGTGAGGAGGGGGATCGATTGTATTCGACTCTTGTGTGAGGAGAGAAAAATGAACATGAGAGAGTTTTTGAGTTGATACGTCTGGACACTGCATTTGGAAATGAATGAAGAACAAATGAAGTCATTGGCAATGAAGATTTTTTGATGCTTCTTTTACCTCCTGCAGAGCTCCTGCTGCTGCTCTAAATGCTTTTTTGATTCCAGCCTGCAAAGTCTCCCTGGCTTTGTTTTTCTTTTTGCTTTAACAAAGTGAAAAGTGGACATCGGATATGTCTTTGTTGCGCTTTTTTTGCGCAGACTGGAGAAACTGCATGCAGTTTTTGGTGCTCTTTCCCATTTTCTGCCTTTTCACACCGTGCACAGTAAGTCTGGTTGGTAAATCTGATGCATGCATGCACAACTCTTTAAGCTGTCAAGCATAGAAGTGCAAGACGGAAAAGTGCAAAAAAACAAAAAACAAAACAAAAACAAAACAGTAAAATAAAAAAATATATAAAATTTGTATTTTAAAAAACGCTCTTTCTTGCAGATGAATCATTGCACCGGTTGTTCTGGACATTTTGGCTCATCTGCTTTACTTCAGTCATTCAATTTACCTCAACATACAGGTAGGAGATGCACCAAGTTTAACATGTTTGAGACTTAATTGAGGTTGTAGTTGCACATCTGTGGACAACTGTTCAGCATTTGAAAGATGTTCAATGTTTGCATGATTTAATCCCTGCAGCAGCAGCATCAGACAGCGCTCACCTGCGCCTGATCTTACCTTTCTGGACCGCTATGGGGCGGCCTTTCACATAACACCGAATAGTCTTAAAGCAGCTGATTTCAAGTTGGCTTTACAACAATAGGAAAAAAGTTACAGCCAAAATGATACAAGTATTTTTTTAAAAGTTTAATTGGCTTTTTCTAATGCTTAAATACATGTGCAAATTTTACATTTTCTTTTTAAATGGTTTGGATTGTTTCATTTTCATGTTGTCTTTGTTTCCCATCAATGTGCTGTATCAGCAGTTTCTATGATTGTGTAATCCATTCAATATTGTGTGTGAAAAAGTTATGCTTGCATGCCAAAAATGCACATTGTAATTGTTCTTTGTGCAGAAAATTTGAATTCAAAAGTTTATATTTATCTTAATATTGTTATTTATTCAATTTACACATCACAGTTGGCATATAACTTTTGAACTCATTTGTTTAATTATTTTCTAGTGAAACATAAAGTAGAATGTACACATTTAAAAATGGTTTTAATTTCAATCCCGTGCACATTTTGTCATCTTGACTGCATAGAAGCCACAAAGCCAAAAAAAAAAAAACATAATAGAGTATTTCATCATTATAGAAAAAAAGACTTGTGTATCTATGTGTGTCTGCATGCTCTCTTCCCACAGACTCTGTGTTTGCATATCGTCTGACATGGGTCACTGCAGCTGTTTTTTTGGGTTCGAGTGTCACGGTTTTTGCATGTGTGTGTTTGAGGAAGGATGGCAGGTTTGTAGGGACATAGGATATTATTTCTTTGGTCCCCTCTAAATACTCCTGACTCACTATAAAATGCTTTGAACATGATGTCTCTTTGCAATTATGTTTTGTTGAAGAATTGGACTTAAAACCAGGTTTGAGGTATCCCACATAAACACTTAAAAGCCACAAAGGTTTGTATTTGGGATGACACACTGTCTACCAACGTGGATGTTTTTTGTTCCTGCAGACAAACCATGTCTTTGTTATATTAATTTATTACCACAGTAGGTCATATTTAGCAGCCAAAGCTGAGTCTTATTCATTATGTCAAAGTCAGTCAGTCATTCACCTTCTTAACCGTCTATCCCTTATAATATAAGATGAAGAGGAGATCACACATCCTCTTTGGAAGTAAATTTCTTCTATGTTTCTACATATTTGTTTCAAAGTGTTTGACGACTAATGTTACCAAATGGTGCATCCCGCTCAGATGTAATTACTATTATTCTAAGGACCTATTGCACAAGTTAAAAGTCTCTTTTGAAGACATACATTTACTGGTAACTAGATATGTTAGCTTTAGCCAGATCAAGCCACTCTCTCTTTTTTAAAAAAAGACAAACAAGAGTGCAAGTTTGTACTCCTGTTTTAGCATGTCAAACCTAGTTTTTATGCCAATATCTTTCTGAAACAGTCATTTTGAAAAAACAAGACTAAAAAATCTACCCAAACCAGGAGACCAAATCCATGACTGTCTACCATCTTTTTATGACCCACATTTATCCAGCTTCAATAGAGCTTCCACCATGATTCATCCTTTAAAGAAGGACCTCCTTTGAAATAGTCAGGAAAACTCTCCTTTATTTGTTACAAAGTTTATACCCCACCAACAGTATTGTCTGCTAACTTTTGTTTCTTTAACAAAATCCCCTCTAGTTTACTGAGTTAACTTCATGGAAACTTGCCTTTTACTTGTTTCTGTGTTGTTGCTGTCGTTACCAGCCTCAACACATAAAAGAAGGTTGTTTTCATAGTTCTTGATCTGCAGCCTGAGGTGATTACTTTATTGTGGACAGATGAGAGAGTATAAGAAAACATTTGTAAAGAAAGGACAAACTCTGCAATAGGAAACTGGGAATTTTTTTAACTACTAAAAACAAGCCCAAAATTGCCTTAAAACAGACAAAGGATGCTCCTGAATAATTGTTTTTGTTTGGCTGAACATTGATTTCTGTAAGTGTAATGAGGACAATATACACTTTATGGTCAAAAAAACCCCAAAGCATCTCAATCTATTGCTGAGAAATTTCCCAAACTTAATAAAAAAGGAGCTTGTATTTAGTTACAAATTTTTATTTTGAAACACATCACACCACTATCTAAAAAAAATCGATTAGTTGTTTTACGGGGGAAAAAACGCAACCCAGAATCAGTTGAGACAAGAAAAAGGAAATCAATGTTCAATTCAAGTTGGGACCCAACCAGTCAGATCAGTGATTATAATTAATGTTTGATCGTAGCCTTTTAAAAAAAATAATGCTGTTTATACAGCATGTGAAGTTAAATGAAGACTTTTAACTCTTACAGTTTCATTGTTTGGAATTGCCTGATGTCAGCTATTTTCTGGTCAGTTATGTTGGTTAAGTTAATACAGATAATCTAGATTTGCAGGCTTTTTTTCTTATTTGATGGTTGCAACTGACAGGATGACAAATTTCAAGAGCATGTGGTATGGTTTCAGAGCTTGGAATTAATCAAAATTTGTTAAACACAAAATGTGAAATGTATAAAACAGAGGATTCTCAACACTTGAAAACAATGCAGATGTTCTTCAGAAAACCCAAACAATTGCAAATTCATTTATATTAAAGTGTCATTGTTTCAATGTCAAATTGTACGAAAGTAAAACTAAACTAAAATCCGTTTCACCCTAAGTGAGACTGATCCTTTTTGCATAACTGGCAAGCATTTTGTGTGGAACGAACAAATTTCGAATAACTAACATACAAGTAATCAAAGACTACTTGCACAATTTTTTTTTTTTTTATAAAACTTTCAGTATCTTTGGCAATGTTTAATACATTTAAATAAACTAAGCAACAAATAATAAACACAGTTAGATTTTCCCAAGATGAATCAGACTTTGCATCAATGATTGTTGGCTGTATCATGAGACTGTTTCCTGAATTAGTGTTTGGAGTTGTTTTAGATGAGTGAGCTTGTGTCTAATGTAGACCAGTTCTGAACAATGAAATAATATCAGAGGTGATCAGAGGTGAACAGTTGCTTACCTTGCAGCCACCATATGGCAAATGTTTTTATTTCATTTTGAGAAATGTATATGAATAAGAAGTATTTCTTTAAAATTTCCTGGTGTGTGTATATACAGTGAGTTTATTTCACTAGTAAAACTTTTTTTCACCTCTTTCCTCCTATTCAGAGTATGAGATTGTGGCACCATATGAGGTCAATCACCACGGTTTGTACATCTCCCATGAAGTTGCTCACCACAAGAGAAGAAGACAACGTAGATCTTTGACTTCAGACACGGATTCACCCGACACTGGCAGCAGCAGTAAAACTGTGCATTTTCGGCTCAGTGGCTTGGGGCAGGACTTCCACATGGAGCTGACGGACGCCTCAGAAAGTCTGATCACACCTGGCTTTACCATCCAGGTCCTGGGAAAGAACGGCACCAAGAGCCAGAGGGCCTACCACCAGGATGACCTCTGCTTTTACCAGGGGTCGCTGAGATCAAGGGTCAACTCCTCAGTAGCACTGTCTACATGCATGGGGATGGTGAGTCTGAACATGCATAGAGTCAGGTTGCAGAAAGAGGTGAACAAGAAGAGGGAGCACAGAAGTAAAATCTTTTTCTGTTTGTGTTTGTATCAGCCTGTTTGGCCTGTGGGGTTACACCAATTGAAATAATGTTTCTTAAAATCTTTGTTTGGTTTTTGGCAGAATTAAGATTGATTACAGAGTGCTGTGATTACACTCACTGAGTAAGAGGATGTCAACGGAGAGCCAAAGACATTTGGCTCATCCTGGTAATATAAACAAAGTGTCGGGGCTCAAAACCTTGTGAAATGGAAGCAGGGAGGTCACGATCCTTCTGGATTTCATCTTAGGGATTAGGAACTTCTCAGTTACTTTGAGATTACATGAACATCAATTTATAGACAGGGGAAAGATAAATATTTTAGATGGGTAATGTGTGATGGGAAGTTGGAATCTAATTAAAGTCTACCAAAAGTCTGATGAAATTGCAATTACATTAATGATAAATTAAGGTGACTTTTTTAATGAGTTGGCTCAATTCTTGACATGTTCACAGAGGTACTTAAAAATGATCTAAGTGGGGGAAAAAAACCCAGGATATAAATGTTAACAATCTTTAAATAAACTTAAAATAATGACAAGATGTACAAAGTAGTTCAATTGGCCAATGTAGTTAAAACTTTGATATTCATTTCACAAAATTTCACGATACAGTAAGTACTGTATTTCTGGATTGTAATGGGAGTGAGGACCCATGCGGTTGGTTAGAGGGCAAGAGGCGAGGTACACCCTGGAAAGGTTGCCATTCTGTCACCTGCCAACATAGATATGCACATTTACTTCGAGAGGCAGGTTCAGAAAAATTCACTAACTCTGAATATCTTTTCATTGGTTTTCATATTGCTATCAATCACATGACTTCCTAACTAAGTAAAAGTAACCTGTTTGGTTAGTTTTCATTGCAGTTTTTTGTTACATGTCATTATGTAGCAAAATGAGAATTACTGTCTATTCTAAAGCCATGTTGACTTCATTGTTTAAAAACAAATATAGTACTTATACACTATTTTAGAATAAAATATGCATTAATGGTGCAGTGGTTATGACAGTGGCCCCACAGGAAGAACATCGGTGGTTTGAGTCCCGAAGTGAGGGCGAAGCTTCTATGTGAAGTTTGCATGTTCTCCCCGTATGTGTGTGGGTTTTTTCCAGGTACTACAGTTTCCTCCCAATCTCCAAAAACATGTGTGTTAGGTTGATTGGTCGCTACAAAATTGACCACAGGAACAAGTGTGTGTGGCTCGCAACAGACTGGTGACCTGTTCAGGGTGTACCTTGCTTCTTGTCTGAAATCAGCCAGGATAGGCTCCAGCACGTCCTGTGATCTCATTAAGGATAAGTGGTTCAGAAGACAAAATATGCATCAATCTTTTTTATCTATTGCTTCCACATTTGAAACTTGAGCCTCTTTAATGAAAGTTCTTTTACTTATATAAGTTATTTTGCTTTTTTTTTATGGGGCAGAATGCTAGTTCAACCTCTCCTTCGTGTTGTTATCCCCTCTCCCCGTCCCACTTCTGAGTGAGTAATTAAAGAAGTATCACTAAAAGAATGACATTAAGTAGGTTAAAATGAGGTGGTTCCACTTTGAGACCCCCAAGTGTTGTTTCAACCTTCTCAGCTGGCTCAACATGAGAACAAAGGAGCATATGAGTGCTGGTATAAGCCTCTCAGTCTTAAATTCACCACACTGTTAGCTGTAGCTCAGTGGATAGAGGGGTTGTTTTCTGATCAGAAGATTGGCAGTTGATTCCCAGCCACTGCATGTGTTCAAGATTAGCCTTGGGCAAGCCGGTGAACCCCCACATTGTTTAGCCATATGCAATAGTGGAAAAACATTACTTTCAAGGCCTGAGATAAGGTTAAAAAGCATCATGTTCTTTAGGTGTTAATGTAAAGAAAATTCTTTTGGATTACCTGCCTTTTCATAGATTAAACAAAGATAAGACCTAACAAGATATACCACTTCAGAATGTCTGTTTGGTGTTTTTTGTTATAAAAAATGTTAGAAATTCTTGTTGTTTATATTAATAAAATTGAGGACCACTGCTAAGTCTGAGAATTGCCCTCTAAACTGCACACAGAGCAATGACACATCTCTTGGGATGGTTCTTCTGCAAACAGAATCCAATAAAAGACTTAGCCAAAAAAGGACCCGAGTTGTAGACTGTAGACTTTTCTCACGGCTGACCCTGGCTTGGATTAACTGTATCAATGGGAATTAGGACTTATTCTGATATGAAATAGGGAGTTGCAAAGCCATGTCAGCAATTAAGGATATTTACACTGCCGGGTCAAGACTGGGAAAGTTGTTTCTTAAAAGAACTCTCTAGATGCATGTAGCATCACATAGTTTTAATACACCACCTCATCAATTAGACAAAATAAACTTTAATTTCAATATTAAATAATAAATCTTACTGGAATAGTCTCAACAAATCCCATATGATTTTTAAACTAATCTACCTTGGACTTTCAGGGTTATATTTGGGCCAATTACTTTTGGAAACTTTAATACCCACATGGAAGAAATGGCTAGTTTTCTTTTAAATGCATTTTTATCATAAAAGTGTTGTAATTTGAATGTAAATATTTATGTTTTAAATGCAGAACATTGGAATAATGACTACATTTTTGTATTCAGTCAATATGAACATGTAAACGATCAAAATAAAAGCCTCACTAATAATTTTCAGAGTTTACGGGAGACCATTTGGTCCAACGTTGTTATTTGATTGGCATCAAGTAAATACAGAGAAGAGATGGAACTACCTGACTCTAAAAGTCAGCATGTTAAATTGAGATGAGCCTTGTTGCTTGCTCTGTCAATCATCTTAGAAGCAGACACTATGTGGTTGAATTAAGAAGGACTCAACGAGCCATGTTGAGGTTTCTGAGTCTGGCTGGTAGATGCAGTGATAAAAATGAAATCAAAGCCAGAGGAAAAACAAAAGATGTAGAGATTAAGGGTAAGGGTCTCAAGTCCCTCCCAAGCACAGTTAAGTGCTGAAAACCCCCTTGTGATGTGTGATGTTGTAAAGTTTAAGATGCCTTTTCAATTTTCCCCTTTTGGCAGCCATGTGTCGTATGTAGTCCAGCTTTGATGACAGTAGGGAAATCAACCATAAAAATTTCTTTCTTACAAGCAGGGAATTGGTGGAATAAAAGTAGCAGGCCAATCCCACTAACTCCACAGTTCACCTGCCAAATGGTTTCATACTCCGGACAGTCACACACATATGGAAGGAAAGATCATAAAACAGTTCCTCCTTTGTGTCGACTTTATGCTGCTGCATAGTATGCTTCAGTCTGGCTTTTATGGGGGTGAGAGTGTTGCAGGGTTAGTGGAACTCATTGCAGACATTGTTTCAGTCTGAAACCATGAGTTATTATTGTCTTTTTTCCCAATAGGCATGTTATGTGAATTTTTACAATTCTCAACCCATAATTCAAGTAGAGGTCGCTACTTTGGTCCAAACTAAAATAGGAAGATTAGATCAATCATAGCACTAATATTTAAACAAAACAAGTGTTTCTGTAAAATCTATCCAATTGTTTTCTGACCAGGCCAGCTTCGTTTCATCTGCCAACACGACAAATGTTCTGTAAAGATTGTGAAGTCATTTTTAACTAAAGAATAACCTTTTACTTTTGTTTAACAAATTTTGTGGCTTTTGTAAATTTGGCTTAGAAAAATGTTTTTTTAAAAGAAATAAATTGGGGAGAATAGGTAAGGATATGAACTCCGAGGTTCTTCATTTCTATCTGTTTTATTACCTTGGATACTACTTAAAAACGTACTGAATATCAAAGGAATCCTCCGAGGTAAAAAAAAAAAAAACTCTTTGCAAGTTTTAAGGCTTGAACATTTTGTTTAATTGTTCACACATAGAAAAGTGGAGATTTTTTGTTTTGATCTTTTATAAGTAATTGTATGTTAAATTTTGCGAGCCTGAAAACTCAAAATTTTGAACTACTTTCAATGTTTTATATGATATTGCCTTGCTCTTTTAATTGTTGCATTGGATTGGAAACCACTTATTCTCAGTATTATAATTTACAATAGTTTAGGACTGTTGGCATCCTTCTCTCTCTAGAGACAATGGAGTCTTCACCTGGATACTTGTCTATTGGTGCTCTGTCAGCTGTGGCTGAAAAAAATTAACACTAGATTATCATTATGTACTGTTTCTGCATCATGTGACATGAAACTTACAGAAAAAAAGTCCAGATTTAGTAAACATAAAGATGACGTTTCATCAATGTCTAAATATGTTTCCGTCTGGCTTGAAGTGCCAGATTGCATTTTTAAGTAGCTAACTGGACACTTTATTAGTCCAATGTAAATTATTGAAGGCAAACATCATACAGAAATACAAGATTATGCAAGACGGTAGGGATTCTAGTCCTGGGTGGTACGACGCTTGAAACACTGGCCTTTCTGTGTTGAGTTTGCATGTACTCCCCCTGTAT
Source organism: Neostethus bicornis (assembly GCA_902685375.1). NCBI lineage: Eukaryota > Metazoa > Chordata > Actinopteri > Atheriniformes > Phallostethidae > Neostethus > Neostethus bicornis. The sequence goes on from LR738541.1 coordinate 29,155,835, forward strand.
GCGTGGTTTTTCTCCAGGTATTCTGGTTTCCTCCCACTCTCAAAAAACATGTTGACAGGTTGATTGGACACTATAAAATTGTCCCTAGGAATGGGTGGGTGCCCCGCAGCAGACTGGCAACCTTTTCGGTGTGTACCCTTCCACTCGCCTAAAATCAGCCGGTGATTGGTTCCTGCATGCCGCGCAACCCTGTTAGGGATAAGTGGTTTGGTAAACAAAATGAAACAAGCTTATGCTTATTTACAAATGTTTATTTCTAATTTCAAATGCATTTGCATGGTGGTGTATTTGCTGTAAAAAATGTTCTGAAACAGTAAATTTAACAAACTGAAAAAAATTCCTACCATTAGTTTATTGTATCAGCAGCTTGCATGCAGAGTGCTCATTGTTCTCTGAAACAAATTTCTGCCAGCAACCTGATTTAGTTTTATATCTTGAGCACTTCCTTTTATTTTCAAGGTTTTGTGTGCTTTCGCATGCCAACGACACAGTTTATGAACACACGACTTGTAAAGTCTTTATTCTCAATGTAAAACAATTTGCTTAAACGGTATCCGTATTTTTTTCTACATGTTCATCTTTTCATCTGTGGGCGTGTTTGTTCTAACATTTACTTCTGTAATAAATTAACTTCACTTCTGTGCCATAAGGGTAAGCCAAACTTTGAACAAAAAATCGGATGAAGGGCATAGGTTTTCCTCTTGTAAAAAGACGGGTGTGTTTTTTGCCTGAGGATATTAGTAATAGTAATAATTGGATGTTGCACACTTTTCCAACCTCTGGGATTTCCAAGATCATATGACAGGGTGGTTAACTGATGTGTTTGAGCTTTGAAAAGTACACAGTGTGGTCTTGGCAAGTTATTATTATCTATTTATGGCACAAAAGATAGTATATGATCCCAATAGATAATTACCACTTTCAAAATTAATCCTGTTTTCCTCAGTCACCGACATTAAATTAGGCTGTTTAATAGTATGCAGATGAAAAAGCTTTGTACGTTTGAATGTTTTTCCAAAAACAATTCATGTGCAGATTGTCATGTTTTCTTCATTAAAGAGTCTTACTTATTCCAATGCGGGAATGGGATTACTTTAATTACTGAGTAGTTGTCAGGACTATAACACACACACAGGCCCTCTTTAATTGGGTGAATTTTTCCTAAAAAAAGTTGACACAACAAAACTCTAAAACTTTTAATCCATTGTATTAAACACAAACATTCCTTCTAAAAAGGACAGCAAGAAGTATATAAGAGAACTATATTGAGCTCACATTCAGGTGCACCTTGTAATGCACCGAATGCCCCCCTCACCCTGTCCCCTTTTCATTTCCGTTACAGTTTTTCAGCACCCCCCACCCCCATTCCTGTTGCTGCTTGTCTGGATGAGTCTTGACTCCAGAGAGTCCAGCTGTTTGCGCCCTCCCAAGTAGTGTTTCAGCATTTTATGACTGCTATTTGCAACTCATACGGTGCAGTGTGTAATCTGATGACTATGGCTATTTAAGAAAGACTCGAGTGTGACCTAATCTCCTGACATAGTGGCCTGTATATGTGGACACGTAAAAAATGCAAATACATCTTGCTTTTGTGTGATACAGGGCTGAAAAGTTGAGAGTATAAAACCCGCAAATTGGAAACTTTGCATGCTGGAATTAGTATGTTTCTGTTATGGACAAAAAGACCAACTTATTTCACATTCAACATTCTGTTTGATGTATTGTCTTTACAAGAACCAGGTAGTCAGTCAACAAAGTAAAAATCAAAGGTTTGTATTGAACCTTGGCATGGTTTTTGGCACATAGTTTCTGGCAAATGAAACATTTTGCCATATTGCCACCCTACAACATCTGGAATCATTTTTTTTTTGGTACACAGAATAAATTAGATAAAACTGCACTTTTCCCTGTCCCTTGCCAGCCTTCACACAGTGGTTTGTCTTCCATATCCAGAGACAGTGGGTCAGCCAGAACATAAACAGAAGTTTTTCTTTTTTGGAGGAACATTGGGACTGTGTTATTTCAACTTTCAAAAAAAAAAGTTCTAGTATGAATACCACTCAAATGACTCAAATTTATTTTGCTTCTTAAAATAGAACAATTTTATGAAGGAATTTACCTGAGAAAACTTCAGAAGCAATCTATTAATAGGATAGGACATTTGTTGCTTTAAATTGTGCCCAGTTAGGCTTTGACTTTGTCTTGCTGGCTCCTGTTTTTGCAAAATTAAAAAAAAAAAAAACAGAAGATAAAACTAGCTACATGGTAGATTGTCCAAATGTGTGCTCTGTGTTTTTTGGGGTTTTTTGTTTTTATCCTACCTCTTGCCTGAAATCAGCATGGATAGTCTCCGGCACCCACAGCAACCCATTAGGGGTGAGCAGTTCGGAAGATGAATGAAACTATGAGTTTAGTAATGGTATTCAAAATACAGTACCTTGGTTGTAACCATGGTAATTTGAGTTGTTGTTGCCTTTCCATCATCTCCAATCAATCTGCTCATTCTTCACTGACCTCTGACATCAACAAGTTACTTTTTTCCAAACTACTGGCACCCAATGGATAATTTCTATTTTTCAAACAATTTTCTGTAAACTGAGGGATAATTGTTCAAGAAAATTCAAGTGTCAAGGTCTATTGGTTTAGCTTTGAACTTTGATCTTTGAATCCTTTGTCGTGTTTCCTGCTTTATGATGTACTATATATACTTTCTTTTCTTAAGTTTATCAACATTTAATCCATCCACTCCCTTATTGTCACTCTTGCGTTTTACAATGAGTCCACCCGCTTGTATGTTTGATGTTGCAAATTACTTGGGAAGTTATTGAAGGTTTCAGTTGGTCTGTCCAAAAAGCTTAGGTTTTTAAATTTTATCTATTGCATGCTGGTTCGGCAATGAATTGAGATACCCAATTTACCATCTTATCTTGCTCTCTTTAAATGTGACTGTCACATCATCACCTGTCATGGTAAAAAACCGAACTGGAAACATGATGTTTTTCCAAAGGTATATTTTTATAACCCCATCCTAAACTGCCAATCCAGGCAAAATAAATACATCTATGTGAAAATTACAAAGCTGACAGCAATACAGTTTGGTTCAGAGTTCTCTCCGTGACTTGGAACCAAATGTTGACAATTGCTTGTGATTACACAGCGGCGGGGTGGGTGCCATGTGGAATCATGCACTGCTTGTCATGTGTGATTAAGTAGCAACCTTAGCTGGGGTGTTTGTCAGCCGTCGGCCGGCGAGTAACAGTTTGGTAAGGCATTACTAACTTCCCTTCTAATGTCTCTCCACTTTATTTTAGCCAATAATGGATCCCTGAATGTCTTCCCATGTTCAAATGTTAATAGATTCAGTCATCTGTGGGCAGTGTTGTTTCATTGCTGTGACTACAACACTGTCTCGGATGGTACAGAAAACTTTGGTTTAATGTGTATGGAGTTCTTAGAGGTCCGAAAAGATTGTAATCATCTCAATAACAACCCTGTCTGTCCGGTTGTAAATGTGTCACCGGATGCAATTCTTTGTGGTTATGGTTTGTCTGAAATACAAGTTACTGTACAATGGAAAATTGTTATTATTTAAGAGAAACATTTGAAAAAAACAACTGTACTCTACTGAAAATTGCCAACTGCAGTCCGTGTGCAAGCATAGGGTTTTGTAGCTGGATCTAGAGGGGTTTGTCTAACTATACATTACAAGTGTTACAGAACGACACAGAAAGATGTAAATTTTATTCTGACTTTGCATTAATATGAAATAGTATTTTATAAACAGCAACTTCTCTGGCATATCTGTCTGTGAGATTGCTTTTACTAGAGCAATCTAACAGCATAAACTGCAGTCATGACAGTCGACACGTCTTTAACTATATCCATTCATCTCCGCTTTTGAGTTTTCCTCAAAATCTTGAACTTTGTCCTGGGGGAAGATTGGCCAACAGCTACGTAGGAACTGAAGCAGTCACAACTTCACAACAATATTTGTGTGTTTCTGTTCATGTTTGGCTGCAGCAACAAAAGACCTCACACTCCACTCAGCAGAAAAATGACGAGGACTGCAGTCAATTAGGCATATTTTAGGGGAATCCAGGAAAGGAATTGCCAAGTGCAGTTAAAGTCCAAACTTTTCTTCCAGCTGACTGTCAGCACAAATATATTGCATGCTTATGAACACTCAGACAGACAAAAGGAGTCTAAAAGCTTGAATAAAAAAGTTTGGGTTTTTTTTTTTACATTTTTGGATTAAACTGATTTTGTTGAAATTAAGATTTATAATGGGTTAAATTGTCTGAAACATAGGCCCACCAAACAATACCAATTACACTCAACTTAAAAGCTTGTTCCTCCAAATAACCTTTCATTTCAAGAAGTGAAAAAAAATAACAGTGCCTTCAAGCACATATTTACAGTTAAGTTGCAATTTTTGACATCAGCTTTTTTGATTAATGCCGGTAAGAGTTACAAAGATTCCTTTAGACATTTTGTTTGACAAGTCTTTTGTCTGACTTTGTCTGATTTAGATCGAATTGATAACCCTGAACAGCAAAACAGATGTTGATGGTGAAGAAACATGGCTAATAATTGAGCAGTGCAGAGGTTTGGGCCAGGGGTCAGGTTTGCAGTGATCAAGGGTCAGATTTTGACTAATAGTTGACAGGTTTGGAAGCTCAATAAATAGCTGAGGAGAGTAAGAGTTCGGTAGCTTTTATGAGACGAAAGTCCTTCAGGCTGCTTTAGGTGAGAGAAACTCTCAATGCATCAAATCCAATAGCTTTTTATCCTCTAGTTTTTGGAGTGTTTTTTATATTGCTGGACAAAATATCATTTGTAACAAACCTTCTACAAATCTAATTTAACTTTTTGTTTTACCTCTAGTCAGGTTTGATTCGAACACAAGATGCAGACTACTTCCTCAGACCAGTTTCCCGCAGTCTTGCAGAAACCGAGAACTTCACCGCACCTGCCGATCACCAACCGCACATCCTCTACAAGAGTGATACAGCACTTCTAACAAAGCAGAGGCATCAGGAGTTTCGTTCACTTCAGAAAAGATCAATTGATTCATTTAATCATAAAACACCAGAGCAATTCCCCTCAAAGACGGACTCCAAACACAAAGAAGTTACCAAAGCTCAAAACCATCAAACTGACATCAGAGGTCATCATGATTACAACAGCACAGGTTATGGAGAGCGACAGAAACACCATCGCAGTGATTACACACGTGGGAAGAAGCAGAGGCAACACTTCTGTGGCAGAAGGAAGAAATGTATGTAAGGGCATTTTCTCCTTCTTTCTCCTAATTGCATTCATGTTTCTTTTTAAGTTAAGAAAGAATATGAGTGAAACACTTTTATATTGATGAAAAAAAGTCATTTGTAAATATTGAGAAACAATTTCCACAAGATTGGACTACAATCATCTTTTGTCATTTCAATTTCTAATTATATTTCTCTGTCGTTTTCAGATTTCTTGCTTTAGAAAAATGCAATTATTCCCAAACTTCTCATGCTAACCAAATTTTTTTTATATCCAAATTAGTGGTTTGCCAATTGATCCCAAAATATATCTGAACCATATGCTGGGTATGTCTTAAGACACTTAGTTCAAACAAATGTAATGTTTGTCTCATGTTTCAAAAAAAGTTGTTACATTTTTTTATTCACATTTGTTAATTAGCTGTGCTTTATTAAGAAAAAAAACATTAGTGCAATTTTACATAGAGATTTTGTTAGGAAACACTTAAACCAGTCTCTCAGTTTAGTTTTTATTGGCACCAGTCTACCTCTTTATTGAGTCTGGTGGCAGTTAACGCATTTTTATCACCTATAACGGCTAAAGAATAAAAACAGCACAGCAAAAACAGAAAGTCATTTACAAGTTTGAAATCATTTCAAACATAAAACAAAGAAAAAGACAGCTTTATTTTTTTTTTATTATGACAAATGGAAAAAAAATCAATTCACAAAATTATAAAAATTCACATTGCTTTACGGTTTGAAAGAGAAATTAGAGACATGGGATGGAAGGGTGCTTTAAACCTCCAGAATCCCAGCTGTCCTTGTGAAAACACACTGCTGTTTGCATTTTCATAAGATGACATCATTGAACACCTGTGTGATGTTATGGTCTACACACACTTTGGTCACTCACCTGCTTTCTCCATGTGTGAGCAAACTTCCTTGCCTTTGAAGTTTATCTCCTTCAGGCAGTGAAAGGTGAAGGTTTTGATGACCTGGATGGGATCTGGAGAAATTTTGCTGAATGTGCATCATTTTAACTGTCCCTTCATTGGCTAGTGTAGAAATGTAATTAGTTTTAGATGGTAGAAAGGGTTTCAAAAAGTTGTGTTCTGGACAGTGTATTTGATGATCGAGACATTTTGACTTCTATCCAGAAATCATTAGATTGAAAATGATGTCTGGAAGGAAGTCGAGACATCTCAATCATCAAATAGATTGTCCAGAAGACAACTTTGAAACTCTTTGATGGATCACTCCTGGATGAATGAGGGATTGATTACACAAGATTGTTGCCTAGTTTTAAATGTTCCTTTTTAAGAAGACTATTATCATGAATGACTATTTTGCTCTTTCACCAGACCAGAGACAGAACAAAGCTGGAAATATGTGAACGTTCATTTAAAACATATCAGATGATAAAGTTGCACAAAAGCTTGTAGTGTTTAACATTCAGCTTTTCTTCAGGGGAATTTTTTTTATCTCTGACACACTAACCTCATTTCAAAAGCTATTTTCATCCCCTAAATGATGATTATGATTTAAAATGAGGAGATCAGAATTAGAATAAGATCAAATAAAATAGCCAACGGACTGTGTTTTCGATCTTGTTTTTGTGCTCCTTTTGAGTCTTACATTTACATGTGTAGGCTACATTGTGACCTCCTGTGGCTGCAGCTTCTGAACAGTACACACTGAAAATTTACTATTTTAATCCTGGACTAACAGAGAGCCTGCCAGATTCAACAACAGAAGAAAAAAGCTCATCAGACTTTATTATTATATCAGGTCACGAAAGTTAGAGTTTAATTAATCATTTACAATAGCTGTCATCCTGATGCCAGAGACACGTAAAAGCTGTGTATAACTGTGGCAGAGCTCTGTAAGAATGTTTTAATGATACTTATTCATAATCAGTTTTGGGGAGTCACAGGTTGACATTTATATGTACTACTGTATTACTTTTCTTCTTCTGTCCCAGTTTTAAAAGCAACAAATCTTAACAAAAGTCTAGTGATGCGCACTCTAAACTCTAAGTTCTCTCTTACAAAATACAGTCATTAAAAGCATGATTAACTTCCAAAACATCTAAACTTTCTTTGTTCATTTGTTCTTTCTAACATTTTCCCTGAACTGTGTTTACAGATATGCCAAAACCTCCAGAGGACGATGTTTTTATCCTCCCAGATGAGTACAAGTTTGTGCCCAGAAACAAACGGGCCGTGATGATGAAAAATCAGGTCAACCAAAAACTCAATGTAGAAACACTGGTGGTTGTCGACCGAAAAATGATGGACAACCATGGCCATGAGAACATCACAACATACGTTCTAACTGTACTCAATATGGTAAGCACACACAAACTTCTGCTTCTCTTCAGCTGGTGAATTATGATTTTATCTTAGCACATCAGAAATGACCTTTGCTGATATCCATGCGGCATGTAGGGGAGAAAAAGTTAGTTGCTATTTGTCAGAGCCTCTCTTTAATACATATCAACATGGTTCACCTATCAAGTCGTCCGTCTGTTCGTAGGCCATACACATGCAACCATCCACGTATGTATTCGTTCCAAGGAGCAATTTCATGGTAGCAAATTAACCTAACATGTCTTTGGAGGGTGGGAGAGAACTGGAGTACCCAGAGAAAATCCAGACATTCACGGGAAAACATGCAAACTCCACACAAAAAGGCCAGTGATTCAAACCTTGCCGCCACTCCAGTACTCAAACCCCTACCTTCTTGCTGTGAGGTCACTGTGCTAACCACTTCCCCACTGCACAGCCCTATCGATCAAATTCTTTTCCTTCGCATCTTTACATATAAATGTAGTTTTTACATAACACTAGGACTACCAAAATTCTAGAACTACTAGAACATCCATTTGACGATTACCGCTAAGGCGATGGCGTCACACGTGGAAGGGCCTCATTGACTGACAAACATCTTCTCAAATCTATTTTTGCTCACCTAGATTTCGCCTCAGTGGCGCCACAACGGTTACTAGGTAACAGTGGCGCGCTATGGTCAGGCGCGGAAAAAAGTTACAATGCATTTAATAGAGCCATCAAAATGACAGATGTGGTAGTTAGAAGAATTGGAAGAATTACTCAGAACTCGTTTTTAGTGTTCAGTTAAATCACAACATTTGGACAATATACAATAAATATAGAAAAGTCAAAAGCCCAGGAACGTCAAAGATCAACGTAACTACAGTAATTAGACGTCAACTTTTGAGAATTGTCAAATTGACAGCTTTGGTAGTTCTAGTGTTAAGGACAATTATCTTGACAGTAACATTGTGAGGTTAATGAACCCAGGTTGCCTATTTTTGTTGATACACACATAGCTCCGCATAGGATGTCACCTGCATTAGAGGGGGCTCTTAACTCAACTTTGTTCATAAGTTAAGTTGTGCTGTAGCTTAGAGTTTAGTAACCTGATGACTGTGTCTGCCCGATTATCTCCTCAAAGAACACATTTAAAAACATGAAACTGATACTCAAGTGAGATCATTGATGGCACACTTGAAAGTGTCCACATACTCTTCTCAGATGTTCTGGGAATTTTTTTGTGCTTATGCTGTCTAAAGACTGACTGACAAATCCCAGATTAATCCATGTATTTTGAAAACTAAGTTTCATCTACTTGACACCTTGGTTTAAACCAGCCCACCTTGTTGAGGAGGAGTCACCTAAACGGCATGTAGATGAAGTTTAATTACTGTACACAATCCCCTAATCCACCTCTTTTATTTTATCGCCTAAAGTGTTTGAATAGCTGATAAAAAAAAATGATTAGTTCATACCATTAAATAGTGAATGGTGAACCTTGAAGCACTCACGCAAACTCAAAAAGAAGATAGTTTGTGTCACAGTAAATTTTCACTGAACTGAATCCTTTGTTTTTACGTAATCCGGATCTGTAAAGTTGACACTTTGTTAAACAGTTTGCCTCCAAAGTCTCTTTAAAGGATTTTGCTTTGATTGTCTCTTTAACCTTTTGAGTTTGTTCACAAACCACAAACTTACATCTTCTTATGAGTCATTGCAAAGGAAGACCAAACGTGAGAAACATAAGGAATGAATGAGCACGGGAAAAGAGAAACAAGTTTTTTTAGACTGGCACCTTATCTATTCACATGGTCTGAGAGACATGTGTATTACAAACATGAACAAATGACCATGATTCACTTTCAAAAGGCAAAATATTATGACTTTTTAATGTCTGAAGGACTGGATTGAAAACAGAGGTTGAGTTAGCTTGAACTTTTGGATACCATCAGGAAAGATTTTGTACGTGTGTAGGTCCTTTTTTTAAAAAAAAATAAAATAACCTTAAACAAAAAGAAAAGTCAAGTTTGACCATCTTTGACATTTATTCATTGTCAAACTTTGAAAGCATTGAATTACATTTGATAAAAAATTTCAATTTATTTAGGATATTTTTTAAATTGACTTAATTATCACAGTGTATTGATGTTTCTAAGTTTTTGTGGTGTACTAGAAACTTTTTCGAGGACAATTATACGCTTGTAAACTAATACCAGTTGACTCTCTTAATGCCCTAGACCTGCTTTTGTGAGGCATTTGTGTTGGATATGCATTTTTGCTCAGTATACTGTACATATATACAGTGGTGGTCAAAAGTTTACATACACTTGTAAAGAACATAATGTCATGGCTGTCTTGAGTTTCCAGTTATTTCAACAACTCTGATTTTTCTCTGATATAGTGATTGGAACAGATCCTTCTTTGTCACAAAAAACATTCATGAAGTTTGATTCTTTTATGACTTTATTATGGGTAAACTGAAAATGTGACGAAATCAGCTGGGTCAAAAATATACATACAGCAACATGAATGAGCAATTTTGGAGACTTAGAAAGTTGTGTCAATGACATGAGCTTCATAGCATGACCTCTTAACTTCTTGTGAGTGATTATGAGTGACTACAGCTGGTGACTTCTCTGTGGCCATTTAAAAAGGGCTCATTGGATAAAAACATCCACAAACGCAACAATGGGAAAGTCAAAGGAGCTCTGCACAGATTTGAAAAAGAGAATCATTGACTTGAACAAGTCAGGAAAGTCACTTGGAGCCATTTCAAAGCAGCTGCAGGTTCCAAGAGCAACAGTGCAAACAATTGTTTGTAAGTATAAAGTGCATGGCACTGTTTTGTCACTGCCACGATCAGGAAGAAAACGCAAGCTGTCACCTGCTGCTGAGAGAAAACTGGTCAGGAGGGTGAAGAGTCAACCCAGGAGCACCAAAAAGCAGATCTGCCAAGAATTAGAAGCTGCTGGAACACAGGTGTCAGTGTCCACAGTCAAGCGTGTTTTGCATCGCCATGGACTGAGAGGTTGCCGTGCAAGAAGGAAGCCCTTGCTCCAAAAGCGGCACCTTAAGGCTTCGACTAAAGCTGGACAAAGTTCTGTGGTCAGATGAAACAAAAATTGAGCTGTTTGGCCACAATGCCCAGCAATATGTTTGGAGGAGAAAAGGTGAGACCTTTAGCCCCAAGAACACCATGCCTACCATCAAGCACTGTGGTGGTAGTATTATGCTGTGGGCCTGTTTTGCTGCCAATGGAACTGGTGCTTTACAGAGAGTCAATGGGACAATGAAGAAGGAGGATTACCTTCAAATTCTTCAAGAAAACCTGAAGTCATCAGCCCGAAGGTTGGGTCTTGGGCGCAGTTGGGTGTTCCAACAGGACAATGACCCCAAACACACATCAAAAGTGGTAATGGAATGGCTAAATCAGGCTAGAATTAAGGTTTTAGAATGGCCTTCCCAAAGTCCTGACTTAAATCCCATTGAGAACATGTGGATAATGCTGAAGAAACAAGTCCATGTCAGAAAGCCAACAAATTTAACTGAACTGCACCAATTCTGTCAAGAGGAGTGGTCAAAGATTCAACCAGAAACTTGTCAGAAGCTTGTGGATGGCTACCAAAAGCGCCTAATTGAAGTAAAAATGGCCAAAGGACATGTAACCAAATATTAGCATTGCTGTATGTATATTTTTGACCCAGCTGATTTAGTCACATTTTCAGTTTACTCATAATAAAGTCATAAAAGAATCAAACTTCATGAATGTTTTTTGTGACAAAGAAGGATCTGTTCCAATCACTATATCAGAGAAAAATCAGAGTTGTTGAAATAACTGGAAACTCAAGACAGCCATGACATTATGTTCTTTACAAGTGTATGTAAACTTTTGACCACCACTGTAAATATATACAGTATGTATATTTTGGAATTTGCATTATATGATAAGATGGAGAAATTAAATTGATTTAAGAATTAAAACCACAATTGTTACATGTTTTGAAATATAAAATTTGCAAATGACAAAATGTTTTGGTCATTTGGTGTATTATTTATGTAAAATCCCTCCAAGAGAATCAACTGCCTTAATTTTATTTGAATTCTTCCAGCTAACACAACCATGGGAGAAAATGTGCAACTGTTGCCTCTTAAAACTAAACAATTCAATTTGATGAGTAATTTTCCAGCAATGTCTCCAAAACTAGAAATAAACACAATTCTAAAAAAGCTGCAGGCTCAAACCACTGTTGTTTCATGTTTTCTGCCTGGTTTGAGACATTTAGAGAAACTGTTCTTAACTATTTTTCTGATTTTTTTCCCCCATCAAAGTGTTGGCAGTTCAACTCCTACTAACAATTACAGACTTAATACCAATCTACCAACACCAATCTTTTGGGAAAGGTTCCTGAAATGCTTTTAATGACTGAGTATTTTCAATGTTCTAACACTTAGCTTTTTTATCACAGTCATTTCAACATTAAAGATCCTTCCTGTGTGTTCTTGTGATATCTGGGAGTCTTAGACAGTAAAGGTCATTGGCTTGTTATTTGTCTTGTATTAGCTTGGTTTAATCTCTTTAGTTAGAATGAAACAACAAGGTGACTTGATGTCTACGCTGATGACACAATTGTTTATTTGAAAGGAAATGCTCTTTTCCTGTATATTTTATTTTTTTTATTTTTTTTTATTTTTTATTTTGAATTACTCTATTCATCCCTCACCGGGGAAATTTGTTTGCTGCACTCCTTACACCGCAGCAGGCTGCCCTTCAACGGCGCCAATGGTGGGAGAAGCGGGGGTTAGGTGTCTTCTCCAAGGACCCTAGACGTGCTCTCCGTGGGACGCGAACCCGCGACCTTCCGGTCCGCGGGCGAACGCGCTAACCACGCGGCCACCGTCTACACCCCCATATGTATACCATACTGTATATGGTATACAGTATATACCCCCATATGTATACCATACTGTATATGGTATACAGTATATGGACTGTTTGCAATCTATTTATCAAATTCAGTGTCATACTCTGGTCTAAACTGAGTTATTTTGTTTAAAAAAATAAACTTAAATCCCAAAGTGTTCAAATATTTTTGTTTTACATCTAATTAGAATAATCTATATGACTTGGTCCAGATTTTTTTTTTTTTTTTTTAACATTAACAACTTGCTGTGGGTTGTGTGGTGTTGAATTGGTTAGCCCTGTGGCCTTACATCAAGAAGGTTTGAATCGGGGTTTGAATCCCGGCGTGGGGGTGGGGCTTAAAACACTGGCCATTCTGTGTGGACATTGCATGTACTCCCTATGTATGCGTCGGTTTCCTCCCATTTCGCAAAAACATACATGTCAGTTTGATTGGCTAAAATATCCCATAGTAATTAATGTGGGTGTGTGGCTGGTTGGCCTCGCAACAGACTGGTGACCTGGCTGGGATGTACCCTGTCTCTCGCCTGAAATCAGCCGAGATTTACTCTAGCAGCTCCCGTGACCCCACTAGGGATAAGCGATTCAGAAGACGGAACAAAATTAAACAACTTCCTGTGTGTGCCAGATGTGAATTATGTGTTCAGCAAAAAAAAACCACAGCTAAGTGTACTAATTCTTGCTTTGTGCTTCTTACTTTAGGTCTCCAGTCTTTTTAAAGATGGGACCATTGGAGGGAATATCAATATAGTTATTGTGGGACTTGTCCTTTTGGATGAAGAGCAGGTGAGCATCGTAGTGACAGATAATAAATCCAAATGACTGACCAAACTCATCTTAATTTGCTACCTATTAATACATTTGATGCAGATTCACATGAGAGTTTTAAAACAGGACGATTTAATAATATATTGACTTCACATCCATCTGGTCCAAATCCGTTAGGTCTCCTAAAATTTAGTTGTAACTATTAACATTTTTATTGTTTTTGGATCGTCACTGGGTTTTGGAAAGCATTTTTCATGGTGCTATTTTTGGAGAAGGATTACAAGCTAGTTTAAAAGGTGGATTAGAAATAAACATTAAACACTTCTGTTTTCCATTCAACTATGATTTAATTATCTCCAACTGATGCTAAACATGAACATTAGCAGCACACAAAGTCTGAAACTTAACCAGCCAATGTCAACAAAAATCTTACTATTGGGAATTAAAGCATTTTTTGAAGATTGCTGTAAACAAAACTAAGGATTGATTGCAATATTAAAAAAGAACAGGAGGTTATTTTCCCATTATGTAAATTAGGAACAACAACAACAAAAAAAGATCTACAGTATTTGTCTTTATGACAAATAGATTTGTTTTATGGCAAATCATGTCAAATTGTTTGTGAAGATAATTTGGCATTCCCCGAATTTTTTTTTCTGGCATTTCCCTTATATTTTTCTTCTCACGTTCCTCAGAATGGCTTAGTAATCAACCACCATGCAGATCATACGCTGAACAGCTTCTGTCACTGGCAGTCAACTCTTGGAGGCAGAGAAGGTCGACACCACGACCACGCCATTCTCCTCACAGGACTCGACATCTGCTCCTGGAAAAATGAACCATGTGATACTCTTGGTATGCTTGCTATTTGTTTTGTTTTTCGACCGACAGTTCACCCAAATTAATGTAGCACCAAACAAATTATTTAATGAAAAAAGAACTCCAGCATGATCCAGTTTATAAAATTGCTTCTGGACGAGAGGAAGTGCGCTAACCAATTTAATAAGTTGCAGGGCACTAATCGTTCTCTTGTTTTTTACCAACTCTCTAATTGTTTTTGATCATTTGTACTCGGTTATAGACATGAAACCATTGTTTAAGGGGTTATGTTCTTCATAGGGAATAACACATTGTTATAAACAACTCAAAACACAGGGCTTCAGTCTCCATTGAAAATAAAAGGATAAAAATTTAAGGCAGGGTGCTATGTGCATTATTTTTTATTTCCATCCATGAGTGTTTTATGTGTGTGTGGAGAGAAGAAATAGAAGGAAAGTGGACAAAAAAGGCCAGACAATAAAAGGTGGCATAACAATAAACATGAAAGACGGAAGAGAGATTTGAGAATAACAGGAGGTTTGGAAAAAATGAAGAAAAGATAGAAGAGGGATTTTGGAACATTCCCAAGTGGCTCAGCTTTTTCTCTCATGGATAGATTTCCCCTCTTTTTTATCTATTATGTTTAATATTTGTTGTACAGTTTATTGTATTGAAATCTTTTCTTATCTTACAATGTTTCCTATTGTTCTTTTAATGTGTTATGTACAAACAAAATCTGTTAAACCCCGGCTTTGCAGGTTTCGCTCCAATTAGTGGAATGTGTAGCAAGTACCGGAGCTGTACGATAAATGAAGACACCGGCCTTGGTCTGGCATTTACCATCGCCCATGAATCAGGACACAAGTAAGGTTTTCACTCTCTCACCTTTTGGGAAGTAAGAATGATACTTGAATTGATTAAGCATTAAATAGTATTAATTAGTATTTCGGTTAGTTTGATTTTTCAAAATACAGCAAACATTTCCAGAGGGAACGTTTCGTGTGGAATCACCTTTTAGGGAGTTTCTATAATGTTCAAGAGTGGCTTTCAATTTTATTCATGAACCTGTAAGTATAGCATATGTACCCACATGGATGTTCTGTACAAACTAATAAGACACTGTGTTTGTGATAAGAGGTGTTTCAATTTGACAAAATCTACTTGATAACTTAATTTCATTTGTGGGGTTTTTTTTTTTTCATTTCTATGCAATTTGAAATATGGTTGAAGCTTTCAAATACGCATTTCAATGAACATTTAACGGATCAACAAAGAGTGACACATTTTACAAGTTCATCTCTGAAAAAAAGATGATGACTATTTTACCTCCAGTCATTACGTGGAACAATTCTTGAAATACAAACACCCCCTCTTCTGATAATGAACGTGAATATTTATGGTGGTGAACTGTTTTATGTCATTCTTATTCTGCAGCTTCGGAATGGTCCACGATGGTGAAGGCAATGTTTGCAAGAAGTCAGAAGGAAACATAATGTCACCCACTTTGGCTGGACACAATGGCATCTTCTCTTGGTCTCCATGCAGTCGCCAGTATCTCAGCCGCTTCCTTAAGTAAGAAACTTTTTTATCACCAAACTGCCAAGCTTTCTTGTCATAAATAAACACAATAAACTTCATTAATAGACATTTACTAACACAGTTGTGTGCCCATATTATTTTTAAGCCTAAGAAAATGAACTATATTTATGAAACACATGGTCTGATTTCATTGGATTATTAAATTATGGTGCCTGCAGTTGAAATGCATTCATGCAACAGAAAAATGCATGCACTTTGATTATGTCATTTTTTTTTTTTTTTTTGCTTATTGTGATGTTTCTAATGAAAAAGCATGGTCAGCAGTCGATGTTTCACTTACTCCTACACAGTTACACTAGCATAGCAAGCAGGCATAGTGATTTGTGATGCTGCTTTTCTTCTTAAAGTGTTCTTTTACAGAGGGAATATTTATTATTTGTCAAGCTACAAGTTGGTGAGAGTTTTCAAGGGAGAAAATAGTGTTTGTCCAGGGAATGTGTTTCTAAACATACAGCATGCTCACCCAAGCGAGAAAACAAGCATGAGGACCACCGCGTCCATATGTCTGGCTGTGTTAGAAGGATCTGGTAAAGTATTTTGTGTGTGAGTGTGTGTGCTTGAAACTAAATAGCCCAAAGTCCGTGCCCTCCACTAAATTTACCAGTGTGTTAACTGAACTGTCAGGATTGCTGTCTTTGAGTAGTGGAGACAGTGTATTTCCTTGCTGAATTATTAAAGCTGGGATGACCTCAACCTTGTTAGACCTGTCGGCCTTATATGAAACACCCATCACCCGTTGAGGCCACATGGACCCCTGCATGCAGAGGATTTAAGATTACTGAACTTCTCCCCATGTATGCTTGGGTTTTCTCCAGGTACTCCGGTTTCCTCCCATCCTCCAAAGACATGCATGTTTGCTACTACGAAATTCAAGAATCAAGAAAACCTTCATTAGTCGCCAAAATTGCCCCTAGAAATGAGTGTGTATGATGGTTGTAAATGTGTGGCCCCGCAGCAGACTGGTGACTTGTTCGTGGTGTACCCTGCCTCTCAGCAGAAATCAGCCCGGGTAGACTTCTGTAACACTGTCTAGTATATAAATGTTTCATCAGAAATAGGTTGTGTTTCAAGAGATCAAATAAATGAAAGAGAAGCAGCAGGATAGGCATAATGACAACATCTGCTGTGTTTATGGGGATTTTTACGCTGTCATTGTTGCAAGTGTAAGATGAGTGAGAAATGTAATTTTCAGCTGAAAATACTGAATGCACTTTGTACTGACTTGAATTTGTCTTGCATTAAATTACTGCATTACCAGGAGCCCAGGAGACAATAAAACCTTTCTTTTTTACAGGCTTGTTGTTTTGGGTAAATAGGATCTGAGACTCATCCGTGTTTTTTTTATGTTGGATGAAGAGTATCACATTAAATAAGGAAGTGATCTCATTACTAAAACCAAATTTATTAGAAACCACATACTGTATTCACAGTGTGATTGTGATGTTTGAGTACAAACAGCTTTTTCATTTGCCCTAAATCAATCAAGCTGTATTTGATATTTTAGTCACACCATTAAAATTGTGAACTTCTGCAGTTTGCATAATCCAATTTATATATCCATCCATTTTTCATTCTATGCAACCTAACATGCAATATATTCAGGTTATTAAATATCATAATGAACCCAAATTTCTTTTCAATTAATCTGTATAGTTTTATTTGCACTTACTAATCCACAATAGAATTTTATTCACATGTAATTGTGATGAAGGCATCTACAATATGTCAACAACAAAGGCAAAACAAACCCATGACTTTCTGTAGTTTCACATAATTATCATCTGTCTGCCTCGTAAATTAAGTAATTTTACTAAGTGAGTTTTGCAGTCACAAACACATCATTATGGGGTTTTAGTACAATTAGGATTGATAGTCAACTTCAATTATTTTAGCTTAGCTTGTCCAAAGGTTGATAAGAAATTAATATAGCTGGCTTTTTTCCAGGAGACAAAACCACATCAACATTCTCAAAGTTTTTTTTAACCTTTTTTATTAACACAGTTCGATTGACTTTTGCAGAAACAATATGCTAATTTGCGAGGTTATGAAGACAATTATGAAGACAGTTATGAAGACAATTTTTTTTTATTTATCAAATGAGTTTGGGTAGGTTAGACCTTACTTTGACCCTTGTGTGATACTGTATTTCAGGTCAATTTGAGCCATTTCAGTTTTGGTGGTGACCAAAATACAGTTTAGCCTCTCTTTTTCTTCCTGCAATTGTGTGACTTTTTCTGATCATAGGTCGTGGACTTTTGTGTGGAATATGGGCTCTTTAGTGTTTAGTGCAATGTCTGTGCAGAGTTTGTATTCAAGGAAGAAGTTATAGGATAGCAATCCTGACAGTTAAGTTAACTCACTGGTAAAATTTGGTGGAAGGCGCAAAGTTTGAGCTATTTAGTTTCAACATTAGACAAGGGTTAAATCTATGCCAGCCGAGATTGTCAACTCCTCCCTGAGACTGTGCTTAATCTTGTCTAGTCCACCAAACATTAAATAAGAACTTTTTTTGTGGAAGAAGTTTAAATAAAACACCTGTGCCTACCAGGGTTATGCTAATAGTCAGCTGTGTGTGTTGGCAGTGTATCTACTAAACTTTTCAGTATTCAGTTGCAATTGAACCTATGGAGAATAATATGTGATCTTGCCTGAGAGCATTGTTCCTCTTGTCAGTCTTAGAACATGCTATTAGGATCTTAAACTTTTTTCCTGTCACCACATACAAGATTTTACTTGTTTTATGTGTTTCGTGCATCAGCAAAGCATGGTTGTAACCAAAAACACAGTAATTTCTGTCTTGGTAAGATGAGTCAATGAGACTGAGGATCTGCAGGGAATTACAGAAAGAATGGGTCCTTTTGACGTGCCTTTTTTATTTGCAACTGATGATGATCCTTTGTGCTGTGCTTGTAGTTTTTATTAATCAGGAAACATTTTGTTTTGAGACTTTTCTGATCCTCTGTGATCTGTGTGTGGTTACTCAGGAAATAAGATTCACTTAATCTTTTACTTAATCTCTTTGTGTATAACTAGCATAGACGGTCAAAACCTTGCACTTGCAGGGCAGCCATCGTTCTTTGCCGACACACTGGGTTTATAACACAGTGAAAGATCACACATAAACACACACATTCAGTCTGCTAAAGCGATCAGGAACACAAGCTAACATTTTTAACTCTTCCAATATATTTTGCCCTTTCATGCTCTTTCCATTACATTTTCATATTAGATTTCCCTGACTGCAAAGTTTAAGCTGTAAACCATCTTTGTATTGAAAGTTGCTTGAATCAGCTAACACTGGGAACCCCCGTGCTCATGTAAGAATATGGATGATATCAGCATGAATGTTTTATGTTTGTCATAATTGAATGTATGGTGCCTTAAAACTATCACTCAAAAGTTTTAGCTATTGCAATGTGTTATGTTACCGTGGCAACGCCTTGCAGTTGCCCTGTGCTGAGAGCATTGGGACGTGTAGTATCGTGTTGTTGTGGAATTTTTGTATGCATAGCAGGATGTTGTTTATACTAAACAATTTTAAATGAAGCAAAAACCACAATTGCTCACTGTTTATGATAAAACATCATTTAAATCAGGAAAAATTTTAAAGATTATAATTGCAACCTTTCTAAATCCTCTAAATGTCTGGTTTACCACAAACTTTTGATTTAAACTTTCCACTTTTCTCACCCTTCCCTTTTGATTGCTCCCTCATGCTTCCTTTTATTGTGCATGATAGTAAAAGTTATTAGTTACTTTTCCTGTTTTACTTTTTACCCACCTTGCAGTACCGCCCAAGCATTTTGCCTATCAGATGAACCAAGGGCTGTCAAAGAATACCGGTATCCTGAGAAGTTGCCTGGAGAATTGTATGACGCAGACACACAGTGCAAATGGCAGTTTGGCGAAAAGGCGAAACTCTGCACGCTTGATTTTAAGAAGGTAAAATGAACTTTTATCATGTTTTTTTTTCCTATCCCGTGCTTTGATTTTTCCAGGGTTTTTTTGTCAGCACATCCATAACAGCCTGATCACTTAAAAGACTGCTGATGTAATGTTTCACAGAGACAGCCAAGAACTTGAGAATTGGATGAGTGAAGTAGAGGAAAAAGAACAAAAGCGGAAGAAAAGAAAGCAAAAGAGGAATTGGTTGCACGCCCTCAAATTCATACACAAATTTCTAATGTCTGTCACTAACACCCTTATACACACACAAAACAAACAGGGAAAGTCATAATGCTACCCCTAATTTCCTCACTGGGACATATGACTAAATATACTCTGGAGTGATGCCAATGGGAATCTTTCGATGTGACTCTCCCATTGTCTCATTGCTGCTGATGTTGTTCTTTGATGTACTCTGTCGGAAATTACAGTAGAAAGTTACTGTAAATTCTTTTCGATCGACACTTCAGAGATGTTAAACGATTTCCCTGCAGATGAAGCTATCTTGCCTTGTGTATATAGTCATTGACAGAAAGGGATTGGAATCTTGTTGGAAATAAAAATGTTTTCATACTGCAGTTTGCAAACTGTTTCAAATACATTTCAAATCCACTTACGGTATTTATTTTTGTTTCTGGGATATTATAAAGAGGAGAGAAATTAAATGAAACCTCTAAAAAGCCTGGTTTCATCTAGTCTTATCTTTTTTGGCTATTTAATAGTAGGCTGTTGTTGTCCTTGTAAAGCCTTAGTACAGTTAACCAATCCAACTTTTTTAAAAATAAATCTGAGATAAACATGTCTCTATGAAATTTAACTTTCTATGCTGTAACTTTCAAAGTTACATGCTCACTGTTGAGTCATCTATAGAAAAAGTGGTCAAAAATGTTAACAAACCAAATAACTTAAATGACCAAGTAACTGCCTTCTGTTGGCTGTTAGCTTGTTTGACTGTGTTGTCCTTTTAAGAATTAAATTGCGCTCATTGTCTTTATATTGCATTAATACTTAGCAGCAAATGTATGGGGTGTTTCTGGCAGTTGCAGCTATGACACACGCCTATGGGCTTCTTACCACTAAAATGCACCAAATCAAAAATCCCCAACCAGCCATAATGCTCATTGTCTTTCCGGGCCCTTTGTTACTCATAAAAAAAAAAAAAAAAGTACCCCAAAACTCAGCCTCAGTGGTGCAGCTTGATTTGTAATGAATACATACTTCAAAGAACTTTTTTATTTTTTTTGGCTGTCTTACCAAGATCAAGTGCTGCTGAAAGACACATATAATACACTGTGTTGTTTGTGCAGGTAGATAGAAAAAAGTTATCCAATTAAAAGTTTATTATGTTTGCAGGTTTTTTTCTTTTTTTCTATCTTAAATTCATTGACACTGTCTGTCATTTCTCTCTGTCTCTCCATTTTATTGTGAACCATCTCTGCCTGTTTCCACTGCAACAAAACATCTTAAGTAAGTCGAACAGCTGAACAAAAAGGATTTGGCAGCAATATGCTGAGACTAAGGTGGTTGTCAACATCTGCATAAAATAGTCAGAAACTGATACAGTCATTCAGACAATAACGAAGTAGACAGGCAATGTTTCTCAGGCAATGTGAGGACACATGGTTTTCCCATTGGAATTGTATACTTTTGAAAATTACAACCACGACACTATGATAGTTTAGGTAGATCTATCACTTCCTTTTGACAAATTGTACACCTTCTTAATCACTCCACAACAACACTATGCAAGTGTTTCTTTTGGAACATTTCACATTCTAAACTGGATTTTTTTAAAGTGATTTTGTTATCCTAGCTACTGATGCATAAATATTTTTGAGACACATGATTGGTACAGTGGAAAAACTTGCCGAAGGATCTTTATTCAGATTGTTTATACTTCAGTGAGCTTTCATCAGTTCACTTTCATAGCCCACAGGAGACAAAAATACTTGTGAATTAGTGATCTTCTTGTTGCGAGATTAACTACCAACTGCTGTAAGCATCATTTCAATCATTTGCATTTTTTTTCTAATATTGTTCCAGGACATTTGCAAGGCCCTGTGGTGCCACCGGGTTGGGAGAAAGTGTGAGACCAAATTTATGCCAGCTGCTGAGGGCTCTGCTTGTGGACCTGATATGGTGACTTAACTTATATTTCTGCTTGTGTGCTTGCATGAAATAAAGAGTTTTTGTTGCACATTGCCACTTTGTCACGTAAAAACATTCAGTACATTATTTATTTAGAAAATGCAATTTAGCATATTGAGTTTTTATTTTAGGCTGATACTACAACATTTATTTTTTGTTTTGAGTTAATCTTTTATGATGTTGCAAAAAATATGTTAAGTTTTAGCCTAGAGATACTAAATGAGACTCCCATCAAACTTTTTTGTCTTCTAAACCGTTTATCCCTAATGGAGTCACAGGGGGTGCTGGAGCCTATCTTGGCTGATTACAGGCAAGAGGCAGGATACACCCCAAACAGGTCACCAGTCTGTTGCAGGGCAACACACATGCACAACCATCCACACGCGCACTCATTCCTAGGGGCAGTTTCCTAGTTGCCAATCAACCTGACATGCATGTTTTTGGAGAACGCCCAGGAAACAAACACATATAGGGAAAGAACATGCAAACTGCACATAGAAAGGTCAGATATTCAAGCCACACTCCAGATGACATGACATGAACTCCGACCACCACCGTGCCCTCATCAAATAGTCTCTGGGAAAATATTTTCCATCATTTCTATAATTAAGTACGACAGCTTATTTGTTTTTGTTTGATTATTGTGGCCTCGACATGTTGCCGTAGCAACTTTTTACCAAAAAACTCCACAAATAAAAACTAGTCCACAAAAACACCATCACACAACTATTAGTGAAAAAAGAGAAATTTCCATTATCTGACACAATTCTGCCAAAATAAAGCATGATGGTTTTTAAGTAATCCTCTTAAGCTGTTTTGATTTTATTTTTATACTTCTATAATTTTAATTGTTTTACTTTTCTGGTTTAATGTAGTGCTTCATTTTTGAACTGTGAAGTGTTAAAGAACAGATGAAAAACATCTCATAGAAAAGAATTTCATTTTTTCTTTGAAGTTTTTGCAGAAAACTGCATGAAAGACAAGGAATGTTTTTATCTCATAAGAAAAGAAGGCTAAATTGATCCTGTAATAAAAGCAACATGAAATGAGCAAGTTGGGATTGTTTAATGCATGCACTTCCACTGACTCTTGCAATTTGGAGTAAAAACACAAAAACCGAAGGCCACTGTCCTCCTTTTAACAGCATCTTTTTATAGGCCAGTGTCATTGAATCGTTAAATCTTTTGGTTGGCTGAGTTAAGATTTTGGCACAGCTTTAATTTGTGTTTGATTTGAGTTCATGTGAGTGCAGTACAAATAAAATCTTTGTTTAGGAGAGAACTGCCTCCCCTCTCCTATATTTCACCTCAGGGAACAGCTGGTTTGTTGCTGATGAGGCAGAAATATGCCATTGGGGTTGGGCCAACAGGCAATCTACAGCCTTTATTTATGTCTTAGCTCGGTACTTTCTTCTTTCGTGACGATTCTCCCCCAAAGCTCTTGCCCCTGACAGCCCATCATCTATATTTGCCTCTCAAGATATTGAACTTGATGGTTTAATCTCGCTCTCTCCCTCCACAGTACGATTAGTTGAACACTAGTGACAGCTCACACAGGAATTTGTGGCAATTGGCTCTAGGGCAAAAAATAAAATCAGACATCAGCTGTTCGATTTCTTTGTAGATTGCACATGAGGATATTTGGAGAGATAGTGCTGTTGTGAATGTGTTTCTGTGTGGAGACATGAATGAACAAAGAGAACTCTAACAGCTGATTACATACAGGATCGCATAATCTAAACCACTGTCTAGTAGGGTTGCGTTTGCTCTTTTTGTGTGCAGCTTGTGATTTTTTTTTTTTCTTTTTAAAGTCCTGCTTAGTTTGGGTCTTGTAATTGCGGTTATCAGCCTTTTTGCAAAAAATGTAAACACAAAATACACTACCTTTGAGAAGTTTGATCATTGCATGCATCACAGTCAGTACAAACTTGCTCACTTACTTCATTGTAATATTTATCCTTTGGCTTGCTTACTTACATCAATGGATACATTGGCAGTGTTGAGCATGGGAACTCATTTTGGTAAGTGTGGTCCTGATGTGAAGGGGTGAGGATAATTTAAAGGTAATTATGAAGTTCAGTGAACCTTCTCTCTGGAGGGATGTAGAAAAGCAAATGGTAACATATGTGTGTATCTTCACACATGTGAAATTTTGCAATCGATGCTTTCTCAGACTGAGCTACATAAACAAAACATGAACATAAACAAAATGACAAACTCTCTACTCTTAAATCTAATTTGTTTGGGGAGATGATGTTAAATTATGTCAGTCCCTTGGCAGTAACTTGGTTACATTTTTGCTCAACAGCTTTAGTCCACGACATTTTTTGTAAATATAGAAATGACAAAAAGATAAATAAATTAAGAATAAGTGTATTACATAAAACTCTATTCCTTTTCATGACTTTTTTTCCTTCTGTGTCCTATCCATTTTTCCTTTCTGTTCAGTGGTGTCGTAGAGGACAATGTCTGAAACAGGGTGATGACGGACCAAGGCCTCAGCATGGCCGTTGGTCAGAGTGGTCATTGTGGTCTCCGTGCTCTCGAAGCTGTGAGAGTGGAGTCACCTATCGTGAAAGGCAGTGCAACAACCCCAGGTATGCACACCATAAGGCACACCTATCTTCCAAAACAAACACTAATTGGATGAGCATCAGAAAAATGATCACAGAACTTAGTCATCATAATCAAAAATGTTTTTCATGCTAAGTTAAAGAAATAAATAGATTTAATGATCTCTCTGTTAAAGCAGTTTGAAAAAGCTTTTGATGACTCATTTATATTGAAACACTTTTTAACAAATGAGAAATGCTCAATTAAACACAGCTCCTTTTATGTATGAGCATTTTAAAAATGGTAGGATGGGCAGTGTGGGATTTTTTTAAGTGCTAACAAAACTAAAATAGAGTGAGTGACTGAAAAAAAAAACTTACTGCTTACAGCTTCACAAATCCAACTAAACACTGAAACGAAAGTTTGCAGATTTATTGACAGTTACTTGTTTTTTTTCCCTTAAAAGTTACTTCACTTTATGTTTGAGAATAAATGAACTAGTGAAGCCAATCCAGAAACTGTTGTAACAAATTCTATGGTTCTTGTCTTTGTCTTTTTTTCACTTAGTCCGAATGCTTTTGGTAGCTAAATTCATGCACACAAAGGGTTAAAAAAAAGTTGCTTTTAATTTGAACAGAAAACAAAAAAATACCTCCCACTGTTTCTTAGCACAGTGTTGCATCACATATAGTCAAGTTTTAAAATAGACAATAGTAAAGTGTTGCTTCAATAGTTTTTCTCCTGCTCATCCATCACTCCAGATAATTTACACCGTCAGTCAGGACGCTCCATCCAAAATGTCAAGACCTCTTTTTTATCATGCCAAGATCCTGACAAGTGCTAGGTTAAATTAGACGTAGAGTGATGAGGAGAGAGAATTATAGGGAAGGACAGATGGTGGTGGAGGGGCAAGAGGACTGAGACAGGAAGGAAACTGAGATAGGAAAGTAGGGAGGCGTAAGGAGAGATTTCACAGAGAGGACTTGAAAAAAGAAAAAGATGAAATGGAGTGATATGAAAGGAAAGAACCTAAGATAGAAAGAGAGATAAGTGGCAATGTGATTGGAGGGCCGATAGACTGTGATAAAGGTTTTTTTGGAAGCATACCCTAAGGATATACACCTGTGATGGGAAAACCCTCTACAAAGAAGTACAACCATGTGGGGATGGAAATTTGTGAGTGTTGTGAAAGGACAATAAAACACAGTGTTCTTTGTAAAGAAAAGCATTGTGAAATATGCTTACCCCACACATTACAGCAATTGAATTGTTGGATGGCAACATTTCATCCAAACATGGTTACAGAAGATAAATAAGAATTCAAAAAGAGGAGCCCAGATGATAATTCTGCTACTCCAATGGAACCCGGACACATGATGTGCAATCATTTCTCTTTGCAGACCAGTATATGGTGGGAAGTTTTGTGAAGGATCATCAAGATCATACAAACTTTGTAACACTCAGGACTGTCCACCTAACACCACTGACTTCAGAGCTCAGCAGTGTGCTGAATTCAACAGTAAACAGTTTAGAGGATGGTATTATACATGGAGGCCATACA
Source organism: Neostethus bicornis (assembly GCA_902685375.1). Taxonomy (NCBI): domain Eukaryota; kingdom Metazoa; phylum Chordata; class Actinopteri; order Atheriniformes; family Phallostethidae; genus Neostethus; species Neostethus bicornis. Next base: position 29,181,730 of record LR738541.1, read on the forward strand.
CAAGAGTAGATGGTGAGTTGTCCCATTTATCACCATGTATTTACTGCACTAACAGAAGCTTTTTATCAAATTCAGTAATGCTGATAAACTCTTACATGGTATTTTCCTTTCAGATCAAGATGTTTGCAAGTTGTATTGCTTTGCCGAGGGTTATGATTTTTTCTTTGCCCTGGCCAGTAAAGTGAAGGATGGGACACTTTGTTCGAGGGAAAGTTCTAATGTCTGTATTGACGGATTGTGTGAGGTAAATTTGATGTAAATTAAGTGAAAATTGTGTCTTTTCTTTCACATGCATGTGGATAAAATAAACATTTCAAGGGCCTCCACACAGATTAATTGTCAATTAGAACTTGCACTTTTCTAACTTAGACATTTTTATGTTTTATTTTGATTTAAAAACAAAAAGTTTTTTTGTGGGGAAATATGGATTCTTTGTCAAAAAATTGAAAAGATAACTTTTGTTGTTCGCAGTTGTCTGTTTAATATTTCCATCCTGATCAATTTATAATATTAAAGGATCAATCTGAAAGTTAAATTATGTCCAAAAATGTTAATTCCAAATATGCTGTCTAATAAACGTAATCAAATCTAAAAGATATCTAAAAATGTTAAGCCATCAATCTGGGGAGATGGCAGCTCAGTTGTTAGAGCATTCGCGCGCGGACTGGAAGTTCGCGGGTTTGCGTCCCACAGAGCGCACGTCTAGGGTCCCTGGGGAAGACACCTAACCCCCGCTTCTCCCACCATTGGCGCCGTTGAAGGGCAGCCTGCTGCGGTGTAAGGAGTGCAGCACACAAATTTCCCTGGTGAGGGATGAATAGAGTAATCCTTTATCCTTTTAAACTAGCTCCGGAACAAACCGAAATATTTCCAATAAAAGCACACTTTCTAAAAGAAGTGTGATGCGCACCCCATCAGTGCAGCCGCGCATGCGCAATTATTGAGAATAATGTGGTACTTTCATATTTTACAGAGAGTTGGCTGTGATCGTATTTTGGGCTCCACAGCAGTACCTGATGCATGTGGGGTCTGTAAAGGGAACAACTCAACTTGCAAAATCTACAGAGGACAATATACAAAGCAGCACTTTACCAATCGTAAGACTTAATTGAAAAATCTATACAAAATTCAAAGTTACACTTTAAGTTTAAATCTTTGAAACTTTGACTTACTACCTGAAACTTGTATGCTATTTATCAGAGTACTATGGAGTGGTGACCATCCCAGCAGGAGCTCGAAGCATTCGTGTGACAGAACTGAACACATCCACTTCCTATTTGGCAATCAGGGACACTAATAGACATCATTACCTTAATGGCCACTGGACAGTGGACTGGCCAGGGCGACACCCAATAGCTGGAACAACTTTTGAGTACAAGAGGCCCTATAACAGACCAGAGAGCCTGGTATCAGCAGGTCCTACAAATGAAACGTTAGTAATTGAAGTAAGTCCCAAACTGATTTGGTCATTTTTCTCTGAATCTGATCTTGTTCTTTTTTTTTTATCAGATTAGATACTAGTTGTTTTTTTAAATCTCTTTCAAGATACTGTTGCAAGGCTGGAATCCAGGTGTGAGTTGGGAATACACTCTAAAGCACCCTGATGAGAAGCTGACAAAGAATCATATAAGAAACAATTATACCTGGGCCATCATACGATCTCAATGCTCAGCGACTTGTGCTGGAGGTAAAGGAAACATCCCCAGAATATAAAGCCTCTACTCCTTTACTTATGACTGAACTAATTTGAAAATGTTATCTAAATGTGATGAAAAGTGACAATTCATTTCTAATTTTAACCTTTGATCCACTGTATTTTAAACGGTGAAGAGGTCAGGGAAGCATTTAAAGTCAGTCTCTGATCTATAATAAAGCCTCATTATTACTGAGCGAACATCAGAGGCTCTTTTGGAGTGTTTGGGACCTTTTCTTCTTTTTTTCTGTAAACCTATCTTTTGTTTACACTCAAAATACAACTTTGCACACACGGAGGAAGCAAGGCAATGAATAGTCTCCCAGGTCTGACATTACACATGCACTTAAGTCTTTAATGACCTCAACTGACCATTCCTGGTCAGAAGTTAAACATGTTATGGTGTAGGTGTTCACATGTGCGCCCACATGTTCATGTATTTAATCATGCACATTATTTCAGTTCTACTGCACACGTTAGAGCAAAAATGCATGACTGTTTGATGTTGTAACGGTGAACAAAGCCTCTTGTGTGGAGTTCTTATTGATCGTCCTTTGAGGTTAGGGTCTTCACCCTTATTGCTTAAAGTCCACTCTAACCATCTCATCCTGTTTCTGTCCCAATTAGAGGGTGTCATCAGTTGGATGGTTGTTTGCTTTATTAAAGAGTGTGACTGACTTACTGACTAACAGAAGATGAGCGACCGATAAGCCAAACAACAAAAACATTTGTTCATTTTGGTTCAAATTTACTCCTTGTTGCACCTGAAGTCTTGAATGCATACATCAGAATCCAGAGATGTGACTTGGCTTTATATTACAGTAAAGAAAAATGAAGAGAAGACCAATCTGTTCATGTAAGAGTAATGTCGCAGCATGACGCATACATAGGGAGGTGAAGTGAAGTGAACAAGCACATGTTTTAATATCCATCAATTCTTTTTTTCCTCCTCTTGAGGGTGTTCTGTTATGTGCATCAACTAATATTGCTTTCACATTTTAAGAGGTGTCACGTAAGTAAATGAATGCATGTGAGCTTCACATATATATCATTTCATCATCTGTCTTGTAGTTACAAATCTCTTTTAGCCAAAGTGCTATTTTAAAAAGAAAATTACATAAATTCGTCATTTTTACTGTCATTTTAGTGAGCAAGTTGAAGTGAGCTGGAGTTGAAAATAATTCTCTCTTTAAAAGATTGTACTGAACTTATTTATCTCTTCATGACTGCAGGATACATGAATACTAAGTCGGTGTGCTACAAAGACTTGAGAGTGCAAGTCAATGCGTCATACTGCAGTCCCAGGTCAAAGCCAACTACTGGAGTGGTGCCATGCAACACCCAACCATGTCCCGCCAGGTCAGAAACTCTGTGTAATTTGTGGTTGTTGCCATCGCTTAGTTTTGCTTTGTTTGTTTTAAAGTGTTTTATTTCTGTAGCTAATGGAGCACCGAATAAAATGCTCAGATAACAATGTGGCACATTTTAAAGTGCATGTGAACTAGGACAGGCAGGCAAAACCAATGATGAGGACAGAATAACCTACTGACCAATTTCAAAGACAAAACCTGCAGCCCAGGCGTGAGGCCAGTCGTGAATGGAACAAATGGACTGTAGATTTCATGCCCCAAAGCAGAACTGACAGAAAGCTGGAAACCTGAGCTGAAGAGCATTTAAGAGACTCTGAGGAGTAGATGGTTGTTTCACACGGAAAGGGGATAACAAAGACTGGAACAACTAAGATATTAGCACATTTCTCTGAGACCATGGACTAACCAGTAGAGTAGAACCACTGATGTTTAATACATGGCACAGGCAATCATTTAATGTCACTGTGAAAGAAGTACCAGCCAGGATTTATCTCAAGAGAAATGCAAAGTAACATTCAGACCTTCTTTAGTAAAAGTTTTGCATTAAAAGTTGTATTAATGGAAAAGGGAATACCGCGTTGATGAGTTAGTATTGACAGGGAAGAATTAAAAAAGTGAGTTTTTTAACTTTTTACCAAAATGAAGCATGGCCATATCTTGGAAGTTTTGAAAAGGAGCTTATAAATTCTACTTCTACTTCTATTTATTTAATTATTTATGGCAACATTGTGAACAGAAATGGTGTCATAGGAATGATACAGACTTGTGTCTGGATATTTTCTATATTGCCCAGCTTTGGAATTACAGCACATGTTACCATAATTACAACTTAGGTGGCTTAATGTGTTTTATTCCTCACTTTTAATTATTTTTTATCTTCCCCTTCCTTTTTTTCTATTCACTCTACTTCCTGCAGCATTAGCCAGAGTGAATAAGAAATGAATTATGAAACTTTATTGATTCAAAGTGTCAAAGGCGTGCACTTGACAAGGTGTATTTCTAGGCAAAGCAATCTGTGCAGCACCTCCTGGCATACAAATACTGTTTTGCATGTCATAGGGGTGGACAGGATAGGAACACTGTGCAGACATTTGCTCATAGTTTTGCATAGAAATCAGCTGGATGTTAAGTTTGCTGGTCAATTAGAATACTCATGAATCAAGCTCAATTACGTAATGTTCCACATGCGAGAAGCAAAAAAAAGATAGACATTGTAACTGCTTACATGTTTTTTAATTTCCATGCTCATCTCTGGAAAATGTGAAGATGGATGATCTGCTTTAGAGTTACCAGCCAAAAACTTCTTGTTAAAGCTGATTTTGTTTTTCCATCTCAACAAGCTGGGTTTAACCAACTCAATAATTCACAACAACTTTTCTTTTTTTTCTCGCCTATTTGTTTCTCCTTACTTGTTACTGGCCCAAAGCAGCCACAAATCTGCTCCCCAAGTTTGATATACAATATTGAAAGTGCCATTTAGTAGTTAAATAAGCTGTTTAAATCTTCCAACAATATGAAGTTGTAATAAAGTAAGTTAAAGACATTAGACAAGAGAGACAGTCTTGTTTGCAGGGTTCTCAATAAATCACCATTTTGGCATAAAAATACATTCTGTTCCATTATGGTAATATTTTGAATTATGTGCGTACAACCCGAAATAAACATGAACAAATTGCCCCCGTTTTTTCTTATTAAAATATATGTATGGCAAAACATGTGCACACATTACATTCAATATTACTAACAGTCATCGAGGAAATTCATTGAGCGGGGCTTTTTTTAACCAATGTAGTAAATTTGTAATGCTTCAGATGTTACTGGGTGTTTTTCACCTTGACATGAACCCAAAAGAAAATTTCAAGATGTACTCTCAAGAAGTGATAATAAACTAGAAAGACCTCAATTTAGGGACAATCACATCATATCAATTGTTTGGGATTTTTTCTTGATAAAATTGTAAAAAAAAAAAAAAGTGTGAAAAATTTTCTGCACAGCCATCTAAAAGTGACAAAAACTACTTTTTCAATGTTTTGGGATACACACAACCTACAACTGGAGACTTTGCAACCAATTATTGGCTACAAAACATGTAAATACCAGTTTGATCTGTGTTGGAACACAGCAGGATACAGTGTGTCATGTCCAAAGCAGTTGTGGCTGAAGTATTGTGTGTTCTCTGAGCATTTGTCACTGGTGTAATAATTTCCAAGGCATAACACAGATCATAACTCTTGCTTCATTTTAGCAATCGGCTGTGCAAACAAAGTGGGAGGAATGATATTCAGACAACAATGAATTAACCATCCAACCCATTTTTTTATGTTTTTTTTTTTTTGCAATCCAGTTGTAGCCACGTTCTATTTACATTTACAAAGTCAATTTTGTCCTGAAACAATTTTTTTCATACATTTTGAGAAAATGAACTAATAGGGACTCAGACTTAGTCTCCATTTGAATGTATATAAAATCTAAGGTGGAGACATTGAAGATGTCAGCTCATTTGGCAAAAGAACTTATCTAAAGGTTTATGACAGCTGCTGTTAAAGTGAGAGTTCCTATATGCCTCTATTCTAAGTGTCCCCACATACACTCTTGGCAGTGGTATGAAATATCAGCCACGTTCTTGCAAATGAAGGGGACACTGCTGACAAGTTGTGCCTTGATTAATGAACAGGCATGGTTTCAGCTACAACTCTGACCTCATCCCAGACAGCCTACATGTGTAGGTCCAAAACATAATATACTGTCTGATTAAATGTGACTCCATGGCCAAACTTTAATATTAATATGGAAAAACAAAGTCCCCAGTGACAAGGCATTTTGAATCTCAAATTATTTTTTTTTAAATGAAAGGGAAAAAATGACAATTGAGAACATTTTAAATGGTGTATTGAATGCAAAAGTTTATCTTTTAAATACCGGCATTGTCATGATAGTGGTAATTGGATGGTGGTATGGAAGGATGCCAACATGATGGTGGTGAAGTACGACCCAGATGCATAGCCAGTTTATTGCAGTAGTATAGAACCAAACATAGTTCTCAACAGCATGAGGGGACAAGCAGAAAGAGGGCCAAGAAGATAGGGCCTCAGCAGAAAGAGGGACCAGAAGATAGGAGCCCAGCAGGACGAGGGACCAGAAGGTAGGAGCCCAGCAGGACGAGGGACCAGAAGGTAGGAGCCCAGCAGGACGAGGGACCAGAAGGTAGGAGCCCAGCAGGGTGAAGGACTAGAAGGTAGGAGCTCAGCAGGGTGAAGGACCAGGACAGCAGGGTGCACCAGGGGCAGGGTAAGGGACCAGACATGAAGGGGAAGCAGCTCTGCTGCCCAATGCAGCAGGGTGCAGCAGAATGATCTGACAAGGAAGTTAAGGACACCAGGGTTTAAATAATCTGGAGGAAGACAGGACACACCTGGAGACATAAGGGAGAGACGATTGGGACCAGGTGTGCAGAATTAGGGTAGAGGTCAGAAATTGGGGGGAGGATATGTTCCAAATGAGAGGAGGACCATGACAGGTATGTGTATTTGCAGTTTTAGATGATTTTTAAAATAATAAAATTGGCAAGCTCAGTAATATATATAGGTAATTCGCATTAGTTTTAAAAACCATCAGTTTATTTAATGTAAATTCTAAAAACAAAAAGGCAGATTTTTCAATTCCATCTGATCTTTTCAATAACAAGGGACAGGACAGCACAATTTTTGTGCACATTTTTGCACAAATAGTTTACCCAACAATTTACTGGTAATTTACTGGTAATTTACTGGTAATTTACTGGTACAGTTGCTTTATACCAACCACTCTTGTTTAAGTGGTTAGATTTCCTGACTGTGGGCCTGCTGGTTAGACAGGAGGTCTAGACTAAATAAACAACTTGCTTCTTCAGAAATCCTTTGAATGGAACATCTTCACAAACAAAGTATGGAAACAATTATTCTGAGCACTCTAGTAATCCTCTACACATTGAATTTATGGATTCCGAATTGCATTAGCATTTATCACAAGTTTTATGGTGACCAACAGCTGTTCAGAAGGGGATTTTTCCTCCACATAACAGTGCCACGAGTCGAGTATTTCCATCTCACTCTGTTTGTGTGTGTCTTCGTTTTGGAACAAGTTTCCAGGGAAAATACTGCAGAATGGCAGATCTGTTTCATACTCACTGACAAAAAAAGAAATGTCAGTGAAATAACGGTCGTGGTGACACAGAACATATTTTATAATCAAAAGGTTCGTGTTGTGCCGTCCACCTTTGTTACTTGTAGACAGTTTCAGTTGTTTGCGGTTCATTGTGTTATCATTCTAATGTGTTCTGCTGTGAAGGCATTAGCACTTTGTTTTCACCCTAACATTGAGGAAATATGGTGCTATTAGTTCAGTGCAGCTATGATTCCTGCCCAGATTAGAATGTCATATAGTTGTAAAAAAATTTGGAATATAGTGTGTCTCAGTCTGGTGCTGGAATAAGTACTGCTCTTCATCTAGAGTGAGTTTACAAGTGTGTGTTTAAAGTTTTGATTACTTGATGAAGATATAAGGCAGGGTCACTGGTATTTACATGACTAAAAGAAATTGAAAACCCTGGGCAGACAAAAAAAAAAAGTTTTCAGGTAGAGCAAAGCTAAAGTTCTTTTTATGTCTTGTCCTCGCAGCCATGGATTCTGATTTATTCAGGGTTTTTTTTTTTTTTTCAAACAAAATCTCCCTAATTCTGAGATTAAAGCTATCTAGAGATATCTATCAAGAATTATTATGACCTAGGTTTTTAATTAATATCTTTAGTAGTTGTAGCATCAACATAAGAAAGACAAATGGCTGGAATTTCATTCAGAAGGAATATTACAACAAATCCTGCAGTCAAAAAGTATCAAATGATGAAAAAAAAATGGATGTTTCAAGCATTATATTTTCAACAAAAAATAATTTATGGCTTTCAGTTTGGGTTTTTCTCTCTTTTAGTTCTGTTTATTTTATTATTTTCTGCACATGAGCCTTAAAATGCCTCCAACCTCTGTTTGAGATATTGCAGCAAATATCCAAAAACCACCCGGACATCTAGAAGAAAGATTACCGTTTTTAAAACCCACCAGTAAAAATCAAAATGTCAGATTGAGCACTGACTGCTCAATAATGCACTCCAAAATGTACTTTTCATAATAAAACAAGACTAATTGAGTTGTCCCAACTATTTCGCTCAGTTACACACTTGACGTAACAATATAACACAAAGTGGCATATTCTTGTATTTGTTCATGACCAGTTCCACGCTGGGTATTACATTTCCACATATGGATAATTAAATTAGACTCATAATGGTAAATGGATCAATGCAGAGTCGTGAAACACAATGTTTCAGTTGAAAAGAGGAAAGAGAACTGAAACCTTTACATGGGATGTGGTTAACTCTGTGACCATACCAAATACAAAGATGCAAGAGAAGCCTTTGAGGTCAGCAATGAGACCTTTCTGCCCCACCTCCTACCCATACACATTCACACACCGCTGTAATACCCCCACTACCGTGTCCATTATCTGGGTGGCTTCAGGCTTGGCTGTAAACATAACTCTAATGGACTGGACTCTTTGATGTGGTGGCCTTCCCTGCCCCTCTTTTTTTTGTTTTGTGACCTGCCCAGCCCTGTCCAACCATTCACAATACACACTGACTGCAACCCAGCTAGTCAGCCAAGGAAAACTGTCATTCAATCCAAGTCACGCTCACGTGGCAGCACTTTCAGTGTCTCCGCAGGGATTTGTGGCATTGTAACTTTACAACACACACTCAATCTGCTCCTCTGTCCATCAACCAGTAACTCTCGTTCATAAAACCCACTTTGATCCCCTACACTCCCTAATTACTCTAATTGCAGATGTTACTCTGCAGCCTCTGTCCATTTATTTCTCTTCCCTGCCCTTACTTTAAGATGTCATCCTTATCAGCGTTTTCAAACTAATGGACTCGTGTGTTTACACTGACTGGTGCAAGTGGTGATAATGTCTGTAAACTAATCTCATAATTGTTTCGGCTTATTTCTCGGGGCATGTCGTCCTCATTATCTACAGCTTTAGCCTAAGTGAGTTTATTTGTACCATGTGTGTGTAAAAACGCAGGGTTCCCCACATTGTTCAAACAACTAACAGCTATGCAGACTTTGCGTGCTTTGTCTTCAGTCATTTGTGTTTTGTGTAGATGATTCAAATCAGTTATCTGGACAGATAGGGTTATTCAGTGTTTAAATTTGCCCTGCAAAAATACTGGACATCAGATAAAAAAGCGAATGTAGGAGGCTAATTTTAAATCTTGAAAACAGCATCTTTATATTTTTGTGTTTTCATTAGCATTTTTTCATAAATTGGAGTTAATAGTCAGTAGAGATCGTCTGCTTCAATACATTTTTTACAACATGTTTGTTGAGCTTTTTTACACAAATATGACAAAAGCCGCTATAGTTTGTTTTACCCAAAAACTCAACTGAGGCCCTCAAATCTTCTCAAATTCCCCGGTAATGCTTTTGGAAATAAATGAGTCTTTCCAAGGCCACACATCATGCCATTACTTCTGTTTATATTTTTCCAAAATAGACCAGTTGTTCTCCTGACATCAAAATCCTGAAAATACATATCCAAAATGATAAGTCTTGCTTTTTAAGAAACTTCAACACCAACTAAGTTGTAAATAATTTGCATCAAACACTTCCAATAATTTAGATTTTAGGGCATTGCCAAAAACAATGGAATTATGTGCTCTTAACTCTTGCACTTTTATTCTAGATATCAGTAAAGTCAGGGGAAGTTTGACACCATGATTGAAAAAGACACATTCTTGTATTTATGATTTTTTTTTATGAGCTTTCTGAAAAAAAAATCCCAATCAGTAATGTAAATATTTTCCCACGAGTCCTTATTTCATGATTTTAACTACACTAGATTCTTTTGCTTCAATACATCAGTGTACGGTATGTTGAAACTAAAAACTAATTTCTACATGTGAGATCCAATTGAACTCATGAAATGTATTTTCCACCATTTTTTTTTCACAACCACCTCGAAAGTTTTAAACAAAAAAGAAATGACTGAAGTTTTTATTGTTTCTTGGCCTGTGGTTTATTGGCCCATAAACTGTGAGCTGGAGCAAGATATTTGAAAGCTAACCACATCGTCTATTCAAAGTTGGACTAGCTGACTGTGGCCATCTGAACATCTCTACGTGTTATGCTATTCTAAGGCAATGTACTTACTGTATCTCATTTACTTATGTCTGCAGCCGATGAGTTGGATTAAACATGCATTACATCATGGAAAACAATTTCTAATGCTCATACATATTTATAGAGTGATATCAGTCTTCTTCAATGTGGGTGGACATTAACACTATCAAATAACAACAAATATATACACACATTTAGAGGCACACAAAGAAGTCTAAGTACTCCAAAGTATTGGCCAAGTCATGAACACCTGTTCCACTGGTATCCGACAATCCGGACATGCTGCCCCATTAGGAGACATTTGACCCTTATGGCTCTGTCGACAAGTTGGAAACTCACTCCATCTTCAGCCACATTAACAAAGAGCAACAGGTTGAAGATTAAATTATTAATTTTCTTCAATAATTAATTGACCATTACTGTTAATCGACTGTGACAGATTCATACCAGAGTTAATTAAATTACAATCCCTTTTTCAAATAAAATAATTTGCACATTACTCAAGTAAAGTTTTTAGATTAAACAAGCTGCAAAAGGGTTCAATGTGGAAGAAAAAAGTTAGACTGTGCAAAAATGAATAATGCTACAGGTGATTTAGTAAAATAATTAAACTTGTGAATTGTGAGGTCTGACTGAAGCCAGTTTGCCCATGTATAATATTGAAACAATGATACCAGTTGACCACCATGCACTTGTATGCAATGTGTCTAATGGATTTTTAAAAAAGTGACAGATAAAATCAAAGTTTAGCTTCATATACCCAACTTTTGACCCACACTTGACTGCCACCTCACTTGTTTTTTTCTTGCTTTTGCAAATACAAGACAAAGGACCAAACTTCAATGATTTGACAAAAGCTTAGAAAACTCATAACATTATATTAAACATATGTTGCGCATCTAAAACTAACACTGCTTCACTGTCTATAACAAGAAAAGGGATTATAACCTTCATTTTTGCTGTTTTTTTACTTATCTTGAATGTGTCCTTAGGTGATACTGCATCTTTTGAACCGCAACCCAAATCAGAACAGATGGATTTTCTCCCTAATGTTTAGTGGATGTATGATATCCTTTAAGCTCAGCTCTTTTTATTCACTTCATACAACATTCCTGCTCCAAATTAGAGCAAATAAAGTTTGGAGGACTAATATAAACAAGTCAGTGTTCGCTTACAGCGATCTTTGGGGGTTGTTTGGGGTAGATGTTTCAAGGCTGTGTGGGTACATTAGGGTGAAGTCAGGGAGCAGATGACAGAGTGTGTGTGATTAGGGATTTAGCTGCCTGCTCTAACAGCTGGGGGTCGGCTGGAATAAATGTACTTTAAAAGAAGTGAGGCAGCTTAGGGATTAGCCAAACTAATGACATCCTGCTGAGCAACAGTGTACAAAATATCTGAGAAAGGGTTTAAGTTACAGTTTTTACATTGAGTGTTAAGGCTGTTTTGACTTACTCACCTGCAAATGCATGCCTTTGACCTGTTTAAAGAAAAAAAACTAGCAACTCCATGTTGCCTGTCAGAAAAAAGCAACTTTTAATGGCTTAATTTTATCAGAAACAAACAAGTACTGTATAATATCCAGACCAATTAAGAGAAAAGACATCCAACACAGGAAGTTCACAACAACTGCTATTGTGTTGCCATTATGTTATCATCCAGGAAGTCCTTCGGGCTTGTCTGCAGAAGTGATTGAGGAGCTGTGCATGTTTACTCAGCGAGCTTGTGTTGTGTTGTCCCAGCTGGTCCATCGGAGAATGGGGGGCCTGCAGCCAGAGCTGCGGAGGAGGGGAACAGACACGGCAGGTTAAGTGTGTCCAAAAAATCAGCCGGACTAAAGAAGACACTCTGGCAGACGCTTATTGTGTCCAGCCCACCCCATCTCACAGGCAGACCTGCAACCCACAGAGTTGCCCTCCAGTTTGGACTACCGGGCCATGGTCACAGGTAAGCTAGTAAAAGTGCCTGTTATGTGTAAGAGGGATCGTTTTCCTGATGGGACTTTGAATTGTAGTACAAAGCATTACTCCACGACTAGAAAAACACACTTTATAGTGTTGTTAACTGGACTTAGGGTTGATGGCTTTACCACATTTTATGACAGCGATATCAGTGACTTTAAACAGTAAATGATCCCCCTGAGACCTCCAATGATTTGTTCTCACGCCAACACACACACACGCTGTCTGTAGTGACCTGCCTTTGTAACGCTCATTTGAACAGAATTAGGTGTTCTTGTATTTTCTTCTTGATGAGGTATAATCACACAACTTCACACTTACTTGATGTTTTGAAACAATCTTCAAATTTTAAGTTTGATCCTAATTAATCTTTAGTGGGTTTTTTTTTTTATATATATATAAAAAACTTTATTTCAATAAACCAGAAAGTTTGTTGGTTGTTTGAAGGAACTATTTCAAAGAGGCTACTAAGATTTTAAAAGAAGTTTTAGAGAACATGTTTTGTGGGAAAGTTGGTTTACTTTATTTAACAAGGACAGTGTGCAGCAGCACTGGTAAACGAAAAGAAGCATTTTACTCATGCAAAAATGACTTAGGTTTTGAAAGTGTATAAAGTGCATCCTTAAATGATTGTAATGTCTTTTCATTTTAGAAGCTAGTCTTGGACAGCTCATCATAAAAGCTTTGTCCACATTTCGGCAGGTTCTAGTAACTTATCTATTCAATTAACAGTGATATTGACCAGAATAGGACCAACTAACCCGGATAAAAATCAAGATTTATCATGTTATAAAAATGGCAACAGTTTCAGACAAAAAACAGTTAAAAGTCAATAGTTGTATTCAAAATCTCATTACGCAACTTCTTCTCCCTGTAATCAATATTGGAATAAACTTGAACTTTTGTTAATTAGAAAGCTTTATGTTGGTAAAAAAAAAAAAACAAGAAGTTTATTCACAGATTGGCTAAAAAGGTTAAGTAAAGTATTTGATATGTGACTTTATTTGGGTGTTCTTTTACAAAACTGTCATCAAACAAAAGAATAAACCAGCTCCAATGCTGTTGTGAAACTTCCTTACTGTGTGTTTTGGAGCTTATAATTGGTTTGGTTGTTACTGTCCTAAATTAAAGCAACTTTTTAAATATTTTAAAACTCCATGATTTACCCAAAGATTTGAAAATTACATGTAAAACATAGAATCTAAGAATGCTTAAAATAGATCTAGTAAGGAATCACTGAGCTGAATATTAAAAGTGTCTTATACTTGTAGTGTCTTGCCGTGTCTCGATTGTGCTTTCTTTTATTTGGCAGTGTTCACGCAAGTGTGGCAGTGGTTTAAAGAAGAGGACTGTGGTGTGTATGAGCACCTCTGCAGGTGTTCAGAGCCGCACACTTTCAGACAGTCAGTGTGCAGGCCTGCAGAAACCTGCCAGTCAGGAATCCTGTTTCATCAAACGCTGCCAGAAACAGCGAAAGGTCCAGTGGTTTGTCTCCACGTGGCAAGAGGTAGCTCGGCCAAACACCATCTAGTCTGGAAGAAAATGGGGAATTTGCTTATATGGAGTAAAATATGTGCTGAGTATTTTATAAATTTGAGATAATTTGCATAAAATTATCTGTATCTTTTTATCCAGTGTTCCACAACGTGTGGTCCTGGCCTTCAAACACGTTTAATCAAGTGTGCAGAGAAGGTTTGTAATCAGATTATCTGTGTACATGTAAATATTTATAAAGCATTGCATTTACCAGCTTCTGATTTTTATAATCTTTTAGTTTTATTTAATGTTGTCTTTACTTATAAATGAAATACTTTGTCATTGTGCCCTGGAAATATCACTAAATTTCACACGTTATTTTTAAAGGATACAGCTGGAAAATACAGGGAGCTGGCAGCCAAGAAATGTCACCACATTCCCAAACCCACAGCTGAACTCCACAGGTCTTGTAAACTTGCTGATTGTCCAGCCCGCTCACTCCTGCCTGTCCATCGATCAAGAACACTTCACCGCACTTATCCACCTCAGCCTCCTCAACCACCCCCACGTCATCTGCCTCCTCCAGAGTGGAACCAATCTTCATGGTCTCAGGTTGGTCCACCTTTGAAAGATTTGAATCTCCTCAAAACTTCTAAATATAGTAAAGTTCCTGCTTGTTCACCATTCTTAACAAGATTTGGAGAGTTGTTCATTTGCCTCTTTTTCCTTGAAACAATAAAAAAAAAAGAAAAAAGAAATACAGCATGCTGCCATGTAACAATACCAAATCCTCTTAAATATGTTTTCTCATACAGTGTACAGTCACATGTGGTGGTGGGGTTCAGATCAGGACTGTTCAGTGTCAAGTGCAGGGGAAGCATTCTTCTGGTTGTGCCCTTCATCTAAAACCCTCAGAATCCCAGGCCTGCAATACAAACTTCTGCCCACAACCTGAGAAGAAAGGTACAAATATGCTAACCTAATTTACTACATGTTTTTTTTTTCATAGAATTTTCTAATTGAATAAAAATAAACTTCTGATTAATTTCTTTTATTTTTTGCTCCACAGATCTTGTGTGCAGAGATTATTTTAACTGGTGTTATTTAGTGCCGCAGCATGGAGTCTGCAACCACAAGTTCTACGGCAAGCAGTGCTGCCATTCCTGTTCAAATTCAAACCTTTAGACTTCATTGTATCCATGAGCTTGAAAAATGTTTGTTTCCCGATCGGGGTAAGCACTGAACACTAAGTACCTTTATGTGGACGTATAAGTGAGGAGTTCTTTCTTCTCCCTGAGATGCTGGGCATCTGGATGCAGGAGTCTGATGCTGGCGCCAGTAAACAGGACTGAAATGAGTGTGATGAATCTTGGTGACGCAAGAAGGACTACAAGATAACTAAAAAATTTTTAGTTTGAAGTTTTTTATTCACTTCAATGTTTCACAACCAAACTAATTATGACAAACTAGAAACACACGATTGTCTTCTGTTTAATTTTGTTGAAAAAAAAGGAGATTTCACTCTAGAATGGAATTATAAACCTAACCATTAATAATTATCTCACGAATGTGATAATATTACCTATCTTGATTTCTTAAAGAAAAAGGCACAAACCTTACTGATGATGTCTTAAACAGATGTTATGAATAGGCCTGATTAAAATCCAGTGTTTTGTGTCTGAATTAAGCAAATGACCTTCTTTTTTCACACAATGGTGCTACGACTTTTTAATTTTGTTTCCTAGAATTATTATGAAATGCTTGTTATTTCAGGAAATGGTTCATGAATTGTGTTTTCTGTGTTCAGTATTGTTTTATTTATTGGTTTTCCAATAGAAAATTGCAAAATGACTGTATAACTTTGCAATGTAAATGCAAAAATTTTGTTTTTTCACAAAACCCGATCGCCAAAAACTGTCTTTTCATATTGTGTTGTACTACTATTCAGTAAATTCACTTGTGTTTTGGTCTTAAAATCATTTCATTTGAACAAAGAAGCAGCTGCAACTTTAACTGAGTATGTTTCAAAAGTCAACAACCCTCAATTTGTTGTCATGCATTATTACACAAAATGGTCTTGGGACTTCAGAGCGGATGATGGTTGTTACTTTTTGAAACGTACATTGCACATTGAATAATTTCACCAAATGTGCATCAAAATGGTAAGCCAGCTGCATCATGAGTTGTGGTGTCATATTTTGATGTAAGCGCAACTGAATTTTATGCTCTGACTGTTTAAATGATTCACACACGAATAAAAAAGGAAACTTGATCTCGTCTTTGGCCGGCTTCAGAAAGGTAAAGTGCTGTCGTTCATCTGAGCCATAGACTTTGCCTTGCAGATTTTTAATGTCATTTGTTGTGTATGGAGGCTAGAATGTTTTTGTATTTCTGTATTTGTACTACACAGTTTTGTAACTTCACATTTATTAGTTGTCATGTAAGTTTGTAAATTGAAGCATATCTTAAATCTTCTTGGATGTTATTTATTGTCTTTTTTTTTTTTTCAAACAAAGTAAAATCTGTAAATCCATATGGTTAAGTCTCATTGTTTTCTTTTTGTGACCGGCAAAGTATAATTGTTAGTAGATAGGCATTGTTTGCTACAAAAAATGGTAATGTCTTTGTAATATTTGTGTGAAAGTGAATTTTTTACTTATTTATGAGTGTGAATAAGTCAGATTGAAAAGTTTGAACACACAGAAAAACTACCAGTTAGATTGAACATAGATTTTCAACAGAATTAGTCTCTTAAATAATGTAATTTTCTTGTTAATAAATTTCATCGTCCTAACCACTTATTCAATTTATTTGTTTGTAGGGTGCCGTTGCATATTCTTGCTAATATTGGGTGAGAAGCAGGGTACAGCCGGTACAGGTCAGAACGAGTTAAAAGAACGGCATCTCCAAACTGGATTGGCAAGGCCTCATTATCCAACCTACAGGCTGAAAAAGTGTCCAGTGAACAGAGGTCAGAGACCCCTGCTTTAGTTGCTAGCCTTGGTGATGAGTGAATAGATGGATGAATGAATAAATCCTTTACCAAGTTTCGTGCCTGGGAGTAAAGTATTTTTTCATTTGCTGCTGGATCTGTCACCAACTTTGGCTGAACTGCATCTCCTCAGTATTAATTACGGGGGAGATGCCGTCTAACCTGTTCGTTGTTTATTTTTGTGACTCTGCAAATCCCCATAGTTCTTCTTTACATGTAACTGTGCAGCTGATGTATAACATGCCACGACAAAGCTTAAATGAAATATGATGAGGCTTATACTCCTTTAAACTAATGCTAGTTTTTGGCGTGCAGTGGAGTGCAACATCTGAGCCAGGAGTTTCTGGCAAACGGTAATGCCACTGTCGTATCAGCCATTTCAACACATATGACATATTGTGTCTGGACTAAACTCTTTAGTCATCTTCTCTCAACTCTGGGAGACACAGGTGGTAAGGAACAAAATAACATCTGCCATAATCCCTCAGGCACTATCTTAACACTTTCATTGGCAAACAGGAATTGTATGTGCATTGTAATGACAGAGATACAAATAATAGTAAGAGTAAAGGTGTGAACATTCATTTAGCATAATCATCTTAACAAATAATTATCAGAAAGTGGAATTCTAATCACACCAAAGTATGAGGATTAAAGAGATCAATCTTTTCTTTTGTCTATACAATAATAGCAATCTGACAAAAGCTTCCTGTAACCAGGACTCATTCTAAATGTTACCTTACAGGCAGGTAACACAGGAGATTATCTGTGTGAGACACAGGAAGATAGGAAGCTTGCACAGCACTCACCTCTTCACTTTAAGGAGCATGCCTATCTCTAACTACATCTTTCAGGAGGGAGCTGGCCCCTTAGCCTCCAGGCTACACTCTGAAGGTTCAGCTCAAGTCACAGACTCATTATCTTTCTGTCAGGTTGCACCTACAGCAATTCCAACAAAATTACTGCTCAGATAGGACCCACTGCAAACAAAATTTTAGAATTATTGGAAGCCCAAAAAAACATGACATACAAATGAAAAAAAAAAAACCCCAAACTGTGATTTTGATTAGTAATGACAAATAAATAATCCAGCTTATCCAGAGGGGGGAATCTGATTCAATGTAATGCTATAGATGCAAAATGCAACAATCCTGAATAATTTACTATAAACAATCAATTTTAGTTCACTTGTTCTGTATGTTTGACAATTACTGAGCACTATACATGTAATGGCAAGAATCATAAAAAAGACCAAAAAGATCCTACCTAAGCTCAAAGTTATCTAAACTTAATTTCCCACTGATGATACAGTATTCAACAGCAGGCCAGTGCTTGTAATGGATACAGTGCTAATCTGATAAGAGGTTCACGACGAATACAGTATATATTTGTCAATGTATATTAAAATAAGGATTGCTATCCATTCTGCACATTAGAATTTTATAAAAGCATTGAAAAGTTGGTGGAATAAAAATTTTAGAATTTTTTTTTGTGTTATATTCAAATAAATGGTCACAACTTTATAGTCTCCTTTATTTCATGGCTGCTATTGTAAATGATTAAAGTAATTATCAATAAACTATTTAACTAGTACGTTACAGCAGCATTCTAATCGTAAAAAATAGTACAAGCAATAAAGGAAGAAAACATAACTATACAAAAATAAAGAATAACATTTTAAAAAAGGAATAATGTGAAAGTAAGAAATAAAACAAGTCATATCATTTCAAATCTTTTGGGACGCAGTGCAAACATAAAAGTGATGTGCACTCAGGGTACATGACAACAAAAGAGAAAAAAAAAGAATATTAAGAAACTTAAAGAAGTATTAATATTTTCCACAGTAATGTGTCAAAAATGCATTTGGAGTTTGACTGAATTATTCTGCCATTTTATTGAGCATAATTGGTCGTTTATGAATTTTTCCAATCAAATCCAGGACAGATGCGGCGGGCGAGGCATGGGCAAACTGTACCTCGCATTTGATTGCATGATCCAATACAAATTAGGTGGCTTATTGCATGCCAGTTTCTGTTTATCAGCATGTCACTAGTATCAACTTTACAGAAAAACTCATTACATACCAAAACTTTCTGCAGTCTATGTAGTGTACTGGGTTTTATGTAGAGATGGGAAATGAAGCCTTGTGAAGCATTGACAAATTTGAAGTAAAATTGTATGAAATGGGTTGAATCTCCGAGGACCCTGAAAAATACTGGCCTCCAGTGGACAATTTGCGACTCATAATTTGGGAACCCAAAACTATTTCCTTGTCAGAAATAGAAATGTATTTTACATTTGAATAGATAGAAAATTAACACGATTTATATCTCACATGTTTTTATTCAGAAATAAAACCTTTTTTTAACAGTTGAAGACTTTAGTTCCTATATGGTTCATTAATTCATTAGCTTTGGGAATTATTGCTTTTCATGGAACAGAGGATGCTGGTATACAAAGATATTTCTGAGGCAGTCTCTATAGATTAACAAGCTGTATTTTAAAAGATTCCCAATATTTTATGGGATCATCACATCTCGCGATATGCTGTTTCTTCAAGTTTCTAAAAAACATGCCACACCATGAAAAATGGTTGGTCATGTTTAATAATGACACCGAGAAGACACCTAGCCCCCACTTCTCCCACCATTGGCGCCGTTGAAGGGCAGCCTGCTGCGGTGTAAGGAGTGCAGCAAACAAATTTCCCCGGTGAGGGATGAATAGAGTAATTCAAAATAATCAAAATAATCAAATAATCATATTAACAAAGGCCTCATCCGGCATCCCCTGTTTGGACTCTGTAACTGAAGTGTGTTCAGTGAAGTGCGGTGAGGTTGAGTAGTAAGAACTGAAAATGCATCTTATTTCAGGATTCCTCGGGGTTTCTGACCTTGATTTGTTTGGTGGGAAATCAAATTCACTATTTTTAATCAATAAAAAAGCATAAGCCTTACTCCAAATGCATTTTAACACACGTGAAAATATTAATATTTCTTTATGTACACTTTCTTTTTTTTTCATGATAGTATGATGATTAAATGTCATATGTCTGCAAAAAAAATATGGTCGCTGATCGTACAATAAAGAGCAGAGAAAGTCAGCAGATGAGGCATGCGTTTACCTCGCCTCAACACAACGGGGCGCAAGCAATCTGGCAGGTTCGTTCTTTCTTTCAGCGAGAAAGAACGTGAAAGTTCTTCTTTAGACATGTGCTCACGTTTGACATTCAGATTGCCAAGAGGATCGGATGGGTTCGGTCCCCTGGTTGTAATGATTCTTGAGGAGAAAGATGTTAGTTGTGAAGAATATAAGTAAAATAGTTGGCGATAATGCACGTATGACTGTGCTTTCGCGGTTTTTTGAAACAGTCCGTCAGTCTAGTGAGACAGAGAGATTGTTAAAATAAGAGAAAAGGAGAACAACATCTACAGCTTAAAGCACTTTTTTGGTGAAGTACCGGCGGATGGACTTTAATTATACGTAAAGGTAACGCCACAACCGGTTTTAAGTGTTTGTTTGTTGTTGTTGTTGTTGTTTTTATTACGGTCGGAATGATTACAAAATAGTGTTTGATAAATACATGTTTTTCCTGAATTCTTTTTTTCCCTTTTTGTCCTTACCATTTTAATAGAAAATCTTCTTTAACATATATTAAAGCACCAGAATTTAAAGTTTGAAAAGGAACAGAAATATTTTACTGTTGGTCACAATTAAATCTTTGTATTTTAATTTGTTTACAGTATTTATGAATTTCTTAAAACTCTATCGCTATAAAAGATAGGTCTTCCGTTCCGTCATATAACATACATATAACATACATTCCACATATAACATACATATAACATACATTCCACATATAACATACATATAACATACAAAGAACAAAGATAGTTTGTTGGACAAATCTGTTCCTGTGCATTTGTTTGTGAGTGGAATTGAAAGAGGAATACTGTTGGGACATGAAGCATTATCAGTAGTCATGTGCTATTTGATGATTGGTGAAATACAATGTATTTTTCAGTTCTTATAAATATAAATCTGACTCTCGAGTCACTGCCAGACCAGTCAGGAACCTCTCCACGAGACAGAATGTGCACAATTTTGATAAAAGGTGATCCATTGCGTAATCCAGTTATAATGTGCAAATAATGTATAACTTTATTTAGATTTCAAATTTGACTCTTTATAAAAACAGCAAATGCTCTTGTGTATCAGTTTTTTAGCCTGTGAGGAAAATATATATTTTTTAGTACGACAGCGCCTTCTACGGGTAGAGTGAACAAATATCACGTGAATCAAGTCAACACCGAACATGAAGTTACTAGAGTGTCTTTACTGTGTTTTCAAGATGATTAATGTGTACTTTGCGAGTGAAAGATTAATATAATAACTAATGATTGAGTCCGAGCATTTTAATTTGAAAAATATAGTTCCCTGACCGGGAATCGAACCCGGGCCGCGGCGGTGAGAGCGCCGAATCCTAACCACTAGACCACCAGGGACTGTGTATACTGTGTGTATAATTATAATATAATATGTATTGTGTATATTTTTTTATTATAATAATCTGACGGACAGACATTTGTTTTTTTGGTCCCACATATAACATACAATATATATACTAACATAATATACAATTTATACTAATACACTAATCGAAGGTCATTCTAATGCTATTTGCTTGAAAATGCCTTGAATAATTGCTCTCAGTAATTTAATGAGAACATGTATTCTTCCTATTTAAAAAAAAAATTTTTTTTACTTTAAAATGGATTAAATTTAATTTTATGAATGAAAAACGAAAACGTCTTTCACAACACAGCGCATGCGCAACGTCATTCCATCCCATTCAAATGTTTGCCTGAAGAAATTTTACTTTCTAAATAGCAGTTCTTAATATACCATTCAATATTTTGATAGGTTTTTTTCTGTTAAACAAAAACAACTCAGATTTTTTTCTTAAAATACGTCAATTTAAGATTGAGATTTTTTTTAATCTTCTAATTTTTTCAAAGGCATTCGACAAAGCCTCCTTAATGGGGTCTTGTCGGGGTCCTTGATCAACGTGGGACACACGAAATGTGTTGTGTTCATTTATTCTGGAGTACTATACAAAAAGACATTGTCGATCTACTAAATGAGATATAATCGTAGTTTTGAGAGAGAGATTATGTTAACTGATATAATGTCTGACGACAGCATAGCAACCATTGCTATGGACGCTAGTTGTGGAAACTGTCCAAACTGTTCTGTTTTAAAGAAGGTGACGCTTTTCATTTCTTATATCAACACACTTTTTTGTTTTACCTTTAAATTGAAGTAATATCTTTCCGATGGTTTGAAACTTTCTATTGTTTTTACAGAGCCTGGTGGACTATAAGTTCTCTTTACTTGCACTGAAAAAGAAATTAAAAGTTGCTGAGTGAGTATTGACGAGTTGACATGGTAACTAATACCCTTAAATCAAAACCTGATCACTTGTTTAAAACATGCAGATTAGATGATGGTGTGCTTACTTAAAAAAGGGATTCTAGATATATTTGGGATATTTACTCTGGATCAGCGGGCATATATCCTAAAGGTCTGTATTGACAGTGAATGAATGTGCTGAACATTGACCAGATAGAAACTGGTAAAAAGTAGAAATATTATTACTTTGATTATTGTGATCTGTAGTGAGAGAAGGGAAGAGGTGGAGGTTTGCAGTAGAAAGAAGAGGAATGAAGATTAGTCAGAGTTAAGTCATACATTAACACATTTGTGTGAATGGGAGGAGTGAGGTTACAGGGAGAAGAGATAAAAGAAGGTGGGATATTTCAACAGCATCAACAGCCCAGAGCAATGAAGAGTGTGCAGTCAGGCTGGAACAGGTGGAGAGAAAAGTATCAGGTGTGATGAAAGCGTTTCAGCTAAATTGAAAGGAAAAGTGTACAAAACCTTGGTGAGGCCGGCCAGTGGCACTGAAGAAAAGACAGGAAACAGAGATGGAGGTAGCAGAGATGAAAATGCTGAGGATATATCTGGGAGTGACCAGGATGGGCAGGATCATAAATGAGTATATCAGAGGAACAGCACATGTTGGAGGTTTTGGAGATAAAGTCAGAGAGGCCAGACTGAGATGGTTTGGACATGTGTAAAGGAGAAAGAGAACACATCGGCAGAAGGATGCTGGGTTTGGTAACCCCAGGCAAGAGGCCTAGAGGAAGACCAAAAGGTACATGAATAATACAGTGAAGAAGGGCATGAAGATAATTGCCGTGACCGAAGGGGATGCAGCAAACGGGGTTAGATGGAAGAAACTGACATGCTGTGGCGACCCGTGAAGGGAAATGCCGAAAGGAGAAGAAGAAATTAAGGATCTTACCCTTGATTTAAAAAAAAAAATCCAATGCAAAGCTGGATCCTGATCCAAAAATGAAATGAGTAACTATTTTGTCCAAATTTAACAGGAAGCTTGTAAGGCTGCATTTTTCTTTTTTTATTTATGGTCTTTCTTTATTGGAGACAATGAAGAAATCAGAAGTCCTTTTATTGATCCCACTTGTTGGAAATTTGTGTGTTATACCAATTGAATCAGTTCAAATGAGTCTTTTATTGCTTTTTGATTTGTGAAGCGAGGCAATCAAGCTTCAAGAGCAGCTTGAAGAATTGAAGATAAAGTTGGTCAATCAAGAGAAAACGACTGCAGATTATGAGTTATTACGTGCAGAGCTGCATCAAAAGAAGGTTTGTTTCTTTCCTAAGACCACCAGAACTGACAGAAAAACACAAAATCCAAATGCTGTTTTTTTCCAAAATGCTTTTCTAAAAATTATTTTTCTCTTTTCCAAGATTTGTTTGAAAGGTTTTGAACAATTGTCTGAAAAAATGGAGAACTTGAAGCAAGAAAACATCGAAATACTAGAGGAGTAAGTAAAATAATAAAGCTGGTAAATATTAAAGATCGGATTTCTAGTAGGTTGTCATCAATTTCTTTTTTATTTGTTTCACTGTCTAGTAAAAAGAAGCTTGAAGACAAATTAAGAATTCAGAATGGTAATAAAAAACCTGCAAATTCACATGTAACTATCTTTTTTTTTTTATGATTTCTAAACTTAAATTTGTGAATATTGTAAATTCCATAGAGATCATTGAAGCACAGCGTCTTCAAATTTCCCAGCTGAGAAAGGAGATGGCTGCAATGGAAATTGACTTACTTGGTACGAAGGTAAGAAAATTTTATTTTTGCACATCTACGCAACAAAATACTATTAAGCCTTACTAAATTGTGTGTTTATCTGTGTTTCTCTTTGTTTCACCTCAAAGGCTTCACTGAAAGTTTCACTGACACAAGATGAGAAAATAGAAAAGTTGATGGTAGAAAATGCCGTTACAAAAAGCACGTAAGATGATTTTTTTTTTTTTTAAATCAAATTTTATTTATAAAGCACTTTTCAATCGAAGTTACACAAAGTGCTGAACAGAACACTAAAAACTTTATAATTATTATTTTAGTAGGCATGCATTTTTAAAAAACAATGTTTTTGTTTGCCTGATCTTTAATAAAGCAAAGTGATAACAATAACTTTTTTGATAATCAGTCTATCAACCATTGAATTATTTTATTAATGATAATAATAAATTTTATTTATATAGCGCTTTTAAAGACACTCAAAGACGCTTACATTATTAAAAACAAAACATCTTTTATTGAATATTGCAATAATTGTGGAGAACGAGATTTTGGATACAAGCGGTCGAAATGAGCTTCCTCCTCAGGGTGGCTGGGCCTTCAGTCAGAGATAGAGTGAGGAGCTCTGCCACCTTGGAAGAGCTCACAGTAGAGCCGTTGCTCCTCCGGATCGAGAGAAGCCAGATGGGATGGTTTATGCATCTGATTAGGATGCCTCCCGAATGCCTGGCTGGTGAGGTGTTTTGGACACGTCCGACCAGGAGGAGACCAAGGGGCAAGTCTCAGACTCGCTTAAGAGGCTATGTCTCACAGCTGACTGCGGAACACTGTGGGATCCTTCCTGGTGAGCTTGAGGATGCAGCCGGGGTGGGAGAAGCCTGGGTTTCCCGTCTGAGGCTGTTGCAATGTGATACTTTTTTCTTTACTGCATGATAATGTGAAATGAAATTTACATACGGATATGATAATGGAATGTGGGATGAAAGTTTCCAAAATCTTTTATTTCTATCTTTATTCCAGACCATTTTAAACGTCTTAGTTATCTTGCTTATTTATTTAGCCCTTTATGGGAAATCAATAAAATTGCTCTCTATGACCAAAATAAATGCCGCTGGCGACGTTTGCTAGATGCCATTTGTTGTTCTCAAGCAGTATTAAATAATTGATGACCAAAATTGTTTGTTAATACCTACTTTGTTAATATATATTTCATTCACTTGAATCGATAAGGTAATTTGATCCCTTTTGTAAACTAATCCCTCCTAAACAACTCATGTCTTTCTCAATTGACAGGTCAGAGAATCTGAAAATTCAAGTTAAAGGCCTTGAGGGTAAGATTGGCTATTTAATTTTGCTTGAATGTGAAACTTATTCATTATTCTGTTTTAACTTTGCCTTGTTTTATGTCACAGACAGGGTTCTCAAACAGGAACATCGTATCTCCTTGGAGACCAACCAAAAGATTTTGTTAGAAAGCAACCTACGTGATGTTCAGGTACAATAAAGCTCTCGTAAATACTAAATGAAAGCCCAGTATTTTTGTCACTTTTAAATGTTAACTGTCTTTTCTAGACAAGGCTGATGAGGCTGGAGAGAGACTTGTGCAAAGGTAAAAAAAAGAAAAAATCAATAACATTTTAAGTCGTATTCGTTTTATAATTGCTTTACTTATGTTTTTTTTTTTTATTTATTTACAAGACCATGTGGGTATAGCAACTCAAACTTTTGCACCACAAGAAGGAACGATTGACAAAGGTAATGCTGGTGATGATAATTGATTTAATAGAAAGGGACATGAAAATGTCCATTTTTAAAAATAGTTTTTTGTTCTGAGTGTTCTTTTTTGTTTTGTTTAAATCAGAAAAAGTTCGTGGGCTCCTGCAGAGTTTGTGGTCATGCTTGAATCCAGATCAAAAAGAGCCATCAAATCTGTTATTTCTACCAGGTAAAACACTGTTAGTCATGTAAATTAGTTTCATTATGTGCAGAGGTGCACATAAATACAGACGGAGTCAAAATGCATGTGGCACAGTACATTAAGTACGCTGGACTGCATTACGCACCAACATTCCTGGCTACGTTACCTGTCTGCACTAAAACCGTCAGAAATCATCTTGATGAGGATGTGTAAACCTGTTTCCAAGTTTTTACTCATCCCACTTTTCTATTGTTATGTGTCAAGTAGTGAGGCATTCATGTGAAAAGTGAAGAACGTAAATCCTGTACCGGATTCATGTTACAATTTGTGGCATTTGATTATTTAAATTCAGATTGTAAAATTAAAAAAATGTCTTCCTGGTTAAACCACACATTTTGAAAAAGATTTTTTTAAATAATTAGAATAGTTTAACATTTTTTTCTGTTAATTAAAAACATCCTGTTTTTTAAACCTCTGCTTTTTTAAAATTATTATTATTAATTGCTTTTTGCCAGTCTTTTGGTCCTGTTGGGAAAAATTTTACATGAGAGTTGACATGGATGTTAAAAGATAGGCATAGAAATAACATACTGGATGATATTGATGAAGCAAAAATTATGATTAAATAAACTCTGACCTCAGATTGTGCTAAAGTAAATGATAAGTTGCTATGATGTATTGCTGATTGCAGGTATTACATAAGATACTTAATGTGGAAGTTTTTTTTTATGACAGCTGATCCAAGGTATTTTGTTTTTAAATTAGTTTCTGAACATGCACTAAATTCACCAAAGGGGCTTTGATGCTGTTTTTATAGTCAAATCAACTCTGGTAGAAGACCCAAAGTTCATATAAACTAGGCCATAGAATCACTGTGATGGGATCAAACCCAATCCTGAATCAGATAAAATAGTTTTTCAAATTATAATTACTAGAAATATTTTAATAAATCTTTAATGAAGTAAATGTTTTTGCTATAAGTTATTCGACCATGTATTTCTTGCTCAGCCATCCTTGTGAGAGAGGTTGTAACCAAGGTGCTCGATGAGCTCCAAGGAAAATCTGCAGGAACTCGTCTGAGTACCGTATCAAAAAATAAATTGTGCACATCTGATTGTGAACACAATACCAGACAGTACAATTTATCCATGCAGTCTTACTCACAAGTTTACAGCAATTATTATTATTATTGTTATTGTTTCAGATTTTGGTCAACGAGAAATTTTACCTTCTCATCAAGATACATTCAATTCTTTTCCGTATGGAACATCTCCTGCGGCGCAAATCATCCAGCAATTTCATGGTGACTACATCAAGATGACAGACACCAACAGACAGTTGAGGCCACCTCCTCATGCACAGCAAGTCTTAGAGTATCACACATCTCAGCTCTCCAGTGGCAATATGCAAACCTATTCTCCAAAGAGAGAGACACTAGAAAATCTGTCTCCTGAAGAGAGTGAATTAAACATATCTTCTGAGGAAATACTGAAAATGTTCAAACCACTGCTGCCCTGCTTATCTCCTCTACCAGAAGAGGTAAGACATTGTGTAATGTGGATGGAAATGTTTTCTTTTTTCTCAATTTACTTAAGTGCATCCAGAAAATATTCATACCATCTCTGTTTTCCACATTATATTAGACCCCAGCCTTATTTTAAAATTGAATTAAATCTGTTTTCTTTCTGAAAAAGTATATATAAATATTGAACAACAGCACCCCATAAATGACAAAGTTTTAATTGTTGCAAATTTGTTACAAACCGGATTCCGAAAAAGTTGGGACACTTTAGAAATTGTGAATAAAAACTGAATGCAATGATGTGGAGGTGCCAACTTCTAATATTTTATTCAGAATACAACATAAATCACAGGTCAATAGTTTAAACTGAGAAATTGTATGATATTAAGGAAAAATATACTCATTCAAAATTTCATGGTGTCAACAAATCCCAAAAAAGTTGGGACAAGGCCATTTTCACCACTGTGTGACACCCCCCCTTCTTCTTAGAACACTCAACAGACGTCTGGGCATTGAGGAGACCAGCTTCTCAAGTGTAGACATAGGAATGTTCTCCCATTCTTGTCTAATACAGGCCTCTAAGTGTTCAATCGTCTTGGGTCTTCTTTGTCTGACCTTCCTCTTAATGATGCGCCAAATGTTTTCTATAGGTGAAAGATCTGGACTGTTGGCTGGCCAGGTCAGTACCCGAATCCTTCTCCCACGCAGCCATGATGTTGTGATTGATGCAGAATGTGGTCTGGCATTATCTTGTTGAAAAATGCAGGGTCTTCCATGAAAGAGACGACGTTTGGATGGGAGCATATGTTGCTCTAGAACCTGAATATATTTTTCTGCATTGATGGTGCCTTTCCAGATGTGCAAGCTGCCCATGCCACACGCATTCATGCAACCCCATACCATCAGAGATGCAGGCTTCTGAACAGAGCGTTGATAGCAACTTGGGTTGTCACTGTCCTCTTTGGTCCTGATGACATGGCGCCCCAGATTTCCAAAAAGAACCTCAAAACGTGATTCGTCTGACCACAGAACAGTCTTCCATTTTGCCACACTCCATTTTAAATGACTCCTGGCCCAGTGAAAACGTCTTCGCTTGTGGATCTTTGTTAGAAATGGCTTCTTCTTTGCAGAATAGAGTTTCAGCTGGCAACGGCGGATGGCACGGTGGATTGTGTTCACTGACAATGGTTTCTGGAAGTACTCCTGAGCCCATGCTGTGATTTCCTTCACAGTAGCACTCCTGTTTTTGATGCAGTGTCGTTTAAGGGCCCGGAGATCACGGGCATTCAGTATGGTTCTCCGGCCTTGACCTTTACGCACAGAGATTTTTCCAGATTCTCTGAATCTTCTGATGATATTATTCACAGTTGATGATGACAACTGCAAACTCTTTGCAATTTTTCGCTGGGTAACACCTCTCTGATACTGTTCCACTATCTTTTTACGCAACATTGTGGGAGTTGGTGATCCTCTACCCATCTTGGCTTCTGAGAGACACTGCCAATCTGAGAAGCACTTTTTATACCCATCATATTGCCAATTGACCTGATTAGTGCTGATTGGTCTTCCAGGTGTTTGTTGTATGCTCAAATGACTTTTTCCAGCCTCTAATAGGTTCTTGTCCCAACTTTTTTGGGATTTGTTGACACCATGAAATTTTGAATGAGCATATTTTTCCTTAATATCATACAATTTCTCAGTTTAAACTATTGACCTGTGATTTATGTTGTATTCTGAATAAAATATTAGAAGTTGGCACCTCCACATCATTGCATTCAGTTTTTATTCACAATTTCTAAAGTGTCCCAACTTTTTTGGAATCCGGTTGTACAAATAAAATTCCCAAAAATATACACATGAGTATTCACAGCATTTGGACAATACTTAATTGTTGCACCTTGACTGCAACTACAGCCTCAAGTCGTTTTGAATAATGATGCCACAAACTTTGCATATCTTTCTTTGGATAGTTTCACCTATAATTCTTTGCACTACCGCTCAAGTGCCATCACTTTGGATGGAAAGCGACGTTGCACGGTCATTTTCAGATCTTTTAATAGATGTTTAATTGGACTGAGGTCTGGACTCTGGCTGGCCATTGAAGAACATTGGCAGTTGTTCTATACCACTCCTTCAATGTCTTAGCATTGTGTTTTGTCTGAGGTCCAGTGTGCCCGCTGCTGAAAAATGTTCGCACAGCATGATACTGCCACCACCATGCCTCACTCACGAAATTTATCGGTTCGGTGATGAAAAGTGCCTGGTTTTCTCCAAGCGTGACATATGCCATTCATTAAAAAAAATTCTACTTTCATCTTGTCAGACCACAATCTCAAGGTATTGGAGTAATTCAGCTCGAGACGCCAGACGATTTTCATGTGCTCTCTCTTAAGAAGGGGCTTCCATCTGCCCTGGATGGTGTATTGCTGCAGACATGGTTTTCTGTCGTGGATAGTGTGAGAAAGTGAAAAGTTTGTGTGTGCAAGTTGTATACAGACAAAGGCCAGATGAATGTTATTTACATATGCCAGCAACCTCGGTGTCTTGTGAGTAGATCTTCTCCAAAGCTGGGGACGTAGTTTGTCAATGGATGAGCAGACTTATGTAAACCTACTACAGTGGAAAAATTTTGTTTTAAAATTAAAAAAAAAAACTTTGAAAACATATGCACAAGCTTTTTATATTTCAAGTTTTTCTTTTTTATGACTAACCATCAAGCTAAGCTGTGTAAGTATCCCAAAGACTTCCTCAGACTAACGTTGATGCTTCTGTTACCATAGATTATTGAATGTTAAATATCTGTTTACAGAACAGGAACACTTGCGTCAGAAGTTTGAATGTAGCTGAGACAATGTCATTGCATGTGCTGCAAAATTGCACTGTGCATAAATGATTCATATTTTACCATCCACAAGATGCTGCCAGCTGATCCTTTTTAAATTGTTTTTATTGATGACAAAAGAAAAAAGTTTGGTGTCCTTGATTAAACATTTCATTACATTTTTACTGAAAAGAGTAGGATCTTTTATTTATTTTTGGCAATTAACATTCACGTTAATTGAATTGAAAATACGTTATTAATCCCCGAAGGTAAATTTGAAATGGTTTAAATGGTTTTAAATTTAAAATGGTTACTATTTAACGTAATCATGTCTGAAATAATAATGAATAAAAAAGAAGTTGCCAAAAAAGGAGTGTGAAGTTGGCAAACGTTAGGGTTCCATTCCTTCTTTTAATATGCTGAAACTGGAGATGTACGGATTAATTTAGTTTTTCTTTTCCTCAACACACCGCGGCCTGCAGATGGAGCTTTTTGCAGGCTCATAGATGCATCTACACTTTGTGTTCATTTTTGGCATTTGGGTCTAAAGTCACACGTGTTGTGAGATGTTGGATTTTTCCATCACTACTCTGCAGACAATTCCTTTTATTTCATGTTTGGCTTGAGATTTAACTTGCTCTGCCACCTTGGGGTCTTATATTGACAGGGGCTTCACCTTTCAAAATGATATCCAATCCAGTAGATTTACCACAAGTCTACTTCAATTAAGCAGCTGAAACATCCCAAATATTACATGTGGAAATAAGACTGACATAACGTAGAAAAACTGAGATGCTTTGAATTGTTTCTGGTTGCACTGTCCATAATTTTTTTTTAAATGTTTTTAGAGATTTAGATTAATGTTGTTATACTTCGGCTCCTAAAGTTTGTTACATTTCTGTTTATTGCTGTCAGGATGTGCAGTCGGGACATGTCGGACAAGTGTGCTCTTTACAAATGGATGAACAGGAACATAATGGCCCTACTGAACAATCGCAGAACTCTCGTATAAGAAATTTTTCAAACAAAACATCATCATCATTGACCGACCATAGTCAAAAACCTCCTGCTCATCAGGAGAACAATAGTTCAATTTTACCTGAAGAAATGGAACTGGGATGTGAACAGACATCTAATGAGAAAGATATGGTTTGTGGATCTGATCGGAATGACACTCTACAAGGAGAGGACACAATGCTTTCTTGGAAAAACAATGTACCTGTGGAAGAATTGGTTCCTGCGCTGCCGGTAGTTACTACACCTCCGCCATCTTCAGCCACAGCAAACAATACAGCTCTGGTCACTAGAAGCCCTAAGCCTTCATGCCTCATGGATGTGAGCAGCAATGTTGAAAAAAACAAAGATGGGGATCTGAAACCTGAAATAAAGATGGATTTAGACTTTCAAGTGCAAGACAATTTCAATCCTCCAGCAGCTAACTCTGAGAACGAAAAAGGCCCAACAGATAGTGAAGCAGCTGCAAACTCTAAAAAACGAAAAAGTGAACAAATGATTGCTTCTCCGGAGTTTGACAAATCTGCAAAAGGCACCAATATTTCAAAGATTGAAGAATTTGTTCAAAATCCTTTGGATTCTTGTCCAGGTCCTAAAGATGTTGCCTCACATAAACACAGGGAAACTCTGAAGCCTTACATTACAGACTCAGAAATGTCTGAATGTTTCCCATCAAGCATCGGTGACCGCATAACTTCTGAAATTAAAGCCAATCTGGGCTGTGGGGAGAACAAACAACTATCTGAAGGAGTAGTTTCTACCAGCCTACAGATTGATGAAAGAACTGAATTTAATCTTCGAAACATTATTGCAGCTCCAAAAGCAATGACAGAAAGAGGGGAATGTGATGAAGATGTTTCTAAATCTTCATCTAAAAACAACATGGAGTTACATGACAACAAAGTAACATCTAGCTGTTCACCTTCAGGTTCTAAATTTCCAGAAGCTCTGACTGTGAACTCTAAATCTTTGGAGGAAAATACACACAATATTTGTAGGCAATCTAGTCCGACAAGTTTGTTACCTATTAAATGTAAGACACGAGTAACTCCTCCAGTCACAAACATATCCGAAACAAATGTTAATACAGAGCCCGATGTCGCAGCACTATTTCAGATTGATTGTGTTAATGAAAAGGACTTGTTAATCAGGGTTTTTCTTGGAGACGTTGCTCAGGATAACACAAACACATGTAGCAAAAAAACATCTGACAAAATTACTTCTCCCACAAAAAGCATAAAGAAAAGTCCTGATTCGTGTCAAACGATGCTCAAAAAATGTTCGGACATTGACAAAAGTTGTACAGAAGCAAGCCCAACTACAGCTCAAATGCCAGAGTATATTGGCCAAGTTCTTTGTGAAATGGGTCCTCCTCTTCCTCCTGTCCTCACTCCAATAAGCACACCTCAAAAATCAGTTAAATCAATTAATCCAAAACATGCAATTGGAAAACTTTCATTTCTATCCCCAATGGATGGGATGGCCTCGCCTACCACTCCTGGTCAGACCCAGATGACACCCGAAAGACAGAAATTGAGTCATTCATATCTAAAAAGTCCAGCTGCTCAAAACGAAGTACCTTCATCACCGCTACAGTTTGGCTCTGCCACTCCCAAACACGCCGTGCCAGTTCCTGGTCGCCTTCCCTTAACAGCGCGGATTTCTCCATCTTCTACCTGTCCTTCTCAGGAAAACTCCATGAGAATTCTTGACACCATGTACCCAGCTCTTTCTGCCCGAGCCCGAACTCTGAGCATCCTAAGAGGAAATGTTAGTCTCAGCATCAGTTCACAAGAAAATGGAGCATTGCCGACCACGACCGATTTACAGGTGTCTGGCTTCAAAACTATCAGTTCTAGTTCAACGGCCTTTACAAAAACTGAGATGCGGGGAGAGAAGAGAAGAGCAACCAATTTACCTCAGCCTGAAAATGCCAAAGTTTCAAAGAAAATCAGCAGTCCCCCGGATGTGTCCAAGCAGTTGTCCTCTCCATTGTCAAACAGTGGAAACGATTTAAATTTATCTGAAATTCCAAGCCCTGAACAGCTGAAGGCACAGGTATCTGTATGTATAGCTCCTGAAGAACCTCTAGAGACAATATTAATAGTTGACTCTTTAGAGAAGATTAAGGACCAGTGCTTTGATCTGCTGCCTGTGATCCGGAGCCACCTTTATGTTGGTAATTTGCCCAAAAAGCCTGTTTTGAGAGACGAAGAAAAGAAAGTACTCACTGAGATTTTCCAAAGTTCCCCGGTAAGTAAATTTGTTTTTACATACAGCTCTAATCGTGTTTGCTTTTCTTGGATTAATGATAACTATGAATGTTGGTGTGTAACTGTTTTTTTGCACGTTTTATTAAGTGTCTCTTCCTACTCCTTAGGATCAGTCAGATGTTATGATTTTGGCCCTTCAGAACGAGCTAAAGGCTGTAAAAAATCTTCCCAGCCCCATATACACACAAGCTCTCTGTAGAGTCTACACAGCGATCTGTAGACAGAAGCGGTACCACGAAAAGGCTCGCATCCTCGCCTACAGCATTCTCACTGAAGGTGAACAGTTAAACAATCTACCTGAACCATAACCATTTATAATAGCCTTCAATTGATACTATGCAAACAGTTTCAAACTAAACCTCAGGCCACAAAACAACTCGTAACACATATCTCTATATACCTTATGACTGAGGACAAGTTTGGTTTTATTATTTTTTTTGTGCTGTTTTTCTCTTCAGATTACCCAGATTCAGTAAAGTTGATTTTGTTTATGGCAACAACATGGCCCACTTTTCTATCACACAATAGTAGTTTGTGCAAGGCTATCCATGCTGTCACCAAACAGAAAGCCAATAAGGAGCTTCTCTGCTACGTTTCTGAGTTCCTTGGTTGGGAGAAGGTAACGTTTTATTTTGATCACATTGTGGGTTTTACTGCTGTAGCTTTATTATATCAAATCTCAGTCAAAAAACAGTTACAGCCAAGGAATTTGTTGTAACACCCTCTGATTTAGAAAAGTTCATAATGTCTCAGTATGTGCCTTCAATTCTTTTAGTGAATGTCACAATAAGAGACTAAATTGTAGGTCTAATCCAACATCTGTATTTCACCATTTCCCTTTTGTCCACTTATTCAATTGATGTATTTTTAAATAAAGTGAAGTGCAAGTTTACAACTGTTTTCTTCCCATTGTCACTACAGAATCCTCCCTGCGAAGTTGATTTGCTGATCTCCACAACGCTATCTTATATCCGGTCAGGATCAAATCAGACTTTTATCAAACATGATAGCCATGGAGTTGACCTGGGACATGAAGCTTGGGAGCAAATCTTCACTCTGTATCTCCTCTGTTCACACAAGAAGTGGAAGTGGACATATGAAAATTTCCTGGGGTATGTAATTTTTATTAGAATAATAAGAACCAAAAGTTCATCCCTTAGGTGGGATTCAGTTCATTTTGTTGTAAACTGATAAGCATGGTTGTTCTTATTTTTCTGTTTTGCTTGGCAGCAAGGAGCTTTGGCCTTTTCTGAACTTTTGGCTCTCTAAGCCGAAAGATAGCCACACAGAGATTTCTGACGTGACTATTGCCACTGTTATCAGACTCATAGGTAAAGAAAATGGCAAGGAGATTGATACATAACTTGAAGAAATAATTCAAAAGGACAAACAACTAATTTTTGTTTTCTATTGCTGAAATAGGATGCCTTGGTCAAATTGGTCTTAAGGAGAACTTTGTTTCTTTGGTGGACACAGTTGCTGATATTATGAACACGTTTGGAAGGCAAGGACAGAAACAAGGTAGGAAATGTTCATTTAACTTCAGTTAATCCAGAGTAATATGCTATCACCAGAGTGATTTTGTATTTTTTTTTCGTATGTTCTTGTGAAATCTCATGATTCTACCTGCAGGTTTACCATGGGAGATTCAGCTAGCAGCAGTGTACTGCATCTATGAACTTTCACCTTGCAATCCCAAACGAGCCTTGGATGCCCTGACAGAATGGAAAGAAAAAACAAACCGGAGCGTCCCGCCTGCTGTCACTAGCTACATTAGTCAGTTAGAATTTGTATGTAGACGAGTCAAAAACTGAATTGTTTTTTTATTTCAATCTGTATTTAAGCTCAGCGACTGAGCAAATACTTCAGTTTTCATATTTTTTAAATTGTTTAAGACACAAACCTAAATTACAAGTAAAATAAATGTTATACTCTGTCATAAATTGTACATTATTGTTAATGATAATTTCACTTTTTTATTTAATTTCTGGCTAAAGTGTTGTATTTTGCAAATGTTTAAATTTGGACATAACGGTGTGTATTCTAAGATTTTATGCAACTCCGCCTATTATGCTCGAGTTCTGTAAATTAATGCAAATAATCATGTTTCTCGAGATTTAACGGCCTAGTAACTCCAAAATTTAGGTGCTGGTACTCTGTACAGTTTGTTTTAAAGATTTATTTTTGCACATTAAAACACAGTTAAATCCTGTCCTTTTTTCAGATGTGCTTTAGTTATTAGTTATATTTGAATAAATTCAAGTTGGTAAGATGGTTACTGCTATCAGATCATGTAGGATTCAATACAAGTAGTGGTTTGGAAAGGAACAAACTTGAAAATATTATTATATATTTTCTAAAGATCTATGAAGATAATATTCATTTAATCACATTTAGTCATTTGCTTTGGTGTGTTTGACTAAAAAACTATTTAAAATTCAGATTTAGCATATATGACAACTTGCAGGAATTATTCAGAAAAATACAACCAAAGAATCGGTTTCTTTTTCCAAAGACTTCTCTTAAATTGTATCAATTCAAGCTGCTATTGATGTTTTAGATGAATATTAGTTGCAGTCATCCATATTAGAACATGACAAGTTGATCATCATGCCGTATTTTAACATTCAAATTTTGATTCCAGAACTTAACTTAAAAAAAACAGTATTAGTATGATGCAATCAGACACAGTTACAGTTAATTAAAACTTTGAGGCATTTTACCTCATAAAAAAAAAATGTTTTTCTGCACAGGATCTGTAGGTCAAGCTTTTTAGTTGTTTGAAAAAAATGTAAAATCTAAACATCTGATCTATATTAAATAATAAAGTACTTCTCATTTATCAATGAGATATTAAAATAACATCTGCATAATCTTCATACTTACAATATATATCAATTAAAATGAATTAATGAGGTTTTTCTGCATTGCAGTGATTTTATGTTTTTTTAACTGTATGCATTTTATTACAATGATTATTGAAGAACCTGGTCTTAAATTCACTTAAAGACGTTTTGGAATAAGGGATTTAGAATCAAGAGTGTGCAATAGTTCTGATTGAAAATTTCTGAAGGAAATTGATTGATCTCTGTTTTAAATATTTAATTTTATACAGTGAATGTTTTGGGTGATTTAACATGGCCACATGGCAAGGTCATTTGAAAAAGAGTTGTGATTTTTTTTTTTTTTTTTTTACTTTGCCTGGATAAATAAATAGAAATCTTTCACATTTACTTAGCAGCTAGTTATTGATCTCATTATTAAATGTGATCTGTATAGATATTAAATGTCCCTTTTCTAGTTCCATAGCAGCTCTGTTTCTGAGAGGGAGGGGTGAACGCAACCATTTAAGTCCTCCACGCATGCGCAGACGCTGAGCAGTGCTGCGCCATATTGGCTGAATTACCCGGATGGTGGAGTTGTCCAAGCTGTCTGATAAACTAGTTTCTAGACATGAATAACATCTAAGACAACAAGAAAATCTAAACCACCAACACTTGGCGCAGGGAGATTCTGCATTGCTACTTTTTTTTTCTTTTTCCACGTAAAGAAAAGGTTGTTAACCGTAAATTGTTGATGGATCCCCGGACAGCTTGGATCCAGCCGGAGCAGAAGGGACCGGCCAATTCCCTCTGGATGCAAATTTGGGAGACTTCATTGGGATGTGGAGCAAACTCCGGCATTGACAACCTTTTTCACCTTCAGCGCAATTTAGCGATGCAAAATGCAAACTCTCATGTAGATTATTGCAAGCACCCCGTGCCGATTGCGGGGATTGTATCCGGGAAGCTAGCGAAGCGAGAAGGCGGCGGTGTCCGCAGGAAAGGTTCCTTATCCCCATCTACTTCATCTCTGGACTCAGAGGCTGAAAGCTCCTCTCCACCTGGATCGTCGCTTCACATTGACAATTTGAACGCAACAGAGGAAGCTAATCGGTTTTTGCACTACAGAGAGATGAATGAGAACAAATCTCTTCACACAGTTCACTGCATGCAACAAGCCGGCGGCCACACCCCCACCGGGGTGAGGAAGCAACCCCGCTTTCAGTCTCATCCATCCGGCCGCAGGAGGCAGCTGTGCCGGGCCAACACGTTCCATGGCCTCCAGCCTTCTTATCCTGTTGATTCCTCCTCGTTCCCTTGGAAAAGCCGGCAATACAGCCAAGGAGTTAATGGGTAAGACATGAGCTTTCATTTCCTCTTGATTTTCTTTTTAACTGATTTTTCTGATCTGCAGTTTACATGAAGAAATAGTGGACTTTTTCAACTTCATGTCACCAAAACCTGGAGAGGAAGCCATGAGAAGAGGTGTTGTTAGCAGAATAGAAGGTGTCATCAAGGATCTGTGGCCCACAGCTCAGGTCAGTAAAAGTAACTTATTTAGATTTCGGTACAGATCTCACTGATTAGAGCAATTTGATTTTCACCATGTCTCTAAAATCATTTGAGTCGAATGGATCTGATCCTGTCTTTGCAGGTGGAGCTCTTTGGCAGCTTTAGCACAGGACTTTATCTCCCTACGAGGTAAGATTTGGCCTTTCAAGTGTGTAACCAGCTCAGTTTTAGTTGCAGTTACTTTTAACTGTGCTTTAATGTCAAAATAACCTATAACTGACACAGGCTTTTTAAATTCATGCTTTGGTTTTGTGCATGCTGACTGTTCATTGAAAAAGTTGTTCAACTTTAAACTGTTCTCTGGCTTAGTCATACTAGTAATATCTGTCTTTAAAACTAGTCCTTTTTTGGTTTACATAAAATGCACATGCCGTTTAAGATTTTCTTCATGGTTTGGGATGGAGCAAGGATAGGATTGTGACAACTGATTTGTTCCTACCTTCACTTACGTTCTACCCTCACCAACGAACCTAGGTGAAAGATGGCTCAGGGGAAGGATGATTTCAGTTTTCCGCCCAGTAACCGGAGGTTTGCTTGTTCGATTCTCAACCCGGAGTTCATGGGTGTCCTTGAGCAAACACTGAACTCCCAATTGCTCTTCATGGTGATTTGCACCTTGCATAGCAGCTTCCACCATCATGTTTGTTTGTGCGTGCGTGCAAGTGAATGTGAGCTACGCTGTGTAAAGCACTTTAAGTCTCAACACAGGTAGAAAAGTGATATATTAGTAGAACTAATTCATCTATAGTCACCAGCTGTGGATGGTGACCGAAAAAACGAGATCTCTGGTATAAGTGGCAAAAATGAGCTTCCTCTGCAGGGTGGTTGGGCTCTCACTCAGAGATAAAGTAAAGAGCGCTGCCATCTGGGAGGAGCTCGGAGGAGAGCTGTTGCTCCTCCAGGTTGAGATCCGCCAGATTGGGTGGTTCAGGCATCTGGTTAGGATGTATCTCGAATGCCTCGCTGATGAGGTGTTTCTGGCACATCCCACCTGGAGGAGGCCCAGGGGCAGACCCTGGACCTGCTGGAAAGACTATGCATAGCAGCTCATTCTTGGGATCCCCCGGATGAGCTGGAGGACGCAGCCGTTGCGAGAGAAGCCTGGGTTTTCTGTCTGAGGCTTTTGCCTCCGGGATCCGGCCCTAAATAAGTAAAAGATAACAGAACGACTGATTACAATTTGACGGATATTTTTCTTTTTTTTAAATATTTTCCTGCTGCGCCAATATGTTTTTTCCTTATAGAATTAAGTTTAATTTATTCCAACTTTTTCTCTTTAGTGATATAGATCTGGTGGTGTTTGGGAAATGGGAGCAACCCCCTCTGCAGGAACTTGAACAAGCCTTGAAAAAACATAACGTGGCCGGCCCTTATCCTATTAAAGTTCTTGACAAAGCAACGGTAACAAAATTGAGCTTTGCTGTAACAACTTTTTGACCAAAAAAGAAAAAATTGAATAGAACTTTAAATTGTAATGGGAAAATTAGCTTCTTATTAACTTAATTTGTCACTTTTTTAGGTGCCAATCATTAAGCTCACAGACCATGAAACCAAGGTGAAGGTGGACATTAGTTTTAATGTGGAGACTGCAGTGAAAGCAGCACAGTTCATCAAGAGTTACCTTAAGGTCAGTAATTAACTTTTCAAAATTAAAAAAAAAAAGCTATCTACATAAATTTAGTTTAAATTTCAGTTTTTCTTATCTTGCAGAAGTACACTGTTCTTCCACCCCTGATCTTTGTTCTGAAGCAGTTTCTCCTGCAAAGAGATCTAAATGAAGTCTTCACTGGAGGCATCAGCTCTTATAGCCTCATACTGATGGCTATCAGCTTCCTGCAGGTACACAGAAGAATGATGGATATTTTTATATTTACTGTATATTTAACTTTAAGCCACAATGAAAGAAAAATTTTCTGTCATTTTCATCATTTCAAGATTTTTGCATCCTGACTGCCTTCAAATTAATTAGGAAAAACTTTTTAAATTAAAGTTCAGTTTATTTAGATTTAAATTTGTTTGTATAAGGTATACTGTCTTTTGTCCTGCTAACTAGCTACACCCTCGAATCGACACGCGGCGGTCCAACATAAACTTGGGCATCCTGCTCATTGAGTTCTTTGAGCTGTACGGTCGCGATTTTAACTACATGAAGACAGGCATCCGGGTGAGGAATGGAGGAGCTTACCTATCCAAGGAGGAGATGCTCAAAACAATGAGAAACACGCACCGACCATCAGTTCTCTGCATTGAAGATCCAATACAGCCAGGTCAGAGGATTTGGAAAAATACTGTTTCTATAGTAGATTTTTTTTTTTTTTTTTTTTTTTTTTTTTTTTAGTAGTATGGGCAGAGAAATAAATGCACTAAACATACCTAACTGATGTGAAGTAAATGACAAAAAGTTTTTGAATTCTAACCACCCTTGAACATGGGTGGCAATCATCATCTATTTTGCCTGGTACTCTTTGCCATGGAACAGGTTAGAGCCAGATCGCAAATATTCTTTATGGTCCACTCTCAAAAACTTCTGATTTTGAGAGCCACTTTGGTGACAAACACGAGAAGTAGATTTTGCATTAGATGGGACATTTAAGCAATAAAATGATCATATTTTTCTCTTCACAGGAAATGATGTGGGTAAGAGTTCATACGGGGTGCTTCAGGTCAAGCAGGTCTTTGATTTTGCGTACATGGCGTTGAGCCATGGGGTCTCTTCTCTTGCACGCGCTTACCCGAACAAAGAAAACGAAAGGTTTGTATGAAATGGTCTCCTTCATGGAACTATTCAGTACATTTTGTTTGTATTCATTTTGTTGCAGCACTTTAGAACGAATTGTTAGAGTTAGTCCTGAGGTCCTGGCCTACAGGGAATGGACAATCCAGAAATGGAAAGCAAAGCACTACGTAAAGGTGGAAAATAATGGTTAGTGGGTTTTTAAAGTTTTTTTTTTATTTTACTTTTACGTATAGCTTTAAGTCATGCTTAATGTGAGTGGTATGCTTAATGTGTGTGGTTTCAGATGTTGATTCGTGTGAACAGGATCTGGCCGGACTTATTCTGGTTGAGAATCAAAGGGACACCTCCACACCACTCAGTGCTGACTCCCTCTCACCTTCTCCTGTCTTTCCCCCAAGTCCTCAACATCACTCGTCATCTTCTTCTGCAAGCTCACTCTCATCTTCATCTTGTGGAAG
The DNA here is from genome assembly GCA_902685375.1 of Neostethus bicornis. Taxonomy (NCBI): domain Eukaryota; kingdom Metazoa; phylum Chordata; class Actinopteri; order Atheriniformes; family Phallostethidae; genus Neostethus; species Neostethus bicornis. Next base: position 29,222,738 of record LR738541.1, read on the forward strand.
TGATATCGTAAGGCAGATGATAAAAACAAATAATGTAGTGCAATTTGTGTTTGGGCTTTAAGGTGCTGTTTTTATAAATTGTGTATCTCTCCTAGGAGTCAGATTCTCCACCGAGTAGCACTCCCACTCTCCAACTAAACCCCTTCAATCTGGGCTCAATTCAGTCTGTGATCCAGATGGCTGCTGACATGAGGGCTCCACAGTCAACTGGTTTTATTCACACAGCACCCCAAGTAGGAGTTTCAATTTTAATACAACAAAAAGAGAAAGAAAAGCGTAATCTGATTTTTTTTTTTTTTTTTAACTATTATTATTTTTACTAGGTTCCGATGTCTCTCCCAGAAAGTGTCACCCTTCTTTCTCTTGATTCCCGGTTTTACCAGGAGAACCCTCCTTCCATCAGTGCTGTGCACCGTCACGCACAACCCGCACAAGTCTATCACACCAGCCCACTCCCCAGCCCTATACACCATCCTCAGGCATGTGGACAGCACAGCCACGCCTACAACACCAAGTCCAACTCCCAAGGATCCTTCGAGCTACAGAAATCTGGCTTCAAGCACAACCAAACTAGCTGCCTCCCAGGCCAAAGCCCCTCTTCATGCAGCTTCAGTCCGCAGCGTAGGTTTGTTTCACAGGTCCATCACACGGGAGCAAATTTCAGAAACCAGCACCACAACGGCCAAAGCAACTGGCGCTGCAGGAAAAAGGACAGTGTGACCATGCTCAACCAAAGCCAATGAAGGAATATAGAGAGATGTGAAGCTCATAGGAAATGTCCTACACCGGATTTTGAATTACGTCAATTCTTGTTGTCTTTGAGAGCTTACAGGATACATCCTCTCTGGGCTCATTGAATAGGATGCACACCAGCACAGATCTGAATCAGTTGGTAAATTAGTGGTTGCAAACAAGTCTTCCTCCCAGAGTGTCATCTCCTGGAGGGTCTGAGAAGCAGTTTATGCCTCCATAGAGCTTAAATATCATGTGCCATATCACGACACTAATTAATCTACCATCTTGGCTTTTACATTTTGTTTCCTGAAACAATTTTTCTGCCTTTTATGTGACTTGTTGGGTCTCCTGAACACAACTCTATTACAAATCTTGAATCATTGCTCTTAAACTTCAAAGTTTCCTGTGAATTTTCCTCCGTGCAAAGCACAGCACTACATTTCTCTTCCTTACCTATGCAGGGCAGCGCTGAAAAGGTCTCGAGGTGGTTGCACGAAAATCGCATTTTCACAAATGCTTAAACTTGTTACTGTGATGACTGGTTTGAATGTATCAGGTACCTTTTTTTTCTTCCCCATGTTGACTGTTTAATTTTATTTTTTTTTTTATAATAACTTTGCGACTATTTCTAATTAGTTGCATTCACATGCAATCATTTTTATTTATTTGATGTTTTAGTTGTTTTAAATTTTTTTATTGTTTTTTTTTATATATATATATTTGTATAGGATTTTGAAAAGTGCAATAGGTGGATTGAAGGGCCAATACAAAATGTTTGTGTGTGAGTGTGTGTGCACGGGCGCATCTGGTCGGTCTTCCAGCAGAAGGTGGAGCTGCTGTTTAACTTTTGAAATCCCCACATTTTTCTTGTTTCAGTTCCTCTTTTGTTTTATGATCGTATTTCACCTCTGCCTTTATATAGACATCACCACCATATGTTTACTTTTTTTTTTTTTTTGACATATCACTCTTTTTCTAGGGTCATATTTCGATGCTTTGCCTCCCAATCATCTTTATTGGGAGACAAGAAATGCACCTTTTTGCCATGTTTACGTGTCATTGAATTTTGAAAATGGTTGGTGCTACCTATTACCAGCAAAGTGCTTATTTTCTGCCTTATTTATGCTTTCATTCCGTAAAAAGCAAAAGGTGGACTGCCTTTTTTTTTTTTTTTCTTTTTTTTTTTTTAACGGACCAAATCAACCCTGTTCCCTACGTTGTACGTAGCCAGAGCTTTTATGCATTAAGCACTGCCATGGTTACATGCTTTCATTTTTTTATGTTTCCTCTATAATGTGGGATCCAGAACTTGTTTCCATTGCCGTCAGTGGTTGTCAGCTCTATCATTAGGTTTTTTAATTATTTTAAATCTGATAAAGAAAGTTATAACTCAATCATTACAGATGATTTATTTAAAATAGGTCCTTCCATTAACTTAGGTCAATGTTTGACGGTGATGTCGTTTACACATCCTGATACTTGCCTTTAGAGCACGTTGAGCTCATTTTCATGTTTACTGTCTACAAACCCAGATCAAACCTTTTTAGACATTTTAAAGTCTGATAGTGACCTCCTGCTTATCAAACTCATTCACATAGGATTGCTGTCATCCCCTCTTGTTTTCTGTGAAGCTTTTATGCAACTTGTCTAGCGGGTCAAACTGTGTCACAATCATGTTGGAACACAGTAAAACTCCAGCTCATGTTTAGTGAAGGATTGCTTGTAAGTTGTAAACAATTGGTGTTAAAATGTATTTCTTGTTTTTTTATGTAAGTTTTTTTTATTCTTTTTTTTTTAATAAACATTTTAAAACTTGATTCCAGTTTTGCTATGTAAGAAGTATTTTTCAAATTATATGTATTTACATAGTCAGTCAGTCTATAGGGGGCAATAATGGTGCATCTCACAATGTGGCTGGATCCAATTCCCCAAACTCCAGGATATTAAAAAGTTGAATGTAAAAAATGCAAGTTTTTACCAAATTTGATCATGAATGGGTTTTAGGAATTTTAAACTTTTTTTTTTTTTTTTTTTTTTTTTTTTTTTTTTTGTGGTTTGAAGCTGCAGACGAAGAGGCAGAAAAGTTATATGTGAAAGAATTGGTGTACAGAGACCTAAACTTTATTGGCTGTTTTATAGATGATGACTAATGTTGGAGAACTGGGTGGAAACAAAAGGCAGGAATACAAGAAGCAGGTTTATTGTTTCAAAGTAGATCAAGCAAAAAGGAAACTTTTTGGCTGAGATGGAAGTAGTTTAAGATTGGAAAATTCTTAAAGACCAGAGGGCAGGTATTTATAAATCAACCTGCTGGAAATGAAAATGTGCATTAACACCTCTATGCTGGTAACAAGAAATCAGTAGGCAAGCACCATTCTTTTTCAAGCAATCAGTTCCAAACTTTACTTATTGTGGTGAAATAATGTCTTTAAGACCACTAGGAAAAAATGTCCTGATTAGCTCTATAAAAATTTCCTCCATACGTTTGTGTCCCTAAAAGGATAAGCACAGTAACTGACTTGGAAATTTTAAATGAAGGCATGGAAATAAAAGTTGTTTTATTTGCATAGTTGTGAAAACCAACGCTGTGCTGACAGAATCTCCAGTCAGAACACGTAAAAAAAAAAATGGGCTTTGAATTGATCTTTGGGGAACACCTTAAATTTATTGTTTTATTAGGGTCTTGTATTCTTGTGACTTGTCAAGAATATTATTATATATTACTTTTTTTTTTAAATAGCTGAATTGCAACATTTTAGTTTTTGTTGAACACAAAACCTTTTGAAACTCCCAGAAAATTGTCTTAGAGCTCTGTGACACCACATACAAATGTAAGTAATAGCCAAACATGCATGCTAGCTCAGCTACACTGAGTCAGGAGTCAACACAAGTTTAAGATTGGCTTCAAAATTGGTTGAATGTAATTATGTTTATAAACTCGTTAATCTATCCTTTTGATGGGTCACTTTCCACTGATATGTTCAGTTATAATGCAGAGAAGACATTTTTGTCTGTCACAATATTTCAAAATATATGAAAGCAAAATAAGTCATAAGAAAGCAAAAGAATTGACAACTATTCTCAAGAAGTCTTAATGTTTCTGTCAATCCATACTTCTACACAGCAATGTGGTTTTATTTTCTTGCACCTGATCTTTTTAATGGTTTATTTATTAACCTTTGGAATCAGACCATCAGTTTAACTCCCTCTGGAAATGTTTTTCAAGAGGATTTTTCTTCTCCAAATGAAAAGCTACAGGTTGAAACACAACCAATCATTTCATGTATTTTTTGTCTATTTTTTCTTTATTTGCATTGAAACCATTTCAAAGCTTGTAATGTTTCCCACTATTTAAATTATTCATATTTACGTATCTCTCGGATGATGCATATGCCTCTCATGGTGCTCATAGTCAATTCTTTCTTTTTTCGAAATGCCTTCTTCTCTAGAAGAAAGTGACCGGATAATTTTTATTAAAGGGTATGAAATAACTTCCTCTTTAAATAATCCAACACAAAATTACCCAAATTTTCTATATCTTTGGATAAATTGGGAATTTCCATTTGTTATTCCTCTAGAAGAAATTTAAGAGCTGTATCTTCTTTTTTTTTTTTGTAAATCACGTTTTATGCTGCTGTTTCAGCAGTTTGGTAATGTTTTATACAGTAATTCAGATTCAGTATACTTTATTTGCAAGGATTAGCTACATTCTAGCTGCAGTTTTCAATTGATTTCATGGGAAAAGTTTGAAGTTGCACAATATTCCACTTAAACAATTCAAACTAGAAGTGGAAGTTGTTCATTATTCCGTCATTTCTGGTATTTAACAAGTGTGTGCCTGAGTCCATTTTTGTATCACCTCTTGGACTCCGTTTGACATTGGATCGAGCTTCCAAATTGATAAGGTGTGTGATTCTGAATGTTGGAGTTTTGGGCTCAGAAGTTCTACTTTCTGTTTGTGGGTGCAAAGATGAATCTTGGGTTTTCTTCTCTTTTCAAAAGTGGACTCGTGATGCCTTCAAGAGCCTCTGGCTTCGAGCTTCCAAAGCCATCTTGGTCTCTTTTTGCAGAATGCCTGATATTTCTTTTGGGTGTATCAATTCTAGTGATGTTTTGTGTTTCTGTTGTGTTGTTTCGGTTCCAGCTTGTCTATCTCATGGCAGGTGCTTCTGATAATTGTCAGCTTTGTTTTTCTTGAGGATGTAGCAGGTGTTCCATGTTTTTATTCTGGTTTAGCTGCTGGTTGTCTCTTTTTTTTGTATTCATACTGAACAGGTGTTACTGTTGCTTTCTATTTGACACTTTTTTCTTTGTTTTATAATTTTATTTTTTAATTTTATCTGTGCAGTTTTTACTCCCTTTTCAGTTTAATCACTCCAAAATGTTTTGAAGTTTTGTGCCAGAGATAAGAAATATTAAAACTAAACTTTATCAATAAAAAAGCTATTCAGTAAAGAAATTTCTCCTTAAAATGCAGCTCAATTTGCGAGCCATTTGGTTTCCGATCTAGGTCATCTTTGTGTTTAAACTGCATGTAGAGGGAAATGTTAGGAACTGAGAATAGTGGAAGCTGTCGGCACTCTCAAGGGAGGAAATGTATGGTGAACTAATGCTTTGAGCAAAGCGTGATGTTTGGCAATCTGTGCTGGTCTGCTGGATAATCAATCAATGGGGAGAGGTATCATTTTGATTTTTATCTTAGAGGACATGACACAAAATGTTTTTAGATACTTCTGGTTTTCCCAGAAAAAAAATCTCACTACATATTTCGAATGGTTGAACTTTTATAATGTTCAATTTTTCTTTTAGCCTTTTCTGGAAGTCAATGCCCCAGTAAATTCATTCCTAGACGGTGTACTTTAATGCTCAAAGAAACTATGGAAACCACATAAAGACAAATATTATTGCTTGTCTTCAAGAGTTACCTCTAACTTGACATGATGATACTAGCATTGCAAGTAGTAGTATCTTGAAATGAAGTGACCTGCCAAATTCGAGGATGTAGATTAGATAAGAATTATTATAGTGTGAATACAAATAGTTGCAGGACAGTGTCTCGGTTTAGTAAATAGATTAGTGGTGCTGATATCCTGAGGGAAACTTAAAGACAAACTTTGTCATTCTAAAGTCCAGGGTTCTGTCAATACCATGTCCGGTCGTGACTACTTATCAACTTATGGTCGTTACAAAAGAATACATGAATGCAGCATTTACCTTGAATTAAAAAAAAAATACAGATAAGAAAAAATGCTAAATAAATAAGGAGGCAGATAACTTGGTTTTTGTTTGAGGTAACCAATGAAGGTTGACCTTTTTTCTTCTTCTCAGCACCTAACGCTTCACCATAATCCAAACATCTGTCCGCCTTTGAAATTGACAAGGCTTTAATTACATATTTGGTTCATTAACACTTCCTGTTTTGTTCAGCAGCCAGCAGCAGGCTATTTGTGGACTGGCATATTGTGCATGAAGGTGTTGTCACACTATACAGCTCAAATTTACATAGTGTTTGAAGTTTATTCCACTTTCATACAGTAGCTTGGCACACATTCTTTCACAAGGAAAAAAAAAAACACTGTTTAATCTTGACCACAGCATTGTTCCTGATTGCACACATTCCTTCAATTTGTAAAGAAAAATGGATGAATTTGTAAATATGAATTTCTTTCCCATTTATTTTTGCAGCATAATTTCAAGCGGTTTAGAAAAACTATCTTGACTCCTAGGCAGGCAAAAGACACAGTTCAGTGTGGACAAGTTTTTTTATCTCATTAACGAACTGTATTTTAGGACATTTATCAAATTTAAAATGTTCTGTGTTAAACACAGAACATTTTTAATTTGATAAATGTCCTAAAATACAATCATTCTTAGTTACTAAGAAATTCATGTTACCAAATTCACAACAATACAAGGTTGTAGTGTTCTCCTGTGATGTTAGCTGTGGGCGATGCAATGTTCAGATGAGCAGCTCAGCACTGGAATTGTCCAATGCCTGAAAAGAACATCATTCAACCATGAAAGGCAAACAATAAAAAGCTCATGGCTGGGTTCTAGTTCAAATAATAGGATCTATTGTTTAATAGTGTTTGTCAGAGCTGTGTCCTTCTAAAGAAAGCTGATAAGAATGAACACTCACACAAAGAGATGCAGGCCCTATCCAACCAGGCTAAATTGCAATTGCCTGCCTGCAAATTTATTGTCATTCAACTTCTTTACCAGTGCAGCGGATATGGGGACAATAACGCTCAGGGGCCAAGCAAGATAACTGCACCATGTGTTTGCTCTTTAGTGGATTTGAATCTCCCTAATGGACCATTTTGAAGGTCATTCTCTATGAAGGATTCCAACAAAATTTGTGACATAGAAACTCGTGTTTAATTTAAGCTTTTCATCTCCAAAGCTCACTGGGGTTTCAGAATCTCATTTAGCAAAAAAAAAAAAGTGTATTCCTGATGATTTGAGTGATGAAATACCAGTTTCTGTTGAACACCCATCCCAAGAGAAAGAGCTTTGACACTGACAAAAAGATGGATCTGCTTTTATGCAACGTTTCTTCTGAAACGCCGTGAAAGATGAAGAAGCTTCTCCAGTCTTTTTCTTCCTTTGTTTGCACTGCAAAGCAAGACCACTTCACTGTTGCTAGTTTCACATGACTCATAAGTCAGTTACATTTACAACAAGTATATTGGAGTAAACAAAATGAGACCACATAAATATTCATGTGATTCAGAAGATGTCATTGTTTATACACGTTAAATCAGCCAACCATAGAAAGTTGGTCAAAATAGGTTGATGTGGTGGGGCCGTGGTGTGTTTACTGTATTTGGGCTTTCTTTAAATTGCCCAGTGGTTTAGTATTTCTATCCACAATGAACTCCACATTCTGGGGGAAAAGGTTCCCTAAATTATTCGCAAACTGGTAACAAACAGAATAAAGCTTGTAAAAAAAAAAAAAAAAAACTGCACAGTTATGTTTACTCAAACACTGGCAGAAAAAATACCGCTTAAAATAATTAAAGACTATTGAGACTGGATATGTAAAATAAAACCAAAAGTTTCCAAAGCTTTCATTCCCAGCTATTTCAAAAGTTCGAATGTGGCATTTCGGCTGATTTTTTATTTAGGTCAGAAGATTTAATTATACCTTGTAAAACTTTTTGAATTCATCCAATAATAATGAAAAAAAATCATTTGCGTAAAAAGCTCATAATAAGAAGCCACAATGGCAAATACGCAATGGAAAATTTAGTAATTAGCATAAAATTAGTTCATGAATTTCAAAGCAGGACTTTTGCATATTTTTAAATCCATTTCTGTAGTTTTAATTTCGTTCAGCCATTCAATATTAAATATAAAAATGTTACTTTTCCACTTTATTGACTTGAAGGATGCAATGCAATTTTGCTCCGTTCATGGATAAATTATAATTTAATGACAAAACATTGCTTGGTCAAGGCCGAATCTCAGAATTTGCTTAAAAGCGGACTAGTTGGAATGGTTTGGATTTTCCAATAATAAATACAGAAAATCCTTGAAGCCATCAGAGTATACACAAAATATTGTATTTAGGTACATCTACCACATGCATAAATATATCTGTACACAGATATTCACGAATCTTCATATCAACATAAATATTTTCAAGACTGAGAGAGTTTTATTCATCATCTAAATGCAGGAGCATGTGGTAAATAAATTTTCAGAGGTTCAAAGACATATATTAAACTTTCTATTTGAAACAATTTAGCATTAAAACAGCTTCCCAGAAAATTGTTTTTCCAAAGCTACTGACCTTGCTTGAATGCGCTTGGGCCAACTTATTTGTTAAAAAGCTATTTGCAATCTACTGGATGTGTTTATCTGGGTCCATTTTTCCTGCTTTTTATGCTTGTCAAGTCACTGGCCATTCGAAAACAAAAGAAAAGCCTCATAGCCAAGGGATTTTTTTTTTGCATAAAAATTAGCATTTTAATCTGACAGACCAAGCAGTATTGAATAAGTTGTTTTTTTTTTTTTTTTTAACTTAATCAAGTTAGCACCAAGCAAATCAGTTTAAAAGATTGGATGTTTATGTATTTTAACATAAACAGACTTTAAACACTGGCCTTTCTGTGTGGAGTTTGCATGTTCTCTCCGTGTACATGTAGATTTTCTCTGGGTATTCTGGTTTCTTCCCACCCTCCAAAAACATGCGTGTGAGGTTGATTGTCCGCTATGCAATTGCCCCAAATGAGTGTGAATGGTTGTGTGGGTATGGCCCTGCATTAGACAACTGGCGACCTATCAGGGTGTACCATACCTCTTGCCTTGAATCAGCTGGGATAGGCTCCGGCAACCCCTACAACCCTATTAGGAACAGATGGTTTCGGAGATAAATGTTTTGACCAACAAATTTTTCAGTTTGACTCACAGTTATATAAGCCCAAACACATGAAAAAAGTGTGCATCCCTGAGACTCATTATACTTAAAATTGTCTATTAAATGAAGTAAGTTTTACACTTACTAGAACTGAGAAATTATGTTAAACAAAGATTATAACCACTTGCAAATGTAATGCAGCTTGAGGCATTGCTCATTTTATAAGTTCCTATTTCAAAATGAAACAGCCAGATTAAATTTAAATACCATCACTAATGCAATCAGAAAGCTTTCTATCGTATTTTGTTCAAGCTTTTCAAACCACCTTTTCCACAGTGGGCTATCTTGCCAATCCACAATTTCATTTTCAAGTTACAAGGGGAGTTCACCTGTATCAATTGGCAGCCTGTGATCCGTGGAAGCCACATGCTGCAAGTGAAATTTTTAAAAGGAGAAGGTCAAATAAAATAATGGCACTGAAAGGCATTGAAAAAGGAGAGAAAATAAATCTTATAAGTTGAATGAGAGTTAGTGTCAATGGAGCAAGACGAGAATAAAAATGACAAAAATGCAGTGTATATGTGCATTAAATAGAGCGTACATACGTATATATATGTATGCATTTAAGAGCTTTAAACTGTTCAGAACATTTTTTTGGTAACAGTTGAAGAGTTTCTTTAACTATAACTTTTGTTATAGTTAAAGGTATTAACGGTATTTTTATTTTATTAGCTATGAACATGGATTTGGCTAATCAGATAATCTGCATTTTTTTCTAAATTTTCTTAGCCTTTTCAACTACTGGTTTTGACATTTTTTAAATATTGCACAGCATTCTTCTAAAATTTATTTTCCTTTGCATGTTTAGCGCCTGTTGTTCTAACATTCTGAAATCTCCTGCTCTTATTCAGAAAATCAAATTGAAGTCCATCAAATAATATATTGCCATTAGTTTTTCTTTTCTTTTTTTTTAACTACGGTTAAAAAAATCTTTTTTTGTATTTGAATATGAAACCTGCTTTTCCAAATCCAAGAAAACAACCAGGATTTGGTTGTTTTCCTGCAGCCTTGCAGGTTGGCCTTTGCTTGCCAAATGCTATGGGAGTAAACCCAGACAGAAAATCCGGTACGGAGACCCGTAGGCAGTTGGTTGCGCTCTGCAATGCTTTCTGGCACCTCCTGCAGTGGTGCTGACACTGGGTCTATTGGCTTGCCTTTTTGTTGGACTCTGTCAACAACGCCGAGAGGTGGATCTTGGCACTGGACATTCCAGGATCTCCATACCACTTTCCCAAGCTCGTACCTGCAGAGGTCACCCCAGCTATGCTGTCTTTGTGCAGACTCAACACGGGGAGCAACAGTTTTCACATTTGTGGTAAGTGTGGAAGGAGCTCCAGCTCCCGCATTGGCTTATTTAGTAACTGCCAATGCGGCACAAACAGATAAGTATCCAGGTACAGAATCTATTGTCTCTAGAGACAGAAGGACGCCAATGGACATATGCATATGTTAGCAGTTTAAAAAATAGAAAGAAAAAAAACATTTCCCATTTTGGAGACAATCCTTGTGAAGATTTTGCTTCCTTTGCTTTTCACACATCTAAGATTATCCTTTACCCAATAGTTCAGCGACATTTTAACCAATCAAAAAATCAATCAAAGAGGTAAAAATAGGTAAAAGGAGCATTTGATTTCTTATTAAAAGTACATTGTTGAATACAATATGAATACAAATTGAATAGGTACAAGTCAAATTGGTATTGGTAGATGAGGAAAACTTTCCTATTTTAATACTATAAAGTCTGAGTGAATAATTACATTTATTGTAAGAAAGAAGCAGATTGATGATTAGTCATTTTTTCACATTTTTAAACTTTTTAATATCACACAAAAGAAGATCACCTGATTTCAATCAAGAAAGACAAGTGTATTTGGTCCTTTTTGCAGAAAACTCTTTTATGGTAATAAAAAAAAAAAAAAAAAGTGGCTTCACTATGAGGTGAAAATGAAGTTTCATTACATTCGATTTGTAAGAGAATTTAATCAAGAATGTAGCTTTTAAAATGACTTTGATACTAGATTGTTCGCAAACTGAAGTTGTAATTCCTCCAATGCATTACATTAAAAATATGTAGGAGTAAGTTTGTGTTGGTTATATCAATGGAAGTATTTCTTTCTTTAAAATACTGTATACAGAAATCAATAAATGGTAGCAAAGTAGCAAGTAGCAAATTCAAGTAGCAAAGTTGGAAATGTTTGATCAGCTTTGTGTCAAACCTTTGAATCAAACTGCTTTCAATAAGTATGTATAACCATCTCATTTTCTTATCCGTGCAAGGATTAAAGGGAATTCATGTATTTCTTGCTTATACTTAGCCTCCACAACACGTACATCCAATCTATCCCTCCTGTTATATTTTCTGTAGCGAACAGAACTTATTTATGTACCTGGTTGCCATGGGGACATGCTCCCGGTATTGTCCCTTGAGACTATGATAAGCAGTAACTTAATCATAACCTGGTTTGTTGGAATATATTTTTAGTATCTCCACATAAAAGAGCTTAGAAATATAGTTGTGGCATTCCTGAGGTATATTGTAGATTTGGTTGTTTTCTTTTTGCTGTGTACCTGAATCACCTAAATGGCTAACCATTCTTGAGTAGAATGTTTATAGCAAGCAATGAAAATAGTAACTTATCTTCAGCTGAGTGTGTTAAAGCATGAAGGCACCCTAGTCTGGTTTTGATGAGTTAATCAAACAAGAACCCAAAATGAAAAAGTGTCATTCAGGTCCTTGTTAATTTACTGTATGTTGTGAAATACCAGTTTTACGGTGTTGAGGTTAGCTGTCTTAGTCATACAATTCAGGAAACAATGTAGTCAGTGCCTCTTACAGAGGAGATGTCATGTAATAATAATGTAATATTGATCCCTCACTGAGGAAATTTGTGTGCTGCATTACACCGCAGCAGCCTGCCACGACAGCACCAATGGTGGGAGAAACGGGGGGTTAGGTGTCTTCCCCAAGGACAATGAATGTTATCCATTTACATTTGAAAATGTTACAGGTGTTGATGAGTAGATGTTGACGTGTGGAAGAATTTAAAATGAAAGAATTCCTACAATAAACAAGTGTAACAACCTCAGCCGATAGATTGTTTGTGCATCTTTTGTAGTGAAATAATGTAAACGTGTGTGGCAGCGTCCCATTTAAACATTCTGCGATGAAAGACATGCACCTAACACTTCGAGCAGGGTCACATATAGACTAGTAATTGAAGTGAAAGGCATTTTGGGCACTTCACAAACAGCTATTTCTCTTGGGTGGAATCTGGTACGTGCTGTAGACCTCTGGCTTTGGAAGTTTGTACATCCTAACAATAACAAACAGGAGGTGGGTGAAAAGAGAGAACAGTGGCTTTGCGACAAAGGGCATCCAACAAAAGAAACTGAGGTAGAAAATAGTTGTAGGAGAAAATAGCTAGTGAGGGAAGGGATTTATCATTTTTGCGGATCTGGAATTAGACACGGTTGCAGTAAGTCAGAAAGAAGTGGAAAAGAACATGTACGTTTTGAAGGAATCAGATGTCATTACGATACAGAAGGGTTGAAAATCCAAAAATAATAGCTTGTGACAGTTGCAGAAGTAAAATAAGACATAATAGAGAAGGAAAATAAAAATGAGAACAACAGGCAGCTTTTGTGTCTGTATAATATAACTGGAAGAAAACACTTAGTGTTGTGAGATTTTTTTCCCCCTTTTACATCCTGCTGTCAAGTATTATTTTAAAATAAAATAATCAGCTTGGTTCTTTCAATTTGCAAAATCAATGCATCTTAGAAGGAGAAGGAGGAGGGTTTTCTAAAGATGCTGTGTTGTGCCCTAACATCTGTTCTATAAGACAGATAAAATAGAGCTTTATTTGGCCAGAAACATTTAGTTTTAGCAGCAAATTGGTTCTAAACCAGATAAGCATAATTAAAGAGATGAGATAAAACTGGGCTCCTTCCAAAGCCCAGTTTTAAAAAGAAAAAAATATATAGATAAGAGCAAAGCTGGCACTGTCTGACAGATAAGTAAATACAACAGAAAAAGTATTAACATGAATGATTGAAACTATTTTAGAATGCATTCAGATTTTTTGTGTACCATTCCAAGATTAAATGATGAGTAGATTCAAATGTACAATGCCACCAAATGTTATCTGGATGGAAATGTACCATGTAATTACTGTTGCTTCAGTTTTATGTAGTCAATCTTTTTGAGTTTATTCTTCTCAAAAGTTGTTTAAAATTTTTAGTTTTACGCTTCAAATTACAAGTTTACCACATCATGGTAACAAATGGAAAGTGTTTCTTTTTTATTTCTTTCCTATTTCACACTTCTCTGCTGTTTCTGTTATGTAGGAAAATGCATGTAGGAAAATGCATGTTTAGTCCTTCATTTCTCTACTTTCACAATTACAATTTTGATCCAAATGGAAACGTCTTGGAACACTGGCCTTTCTGTGTGGAGTTTGCATGTTCTCCCATGTATGCCTGAGTTTCTTTCGGGTATTCCCGTTTCCTTCCACTCTCCAAAAACATGCATGTCAGGTTGATAGGCCAGTACCATAAAAACCCCTAGGAGTCAGTGTGTAGGTGAATGGTTGCCTGTGTGTCGCCCCGTGACAGACTGGCGACCCGTTCAGTGTACCCCACCTCTTGCCTTAAAACAGCCAGGATAGGCTCTGGCACCCCCTGCAATCCAGTCAGGAAATAAGCGGTTCAGAAGATTAGATGAAATTGAAATGTCTATGTTTCAGTTCAGTATGAGCAAAAGGTTGCAAGGGGTTTTGTGACTCACCACATCCTCATGCTGGTCACATTTTTTTGTGGAAAAGAGCACCACATCTTCACCCTGGAAAATAATCCTTATTGTGGTTTGGGACACCAACTATTATGTTTGTGTTGGTCACAGATATTTACAGCACATACTTGCTGTTCCCAGACGTGTTAGAATGCTCTTTTGAGATGAGAACTGAGCTCATGGCAAACAATTCCTTTTTCACAATTCTACTTGTCATCCCGAGAGAGTCCCACATTCTGGAAATATGGAGTTGCCACTGGCTCCATATGTGTCTATCTATCAAGGGCTAAACGAGTGGAAGTCGTGTACTGTATCTAAAAATGGCACGTCTGGCAGCTCTGGACAAAGATGTCTAGAGGTGTAGAACATAATAACCATTTTTATGAAAGGAGTGAAATGATTGACCATTCCTATTTTTTACATTCCTATAATAATTTATTCATATTTTTAGGTTTAGCTATCGTCATACCATGTTTTAATTGTTACAGCAAATGAACAAATGACATTTGTAAGTATTTGCTTCACATTTTTTTTTTCACCCATGTTGCATTTGTCTAAAACCAGAATAGACGGGGGTTATTTAAAATTCACGATTGATTTTCTTGAGCTTATTTTGGTGACAGTTCATGTTTATTGAGAAGTTATTAATGTGCATAGATGAATTAACAAAAGATTGAATTTTGTTTCTTCTTTGTCCTGAAATTGTCATGTTTCTAATTCTGAGACGTGTAATTTAGTGATTACTCTGGTTGAATAGCTGCACATTAATGCCATCTTGTGAATCTTTGCTAAATGCAAATGTTAGAAATTCATCCTTTTCTTTCTTGCTTCATCTCTCCCTGGCAGACTTCTTCCTGCTGCTGTACCTTCTTTTTCTTCCTACCCTCCCCCTTAGCTCTATTTGACTCCCTCCCTCTCTCTCTCCCAGTTTTCTCTCTTTCTAAAGAGCATTCAGTCTCTGCACTTCATTTTCTACCCCAACATGTTGGTAGAGGGAGGAAGAAGAGGATGCTGCGCTCTACCCTTGGTGCGTTCCTGCCACCTCTCCGGCCAGCGCACACTGCCTCTGACTCAGACTCTACTCTCAGTTGTCTTCGCCTGAAGGACTTAAAAGAAGGGGTGAAAGAGCAAGCGAATAATAATCTAGAGCACAGCACCTCTCACTTTAAGGAAAGGAAAATTAACAGCAGAAGAGAGGAGAACAGCAACTGCTCTTCTCCTGTGATGGAAACTACTAATACCTCAGCTTTGGCCACCACCACATCCTCCTCTTCTGTGTTTCCTCCCTCCTTCTCTTCACGTTCAGCTCCAAGATCCATGTGGCAAGAGGCAATTAGGAGGAAGAGGTATCTTCTTGACCGGACAAGGGGGTCTGCTGAAGTGGATAAAGGAGGAGGTAGTGAGCAGAGGAGGAACAGGTCCCCGGACTGGCTGTATGAATCTTATTACTGTATGAGCCAGCAGCATCCCCTCATTGTGTTTTTGCTCCTCATAGTGATGGGAGCCTGCCTGGCTCTGCTCACTGTGTTCTTTGCAACAGGACTGGTAAGTTCATTTTTCAAATATATGCAGAAATACTTTTTTGACACCTTGCAAGAGTGTTTGAAAAATTAAAAAGCATGTGTTTCTATTTTTTGTGACACAATCCAAAGAAAAATTTCTTGGTTAGACATATTTTTGCAGACTGCACATGCCAAGCAAGTAACAAAGTAGCACAAAGACGATTGGCATCTTTTCAGTAAACTTGCACACACATATAGTCATGCGCAGACACACAAATACAAAAGTGCACACATGCTTGTGCAATATGTATATGCACCCACATGTAGACTCTCACAACATGTGGTCTTCATCGCGGCACTAATGTGAAGTGAAGGGTGAGATAAAAAGAGCAGGGGGAGGAATTTTGCTTTAGTTATTGTCTGAGTTAATGGTTGACTGAGCTGCAGAGAGGAGAAATGATTTGTCTTTAAAACCCTGAAAATGTTGAGCAGTGATGAAAAGAGAAAGAAGCTCATTTAAAATGTGTTTGTGTTTACTAATGTGTTTGATTTACTCAAATGATTATTTGAACAGTCAGACTATAATATGTCGGCTCATTTGAAAGATTGATTTTGAGAGTGTTTTTTAATAGAACATCACTCTGGTACAAAGAGAGCTCCACTCTTACTTTTGTCTGGGCTCAGTCTGCTAATGAAAGAGGATTAGTTAGAAACACATTGTGAGAGACAGGGTTAGATGGAGAGCATTAACATCATGCATTTCACAAATCAGAGCATTAACATCATGCACTTCACAAATCTACCAAAACACACTGAGTGAATGTGAACCGTCATTCAAAGTGCACTTAAAATAAGACTAAAATAGATGCACATTTATAACACTTAAAACAATGATCATTCAAGACTGAGAAAGAGACAAAGTAAAAAGATCAAATTTGACAAGACAAGATTTTTTAGATTGGTTCTCATCTGTTTTAAGTCACAACTTTTCTTCACTTGTTCCTGTGCGATATTAGTCACAGGCAGAAGAAATCAGGGGTGCATGAAAATGCTAAAACAGGTTTTTGTTGTGTTGTTTGTTTTTCGCTCAGCTCTGCACAATATGAGGCATCGCTGCAGTGTTTGCACACTAGAAAATGCTTAGTCTTAAGTTTTGATGTATTTCAGATGTAAAAACTTCATCTCAATGAGAATAGGCAGAAGTACTAAGTGAAAAATTGATAGAGAGAGTTAATAATGACATATCTGTAGGTCTGATTAAAAAATATTATGTTAGGAAGATTTGTTTGACTGGAGATGCCAAATGAAAATTAGAGAGGAATTTAAAAATAATTGTTATACATTAAATACTTGCAAACTTTTCCATCATTGCTTTTATATCATTTCTAATGATAAAGTCAGGGGTAAGTATGGATAGCCTATCATGCTCATAGTTAATTATGTTGTTATTAATTGATATTTAGGTATGTCATCCCGCTGAGACATCATTACAATAATTTAAGTGAAAATGCAGCCAAGTGAAATAATCAGTTCATCTTATCATTAGAGGAACTAACAACAAAGACAACAAATGCAATCCTATTCTCCCCTCAATTTTTGTTCTTGCCATATTTTTTTCAGAATAACTATTTTTTATTTCTTTTACTTTGCTTTTCACTTATCCATCCCAGTGTCTGGTTGACCTAAATCATGTGTGCCTGTGTGTGTGGAGGGGGAGAAGTTGGCTTTTGTAAAGCTATGCTCCGGGCAAGGCAAACTCTGTGTGACTGCATGCATCCACTCTTGTCCCAGTGCAGTGACAGTGTATGAGGAAAAGCCCGAGGAAAGGTGGGGCAATGGGTACAGAAAGGAACGATGGACAGAGAAAGAGAAACATCATTTCACTGGATGAAGAGTAATATGAGTCACTTTGGGAAAGCAATGCAAATACTGTATTGTGAATGCTGAGCTGGATAAGACAAAGTAGAAGAACTACAAAGTCTGATTTTTAAAAAAGTAGATATTTAAACTTTTATGTGTTCTTTTTGGTTTACAATTTTAATTCAAATATAATCTATTTTTTTTTAAGCAAATATTTTTTACAATGTGATACAAGAGGCTACATGTTAAACATGAGCATCTATTTCCACAAATTCACATGGAAAATACTAGGTTTTTTTTCAACTCTGTTGTATACATACATACCAAACACACGCACACACCGCCAATGTCCAATTATATACCATAGGTTGGACTTCTGGCTAGACACTGCTGACACTTCTGCTGCTCTTGAGTTGGAGGAAGTTCATGTTTTCTTGCCTTACAAGGCCAAACGTATCACCGAAGATCTGACATTTTAGTCTTTTGACCTTTTCTAACCTTTTTTTGCTTTCCATTACGGAAAGCACGACCAAAGTCAAACTTCGCAGAACCTGAAAGCATAAACATTTTATGCCACTCCTGTTCTGCTGTAGGATGAAAACCCTAAAATTTTTATTCAAAGTTCCATATCTAAGTGTGTCTCAGAAAGGCAACAGCGAATCTATTATGAATGTGTCACTTCAGCTTGCGGTAGATCATTTCTTGTTTTCTGTTTTCTACCTACAACAAGATTCTGTCTTGATATACTTTTTCACAACCAGGCAAAAAATAATCTGAACCAGATTGAATCCTCTTGTGATCAAGTGCCAATAAAGCATAGCACGTATTTACAATTTCTTAGTTTTTTTTTTTTTTTTTCAATTTTGTGATAAAAAAATGTTCTACGTCAGTATGACATGAAAAAAAAAATTCTAATAAAATTCCAATTTAAAAGAATATACAAATTGTTATAGAAATTGTATCCAAACTGTACAATGAAGCTATCAACGTACTTTGACATCAAGATTTTACCATTGATAACTTGCCTAATAACTTTATTTTAGTTGTTTGGATATTTTTAACTTTTCTCTTTTCTCGTTTTACAGGACACTGCGGATCATGTGGCCTTTGTAATCACTGTGCCCACAGCATTGGCCATTTTTCTGGCTGTGTTTGTACTTGTTTGCATTGAGTCGATCTTCAAGAGGCTTTTGCGAGTTTTCTCCTTGATCATCTGGGCTTGTTTGGTGGTGATGGGCTACCTTTTTATGTTTTCTGGAGGAATTGTATGTCCATGGGATCAGGTAAGACTTGCAAATTTATTCAGTAAATTTGACATGCATGTTAAGATGTTATACATTTCACCCTAATTTGTTTAAATGAGTGCTTTGACACACACTCTGTATTATTTAAATCACAAATATTGCACAAGGCAGTCTGGTGTTACCAAATCAGTGACAGTACACTGTGTTTTAAATTATTATGCAATAGAGATTTTCCTGTAAAGCTTGTTGGCTCTTTGTTGATGGTTTCAGCTGAACTGGAAACCTCTGGAAGATGCAACATGTTGACATTGGTAGCACTTCCTGTTTACTGCTCTGAAATGTCATTTTAGCAGCTGCTCTCTTAATCTGGCATTTTTGTCACACGAAATCCGTCCTCATCATGCCTTTATCTGCACAGCACAGTGTAAGCTCTGAATCAGACCCAAATCTTTTTGAACGCTTACATTTCTGTGAAATGTGAAATGTCTCATCAACCCATTTTTTGCTTTCCAGCAACAGAGATTGCTAGAAAATTTTTGAATTACTAGAAATATTGATCTGCTCAATAATGTAGAACAGCGGTCAGGATTTTTTTTTTTATTTATCTATTTAATTGGACTCAACAGACCGACTGATTATCCAAAAACTAATTTCAAGTATTCAAAAACCCTTAGTTACGAACCAGTTAATTCGAGGCCATGGATCTTGATGATGCCTCAATTACATTTGGCAAGGTTTAGATTATGTCATTGAAACAAATTGATAATCTTAGCATACGGAATTGTAATACTTTCATAATCAGAACAGACCGATAGGTTTCTAAAAGAGTAAGACAAAAAGTATCATTTTTTCATTTAAAATTACACACAACATTTCCCTCAGTACGTATACATACCAAGTGCCACAAATAGATACCTTATTTACACAAATTCCAGTTCAGTTTATTCTTGATAATCCATGTTAATGTCTTGCAGCTGACCAGTTTAAAGTTACGAATTCAACTAGTGGGCACGTTTGGATGCCGGAGGGAAATTCACACACCCCAAGTCTCATTCAAGGCAGGGCTCGTACCATCTGCTGTACCTGCTGCAATGTTTTTGCTGTGAGGCGGATTAGTGCAACACCATCATGTTGCTCATTTACCATAATATTTAAATCATCAATCACAAATTGTCATAAAAAAAACAAAACAAAACACAAATATCTTTGTCTCTTCTGGTTTTTAGGGTTTTATAGTTTTTTCCTTCATATTTTTGTAGTGTTGGGATGGATGGGTTAAAAAAATAATCTTACAATTATTGGACTTTGGGCTTCATAGACCCCACGACTTACCCTGCAGTTTATTTATTTACAATGTGTTTTGCTTCCTGTTTGTATTTATTTCCTAAAACTTATTGTTTCATCTTTATAGGATTTTTAGATCTACAATAATTCAAAGCAAAATAAATCCAATAGTTGCCTACGTATTCATATGTCTTTTGGTCCTCACTTGAAAGTGCTTTAGTACATTAGACTTCTCTAATTTAAAAACTATTCCCTTTAAACTAACCTGGGGAAACATGTCCCTGGTGTGGCCTCATTGACCACAAAGAGGGAGCTCAAAGTGTAACGAATCACACGCCTTGCCATTAACTTTCTTACTTATGATCGCTGTAGGCCATTAGACCATTACCACCCTCTTTGTGGTCATTAGTGATGTTAATCAATGCTTTCATAAGAGACCTAATCATTTGCAAACTTTAAATCACTTTGAGGAGGTTGCTGCCATCCTGTAGGTTAAAAGTAAGGTCATTAGCATTTTATACTCGGAGAACCAGTGCAGCGTAATGTCATTCTTGATCATAAAGACCAACTTTATTGTACATGTTTGGAAAGGTAATTAAAGACATTTCCTGCAGGAAATTTATTAATACATGAGGGTTTTTTGGTAACTACCCAAGTTGATTTATTTTTGGTTTACCTCAAAACTTATTAGTCACAAAAATACAATTATTGTTTGTTTTATCTTAAGTTTGGTTCATAGACGTTGATGTGAAGTGACACTTGGATAATTGATTTTATCATTGTTTGGTTTCGTTTTTTTTTTTAATGGGATGATTTATGTTGTAAAAAAAGTAATACCTTTGGATGACTAAGCTGCAAGATGACAGATAGACTGAAGTTGTTTCTGGTCGATAATAGAAATGCCTCACTGGGTTAAGGTCCGAGGGAAATGGATGATAGCTTATTGGATCAAAATGAGAAGAGGATAAACTTTTTAAGTGTGGGGTAAATGGGGTCATTTTTAAACTCAAATGGTAACATCAAAGACTGATTGATCGCGCACTTAAGGTGTAATTTAGTTTGGCCCTTTAGAGTAATTTCTTTGCGGAAAGGCAACTTCAGCAAATTGCCTTTTAAAAGTGCAAAATGTATTGTGACAGTAAAAAAAAAGTACAAATTGAGAACATCAATATGTAAAAAAAAAAAAAAGTGATTGTCTTGTGTTGCATTAGTTGAATTCCCAAGAAGTGATGTAGATCAGATTTAATATAGTTGATCAGTGAAATGATCAGTGTCATCCAACCTTTATTAGGTGAACAGTAAGTGTGGTGACGTACAAATTGGTGCGTACTAAGAAGGACTGAACAGGAACTATGCACAGAGGCTTCTCGATGACGACAAAGGAAATTTCAATTGATGATATTATTTTATAAGAATACTCTGTCTAAAGCTAATGTAGTCATACTGGACCAGCAAAGGCCAAAGAAAAATAGAAAATGAAATGGAAGGAAAGGACAGAGAATAATATGAATTAAAATCTAATGGTATGTGTGAAAAGGAGGGGTTACTAAATTACTACGTATCAATGTTGGCCTAAATATTTAATTTCTAAAAAACATCTAAAAAGAAAAGTTAAGGCATATTTTGGATTGGTGCGCTAATAGCTGATATGATAGAATGTTTTAATAATTCAAAATCAGTTATAATAAGCTCGTGCAAAGCAGAACTGACCTTCCATAGAACAGCAGAAATTCTGAAGCGTCTTTTTTAATAAGGTAATTTGTTTTCAGTTTCTGTAAGAAACTATCTCAAACAGTGAGTTACTGAGTTGTATAAGTACATTATTAAAATAATAATTTGTTTCAAAGACATTCCACATCAAACAATAATTACAATTGAACAACATGTTCTATTGTTTAGTTTTACTGCTTCTAACCTATGTCTTGGGAGTTTTTATTTGAGAAGATAGATAATAAAAAAGAAAGTTAAACATGCACTTTTTATTTCAATCTCTGTAACAACATTTTCAGGGCATAGTTCAGTACATTTTCTTTCCTTATTATTTGTTTTGGACCCACAATAAACATAAAATAGCATTTTGTCAATTTTTATATAAAGTGTTACGTTCTTTTTTAAAAAAAATTGCTCTCAGAGAAATCATTAACAAAACTACAATATGAATATCAATTAAAATATATAAATTTACTGGCTTACAAATAGTAAGCTCAAACACACATACTCAAATTATTTTTGGAAAAAAAGTCATTATAAATTTTACTTCCTCTGTTGAAACCACAAAAGACTTCAATGCAACATACTTTAAAATATTTAGCATGAAAAGAAATCAACTTTCATGATTGAATGAATTAAAATCATTACAATAGTTTTATCCATATAATTTGCACTGACCCAGATTTTGCATAGGAAAACCATGATGATGAACAGCTCTGCCAAAAAAAAAATGAACTCATGATTCACTTATCTATGTTCCTATTTCTGAACTGTTTTCACAAGGTTCAGGTGTTGACTAAAAAATGTATATACAACTACAGGGAGCTAAAATGAGATTTTTCTTAAGAGTGCTCAGGCTGTAGGATTAGCCACATGATTATCCAGGAGGGTTGAGAGTGGAAACACTGCTTCTCCTCCTCTGACAAGAGCAGAAGAAGTGGTTTGGGCATCTGGTAATGATTTCTCACAGACAAAGTTTCTGGGAAAGACCGATGACACACTGGGAGGAATATTATCTCTCAGCTGGTCTGGGAACAACTTGGGATCCCGCTGAATGAGCAGTGGCTCCGGCTTAGCAAATTAGGGCTTTCCTGCTTAGGCTGCTGTTTTACTAAATGCAGTTTAGGATCTGTAACTTGTAATTAAATATCATTTTTAAAATATTTATTTGCCTTTTGTTGCTGATATGTTCAAGTTTGTGTTTCTGGTTCCAGCCAACTATGACAAATACAGTTTTAAAATTAGATTAAATACTTTATGAGCACTTTGGAAAAATTCAAGTTACAATCATACTTTATTAAACCCTCATGGGAAAATTACTTTGCTGCATTGCACCCTAGGAGGCAGCCATGGCGGCGCCAGTGGTAGGAGCAACTGGGAGTTATGTGTCTTCTCCAAGGACACTTAGGCATAAACTTATGATGGGAATCAAACTGGCGACTGTTCTCAGTCATCATCAGGAAAGGCCAGGCAATGTCAATCTCAAAGATTTTAAATATCAAAACTCAGTTCACTTGATATTTGGACTCTAGCCCAAAGAAGACCGCCACTCTTCCACTGAGCTACGCCAAGTTTTGGGGAAATTTTAAACAGTATATTCTCATATGTGTAAATATTGTTTTCCCTCGGGATGCTAGTTTCTTTTTTCAAGATCTGTTTGGCATGGGGGTTTTTTTGGTTGATGATAATTCGCATGGTTTCTGAGAAAATACTTTATGAAATTATCCATATGTAAGCCTGAAGATGACTGCCAGTTTTGCTTTCCCATCACATCCTGTCATTTTACTTTAAGAACAAGATTTAGTAGATGCTGAGCTGTTTCTCCTGAGCCAATTATATTAATAACTGGTCTTTAAATCTGCAGTCACCATAGCTGCCATGCATGTGGATATCTGCTGAAGGAAAAAAGAACTCATTCTGAAATTCAAAGTAGAAGTTAGACGTGATTATATGCCTGCTGTTCCGTAGCAAAGCCAGAAATAGAAAAGTGGAAAAAAAACAAGAACTTCCTGCTCTCATTACCTCATCCAAGATAATTAGTTTTAATTCCACGTAAAATTATGATTTTGTTTCGTCTTCTGAACTGCCTACCCCTAGCAAGGATACAGGGGTGCCGGAGCCTATCCTGGCTAATCTAAGACGAAAGGCAGGGTACACCCGAACAGGTCGTCATCCAGTTGTTGTGCCACACACACAGTCATGCCTGGGGGCAATTTTTATAGCAACCAATCAACCTAACATGCATGTTTTTGGAGGGTGGGAGAAGTACCAGGAGTACGTGGAGGAAACCTACGCATACATGGGGAGAACATGCAAACTCATACAGAAAGGGTAGTGATCAAGCTGTATCCCACCCGGGACTCGAACCCACAATCTTCTTGCTTTGAGGCTACTATGCTAACCACTGCGCCACCGTGCCATCCAATTAGTATTTACTTTAAAATATTATTTTCATTTTAATCATTTTCAGTTTATTTTCTTAGCCTGTACTACTAATGAAAATTATTAATGTAAACTATTTAGAAGTATATTATTTAAAAGTAGCAGTTTGAATCATTATGCTTTAACACATTCAATTTTACAATTCAATTTACAATTTCAATTTACAAGTTACATCACTATTCAATTTTTTCCTGCATGCATGTCTTACTTTTTTGTATTAT
Source organism: Neostethus bicornis (assembly GCA_902685375.1). Classification (NCBI taxonomy): domain Eukaryota; kingdom Metazoa; phylum Chordata; class Actinopteri; order Atheriniformes; family Phallostethidae; genus Neostethus; species Neostethus bicornis. The sequence continues at coordinate 29,246,947 of LR738541.1, forward strand.
AAATGTATCAAATAGAGTGGCCTTTCAACATCAGTTAACACTTGAAAGAGCTGTGACTAAAGTACTCAAAGGTAATTGAACAATTAAAGTGTAATAGCAGCAAGTTGATTAAGTATTAAAGTATCAGCATGAATTCATAACATTGTTAATGTTTTCAGTGCATTTATGCACCAACACTGTATTCTGAATATATTAATAAAACAAACATAATCTCTTTTTTAAAAAATATGAATAGTTATTAACATGGAGTAAAAATTTCCTGATTGCTGAGCTTAAGTTACATTAAGCTGGGTGAATAGTGTTCGATCATCAACAGGCTTTGTGTGTCATTGGTAGAGACAACGGCAAATAACTTTATCAGTGCTTCATAAATTCTAGCTGTTGCAGGGTAGAATATTTTCTTGTCAATTTAAAGCCAAATATAGGTACTCTAATGTATTATTCCTAATTGTGCATGTCATACAATTAAAAAGGTAATAAAATTGATTAGAGCAATCCTATTCAGAAATTCTGTCTTTTTATTATCCTCGAACTTAGCTTTATCATAGAAACATATTTTTTTGTATGAAGATGACTAAGCCACCAACTGAGATTAAGTTTATTGTACCAAACGGCGTGAAAAATAACTATTTGACACATCAGTCAGGGGTCTTTTGTGGGCTATTGAGACTAAATATCCACCTCACGCAGCCAACAAGCCACCACTGAATTTATATAAAGACATTTAAATATTTATGTATTCAAATCGACATTTGATAAATAAAGTGAGATGATACAGGGAAAAAGTATTGAACACATATATTTAACAAGGTGCAAAAGAATCATTTGGCTCCATTTTGGGGTTACAGGCATGCTGGAGTCTAACCTGGCTGTTTGAAAGCGAGAGGCAGCGTACACCCCGAATAGGTCATGTGTCGCAGGGCCACATGGACACAACCATTTACACAGATACTCATTCCCAGGGGCAATTTCGTAGTGGCCAATCAACATAACATGCATGTTTTTGGAGAGTGGGAAGATACCGAAGTACCCGGAGAAAGCTTACACATACATGGGAGAACTAAGCCAAAAATTTTGTTTAAATAGCCCACTTAAAAATGCCCTTAATGTATGATGGGTGATGTGTTAAATATTCATTTTCAGTTCAGTTCAGTTCAGATTTAGATTTATTCATTTGGTCATACATAAAATCACAACAATCACACAGATTGCAACAAAGATTGCTGAAACAATTGATTGCTGTAACAATCAATTAATCAATATGATGTTTGAAGCCAGAAAATACAGATAGATGTTGAACTTTCAGGAGATAAAGTAAAAAAGGACACAACTTGTTGGCTTACATAGTAGTGGTGTGTTTGTATTTCTGGAAATGTGTGTAGTTATTGTTTTAACGTGTAGCTACCAGGGGTTTTGCATGTAACCCGGGGACCTTATGTAAACTTAATTAACCTCAAGGGGTCGTATGTACTGGTATCAATGGGAGAAATATTAATGGTGGATGTCCAAAGGGAATAATTAGAAAAATAGCAAGGCTGAATCTTTTCAGATTTGATCAAATCATTCCTTTTTGTTGTGGTTTGTTTAGTTTAATGGGAACATAATGATTTTACAACTCATTATTAACTCTAAAACTACAACTCTAAATGTTTTTGTTCTTGCTAGAACATTATCAGATAAAATCAAATATTTCATAAAAACTTCAGCACCAGCAGATTTTATTCTTGATTTGTTTTATGTAATTCCACATAAGACAACAAATTGATATAAACTAATTACAAAAACTATTCTTTTTTTTTTTTTTAAGTTGCAAGCAAGGCATGGGAAATACAATCATATTTTATAGAAACAGGGAAAGAATGGTTGCAGTATAACCTCAGATGATGCTGTGAAAGGCATTTAAAGCCATCTTTACTGAGATAATGCTGCAATTCTCACGCTGAAGAAAATTCCATTAATAACGTCTGTGTGGAGGATTATGCAAAGATTACTGCCACCCTTTCATAAATCTAGTTGAAAAGAACTGAATGGAACCCATTAAATGTTACTGAAAGAAAAAAACCTACCCTTTTTTAAATCAGTTTTGTGGGGCAAATCAGAAAGTTTGCTGTAAAATTATTTTATGGTTAGCAAATTGCGATATCAAAGTTTTTGATATCCCCTCATCGTTTCATTTATTTTTCTGAAAAGGAATTGGGAGCAAGTTTAGAAAACAAAAACTCATTTAGCCCCATCCATTTCCTCCAACACTATAAACTAAATTGAATGCAGTATTTCTTTTTCCTGCTGTTCACAAATCCCAAGACACTATGGTACAATTTACTGTTAAAAACAAGTTTCCAAGACACAAACTTTCTCAACAACTAGCTTTGCTTTGATATTGCAATAGTGGTCCTTTTCAATACAAATAAATGAAATATTATATATTTTAACTCTATTTAAATTTTGTTTTCAATCTTGCTCCACAGGGAAAGACTGAATACAATAATTTGTGGGTTTCAGAAGGCCAGGCTACTGTTGTAGAAAGACCACATCTGTGTGTTCTTCTTCTTGCGGCCTTTCCCTTGAGGGGCCATTCTGGCAAATAGGTTTTCACCATCTAACCTTCTGGCCTGCATCATTTTCTCTCACACCAACTAACTTCATGTCCTCCTTCACTATATCCATAAACCTCTTCTTTGGTCTTTCTTCAAGCCACCTGCCTTGCAGTTCCAAACTCGGCATCCTCCTGCCAATATAAACTCTCTTTCTGCTTTAGACATGTCCGAACCATCTCAATCTGGCCTCTCTGACTGAAAAGACACGTTGAGAAAACTACAAATAAAAGTGTCTCCTAAACTTTTTAAATTCGCTGATCCTCACTTTTCCATTTTCTCATTCACACGCATGTACTCGTTTCTCAGTGGCAGACTTTGCATTTTCACACCTCAAACAGTGCTCCATCTGAATCAATCAACCCCTCAATAACTGTTTTACTTTACTGAATTAATATAGAAAAAAAATGCTCACGCATCATGGGTGAAAAACTGCACAGCAAAGGATTTTACGTAATAAACAATACAGAAGAGAAAATTCTATTTTGCAAACAACACTGCCTTGACAGAGCATCCAGAAAGACCCCAAAATCCTAAATAATATACAAAATATGACATTTTACTCACCAAAAACATGATGAGTTGAAGATAAAATTAACTCTGAAATCTAAATTCTTTCTCCCCACCAATGCAAACAAATCTAGCCTGTCTTGTTTTCTCTTTTTTTTTTTACAGATGTGAACACCTGTCTTGTCTTATGCTACTTGAATGTCTTTACTTCTTTTGAAAAGCCCTTTTTAAAAACTATCTTCAAAGTAAATCACCCACCAAATCAATTTGTTCTCTCGCTTTGGTTGTTGCTAGCTGAAAAAAACAATCTTGTACAGCAATGAAACATTTTCTTTCATGTAGCCCACCGCTGAAGCTGTGTATGATTGTTTACCCAGTATGTTGCCTGGCTGACTAATCAGCTGGTCTTAAAACAATTTGAAAATGTACAGTAACAAAGCAACTTTAAGCAGAAGTTCAATTGTTGTTCAATTTATATCAGTGAAAGTCAGCAGAACAGGCTCTGAACTCCTTCACAAAATTTACACTGATTTTAGCCTACCTAGTCACAAACGCTGGCTGAAATTTGACTGGTCAAATGCTTCAAAGCAAAAACACACATTTGAAAGCAGCGCAGGTATAAGCAAGGCCTTGAAAAAAAAAAAGAAAAATGGACTGACCATTTGGAAATATTTTATAAATATTAATTGCCTAAATATTTTTAATAACAATTTATGACTTCAGAATCAGATTACTTTATTAATCCTCAAGGGGAAATTCCTTATGTTACCGCTCAAATTCCGAACAGTAGGAAGATTAGAATAATAAGTTCAAAATTAAACCAAAATCTACAAAAATCTACAATCATAATTTAAAATGGATAAAGTATACAAAAAAATAATACGAAATATCATGCAAGTGTACTGGTAAGTTTTTACCCAGCAGAGAAGATGTGAAGGCATTTAGGGTTCACTAATGTCTATTTTACAACCACTAACTCTGCTCCTTAGGCCAAACCTTTCCGGTTTTCCTTCACCTGTTTTCTGCTCTCACCTCGTATCACATTGTCATCCTGCAAACATGACAGTCTTTGGAGATTCATGTCTAAACTAATCTATTTGTTTGTCTATCACCATAGCACAGAGGAAGGAACTGAAAGTAGATCCGTGATGCATTTGTACATTCACTTTGAACTCCTCTGTCACAGCCATGGCACATCTCATCATTGTCTCACAGTTCTCTTACATGTCGTGCACCACTAACATACTTCTCTGTCACTTAAGACTTCCTCATGCGATACGATAGTTCCTTTCTGTCATATCCTTTCCCCAGATCAACAAAGCCTCAATGTAGCACCCTTTTACATTTTTTATACTTCTCTGTCAACATATTTAGAGAAAATATTGCATCTGAAGTACTCATACATATCAGTAGTAATACTCAGTATTATTATTAACAAATACCCCATGTTGTACCTTTGTCCAGCTTCGACTACTCTTTCCCATAACTTCATCATATGTATTTATTTATTATTATAAATAAAGATTTATTTATCTGTAGTTACCACTGCTCTGCACATTTCCATTGTTACCACATTTATGTACATCATGTTGAGCAAACATTGATAGATTTCAATTCTCTCCACAAGTTACCTTGTGAGTGGAGAAAACAAGTTAAGACCTCAAACCATACATCAGGATGAGCCCAACTACATTTAGTCGAAGCCATTCAATTTTATGCACCAACTTAGATTCTTCAACAGAGATTTTCTGTGTTTGGTAGTCACCCAACTCACAAGAGCCACAGATGGCGAGTCCACAGGAGAGAGAGCTTGTTCAACATAAGGTTTCGCCCTGTGGACTAACCCCAAGAGACCTGTTTGCAAAAGTGACCCCCAGGCAGTAGGAAGCCTATGACATCATTGCCCTTAGCATTATATGGATGCACAAACCCCTCCACCACAGTATGGTGTCCAGCAACGGCTAGAATAGTGTGAGTTTATACATAAATGTATATTATAATTTATTGAAGCACATACAGTGGGGTCGAAAGTTTAGGCACCCTAGGTAAAAAAAATGGCAATAATGTATAAAAATAAGCTAAGAAAATATGAAAAAAATCTCCAAAAGGCATTAAAACACAGATGAGACTGCCTTGTCAAATTTGACAAAAAGTTAAATTTTTTTCCCATCATTTTCACTTTCAAAATAACAGATAGCAAAAAATGGTGTCAGCAAAAGTTTGGGAACCATTTGGGAACTTAAGGTTTAGCAATAGCCCTCTCTATTTTCTGACCTCAACATAATTGAAAATTTATGGATAGAAATCTATGGAAAGAGCAATGCGTCACAGACTGTCGAGATGTTTGTGAGAAAAAATGGGCGAAGAACCCTCAAACAAGGATTTAAGCACTGTTGTCTGGCTACAAAAAAATGTTTACTAACTTTGAAACTTGCAAAAGGGGGCAAAAGATGATATTATCTCTGCAGGGTTTTCAAACATTTGAAGGCACCGTTTTTCCATTTTCTGTTACTTTATGAATGAAAATGAATTTTGTGACTTAATGTAAGACAGTGTCATGTGCGATTTAATGCCTTTTTGAAGATTTTTCCATCTTTACTTAGTCTATTTTTACACATTATTAGCATTTTTTACCTGGGGTGCCCAAACTTTCGATCCCCACTGTAGGCATGCTGCAGTTACATCATTTTCTTTATGGTTTTATATTTTTATGAAATTATGAATAAGCACAATTTTCAAGCCACAATAAATTCTCTGTGTACTATCCGTTTCATTGCCTTCCGCCCTTAATAATATTTAGATGGTTTAAGTCCCTTATCTGACCTGAGATCAATTGGATGCTTCTTCTAAACCCATGAAAGCTCTCTCTCTTTGCTAAGGCAGGTAGGAAGAAATTATCTGTGTGGTCTAGCCACTACCCCTCACCAGAAAAAGTCTACTGTGCTTCAACTCTTCCTGCCCCTCCTCTTTGGCTCTTAGGCACACATGGCTGGTTCAAATACTGCTTGGTATACAGCCAATCTCATTAGGGTTTAAGGCAGAGGAGTGAAGAAAATGGACATTTTGGAGTGGAATAAGTAAAGTTAGACCTAAACGTTGAGGAATTGAGAGATGGCCAAGATGCAAAAACACTTGGGGGGAAAATGTTAAGAAATAGAAAAAGTGGCTGAACATGGTTGAACGTTCATTTTAGTTGTTTTTTTTTCACTTCAGGTTAAAATGCCTGAATGTATAAACATTTAAATCTAAAGACCTGGCTTTCCCCTCAGAATTAACCAGAGTGAGTTGAAATGAAATGAGCATCTGCTTGCTTTTCATCGAACAGGTAGAAACATGTAGCACATAATCTCACAACCACATAAATCTGACTTGTAAACTAATCTCAGCCGCAGACTGTGCACTAAAAGCCTGATGTAATGTGACACTCTGTCTCTACAATTAGTTTTACGAACCCTCCTTAGTGTCATTATCAGGAAGATGATTCATGGCTGAACAAACTTGACTGCACAACGGAGGATCACAAACAAGCCTTTAGCCCTAAATTGTCAGAGTGGAGGGTCCTTATGTGCTCAGGGTACCTTAATTGCCCGAAAGAAGGCTCTTCACTCTTTTATTACCACTTAATGTATTAGACATGTTGAACTCAGCCAGGGTCTTCTCCCTCGCAGCATCTCCATCATTCCTGGTACAGTTTCATAATTGAGTTAGCGGCATTGGATTTCAGAGCATTGATTTAGAAAAAGGGTTTTTCGGGCTCTAAGCGAAATACTGTATGTCACAGAGCTAAACATTGAATGTTAGCTCTGATAGTAACTGCAAAATGGGAGCATCTTATTTATTTGCTCCCATTTTGCAAATAAATGTAATTTATTTATTAACATGTAATAATTAATGGGCGATCACGCCCATTAATTATTACATGTTTTTTCTGATTAATTCAAATCAAACTTCACTACGATCTGAATGAAATTCTGAGTTTTGTACATTTAAGTTGATTTTTTTGACCACATGAATGTTTATTTATTAAAAAATAAAAATGAGATTTGGTTTGAAAAAAATGATTAAAAAAAAATATAAATCAATTGAATGTCATAAAAACAAAAGCACTTATCATTAATAATGAGGTGTATTACCTCTTTTCAAAGGTAATATAAAACAATAATCTTTTCAAAAGGTAATATAAAACAATAATCAAAACATTATCGTGTTTAGTTACTCAATTTTACTCATTTAGCCTTGAAAAAGAACTTTTTGTCTAATTTACTTCTGTCTTACTTTCATGTGTTCCATTTTTTTTCCACTTTTGATATTTCCTGCAGCTCTGTTTCAAAATACTTGTATTTAAATAAAACTCACTCCAATGTGGCCATTTCTGTAAAACCCAACCACACCTGCTAGAAATTCTCCAGGTCACATTGTGTCGACACGCTCTGTAATCGCCCTTAGGACTTCTTTTTCTTTCTTGTCTATTTGTTTATTCCGATTTAGTTTTCTCACCTGAGCCTGTCACCTGGCATCCCCACTACAGCTGTTCTCAGTTGTGTCACCTGCTGCATTGTGCATTTGCCCTGCTTTCTTTATTTTTGTGGTATTCAAAAAGATAGAGAAAGGGATTAGTAGTTTTGTTAAATCTATCTACATTATTTACTTGCCCCTTTCAGTATAAAAGACATTCAGAAAAGTCCATCACAACCTAATAAAGTTGATTGGTTCTAACTAGTCTTTTAAAAATAAAACCGTTGTTTTTGTTTTTTGCTCTGTTTGCAATGATTAATGCACACACGGACATAAAATAAGCAGGATAAAATAAGCAGTTTCTGGATTATTACTAAGAAAAACAAACAAATTAAACCTCTTTACTAACCCAAGCCAAACATTAAGTGTACCAGTAAAAGACAGAAAAAAATTCTTCTTCTTTTTTTGAAATCTTCCTTGAGGGGTCGCCACAGCAAGTCAGTTTCTTCCATCTAACCCTATCTGCTGCATCTTCTTCGGTCACGCCAACTATCTTCATGTCTTCCTTCACTGTATCCATGAACCTCCTCTTTGGTCTTCCTTTAGATCTCTTTCCTGGTGGTTCCAAACCCAGCATCCTTCTTCCAATGTACTCCGTCTATTTCTCTCTCCTCTGCACATGTCCAAACCGTCACCTTGAAATTAAAAGCTTATGTCATGGTTTTCAGTTTGAAGCTGCCTCACTTTGCTTACATTTCTTTATTCTTTTACTGTCTTCTCTGTCAGTAAAATAACATTTTTAACTACTCTACATCACCGATGTTGTGAAAATTTCCTGTAGACAATTTACAACCTTAAACTTGACTTGACATAATGCATGCTGCTTACTGTCTGAATAAAAAAAACAGTTTATCTTCCTTTCATGCTATGTACTATTAAATTGTAGCATATTTATGATGACATGATGTATTTTGTTATTAATTTAATGTTACTTTAAAATTCGTGATGTTTAAAGAGAAATGTAGTCTTTGTGTTTGTTCCCAAAAAATGAGAAAATCTAAAGACAGTATGACAGTCTGTGGAGGAATAAGCACAGACTTTTAAAAGGTTTGTTATTTGGAAGACTTGCCCCTTGCCAATAATTCAGTGTCTGTGACAAGGCTGATAGGCATCAAATAAAACTAAATTCAGAGTTTGGATTCTAAGTTAAACTGGGATTACTGCCAGGTTATTCAAAATTTGGAATACACATTTGGACAAGAACCAAGGACTTTAAGCATTGAATTTTCTTCTCTAATCAAATTGCCTCTGGTTTTTGTTTTTGCAATTCCCAATTTCCCGACAGTTTTTGAAATAAATAAATATTTCACCACTTTGAGAATGGAGATAACTTTGTGTTCATAAAGGCAATGTAAAAAAGTTGAGTGGCCGACCCCATCACATAATATTTTCTTCTGTTTTATATTCATACATGTCTTTGCGGTGCGTTAGCGACAGTGAGTTAGTCATCAGAGCTAAAACAGAAGCTCTTCTGTTTCAGTCTTCGTTTCTCGCTCTCTTCCTTCTTTTCCTCGTTTCTCTCCATCTCACTGCCCCCCGTACTGTGACTAAATAAATAAACCATGAAAGGTTAACCGGCACCTGGCTGAAGCCTGTGAGAACACAGTCCATGCATGACAGCGGATGAACTACCATAACCCCACAGCAGAAGGTGTATTGTAAAAGTGTGTGTGTGTGTGTGTGTGTGTGTGTGTGTGTGTGTGTGTGTGTGTGTGTGTGTGTGTGTGTGTGTGTGTGTGTGTGTGTGTGTGTGTAAGTTCTCCCAAGTGCTACATCAGATGTGTTAGATGTGATAAGTAAGAGCTGAACGTCCCTTTTCTGAATGTTTTATCAAGGGATTTTTTTTTTGCAAGGATGCTAACAGCGCTAACTATCTAGCTTGGCCATTTAGCTCTCAGTGATGAAACACACACACACACAAACATATTTGTTTCTATTTTTTTCTTTCTTTCATTGAGTCTTTTGATGTTATTCTTCTTCTTGGTGAAAGGTTTTTTTTTACAGTATGCTTATCAATGACAGTGTTTTTGAAAATTCACCATGCACATGTTTTTCGTACTTTATCTACTTCAACTTAATTCTGTGGGTGTATTGAATGTGTTGTTTTTTTTCCTTTACAGGTGTCTTTCTTCCTGTTCATTGTATTTGTGGTTTACACCATGCTGCCGTTCTCCATGCGGGAAGCCATTATAGCCAGCGTTCTGACCTCTGCTTCACACACCATTGTGCTGAGTATCTGCCTGTCCATCACAGCGGGTCAAATGGAACCAATTGTTTGGCAGGTAAGGTGATCTGATCTAAGAGTTATAAACACATCGAAATAACAAGAACAGACACAGGAAACTTACTAAAGCAATGATTGTGAGCAAACGTAGACAGTGATAAACATTTATGAAATATTTGTGGGATTTATTTTGTAAGAAGCAATCAGATGTGTGTTCATACTTTACAAAGACACAACTGAAAATATCCTAAAAAGCTCAAACAAAACAAAGAAAAGCCTTCGATAAACTGAACTTGTGAATAATTTGAACTCAGTAGAGTTTATGCAATGAGCTTATTAAGGTGAGTTGAAAAAGAACCATCTCAGGCAGGGATCAACCTTGGGGATTTTTATTTTTTTATTTTTTACTGTATTTCTCTACCTGTTAATGTAGAAGGTAATTTTTATTACATTAACTTTCAGCTTGTAGCTTGTTATTTTTTAAATAATTTCATCACTATGAATTATATTTCTTTCCTCTTAGACTTTCAGTCTGTTTCTCTCTAACTAAGGCTTCCTGATATTTCTAATACAGAGTCTTATTCGTAGCAAACAAATGTGACCTTTTAACTGAAACTAAGTTAGGATAGCGGGTGAAGACTAAAAAACCTAATGTGTGTTTGTTTTTTTAATGCTATATTAAAAGGTCACTTTCTTTCCAGCAGTATTGTTATTCATGGGCAAATCATTCAGCAGCTGGCATATGCTGGTAAACACAAGAAACCAATTCCATGTCTCTTCTTTTTAGGTATATTTAAAGATTTTACAGTGGGTTTTTTTGTTTTAGTTTTGTTTTTCTCTCACTCTACTTTTTGCCATTTAAGATTGTGGATTTTACAGACCAGTATTTGGGAAGCTCGGGGCAATAGGCTGACCGATCACTCTCTGTCACCTCAGCTCAGGTTGCTCATCAAGACTCTGTTTGTAGGAAAAAACATGCTCACCTCATCAATTTTTTATAATCTTCACTGTTATAAAGTTTGCGCGTTCGCATCCCACTGAGTTCACATCTAGGGTTCTTGGAGAAGACACCTAACCCCCCGTTTCTCCCACCATTGGCACCATCATAGATGGCAGCCTCCTGCGGTGTGATACACACGAATTTCCCGGTGAGGACTGAATGAAGTGTATTGAAATATATATATGTATATTTTTCTTTTTTTATGGATGTAACACTGAACACACTATGGAGAAAAATATTCATTTCAAAGTTACATTTCGTATTATCCTTTTCATTCTTAGTTTCATTTTGTAGCACAGAGGCAAAGCTTACTGTGTTTCTTTTCATTTGTGAAATAGTTTTTGTTTGTTTTAGGAAGTGTTGAGCCATAAACAAATTCTTTCTTTTAGTTAATTTTTCAAACAACCTTTTTCCAAACTATTATTAGTAATAGCCAGGATGCATGAGCCCATACTCTATGTAACAGGTGAGGGCCGAGGTACACCCTGGACAGGTCGCAGGTTGTGAAAGGGCCAAATGAATAAACAGACTACCGAACATGTGTGCACCTATACCTGTGGGCGTTTTGAATTAATCAATCAAGCCTCTCATTTCCTCACTTCCTCTCATTTTTTGGTAATGAGAGGAAGTTATCGCATTCACAGAGGGATCATATAAACATTTAACGTCCTGAGCGTGGCTCCAGCTTGCAAATCCTATCTGAGACTGCAGTGAAAATCACTGCACCACTCTGCACATTAAGGGTTTCACAACATATTGAAAAAATATGTTTGACTTTAAATCTAGATGTTCGTAATTAATGTATCATATAAAAGTTTGCTGTTGATTTCTTTTAATACATTCATTCAACGGATTTCAAGTTCCAAAAAAACCTTTATTTGTCCCACAATAGGGAAATTGCAGTATACAACAGAATAGGCACAGAAAGAAAAAAGGTCACAACAAGTATGTACAAACAAAACAAAAACAAAAAAGGCAAAATAGACAAAGGACAAAAACATGCATTTAAAGTAAGTGAGCTACCGCACAGTTCTGGTGAGAAATAGCATAAAGAGCACCTGGTTAAAATTGATTATTGTAGAGTCTCACAGCAGAGGGAAGGAAAGACCTCCTGAATCTCTCTCTCTCCCTCTACCCTCTCTGAGGGTAGAGCAGCCTGCCACTTAAGCAGCTTTTTAGTGCAGACAATGTCCTGCAGGGGGTGGGACTTGTTGTCCAGCATGGATGTCATTCTCTTCAGGACCCTTCTGTCACCCACCTTTCACACCGTGTCCAGGGAGCAGCCCCGGACAGAGCTGGACTTCTTGATTGCTAATAAAATTGAATTACAATTTTTTTTTTTAACATTTTTTAAGCAGAAAGTTGCAAATCAACCACAATTTAGATCCCTTTTTACAGTGCATTTCTTTTTTTTTTTTTCAAAAGTTGAAGCTTTGTTTAATACTATTATCTGTAAAGTTTTACTTGAAGTTTTTTTCATTTTTGTTGCATGTTGAAGCTGTGAAATGCAGTGGCAAACACTAAATCCTAGCAAAGGGTAGCTCCTTGATTTTGTTTAATTTATTATTCATGTATCATACCTTATTTGTGGGCATGTAGTTTTAAAGAAAAACTACATCAAATAAGTGATGTGATTGCTAACTTACTGTATGAGTTTTTTTATTGTAAGACAGAAGACGAGCTACTCTGTTTTGGCCATAAAGAAATGCTTACTCACCATTTTGACACCATGCGATAACATTACTATTAAGTTTACAAGCATAAGGTGCTCTGTAATAGAAAAGAGTGTGCAGTCTGCAGCTTCATGAGAGCACAAAGGAGTATGCTGACAGTTAAAAAATGGGTGGGAGATGAACATGCAGCAGTTATCTAAACATTTCTTGGTACAGACAACAAAAAGGCAAAATGTAAAATTTTGAGATAAGCGTTGAGGCTCAATCCACAATCTAAAAGGTAAAATGAAGTTTACAAGGTTTTAAAACAGGTTTTACAGACATTAATGTCTCTATAGATCCAACTTTTTAAATGTTGTTCTCTGAACTGCTTATTTTTAATGCCGTTGTGGGGCGTACTGGAGCCTATTCCGGTTGCTATCAGGCGAGAGACAGGGTACACCACAAACAGGTAGCCAAGTCTGGTGTGGGGCTACACACGCACTCATTCCAAGAGCCAATTAACCTACCATGAATGTCTTTGGAGGGTGGGTGGAAACCACACTACCTGCAGAAACCCACACATACAGTACATGGGGAGAAAATGCAAACTCCACACAGAAAGACCAGTGTTTCAAAGCCTCGCCTCCTCTCCACTCCGAGATTAGAACCCTGATCTTTTTGGCCACTATGCAGCCCAACATTTGAAATATTACTTAAAATAAAAGCTTTTCAAAAAAGAAAGTTATGCAGCTCCATTGATGCACTATTGTTTCTGTAGTTTACATAATTTTCTTTCCAATGCAAGGTGATGTGTTTTACTCTAAAGATTTTTCTTACCATTCACCTTTTTATCTGGGACATCGGTTGATGTTCTCCTAGAATACATCACAACCACTGCAAGGGCCACATCCTATGAATGGCTGCAGGGAAAATTATTTATTCATCAGATAAAAAGTTCAACACACTGGTGTGGTCACACATTAAATTGGTTTGAAATGAAGATGTCAAAATAACATTCAGATTTTTTATAAAATTAGATTTTCTACTTTAACTTTGCATTTTGTGCTAATCCCTGTTGGCGCATGAATCCATAATTCATGATGGTTTTTACGATTTCAATTTACAGTATCTCTTGGCGTTTTGTTGTGGTGATTGATACTGGTAGCAGATGTTGAAAATGACATGTTGCTCTATCATGGACTTTAAAAAAAAAAATCCAAATATGGCATTCCACATAAAATACTGTAGTTTTTAAATTATTTGTATAGAACTATGGAATTTTTTTTAGAGTTGTGATAAATTCATTGCATTTCTGCCTACTTTTGGTGGGAATAATAAATGACATCCACTTGAAAGATTTAACAAGTTAAAATAGATACCTCATGTCAGGTATCTTTACATTTGAAGCAGCTCATATCGTCTGATTTTGATCATCTCAGGAATCCTTCGGGGTCCTGCTGTTATCTGTAATTGGATACCGGTGAGGTGTAGAAAATTCCCAGACGTTTCATTCAACTGACCTTTGAAATGATTTTGAAGACTGTCAGCGCATTGTCAAGCAGATGTCCGCTTGAATGGTAAAATATGTTTAACTTGTCATAATCAGTTTGACACCAAAAAAAAAAAAAAGCATTTATTTAAAAGGTGCTCTAAAAACATTCCTTTCTGAGGAATTAAATAATAATATTATTAGTAGATAATAAATGACTGTGCATTAGCCAGCCTTAATAAACTAACGACGGTTTATGTCTGATTATGAGCTTGTAAATCTAATTTTCTATATTAAACCACCTCAACTTCTCAATTTTGTATTCTTTTGTATCTTTATGAGGAATACAAAAACAGAACAGGCATTATTATATCATAAATTTTATTCAATGATGTTTTCTATGCCAATTATGATGAAACTCTGCTGTATTTCATGAAAAATGTGTGCTGGAGACCTTTTTTCTCAGAAAACATCTCATAAAAGCTTCAGGGAGTTTTTTTGTATATGCCTTTTAGTTATTCAAGGTACTTTGGTGAGCTCTGTTGAACAGCGTCCCTGCAGAACATATTTTATTAGTCATTCAATTGTGAAGAGATGATTAAGAACAAAACTGGTCTTTTGAGTAGTAGGCTTTTCAATTTAGACACAGTTACACTGTTCTTTTTTTTTTAGTAATGTTTGAAAATGTGCGGAGCGGGCATAATAAATTCACTGGACTGAAATAGGGGACATCTGTCCCAGTTACAGTGAATAGACGTGAGCATAAACCCCGGCCGGCAGACCACATTTAAGTACTTAGCCTTCGGCCCTGGTGTTTGCTTTTGTTAAATACAAAGGCAAGGCAGGTAGACGGGTGGGTATTAAGTGTTCAATATGTGTACATTTAATAATGAACAGCTCCATCATTAGCAGTGAGGTATATTGTACTCACTGTTTTATAGAGTTTAATAAGGATTGTGAAATGTTTTGTAAGAATTATGTTCCGTATTTTCCATAAGAAAACCAGGTGCTTCCATCTAACTCTGTCTCCTGCATCTCTTCTCTCACTCAAACTACCATCAGGTCCTCCTTCAGCACATACGTATATAAAACTCATCTCTGGCTTTCCTCAAGACTGCTAACCTGGCAGTTCAAAACTCAGCATTATTTTCTACCTTTCTTTGCTTTGGACGTGTTCAAACCATTTTAGTCTGACGTCATTGAATTTATCCTTCTTTATCACATGTGCTATCTCTCTAATGTCATCATTCCTGATCTAACTGTGGTCACTCCCAAGGAGAATCTTACAATCTTGATCTCTGCTACCTCCAGCTCTGCCTCTTCTCTTCTTTTTAGTCTATAAATCCACCAATATGGCTGCTCTGACTTTGTGCATCTTCCAAAATGTCTCATTCTAGTTTTGCACATTTTGTAAAGACCAAACAAATTCAGGAGGTACAAGACAGTACGTCAGCAGGTGTTGTATAGGTTGTGCTACAGCTCAAAGCACGGCTTGTTTAGTGTTTTTTCCAACTAAAATATTCTGAAAAAACATCTCCTTTAAGGTTCTGTCTGTTTTCCTATCTGGTTTTTGAAAAGAAGCAAGTGAAATTCAAGAACAGATAAATTCAAGCCCCGGAAAAGAACTTTTCAACCTGATGAGAAGCAAAAACATCAAAATATGATGCATTGTTTGAACCACCTCATGACAAATATACGGTCAAAACAAGAATCCAGATGGTTTTTGCAAAGACATTTGAAAGAAAAAAAAAGAAGTAGAAGGTTTGAAATGCAGGTTGTGCTTAGTAATGACCACAAAATAAATGAGAACACTCAATTCTAAATCCAGCTTATAATTAATTAAGGACACCAAGTTTGATGAGCTGTCTTCCGATATCTGCGGAAATGTCTCTATTTTTTCACGCAAAACATGACATCTCTCCTAATTGTGTGTCCTCCGTAGAAAAAAATGCTTTGACTGCAGAAAATATGGCTTGTAATCAATGTTACCTTGGTTCACCAACCTTGTGAGAAGCTGCTTATATCCATGTCAGTACTCTTAATAGCTGTCTAACATACATTCAAAACAGATTAGACAGGATTAAAATCCTTTTTTCACAGTTGTGCATTAACTCTGCGGTGCTTGGCTCCAGCTTTTTAATCACCTTGAACACTTAAAATATGCATCCCTAATTGTTTGCACGGATGTAAATTATTTTTAAAAGCCAATGGCTCATCATTGCAGAGCATCAGTTTCTAACTGTAAATACAATACAGAAAATACCACAAGAAATTATTGATGTTGTGCTTCATGCATACTTGAGGACATTTTTCTTAAAACACACAGCAAATTCTTTCCCATTTTACCAATGGATTGCTTTAAAGTGACCATGAAGTGTGGAAGTTGTTGCTTACCTTTCTGATTACAGTTACTACACCGCATTGCAGTAATCTGCCTCAGATATGAGCATGCCCACCCCGCAATACCAGCTAGTCCTGCTGAAAGAAGTCCTGTATATGAACGACATGACAAAGCAAGTCATTTTCAGTACACAAGTCAGACAGTGTTGCTGCTTAAACCACAGGGATTAACTTGGCAGTAAGGTGCGACAGATGACTCACAGTTACATCTCTTCCAGCCAGGTCACAGTCTCAGGCAGCCCTGCACTTGGGACTCCAACATGCAGGTGTTGGAACCAATGATTAAGTAATCCATTGGGTATTTTGGACATTTTACTTTTCTCTCAATTAGATGAGATTAAAACACCTAAAAATGTTCTATTTATAAATATTTGGTTTAAGTTTTACTTTCGGCGACACAAAAAAACATTTTAAACATTTTCTTTTCTTTACACAAGACTTGGATCCTACTTTTCAGCTTTTGTTGTGTTTGTTGTTTTTGTACAATTATTTTTCTGAGCTAACTAAATATTCCATGTTTATGCATATGTGAAAGAAAAATGACTCCCTCACAAAAGCATACTCAAAAAAGTTATGGCTGCTGAGTCCTCGCATCTTATCCAAACCACAAGATTTCTATTTGATTTTAACCACAGGGCATGAAATTGAGATTTCAACCAACAGGAACGATTAGGCTTCACTGGAACAGAATACAATGGTCTGCATATCTTTTAAAAAAATAGTTTACTTTTATAAATTTTCTAGATATAAAAAAGACTAAATGTTTTGTTTTTTCATATGCTTTTCTTAAATAACTTCATATCTTGTAGGCAGCTTGTTTATTTATTCAGCCATTATTTGTGAAACTTAATCCCATCCATGGTCATTTGGGAGGAAGCGGCCTGTTCCGGCAAATTTGTGGGGTCTACTGCAAGGTCAACATAGATACAAACAACCATTTGCATTTTCTCTAACTCAGAATTTAGATTAACCAATTATCCTGACATGTAAACCTTTGGACAATGAGATGAAGCCCGGATGCCTGGGGACACCCGGAAAAAAGGTCAAAAGGAAAAGCCATAAATTCTCCAGGATGAATTTATTTTTTTTAATGGAAAACCTTCTTAATTGGAAATTTATTCTTCCGATGGAAAAACGTACTTAATTGGATCTCGAGTCATCTGATGAACTTGAAGATATGACATAATAGAATATTATAGTGTTTCACCTTTCTTTTTCATTTTCCTATTTGATATTGATAGACATGCACTCAGTTGGACTCCCTTTCTTCTCTCTCGAAGAGTACTTAGCTGTTCCTGTCAACACTAACTCCAGATAGATTAAGAGGAAACAGGCTCTGTGTGCTGCAGGCATGACTGATGTTGCTGACTCCACAGCTCAGTGTTTTAAACATTCTGATGGCTTGATATAGAGCCGAGCAAGACAGGCTGTGTGTATTTCTTTCAAGAGAAAATGTCTAAATCAATTAAACTGGGACCTTTTGACAGACTAGTATCTAAATTTAACCTGTTTTTCGTGTTCCCACAGATCTTGGCGAATGTTATTATTTACATGTGTGGCAGCCTGGCTGGGGCGTACCACAAACATCTCATGGAGTTGGCGCTAAAGCAGACCTACCAAGATACCTGCAACTGCATCAAATCCCCGATTAAACTGGAGTTTGAGAAGAGGCAGCAGGTAAAAAGATCAATAATCTCTTCTTGTGAATAAACAGCGGAAAGTCAGTGGAATAACTTTCAGTCCAGGAGATGCAAGTAGAGTGATTAAGATTTCAAACATGACCTCATTGCAGCTCGATATGTTTTTTTACTGAATTTATTTATTGCTTGTTCAGTGAGCTGGAAAAAGTGTTAAAATCCAGACTGTTTTTTTGTTTGTATACTTAGCGCAACCTGGCATTCTTGCTGCAAGCAGGAATCACATTTGCATCCAAAATCCCAAACAGCTTTGAGCAGGATTTTGGTTTAGAAAAGTATTTGCTATTTATAAGCTGATATTTGTATTCAACAACTTTAAACTTCAGTTATTGGAATCATTCAACTGTGGAGATTATTAATCCACAATATTCACTTATGAATTTTGGCTGATTCTTAAAATAGTTTAAAAACTTCAGCCAAAAGCTGTGCTGCATGGATATCAAACACAAGGCCAGATAAATAAAGTTGTGACTACTTAATTAGCAAGCCATAAGGAGATTTGGAACTAGTTTGTGTCGTGTGGGCTTACATTAGCCACTATTTTTATGATATCGATTGTGTATTGTCGCAGTTTAAAAAAAAAAAATCTGTTTGCTAGCAGGAGTTTTTTTTTTCTCACTGAGATGAAAAGTCTAAGGGCAGGAATGCTCCAAATATGTTTAATTGGTGTATTTGTGGGGGGCTTTTGTATTTTTTGTTCAATTTAAGAACAAAATGGGAAGCCCATTGAGACCATAGCAATGTGTTATTGGGTTTTACAATTAAGATGGATTTGAATTGAATGTCTTGCCATGTTCAAAACTATTGTGCATATGACTTTTCTCTTCTAACTTGAACAATGGATCAGTACAGTCCAAATTAAAGCAGGTAATTACAATTATATGACAACAGTATTTGAAGCTTTGGAAGTGTTTAAATCATTAGTCATCTAGAATGTGTAATCATGCTGGCTTTATCCTAGAGTTAGTGAAAAATAGAGTTTCTTCAAGCTGTTTTGTTACATTAGGGTGACTCCAGCTGTTGTTGTGGAAGACAGAGCTC
Organism: Neostethus bicornis; assembly: GCA_902685375.1. NCBI lineage: Eukaryota > Metazoa > Chordata > Actinopteri > Atheriniformes > Phallostethidae > Neostethus > Neostethus bicornis. The sequence continues at coordinate 29,266,072 of LR738541.1, forward strand.
TCAGAGGAGCAGGTTTTTCCCTTTGGTGAATTAGACTTGTGTTTTTTAATTTGCCATGAGTGAAGTTCAAAATGCTTTGGGTGAAGCATTCCACAGTTGCCCTGGAGTGCTGGCTGTGGTTTGTGACAGATGGTAGTAACTGTGCACAGAGATTTCTTTCAGGCACTTTGCTCATCATAAATGCTGGTTGCTTTTTGCTTTTATATAAAGTGCACTGCAGTAAAGCAAGAACCTACAGCTTTAGTTTCAATACAGATATTTGATAGATTATGGAGTATTTCAATGGATCATAAATCCAATTAATCAGCATTGGCTGTCTCTACAGATTATTTCTCAATTTAGGTAGAGATGGTTGCATTGAAATATTTAAGCTGCAAGCTGCTGAACATTTTTTGTGTGCATATATTCAGTATAACTCACTCAATCACTTCCTTACATTGCAAATGTAAGGAACTTTCCATACATGTCTTCAAATAGTCACTAAAATGTCCTTTTCTATGTAAATACAGGAGCGTTTGCTGTTGTCTTTGCTACCAGCGCACATCGCCCGCGTGATGAAAGCCGAGATAATCCAAAGGTTGAAAGGACCTAACATTGGCCAGATGGAGAATACAAATAATTTTCATAACCTTTATGTCCAGCGACACACTAACGTCAGGTGTGTGAAATTTACTGAGATGTACCGATACTGGTGACATGTTAGATAACGTTGTAATACATGCAGCATTGCAAAGCAAATGCAAAATGCATGCAATGCATAAGTAAATAAGAATGCTGAAGAAAATATCTTGTTCTTTTTAGTATACTCTATGCTGACATTGTTGGATTCACACGACTGGCCAGTGACTGCTCACCTGGAGAGCTGGTTCACACACTAAATGAGCTGTTTGGAAAATTTGATCAGATTGCAAAGGTAAAAAGAAAATATGTGAGAATAAATATTTGCATTTGTTTTCAAAAGTGCAATTACAACCAAGAAAAAATCTATAGATCTAACTCACTGTTAGAACTATAGTTACCTTTGAAGAATGTGAAAGATTAGAGATGTCTTTAAAATTTACATAAAAAGTAATAGTTAGAATTGCCAGTAAAATAAAGCCATCTTTATTTCTTCTTTGCTTGACTTTTTTTCTTTTTTTGTATGCAGGAGAATGAATGTATGCGAATCAAAATCCTTGGTGACTGTTATTATTGTGTATCCGGTCTGCCGGAGTCATTGCCAAACCACGCTAAAAACTGTGTGAAAATGGGTTTGGACATGTGTGAGGCTATCAAGTAAGTGGCAGCTAAGAGCATTGATGGCAAAGAAATGTTGTTTCACTCATGCAAAGTGTGCATCCATCATTTTATTCATACTCTGCAATGCAAATGTTGCTGCAATATTCACTATCAGTCAAAATCAGTCCATATAAAACATAACTAGATTAGCTAAAACAGTGTCTGCTATTAAGGAGAGTGAGGAGTATCAGTGGAACTTACTCATTTCAATAATGGTTGTTAAATAAAACATTGATGCCAAAAAGTTTTTGTGGAGTGAAGCCATGGAAAGACCCCTCATATACCTTAAGTACTATACACATCCATTTTTACATTAAAAAAAGAATACTATTTTTCACACACACAGATCAGAACCTAATTTTACACTAAGGCGAATGTGAGTTAGCCAATTTGGTATTTATCTGAAAGTGTTGGAGTTGTGGCAAAAATGAATTCTGTTTGGCCTTCTAAATACTTTCAAATGATAAAGTTTAGAAAAAGTCTTCCTTTCCAAACATGTGTGTTACTGTTTGACAGGAAAGTACGAGATGCCACAGGAGTTGACATCAACATGCGTGTCGGGGTACATTCTGGGAATGTCCTGTGTGGCGTTATTGGACTTCAAAAATGGCAATATGATGTTTGGTCACATGATGTGACGCTGGCCAATCACATGGAGGCAGGAGGTGTACCAGGGTGAGTGAAGTGGAATGATTTCTTAGGTTGTTTTGCTTTGTTTTCTTGACATTTTTGCCTGTTCCTCAACTTTATGACTAATGCTGCTAAAGAATGTTCTGAATGGATGAGGTTCAGAGACGTCCATGAACTGATTTTTATGTTCACTACCAGGCGAGTCCACATCACCTCAGTGACATTGGAACACCTGAATGGTGCCTATAAGGTAGAAGATGGAGATGGGCAAGAAAGAGACCCTTATCTAAAAGAACATGGTGTCATTACTTATCTGGTTATCAATCCAAAGGTATCCCGCAAATCTGACGACGTGTTAAAATATTTAGCCGAGTTAATCTGATTGCCAATTTTTCAGACTTTCTGTAATGTTTTTTCAGACAGAGCGACGGAGTCCACAGCATCACTTCAGACCTCGGCCGGCTCTTTATGGTGCAAAAATGAGAGCTTCAGTCAGGATGACCCGCTACCTCGAGTCATGGGGAGCAGCCAAGCCCTTTGCCAACCTTCACCACAGAGATAGCATGACTAATGACAACGGGAAGATCAGCACTGCTGTATGTATCTGCTTTCCACAGTCATGATATCATTTAGATGACATCTTGCAACTTATAACCCAGTGTTCTCATGCTGTTCTGTTTTTAGGATGTGCCGATGGGACAGTATCATTTTCAGAGAAGATCAGAAAGGTAAGCTTCTCTTGTAGTTTTTTAGATCAACGTTTTTGACACTGGTTCTGTTCAACAAGTTCTTAATATCTATGACTAATATTGTATGAACTTAAATTTCTGTTGTTGTCTTTTTTTCTCCTGTTTAAAGAACAAAGTCTCAGAAAAAACGATTTGAAGAAGAGTTCAACGAAAGGATGATCAGAACGTTTGATGGGATTAACTCACAAAAGTAAGTCTAATTTTACAAATACATTTTAAACAAGTTAATGTAGTATACATTCATAAAATTAAAAAGCCTATTTACTTGCAGACAGTGGCTCAAATCAGAAGACATCCAAAGGATATCACTCTTCTTTCACAACAGATCATTAGAAAAAGAGGTAAGACTTAGACGGATTGAAGAAAATCATTTTATCTGTTGTCAATGGCTATATTGGCGTTATTTGTGTTTTAAAAACTTTTTATTCATTTTATATTTCAGGACATACAGTTTTCATTGTATTTTATGTTTGAATTTTTATCTATGGCAATCAGCTTACAACATTAAAAAATAGTTTGAGATCAATAATGAATTCAAGTGAAACTAAATGTATATATTATATTCAGTGAAATAAATATAAAGAAAATGTGTCACTATTCATTCCAAAGAAAATTACCAAGAAAACTCTTGCTACTATGTACAAAATAAAAAAAAACTAATCTAGGCCATGAGGGACTTTGTTTTAGTCCTTTCATACTTTCAAACACTATTTATTTCCATTCAATTTCGTTGTCTTCCGGGGCCAGGTCGCAGGGGCAACAGCCTCAGATGGGAAGCCCAGGCTTCTCTCACCCCAGCTGCATCCTCCACCCCACCCGAAAGGATCCGAGTCGTTCCCCGGCCCCTAGTTTACATATCACATAGTCTTTTCTACACTAATTATTGTGTAGAAAAATGAAAAGATTATAAATCCAATATGAATTTTATTTTTTTACTCCAAAACAGCAGTGAGAATAGTTAATTAATCAAGTAGATAGTTATGCACCAACAAATCCTTTTTTTTATTAAAGTAATTACCTTAAAACTACACGACCGTGTTGGCCTCACTGCTGTTGTTGTTCATAAAGTTGATATTTATTGGCTCCCGAACTGTGTCTAGTTTGAACTTAGAGAGTCAATAAAATGTGAAAGGAATGGGCATTTTCAATGAAAAGAGCCAATAAATAATAGAAAAGTAAGAGTATTTCTGATAAGTGGATAAATTCTGGTTAATGGGCTAAAAAGAATATGACTCACTGAGAATATTTAAAAAGTTGTACAAACTCAACATTATGGGCAATTGAAGAGCATTAGTCTGACGATGCAGCTTCGTGTGTGATCTACTGGGAAAATGCTCAGAGAAACAATGTAGTAACAACTTGTATAAAGAATTTTTTTGTTCTGAATGTTAATTATTGTCATTTTTTCACCTCGTGTTGTACTTTTATTTTATTTTATCAGCTTTAATTTTGGTTGTGAAATACAAGTTTCCTTGTCAATTTGTACCCAAATGCTAATTCATATTATTCTAGTTTTGACTTCAACTTGAGCCATTTCAGTCTATTTTTGTGTGTCTGCTCGAACCATAACATAACTTAATTTTCAGTTTGATCGTTTTTTGACTTGTTCGTTCTCATTGTGTTTTAGTACCGAGCAACAACCCTGCCAGCCTTTAAATACTACGTCACCTGTGCCTGTTTGATCTTCTTCTGCATTTTTATCGTGCAGATTCTTGTTCTGCCAAAGTAAGTGGCTCACTTCACCCTAACTACGTATATGGCAGTAATCTTCTGCCACAAATGACGTGTTAGAGCTAACCCCCATCTTTCTTTTTTCTCAGGACAGCTGTTTTAGGGATTTCCTTTGGGATGGCTTTTCTTATCTTGTCTATGATTCTCCTAATATGTTTTGTTGGACAAATTCTGGTGAGTGGCACTTTGGTGTTGATCACTATATTGTTAACAGTTGTGACTTTTATCAAACGATGTCTCCAAATATGTACCATTTTCAATTCAAATATATTGTCTTTAGTGTAAAAACAAATACTTTTAAATGATCCAAGTGTCTTTTTTGTCAATTAACTTCCCAAAACTTGTCTCCTGGGTAATCCCAAGCAGCTGTTGCATGCAGCATAAAAAAGAGAAATGGGTCTATAGACAAGGTCAGAGGTTGAAAAGCCAAATAAGGACTTCTTAAACTCACACATTTGAAGTCAGTATTTTGATAGAGCAGCTGTACCTCTCTCTGTGTATTTCCACCTTGTCAGATCTACATGAATAACATGTGGCTGCAGGTCTTAAATGATGCCTTTCCTTCATTATTCCAAAAATGTGATGCTTTCAGTGGACATTTAAAATAAAAATTTCATGTGTGTACAATCTGAAACAAGCAGTCCTCATTTGGCAGAAATCTTACCTACTTCTTCATTGCAGCTTGAAATTTTCTCTATAACCTGTTCAGGGAGACTTTCACATTCAGAAAGAAATATGAGCTAGGAAAGTACAAGACACAATAGGGGAGACAGGTTTGGATAATTAAAAGCTTGCTCACGTTAATGATGCTCCATGTTTGGTTTTGCTCTGAGTTCTGCTCCCTGCAGATGTTGCCGGATGTTCAACAACAAAGTGAATGACATAGCATCTGTGGTTTGATAAGACTTGTTATACTCCAGCTGCTTTTGTCAAGCTTGTTAGGCAGTGGAGGGTATTTGATGTACTGCGCTTTGTGGTCTATCGTTGTGGGTTTTTTTTTTTTAGTTTTTTATAAGTTGAATGTGAAAACTTTGTGCTTATCATGGTAACTTGGAGTAAAAAAAAAAAGACATGTCATCAATAAAGTTGCGTATTTAAACTTCTTTTCAAATATGTATTGCAGAAAACAGCTTATGAATTATTAGTTATTTACGTATACTCACAACCACTGCAAAGCATTTGTTCTTGCTGTTTTGAGCTTTTCAAAGACATTATTTGCTGCCACTCATTCAAGTAACTTACATTATCAAAAAAAGAAAGAAATAGAATCATTAAAAAAAAAAAAAAACAAGAAATTTCTCTCTTAATAAAGAACATTTTGAACTAATTTCTAATCATTATATTTCACAATGTCTAAACAATGGTGGACTAATGATAGATTAGAATAAAACTAGCACTTGTATTGGTAGCACTTGTATAGCACTTGTAAAAATCATTAAATATTTTACTTCAGAGACTCCTTAATCTACTTTCTGTGGCATTTCCAACACATTAAGAAGATCCCCTATGCATCAATTTATATTTGAAGTATGCTGAGGTGAGTCAAACAAAACTTAGATATTACTTTATCCATCCCTCATGGGGAAATAAAAAAGGTGGAAGATTTTAAGTATCTAGGATCAACTGTCCAGAGCAATGGAGAGTGTGGAAAAGAGGTGAAGAAGCGTGTTCAGGCAGGCTGGAATGGGTGGAGTAAAGTATCAGGTGTGATGTGCGACAGAAGAGTTTCAGCTAGAATGAAAGGGAAAGTGTACAAAACCGTGGTGAGACCGGCCATGCTGTTTGGTCTAGAGACAGTAGCACAGAAGAAAAGACAGGAAGCAGAGATGGAGGTAGCAGAGATGAAGATGCTGAGGATCTCTCTGGGAGTGACCAGGATGGACAGGATTAGAAATGAGTACATCAGGGGAACAGCACATGTTAGAGGTTTTGGGGATAAAGTTCGAGAGGCAAGATTGAGATGGTTTGGGCATGTACAGAGGAGAGAGAGAGTACCTATGTACTCTCTCTCTCCTCGCGAAGAAGAATGCTGGATTTGGAACCACCAGGAAAGAGGACTAGAGGAAGGCCAAAGAGGAGGTTCATGGACGCAGTGAGGGAGGACATGAAGATAGTTGGTGTGACCAAAGAGGATACAGTAGATAGGATTAGATGGAAGAAACTGACTTGCTGTGGCGACCCCCAAAGGGAAATGCCGAAAGAAGAAGAATGGGGAAATTACTTTTGCTCCAGGGACATTTAGGCATGAGCCCAGTGGGATTCAAACGGCTTCTACCAGTCCAAGGATGAACTTTCTACCACTAAGCTAGAATGTCTAGCTCAGTGGTAGACATTCAATTTAGGGACCCAAATTTCCCCCGAAATTATTATTTTGCTGTTTGATACTCTTGGTGAAAAGTAATGTGTGTACATTCAAAATAGAAGGTTTGCCTCACTTTTTTTTATGCAATATTTCAAAATGTTGTCACATTTAACTTTTATTTTGAAAATCACAACAGGTACACGTTTTCTTTTTTTCTTTTAGCATTTTCCGTTAATGTTGATGGAACTGCATTAACATTGAGTTGCATAGTGTTGAACTAGTCCAAGTTGCCCCATTGTATACTGTAAGTTATTAAAGGTTTAAAGTAGTGAGCCATCTTCTGCATGTATTCAAGTATCAAACATTCCTTTAGATTTTCCTGAGCTGACGCAAGCAGTTTCTCCGTGTATGTGTGTGACCCCAATATTATTTCTGTCTCAAATTCCAAATCAAGTTCATGTTTTGTTGTGTGTTTCTGCAGCACTGCAGTAAAAGCACATCTACTTCTTGGATGTGGCTGCTGAGGTCATCAGTTATTATAGCCAACAAGCCATGGCCCCGCATCACTCTCACCATGACAACCACAGCGCTAATACTCATAATGGCGGTCTTCAACATGGTAAGCTTTGACTTTTCAGATGCTACAGTAAGGAAGGGATAAGGCCAAAAAGGTTTATTCAAGAAATACATTCAAATTTATTCAAACAAGAAACAAACAGTTAATCATAGTTAACGTGAAAAAAACAAAAAGCAAAGGCTAATCCAAATGTCGTACTTATTTTCTTTTGTATGTATCTATAACCCCACACTATTTTCCTATTTAAACACAACAACTGAAAACAATCAGAATGTGGCACCTGGCAGATTTGTCCCAATCATTGTGGTTACCGGCATGTATTAGTTTGATTGGATTTTTTTTGGTATACTAAGCCCCAAGCATTTTGGGTATTTCACAAAACAATCGGCCGAGAAAAATAATCATCATTGAATTGTTCTCAATTGGCTCACTCAGACATAAATCTCGTGCTCTCCCTGACTCTGCCAACATTATTTGCTTGTGCAGATGAGAATATGCCATACAAAACATTTTTATTGATATTTGGCTTATTTCCATTATATTCAGATTTGTCTGACTGAGGTTTATTTCTACAAAGAGAAAAAAACAAATACATAAAGGCTCAGACAGAGGTAGAAGAGTAGCTTGAGGCATGAAAGGATGCTGTGTGATAAAGGGTGGTGTCAGGACCCTGGTTCAGACCTTCACACAAATCGATTCCAGAGATTATAATCGTGTTTTGAGACTGACGTGGGTCACTTGCTCTGGGCGGATGAACCAAATTATCTTGCTTTGCTCAGCAAAGCAGACAATCCTCCTTCTTTCCTGCAGGTTCACTTTAATAGAACTTATTGAATGGTTGTCACTATTGGCCACTGATCTAACAAGATTTTATTTTCCCCTACAAGTGTATCGCAGACTAGCTCATCTTTTCTCATGATGATGAGGAAAGTAGTTTCTGGGGTTTTATTACTGACAGATTTCTTTTCTACTGAACTGAAATTTTTTGACTTGAAATCAAACGAAACTAACTTTGAATATATTTTGATGTGTTTTCTCAAAGTTTTTTCTGGAAGACACCAAAGTACCTCCAGTTCCTGTTTACAACTCATCCAATGAAACTCTTCCTTCCCCAAATGGACTTGTCAACTTTGCCGACAAAGACAATTTCTATCTTCCTGTAAGTAATAAACATCTTAACCTGGAAAATACATCTTTACCGTTATTGATATGGAATTAATTTCATTCAGTTTACCAGTACTTTTTTACCAAATAAATTACTTTAAAGTTTCCATTTAGTTTTAGCTTGCATTGCAAACTATACTATTGATGAGTATTGTCTTTTACTCTTTTCTTGTTCTCTAAGCTTAAAATTAGACTTTTCTCTTTTTTTTTTTCTACATACGGTTTCTCTCAGATTTTTCTCTTCTTTTTCTTCTTAGTATTTAATCTACAGCTGCATCTTGGGCCTGATCTCGTGTTCGGTTTTTCTGAGAATAAACTACGAGTTGAAGATGATCATTATGCTAATAGCAGTAGTGGCCTACAACGTTATTATTCTGCAAACACATGCCCCTTTGCTGGATGAATACAGCAGATTTCTATATAAAAATGAAAGCCTGGACAGGTAAGAAAAAAAAAAACTATCTGAGATTATAAGTCATTTTTGTTCAGTGACCCATGCTTTTATGGCCACAGAAACAGCATATAGTGCTTCAAAGTGCTCATTTAGAGCTAAAGATTAGTATTGATCGAGTGCTAGAAATAAGCAGTAAATCACAAATTGGCGGCAAGAGGTTCCTTCAGGACTGGTGACAATTTCGAATGTAAATACAGCAGCTGGTTGCTCTGCAAGTTTGAGCTCTGATCAAAGAATAAATTCCAAGCAATCTGGTCGCCATGTAAATCAGACTTTTAACAAGATGTATTGTCTGTTCTTTCTGAGCTCGCTTTGTCTTTCACACTCTGGCATCAGAGTGGAATAATTAGTTTGGAAACAAGCTATTTTAAGAAAGTGTGACAAAAAGGTTGTCACATATACATGTCATGTGAACACAAGTTGATGACTTTTTTATATAAAATGCTGTCATCGAGGAGCTTTTGTTGATGTAAATTAACAGATTCACATCGTCAATTTTGAAAAAAAACCCAAAAACATTTTGTGATTCTATTCTTAATGTTCAACATCCCAGAAGCGTGATGTATTGAGCACAGTGGATAAGAAGTGAACTTTTCTTTTTCGGCTGCTAAAATGAGACTTATATAATTTTTTGTTATTAATGGTGGTTTGAATCGTCCTAACTAATGACATAATACCCTGAAACCATGTAGTTATAACATCAGTATTCAAAATCTGTCGTTTCTAATGTCAGGGTGATGTTTAATGAAATAATGCAGCAACCAAAATAATAATTAACTATTTTAATTTCTAATGAATCAAATGTAATTATATCTTTATTCTGCAACACTTAACTTTTATATCAAAACATGAACAGTTTTATTTAAGAGAAATTTCAATTGATGTGAGTTGACAAGGTTGTTTATGAAGATATCAGAGTTTTCTGGAAGATTTTTCAGTGCTGAATTCATAGCCAATGTCAGTCAATAGTGCATATGCACATGACTCAAGTCATGCACTTCCTCTGAGTGTGCACGCTTAAGAACATGAATATTTGTCTATTGTTGAAAGTTGGAGTAATTGATGGGTTACGGGCCAATGGTTTTTGTTCACCAGACAAAACTAATTGGCTGGTCTTTTTCATTTGCCTTTTTTTTTTTTTGGTCTTTTTCTTTCAACTATTTGTGAGTCTGTGCTGTGACCACTATTTCAAAAACTATTACAAAATAAAAAATTGATAAAAATCTTCAATTTAATCTTAAAATGAACATTTAAATTACTTTCATAAAGTAGCTTTATAAGTAAAAAAAAAATGCATAATCGATCTGTATCAATAATTGCATTTGTTCTGATTTTTTAGTCTGATGATCATTTCAGTGGACTATTTGTTTCAAATTGAGAATAAAATTTACACTTTTAGGAGCAATGTGATTAGTTTAAGATGGCAGCAAGAGTAGAGTTTTAACTCTGCTTCAGAGTTGAACCCACTTGGATTAAATATTCTATTTAGCTAATATTTTATTTATCTTCAGAGACATGTTTTTCGTTAAAGCACCATGACAGAGCGATCGACCTCTGGAATTCAAATAGTAAACAAGTTCCTGTCACGGCAAAGTAAATGTGACAGGTTGCAGTGAGTGGCAGCCTGCAATGAAATGCTCTGTTAATCATTTGTGTTACATGTGTCTGCCCTGATTGTGATCGGAATTTTAATTAGCGCCTACAATCCCGATTTTCTTTTTATTTCCAACTATTTTTGCCACAAAATGTCACAACTGTCATCTGCTTTTAACTTTTATCTTACAAATTGATTTTCTTTTTCCTTTTGCTCCTCAAGACCAGGAGTTCTCAAAGACCTCAAGACGATGGGCTCTATCTCGCTTTTTATCTTTTTCATCACCCTGCTTGTGCTGGCCAGACAGGTAGGTTGTCACAGTGAAAGCTTGACTGATCTTATCTGCTGTATTCTGCCCCACATTTCATCTCCACACCTCAAACATTACAGAAGTTTTCTGCTTCATATCATCATTTTATCACCACCATCACTGTGATATCAGAACTTTTTTTTTTTCTCAACCAATTGTTTTTCTTTCAAATGAAAGTTTTCCACAAATTTTGCTGAGCATTTTTTCTTGAATCATCGCATCTCTTTAACCCTGAAAACTCTTCCATGCATGAACACAGTTCTGAATTATGTGACGTGGCTGCTGGCTGTGCCAGAAGCAGCTCAGGGAGCGTTTGACATAAGTCAGTTTGGTCCTGGACTTTCACGTGTGCCTTGAGCACTTTAAATGTTTGATGTGAATGTAGATAGAACTGCACTTTCTCACTGCACAGCTTTTATATTCTCAGAAACTTATGATGAGGGGGGAAAAAAGCTGCATCTTCAGCATATTTATAGGGTTTGCCCACCATCCCATCATGCAGCTGTGTTATAGAATTTTAATCATTAACCAAATATCTGAAACAGCAAATACCACCAATGTTTGCTTGTTAAAATTACATTGCACATGTGCACAACTTAACAGCAATCTTTTAATGATACATCAAGGATTGCAATACTTTTTGTGGTAAAAAATAAGTACGTTAAATAAAGTAAACTTGTGATCTGATGGTATTTGTCCTGACTGAGAACTTGTCCCTGTTCCTCTGACTGTGATAGACTTGGGCTTTAATGGGAATTTTAACATGTACGTTGTGAGACGCATTTGCATGACACCAGGCTCAAATTTTCTGCATTAAAGAATAATTACAAGCCAAAAAACACTCCTCAAAATCATTTTTTAACTTGGAAATTGAAAGACTGTTGGTCATGTTGGTATATAGTCTAAGATGTGAAACTGGTGGACTGATTTTGGAGTCAATTAATTTTTTTCTTTACCCTAGATCTAAAAAAAAAAACACAGAAAATAATTAGGCATTTAATTTATTTTCAATTTTTTCATTTTTTTGTTCTCACTGAGACTGAATTCTCAAAAACTGAGCCAAAAACTAATATTTTTAATTAAATCCAATCTAAAATTTGTATGCAACAGATGCTTCATCAAACTCTCTCCTGATGGAAGAGGAGCATATTTCCTAAACTCATTTGAGTTCATTAAAACAGTCTGCAAACCCCAAGGTGTATATTTTAGATTTTAGATGGTCCTAATGCCCACTGACAGCAACTAGGGAGTAAATGTTGGTTTACAAAAATGGGCAAAATTTCAAAAGTACTCAAGATTCACTTGTTTAGAAGTGGTCAGTATCTGTCCTTCAAAAAGAGCCTGATTACCCTGTACCTGGGAACAAGGCAAGTGGGGAAAAAAAAGCATCACAGCTCCAGGCTGTCGTGCTATAAACAGACTTTATTTTACAATTTTACCACATAGACCTGGATTGACCATGTTATAAAAATTTTCCATACATCATACATTTTTTTTATCTTTCTAAAACCCAACCTGCTCAGAAATGGGTAATGTTCTGAATAAATTGTGTGTAAAATGCGCCTCATTTCACTGATTCTTTTCTCTGATGAAACAGACATCTAAATTAGACAGTTTAAAAACAGCTCCTAAATCTGAATCGATACCTGGCATTTAAATTTAATTGAAAACAATTTCAGTCATTTAATTTGGTTAGTTTAACTTGATGAGACATAAAGGACATATATTTATTTAGCGTCCAGTAAAAAATTGAATATAATCTGGAACGTTGCCACATTATGAAGCAAACAGCTGGCAACTGACTCATTTACATTTTCCTCCAGCATACCTCTTTAGTTTACTGCAGACATGTTGCTTTTAGGTGTAATTATTTCTCTAGTCATTCCAACAATCTGCTCGTCACCCCTTTTATGTGTTGTGTACTTGCAGAATAAGTCTCGCAAAGTGAGCAGAGTAATGATTGTTGGCTAAAATTTACATTTGCGATTTAAAGGTATCATCTATAAATCATTTTAGTTGCTCAGCTTGCATCTAACGGCTATCTTTGCTTCATGCTCATTTGCATATAAATCAGGTAATGGAGATGCAGCTGAAATGTAATGCTTAAAAATCAAGCTTTGTTGCTTTTTTAACACCAGATGAAACACACATACTTTAACCAGGATGCATAATATCTAACCAGCATCTGAGATAAGTCCATCATGACAAAGACAAGTTGTCATTGCAATGAATGCATGTTTTCACTGTGTTTTTTACTGTGTTTGATTTTTACTAAAATAGTACCAGCGTTGAGACGACTTTCCTCTGGAGAAATGTTCTTTTATTACTTTAGTCCTGAATCCCACACAGCAAATGATGCATCATATGTTTTATCAATACAGTAAGGTACTTGAAACCATTTGCATATTTTATGTTTGTATCCACAGCAGTGCGTCGATAGGAGAAACGTGCAGAATAAGCTTGCTGTTTGGTAACAGGACTTTAAAAGTGGGATGTAGCTCTTCCCCTGAGTCCTCATGCAGAATAGCTGCAGCACACAGGTCTTCTGGGTGGAAGTAAAACTATTTTTATCAGCCAACCACCACTTTGCTGGAAATTTCACATGCAGTAGCAATGTATTGGCAACTTTTTTCAACCTCCTATTCAATGACATTACATCATATTATGTATTTTTTTTTCTTTAAAATAAGCCTTTTGTTACCTACAAGTATTACAAATCTAAAGACATTGTTAAGGTGTTTTAGTAGTGTTCTTTATGGTACAATTAATAGACCCTTAGGTAAAACTCTGTGCCTAATCAAATCAGAAAAAGTTTTTAATAATTTATGCGTTATAATAGTGTTTTTGACATTTGCAATTTGATCTTTTTCCGGCACACAAAAAAACCACTAAGTGATCTCACTAATCTATCTGGTCGACTAATTGAACTTTTTGAAGAATGAAAAGCAAAACAATTAAAGTTTAATCACGTTTTAAAATCTGTTGGAGAGACTGACAAAGCTTCCCTCTTTCCTTCACTTGCATCATTCAAAGAAAGATTGCGAGTACAGATAGAGAAACGTGCTCATCGCCCACCGACCCGCCTACATATTTAATGCATGTAAATTTAATGGCATAACTTTGGTCATTAAACAGAAAATCTTCTAGCCTAACAAACTCAGCAAGTACAGTTCACTTACAATAATTTCAAACATGTATTGGTTCAGAGGAGGCTTTAACTGGTCAAAAAGAAATGAATCTAACTTTTAACTACATTCTGACAATTTGCACAAACAAATATGATGGAAACTCTTATTGATTTCCCAGAAACCACAACTCTTACAGCTGTTTCTTTGAGTCTGATTTGGACATAAAGTTTCTTAACAAGATGTCAAGATGTCAAGCTAGCGATAAAATTTTTAAAACAAAATGAAACCACCCCTGAACGTCTGAATGATTTAAAAGTTGCTTAACCCAGTTGAACTCTAAACTCAAATCCAGTTAAAGATTTGATTTTTTAAAGGACGATGTCCCTCAAACTGTGCATTACTGTGATTTTACTAAACATGGGAGATAAGTGTTTCATATGCTCGTGTTTTTCTCATAACCACACACTTACAGTTTTTGGCATCCAGATTGCAAGAGGTCCTTCTATTGATGTTTTAGAATGAATGCATTGAAATATTTTTTCAAGATTTCTCAAGATTTTAGCAAATCTTTTGTATTTTGATAAGTTAAACGAGAGCCACAGAATTTATGTCAAATCTTGCCCGACTATAGTACGTCATTATAAATATGTTATGTAAAAATTTGTTGTTACTTGGCATCTGTCAAGGTCCTTTCAGATGTTCTCAGGATTTGTTTTTCATCCAGCCTATCAGCCATCCTAAATGTTGTTTAGTAGAAACTACAGCACACTGTGTGTCAAGTTTTGTAGGTACATTACACATGTGTGTATTTGGCTTTTTCCAAAACCATATGTAAGCTTTTTCAGTATTAGTTTGGATGATAGGAAGAATTCTTACTCCACAGATAGCAAAGTAAACTCATGCTTTTGTAGAAGGTCAAAACCTGCTTTTGTTTGGCAAAATAGAACAGATTGTTTGTGTAGTTTCTATTAGGATCACACACAGAAGTTTTTATAATAATTTTTTGCTCAGTTATTATATTTATGCTGTTTTATCTCTAGACAAGCTGCTCCATCGCCTTCCTTTGGGTTTCCTCTCTTTGTTGTTGTTTTTGCGAAGGCCATTCAATCCCACAGTAAACCTTAAATGCACTTTTTAAAAAAAAAAAAAAAAAAAAACCTTTGTGCTCTATAGGTTTAGTGTGCGCTTAAGAAAAGACATACTGCTAATTTTCTGCAGTTCCACTGTGTTGTTGTTGACCTTCTGCGGCTGGGTATTTTAAAGTAATTACAGTATTTGTATTATTTTCTACTTTTTACTCTTGTATTTCTTATCTTCATGTTTGGTAATGGTCCTTTTTTACGTATCATTTTTATCTATACTTTTTTATATAAGAATTTATTCATAAACTTTGTGCTCAGATTAGACAGGAAACAGAGTGGAGGTATCAGAGATGAAGATGCTGAGGATCTCTCTGGGAGTGACCAGGATGGATAGGATTAGAAATAAGTATTGCAGAAGAACCACACAAGTTAGAGGTTTTGGAGATAATGTCAGAAAGGCCAGACTGAGATGGTTTGGACATTTGCAGAGGAGAGAGTGATAGTACATCGTCAGAGGGATGCTGGGTTGGAACCACCAGGAAAGAGGACTAGAGGAAGACCAAAGATTAGTTTCATGGATACAGTGAGGGAAGACATGAAGATAGTTGGCGTGACCAAAGAAGATGCAGCAGATAGGGTTAGATGGAAGAAACTGTCTTTTTGTGGCGACCCCTGAAGGGAAATGCCGAATGAAGAAGAAGAAGCACTCAGATTCACTTGAAGAAATGCCGGATAATTAAAACTGTATTTAAAGAACTGTATACAGATGTGTAGATTTTCTTCTTCATCTAAATTAAGAACAAATCAGTATCAAATGAGTATTTTATTTATGAGTATTTTATTTACTATATCTCTCATTTTCAAATTATTTTTGTTGTATAATTATTACAGGGCAGGCAAATTGAAACAACAAAGGTTGTCCCGTTGTATTCTATTGCCTTGCACTTATAAGGGGCTGTGTAACGGGGACAACAACCTCAGACAGGAAGCCAGGTTTCCCGCACTCTGGCTGCATCCCCCAATTCAGCAGGTGAAGATTCCAATGCGTTCCCAACCAGCTGAGAGACAGTCTCCGCAACAGGTTCGAGGCCAACATCTAGGTCTCCTCCTGGTGGAGAATATAATATAATATAAATGATTACATGCAGTTTTCATTCTTACATTTCATTTTTCATTGTTAAGTTTCATTTTAATTCATACCACTGACATGGTCCACCTGGTTACAGCGTAATATTTTACCAGTAGTTCAGGATTAGACGGAGCTGTTGTCAAAAAGAAGCTCCATCTGTCAAAGAAAAAAATCAAATGTCATGTTATCTACTGTGCCCACATAATTTCCACCAGAAAATGTCACCCTCTGTTTGGCCTAAAGCTCAAAAATCCATGAAACTGTTCAGAAAATCCTGTCAATACCATGAAGTAACTGTATCATGGGAATAAAAAAGATGATAAATCTGTATCATCACCCGTCCTCTCCAATGCATTGTGTGTCTCTGGTTTCTTTCTGTAATTGCATCTTTCCTGTTTGTTTGCTGTCTATGTTTCTGTTTTTCTTTGTAACTTGATGGAAGCAAGCTATACAGCTGTACCTTCAGTCTCTTCACCTCTGTGTCCTCTTGTAACAGAATGAATATTACTGTAGGTTGGACTTCCTGTGGAAGAACAAGTTCAAGAGGGAGTGTGAGGAGATTGAAACGATGGAGAATCTCAATCGAGTTCTGCTGGAAAACGTCCTTCCTGCTCATGTTGCAGAACACTTCTTGGCTCGCAACTGGAAAAATGAGGTAAAGCTTTGTTAAAGCTTAGTCACAGAAATAATTTCAGTGCAAACAATGGCAGTTATGGCAATTTTGAAACATTAAAGAATATTTAGTTGGCTCAACGTAAATAGAGAAATCCAGGTGTATTTCTCTGTTTACATATCTGTCTCGCTGTTCACTACAAACTTTTGCTGGAACAGTCCTCATTTTCACTATATAGTATATGCAAATATTTACAATCTGAGCACACACACAGAAAACTCCTCTAGATTGGTTTAAAGACCATGTCCGTATGTGAGTTTAATTACATTGCTTTATTATTTTCTAGAAAACATCTGCGTAATGTCTTCTGCTTTTTGTTTTTCAGGACTTGTACCACCAGTCCTACGACTTGGTGTGTGTCATGTTTGCCTCCATCCCAGACTTCAAAGAATTCTACACTGAATCAGATGTAAACAAGGAGGGCTTGGAGTGCCTCAGGCTTCTCAATGAAATCATTGCAGACTTTGACGAGGTAGAACATCTTACACATACGTACAACAGGATTCCTATACCACACCTTTCCCATAGGTTTTAGAATTACATGCAGGCTTCAAACTCTCCTGCAAGAAAAAAATATTGCAAACAGCTTTTTCTGAGAGCCAAATGCCAACCTGAAATAAATGTGCTGGATCCCAATAAAAAACTTCTAAAAATGCAACATTTGCCAATTCTAATATTGACTGTAACTCAGGAGACATATGTTTAAAAATACATTTATACATTTACACTACTTATGCATTTACTGTAATGTCTTTGTGTTGTTATTTTTAGCTGCTTTCCAAACCTAAATTCAGTGGAGTGGAGAAGATCAAGACAATTGGCAGTACCTACATGGCTGCTACTGGGCTTAATGCATCGCCTGGGCCTGAATATACATCCCAGGTTGGCCTTAGATATGGCTGTAGCTGATTATCATCAAATACTGTCAATTTAAACCAATATAACTGTGCATTTTATTTTGTTTTTACACCACTTTTAGGAACATGACAGGCAGTACATGCACATAGGAACTATGGTGGAGTTTGCCTTTGCTTTGGTGGGGAAGTTGGATGTTATCAACAAACACTCCTTCAATGACTTTAAACTAAGAGTCGGTAAGTTTTAAAAAAATGCAGACATCGAATGAATTGTATAACAAATTATATTTCATATACTGTACTTAACAAATGTGCATTTAGATTCAAGAAGCTTTACTGTCATTGCAAAAAAAACCCAATACAATTGTGTTTGATGGCTTCTCAATAAGCTAGCCAAATTTCATCTTCTGAACCCCTTATCCTTAATGGGTTGTGAGAGGTGCCAGAGCTTGTCCCAGTTGATTTCAGGCGAGAAACAGGAAACACTTGAAAGGGTCGTCAGTCTGTTGTGGGGCTACACACACACAGGGACAATTTTATAGCGGACAATCATCCCAAAATGCATTTTTAGGAGAGTAGGAGGAAACTGGACTATCCGGAGAAAACCCACACATACAAGGTTGAACATGCACACTCCACACAAAAAGGCCACTGTTTCAAGCCCCCACCCCTTATCAAATCCTGACCTTGTTGCTGTGAGGCCACTGTGCTAACCACCTTGCCTACACCATGCATCCTGCAAACCAAATTGGATCAATTATAAAATACAGCAATTAACTGATAAATAGTCCAAATCCTCCACAGTATGTATGTCATTGCCTGGGAAGTGCGTGTCTGTGAATTCTTGTATGAGAATGTGTGATAAGTTGTGGACTGGTCTTCTTTGTTTTTTATCAGCCTTTTCACAGTCATGGGGAAGAGATTTTTAACAAGAATCATAAATGCTTTTGTGTTTTTTTTTGTGGGGTTTTTTTTTGTCCTTGTGGTAATTTAGGGGACATTTATAGTCATTATCCTAACTTTTGACATTGTAATTTGCTGCTGTTTAAATATACAGTACTTAAACAATAATTAAGACAAAATTATTTTGCAAGAATATAGAAGTTTTACATTTAAAGACTTTCTAAACGTTTTTTTTTTTAAAGTTTCTCATTTATATTTTCAGATTTTTACCTCAATATACTCAAAAATAAAAAGCAAGAGGGACTCAAAGTTGAATATGATGAACTACCATACATTTATCTAAAATATATGTAATGTTCTGGACTGTCAGCAAACACATACGTATTCAGTACAATTGTCAAAATTAGATATAATAACCTATTGAGACCAAAAGTTGTTGTTTTTTTTTTTTTTTTTAAACAATCACTTTTACTGATCTGTTTCGAATCTGGAAAACAATAACTTGCCAAAAAAACAACTTCCAATAAAGTTTGCACTTCAAAAAAAAAAAAAGGTCTGGAAGTAATCTCCGTGATTAAAAGCCAAGGCCAAAAATCATTATTGGATACACGCAGACTTCAAACCCCAAGGAAAAGATGCCTGAAAAAGTATTGACCCAGGCATCAACTCTGCACAGAAAACCTACTCTGGGAACACGTTAATCTCTGTTTAAAAAAAAAAAAAAAGTAAAATCAGTGAGCATGTGTTGTTTGGATAACTGTGGTCATTTTTTTTTCAGCTTTTTTCTACCAAAAAATAGTAAAGTACTATATACTGTTGGTAAAAAATGTGAGACATTCAATGCAATTAGGGAACATCTTTTGTTTTGTAAAACTGGTGTTTTCTGCAGTCCAACTATTCCTGGTACGTCCTGCTTTTTAAAGCACCCTTTAAAGTGCATGGTCTGCTTGGGCTCCCTGCAGTGGAAATTTGTCTTGTATTAAAAATGCAGGAGGAATATCTAACAAATGCCACAGTCTGTTGAGCAACTAACATCCTTTATCTACCATGAATAGACTCAGAAACCTCTAAAAAATACAAAAAGCACTCCCCTGATCCATTCAACTCTTTATTATTTTTATTTCCTTATTTAAAAAAATTAATCAAAAAGGGACATTGTTAGATCAGAAGACTGAGCATTATTTGCCTCATTTCTGAAATTGGAAAAAGAAAAAGCCCTTTGTGTGCATTCATGCTTTCCCAGTCCCTGGAGCAGACCTGTGCAGCTTTTTCCATTATCTTTGCACTAATGCCTACACGGTCACTCATGAATAAAGATGGGATATAGGTAGATATCCAGACAGACTGAATCCAGCTCTTTGTGAGGAAGAAAGAGCCAGAGTTTGGTACTTTTAACTTGTCTTTGCAGATCTCAGCATGTGATGCTCCATTAACTTAGTGCTGTGCATATGTAGAACTGTAACGCCCTGCAGCTTACAGATGGGTCCATCAGGCAGGAATACAGCTCCTCGGGCATTTTTGTTGTACAGAACCAAATGGCTGTTTGCTGGGATTGCTGCATTTTCTGGTGATCCAAGCATTCGTCTCACCAGAGGTGCTGATAGTGTGGAGAGTAAAGCATTTATCTGAATTTGGTCTTTATTTCTAACTAGAAGCTGCTCCTATTAGCTACCTTCTTTTTAAAAATAAATACTCGACCTTGATCCAAAGGTCTGGAGTAGAAAGATACTCACTGTGACAAAAATATAAAAATCTGAATTATCAGCACTTAAAAAAAATATTGATAAAGATGGAAATGATTACAAGTAATACAAGACATCTTTTTCTTTGTCAGGTATTAACCATGGTCCTGTTATTGCTGGAGTTATTGGAGCTCAGAAACCACAGTATGACATCTGGGGGAACACAGTGAATGTAGCCAGCAGGATGGACAGCACAGGGGTCCTGGGAAAAATACAGGTTAGTATTTCCATAAAATGCCAAGAAAAACATCATCTTTCCATCTTTGCAGCTAAAGTTTATTTAATGATGAACCCATAACCAATCCTTCACACCTAATCCTCACCATTGTTGTGTGCAGGGTGAGCAGGTTGCTGTTTTGTGACATTCGCTGCATCTGTCAGCCGTCACATCACACGTATAGCAGGCTGTTTATCTCAGGGGACCAGGATAGCTTCCTCTTCATAGACCTGATAGTTTGAAATGGCAGTTCACATGTGCCAAAGATAAACCTCCTTCTTTACTTCACATGTGCCATTTATGATGGCAAGGACATCTTATCTACCATCATGTGGCATCTTCAAATCTCTGGCATCGTGTTTGAGCAGCAATAAAATAGAAAGCTTTCTACCTGCATTGCATGCGGCCGTGGCTAACGTGGTCTTCAGAGAACTGTAACACACTTCACAGCTCATAGACATATAATAGAGCCATCTGTTTGAACTCTTCTTTGCATTTCAACATGCCTGTTGATATCTTAATATTTATGGGAAGAAAGAATAATAAACCCAGATTTTTTTTCGTGCTGGGATACCGATTTTCTCAACATAATTCATTTTGCCGATGTTTCTTTGTGTCAAATCCACAGAGAGATTTCTATGTTGTGGTTCATAAATATTTCCCTCCATTTATACATTTTATTGCATACTCTTGTTTTCTCAGAAATCTTTCCACTGACTGCTTTTCTAGATCTTTTAGAACATGACTCATGTTCTTATTTTCAAAGAATCCTGGAGTATTTTCCATTTTTGAAGAGACAAGGCTGATTCCAAGTAAACCTCATTAGGCTAATGGTTAGCAGATGCTTCTGTGTAGGGTTTTTTTGTCTACAGAAATTTGATTTAATAAGCAAAATGAGACATTATTAATGTAATTTTTCCTGTAGGTGACGGAAGAGACGAGCCGTATCCTTCTGACCCTGGGCTACATGTGCTCTTGCAGAGGCATCATCAATGTTAAGGGTAAAGGAGAACTGAAGACTTTCTTCGTGCACACAGAGATGACTCGCTCGTTGTCCCAAGGGAATGTAATGCCATAAGAATGGCTCCGATGATTTTGATTTCCACAGACACAACCAACACAGACTTTGATCTTAGACAGAGGAGCTTTGATCTTCTCACTGTTGTAACAGAATAAAGTCCGAGCCAGGAAAGGATCAGCTTAAGACTGCAAGGAGGCGAACAAAAAAATGCTTTTACGATTTGATTACAATATCCAGGCCTAAGCTGTATATTTAGTCACTTATCTGATCAAAATGTGACATGGGGAGCAAGAAGAGAGTGAATGCAAAAATATGCTGTCATTTAAATTTTGGAGCTGGAAAATCCATAAAAGTAGGTTAGTCAGATACAGTGATGTACAGTACACAGAGGGACATGCTCCAAATTCTTCTGACTCAGACTGGTAAATCCTGTAGCAAACATATTAGCACAAATTCATCTTTTAGCAGGGCTCTGTTCATGATGCAGTAAAGATTAGTTGGATCATTAATCACGTTGATATGACATCATGAATAAAGCACCTAAAGCGTAGTATGATGGAAGACAATTAAAGCGCTACAAATAATGGCACTTTGATGTTTTTATGAATGTAAGTCACTACTATTTTTTTTTCTTAGACACCCTAGAAATCTCAAATTAAAACTAAAGGGAGGAATCAGAAACTTGATGCAAAGGTGCAAAAATAAAGGCAGCCAGCAGCTCTCTGATGTATCATACAGACAGCCTGCATACAGACAGCATTGCAGCTTTAAAAGACGGAAAGACATTTTAAGAGCAGTTCATGAATATATTTGTGATATTCACACAACTTTTTCCAAAGTTGCCTTGGCACCACCACTATCTATTCTGTAGGTATTGAACATGTTATTGAATATAAGGCCCAGTGTCCTTGGTTGACCTGAAAGCTGCTTTAAAAAAATATATTATTATTATTTTCCATCTCCCTCTGAAGAAAATCATTGGCTGGTTGAATGTATAGACAGAAATGTATAAAAGCCTACTCACTGTGTGATAATACAATTAAAAATGTAGGATACTGTTACAGAACAGCGTCCTTTTCTGTGACCACTGAGCACATAAACACATGAAGCAGCTGTTGCATAAAAGTTGACGTAGAAGTGGATGCCTTCGAGGCAACTCGGAACTTGTTAACAGGCGACATTTTGTGAAACATCTGTGAGCATGTTTGGAGGTTTATCATCTGTCTGGTGTGGTCCACTAAGCTGTCAGTTGCTCTCACTTAGTTTAGAAATTAAATTGCGGTCAATTAAAAAACAAAAAAAAATGTTGTGAGACAGTAACCACAAATTAATTATAAGCAGAACAGGAACTGGTGATGTTCTGCAATAAATCAGAACAACAAATCAGTCATGTAGTCTAAATTAGGCCTAGAAACAGAGGGTCTACTTTTCCAATCAGGCATCATGACGAGCTTTTTTAGTCTACAGAAAATAACCATTCTTCACACACAAAATACAACATACAACTTAATTGTATGTTATACTCTGAAAAGTTACAGTAGCTTTACTTCTTCTAAAACAAGTGTGAGCATTTTAAATCTAAACAGTATTGTCTGAAGTTTCAGCTTGTACGTCCATAATTAAAACCAATCATCTTCTTGTCGTTACTGGCTGTGAAAAAAATTGATGACACCATTAAAAATGAGTTTTATTCATTTTTATTGTTTGAGACACTGATGGCTGATGATTAAAATATTGATGTATGGTTACTTGTGATGCTATTGATCACAGATTAATCAAAAGAATTGATAATACAATTTCTAAAACTTGATTGCAAATTGAACACCTGTCTGTTTGGGGCATCTTTTTATGCATCTCATGTTTGATTTAGAAAACATATTGGAGCAAGGTTGTAATGAAAAATACAAGAACTTCAGTGTAAAAATGTAATTTTTGAGGGCAAAAGGCTTGATCTGTGTACAGGGTAGCTTTAGGACACAGTACGGTGGGGTTTTGTAAGAAAAGAAAATACTATCAAAAAAGTGTTTTGATGTTTTAATGATGCTATTGTTTTTTGTAAAAACTGAAATAAATTTCTATGTATTTCACTTGTGGTGGATGTGATGAGTCGAGCATTATTTGAAAAAAAAAAAGATCAGATTGGTACATGTGAAAATAACCTCATTCAAGAGTAAAAAGCATGGGCTTACTGTTCAAAATTAATTTGGATCTACTTATGTCATAATGTAAGCCCAACAACCCAAAGTCAGAAGTGGTCAGTGTTCGTCAACATCTCCCCACTAGATCAACTCACTGATTTGTCTCAAAATTTTGTCCAAATTTGACATTTGAGTATTCCTGTGATCTAAAGAGGCTCTAATCTAATTGGTTTGAAAATATAAGGGTGGGTACTGTGTCATTCAGTGGAACAAAAAAAAAGTCCACACTATTCCAACACTAGTTAAATTTATTCAATAATATTTAATCTAAATGACATTTAAAAAACATATTTTTTTTTGTTGTTACAGCACTTACATTAAGTCATGAAGTCGATTTTACCTAAATGATTATTAGGAAATGTTAATGATAAATTGTTAAAAACATGTAGCACGACATATACTAACTCTAAACAATAATAAAAAGAATTATTTAGTGGTGGAAATTTCTAAATGTGTCAATGTGTGTCACATGAATAGATTATTTCACATCACAGAGAAGAGCCACGCCTCTGAGGATCCAGTGTTCTGGAGAAAGAGGTGTTTTCAGATCCACAGCTGCAATGTAGTTCAGATCTGTTCTGACTGGCTTCTTGTAAATGGGACATGAATAGAGGCGGGAGTCCTTTGTACCTGCAGCATAAAGATAAAAAACACACAAAAAAATATGAACTAAAAAACAAATTTTTGATTGGTTACAGAAAGAACAACAGCAGTAAATAGAATCCTTGGAACTGTTAGATTGTACTGCAATGTCCCTCTGCTCTTCTAAACTTACTGCTGTGGTGATCACATTAATGACTGAACCTTTTAGTTGCAAATTAGATGCGAGTTGTACAACAGGGCAGAGTTCTGCTTCTTTTATCTTCACCACACCACACATCCAAGAAAAAGAGGTTTTAAGGAGCAGCCCTGGCTTTCATTGAAGAATAAATCAAACGGAACTGATTTCAGTGAGAAAAAAATACACAAAGAAATTGCATTGATAAACAAGTTGTTCTTCTTCTAAAACAAATGCGAACATTTTAAATCTAAACAGTATTGTCTGAAGTTTCAGCTTGTAGGTTCATCTGTAAAGTGCTTTTTTGTTTTGTTTCGTTTTGGGGTTTTTTACACACAAATTGAGATCTTTGCCCACATGAGCAACATATTGCAATTTCTTTTGCAATTTTAGCGTGGCATGTTATTTCACATAGTACCTCCTTTCTCTCACTCCTTGCACAAGTTCCTGTATGTGTCTATTTCTATGACACTTTACGTTGACTTTGTCAAGTCCTAAAGGAGTCTACTTTGGAAGCTGGCTGTTTATCTCAGGGGACCAGGATAGCTTCCACTTTACCAGATAGTTTTAAATGGCAGTTCATACAGTATGTGATGCCAAAAGACTACTTTGGAACTTGACTCCTTTGATTTTGTACATGCTCTGTACAGTACAAGTGCATTAGAGGCATCAATGTCCAGAACACTATACAAGACAGCTAGAGGCCATTTCCATGTTTCTGTGTGCACAATGTAAGCAGGATTTTGATCCAGCGCATCAACATCACATTCTAAGTGACTTATTCTGTGATTAGATTTGCTTTTTGCAGCAAATCTACTTCGAGGTCCACTTTCTTATGCAGCATGCTGAGAAGAAGAAGTTTTCTTTTTTTTAGCTGCATAAACTATTAGCAGGGCATTGCTAGAAGTGAACACCTTTGTTGAAAACACTTCTCATTTTGTTGGGTTTTTTTTACCTGGAACTTTTCGGTGAATTTTGTTGATTGCACCAGCCAGGAAATGATTGTGCAAGCCTGTTCCCCAGAGACAATGTTGAGAAAAATTGTCCACAGTGACTGTCCTCCCTCTACTAAAAAAAAAGGGTTCCATAAACAATGTCATGATATTGTCTCCAAGTCGCTCTCCAAAGGCACAACGGAGGTCTTTTCCTAATGATAAGATGGCATTGCACACAAGTCTGCTGAATCCAAAAGTTTATTTCAAAATTTCTCCAGTGCACTTGAGTTTTTGGCATCGTTTTGTGCAACATGCAGTAGCTTTTGCTTTCATTGAACTGGGAAGACTTTCTTGTTAGAGAAGAAGGATTCTCCCTATCATCCTTTTCTTCAACATTTATTAGTCTGCTTACGTGCTAGTCTCATAGCCAAAGGCTGTTTCATCTGTGAACCCATTGGTATATGCATATTCTCATCAGAGGAGTCAGAGGGAAAGAACTCTGATTTTCCAACAAAAAAATAGGTTGCATACTTTCCAAGCCCTCATCTGAGAGTGCTTGAACAACAGTCAAGGCTTCCAGATGACATACATCACTAACTCTAACCCTACACAACTTGTTAGTTCTGATGAGCTGTTTGCTCAGATGCACATGGAAACTGCGGGCTGCATGTGAATGGTTCTTTGCTACAGTGATAAAACTGAAAGGAAGGGAAGGGGCAGGACTCTCCGCTGGGCAAATTTGCGCAGCCTCTGGGATCAATTGTAGTGTTGAAGAAAAAAACACAACTTTTTAGCTTATCTACTCACCATTATGATTCCCAGCATCATAGAATCACAATGTCAAATTTGTTGATAATTAGGAGAAGTATCAATTTTGGAGAATATGGTTACTTACTTCCATCTATTTGCACAGAAACTAACACTGTTTTGTTAAAGTTTAGATGCAGGGGTTTTGTTTCCTGCTCGTTTTTTTTGCCTGTTTGTCATGAAATGATGAACTATAACTGGCTTCCATTAGCGTGGAACCAAACAAGTTTTGTTCAAGCAAACTAACTCAGTAAATCTTATTTTGACAGATGATAAAACTATTTTATAAGCCACTGTAAGCTGTATTTCTACACCAACCAGAGCCTAAGAGTTCTTTATTTTTTCTCCCCAATTGGTCTGAATTTTGTAGCAAAAAGTGTGGAAATATTTTACATTGTAGCATTTTCATAATCAGACATCTATTTTTACTTCCACTCAGCAGATTAAATGAAGTGTTTAGGCGTTACTATCACTAAAAAACAGCAGATATGCGTACATGATCTGCTATTGATTGTAATGGTTTGAACAATCAATTTGCAAACGTAAAGCAGCAATTCAATTCAATTTTATTTGTATAGCCCAAAATCACAGAATTTCTGCCTCAATGGGCCTCACATGAAAGATTCAGGAGGAAAAAACAAGAAAGAGAGGAATGTATAAACACAAATACACAGCAAGAAAACTAACTAACAAATGTTAACTAAACAAGACTAGCAAATTTCTGCCCTTAGACTCTCCGTCACAGTGAGGAAAAACTCCAAAAAAAAAACCCATCAGTGGGGAAAAAATAAGAAACCTTGTGGGGATCCACACGAAAGAGGGGACCCTCCCCCGGGACGAGCATCCAATGTGTCTAAGATTATTGTTTAAATATTAGCTTGTTCTACTCTAAAGCTAAATAGTCAATAAATAAAGTCAATAAATGTTCTTCATCCTGATGGAAACACAGCAATAAAATCTATTTAAAAGAAAGGCCCAATCAAACTATTAGAACATTTATTTTACTGTTTGTATTGAAAGAACAAATATGAACAGATTTTGTGGTAGTACAGAAAAAGTGCACCTTCGTTTTGTTAGTTGTAACTTGATCCATAAGAAAATTCTAGTCCATTTAAGAAATAAAGTTGAGACAATTATAGCAATAATATTTTGATTTGAAACACTGACATATTAAGCTTTGACATTATTTTACAGCAGCCACATTTTAGTACAAACAAATCACAAAAAAATGAATCAGTTCTGAGTTAAAACAGCAGAAAAATATTTACTGTTTTACCGGCTCAATGGAGCTTAACGGAACCTTAGACAAACACTGCTTGGATGAATTGGCACACTTCAGCCGTTGTAACCTGTCTAATCAAAACTCCAACCTCACTGTGGATGAAAAGCCACAACACCTACGGTCAGAAAAAAAAAGTTCTGGCTGCTGTTGTTTGAAATACATCAATACACAGTTTGTTCTTGCACACATGCAGATTTTATTAAATTGTTCCTGTTCTCACAGTCATGCATGTACACACTCCCGCTATGAAGATTTGTCTTGTACTATTTTACATTTATTCTTCTCCTGCTCATAGACATCCATGCAGACCCCAGTGAAAAAAATCACATGGTTCAAACTGTTTTTTCTTCCCAACAACACTATTCTGAAAGGTCTGGCACTACAACCTGGGGACAGATTCCGTGTCCTTTGGATTGCTAGGTGGATCACAACTCTTCCAGGCAATTCCATTTCTTAATACACAGGATTTATAGGGTGAGATGTTTTTGATGGAGTCTTTAGAAGAATGGCTGCAGGAGAATGT
Organism: Neostethus bicornis; assembly: GCA_902685375.1. Lineage (NCBI taxonomy): Eukaryota > Metazoa > Chordata > Actinopteri > Atheriniformes > Phallostethidae > Neostethus > Neostethus bicornis. The sequence continues at coordinate 29,294,136 of LR738541.1, forward strand.
CCTCAGATGACAAGACAACATTTTTAAACTCACTATTTGAAAATAAAGTATACTGTATGAAAAAGAAAGTTTATTTTTTTATTCCTGCTTCTACTAGATAAATTACTATATTAACCCTAAAAACGTGTTGGTATATTGTTAAAAGAACACGATGATTTGTTTTTTGCTGCACTACCCAACAGCAAAACTATTATATGCTATAATGTGCTGATACTGACAGATTTTAATTTGATAAAACACTAGTATGTAAAATGCAGCATGCAGCAAATTATTATGCAAATGAAATTAACATGTCATCAAGATTATTGCTTTGTATTCTTTGGATTGCATCTTATGGCTTTTGGATTTCTGAAATCAGATTTTTGTGAAAATTAGTCATTTGAGCCCACTCAAAGAAAAAGCTCCAAACGATTGTTCAACATTATTAGCAGATCAATATTTCTGGCCATCTGAGAAAGAAAAAGAAACATTTCTGCAGCTCCTTTTCACAGCTCCTTTCCTCATTAATTGCTTACGTTTGTAAGTAATTAATGAGAATTGTATTTGAGTCACAACAATAAACTAATGATGAGGAAGGAATATGTAGAAAGAAAATTTGAGGAATATTTGAGGAAGGAATAAAATATACCTGAATAAAATATACAGTAGCTGCAAAGAGCAGCTGCTAAAATGACATTACTAAGCAGCAAACAGGAAGTGATACCAACATCAAAATGCAGAATCCCCCAAAGAGTTGCAGTTCTACAGAAACCTCAACCAAAAATAAATTCCATCTGCATAATGGGTGGAGACGGTGGCCGCGTGGTTAGAGCGTTCGCCCGCGGACCGGAAGGTCGCGGGTTTGCGTCCCACGGAGAGCACGTCTAGGGTCCTTGGAGAAGACACCTAACCCCCGCTTCTCCCACCATTGGCGCCGTTGAAGGGCAGCCTGCTGCGGTGTAAGGAGTGCAGCAAACAAATTTCCCCGGTGAGGGATGAATAGAGTAATTCATTTAATTTAATTTTTAATTTAATAATAGTTTGGAACTCATTGTAGCATAATTTCATTTAGCCATACCTTCTTCTTTATGTAGAATTGTGTAGATGCAGCAAGCCAAAAATTCACTGCAGTTTTATGTGGATTTTCCTATTGTTTTACTCAGTTAAAAGAGGTGGTACTTTGACTTTAATCTATTGGAGCTTGCAAAAAACTTTCTCACTTTACCTAAACACTAAGAGGCCTGTTAAGGTTTCTTGAATATGTCAGAGTTGCAAATTGATAGTTGCCAAGATCAAAAGGCTCCCAGACATTTGTTAGTATTAACACAATAACCGCTCAGTGGGCTTTGTCTTTTTTCTATAACAAATACAGGTGATAATTTCTTCCCTGTCATAATGAACAGCCTTTAGCATGCCTGACATTTAAATGTTACATCTATGAATGCGGGGGATGGTTGCTTTCAGAGGAGGGAAATTTTTTAAAGATCTTATTAACTGTCTTGCCCTTTATAATTGTGCGGAATATTTATTTTCAGAGTTAGATTACATTCTTTAAGTTTTCTGTCTTTTATTTTGAAGGCCGTTTCCTGTGTTTTATTTTGAAGGCTGAACTAGAAACAGGAAGTTGTGAGGAGAAGTCAGCAATTTTGCTTCCGCTAGTGAGTTAGCATAACAGTTAGCTAGCTACCAGTTATCCACCGCCTTTCGTCTATTTTTTCTAATCCCCTTTTGACATCACAGTCTGTAAGTTTGTTTTATATGTTCATAAAGTACAATATTAATGTCTCATTTGTGTGAAAGGACGCTTGGAAGTGTGTATTTTGCTACTGCTAGTTTGTATGTTTATTACCGCATGTAGGCCTATTTTCATGGTGATAAGCTACTTTAAACATACTTTAAACAACACACTTAACATAGTGATGTTAAGTGTATATTTTCTTTCTGTTTTACAGTTTTACTCTGTTCTGAAGACATCTTTTTCATACAGTAGTCATTAAAATGGAGCTTGGACGCTACATCCTGACTCTGCGCATGTTTTCCAGAAGGAGTTAGGCTTACTGCTGAGTTTATGTTAGATACGCATAAATGAGAGCAGGAAAGTAAAAAGACTTTTTGTAAAAGGACTTTAGAAGAAAAAAGGACTGTTACAGTAAAAAGACTGTAACAGTAAAAAGGACTTGAAAAAATAAAGAGACCTTACGCAATCGGATAACAAAATAGGACAGCACGGCACATAATCAAACATGGACGAAGTGAATCAGGAATTCACTCCGGAGCCTACTCAGTATTCTAGACCCAACAATAACTCCCAAGATGGCGGGTCAGTGAAGACTTTCAGAAGTTCCAGTTCCAATCGTTCATCTGTGAGCACCGCAGCAGCTAAAGCCAGAGCAGATGCTGAAGCCGCTCGCGCTCGTGTAGCATTCGCTAAAAAAGAAAAAGCCATAAAAGCTGAAAAAGCCAAATTGGAAGCTGAAAAAGCCAAATTGGTAGCCGATCTGGAGGCCGATCTGGAAGCTTTACAATATGAAAGAGAGGCTGCAGCCGCTAACGCCAAAGCAGAAGCACTGGAAGCAGCAGCAGATCTAGAGGACAGAGAAACCCGTAGCACGAGAAGCTCCCCTGTTCCAGCCCAAAATACACATGAACGTGTAAGCCATTACGTCGAACAACAAAATGGTCACCTTGACGACAGGCCTGCTCCAGTCTACCGTCAGGACACCCCAGAGCAATGTATTGAGCCCCAGTATAACCCCCCAACACCACACATCTTCAGAGCACAGGACTATGTTGTGATAGATTCCTGGTCAGCATCATCTCAAAGTCCACAAAGGACAGTACCCTCTCACCCCCACCAGATGGCGCTCAACTATCATCCGTCTCCACAACAGCACACTAAAAACCCCACTCAAAGCAGTGTAAAGACAGAGTTTAAACCCAAGTCAAGCTTTCCAAACTACGCGGACACATCCCACACACGTAGAGCAGAATCTTCAGTAATGATGGATATGGCAAAATATTTAGCTCGTAAAGAACTCGTACGCACTGGCCTATCACGTTTTGATGACCGGCCCGAAACATATAGGGCGTGGAAGTCCTCGTTTTTCAACACGATCAGAGACGTGGATCTGTCTGCGAGTGAACAGTTGGATTTGCTCTCGAAGTGGCTGGGAAAAGAATCAAGTGAACACGTCAAACGTCTCAGAGCGGTCAATATAGCCAATCCAGCCGCCGCATTACAAACAGCGTGGGAAAGGCTCGATGATTGCTACGGTGCTCCAGAAGTCATCGAGAGTGCTCTCTTCTCGAAGCTTGATAATTTTCCAAAGATCTCTAATAAAGAAAACTACAAGTTGAGAGAGCTCGGAGATCTACTAAACGAGGTGCTCGCAGCTAAAGAAGATGGGTACTTGTCAGGCTTGTCATATCTGGATACCGCACGTGGTATAAAGCCAATTGTGGAGAAGTTGCCATACAGCCTACAGGAAAAGTGGCTCAACCAGGGATCTAAGTACAAAGAAACGTCTCGAGTCAGTTATCCACCATTCTCATATTTCACCTCTTTCGTCTGCTACCAAGCTAAAATAAGGAACGATCCCAGCTTTTCATATTCTGGAAACAACGTTCGTTCAGAACAGGTTGTGCAGAGGCGAGTCAGTCCAAGAGGTGCGGTTTCGGTGCACAAGACCAAGGTGACAAACGACGAAAGTCCAACGGAAGTGCCTTCTAAAGACGATTTAGTCAAGCAGTGCCCTATCCACAAGAAGCCCCACCCCCTAAAGAAATGTCGAGGATTCAGACTTAAGACTCTCGAAGACAGAAAGGCTTATCTAAAAGAACAAGGCATCTGCTTTAAATGTTGTTCGTCTTCTTCTCATCTCGCCCGGGATTGCAAAGCCACGGTGAAATGTGATGAGTGTAACAGTGAAAGTCACATATCGGCCCTTCACCCTGGCCCGCCTAAATGGGCGAACAAAGAGTCAAACCCCCCACAAGATAACGGCGGGGAGCAAGAAAAAGAGGCAAATTCAGTAGTCAGTCCTCTCTGTACCGAGGTTTGCGGAGACGCTCTGAAGTCAAAATCTTGCACGAAGATCTGTCTTGTCAAGGTTTACCCAAAGAACCACCCACATGAAGCAGTGAAAATGTATGCAATGCTCGACGATCAGAGCAACAAGTCTCTAGCCAGGTCGCAGTTTTTTGATGTTTTCAAAATCGAAGCCATCACTTATCCATACACTCTGAGAACGTGTACTGGACTGACCACAACATCTGGCAGAAGAGCAACTGGATTTCAGATTGAAGCAATTAAAGGTGGAATAAGCTTTTCACTCCCAGAACTGATTGAATGTGAGGACTTACCGGACAATCGTGAGGAAATACCAACACCTGAGGCTGCCTTCCACCACCGCCATCTCAAGGATCTCGCCACAGAAATCCCACCTCTGGACAATGATGCTCAGATCCTTCTACTTCTGGGTCGTGACATTCTTCGCGCACATAAAGTGAGACAACAGATAAATGGCCCTGGAGATACACCATTTGCTCAAAGACTTGACCTTGGATGGGTGTTGGTCGGTGATGTGTGTTTGGGAAAAGTCCATAAGCCCACAGTTCACAGCTACAAAACAAACATACTGGGAGATGGCAGACCAACACTTTTTCAGCCATGCACAAGTCACGTCCATCTTAACCAAGTAATCAGTCCAAACCAAACAAACGGACACAGAAACGGTCGCTTGCACATGGACGCTGACTCCCTCGGGCTCATTGTTTTTGCTAGAACTGCAAATGACGAGAAACGTGCCTTCTCTGTAGAGGACGAACAGTTTATCAAAGTCATGGATGAACAAGTTTTTCAGGATGAATCCAACAGTTGGGTCGCCCCCCTTCCTTTCAAGTCTCCAAGACCACCTTTGCCAAACAATCGAGACCTAGCTATGACACGTCTCTCCTCACTGCTGCGTACGCTAGAGCGCAAGCCAAAGATGAAAGAACAGTTTGTCGCTTTCATGCAGAAGATCTTTGACAACAGTCACGCAGAGCCAGCGCCACCTCTGCCGGAAGGACACGAGTGCTGGTATTTGCCATCGTTCGGAATCTATCACCCCAGAAAACCTGATCAAATCAGAGTCGTGTTTGATTCCAGCGCACAATGCAACGGTATTTCACTCAACAACGTTCTTCTCACTGGACCAGACCTGAATAACAGCCTGCTCGGCGTACTCATTCGGTTCAGGAGAGAGAGAGTAGCTGTAATGGCGGACATTGAACAGATGTTTCATTGTTTCATTGTAAGGGAAGACCATAGAGACTACTTACGTTTCCTGTGGTTTCGAGATAACGATCCCACCAAGAACATTGTTGAATACAGGATGAGGGTCCATGTTTTCGGAAACAGTCCTTCTCCAGCCGTGGCAACGTACTGCCTCAGAAGAGCAGCCAACAGTGGAGAACGGGAATACGGGTCAGACATGAGACACTTCGTGGAGCGTGAGTTCTATGTAGACGACGGACTTATTTCAACTCCCTCTGCGCAAGAAGCCATTACTCTTCTGCAGAAAACGCAAGCTTCACTATCTGAGTCAAATCTGAGACTTCACAAGATCGCGTCCAACAGCATTGAAGTTCTGCAAGCATTTCCAGCAGGGGACCACGCAAGAGATGTACAAGATCTCTACCTGGGAACAGAAACTGTGCCCACGACGAGGAGTCTTGGTCTGAGTTGGGAAGTCAAGACAGACACATTCACCTTTCAAGTGAATATCACGGACAAACCGTTCACACGTCGAGGAGTACTCTCTACTATAAACAGCCTCTTCGATCCGCTTGGATTCGTCGCTCCTGTGACCATACAGGGAAAATCTCTATTGCGAGAACTTACGCTGGATGGAACAGAATGGGATACCCCACTTCCTCATGACAAACATAGTGTGTGGCAGACATGGAGAGATTCTCTACAGGAACTGCAACAACTTCACATTCCTCGTGCTTACACTACAACCTCGCTTGCAAAGGCTAGCAAAAAAGAAATATGCGTCTTTTCTGATGCATCCATAAAAGCAATCGGTGCGGTAGCATACCTAAAAACCACAGACGAAGATGGCAAGGTTCACGTAGGTTTCATCTTAGGAAAAGCCAAACTAGCACCTGCAAACGGGCCCACCATCCCAAGATTGGAACTTTGCGCAGCAGTGCTAGCCGTGGAAATGGCAGAACTCATTGTACGAGAGCTCGACCTCACACTGGATGCAGTCACCTTTTATTGCGACAGTAAAGTGGTACTCGGATATACACATAACCAGTCCAAGAGGTTTTATGTTTATGTCCACAATAGGGTGCAAAGGATTCACCAGTCCACGGAGCCAAAGCAGTGGCGTTATGTGCCCACAGAACATAACCCAAGTGACCATGCATCCAGATCCGTTCAAGCCTCTCTGCTCACCAAAACAAACTGGTTCACAGGTCCAGCATTCCTTCACAAGCCTCAAACAGTATGTGATCAGCAACAAACATTTGAGCTTATTGATCCAGAGTCGGACATTGATGTCAGACCGCAAGTGACAAGTTGCGTTACCAGCCACGATGATAAGTCGCTCAATCCGAAGAGATTCGAAAAATTCTCAACTTGGAAGTCATTGCAAAGAGCGGTTGCAAACCTCATCCATGTAGCTCGTTGTTTCAAGTCAACAAACAAAAATGTTATAGATTGTACTGGCTGGCATCAGTGTAGCAAACCTCGCACAGCGGACGAGCTATCTCAAGCAACTTCAGTGATTCTTCTTGCTGTACAAAAGGACTGCTTTAATGAAGAGTTCACTGCCCTCTCAAAAGGAGTTGACGTAAACCAGAAAAGTCCACTGTCAAAACTCAATCCAGTCCTTGGATCAGATGGATTGTTGAGAATCGGAGGCCGGTTGAAGCAAGCTGATCTCTGCGATCAGGAGAAACATCCAGTTGTTTTGCCAGGCAAACATCACGTCTCCACTCTGCTCATAAGCTACTACCATGACAAAGTGGAACATCAAGGCCGTACCTTTACAGAAGGCGCTGTACGAGCTGCCGGCTTCTGGTTGATCAGTAGCAAAAGACGCATAAGTAGCATTCTTCATGGATGTGTTACCTGTCGAAAGCTCCGTGGGAAAAGAGAGAACCAAAAAATGTCGGACCTCCCTCAAGAGCGGCTGAGCACTTCATCTCCCTTCACATACACTGGTGTGGACGTCTTCGGACACTGGCTTGTGACAGCCAGACGGACAAGAGGAGGTGTTGTACAAAACAAGCGCTGGGCCGTTCTCTTCACATGCTTGAGTACACGTGCTGTCCACATAGAGGTAATAGAGGCGATGGACACGTCGTCGTTCATTAACGCCTTGAGGAGATTCTTTGCTATCCGTGGCCCCTCTGAACAGCTTCACTCAGACTGTGGAACCAACTTTGTCGGCGCTTGCAGAGAGTTGGAGTTTCACAAAGTGCTGAAGGGATTAGACGTTCAGAAGTACACAAACAATCAAGGATGTTCATGGCACTTCAACCCACCACACTCCTCACATATGGGTGGTGCGTGGGAACGCATGATCGGAGTCGCAAGGAGGATCTTAGATTCAATGCTCATGCGAATTCACTCGTCAAGCTTGTCCAATGAAGTCCTGTGCACTCTCATGGCAGAAGTGACATCCATCATCAATTCCAGACCCTTGGTTTCTGTATCTTCTGATCCAGAGGTTCCTCAAATACTTACCCCTGCGATGCTTCTCACTCGGAAACAGAGTGTTCCACCTCCATCAGGGAAATTCACCGACAAAGACTTGTTCAAGCAACAGTGGCGTCAAGTACAAAGGCTTGCAGACCAATTCTGGAGTCATTGGAAACGTGAATATCTGCATACACTACAAGTACGTCATAAATGGCAAACGTCAAGTCCCAACATCGAAGAAGGTGATGTTGTTTTACTGAAAGACACCCAGACATGCCGCAATGAGTGGCCCATGGCTCTTGTGACTAAAACCTTTCCAGGACGCGATGGAAAGGTCCGAAGAATTGAGATTAAAACGACCAAAGATGGATCTACAAAGACATTCCTTCGGCCCGTCACCGAGGTCATTCTTCTTCTGAAATCAAAGGACTGAATGCATGTTTTAGGTTTATATGGCATCTTTACAGACACCAGGCGGGGAGTGTCTTGCCCTTTATAATTGTGCGGAATATTTATTTTCAGAGTTAGATTACATTCTTTAAGTTTTCTGTCTTTTATTTTGAAGGCCGTTTCCTGTGTTTTATTTTGAAGGCTGAACTAGAAACAGGAAGTTGTGAGGAGAAGTCAGCAATTTTGCTTCCGCTAGTGAGTTAGCATAACAGTTAGCTAGCTACCAGTTATCCACCGCCTTTCGTCTATTTTTTCTAATCCCCTTTTGACATCACAGTCTGTAAGTTTGTTTTATATGTTCATAAAGTACAATATTAATGTCTCATTTGTGTGAAAGGACGCTTGGAAGTGTGTATTTTGCTACTGCTAGTTTGTATGTTTATTACCGCATGTAGGCCTATTTTCATGGTGATAAGCTACTTTAAACATACTTTAAACAACACACTTAACATAGTGATGTTAAGTGTATATTTTCTTTCTGTTTTACAGTTTTACTCTGTTCTGAAGACATCTTTTTCATACAGTAGTCATTAAAATGGAGCTTGGACGCTACATCCTGACTCTGCGCATGTTTTCCAGAAGGAGTTAGGCTTACTGCTGAGTTTATGTTAGATACGCATAAATGAGAGCAGGAAATTAACAAAAGCAGGATTAAGGCTTCACCATTGAGAAAAGTGTTCTTCCCTCATTATTTTTCTATTTTGTGATCTTTAAAAACAAAACTTACCATTATTCTCAGCGTACATCCTGATCACTGGCATCATCTCAAAGAGCACTTTGGGTTTGGAGTCTATGAGTTTACAACCACGACGGTCCCAGCCGGCTCCTTCCAGGTAAAGCCCGTAGACATACACTCCCTCCGTAGGGGGTTGGGTGATGTCATCTTTCATCCACTTGGTCACCTCGTTGCACAGAACCATGCGGTCAAGAGCCCAACCCTTGTTGGCACGAGTGATCTCCTGAAAATGCATGCAAAGACTCTGCCAGTGAGAGATTTGCCGAGTCCAACACTGCAGCACTTAACTGATGCAGGTTTAAATTTGTCCGTTTGCCAGCAAAAAAAAAAAAAATAAATAAATAAATTTTGACTAAAGAATGAGTTAACGTTACCTCACATAATTTAGTAGAGCAACAAGGGTTTTTTTGTGGTTTTATAAGTTTTTGATGAATGTGTACAGTAAACTGAAAAAATAAATAACAGAACAAAGTCACATATTCCCCAAATGTAAAAATAGAATTATGTTTTATCTTTTAGTTTTATCTATAATTTAAGATTAACGGTTCTTGCTAATTTATATATCACAGAAAATGGGTGATAGCAGAGAAAATAGCAGATTTACAACGAAGCAAAACCAACTGGGTGATTTAAACCTATTTTACACACAAGAAGATCAGTAACTCCCCAGGAATTATGTGATACCAGTGACCTGATAAAAGCTTAGTATATATCTCCTGAGAAGCTGGTGCACAAGCCAAAATGTGGCTATTTTGGGAAAAAGGTCCAAAAAGTGTTTTCTCTAAAAGATTGAAAAGTTAACTTTAGGGACATTTTATTGGTTTTCTGAGCAAAACATATTTTTTTCCAGATAAAAAATCAAATGTCAAATACGTACATAAATAGATTTTAGATTAATTCCAAAATGTAACAAAAAACTACATTAATTAGTCTTGAAGTAAAAAAAAAAAGTTCAAATAATTTGCAATCAGCATGTTTTAAGACAAAGATGTAGGCTTAATTTATAGAGAAACGGCTGTTTTTTTTTTTTTTTTTAATTTTATTTATTTTTTTGTCTTATCGTACCAAAAAATCTTATCGTACTTTTACTGATTTACACCGCAGCAGGCAGCCATGAAGCTGCCAATGATGGGAGAAACTGGGGGGAGACAGGTATCTGCCAGTGCAAATTGAACCGGCTTCATCCAGTCCAAAGACAGACTTTCTACCACTGAGCTAACACCTCTGTCAGCTCAACAATTGGTGCCACACATTTGGATTAATTTTCAGCAAAACATTACCGGTAGCAGATACTAAAACAAGTTTATTACAGTGCACTGACCACTCAGTTAGTTAGTTAAAAGTTCATTGTAACTACATTATGATCATGTTTATCAAGTAGTAAATAATAATACCTTCTAATTATGATTCAATTAGTCTGTCGTTTTTGTTAAAACTGAAAAAAAACACTTTGAAAAGATATTTTACTGCATGTAATAGAAGGATTATGAAGACTTTAACACACTTATCAATATTTGTAAACAGTAAAGCAGGTCTGAATAATGTTTTCTACTTGCTTGTCACTGCACATGTCAGTGATTGTTTGTGTGTGAACATGGCTGTGTGCCTCGTTTTCCCTCTGCGTGCCATCTGGTCTACTCCTCAGCAGTGGGTAAATGAGTGGGCAGCCTGATGCTGTGTGTACCTGTCTCATGGCTGTCAGGAAGCCCTGCGGGTTGAAGAAACCTGTCATCCAGAAGCAGTTGGGCCGCCCTTCAAAGATCCAAGCTTGGAACTGCCGGTTTCGCTCAAGGAGCTCTGTGAACCAGAACCCCAGGGTGCTGGAGGCCCATGATGCCTGGGGATATAGAAAGGGGAAAAAACAACAACAATGATGAGCAACACAGGATGAAAACACTGTGTTGACATCCTGAAAAATGTTCCCTAGGCAGATCAGAGAGAGGAATCAAGAGACATGGAGATAGACAAGGAGTCAATGTGCTGAAAAAGGAAGATTCTGATGTAAAAAAGGAGAAACAATAACAGAAGAAAGAACAGCTGAAATATGACAGTGTACTGTAAAGGAGTTTTTCAGAAAAGAAACAGGTGGTTCCAGGCAAAGCATTGGGTCTGAATCACACAAACTACAAAATTATTAATTTTATTAACAAATAACCGATAAATAATATGGTGAAAGGCCAGTTAAAGTGCTACAAATGTTGTATACCTGTTTTTGACTTGTGACATTTATATTTAGTAGATCCGATTCTTTGATGCTGGTAGCAAACAATTTCATTTAAGTTAGAAAATGTCTGACCTTTTTCCAACGAGCAGGAATGCGAGCATCGTACATGCAGTCTAGTGCATCGCGCAGATTCTCGCTCATCACAATGGTTCCATCAATGGCCAACTTGAGGTCTGTCAAAGTATTTCGAACCAGAACAATGACTCTTTGCATCCGATCGATCTCTTGCCGCAGGAAGATGGTCATTGGCTGGAAGGGACCCATCTTTTGGAGATGTTCTTTCACCTGGTTTTAGTAAATTAACCAAGGACATTTACATGTTATTGTGTGGATTAATTACATGTTTGACACACAGACACGTGGTTGAGTTTGTTGGGAACACATTAGGAATCTGTGTTGGTGGCTTTGTTTTTAATAGCTTAGAAATATGCTTCTCCTACATAAATTGTCAGATAGGATGTGTCTTATGCAAGATTTACTTTACCTTACTTCATTACAGTACAAGAAAGAAAAACAAAATAGAAACTGAAATGAAGCAAGAAAATCATTTCCACTTCTTGTTTTCTATTTTATAAAAGTACTACAGGCTAGCATGATGAGTGGAAGAATATTGAGCTCTTTGGGGTGCTCATACTTACTTCAAAAGGAACATAGTCCGATGGCAATTTCTCTAGCATGTCATCAGCCAGCCTGGAGACTGCAGCTTCTCTGGTCTCTCCTCTTCCCGAGGAGCTGTCTTTTGGCTGGATACTGAGGATGGTGTCCAGAACATCCTTGGCCAGTTTACTCTGGAAGGTTATATCTGCATTGGGATGCAGACCAAACACCTCTGGAGTGTCATAGGCTGGAAGGCTCTGCCAAAAGCAAATATTATATTGATCTCACACCATTTGATCCAACAGTTTTAGATATAGTTGGCCCAAAGAGAAATACACAGCTGGAACACTGATCAACTTTATCAGCATCAGCGGCACTTCGGTAAATGTCCGTTCCTTCTCTGAAGATTCAAATATATAATTTCTTAGTGTTAGTAAACAAATGTATATATGTATTTATATATATGTATATTTATAAACATACTACTGTATATACCAATGATGAGTAGACAAAGAAAAATTAAATTATTCTCCATTGTACGTTTACTATAATTTTCTTAAACAACTTTATTCATTACGGAATTTATCCTGACTAGTTAACACGTCTGAGACATGATACAGAAGAACCAATCACACGCACACTCATTCCTATAGGCATTTGAAATCACAATAACGTGGTTGTCTTTGGAGATGGAAATAAGCCAGAATGCCCCAGGAAACGTGCATGCATCATGAGGCTGTATAAACTCCTCTAAAATGTTTATTCTCTATATAATTACAAGTTTATGGGTTCTAAACAAAATGGTAAACGAAACCAACAACAACAACAAAATGCCACGGTTGTCAATTTTTCACATTCTAACGGTGTCTGTAAAGTTGCAATGTTGTCTTTGCAGACTACTTCAAACAAACTATTTGCAAGATAGTTTTAAAAGAAAAACAAGATTCAAGACATAATTTTGGAAAACCAAAGTTTATAGAAATATTTTCAGCATAATATCATTTTCGGAACTATAGTACCATCATTATAGGGAACGTTTAAGCCATCTTTCCAACATTGTGCATTTAGATTAGAGTGCTGTCTCTCTCAGCTTATAGCCAATGAGTTAGGTGTAAACCTTCCTGCAAATGCCACACTGGACATTTCATAAGCTATTGTAGGGTTTTATTTTCTCATGTCAATGTCATAAATTTTAACTTACAATAAAAAAATTAGAGTTGTATTTTTTTTTTTTATAAAATAATTGCCTCTTTTTTAGTCTTTTTGCTGGTTGAATTTGAATTGTTTTTAAAACTGTTTTGCAGACTTATCTGCAAAACAGTTCAGACTCTGAGATCATCATTCTTGATGAATTTAGCCTCAGGCATTGTGCAGACACATTTGCATGCTTCAGACCGGAAAACCACAAAAATAAATCTGGTTTTATGGAGGACCTCATTCCTGCTAGTAATCAATATTAAGTGCATTTGGTCAGCAGCAGCTCCCACTAAGTCTTTAATTCTTGTAGAATATAGTATTTTGCTTTTCTTTTACATTTGGATTGTTTTTATGTTATAAAACATGCAAAAAAGAGATGTTTTCAACGTCTTTTTGTCAAAATTTAAAAATGGATTACTTTTTCTTTTATGTTGGATATATAAACATAATTTTAAAAAAGAGAATGAGTCACTGGACCACTTACATAAAGTATTAACAGCATCTTCCCCCCTTCATTTTTTCTCCAATAATAGAAAGGGATGATATGTTAATGTTGCTCTCCTGTGAGTTGCATACTTCATCTGACCTTTTGCTCTTTGACTAGAGCTCTGTTGCAATCAATACCAATTTTCTAGCTGGCCTCATAGGATAAATAACTCAACAATGCAGAGGTATGCCTTTGCTGACTGAGCCATTACCAAAAAGGCTTAAGAAATTCAATAAAAAACAGCAGTTCACCAAAATTATTTTTCCTAACAGCGTAACTACTGACCTACTGGGAATGACACTTGTAATCCATTGTATTTAAATTGGGATAAAATCAGTATTTTTCGATCCCGTAGCAAGACAAGTTATCCCAATATGAGTCAAGTCAAAAGCTAAATGTACAATAACAGCGTGTGAGACAATATGGTTACAAGCAATTTCACTTAAGAGAGACTTTGTTCAGGAGCTGTCTGGTTTGCCAAACACAGACTGTTTGGTTTCATTTGACTTTTCATTATGGAATTTATCCTGACTAACCAGATAATATGCATTTATTATATTTAATCAAGAATAGATTCAAAATTGTATTCAAAGTTTAATATATTATACAGTATATTTAAGAGGGCTGCACAGTGGCCTCAAAGCATGAAGGTCAGGGGTTCGAATCCCGGGAGCAGACAAGTCTTGGAATACTGGCCTTTCTGTGTGGAGTTTGCATGTTGTCCCCATGCATGCGTGGATTTTCTCCAGGTACTCCAGTTTCCTCCCACTCTCCAAAAAAATGGATGTTGGTTGGTCACTGTAAAATTGCCCATAGGAATGAATGTGTGTGATAGGTTGTGTGTGTATGGCCCTGCAACAGACTGATGGGTTTACTCTGCCTCTCGCCTTGAATCAGCCGGGAGGGGATCGGGCATCACCTGTAACCCTATTAGGGGTAAGTGGTTCAGAAGGTGAATGAATGAATAAATATATTTACAGTAAGAAGTGAGATTTACATCCCAGTTTGCATTCAAATTCTTCATTTTCTCTTGTGTTCATTTATCTAAACATGCACTTCTATTTCTGACGGTGAAAGATATATAAAGGTTAGTTTTCAATGTTCAATTCATATTTCTGTGTTCTCCAAGGTTGTATTTGTCACAGTTTATTTGAGAGGTGGCACAGAGAAATGAGCTTGTTGAGCAGCCCTGAGCAGCCATCACAATGAAACTAGCTTCCGTCAGATGGGCTCAGAGAGTGCCTCTAGAAAGAAACACAATCGCATGGGAACACACAATTCAACCAGCAAAGAGCACAGCGACACAAACAAATCCCAAACAACTGCGGTGAAATGAACATGGACGCATTTATCTAAAAACAGCATGTCAGGATGTGATGGGAATGCAGGGAATTTATGTCTTTTTAAGTTTGTTATCTTTTGCATTTTTTTATTCTATCAAATATTCATGTAACTAAAAAATATACATATCTCTTAAAAGAAATTGCTGACAACATTTTGGAGCCCCCACCTCATTATACTGAATAAAAACAACTTACCTGAATGGAGGTCAAGTACTGATCAACACTGGAGCACTTTGGTATGGTGTAGCCTTTGTAGAAGTTGAAACTGCTCCCAAACATGTCCTCACTGAACCACACCTTGGCGAAGGTGTTGAGGAGACGCTTGTCATAGTCATCAGTCACACGACCACCATACTGAATCTCACCAATCATGTATTGAACCGTGGTCCATGACACACCCTGATATGACAAAAAACAAACCAAAAGTCATCCCTATCCATTACATTATGGATAAGCTTCTTCAAGCATTAAACATAGAAGTAAAATATATACTATTAGAACAACCTTTTTAGCATCCACATCATCAAGATGATTCTGAACAAACTGGACGGTAGCATTAAAATCAGCCTGGTTGAACTCGTATGGGATATTCCATCCTAGCGGACCATATTTTCTCCTCTCCTGAACTGTGCTGTGGAGAAATGCTACACCATACAGCATTGGCTTCCACTGGACCATGTTACTGACATCCAAAAGGTCTTGGTTTAAACCTGGGGAGAGATTCATAAAGCAAAGCAATCGTACAATTTTGATTAGTGGGCCTTTAAACATCAAAAGTTATTAAACCAGTCATTTTATAAACAAAATGTAAGACTTCTCTAAATCTAATAACACCATATTGTTGTATTTGATAGAATAGAAAGGGAGTTGTGAGTTAAAAGCACCAGCACATTGTCATCTTCCTCATGAGCTGGCAGAAGATACTGTAGCTGGTTTGTACATATTGAATATTTTTCTTTGCCTGACCTCTTAGCTTTTGAATAAAAATAAAAATGAGTCTCACAACATGTTGAAAATGTAAATTTTCTATCTTAAGGTCATTGGCATGTGAGTGAACTGTGATGAATTAAGCAAGAAAGAATTTGCTTTTTATTCTGTTTTTCTCTGATGGAAAATTGTCATGTACTTTTTGTGTGCATATACACAGAAAATCGCTTGTTCACATGTGCTCAACTAGTCTGATATCTTATTTTAAAAATAAATAAGCTTACTTTTCACACCTTATTTCATCTTCTACATATGTGAACCTTTCAAGGTTTTTTTATGATAGAAAATTGTATTAATTCAGGAGACGATATGTGGAGTTTGGTTTGCAATCTAATCTGCTTCAGCAGTTATTCTCAACCATTTTTTTGGGTTCCGGACTCCTTCGGCTTCAGTTCCTGTCTTGAGAATGCCTGGACCAGTTTGTGGTTTTAATATGCATCACCAAAAAAAAAATCAACAAAGTTACAAATATGTGGCTTTTTTTGCATTTCGCCATCATTGCAACATTAAGCAAGATTGGTGATTGATTCTGTGTAAAACCTCAATTTAGTTTTGAACTAATATGGAGACGGTGGCCGCATGGTTAGCGCGTTCGCCCGCGGACCGGAAGGTCGCGGGTTCGCGTCCCACGGAGAGCACGTCTAGGGTCCTTGGAGAAGATACCTAACCCCCACTTCTCCCACCATTGGCGCCGTTGAAGGGCAGCCTGCTGCGGTGTAAGGAGTGCAGCAAACAAATTTCCCCGGTGAGGGATGAATAGAGTAATTCAAAATAAACAAAAAATAAAAAAATAAAATATAAATGATCCATTATCTGAAAAAAAAAATAAATCAGAGTTTGTTTGAACATAGACAAAACAGCTGTATTAATCTACTCTGGAACAACTCGGCAAATAAGGAGTATGGATGCACTGACAACTTAACGTAAATCCTGCATAGAATATTAGAAATGTATCATCAATCTACATTTGTTGAAAATTTTGTTCAACTTAGCCACTGTTACTGTTCTGATTGACCGCATTGGTTATGGTTTATTTGATTTTATTCAATTTAATTACTGAGATGGGAATAGTTCCTTTTTGATAAATCTTATTCTTCAGAAAAATATAAATCAATCAAAAAAATTAAGATTTGTTTTTCCCAAAGTAAGAAAAAACATTACAGAACCTCATTATTTCCACAGACTCTTAGTTAGAAAATACCATTTTGATTAAATGTGTTTTTTTTTTCTTAATTGATATCCACACATTAAAATATTTTGAACATCTCACCTCCGTAGGTCCTCTTCAGTCCTGCTCTCAAGCCCTGAGGTGGTTCATTAGTGAACTTGACTGACATTTGTAGGAGAGTGATGGGGAAGTGTTTGTGGACCTCTGTGGTCATCCAAAGGCGAAACGCATCACTGACAAAATCAGTTTCTGTGATTGTGTCCATCAGCTCATCCATAAAGTCTAAGCCAAG
Organism: Neostethus bicornis; assembly: GCA_902685375.1. Classification (NCBI taxonomy): domain Eukaryota; kingdom Metazoa; phylum Chordata; class Actinopteri; order Atheriniformes; family Phallostethidae; genus Neostethus; species Neostethus bicornis. Next base: position 29,311,292 of record LR738541.1, read on the forward strand.
GTGGCAGTTTTGGAGTAAAGCCCAGCCGCCCTAGATGCAATGACAGAGAAGGCAATATCAGAACTGTGATAAAGGCAGGAACTAAAATACAATGTTTTTAAACACAATTTTTAAGACAGAAGACAATTTTTGTAAAAATAAACAGCTTAGAAATAGATTTAATCCAATTTAAACCAAATGATAAAGAAATTGCTGACTCACATTGGCCATAGTTTGCTGCAGAAGTTTGCGAGCGTGGACTTCCTGCCCCTGACCCATGGACACATAACGAGTCTCGATTTTCAGTTTCTTTCCCAACATAATGATTGAATCAGTTGGATCTGAACCCATCGACAGGAAGCAGATGAGAGGTGTCCGCGGGTCTGATTCCTCCCACATCTTTTCCAAGTCAAGAATGACTCCTTCAGTGTACTTTTCGCCCATAGCATCCACTATGTATCTACGGGCCTATGAGTAAAAAACCAAAAATAGTTAACATGGTGTAAGGTACCAAAGCTGTGGTTGTGTAGAACTTTTTTTATGCAAAATGTAAAACACAAGCCTTAGTGTTGCAGGGCATACAAAAAAATAAAAACAGGAAAAAAACTCAATTTCTAGAGGGCAGAGAACTTGGTAAGATTTTAAAACAGCAATTAGACCTTGGACCTTAGTATAGAAAATGTTTACCACTTGTCTGTATGGGAGAGAAATTTATTTGCAGTTCTGACAATCCATGCATCAACAGTTTACCTTATTTCCAAGCAAATAAAGAAAACATCCAAAAGCTTTTTTTCTTTCTCTTTTATCAAATATATGTCCATCCAAAGACATTACTTTGAATCCCAAACCCCCAACATGTGACACATTCTGTTAAGATAGTGCATCAATATGCCTTACAAGAGCACAATTGTGGAGTTAATAAAAAAAAAAACACCAAAGAAAACTGTTATGACCACTGCAACCAATGCAAAGGAATAATTTCTAAAGTAGATAAAAAGAAGAGTATGTAGATTAAACAAATAGAAATGTTTTAACCTGTGCAATTGTCCGGTCAGGACACCAGCAGCGTATCAGAAGCAGACGTCTAAAACAATCAAATGATTGATCATAGAACTCTGGCGCCAGCGATTCTTCTGGGGCCTCCTTATCAAACCAGTATTTCCACTGCTTCTCATAACGAGTTATCTAAAAAAAAAAAAAAATGTAAACTGAAAAAAATGCAACGTCTAAGTTTTGCTGTTAGAGTCACCAACACAAATTAAAAAAATAATGAGCAAAAAAATCTAGAAAAAGCAGTAAGAGAAAAGAAAATTTTAGGAAATACATGACCTTTATTACCAAAATGGTCCCAATATTTAAATTGATTTACTTACAATCAACATCTAAATGTATGTATGAGAAGAATACATTTTGCTCATTTGTTGCCAGTCTATTGACAATGACAAAGCTAAATGTTTGATGCTTTAAAAGTCTTTCTTTTTTTCATTCACCTGTTGAATTTAAAAAAATTAACTCATTTGCTTTAATCTGGAAACACGTTTCAGTCGCTAATGTTAGTTTGTAAGAGCACATTAATGAACAAATAATTGAATTCACTTTAATTCTAATATTAATACACAACTTGCATGTAAACACAACCTTGCAAAGCATATTTGTATATGCATATGCAATCAATCAAAAGTAATTGATCGAAAGTTGCCTCAAACTAAGCTCATTTCACAGAGCGCTGATTTTTCTTTCATGGGAGCCACCAGGCTGTCAGTCACCCATGTCTGTATGAGTGTGTGTTAGAAATACAGATGGATGGAAGCCATGATGGGCTGGTATTGACATGCTCAGTAGAGCAAAGAAGAGCCATGAAAAGAGTTTAATAAGCACCTGGAGACTATTGCAAATATGTGTGTGTGTTTAAGTGTGTCTATGGGTTCATCAGATGGTATTTGCAGACATGAAAGTTAAAATTTCTTGCGCATAAACTCACATAACAGGGCTGTACAAGCTCTTGACTAGTGTGTGTTAGTATGTTTGCGCTACCTGATCCAGTATGTCAGAAAACTGCCACAGTTTGCTGAGCTCTACAAGATTCAACCATGTCATGTCTAAGATCCATTTAGCTGGTTTCTGGGGACAAGCCTTCAGATCCAAGGATGCACCTCCTAGATGATACAAACAGATAAGCGCACATTTTCATGTTCATTTACACACAAACAAAATGACGTGATGTGAACAAAAGAGTTTCCAGTAAAGGTGATAGGTAACTATAAAAATGTGTCAAGTATGTCTTTAAACATTTAAACTCTATTCTTCTGAGAACAGAGAGAATTGGAAAGGGTTGTGACTCCAGTGGTGCAGGTCAAAGCAGACAGATGGTGAAGCTGCATGAATGTAACAGACTGACTGTTCTGGTTCTGTCTGTTGCCATTGCCCGATTTTTTTCCTGCAGTGAGGAATCTTCAAATTCTGTCTTTCAATGAACAGTGTGTTTGGTATGTAAGTAAAGCTTTAAAAAGGCTTTAACAGATATATTTTACACACTAAATTATTAATGGCACAAAGTTGCTTTACATATGTTTTGATGTGATCAAACTAAATCTTACCACATAAATATTTTGTATTTTGTTTGTTTGACCTACATGGAAACTAAGAAGGAAAAAAAAACATGATGAAAAATGTTTCTTAATTTTTATCAGTTTAGACTTGAAATTTTTACACTTTTCATCATCACATCCTTACCTTTAATGAGTGTGAGAAACTCATCATGTTTGATTTTCTGGCTCTGCATGTCAATCTTTAGTGTCAAAAGCAAAGTGAAGAGAAACTTGTGCTCTTCGTAAAGACCTCGTGCAGCATACTTATGTACCTCAAAGGTCATAAACTCGATAATGCTGGCAATCCGCTTGCTTGTAATTGGACTTTTGAAAGATCTGTTTATGAATGAGACAAAATTCAAGGTTGGTCTGCTTTCAAATAGTTAAAATAAACAGTCATGCCTTCTTTAGAGGTAAAAATGGATGTGCTCAGAATGACCTCGGAAATTCTACTCTAGCATATTAAAATATACATTTTTTACATATGGTTTTAAGCAAAGTAATTATAATTGATCTGAAGTTAAAAAATTAGGTTACCAACAAATTTCAAACAAATGAACAGATCCATTAAAAATGACAAAATACCAAAACTTACTTACTGTATGACATTAAAAACTACACTCAGTGCTCTCAGTATGCCTGATGTTTTTGAGAAATTTGATGCACAAACTGATGTGTGCAATAAATTTCACCCATTCCAGATTTCCCACAATTGTATTCACATTCTTGTGACAAAGCAACAATTTTCATTGTGATTGCCCAGAAAGTCCAATCTATTTAGTATTGTAGTAAACTCAGTATCACCTGGATTTTTTTTTTATCATGAAACTGTGTTTGTGTTACTGAGTTTAGTCACACTAAGAAGATGCCAAGAGTGAATTACAGAGTGTGTATGAAAGAAAATGAAAACAAATCGGTCAACTTCTGAACACAAGTTAATTTGTTCTCTTTTTTTATTGACTATGATAGAATAGATTAGAGATACTTTAATAATCAACAGCCTGGGAAATGTTGTTATTGAAGCAGCAATTTGCATTTATTCTACAAACACAATCCAAACATATGCAGTTTGTGAGGATTTAATATTGGTAAGAAAACACTAGAGGGTAATAATGATAGTCTATCATTTCATAACTTTACCTTTTCTTGGCTTTTTTTATTTATTATATGTGACAATGTACCAGCTATGAGTTGATTTGAGAGCATTGACAAGGGGTGTCAAGCTCAAAAACCAAGGGGTCAAAATTCAGTTCTTGGAAAAAGTTGCAGAGAAACATGAATATCTACAGAAAAGGCTTTTTTTGTGAGTGACAAAAATTCTTATTATATGAACCCAGGCAAGCAAAGTTTAATAATATTATAAAACTACACTAAAATATTTTGCAAAGTTTAATTAGATTCAATTGTTTTTATGTGACAAAACAGCAAAAGAACAATTCAATTCAAGTCCAAAATCACAACACAATTGTATTAGTGATGTATTTACTGTATGCCCTAATACCAGTGGGCCAGCCTTATTTGTTATAGCTTTTTGTGGACAAAAGTTGGCCCGCAGACCAGCGTTTGGCACCCAAAATTCATTTAGATTTTAAGTTTATATATTATAAATTATAATTATGGAAAGATTTCACCGTTACTAAATATTTGTATGTAGAAAGTTCCAGTGCTGGTTAATAAATTAATTTATAAGTACTACCAGTACTATGAGAAACAAAATCTTTTAGGTAAATTTGCTGGCAAGGTTCATGAAAGTCAAACTGACCAAGTATATATATTAAGAAAATAAATATAAATAAATAATTATATCAAGAAAATCCCTAGAATTTAAAAAAAAAAAAATGTACCTGGCAAGAGAAAGATCAAAGATTCCAAGAAACTGCCTCAGGGATGTTTGGTACATCACATTGACCATGCTCATTTCAGTGATGAGAAAGTACAGGATGCTGCCTCTCGTGGCCACTGCAAACATAAACTCAATTTACTCAATTGTGCATTTTAATGGGGAATTTGTTAAATTATTTCCTGTTTCTGAATCAAGAGCAGTCATTTATAAGACTACAAATTATAGTTTGCAAAAGTAAAAAAAAAAAAACTTCCCAAAAATATTTATACCACTGGTGAATTTGAACTTATGTATATATACTTTTTATGAATTGACAAAGGCTCCTTCTAAAATACAAACAATGTTGAAAAGAGATTCATGTGAAAAAAAATATTCCTCAACTTTTAACGACAGTTGAACAAAATGTTGCATGTCTAAAGTTGTTACTATCCCCACTGATAAAAATAAAACATGGGTACACAAAATAATGCTTGTCGTAGTTGCTGACCAACTTTATGCATGTTACACAAAAACAATGCTTGTCGTAGTTGCTGACCAACTTTATGCATGTTTCATGTTCATCTATATTTAGCAACAAGCTCCAGTTCTTCAAACATATGCCGATTAGGTTTTGTCTTCCAAACCGCTTATCGCTAATTGAGTTACGGGGGGTGCAAGAGGCTATCCCGGCTGATTTCAGGTGAGAGGCAGGGTACATCCCGAACAGGTCACCAGTCTGTTCCGGGGCCCCAAATTCAGACAACAATCCACACATAAGTTCCTGGGGGTAATTTCATATTGACCAATCATCCTACTATGCATGTTTTTTGGACGGTGGGAGGAAACCGGAGTACCCAGAGAAAACTCACACATACATGGGGAGAACATGCAAACTTCACACAGAAAGGCTTGTGTTTTAAGCCTAGCCCCACTCCAGGACTTGATCCCCCAACCTTCTTGCTGTGAGGCTAACCACTGTATGACCATGCAGCCCCCCAATTAGGTTGAAATCTAAATTAAAGTTGAGAAACCTTTTTTAAAAAAATGTTGGGTTATTTTGTACAAATATTGTACCACTTCCAGTCCAAACAAATTAGTTTTTTGGGGTTTAAAAGTAACTAAGTGAAAATTTCCCACAGGTATGAACAATTATCATCAGCAGTGTAAATCTTGAATTTAATTTTAGTTCTTGTGTTGATTTTTTTTTTTATTTTTTATTACCAGGTCGATATTCTTCTCTCGCTGCATTGATCTGTATTTCTGTTTCAGCAGCTATCTGTAGTTTCTGATTGACTTCCTCAGCTGTGCGTTTGGTGTTGCTAAGGACGATAATCAGGCTCTCGTCATCCACCAGCGAGCCCTACAAATGGACATATCCATATTAAAGACTTACAGATTCTTTGCACACCATTATCCTGACATATGTAGGAATGTGCATCCATTATACATGCCTGTGTGCTGGTCAGTCGGTATAAGAGGTTGTCCTCAAGTTCTTTCATCTTTCTTTTGTTATACGTCACATCTTCTAAGAGGTCAGTCCTCTCCTTTTCCATTTCCTAAGGATTCAAAATACAAGAGAAAACATGCAGATTACATTTTAGGGTATGAAAGGCTGATGGGTCAATCAATTCAATAGGGTCTCTGCTGAGGAACACATTTGACCGGAAAAAAGTCTTTTAAAATGATTTAAATGATAAAATAAGCAGGGAAAAAAGTAAAACAAAAAAAAAATGGGATGGCGACTATTTGTTCTTGTTTTCTCCATGATGTAACATCATGCTGTTTCGTACGTCTATCTTTTTGTATCTACCCAGTTTTGGTTAATATCTTAATTTTAAAAACTTGGTCAATAAATTGATTCATTTCCTATGAATGATCTCACTCTGGTCCGTTTTCATTGTGTTTACACATTGCATTTTATTCATTAATGTCCAACTAAGCACAGTCACCCTACTTTAAGTACTGGACTTACAGCAACTTTATTAGCTTCAAAAAGGGAAGCTGGTTTTGTTCCCAGACTGAGTGTGCGACTCATTTTAAATACATTTAGGACATCCTAGCAATAACAAGTTCTTATTTTTATCTTTTCATTTCACAATCATACATTACATAAGAAAAAAAGGCTTCTCAGTTTCTCTTTCAAAGAGATAATCACTGAGTCTTTCTGTACTTGAGCCTTTACAAAGCATGGATGTTTCGCAGTTTGAATGAATGCAGTTCTGGACACTTTGGAAATGTGTTTCTTTGTCTGTATATGTAGTATTGATGGCTGTGAACACGAATTCTGTGAATTTGGTAGTTTATTCACAGTGGCTGACTAAGAGTGTAATGACTAAGTGTGTTGCCAAATGACTAAGGGTGATAATATCCTATTAGTGTTACTGTCACAAAATAAGTAAGAACAGAAAAAATCACAGACAGAGAGGGGCTTCGGGAGGAAATATGTATCATACTACATGAGGGGTAGAGCTTGAATAGGAAATTAATAAAACTCAACACCAATGAAAAAACACAGTAAATACAGTATGCAATTTTACATTTATAATATATAACTTCAGTAAAAAGTCACCCGTTTTTCTGTAAGAATCACTCTGCCCAGTAGCTGGTCCTCAAGTCCTCTCATAGTAACCGTGAAGTCAATGATGGATGTGCGAGCACTGATTTCAGGCGTATAAGCCGGGTTAGGAAGTTTGGTGGTCATAAAAAGCCTGAAGCCCTTCATCACATCAACCTCTTTGTCCCCGACTTTAACCTGCAAACATCAGATAGATGGAAAAAAAAAAAAAAGAAAAGTATAAATAAACCGAAAAGGAGATATTGAAAAACTAAAATCTATTAATGGGCGAGACGATGTAGACAAGAACATGTAAAAAAAATTTTTTTTGCTTGGTACTTGCTCTGATTGACATTTAATTGGTAATAGCGAGCAAACTTCTAATTATTTGTCTGCTTTTCTGTCCCAGGAGCTGTCAGCCCCAGACACCTTCATTTCCGTCAGACGTTGGGATATTTATAGAAATTAAGACTGTCTTGTCTTTGTGGTGTCTTGCTGGAGACATTTGCATTTTCTTGCTCTAAGATTTATTTGATGAATATGTGACAGTGGACTATTGATGGAATGCTTTTAGGAATGTTGAGATACAGTTTAAAATTAAAAACGGTAAAGCCAAAGTTAACATTTAATTGGATAAAATTATATTGACCAACATGCTTCTTTCACTGGAAATTTTAAAGGTTTCTAAATCACAGCCCCACTCAATCTATGATGTGCAATTTTTCAAATTAACCTGACATGAAGATAGACAGCAAAAACACAAACCAATAGGCACACTCTTTTTTATTTCATGACCCATCGATAATTTACTGTAAATGCTGGAAGGAAAAAAAATGTAAATGGATTTTTCTTGTAACAAAGAAAACTGTTCATGGGTGCATTATTAAAAATCGTTTTCAAGGAAAGTTTATCATATCAGAATACTGGCATGTATGTGAAAACTATAAACACTAACTTGAACTATACATTTTTTTTTAAATAATGCTTCATTTAATAGAGTAAAAAATTTTTTTACAGCGTTTAACCTTTTCTGTATTAATCACTCATGGGGAAATTACTTTTTTTACTTCAACAGGCAGCCAATGACGGTGCCAGTGGTGGAAAAAACTGGAGGTTAGGTGTCTTTTCCAGGGACACTTAGGCATGAGCTCAGCAGGATTTGAAATGGCAACTCTTCAGTCCAAAGATGACAAAAATTAGCAAATGAGCTGATTTTACCATGAAATTCATTGCTGACCACTCTGGATATGTAATGTGGCAAATAAGTAAAAAAAAAAAAAAAAAAAAAAAAAAAAAAAAAAAAAAAAAAAAAAGCACAAAAGTTAGTAAATTCACATTTTGGTTGGAAAGAACTCTAAAAAGAGATAGTGCTTGACCCGTAGTGTGGTTTGGAAATTGAAAAACATTTTTCAGGAAGATATTTACTTATTGGTAAAGACAAAGCGTAACAATGTGGCTTAGAGTAAATTATAAATCATTACTGCAGCTGGACTTCAGCTGAAGTCTGAAAGTTGTAGTGAGACGAGGGAAGAAGTGGAGAAAAAGCTGGAGAGGTGGAGATGACGAAAAAACAAGAGGACTGACAATTAGCCAGAGTAAGACAGAGTACATGTGTGTGAATGAGAGAGAACCAAATGAAGGAGTGAGGTTACAGGGAGATGAGATAAAGAAGGTGGGAAATTTTAAGTCCTTAAGATCTACAGTCCAAAGCAATGGAGAGTGTGGAAAAGAGGTGAAGAAGCGTGTGCAGACAGGCTGGAATGGGTGGAGAAAAGTATCAGGTGTGATGTGTGACAGAAGAGTTTTAGCTAAAAGAAAATGTAAAGTGTACAAAATCGTGGTGAGACTGGCCATGCTGTTTGGTCTAGAGACAATACTACTGAGGAACAGACAGGAAACAGAGATAAAGGTAGCAGAGATGAAGATACTGAGGATGTCTCTGGGAGTGACCAAGATGGACAGTGCGTTAGAGGAGTCAGAGATGAAGTCACAGAGGGCAGACTGAGATGGTTTGGACATGTGCAGAGGAGCGAAAGTAATTCAGTAGAAGGATGCTGGGTTTGGAACCACCAGGAAAGAGGCCTAGCGGAAGACCAAAGAGGAGGTTCAAAGACACACTGAAGCAGGACATGAAGATAGCTGAAGAAGAAGCAGATGAAGAAGATGCAGGAGACAGAACTAGATGGAAAAAATTGACTTGCTGTGGCGACCCCTGAAGGGAAATACGGAAAGGCGAAGAAAAAGTAGGACTTTAGCGGAACATATGAGCCGCTATCTAAAACAGACAATCATACAATATAATAAAATGGGTTGGGTTTTTTTCAGCATCAGAACCAGTTTTGTCCAATTTATTTTTGGCTAAAGATCCAGATAAGAAAAACCAGTTGTAAAAAAAAAAAACTATGCAGAAGTAATTTTTCTCTGTCTGTCTGCAAGCAAAAACTGGAAACATAGTAACAAAAATTCTCAAATCACTCATTTAAGAAGGTGGTCCAGCTGGTTTGAGCATTGTTGGCTGTGTGCCAGCAGTGGCCACACTGTGCAGTTCAAGTCAGCAAGCTTCCCACTGTGATGTTACAGGTGCAACAGATGCTGCGACAAGGATAATTTGCTTGCCTCAGCGACACAAAAAACTCACTAAATAACCCAAACGAATTAACAGAAGGGTTTTTGAATTTTAATATACTTACCTTGTAAGTGGAGCCAGTTTTGATAAAGTTTTTCTCAAGAATATTGTCAAGCGCAGGATCCAACTCCTCGCCTATGTCTTCAATTAAAAGAGGCCGACCAAGAGACAAACTGTCTTCAAGGTGGTTCTTGAAGTATCTGTGATTTAGCGAAGTGATCTAATGGAGAAATTAAACAAGATATGCTTTAAACATGCTTTAAAAATTAAATGAATTAATGAAATAGTGAAAAATAATGCAACAAAATAGACAGGACTTTTCTGATTTGAACAACATATACCTTTAAAACAAAGAGTTTGTATAAAAAAAACAGGCACTTCTGTAGATGATGTCTAATCAACTACATTTGAAATGATGTGATGCCTTATTGTTAAATTTTTATGTTTGTGTTTAATGTAATGTTGGACCAGTAAAGCCAAGTCCTCATAAACAGAATTTGATAATGCTTCTATTACAAAACGTCAAAATTATAAATTGACTCCATGTTTTTAGCAGAGTAGAAGGTACATTTTGAGTAAACGAATGCACAAAACTCAATCAATTTTGGATACTTAGGCGAAAATGAAAAATGATCAAACATAGTTTTTTAATTCAGCAATAAAGGAGAATTATAATTTGATCAGTCAAACTGATCGAATTAAAGAAAAGAAAGAAAAAAAAAAGAACAAGACAACGCAAACCTGCAATTCTCTCTTGGCTTCTTTGTTCTTAATCCAGATTTTTCCCTGATTCTGTGGATCAATAAGAAGCGGGAAACGGGCTGCTTTGGTAACAATGATGCCATTATGAATTGATAAGTCATCATTGGGTAGCCCCTGTAAGACAAATGGATGATGGGTATTTGTCCTCACACTTGGTTAAGCAGTTGCAAGCTGATTAAAACATTCACAAAACATGCATTTGATTATCAAGTGTCACTGTTGATATTCCGATGATTTACGAGCTTCAAAAAAAATTACACTGCAGTTTGAAATAGAGAGATTGATGGACATTGAACAAAATCAATATTGCGAGGAGGATACTGAACTGGAGATTGTTAAATCAAAACACTTTAGTGGTATTTAGCAACACCGATGATTTACCTGGAGGTTCCATTCACTAACAGTGGGAGCATCAATAAGCAGCTCAGTCAAATTGAGATTGTTGCCAAATGGGATGCAGCGCTGCTTCAACTCTTTTTGCCAGTCACTCAGCAAGAGGCTCCTAAACTCTTGATTGAAGGGCCCAGAGTAAGAAAGAAAAGCTGTGGCCAGAAGGGCATCTCCTAAAAAAAAAGAAAACCAACACATTCAACAACTAAATGGTAAAAAAAAGGTTTTCACATAATCAGAAGCTTTTACAGAGTTAGGAAAATGGAAACTAAAATCTTCATAGTATTGGCTGTACAGTAGAATTAAAAAGTCTTTTCAAATGCAGTTAAATTAATTTGCATGTTAAAATAACATAATTACAAAAGTATAAAAAGCATTCATCAAATATTCAGCTGACATTCATTCATCTACTACTGATGCAATCCTGACGAAACAGTATTATTTTCACATTTTTTCAAAAAACCCACCGACAAGACGCTTAGTTTGGGCAGCAAATTCTTTGCTCTGTTCAGTCCATCTCTCCTTTTCACCAGCAAGGCCACTTATTAAACTTGATGCTGTCTGCATCTTGTGTCTGCATCGTTCAGCATCTTCCATCAGTGTCTGAATAGCCCAACAAACAATTCAGCGATGATTAGTATGTTATTATTTTGTGTTGTCCATTTGTTTCCTCTGCACTACCTCATTCAAGCAACAGCAACACCTATTTATGACTATTTTAAGTGTGCACCAACATGTCAATTGTGTACATAAATATATGGTTACACATACATGAAGAATTTTATAAGTCACTTTGTGGTACCTGAACACATCCAAGGTTGGTTAACAAATAAAAACTATTGAAACTTGCAAAACATAAAGAACAGATTGTGGTTGTTTTTCTATCAATACGTTTATCAAATATAAATGATTAAGTCAGTTATTTTTTATAAAATATGATACCTTTAGGAGTCAACCTTAAACCATCTAACATACCAATCTGCCCATCATCCGCTCAGACAGTAATGATGTTGTTTACAGATTAGAAAAAGGGTTTGTCTGATCAATAGACTAGTTTTAAAATAAATTTAGGATTTAGCTATTTTTATCTGGACCAAAAAGGCTTTTTAACAAAGAGCATGTAAATCTTACTCCCAGCCCCTGGAGATGAACAGCTCTGCGGCTTAATCATAAAATGATGAAAGTCAAATCAGCCTGTCCAAATTTTCTTAATGACAAAGTCTTTATGCACATAGTGTTCCTGTTACATGCTGTTTTCAGCACAGAACAGACAGTACTGGTAAAAAAAATAGAACAAAAAAAAAACACACCATTCAAACACTTTCATGATGGTAAATAATTTTTTGTTGAAATTTTCTTAAAAAGAAATAGCTTTTGTTTAAATAGATTATATCAGTTTAGAATCCTGTTGAAGTTTGGACAGTTTAGATTCTTGTTGCAGTTTGGACATTTTATTTAATGAAGATGGTCGAAATAATTATATTTTAGATTAAATTTTTAGAAAAGTGAAACTGCATATAGAAAAAAAATTAAGGTAAAAAATCTACTACATATAGAAAAATTCATCTTCTGTTCTTACTTTTTGAACCAGAAACAAGTTAAAAATGCTGTGAGTTAAGAGTTGTGATAACAAAATTAATTTTACCAAATTTGTTACATAATGGAGTTGTTTGTTACTTCGTGTTTCATCACATTAACATGTTGGATTTGTTTTTCTTTTTTTTTCTTACCTGTTTCTCCATCATGGCTTTCTCATATTCCACTTGCACAATATCCAGCTCTGCTTGTTTGGCATCGAGTTCAGCCTGAGCTTTGCAGAGGTCTATGTTAGCAATTGCAAGACGGTTTTCTTGCACCGCGAGGTTTGCCTATATATAAAAAAAAAAAAAACCTTTAGATTATTTACTTCTTAAGCTTGCAGAGATTTTGGTTGTTTCAATATTAAGTTAAGAAAACACAAAACAACAAAGTAAAGATGAAACTGATTGTTGAAAATAATTTGAGGCATGTTGTAGCAAAATACTGATAAAATACTGATTTAAAAAAAAGTATATCTATTCAGGTTCTAAGTATCTAGATGTACCACAAGTATACAAACAGGTTGGAAAATAAGTGGCTGTGAATGCAGAACATTTGAGGTAAACTTTTGTTTAGTCTTCTGAACTGTCTATTCCTCAATAGAGGTTGCAGAGGGTGCCAGATTTCAGGCAAGAGGCAGAATACACCCTGAACAGGTCGCAAGTCTGTTGCAAAGCCACACACGCAGATAATCATCCACACACGCACTCTTTCCAAGGGGCAGTTATGTAGCAGCCAATTGACATATCGCACATGTCAATTGGAGATGGGAGGAAACCGGAGTACCTGGAGGAAATGCACACGTACATGGGAAGAACATGCAAACTCTACACTCAAAGGCCAGTGTTTCAAGCCTCATCCAACTAGAGGACTCGAACCCCAACCTTTTTGCTGTGAGGCCACTGTGCTAACCACTGCACCACCATTCAGCCATTGATGAAATTTAAAGTTACTAATAAGCATTATTTTTAGCCAATGCTTAAGAGTTAGAACTACTAGTAATTAAATTGTATCATGGCCTTAGTAAACGCAAATGTGTTTTTAGGTTTCTATTGTAAAAGGAGTTTAGAAATCCCATTTATAATTAATTGACATCTGAGAGGACCATAGAGGCTTGTCTCCCTGGTACAAGAAAACACTAAATGGATCTTTTTTTAGCTTGCCCTCAACTTGATCTAAGGTCAGAACAAAAGGCAAGATCTTTTTCTGGAGGTTGCAAACAATTTGTTAAAAAGTAACATTGGTGAAGTGCTTCAGTATCTAAAAAAGAAAAAAAATTTCCTCAACCAAAAAGTTGTGGAAACATAAATGGATGTGAAAAGGTAGTTAATAGAAACAAAGTGAAGAGATACTGTGCACTGTTGAGTGAACAGTCTAAAAACCTGAGCCACTTTGTTAAGACTTTCGAATACTTTTCAGTCAGTGGACATCCATAGTATAAATGTGCAAAGACAAGCTGAACCAAAAAAAACGTACTAATAATGTGACATGACAGAAATGGCCTTTGGTTGGAACTCTGATTTTGTGATATTTTGTTTAGAGGCTGCAAGTTCCAACAAAGCAAACGTGATTTTCTAAATATGGAAAACATCAATGACAAAATTACCTAATAAATTATGATGCTAAACACGCCCTACTTTCTGTACACACAAAAACACGCATCTATGAATAAACCACTTACAAGATGAACACATCAGAATGACTGGGATTGAGAAAAACAAACACTGACTGTGATGACAAAGATTCTCTAGAAATAGCTTAAAAAAAAGCAGTGATATTTTTCAGAAACATAGAAGGAATGGATTGGGAGATATATCCTAGAGATTTTGGAACAACCAAAAAAACGAAAACTATTTAAAAAGAACAATAATGCAATTTTTTTGGTCTCATTTTAATTTTATTCTAAATCAAGTAATAACAAGTATTAGCATTTGCATGGACTCACTCACATAAATTAAAAATCAATCCGGGTGATGTATTGTTAAGTCCAGATGAGGAAGGACAGTTAGTAGTCCTTAATGCTAATAACATTCAGCTCAATTTTGTGCAGCCACAAGACATTTCATCTGTGTAACCTTACTACAATGATAGCACAAGCTTCCCGATTAAAGACTTAGTGTGCTTAACATGCTGTGAAATATCTCTGACTTAAGGTGTAATAAAATGCATTGCCATAGTTTAACTGAAATTTGTCTAACAATAATCTCAGTTAACTTAATAATATACACCATGAATGCACAAATATTTTTCAGCTGTTTTTTATTCTAGAGTGCTTGCTGAAGTGTGTGAAAATGCAATATTGCCGATAGTTTTTAAAAGATCTTAAATCGAATTTAGGTTTGTTCTGTTCCGTCGTCTTCCGCTTATTTGGAGCCAGGTCAAGGGTTGGCAGCCTCAGAGGGGAAACCCAAGGCTTCTCTTACCCCAGCTACATCCTCCAGCTCACCCGGGAGAATCCCGAGGTGTTGCCCAACCAGATGTAAGACAGTCCGTCCAGCAGGTCTGCAGTCTGCCTCTGGTTCTCCTCCCTGTGGGACGTACCTAAAACACCTCACCAGCGAGGCGTTTGGGAGGCATCCTAACAAGATGCCTGGAGCACCCCATCTGGCTTCTCTCGACCTGGAGGACCAATGGCTCTACTCCAAGCTTTTCCTGGATGTCAGAGCACCTTACCCTATCTCTGAGCGAGAGCTTTAGGTTTGTGTCTTTATCTTTTAAGATGAAAGAACGTTGTGTATTTTAGTAAAGAGAAACTATCAAATCGAGTTTAATATTGTCTGTTTGAACCCTTAAAATTTTGGTATAGATACAAGTGCATCCACATTTTATGACTAAATGTTTTAAAAGAAACTTACTTTTGACCCTGAAAAACCAGCAGAGACAAAGCAGCACCTAGCCATAACATCTGGGAAAGAAAAAACTCTAATTCATTCTTTTTAAGTGTTTTTCAATTCGCTCAATGTGGTTTAAAATGTTGTAATTAAATTTAAAAGCTTTTTTATTACCTACATTATCAGACAGATGATACTCAATCGCAGGGCTATGAATAAATTATTTTTATATTTCAGATTGTGCTTTTTCCAGCGCTAGAGGCTTTTTTTTTTTTTTTTTAAAAAAACCTATGCCGCTCTTCTTTCTTGTTACAACTTTTTATTCATTAGATCTGAACATCTGAGAGCATATGCTTTCATTGAAAATGATAACAGTCATTTGAAGAATTGGCTGGTAAAAATTGTGCCCATCTCAAGAATGTGAATTTTAGTCAGACTTTTTTCCATTATGAAGCTTTATCTCCACAAAAAAGAAGTATATAGTATTATATTGTATATTTTTACCTTCAAGGGCAAAACTTCTTTATTGATGGAGAAGAAAGAGGCCATTGCTTTGGTCCAGGAAGCAAGGCCAGCCACGTTTCCACACACCCTCTTGGCTGTTTCAATGTTGTAGTCGGGCATTTCAAAATAGGGCTGCAGCAGTTCCACCATTTCCTCGTTAATGGTGTCTTTGGGGAATTGCTTCAAAAGAAAGAAATAAATATAATGAAAGAAGTGGTATAAAATGGGGATGCACTGTGACTTTTTATCCATCTGTGCATTATGGACACACATTAGCCACTATCACAACACTTTTGCTAATTGTGATAGTGAGTGTGAGAAAAAATAGAGTGTGAGAAAAAAATAAGAAGGCATGTAGTAATGGAGACCATTCGGGGAACACACAAGGTATGAAACATCCGGAAAGATACTGGATGTTCTATAGCAAATTTCTGCTAACAATTTTTTTTAGTAAATCAAGGTGGATCATTGCCCCAATTTTGTACATTTTTTCTGCCTTTCAATTATTATTTTTTGTTTAGTTCAGATACACACTCTAAAATTTGAATAATCTAAAATTTTAATCCCATAGTTATAAACTACTGATGATCCTCTAATCTAAATTGGTTTTCTGCTTGATTCTAAAAAAAAAGTATACCTGCAAGCTACCCAGGAAGTTTCCAGCAGTCATGAGTTTTAGGGACTCCTGCCAAGATGGGGTGTTGCAGTTTTTCTCTGGATCAATTTTTACAGCGTTAACCCGCCTTTGGAAAAGCAGCAACACGCAGTCCATGATCCGCATGATTAAGTGTGGAGGTCGGCCAAGTGTACGCACTGTGGCGATGTCCGATGGCTTGATAGTCTGTGTAAAGAGAGAGGAAAGGAAACAGCACTTAGAATATCCGTACTTTTCAATATGGTGAATTGTTTTCAGGGAGTTTAACAATAAGAAGGTTAATTGGGCTTTAAATGGTCCTTCATTTGTTCACATTACACCCAGGAGGTTAATTACGCTCAGTGCACACTGATCCAGAGAAATGAACAGAAAACCTGTAGGAGGTCGAGGTTAATAAAGGAATATATTTTAGTGAGCCAACAAATTAGAGGAACACAGTTCATGTTGCAAGTTTATTAGAGAAAGAAGGAATGAAATCAAAACAAAGAAGACACTCCTTTGTTTTTAATTACGATGCTCAATGGTGTGCATACTTGGTAATAGTGGTAATAGAGATTAGACACAAATCTGCAGATTTAGAATAACAGAACAATACAAACAAGTGATTAAAAACACAGAAAATTAAGCAATGTTTTTTTTCAATTTTTTTTTAAATGAAAACAATTCAGCACAAAACAGAATTAACTAAAGAAGAAAACAAAAAAAAAAAAACTAAAGAGTCTGGCTGTATTAAAAGACCTTCTGGATATCTATCTCATTATTTCTCCCTTGTAATTTAGTCTAACGTGTTTACAACTAGTATTTATTATAGTATTTAAGAATATTCTCAAACAGTAGATGGGAAGTCTACGTAAATACAAAAGACTGAGATGTTGTTATAATCTGTTACTGCCCAAAATTTTAAAAAATCATTCAAACAACTAATTACTACTTGATGAAAAACAACAACCTTATATTAGAGCCCAGTTCCAAGAGTTGTTGGTTCAGAAATGCAACTTGTCTGAAGCTAAAAGATAACAATTGTAATCACAGGATTGTCACAGAAGATTTGTAGTCAACCATCCACCCAAGAGGACAGCTATAATTACAATGGAGCTTCAGGCATCAGACCACCTCACTAACTTTAGACACAGCAGGACTGATAGACTAAAGGGAAAACCTTAAGGCAGCTCCACTCAGCACAACAAGTCACAAGGGGCTCTAAGTGGCACCCTGAAGCACAACTAAGTAAGAGAGCGAGAAAATAAATTGCCACAATGCACATTCAGCAACACATTGAAGCACTCTATACAGGTTCAACACTTAGTTTTCTGACATGTTTATTGCCCTCAAGCCATTTTTTTTTTCACGGCAAAATATTTCTGGCACAAACAGCAGGTTAAATGAATAAAATAAACCACATTAAAAGGTGCTTAGGATTTCAACAGTAATCACCCGACAGGGAAGGAACACTTTTTTTTTTAACCTTGAATAGTCAGATGAACATTTGAAAACGTTCTGACAATAATTAAAAACAAAAAGATTGCTTGACAGTAAATGTTTTGGCTCCAGTCTTTTGGCAGGAGTATTTGTAAAGTTTATAATTACTCTCTGACACGTATTAAGTCAAAGACGGTTTCTCTCGTGCCAAATTCCGAATCAAAATTCAGTTCAAGTTTTATCATTAAGAAAATTTTGTTGAGTATTTACCCGTGTAGTCTTGCCAACAATTTTAAGGTGCTTCATTTGAGCTTTTTTTTTCATGGAGAAAAAAAGTTTAGTAGAGACGTGACAGATATTACGGTTCTGCCAGGCATTTACAATAGCTTTGGGAAAGATGGCAAAGTAAAGTGGTTCAGTTGATGAGGAAAATAACAGTTATACAATTCACCGTTTTTAAAAAAATGGCAGAACAATTTAATAATGCTGTAAAAGTTGTGCTGCGTTAGTTTGGTTTATCTAATTTAACATTGCAGGAAAGCAACACTATGACATCAACTTCACTAGAATTTAAGAACAGGCAACTCTTGAGCAGAAACTGAAGAATGCAACCTCACACCGGAGGTTTTGAGAAGACATGTCCTCCACAAAGGTCAGTTCAATTTTAGTTAAGGTTATAGAAGACCTGTAAAAAAACATTTTATCATAAAAAACCTAAAACACTTTTTGACTATGAAAAATGTTTTAAGGTTGATCTGCAATATTAATCTAACTTAGCTTGAGGCTGCGAAGCTCTGTTTATTTACAAGCTTAAATTAATCATTTAAAAAATGTCTGCCTCTAGAAAATAAACAGTGAAATTTCTCCTGGGAATCACAAATACCACACTGTAGTTTCTAAGTGCCGTACTTGCAAAGCAGCCTCTGCCTCCTCAAGAGCTGGCCGAGCTGCTTCGAGTTTCCCCTCGGCGATGGCCTTGTCAGCTGAAATACTATCCACGATGGCTTGGGCTTTATCCTTTACTTTCTGCACTTCCACCTTCACTCGCTCTGCAGCCTGGGCTTTAACTGTCACCTCCTTCAGCACCTTAAGAAACAATTTGTAATCCAAAACACAATGAAATGAGACTGAGTAGTCATAATTGTTGCTATGTTCCCAAAGCAAGCACATTAATTTGAGACCCACTTAATAATAAGTACGTACGTTAACATGAGATCACGGTAATTACGAAACTTTAGCTCAAATATCTTCACAAAAAAAAAAATACCTCCAATGTGTGAAAAAACAAACTTAATCATGCCAAAAAATGGCTTGATTCCAGTTTCTATTATGCAAATTCTATTTCTACTAGTACTTTTTATGGAAATTTAGCTACAATAGTGGCATAAGAATTATTCATACTAATAAAATTAAAATGAGTAACTTCAGCAACATAGTTCATTACAAATTTTAAATTTGGGAAGCAAAATATGCACAAATGGAGAAACACTTCAGTCCTTAGACATACAAACACAAATATAGAGAGAGGGGCAAAATAACTCTCCCTACCATATCAGCTTTGTCATTGGCAACTTGAAGCTCCTTCTCTTTCACCTCTAGCTCTTTGCTGAGAGCCGCCACAGACTCTGATGCCTCCTTCAGCTTTTTGAGACCAGTGTTCATCCTAATCAAGAGAAATAACCAAAGCAGTCAGTCATGCCAAGTGCAGTCACAACACTGTGTATTTGCTCCAGTGTCTTTCACATGTCTGTATAGACGGTGGATGAAAGTCACCACCAGAATTGTAAATATTCACCAAGCATTAGAGAAAACCTATAAAGTTCTTTCTGGCACCAGATGGTGAAAGTAACGACACCCCTTTAGAGGAGTTGTACATGAATCATTTTAGTCATCGTGTAACAGGTCAAATATTTAATTGGTTTCACAGTTATAACATTAACTGCAATCAGCAACACAAGATATACTGTAGTTATGGCCGTCTAACAGTTTATAACTATTCCTGACTACCAAACAAATCCAAATTCTGAAATGTTGATTACTTATGTACAGCATAACTAAAACCAATTCTTAAAAAAAGAGATGCCTCAAATAACTTTGAAACTTTGAATTTATTTTTTTTTAAATACCTGTTAGCCAATGTCTGAACTTCAGACCTTTTCTCTTTGTAGATGGTTTTGTAGCCCTGAATGAAGGACAGGTATGATTTTGGAGTGACGTGGGTGGAGCGCCGATATCTAAAGAAAAGATCGGCAGAGTTAGGCATTAGTACTATATTTTCAGATTTATATTTTCTATATAAATATTTTCACACTATATTTTCACACTATTACTTGTGTGGTTTACAGGATCATCATATATTTTTTCCTAGTATTAAGACAATATTTGTTGTGCTACATAATTTAAAAATTCCAAAAGAAGTGTAGATAATGAGGCCTCACAGTTGGTCAAATGATTACAGTGCTACTTAGATGTACTTTTGATCATAAACAAAATGGAAAAGTGCCACAAACTTTGAAATACAATACCTTTGGAAATAGTCCACACACTTCTCAGCTACCCCATCCTGGAACGACCCCATACACTGAACCACCTCCCTTTTCACGTGGAGTGAGCAGTCAATGTCGAAGACAGACAGGAAGTGCTCTGAAACTTGAAAAAAATATTGCCCAAAAAAAAGAAGTGTTATACATAGTTGAAAAGTTAAACATCTGACGATATGATTAAGGGATCTATATCTAGTTACCATTGAACACTGTCCAGAAGCTTTGCCAAACTTTTTTATACAAACATATTCAATTCAGAAAAAAAATAGTTAAAAAATATATAGATGTAACTTGTAGGCCAATAACCCATGAGTAACTGATTTAAACTATACTGGCCCTGCAGAAGGCATAACAAATTATTGACTTTTGTACATTTATTCTTATAACATCCCAGCCGAGTTTCTGGGATCCACTTTAAGAAGACATAAAGTGGATATTAAGAAAGAAATCAAGACCAATAGTACTGGAAAGCATTAATATCTTTACACTATACTTTACTGAACAGAAATTGAAATAAATGAGCTTCAACAATCTGAATGAAATTAATGTAAGCTATTTTTATAAATTGGCATGACATTTTTTTATGCAAACATGACATCCTTCGAGTCATTGTGGTTTAATTCCTACATTTTCTGTCTATGGGGTTGTTTTCATGCACATATTGCTTGTTAGTGTCTTGACATCCCATCTACTCTTTATTTAAAGTGTAGTTTCAGTCCTAATAACGAAACCTTTTAGTTTTTCTACAGAGCTGATACAGCCTGCTTTATCCTGCACTTTGCTGCATCAACAATGGCTGATGACAGGCACCAACAAATTCCTCATTCTGTGGATCATTAACTAGTTATTTGTTTGGTTATTAATTTAAAACCTGAACAACGTCCCCAAAGGTTATTTCTTGAAGTTTAAATTTCAGATTATTTTTAAATTGACATATTTAATGTGTACATGGAATATTAGCAGTCATAAGTATATACCTGCAACAAGTGCGTCTTTTGGCCAACGACTGAACCAATCCATAGTGCAACCAGATATTAATGCTGGGAATTTCAATGCCCGGTTTCTAAACTTTTCTCCGACAGGTGAGACACACAGGACAACATGAAGATTATGGCGGACGCGGGACATGAAGTACTCATACAAGTTTTCATTGGTAGCTGGTCGTTTGGGAAACTCTCGTCGCATCACAGGAATGAGATCACTGAGGATCTCGTCAATTTCATCACGAGCAAACAGGCTGGACACCTGAAGACAGAATCAAACTAAGTTGATGAAATTATAGTTATATCAACTGTTTGTCTGAGTGTATGTAGATATCCAAAACCTAATCACTTTAGTTTTTTAAAATATATTTGCCACACTTTCCCATTATAGTCCAATCATGCCATTTGTGTTAAAGAATATAAAATGGGCAAAATATCATTATGTGCTTTTCATTCCATTTTCAATAAGCATTCATAGCGTATTAAAAATGTCAACAAATTCTACATGTAAAAAGACAGAGACAACATTGTGTGTTAAGCTGTATTTTAGATTAACGGTGTATTCCACTTACATCCAACTGTTTTAATCCTCACCACTAACTTTGGGAGGAATTTTGCCACATTACATATAAAAAATATTACAATTTGGGACAATTATCTCAAAATTCAGAACTTGTCATAGAATGGGGATTATGATAATTATGTGGGAGAATTTCATCACAAAAACTGGTGTTTTATTACAAAACTAAATAAAACCATTTATTCATTTTTACTGTTCATTACATGAACTGTTATTTACAGAGAGTAGCTTAATATGTGACTTCCAACAGTGTTAGTGTTTTAGCAACGGACAATTGAACAAGTTCCCTGTAGAAATAGACCTATATTCTATCAGTATTTTTTTCTTCAGTTTTACAAACAATCCAACCAAGTAACTCTGAGAACAGAGCTTTTTTTCTAGAAGATTGTGTCCCCATGTGATGGGTACTTTCCTTCATCGCACAAATAGAGCCTATTCTCCCATTTTCTCTCCCATCAACCCTCTCTTTCCCTGTCTTTCACTCACAGTCATTCAAGTACAGCTGCAACACAACAATTTTTCTCTCAAAACGTACAAAAAGAGGACACACAAACCTCTCACCTGCACACAAATAGCACTCAAAACCTCACTACTTTCCCCCCGTCAATTTACATGCCCTTGTAAAAGCATCCCCAGTTTCGATTGTTATCCAAAGAGGAAAATAGACGCCCCATAGGGGAAAAGAGGAAGAGAGGGAGCATTTTGTATCAAAGGTACCACCTCAAAGCAGAAAGACATCTTGAAATTTAAAAAAAAATGAAGCCCACTATGATGAAGGAACACGAACTTTAAAAGTGTGTGTATGTATGACTATTTATATGTGTATACTTATTCTGTATTTATATCTAAATAATTCTTACCTCTCCTGATGACAGCACATTGTTCATATACTCCAGAAAAGCTTCTTCTTTGATTTCATTGTCAGTAAATATGAAGCTGACACCTTTTCCCTGTTGGCCAGCTGTTCTGTACAAACTTTTAAGGTCATCCATCAGATTGGCTGTATTATATGAGCTGTAAATTAAACAAAAAAAAACCCACAAACACTCTATATGTTAAGCTGCAATTTGACTGATAATTGCATATAATTTATCAACCTTTTTGTGTGACTCGTCTAGGGGTAACATTATTGGGTCTTTGGGCAATTTTGGAAAGCAGAAATGACAGCGAATTCTGATTTAGAATATTTTGGCTTGGGCAAATTTTGCGGGAAATATTACCCATAAGAGAGATTGTGTGTTTTGTTATTTTTCTCACTTAAGATTTTTTGGGTACATCAAACCTTTTATGCTTGAGCTAATTTGATTAATCGGGGTAAACTGTGGCATTACATTGTGTGTCAAATTACCATTTCTTATAGGAGAGAATAGAAGTAAAACCTGTACCCTAACAAACGAACAGTTTTAGCTTTATACTGTTGATAAGAAGAAGATGACAAATGTCATACTTCAACAAATCAGAGTTGGCAAAATATTGTGCTGTTTAGAAGCAAACCCAGTTCAAGCAATATCTAAACATTATAGCTCAAATTGGGAGAAAACCAACAAAAATAGTCAGTGAGAGAGTAGGGAGTTGACTCATTTGAAAACATGGAGTCTATTTGCGTGAACGGTAAAAGACCGTGACACACATCAGGACTGCTTGTACTCAAAGTAGCTGAAATGCTGTAAGCTCTTGTGTAATGTGGTTGGAGGGCATTTTCAAAAGATAAAACTTTTAGATACTGAAAAAGACGTGCAGGGAAATAGAAATACCAAAAATGGCAAGTTTTGTAGAGATTGTAGAACTGCAAAATAAGAAATGAAGCCAAAGAAAAAAGTCACAATGATGTTGAGTTGATAAAAAAAAATTTTTTTGCTGAATTGAAAGTTGACCAAAGTATAATTTGTCTACCGTTACATGTGTGTTCAGAAAAAAAACAAGTAGATATTGTGCAAAATAGTTTTTGTTATCCGTGGAAATGACTTTGAAACTATGGAGTAAAACACAAGAGTGTTTTTTATTATATTCTATAGGCCACTGCTGAAATTCTTTAGCGACTTTGCGGTTGGGAAATTTGATGACCACAAATGCACAAGGAAACTATGATGGCAGAAAAGTTTGATAAGCTGGAAGAATATGAGAAAGGTCAACACGAAACAAGAAAGAGGCACACATGGCTGTTGAGAACAAACCATTAATGGAAAAATGGTGTCATTGTTATGATTCAACCACAGAAAATGTCATTAGGAAAAATCCTGTAAGGGAAAATGCTGCAGGGATAATGTTCAATAACTATAATTTTGATTCAATTTCTTTGAGAAACAACGTGGAACGAGGTTTTTCAACAGCTCCCACTTGTTTGTATATAACATATGTTAAACTTCACATCCTGTGAAGGGTCTTTACCGTGTGAGAGTGATCTGGAAGATCATGTATCCAGCTATGAATGCAGCCAATCGAGTGAGGCTTTGTTTGCCAGATCCTCCAACACCGACCAGCAATGCATTACCTCCAGGTGTCCGGATTATTCTCGACACCTACAGGCATAAATTAATACAATAGAACATAAAATTTGAGAAAAATAGGCAATTTTACTTTCTTGAAAAGCTGTGATGTGTTCTAATCAAAGAAACCTTCACCTTGACCAGATGTATCATAGCATCCTCAAAGAACACCATGTCCATTCCAGTACCTCTTACACTTTCGTTGTAATGGCACAAGAACATGTTCAAACGTTCCTTTAAACTCTCAAATGATTCAGTGGGTTCATAAACCTTGGGCAAATCAAAGTCTGAGTCTTCTGGCTCTTCTCCTGTTCCATACAAAGAAAATATCAAAAAACAAATATCATACATCTTTCTTAATTATATTTTCTTGTTTTCATGGTACCTGTAGCTTCAGGGGCATCTCGTAAGAAGTCGACAAAGTATGTTTCAACACCAAAATCAACAATACTCTTATAATCCTCTCCTAGTTCCTCTCCAACCAGGTTTGCCAGGGCTTGATCAAACCAATCCACATCTTCAGGCATTGTAAACCTATCAGCAATCACACGTTTGCATTCGTGCTTCCAGAGAGCCAGCAACACCTAGAAAGGTAAGATTTTTGTGTTAATGGTTTTGTTTTGACTAGAAAAAAGAAGCAGGAACATATGCTTTGAATGGCCACTGCTCCATGTATGGGTTATCTATTTTTTTGCAGATTCTCTGCTGGAGTCTCATTTGTAGTCACTAATCCCATGGGCAACAAATTGGCTGAAAATGAAATTAAAGCAGAAATTCTCAACGTCCGCATTCACTATTTATTGACGCATTGTATCACAAATTTGTACCAACGTACGTATTTTCAGCAAATTTTTAAAAATTGTTTGTGCCTAATTTTATTGACTATATTTTATGTAACTTAATTACACTTTTTGTTAAAAAAAAATTGGTATTTCTAAATTTACGTCAAATAATAGAAAATATATATATTTTTTTAATTATCCGAATGCCATGATTTATCCTTTTTATTTTATTCAAAGGGCTAAACTTTAATCAGCAATTTTGTAAACAAAAACATGTGAATTTGAAAAACTAAATAGATTTTTTACAAGAATAAAAAATGTACTTTTAGGCATGTGTAGATGTTTTGGGTTTTTTTTTTTCTCACCTGGGCAGAGTCTACCACCTCAGCAGTGGTGATTAGCATTCCCTGCCAGACTCTGGACAGATCCCTCAGATTAAAGATGTAATGAAACTTTGCAGGTGTTGGGAGCATTTTGAGTTTGGTCAGCTGCCAAAGTTTGCGAGTCAAAGAAACCAAATGAGGAACTGTGTACTGAACCTCTTCGCTGAAGCCCCGATGCGCAGAAAAGTGGCCTTCACCAATTACACCTGTTTAATAAAAAACGGTTGGATTTCTTGTATTGAATACTCATATTGATTACCATGAGTATTTCTATAAAAAGTTAACTTTCATGCAACAACTTCTAACAGAATAAATATTTCCACATTGATTTACCTACCAAATATTTTATCAATAGAAGCATTGGAGGGTAAGGTACAGTTAAAAATGGAGAACTGCCTTTTTAGTCTCTGAGGAATATCATTTCGACCCCCTCCTGGATGAATCATTGCTCCCAGGAACTGAACATCAATGATGTTGGTGAACTCTCCTGGTTTCTCCAAGTTGTAAAACCCATTCTGTTCCATCAGCTGCCTTACTATCTCATTAGTTACCTTTGATAAAAGCAAGACAATAAATCCACAAGAGTACATCGTGTTTACCAAACAAATAAAATTTCATGAAGAAAATAAATTATATTATTTCAGACTTTTTTTTTTTTTTGCGGCAGTCAAAATAAAAGCTCCGGAAATCATATTGACCCCTAACCTGGTCTCCCCACTCATTGATGACAGGCATATTGATATCATCAATAAAAATGGACATTTTCTTCCCAGCAGGCGGGCCGTAAGTAGTTCCCATCCTCTTGTCCACATAACTCTCCACTGTCCTCTGAAAGAAAACATGTATTAGCAGAACTATAAAAGAACATACTAATAAACCAGACTGGAAGAGAATTTATTGGATAGATTGGAGAGAGATGGATTACTTAAGCTCCACTGAGACAGAAAAACCCTTGCATGGCTTGATTATCATGCAGCTAAGCAATAATGCTGGCATCAAACATTCTGGTTTTTCCTCCACCATCCCTTTATTACTCAGCCATTAAATTCATGTTAATGTATGGTAACATATACTGTTTGTGGAGGGAGAAATAAAGCACTCGCTTCATTTCACTTCATTTCCAAGTCAATTTATCGAGACAGTAAACAAGCTGTACCTGAAACATGAGTGGAGTGGTAGCAGAGGAGAAGTTCAGACTCTTGCCGACATGAGTTTCGGGATCGTATTTAGACATATAACTCTTGATGATGACAGTTTTTGCTGTTCCTTGTTCTCCAATTAGTAAAACAGCCTAAAAATCACAAATAGGGAAGCGTATAAAGTTTATCATCAGATGCTAAAACAAATCAGACATTTGACCCTTAAATGTTATTCTAGGGCTTATGTCAGTCCAGCTAATTTGCCACATATTGAATTAATGTGAATTTGTGCTTGACGGCAAATTGACACTACAGCTCGTTTGGAAAAAGACTGGCGACCTGTTCAGGGTGTGCCCTGCCTCTGGCCTGAAAGCAGCTGGCATATGCTGTGGCACCCCGCGCAACCCCATTAGGGATAAGCGACTCAGAAGAAAAAATTAAACAAAAGCTCATTTGGAAAAAGCAAAATGGGTGGGATTTATTCAATATGAAATTTCACTTACGGTCTTAAAGTGGGCACTAAAAGATTAAATAATTTGCTGTGTTTTGACTTCGTTACTTTTTGGCCTCACATCTTTAAGTGAATTCCATCAACTCAGACTCACCTCTTGGTATTTTATATTTATTTGGTTTTACCTTTCCCTGTTTGGCGATTGTTTCAATTAAGAAGTCTGTTCTAACGTTGTCCACATTTGGGACCAAAATGGAGCTGTACTCTGGTGTGAAGTCAGATGGATAGATGTATTCTTGAACTTTAGTATTCCAGTGAACCCACTGACCTGCAAAAAAACCCAAAAAAAAACAAATTCACACTAAAATACTATAACCTTTAAAGAATTAACTTTTGATTGATTTATTTTTTTAGCATCTGATTCAATCAAAAATGTTTTATTACCATTTGCTGTGACGTAATAGTCAAACATGGTATCCACACTCTCAAGAGGAATTTCTGGCAAATTCAGGGAGATGCAATTGTTATCTCTGAGCCAAAGCTCCATCTTTCTTCGATCATCCAGTTCAAGTAAGGATCCAATGCTCCACATGAGGGCAAAGACGTACAGTCGCTCCAGGTGGTGTCGAGGTAACTCCCCAGTCTGCTCCTTTAAAGTAAGATACATATAACACTCCAAATTTTATATGAACAGAGAAGAGGTAGACAAGGTAGTGTGCATTGTACATGTACTACGGATTGGGGTTGATTGACAACGAACAAATGTTACACAATATGTTGTAGGCAAACATTTCATTTTAATTTTTTTTTTAAAAATAATTTTAAGACTTAGCAACTGTATTCACAAGCTGCACAGCGGCATAGTAGTTAGCACCATGGCCACACAACAAGTAGGTCAGGGGTTTGAGTCATAGAGTGGGAGCAAGGATGGAAACACTGACTCCGTGTAGAGTTTGCATGTTCTCTCTATGTATGAGAGGTTTTTTTTAGGTATTCCAGTTTCCTTCCATTCTCCAAAAACATGCAAGTTAGCTGAACTGGCTGCTACAAAATTGCCTTCAGGAATGAGTGTGTGTGGATGGTTATCTGTAAGTGTGGCCCCCAGCAGACTGGCGACCTGTTCGGGGTGTATCCTGCCTCTTGCCTGAAATCACCGTGGATAGACTCCAGCATCCCAGGTGGCCCACTTAGGGATTAGTGTTCAAAAGCCGAATTGAAACTCTATTAACCTTTAAGATCATTGTACAGCATCAAATTCAATTGATTGTGTTCTGTATTTTTCCCATTACATTAGTTGCCACTGGACCGGACATTTACACAATAGTTGAAAATTAAAGTGAATATTTTTGTGTGACTTTAGAGTAAGAAAAGCACTTTCGTAATTCAAGCATAGAAGGCTACGAGATATAGGTTTGACAATTAAGCATTTCAATATGAAGCTATATGAACAATGAAACTCTTTTAGTTTCCAGGAATGTACAGAGTTTCTGGGTCAAAATCTTTAATTCCCTGCATTTTTTAAAACGTCTTCAGGCTGCAAGAGTCATGTCTGACTGCTGGGTATAAACATAAAAGATTGGATGTCTGCATGGATATTTAGAGAATTTTTGAAGATAAATAATGAGGGCTTTTTACTGTGGATGTTGTCATAATGTTTTGTTTGAACCTTGTCTTAAAGGTCTTCAAACAATTCGATTTATAGTTTGGTTTTTATCCAGACATATGGCATGATCTGCCTTGGAGTACCTACAGAAGCATCTAAATTTTTTAGTCCACACATAAAAAACCCTTTTTTATGTCAGTAGGTTGTTCTTTTTTCCAGCAGGGCAGAAACATTTTATCAAACACGTTGTGTGCTGCACAACTAGACTGTTCCCAAGGGAAAAAATTTAGACAAGATGCAAGCTTACCTTTGGCGGAATAAGTCCCTGAAGCATGTTTATGCACTGCATGATGACAAAGGCCTCTAGCATCTCCAACTTGAACTCTAATGACTGCACACTGAAGCGGTAGAGATCAGAGAAGGAAGAAGAGAAAAGCTGCCTCAGTACCTCCGCTTCCTGATGAGAGCGCCTCATCAACCAGCCCTATACAGGAGGAAACACATTGTGATGATTTAATGAAAATTAATATTAAACAGTATGTTAATGTATCTATATACATATTTTAAACAATATCTTTCACACAAACAGAGCATACTTGTGCAGCATAAACATCTTCAATGTCTAATAAAATTCATGGTGGTACAAGATGTTAGCAATAATAAATTACCCTTTGGTGTGTAGACAAACCAAAGAGCATGTGCTTGTTAAGCATAGGCTCTATGTCAAATCAATTTTGCCATACAATACTACAAACCTTGGCAATTTTCACACTTTCTATAAGACAAAACATTCAATAATAATGTAGCCATGTGCTTACTTCCAATATAGGACTCCAACTGAGCACAGAGGAACTCATAAACACCATGCCATTACGTGAGACAGTGGCTGGCGAGGCATTGTCGATGTTGTGTGGCTCAAAAACAACCTTACAGTTGGCAGCCATTGGTATACGGTCTCCATTTGCAAGTGTAAGAGTTTTATTGTCATCTAAAACTGAGTTTAGGTTTTCAATCCAAATAGCATCCACAGGTCCATCCAGAACAATCCAGATGTGGTCTCCTGAAAGAGAAGCGAGTTTAAATTAACATTTACCCAATTTGAAATAGGGATATGATTGTTCAATAGTACCATGTCGTGAGTTCGCTCTTTGGTGGTAGACAAATTTATGCTTTTTTTATGATGTAAAATGAACTTCTAATATGAAACACATTGACATTAACGAAAGAATCTTGACTAACAACAACACAGATTACTAGTTTTTTAGTTCTTTGTTTTTTTTCAAAGAACTAAATTGGACATTGTCTTTTTGCGGTCAACTATTGTGTGAATATTATGACACACAAACTGTGAAACGCAAGCTGTTTTTTCTGGATTAAATTAAGTACTTTTACCTACCTACCTACATAAAGAAAAAAAAAATACTACAGACAACTTATTGCAACGTAACAAAATGAAAGAGATGCAAAGAAACATTATAGCAAATACTAGAGTATGCTGTTTCGGAGAAACAGCGCGTTGAATGCCTGCTCGCGGGGGGCGAGGACGCCGAGGACGCCGAAGCCCTTTTTTTTTTTTTTTTTTTTCATCCTCTGATGCTGAAAATGACCTGAAAGCTGGCTAAAAAAACCCTGAATGTACATGTGTGCTGGAAAAGGATTTCAAACACAATAAATTTTTATAAAGTTTTGTCTTTTATTGTGAAAATCTCGTTAAAGTTGTGTAGTTATGCTTTAAAGTTAAGAAAACAAAACAGCGTTAAAGTTATTTAAAAAAATAATAATTTTAATGTAAAAGTGTGTAAAAGATAATCATTTTTCATTATTTTGAGTATTTTATTGTGAAAATCTCATTAAAAATGGCTAAATATGCTTTTAAGTTGAAATTAAAAAAAAGACGAAGAATTATTGAAAAAAGAAAAAAATTAATGTAAAAATGTGTAAAAGATATTAATTTGATATTATTTTAGGTCTTTTATTGTGAAAATCTCGTTAAAGTTGTCTGATTATGCTTTAAAGTTAAGAAAACAAAACAACCCTAAAGTTATTTAAAAAAAATAATTTTAATGTAAAAGTGTGTAAAAGATAATAATTTTATATTATTTTAGGTCTTTTATTGTGAAAATCTCATTAAAGTTGTCTAATTATGCTTTAAAGTTAAGAAAACAAAACAACTGAAAAGTTCTAATGAGCTGTCTTCTCATCAGAGCTCCTTAATTGCTCCTCAAAACACACCTGATGCAGGTCACAAGACCACAGAAACAGAATCTGCATACAGCCAGCACAGCCTACTTCCAAATAAGGAGATGTCTGTGACATCACACAGACTCCTTCATTACCTTATAAGGAGATGAGCCTCTGAGTGCTCATTAATTGGGCGGCAAAACACACCTGTTCAGGTGGGACAGAGAATTTCTGAAAAGGCAAACAAATGCTAATTGCGCAAAAACGGTAATAGATAGAAAAAAAATTCTTTCAGATTTAGAAGCAGGACGATGAAATGTACTTGGGGATGTAATTTTGTTTGCGATGGTAATTCAGAAAAGAAATGGCAGCCATTTTAGTGTCACAAAAATGTCACTTTTTGGGGGGAGGTCTCCTTCTGAGGACCATAGAGGAAAATCTGTTGGTCTGACAGATTCAAGAGTCACCTTGGATGAAAGAGGACAAGAATTCCTCCGTTTTGAGCTAAAATTTATGTTTGTGGGATAAAAACTCAAAGAGTTATAAAAATTTGTTTGGAAGGGTAAAATTTTAAAACCCGGTCAGAGGGTCAAAAATTAGACCTGACTTCTCGACCTTCGGGAGCCCGTAGCGGCTAAACCGTCGCTCTGACGAAAAAATGAGCCGAGGTGCCAACTGTTCCTGACAAAATTTCCTTCGTTTTGATATAAAAAAATTTCCGGTGCGCCAAAAATTGTGGGAGCTAGAGCCTTTTGAACACAAATTTTGTGAATTCTCTTCGCACTCTATTTCAACAGTGCGCTGGAGGCAAAAAAAAAATTCTGATTTTTTCATTTTTTTCACTTTTTTTATAAAGTGATTGCTCTGAAACCGTAGAAGGTATGAAAATGTCCTTCGGATGGTAAAGAGGTCAAATCCTTGTGACCCGTTTAAACTTTAAATGGTCTTTCTAGCTAAAAGTATGCCAGAGCTGGAAAGCTTTGAAGAGCATGTGGTTTTTGGCCAAAATCCCATTATTTCCAATGGGGCCAATTTTTTTCGTGTTTTTTTGCGATAAATCGGAAACCGATTAAAATTTCAAAAAGTTGAATAGAAGCACCCATCTCATTTCCGAGCCGGTCGTTTTGAGCCCTGAACGGCTTCGCTCGGGCAAACGGATCTTGAGATTTTACGTGTCAAAAAAGGGGCGGAAGAATACGGAAGATTTCTAGAAAGTAAAACAGGATCACTATAGTTGAATGCCTTTTAGGCATTCAACTGATTAGAAATTTCATCATGCAAGTCATGCTTCTGCAGACATATAATCAGTTGAATGCCTAAAAGGCATTCAACTATAGTGATCCGTCTCTACTTTATAGAATCCGCCGTATTCTTCCGTACGTTTTTTGGCACGTAAAATCTCAAGATCCGTTTGCCCGAGCGCAGCCGTTCAGGACTCAAAACGACCGGCTCGGAAATGACATTTACGGATCTATTCAACTTTTGGAAATTTTATTCGGTTTCCGATTTATCGCAAAAAAACACGACAAAAATTGGCCCCATTGGAAATAATGTAATTTTGGCCAAAAACCACATGCTCTTCAAAGCTTTCCAGCTCTGGCATACTTTTAGCTAGAAACACCATTTAAAGTTTAAACGGGTCACAAGGGTTTGACCTCTTTACCATCCGAAGGACACTTTCATACCTTCTACGGTTTCAGAGCAATCACTTTATAAAAAAAGTGCAAAAATGGAAAAAATCAGGGTTTTTTTTTTGCCTCGCTCGCACTGTAAAAACAGAGTGCCAACAGAATTCACAAAATTTGTGTTCAAGGAGCGTCAGAGCCTACATTTCTGAACCGATCTGCAAAAACTTTATATCAAAACGAAGGAAATTTCGTTGCGAACAACTTTGGAATGGAGCATTTTTTTCGTCAGAGCGACGGTTTAGCCGCTACGGGCTCCCGAAGGTCAAGAAGTCAGGTCTATTTTTCGTCCCTCTGACCGGATTTTAAAATTTTACCCTTCCAAACAAATTTTTATAACTCTTTGAGTTTTTATCCCACAAACATAAATTTTAGCTCAAAACGGAGGAATTCTTGTCCTCTTTCATCCAAGGTGACTCTTGAATCTGTCAGACCAACAGAATTTCCTCTATGGTCCTCAAAAGGAGACCTCCCCCCAAAAAGTGACATTTTTGGACACTAAAATGGCTGCCATTTCTTTTCTGAATTACCATCGCAAACGAAATTACATCCCCAAGTAGATTTCATCGTCCTCTTTCTAAATCTGAAAGAATTTTTTTTCTATCTATTACCGTTTTTGCGCAATTAGCATTTGTTTGCCTTTTCAGAAATTCTCTGTCCAACCTGAGCAGGTGTGTTTTGCCGCCCAATTAATGAGCACTCAGGGGCTCATCTCCTTATCAGTTGAATGCCTAAAAGGCATTCAACTATAGTGATCCTGTTTTACTTTCTGGAATCTTCCGGTTTCTTCCGTACCATTTTTGACACGTAAAATCTCAAGATCCGTTTGCCCGAGCGCAGCCGTTCAGGGCTCAAAACGATCAGCTCGGTCATGTGACGTATGCTTCTATTCAACTTTTTGAAATTTTAATCGGTTTCCGATTTATCGCAAAAAAACACGAAAAAAATGGGCCCCATTGGAAATAATGGGATTTTGGCCAAAAACCACATGCTCTTCAAAGCTTTCCAGCTCTGGCATAGTTTTAGCTAGAAACACCATTTAAAGTTTAAACGGGTCACAAGGATTTGACCTCTATAACATCCGAAGGACACTTTCATACCTTCTGCGGTTTCAGAGCAACCACTTTATAAAAAAAGTGAAAAAAATGAAAAAATCAGAATTTTTTTTTTTACTCTGTCGCACTCTGGAAACAGAGTGTGGAGACAAACCAGACTCTTTGTGTTCAAAAGGCTCTAGCTCCCACAATTCTTGGCGCACCGGAAAATTTTTTTTATCAAAACGAAGGAAATTTTGTCAGGAAAATTTGACCTCACTAGAAAATTTTTTGATTAGAGCAACCGTTTAGCCGCTACGGGCTCCCGAAGGTCGAGAAGTCAGGTTTTATTTTTGTCCCTCTGACCGGATTTTAAAATTTTCACCTTCCAAACAAATTTTTATAACTCTTTGAGTTTTTATCCCACAAACATAAATTTTAGCTCAAAACGGAGGAATTCTTGTCCTCTTTCATCCAAGGTGACTCTTGAATCTGTCAGACCAACAGATTTTCCTCTATGGTCCTCAGAAGGAGACCTCCCCCCAAAAAGTGACATTTTTGTGACACTAAAATGGCTGCCATTTCATTTCTGAATTACCATCGCAAACAAAATTACATCCCCAAGTAGATTTCATCGTCCTCTTTCTAAATCTGAAAGAATTTTTTTTCTATCTATTACCGTTTTTGCGCAATTAGCATTTGTTTGCATATTCAGATATTTTCTCTCCCACCTGAGCAGGTGTGTTTTGCCGCCCAATTAATGAGCTCTCAGAGGCTCATCTCCTTATAAGGTAATGAAGGAGTCTGTGTGATGTCACAGACATCTCCTTATTTGGAAGTAGGCTGTGCTGCTGTATGCAGATTCAGTTTCTGTGGTCTTGTGACCTGCATCAGGTGTGTTTTGAGGCGCAATTAAGGAGCTCTGATGGGAAGACAGCTCATTAGAACTTTTCAGTTGTTTTGTTTTCTTAACTTTAAAGCATAATTAGACAACTTTAATGAGATTTTCACAATAAAAGACCTAAAATAATAAAAAATTACTATCTTTTACACATTTTTACATTAATTTTTTTCTTTTTTTAATAATTCTTCGTTTTTTTTAAAAATTCATTTTAAAAGCATATTTTGCCATTTTTAATGGGATTTTCACAATAAAAGACCTACAATAATATAAAATTAATATCGTTTACACACTTTTACATTAATTTTTTTTTTTTTAAATAACTTTAGGGTTGTTTTGTTTTCTTAACTTTAAAGCATAATTAGACAACTTTAACGAGATTTTCACAATAAAAGACCTAAAATAATAAAAAATTATTGTCTTTCACACATTTTTATATTAGTTTTTTCTTTTTTTAATAATTCTTCGTCTTTTTTTTTAAATTCAACTTTAAAGCATATTTAGCCATTTTTAATGGGATTTTCACAATAAAAGACCTAAAAAAATATAAAATGATTATCTTTTACACACTTTTACATTAAAATTATTATTTTTAAATAACTTTAGGGTTGTTTTGTTTTATTAACTTTAAAGCATAATTACTCAACTTTAACAAGATTTTCACAATAAAAGACAAAACTTTATAAAAATTTTATGTGTTTGAAATCCTTTTCCAGCACATATGTACATTCAGGGTTTTTTTTTTAGCCAGCTTTCAGGTCATTTTCAGCATTAGAGGATGAAAAAAAAAAAAAAAAAAAAGGGCTTAGGCGTCCTCGGCGTCCTCGCCCCCCGCGAGCAGGCATTCAACGCGCTGTTTCTCCGAAACAGCATACTCTAGTAATTCTTCGTCTTTTTTTTTAAATTCATCTTAAAAGCATATTTCGCCATTTTTAATGAGATTTTCACAATAAAACACACAAAATAATGAAAAATGATTATCTTTTACACACTTTTACATTAAAATTATTATTTTTAAATAACTTTAAGGCTGTTTTGTATTCTTAACTTTAAAGCATAATTACACAACTTTAACGAGATTTTCACAATAAAAGACCTAAAATAATAAAAATTACTATCTTTTACACATTTTTACATTAAATTTTTTCTTTTTTCAATAATTCTTCGTCTTTTTTTTGAAAATTCATCTTAAAAGCATATTTAGCCATTTTTAATGAGATTTTCACAATAAAAGACCCAAAATAATTAAAAATTATCATCTTTTACACACTTTTACATTAAAATTATTTTTTTAAAAAAACTTTAACGCTGTTTTGTTTTCTTAACTTTAAAGCATAATTACACAACTTTAACGAGATTTTCACAATAAAAGACAAAACTTTATAAAAATTGTATGTGTTTGAAATCCTTTTCCAGCACATATGTACATTCAGGTTTTTTTTAGCCAGCTTTCAGGTCATTTTCAGCATCAGAGGATGAAAAAAAAAAAAAAAAGGGCCTCGGCGTCCTCGCCCCCCGCGAGCAGGCATTCAACGCGCTGTTTCTCCGAAACAGCATACTCTAGTTATTGTTCATCATATTGTAGCTATTTGAAAATCTATCAAAAATGCAATGAAAGTAACTCTGATGTAAATTTCTAACCAAAGAAAGAGAATGTTCATGTTATTTTTCTTGCAAAGTGCAGTCAGTGTTTCATTGGTTTTCACAAATTTAGCTACATTTAAAAAGAAAAAAAAAACTTTAAAAAAAAGCAATTTGTTTGAGCACAAATTTCTGATTATACAAAGGCTCATTTTTATGTTTTTGCAATGATTTTGTATTGATACATGAACTAAAAATATTCTATCAAACTTTGTACTTATCTTTCTGTGAAGCACTAAGACGGGAGGTCAATCCGATTGTGGCAAGTTTTTATGCTAATATGGTATTTATTTTTCATAGAGACAAAAATGAAAAGTAGAACTCTTAAAAACTAATTGTTTCTAAATTTATTTTAGTAGTGATACATTTTCTAAAATTTTCCCATATTTTAATTTTTTATTATCTTGATTCTCTCAAGCATTTGGCGAAAGAAGCTTAAAAATTGTGGAGCTGGATGACGTTTATGAGGATTATGTCAAATTATCCAAAGTCACAATTTTTTCCAAATGTAAGCTTTCAAGATATTGGATCAGTGTTGAAGTTACTACAGTGTTAAAACAGGGGGAAAAAAAAGTATTGTTGAGTGAAAAATGTTAACCTTTCTTTGCTTTGAGTGTTTTCCGCCAAAGTGTTGAAAAGATGCCATCAGTCCAGTCATTTGTGGCAACATCTAACCGACCAAACATCTGAGGAGCAGTGATAGCTTTTGGGTTCATGCGCATCTCTCTGTGGGGTTCACCACACTCTGGAAAAAGAAGGAAACGATCAATTTAAAGATATTTTCTGTATTTCCTACCAAAAGAAATTTGTGCTTGTTCAACTGAAAAGACAACAAATCTTAAAAAGATACAGTTCAAATGTTTCTGTAGCGTGAAGTTTATTGTCCTTGCATTTTCCAGAATGAAAAAAACAATGTCTGTACAGATTCAGGATGTTAATTAGATTCAGAAGTACAAACCAAGAAACATTTGCAATCTACATAAAGATGAAGACAAGAAATGCGTGGGTTTTTATTACTCAATTTAAATCCATTGTTTCTGCTCTTCGCTTTGTTTCTATTGCGTTTTATCATGAGCAAACCTTTAAGATGGTAGGTGCTGCCCTGCTCCATTCTCATTCAGTGTCTGGACTTTTATTATATCTAGCTACATACCACATGCTTAGACTTTTCTTAAAAATTAGAGTTTCCTCATTTGTATGCAAATGTGTTTACAGAAGTAACCCACATTTTAATAAACTCATCCCCTGAAAATGAGACATTTCACATACAGAGTATGATGTTTTTTTCCCTCCTTGTTACAATTAGTTCACATAATCTAGTGTCCAGAGTTAACCATTAAGGCACAATGAGATTTTTGGTTGTTTTTCATAGACAGGACAATACCCCCAAAAACGATCTGTTGCAAAATCCCACATCATTTAATGAGCAGATACATGAAAGAGTTTAAGCATTGTATAAGTTTATATCTAGTAGTAAATTAGTAACAAACAAGTGTTTGACATGTGTCTTACTTGTTATTAAGGCAATATTTATACACATTAAATAAGTCACAACTATCAAAATCCAAGTTTAAAACCTTACCTGTCATTGCTTTCATCAGTGTGTGTATGCAAGTTGTTTTGCCAGCCCCACTGGGCCCAAGGGCCATCATGCCATGTCGAACTCTCTGAGTTTCAAATAGCTGAATGATCTTTAGTTTCCAGGGAGGATGGATGATCAGACCTGCATCCTTAACCTTAGAAAACAAAGAATTCTTTTTCATCTTGATCGGATTTATTGCAACGTTTCATTCAATTGCTAAGTCCTCCTTTGCGGCTGCACGGTGGCACAGTAGTTATCACAGTGGTTCAAAGCAAGAAGGCCGGGGTTCGAGTTTCGGAGTGGGAGCGAGTCTTGAAACACTGGCCTTTCTGTGTGGGGTTTGCATGTTCTTCCTGTGTATGTGTGGATTTTCTCCAGGTACTCTGGCTAATGGTCTTGTAGACTTTATTTTAATACATTCTCTGCATCCTAACAGCTGTTTCCTCTCTACCTTTTTCTCTGATAGTGAGATTAGTTCACTGACAAACAACAAATAGCATCATTTGTATCCCTTTCGGTTGTATACCTTAAGGTAATTTAAGACTGACATGAAAAATAAAGCAGTCTCACAAGCCATTAAGACTCTGACCGATTCACTCAGCTTCTTCATTTCTCTATTGCCCTTTGTTTACTTTTTTTTACCAGATTGGATCACTATGACTTATTTTACTCCTCCATCCTGTAAGAACAAATTAATTCACATCTCCTTCACACGTACCTGTGTGTCAATCGCAGCCTCTAGTTCAGGGTAGCCTGCTTTATCCAGCTGGATGCTTGGGAAAAGGTCTTCAATCAAGCTCAGAAAAAGTGGCTCATCCTCATCGATCTTTGGAACACATACACACAAAAATAATCAGCACATACACTTACCAAAAATGCTTGGCCAAAGATATTTGCATGCAATATTAATGCAACATATACAAATTATATTGTTTAATTTACATTATAAATATTAGCAACCACATTAAAATTTATTAAAAGTTTATAAAATATTTTTGCAAACTGACCAGTTTAGAAAGATTCATGTCTCTCAAAACCCTCATGACAATGGTGGACTCTGTGTCACAGGGGTTGGCTCGTTTTGCTGCTCCGAGAGTTCGCAGAACTGATAAAATATTTCTCAGGCCAAAGTCATAATGTACCTGGATAATTACACATAGTATTTTAGTTCTAACTTACAGAGACTCGTAAAAATGTTATTAAATGTATTGAAGACACAAATGTTATACATTTTTTTTGTTCAGGAAATTTGACAATTGCTTCAATATTAGGTTGAGAAACATTAGCCCATGATCTACCTGTTTGGAGAGCTGCTCTTCACACAGCTTATAAAGTGTGAAAAACTTGCGGGCCAGCTCTATGTTGTCAATAAATCCACAACTGGCAAGTTTCACCCTAATAATGATCTGACGGTCAGGAACCATCATGGCAACAGAACGAAAGTTGATTTTGAGATTCTCAGGAAGCTCTTGGCGACCTGCATAACCTGGGTTCTAATTGTTAAAAAAAAAAAAAAAAGGAGATTTAGTGAAACATAATCAATTAAATAACAACACAAATGAGAAATATTTAAATAAAAAGACATGTAGAAAACTATCTTTAAAAATGATCACATAAACCGTGTCAAACAGATAAAATTATTCTTTTTTTAAAATAAAAAAAGTGGAATGAAAAGTTATAATAATGAAACAACATGAGGAAAATTTTGCAGACTTGACAGGATATAATTTTCTTCAAGCCCATAGGGACCAACTTTTTACTCAACTTGAGGGTAAATTATCCCTCTACAATTTGGTTATTATTGGAGTTTTTTTATTTTTCTGTGAAAGACCAAGAAACACATTTTCACAATCTCTCAATGTGTAAATAAAAATATATATTTTTTAGGGGTGAATTAATTTGATTTAAAATAATTCAAGAGCCTTTTTAAAAGGACAATTTATATTGCTTGTGTATCAGCAGTGTGCTGTGATTCCAGGAAGTTTAGATATGTTGTGAGATTTTTTTTTTTTCAAATCTGCAGATTATAAGAGACCAGGTGTACAATAAAACAACACCATTGTCAAACTTGGAATTGATTGAAACAGACCCAAAATTTGAAAAACACAGTGGAATAGAGGTGAGATGTAAAGTGATTTCATAACCAACATTAACATAGAATGAGATTAAAATGTTCAATTTTGTTCTCTAGATTATAAAACTGCCATGCTACAGACCATAGTAAGGAAGATGCCAAACTCTGGATTCATGTCTACATTATCTCCATCTGTAAAGATAAAATTTTTGCGCCGTTCTTTTTTGCAGGTAAGAACTATGGCGATTTGCTGGGCTGCCACCGATAGAACCGGGAGGTCAATCCGATTGAATTCATCAAAACACCCCCAGGAGCCCGACTGAGCTAAACCTGAAAAATTGTAGGAAAATGATAAAAACAAAAAAAAAAAAAAAACAGAATTTAAGCTTCATATTAAGTGAAGTTCAATATTTGAATAAGATGTTTTAAATGATTTTTTTGGCTGTTAAAGATAAAGAAATACATTTTTCCTCAGCTGAGTAACTTTCACCTTTGAATATTCTTCCCAATCCTCTGAAGTCCATCTGGTCAGAACAGTTAAAAACCACAACATATTTTCCCAGACAGCGACCCATGTCTTTTATGGTCTCAGTCTTTCCTATTAATACAAAACAGACATTTTAGGTTCCAAAAATAGATGCAATTATAAATGTAAGAAAAAAGCCTCCAGAGAACACTTTGAATCATAGTTCAAAATGATATGATTACAATGTAAGATCAAAACTGTTTCTTTGTCTTTCCATATAAAATTTTCTTTTTATTTAAATGTCACAGAGTGCATTTCAGTTTATT
The DNA here is from genome assembly GCA_902685375.1 of Neostethus bicornis. Taxonomy (NCBI): domain Eukaryota; kingdom Metazoa; phylum Chordata; class Actinopteri; order Atheriniformes; family Phallostethidae; genus Neostethus; species Neostethus bicornis. The sequence goes on from LR738541.1 coordinate 29,351,840, forward strand.
CATTTCTGATTGATAAACATTTTTAACTTTATGGCTACAAAAGAGGAAAAAAACAGTGACATGTTGCAGCCTCACCTGTTCCTGCAGGGCCGGCAGGGGCTCCACCCATGCTCATGCCAAGAGCCTGAGCCAAGGTAATATAGCATCTAAAAACACAACAATATAGATTATTTTTATTGACAAAACAGTCCATTCAAATTAATAGGTCACTGGTAATGCTCATAAACAAAATTTTACTAATTCAAAGTAAATGGTCTTTCATATTCTGTTAATTATTGTACAAAAGTATTGTAGCAAGACAAATTTTCAAAACTACAAGAGAACATTTTCCCAAAGCAAATACAGATGCAAATATTCATTCATAGACAAACGTTAGTGGATGAAACATAGTTTCTCAAGCTTAACAAAAAGATGTCTGCCAACTGATAAAACCTTTGAATTAAATTTTTTTTGTTGTTTTTTTTGTTTACTAATACATTAGTAAAGGTTGTATTTGGAAATAAGATGAAGGGTCTTTCATAGACTAACAAAAAATGAGACAAAATACTTCAGAGAAAAATGTGATTCTGAAAACATTGGGGTTGCTTTTGTGCCCGCGGCCATTAGACCAACATGCCACTTCTTCAGAGAGCTGATGTCAGATGTCTGCCAGCAATTTCCTCCCCATTGCTGTCCGCTCACATCTCCCTCTTCATGTCTCTTCTCATATTTTTCTCTGTCTCTTCACATCTCTTGTTCTCTGAGGCAGTTAGTCTTACTCTTGCTGCTGGTGTATTTCTCCAAACCTCACTTTCCTCGGTCTGATTTCCCTCCCATCTTTCTGTCAGTTCAATCGTTCTTCTGTGACAAAGGTGACGATCACCAAGACAGAGTGCCTATTCTGCCGCACTCAATGGTTTCATCACCAAATCTATGAACAAAGCTTTGGCTTTTTTCCACAAATGCAATCATTACTTGTAGAATAAATCTATAAATTATTTAGTATTAAATTGATGCAACTTTCAAAATGTACTCATTATCTTTGTTGATCAGTATGGTTGTATAATACAAGTTGCACTTGGGATTTTTTTTAGATTTATAAAAGTTTTCCCATTAAAGACACATTCACATTTTTTTTTTTTCAAATTTCTACAATATTTACATGCCATTTATAAACTGCTGACAGATAAAGTCACATTTTTTTTCCAATAAATTTTAATTCTTAATGTTCATTTAATTGTCATAATTCTTTTGTGTTAATTTACTAATTAAAAAATTGGGAGGTCTGTATGAAAGTCTCTTTCACCTGTCAGTCAAAGGTGTAATGACGAGTCTTTCTGTGCAGCCCAAGAACTCATTTTGGTAGACAAAGCACACATCTGTGATGTTGATGATCATCTTGTCCGCGTCGTCGTTGAAGTAGAAACGGCACTGCTTCAGCCACTCAAAGTCATTAGGGCTTTTGACATGCAACCGGCACTGGAAAGAGAAAAGGAGCAAAAGATTGGCAAGACGAGGCGGCACAGGATGAAAAATGTGGGAATGAGAGGGAAAAAGAGGACATTGAAAGCATGGAATAAGAAGCACCCTTTGGGAGAAGATATGTGAGAGATAAAAGCAAAAAAGAAAAAAAAATAGAGGAAAGGAGAGGTGAAAGGCCAGGAACCATGAGGAGGTCCGAGGTGATTGAACGAAGTAAGAGAAAGATTTAAAAGAAGAAAAAAAAGGTGAGAAGCCACAAAGTGAAAAGAGAGGACAAGAGGCAAAAAGGAAGCAGAGAAAAATAGCAAATCAATATAACAGAGAGGAAGAAAGAAGGGAAAATAAAAAGGTGTGATAATTAAAAAAATGGGTTGAATATGTGAAAGAAATAGTAACAAATAGAAGAAAAGCAAGAGGTAAAAGACATCCGTGGGCAGTTCAAAAAAATGTTCAAGTAAATTAATCTAAATTAATATAAATAAATATAAACCATAATGAATTAAGCAATATAAGGAGAAGAATCAAAACTCAGATAATTTGATATTAGACCCTGCAGACATCGGTCAATTATGGAAGTTAAAGTATACAAACCAGATCATCAAATATGTCTCTCTGGTGGACATGGATGGTAATGAGCGTCTCATACTTTGTTCGCTCAACCATCGTAAGATCTTTTGTGGTCATGTCAATCAGCCTGTTCAGCAGATCCAGGAACAACTGGTTTGTTTTAGGCATTAGGCGACGATCAAAGCGGGCATTTGTAAGAGCTTCCTCAGAGTCCCTGGTCCACATCATCTGGATACCAAGCAAGCCCACCTGAATTTGGAATAAGGACAGCGTAGTAAGTCAGTCTATTTAATTAGATCTTGTTTATTAACACCCCTTGATTGCTTTTAATGACTAACTTGAGCAGGATAGGAGTTTAGGAAGTCAATAAGCTGGAAGCCAGAGTCATGGATGGTTGAAGCAGCCTGGCGAATCACCAGGTGTAAAGAACGCTGTGATTCTTTTAGCAGAGCATTTAGCCACACTTCTACATTCCCCTCTGCTGTGACAAAACGCTCGAGCTCTATGGTTTCCCCTTCTCGAGAAGACACGGCCAAGATGCGATCGTATACCTACAAAAAGTGAGCGATTTATGAACTTTGTGTACCCTGGTGTATATCTACAGTATGTATGCAAACCAGAGAGAAAGTGTAAAGCTTAAAGAAATCAAAAAACCTTGTCATGAAATTGGACACATTTGATATTGTCAAAGACGTTGAGAAGATGAGCCTGGATAGTGTGAGAGTCAGAAGCTTGGCCAAGAATCTCCAGCAAGGCAGGGTCGGAGACAAAGAAGAAACGTGGAAACAAGAGACGCTTCTTTTCCAAATACCTGTTTGGCCACACAAAGAAGAAAAAAGAGAAGAAGCTAAGTGGTTGGTTAGCAAGTCACAAATGATAAAAAAAAAAGCAGTATTTAAGAAAATTCAACAAAAACTAATCAAACACTTCCATTTGAAACTTCCAGAATGGTCACACATTGTAAACTATGATATTGTGTAGAGACTTTTGACTCTTGTGTTTTCACCCTGTGAGAGACTTCTGGCAGATCTCCAGCTGCTCCAGTAGGTGAGGAAGCAGCTGTCCCATGGTTTCATCTCCCACGCACGACTGCACAACATTGGGCATTTCATGGGCACGCATCATGATCTTCACCCAGGATTTATCGATGTTTGAGAAACGCTTTGCTTCCTGAAAGGAGATTGAGGTCATTGTGTTTGCTCAAAGAAATGATCTATGGTAATTTGTGATAGACTTCAAGGTGATAGTTCCATTTTGGGATTGAACCAGTGCATTGAATCACTGAAAAATAATTTATCAGGACATAATTTACCTTGGGCAACTGTTTGGCAATGTCTCCACCAACAAATACAGCTTCCAGATAGATCCAAAGATTCTGCACAGTCATCCAATGTTCAATTATATCATTAGTGTTGGAAAGGTTCAGAACCCACTTTTGGATCTGGGCTTTGAATGGGGTGTTGTATCTGAGAAAGAACATTTGTGTCATTTTAAAACTTTCTACACCAGTGACAATTCAATAGTTTAGCCAACACTTCTTTGAAAATTACCGATTACTCATAAGAGATCCCAAAATCATCAAGCTATCCTCCATGCTAGCAATGATTTCTGACGTGCTGTCTCCTCTCAACAGCAGCTCGCCACGTGTCTTGAAATTGGTGAATGTAAAAGTTTTGTTGTCCCACTCAGCGATCACTTGTTTCAGCTTTTGTTCGATGTCTCGCTCTTTTACAGCACTGATGCAGATGTCCTGCAAAAAAAAAAATTGTTCAAATATTAGATGACTTAAAATTAGCTGTAAGAGAAAACCCTTTATTGGTTCAGCTTTAAAAGCCTGAAAGAAGTGTGTGTCAAAATTAAAAATAAAATCTCATTGCTTTGTGAGGTCGTTGCAGCTAGGTTATTTACAATTCAATGTCCTTTTTAGTTACTTACAAAAAGTTTGTAAAGGCAATGATATGTTCACTTTTTGTAGAAGTATAAACTGCTCTAGTTGAAAATCAGTGGCGATGACTGATTGATTGAGGAATGAATCTTGAGATTGTAACATCTTGGTCTTTTCTCCCATTTTGAAGTGTCACACTGCCTTGATGACAGTTCTTTTGGGGTTCAGTCATGGGGCATCAGCCTTAGAAAGGAAGCCCAAACTTTCCTCACCTGAGCACCATCTTTCAGCTTATCCAGGAGGATACTGAGGCATTCCCTGACCAGCTTTGAGACATACTACGTAGTTCCTTCAGCAGGTCCTTGGTTTAACTTTGGATCTTCTCCTGACAAAATGTGTCTGAAACACTTCACCAGCCAGGGGTCTGAACTTTGATCCTGACCAGATGTCTGAACCACCCCATCTCTCGACCCAGAGGAGCAACAGCCCTACCCTACACCCCCTCCCAGATGGCAGAGGTTCTCTCTGAGTGAGGACCAGAGGTGAGATCGGGCCTAAAAAATCCAGCACGAGCCCGAAATAAGCCCAAAATGTCATATTTTACTTGTGAGGACTCGGGAGGAGGAGGGTTTCTTTTCATGAATAGGAACATTTTCAGGAACATGCTTTTTTAAAAAAAAAAAAAAAAAATCACACTATAGGACCCCTAATGCGCTTGTCTGTGATGGTCTGCTTAGCGCGAAGAGGAGTGACGGTCTTTGAAACAAATGATAAAATAGATCTTTAACGATCATCACTTTTGCCAGTCCAGCTGTTTAAATGCCTGCTCAGCGTCGAGGTGCCAGTCTTTTTGGTGTCGTATGAAAGCAAAGCGCCACATTGCCTACATTCAGCGAAGCCAACGCAAGTTTCTGTAGCATTTTGAACAGTAAATTTGAAGTTTTTCCACACCTCACTCTTACCGGTGCGAAGTAATGATTGACATTTTAGGCCCGACCCGGATCTCGGGCTTAAGATCTTACCTCTGGCGAGAACCCAGCCACCCTGCAGAGGAAGCTCATCTTAGCCACTTGTTTTGTTCTTTCAGTTACCACTCAAAGCTGGGGGGCATAAATTAAACTTAATAAGTGTTATTAGACACTTTTGATTTATATTGGATTTTGATCTGTCGGGGTGAAGCATGAATAATAAATCAGGAGAAAACATCAATTAAGTTGATGTTTTATTCACATTGTTTCTGATAACCCAGCGTATGTGTTACATATATACAAATATTCATGACGATATTTTCACTTTCTATAAGTGAAAAAAATGACAAAAAGGAACATTAACAGTATTGGGATTTTTTTTTTTTTTTTTTTAGAATTTTCCCCTGAAAGTCAGAGCAGTTGAATAGTTTCTTTAATAAAAAGTGCTTTACTCAGCATGATGATAATATAAGTGGCTATTTTTTTGCAGCTGCTCTGAAGGAAAAGACAGGCTCAGAGAGGTTGATTAGAACACCACCAGTGCATTTCCTAATTAACAACTATTTTTTTCAGTCATTAGTGTGATGAAACCTTGGCACATCCATGGATAATGATCTTAGATGATGTAATACTACAGTGAATAATACCAAGTCTGTGTACAGTGTGATTCAACACCATATGAGCTCACCTCAATCTCTTCTTTATACTTCAGCAAAGGAGCCTCCATAATGTTACGTAGCTTGAAAGTCTCAGTTTCCACCTCAAAGGTATGTGAAGTCACCTAAAAACAAAAAGCATCAGACAGGAATATGTTTTGTTAAAAAAGTGTGAATGACTTTGAAGGAAGTTGTAAATGTCGGTATTACTGACCTCAGTGATTCGCTTCCAGTGTCGAGTCATCATAGCTTTGTTCGTCATCAGTTCTAATAGAGGGCAACATTCACTGAATTCATCAATAGTTTTCTTCAAGTCCAGGAAGGCCTGCCACTCCTTAAGTGCACGGGGAAGCTTCCGGCACCTTTTATTGAAACAGTGGATGGACAAATAATAATAATTTTAATCAAATAATTTTTGCACAATTGATATGAAAATATACATATGTATGTACAATTTGCAACTTAGTGTCTGCTTGTCAGATAATAGTCATGACAGAACATGCCAGATAATCAAACCTTTAATTGAGCTTTACTGACATCTTCCTGTTTATAAAAATGTTGCCTAACAACAGAAATTATTGAACTTCTAAGATTGGGAAACTACTACATTTTGTGATGCTCAGAATTGGGTATCAACATTCATATTGCCTTCTGTATAAATTAATCCCTCGTTCAGTCTAATCTTGCTTCCCCTTGTTTAGAGTAGCAGAAGACATTAGAGGAGCAACACAAACAGCTCCACACATTAAATTGAATTTAAACTGCATCTTTCTATAAAAAGCATAGAAACCAATTAACAATGTTTAATTTATTTTCTTATTTAGTTGTGGCTTATCTTTTCTCAATGTGTTAATTTCTATTGCAGTTTATGCAAAGGTCAGCACAAATGTGGCTCAAACAGATCACTACTAAGAACCTGAAGCTAATTTAACAAGATTTTGAGGCAAACAGGGAAAAAATAAAATCGAACCTTGTTTGAAAATCCAGCAGCTCATTGTTGATCTTCTCAATGTGGATGTCAGCCCAGAGAATGTCATAGTAACCATTAACTGTTTCAATGACATTGTTGTAAAGGCCATACAATTTCTGCAGCAAAGTCAGTTGTTTTCTTATTTCCAAAAGCTGAGGATGCTGTGTAACAGGAAGTCCAAACAGTTCCTCTCCACCACTGTAGGTGATGTACTTCCTGAATAAATTATCAAATCGATTCTGAAGAGGACAATACAAATTTAGCTCCAATATAACAACACAAACAAATAATGCTTTCTGTGTTTTGCTCAAATTATAAATTTATTGACAAAAATTAGCACACCATAGTGATTTAGATTGCTAGTAACCAACCTGGAACATGACTAATCTGTCACTGGCATCTTGGGGTGCCAGTCCCACCGCCATGGGTCCATCCTGTCATTCAACAAAATCAAAATAAGTTATAATTACACTGTTGTTGAAAGTGCTGCTTCTTTTACCTTCTCATAATCCTGGTAAAAGTGTTGGCAGTCCTCCTGAAATGTCTCCACATTGGTAACCAGTTCGCCTCGAAAGTTTGGCTGCAGAGTAACAAGTTCATTTTGCACTTCTGAGGTCCTGGACAGGAGCTTTTCCCAAGCATAGCGCAGAGTATCCACCTTATCAACCTCTTCTTTAGCGATCACCAGTTCATATTTATGAAGCATGGCATAAGACTCCTATGGTAAAGAAAAAGTTACAAAGTATTGTAACGCATAAGTATGATAGAAATAATGAATATTATAAACTGTTTGGTATTGATTCATCCAACCCTTTGATATAAAATTTAATTCAAACAACAAAATAAGCATATCTTTTTCATACATATGCCTGATATTTCCTCTCGTAAGTTTATGTTTGTGGAGTACAGGGAACACAAAATAGCAATCTGAAAACAAAATCCTTCATTAGATTGTAGTGTACCTCTATGGGTCCAACTTGAAAATCAATAGATATCTGTTGCTCTCTGATCTCTTTCAGTGCAGCCATAGCAATGCGAATATCATCCAGGTCTTTGATCTGACGATTTAGTTTCTTTCCTGTTTCATCGGCGAAAGCAAAGATTTGTTCCATCTCCGAGCGATATTTCTTGTTGCAGCATAATCCATAATCCACCATCCAATTCTTGGTTTCAGCAGTGAGAGACATCTTTAGGGATGCTTGTTTGCGGGAAATAATCAATAAGAAGAGGTTGGTTTTGCTTTTTTGAATTAAGTAATACATTAGCCTTAATAAGAATTTAATCTCACCGGTGTATAAGGCCAATGCTCCAACAGTTATATACTCTGGTTCAGAGTTTATTTCCTGCTTCAAATCTTGATAGTAAATAATCTGGCTCTCGAAGTCTGACAACATGGGATTCCCTTGGATAAATCTATACAAAATCAAGGTGAGAAATACCAATGAATTAACTTCTGAGACTAATAGTGAAAATGAATGATTTAGCTTGACATACTTCTGCAAAGTCTCTTCTCTGTCTTTTTTCCAGATGTGATGATATTGATTAAAACGTTGCAAAGCTGCAATCACTTCCTGAACAACAATGCAGGAATGAATAAAATATTTTCATTACAATCCAATATAATGCCAAATTTTTAAAAATAGCTTTTGCTAAAAATCTTGATTCACATTGTGTTTAATTAGTTTAATACATATTTATTAATTCACCTTTTTGGTGGCTGTGATGGAACTGCTGAGAACAGAAACCAATTTGACGATCTCCTTGTTCTCAGACAGACTTTTGTGATAGTTTTTAGTTTGGAAAGGGACAGCTTGACTCACAGCTGCAGATATATCTGAGATACTTCCATCTGAAAAAATAAGTGTTGTAGTTTTGAGGAAAAAAAATAGTTGTAATACAGTCTTCCTGGAATATCAAAATGCAATTTTACATCAGACTATTGTTGGTTTCTTATACATTGTTTTTAAAACCTGAAAAGAAAAAAAGTGTACTGAAAAGTTTCTTCTGATCAGAATACTAATTCTTTTGGATATTATGTCTTAAAATTCAGACCCATCTGCATTAAACTTATCAAATCATCAAAGCATATCAGTGAAAATGTCTGCCTTGTCTCAGTAAGAAATAGCTGTTGAACACTAAGCCATAAAATTCCGTGGACAACTTGAATATTGAAAATGGAAAGAAAAAAAACACAATACAATAGAAAATAATTTTTTTATTATTATTTTTTGTAATTGAGATTTTTTTCCTAATTTTTCAAAACACTTCTGTAAATTTGGTTTTTAATGAATGAATGTTTTCGTTTACCAGCAAAGCTCCTTTGTGTGGTCGTTCCTTCTTCTGATTCACTCTCAGAACTGTCTGTTTTCAGAGCTGCCATTCTTTTTTCATTCATTTTTCTCTAAAAAAGACAAAAAGTAATAGCACACAGAAACAATAAACAGTCAACAATATTAATAAAAATTTAAACTGAAACTATTTAAAGCAATACAAACTTTTTTTGTTAAACACACCTTGGAGATTCTTTCTTTACTCCATTGGCTGACACCTTTGCTAACACTGACGATGCACTCCACAACCCGATTCAGTGCCAACTGGACTTCTTCCAAGGCTGGCACAACAGCAATGTTAGGAATGGCAAGGGTCACATTGAGTCTGAAGATTGCTTGCTGACCACTGCTTTTTTCACAGGTGCTAAAACCATCCTCACCTGCAGGAAGAAAATAGAAAAACTCTCATGCGTCACAATGTGATGTGACTAAAAGAAGGGCATGAACAGAAAAAGAAAAGCCAAAAATAAACTTTACAGAATAGAATTTATGGGTTTTTTTTAATCTGCTGATTCAGTTTGTACAAAAATAGTTTGGCTACAGAAACAGTGACAGAGATGTCGTTCTTTTTAAAATTCACTACAGTGAAATCAGGTAAATTTTTTAACACAGTGATATGATCACATTTTTTTTCTGTAAAAATTTCTATTGTTTCTGTATCTCATTTTAAATTGAAGACGTACTTAAAAAATGCACAGGTGAAGATGCATGAATGCGCTTGCGTAGCATCTCTAAGGTGCTGCGAGTCACTCTGAGCAAGGCATCAACATTACAGTGATTAAAATAGGAGAGCAGCTCCTGAGCTTCCACCTCCATAACCTCTATCAGATCCTTTTTTTTCTTCCTTCTAAGCAAAGGAGAAGAAGGCCCGACACTAGCAGGAGGGAGCAGTGTGTTTCTTGAGAAGAGAAATTCTTCTGAGTGTGGCTCATTGTCACCTAGGGAGAAATCACATTACTTATGAATATTAAAAAGCTTCCACAACAGTTTTTCTTGATCTATAACAGGCAGTTGATGGTTTGATCATCATAATGATAATATACCTTCACTATCAATGTGATTTATGGTCTTGCTCTCTGTGTGGCTTTCTTCCTCCACCTTCTCCTTTTGCTCTTCCTTCTGACTGTGGTCAAACTCCATCAGCATGTTGATCAGTTCATTAGCAGCCTGCTCCACTAGTGCACTTTTAATATTCAAATTCTGTGCTTGTTTAATGCACAGTTCCTACAAAAACATGGACAAATAAAAATACAAATTATTTAAATGTATGTTTTATTTAGTAAAATATGAGAAAAGAAGATCGATTCTGCAAGAATCTTCGAGTGTGGAAAGCATTAGGAATTTGAGCGTTATACAGGTTTGCGCAAAGTTGACATATTACAAAACTGCCTAAAAAGCAAGGTTTTTTGCAGCAAGAAACCCCAATAAATTTATGGTGTCTTTTTTATAATAATTTTCTAGCTATTTACCATGGTGGCTTGAACAAATTCCTCACAGGTGCTTGGTTCATCCTCTGGCAGAACACACAGTGTGGTTGCACTCATTTCCCGCAGTACTGAGTCTATCCGAAACTCCACCAAGTCATTCACTCTATCCATCAATAGCTCTAACTCAGCTGGAGACACAGAAGAAAGGGGACTCAGAGGAGAACACAGTGAGAGTTGGTGAATTGAAGGGATGCGGGGAACAATTGTCGAGTGGGAAGCAGATTACCAACATAAGAATGGGGTTAGAGAATGAAGCTCAGAGAGCAGCGAAATGTGTGAAAAATGCATAAGAGTGCACTATGAATATTAATACAATTTTCACCACATCCTGCCATTGCTGACTCGCAGATTGTTTTACGTGTCAGCACTGGAGGTCTCAACTTGAGTTGATTTTTCTTGCTTACCCAATGCACTATCGATACCACAGAGATACTTGTCAATATTCAGAGAAGTCCAGCTCAGTGAGATCAATCCTGGTTGTATAGCTTCATCCACCTGGCAAGTAAATGACATTTACAATAAAAACAGAGTAAAATTAAAATTATTTCATGTATTTTTAAAATTTCTGTTTGACAACCATTTGTCAAATCTAATCTGTTGTTTTTTCAGGACGTTATTGTTGTTTAGACAAAAATAGGGTGTGTAAAAAAAATTTCTCAAATTGTTGTCATTTCATCCTAAGGCAGAAAAAAATATATTTTTTTGTTTTTTTTAAAAAAAAAAAAGTTTTGTCAGCCACCAAATTTGGTTAAACAAATGCTATATTATAAATAATATATTTATATATAGTCTGAGGGCATGTATGAGGCTATTAAAAGAGTGTGATTGAACATTTTATTGCATAGTATTTGTTTTATAGGAGAATAAGCTTAATATATTCTCACAGTTGTAAGAAAAAACATGGTAAAGAACAGTGCCAGCAGTTTTAAAAAGCTAAAGTTATTGATTCTCAGTCCTTTTACAACCTGGCAATAGCCCTCAGACAGCTTTGAAATACCAAAAGCTGGTCTAAAGCTATTTATTGCATTTACAACAATGTATTTTTAAGGTTTTAGCTGCAGTCTTTAAGTATTGACATGAGATTATTGCAAAATCAAACCACAAAGCCTCTGGTTTTGTGATAAATTTATAAACTCACAAAAAGCATAAAGCAAAATAATAAATAAACCACAAAAAATGTGACTTATTTAATGTATTTTCTTTTTTCAGGGCATGAAACAAACAGTTTAAAGTTTGTTTAAGACCTGAAAAAGTTAATCATTTAAAAAGATTTTTGTTATTATGCAGTGCATGTAATGGAATAAACATACAATATTGTGTGTCCTTTACCACACAGGATGACTTCAATTTAATAATACATGACCTGTGTCACCTATTTCAAATTTTGTCTGAAAAGTGTTTTCCACTGTTTTGTTATTATTGGTATTCATTCATTCATCTTCTGAACTTCTTATTCCTCTTGCGATCGAGGGGAAGGATTTTCAGGGAGAAGCAGAATTCACAACGAACATGTCAACAATGTTGTTACTATGATATTATTTTATGATGTTATGATATTGTTGAGATTATTCACATCAATCAGATCTTACCTTGGCGATATGTGGCATTGCCAGCTGTTCAAAGTGGGTCTTAATCTTGGCTCGCACCCTGATGTTTTCACTCAGCATGAGCTGTACAACGGACCATAAGTCTTTTTTTAATCAAACAAAATGTTTATTTCCACAGTTTAGAATTGTATAAAGCATCCTCCCTTTCTCGCCCCCTCCACTGCACTTACTTATGCTATCAGTTGGTAATGTGCACTATTCAGTTAAAGTTAGAAAAAAGAGTGCCCCGTGATTTAAAAATGTAAGTGTAATATGCAATCAATTTTGTTACATTTTTAGTCTTATTTTGTTCATCATTCTCACATATAAGAAACTCTAACTGATCATTTCTGATATTCCTTAACAGCTCTTCCAAAACCTCCAGATGTACTGTACTTCCCTCTCATCACTATCATTTACACTTATTTATTCTTCACACATAAAAAATTAAATGAAAATAAAGTCTTTTAACATGTTCTCATTTATCCTACGGGGGAACTTGCAAATGAGGTGAGATTCATGTTTCGAATCTTAAAAACTATAAGTTAGGATTGCTGGTACAAAAAATATAACCCACCTGTAGTTTGTCATAGTTCTTTTTGAGAGAATCCTGTCTTTGATGCAGAAGACCAGCAAAGGGTGGGATCTCCAACTTCATTCGTATCATGCAGTTTGTTTCCCTTATCTGGGTGCGAATGGCTGGGTCAAAGTTCACAACTAGTTCCCCTGTTTCAAGAGATCGCATCAAAAGTGAGGCTTGCAAGCCAGCCCTTGCATCCTCCATCTGAAAAGAACAAATAAATAAATGGACGGTTCAGCAAGCCTGTCCTGGGTTTTTCTTTTCTAATGCATATAGTCGTATAACTTTTCAATTGCTTTACCTTAGTTGTCCAGTTATGATGATGGAGAATTTCATATTCCAACAACATCATTGCTACTTTATTGTAATTCTTTATGATCCTCTTAGCTTCGGGTGTTGAAAGAACAGTTGGATGCTACAGAAGAATAGAGTAGTGATTCACAATTTAAGAAGAAAACACAAGGTTAGTAACATTACTTCAAACCAGAAGGACTGAAAAAAAAAATAGTCAAAACCTGTTGAAAGAGATCCATAGGACCCTGGATTCGTTTGTACAGTTGTCGTGACCACATGATCCGACCTGCTACTGGAGGCATATCCCTGCCGATTGGGGGATCTGACTTCTGTTTTGTGTAGATTCGGGAAACCATTTCAATGTCCCGACCATAATTCTGCAAAATGCGCTGATACTTCTCGTCAATGTCAAGATCCGGAATGCCCAATCTAGTTTATGATAAAAAAAATGTTCATTTTTAATCAATTCTTTAAAACAAACTACAGAAAGAAGAATAGAATATGGAATTTTGTTATGTGAAATTCTTCTAGTTCCTTGTCATTTGACAAGGAACTACTAGGTATAAACGGAAACCATGCAGATGAATTTGTACCTGGTTAATAATAATAATAATGCATTGAACTTATATAGCGCTTTTCTAGACACTCAAAGACGCTTTACATATATATATATATATATATATATATATATATGCATTATTCATTCACTCCATACAACCATTCACACACACAACATTCATTCCTGATGATGGGAGCTACCATGCAAGGCGCAGACCACTATCATCAGAAGCAACTGGGGGTTCGGTGTCTTGCTCAAGGACACCTCGGCATGGACTCTGGGCGAGGGATCGAACCTGCAACCTTCCGGTTACGGAGCGGTCGCCCTACCCACCGAGCCATCCTTCCCCCTTAATAAGTTACGTAACTTATTATTTTGCATAGGGAATGAAAACCTTTGAAAAGCTGTAATACCGTGTTTATTTGTAAAGAAGGTTTTTCAGAGTGTTACCTTTCAAATTTATTTAGCACATTCAATGCTCTTTCTGTGTTTTGAATTTTTTCAAAAGTACTATCCATGAATCTTTTCAGCTGGTTCTGGAGACACAAACACCAAATAAATCACAAAAAGCTTTAGCAAAATAAAACTTCATGAATAATTAACACCATCCTACGTCAATGAACGTCTGACAGTTCATATAAATAGAAGAGATTTTCTCATTCTCAGCTTTTCTGTTTCAGTTTTTTCAACAAACTTTTGATTTTTAGCAGTCTGGAAAATACATACGACAAATTTGTATAATAAAAACACTGGGCATTTCATTCAATGCATTATTTGTAGCTTGAATGCAGATTTGATGACATTGAGATTTAAAATGCTCATAAAAATTCAATAAGATCTCAAATGACAGAAAGGGCTTTAGTATGCATCTCATCTTTGCTCAACACATTAATATTTATCCACATGCAAGCAAAGCATTTTCAACCATGACTGGTCAACATTAGTCACACTATAAATAGATTTTTTAATAAAACAAAGAACAAAAATATCCCAAAATGCTTGTATTCACTTATTGATTTGGTAGAATAGATTGCTTTGGTAATAATTTGTTGACAAAGTCCTTGATAAAAATACATTTGGTGTGCTATATTTTTGTTTTCTGCAAAGAACTTACATGTAGCTCTGAGATACTTCTGCAAAACTCCTCATAGTCAATATCAAAGTCAGATCTTCTGTGATCGAGGAAACTATAGTGCTTGTTCTTCATGTTCACTACAATAGCCTTTGGATAAAAAAAAAAAAACAGAGAAAAAACTTTGATGGGAAAGGCATGTAATGTGACTGGGGAAATGGAAAAGTATTGTCTGAACAGATTATCATAAATTATAAATAAACTTCAAAGAAAATAGTCTAGTTCTAGTTTTCTTTTTAATAAAGAGAAGTCAGAAGGCTCTGTTTATAGAGTTATCTTAGATACTTAGACTGTGAAATAATTAATGCAAATATACAAAAAAGAATCTGGTTAAATGAAAAAAAATGTAATTGGTTAACAAACAGCAGTACATTTAACATAGAACAATTCAGGCAAACAAAGTTGACACTAGGTTGAAGATTTTCTAAAGTTGCAACTCCTATGCACATACCGTGCAGTTAAAATTAGTCTAGAAAATGCAGAGGAGCATAATTTTAAGATATGACTACAATACGGCATACTGTCAGTTATAGAAATGAGAATAAATCATGCATTGCTAAAACTAAAATCTCACAACTACAGAAAGACATTACCTCCCATTTTGCCTGCATTTCTGCAGTCTTTGTGTCCGGGAACAAACAAAACAAAACAAAAAAAAGATATCAATACATAGTGAAATGAAAGACTAAAGACACACATTTGATACCAGTTATAAAAAATCTTTATCAAGCTTGTTTGACAATGAGGTGTGACAATGAAGTGCGGTTAAGGCCAAAACTGTATAAATACTAATTTTACATATATGTAGATGAATTAATATTGAAAACCGAATAAACTGTGGTGTGTTCCTTTAAGAAAGAAAAGCAATGAATCTTTAAACCTTGATGTCACAAAAAAAAAACAACCCACCTGAAACTTGGTGGTCATTGTTTCTAATCCTTCAATTTTGGAGTCCTGTAGTGCAGAGTATGTGGAAATGGTGTCGAACATTTCTAGGATCTTTTGGAGACGTTGCTGAAATGTGTCAAACTTCCCAAAAATGTACATCTCACTGAAGTCAAATTGTCTCTCTGAGGGATTTTTTACCAACTTCTCTTTGGTGCAGTGGAAACATCGTTGATACTCCTGGATGATGTAATAAACCTGGTTATTTTTATAGAGTTTGATCAAACATGTTTATGCTGAATAGCATGACATCTTTGTTTTAATGATAAGCGGTTCAGAAGATTAAACAAAAACACCCTAAGTATCCGTTATTGTTAATACATTGTAATACAGGTTGATTGGCCGAAATTGCCCCTAGAAATGAGTGAGTGTGTGTGTGTATGGTTGTACTGTATGTGCGTGGCCCCGCGACAGATTGGAGACCTGTTCGTGGTGTACCCTGCCCCTCGCCTGAATCAGCCGGGATGGGCTACGGCACCCCCCGTTCCCCGCGTTCCCCCCGCAACCCTCTAAGGGACAGACGGTTAAGAATGTGACTGACTGACATAGTGATATATGTTGCACAGACAAGCAAACTTAATTACTTGTTTTAAGCTAATGTAAAACTCAAAAGTACTCTTAATTGAATGAAGCTGCATTTTCCTAGGCTAAATTTTAAAAAGTTGCAAAAAAAAGAAAAAGAAAAACCCTTAACAAAAAAAAGTAGTAATCCATCTTAAAAACTACACGTTTATTGTTTAAATATTACATACCTGATTTAAATTAATTGAGGCTTTGATTTTTTCAGCGACATCTTGCTGAGGCTGATCCCATATTGAATTAGCTCCGTTATTAGTAATATAAGCTTTACAAGCAGTGATCATCTGGTTTGTCACCTGGGAAAACAAAACACATTTTTTAACAAAACTTCTTGTAAAGCAGTGAAAAGACAGATCACTGAACTGAACAAAACTGTATTGTGATTATGCCAAAGCAAGCTGTTGTGATCAACAGTCATTCTTACTGATGAAAACATACAGTACACACAAAAAAAAATTCAGAAAGAAGCTAAAATTACCCTTGAAAAAATTAAACAAAAACCATACCTTTACAAAGAGTGATGTTATTTTTTCTGATGTGTTATAGTATCGAGAAATACTGTGAATCATCTTGATGGCATTGATCAAACCCGGAATTGCATTTACCATGGATACCTAAAAGTATTATTCACTTAAGAAAGTTCAGCAAAGAAACCATTTATTCATCTTAAGTGCTGCAAAACATTCTATGCATTTTTTTTCTCTTCTCTTACTGGGTCACTATTGTAGAGAGGATCACAAAACTTCTCGAGGCTGTAGAGGTACTTGACATTGTCCTTGGCCTCATTGGCAACATCAGTAATCCTCGTGTCTAGCTCCCTCCATATCTAAAGCATTCACAGTCGTATTACATTTTATGTAAAATATTTCACATAAGACTTGTCAGATACAAGGTCAGTGTTTCTTTTTATGTAAAAAAAATATAATCTTAACCTTAATAAGTTTAGATTTAGCCATCAATAGCACACCAAGGACGGCTCTGACATCAGGACTTTTCAGCTGATCCATGAGATAGTTAAAGCGAGACATTCTTTTTTTCCAGTGGTCAAGCTCAGCCCGAGGGCCAAGGTCATCAGCCTCCTTTCTTAACTGGTCACTCTCAGCCAGGACCTGAGAATCAAAGTTGCTTATAATTAAAAATTGTGTGCTTTTGTCATAAATCCTAAAAGGTATTTAGAAAACATACATATACATAATTTAGTTCAATTGGTATGCACCACACTGCTACATTTTGAGGGATTACTGCCCAGAATTAATATAATTACGCTCTATTTAAAATACTGAATTGGATGGCTGTGAAAAAGCCATCATTTCTTTTCAGAACAAGGATGCATTTAAACTATTTGCCACTCCCAGCACTGGGAATTTCTTCTACCGTGTATCAAATCCCATTTACGTCTTACACATGACCTGTTCAACTTCAAAGAACAAATGTTGAGAAAATTCTCTTTCAAATTCAGCCCACAAGCTGCTCCGCATAACATGAAAGGATACCAAATTAGAGCGAGCTCAGGCACAAATAAAGAAAAAAAAAGTTATGAGCCTGATAATAAAATCTAACCTGCTCAATCTGTTTGATCCAGACTTTCATGCAGGTTTCTATCTTTTCTGTGGTTTCTGTGCTGCTGGCAGCAGCCACGTAGTCAGCTGGGCCTTTCAGCACACGTATGTCAAATGTGTCACATTCTTTCAAAGTAACCTGAAAAAAAGTTGTTTTTTTTTTTTTATTGTGAGAAATATAATATTTTCGGAATATATTTGTGACAATTTTTGCTTGAAGGTAAGGTGTTTTGAATTTCCAACACTGCAAAAATGTGTGACGCACTGTTACCAAAATCCAAAGAAAGACTAATTACGTCAGTGTGATTACAAAAAAAGACAAAAAAAAAACATGTTCATGCAGTTTTGATGATGTAATAGTTCATTATATTTGATTCTACATTGTGTAAGTTTCTGTGTATTGGTGAGTATTGGCATGAGTGTTTTATGGGAATGAACATATTTTACTTTGGTGTTTTTGTATTGTTGTGTCTCATTCATGACTTGTTTCCATTTCCTACCCTTTCCTGGAGGCTGTCCTGTGCTCCAGCCAGAACGGACACAAAACTTTCAAGTGAAGAAATGAAGTCCTGTTTGACAGCCTGAGCCTGAGGACTGGACTGTTCTCCCCAGCCATGGTTAATCTTTCTCAGTGTGGGAATAAAGATCTCAGAAAGCAACTGCTCCACACTTTTTAACAAACCCCCATCAGTTGTATCCAACATATTAAAATTCACATCCTAGAAATACAAAATAAAGAAAGAATGCAGTGTATTGTTAAATAGAACACAAAGATGGAAGCATAATTTAAAAGTGTCTGTAAAAGTGTCCCAAAAATAGAAACATGAAAATTGTGCTTATCCTTTACAATATAGAATAAAATAATTTATAGACTAAAAAAATTTCTTCCTCTGCTTTTACACACTTCGAACTACTAAGACTACAAACTTTCCTTGCATGAGTTGGTTTTTCTTTCTGTGTTTCACATCTCTTGGAGTTAAATTTATCACTTTATCATGATTCCAAATCATTCTCTAAATAAATATTTAAGTGTTAAATAAAGAAACTAATACGCATATTTATGCTGCTAGCTACCTCCCTTTCAATCCAAGTCTGCCTGTCATAAAATGTTGTGTAAATACATATTCATGTGGAGCTCAGTCCCACATTGCTAGTGTTATGGATTTGAAAAATGGGATATTGCATCTGCACATTGATTTATAAACATCAATGTTAGTTTTTAAATCTTTTCGAGGGGCGTATGTGATTTTCAAAAAGTGCAATAAGATATAATTAACTTACTTTACCAATTAAGCTATAGCGAGAACTTTCGAAATATGTTTGCAGACATTTTGTTTTTGTGTCTGAACCAAAAAGTTTCACAAAATCATTCTCCACCATGCTCGGTTGTGAGACCATATTCTTATGTTAATAAATAATAAAGCCACAAAAGTTGTTATAATTTGTCAATTTTTTCTACTTGTCTGTTTTTGCCTTTTCATCACATCTTTTAAACTGGTCTTTGACCTCACTCTCAGAGACCCTTTTAAAAAATTCTTGTCCTCTCATACCATCTGTTTTCTGTTCTTCAGCATACAAACTTGCATTACCAATAACTAACTGTTGTTCTCAACTTGATTTAGTATGCTATAGTTTTTATCTCATGATTATGCTGCACCTTACAGACCTTTGTAACATAATATGCATACCATAAAAAAAAAAATACTGCAAGTGTTCATATTGTAAAAAAAAAAAAAGCATTGATATTTGGGTAGGAAAATGATTTTTTTTTTTTTTATCTTAATCACTACTTTAAAACCTTAAAGTCTAAATGAATTTTGATCAAACTTGATTTCCTGTGAATTTCCAAATTTTCTTTAATGAAAATAAATGAGAGTGTAGCAATACAAATTAATTTGCTAATTTACTGACTGAAAACTAAATGCAAATTTCAAGCTGATTTTTTTCCAGACTTTTTGACAGTGTTCAGCTTTTATAAAGTTGTACCACATCAAACTCCTCAGGAAGGATTACACTAACCCTCCTGATGCTGAAAAATTGTGCTTGTGTATAGATATTTAAATTACTGGCAGTTTTTTTTTTTTTTGTAGTTTGTATTTTTCATAAAATATTAAGTAAAATAATCTAAGGCTGAACTTATGCCTAGATATTTTTTTTTTCACAACGATATCTATTTAGATGAGCTATTTATCTGGAAATTAAAGACTTAAACTTGAACCAAGTGTCTTACTCGGTGTATATTCTCAGACGTTATTGCTTTTAGTGGGTTGGCTCTGGTGAAAAAGACACACACTCCAGTCAATGCCACGTCCTTTCCATCTGTCACAAACACTTTTGGCTTATTTGTTTGTGCAAAATGTTGCAAAGCAAGGACAGACGCAGCAGAGGATGAAGACGCTGCTGCTGCTGCTGCTGTGAAAAAATAGATAAAAACAACGTGAGAAATTCTTAAAAACAGTTATGCATCTGCTTTGCAGTTTTGTTTGATTAGGACCATGCAATGAGAAGACAAAACTTTGTGACCATTTTTCTACATGATTAGTAACTTCTTCAAAAAGTTCTTCAAAAAAATCACCTCCTTCGGTCAGCTCAGTTTCTTGATAATACAACATGAGATGTGGAAGACCATTTGCTGCAAAGAACTGCTCCATTCGGTCGATCTGTAAAAGATGGAAACCAAATTTCAAAGGTTCCACACTTTAAAATCTCGAGGGTTCAAACTAAAACCAACATTGATTACAAATTCCCCTCAAATGCACTCATTGCAGAAAAAAAACTATTTTTGGGGGTTTCCATTTATATTATAAACTTCATATTGACTAAGTTAGTTTTGTAAAATGTTGATTTTATCCTCAAAGGTTAACGCCGAACAGCAGACTGATTTATACCGTTAGATTCTATTTACTTAAAAGGCATCAAAAGTGGTAAAAGTACAAACTGTAGGGAAAAAAACTTAACAGCAGGTGTAGCTACATTTATTTAGTGTTTATTATATGTATAATTAAAAGTTTGCATTTACACACAATATTATATTCACATTGTAAAATGAGTACAATCTACCTGCTTTAAATGTTCAAAGTTAGTTACTCTTCTTTTTATTTTTCCATCCCAGGAAAGTTTTTAGGTATTTTTACATCTTTAATCTTGTGGGGTTTTTTTTGTTTTTTGTTTTTTTTTACAGGTTGTGTTTTTGTTGTGAATATTTTTGCTTTTTTAATGACTGTGCAATGTACACTGGACTGGGGAAATCCAATTTTTGTCATACTTACAGATCACTCCACCAGCAAGAATTTATTCGATAGTATAGTTGCATTAATTCCTCACTATTGCACTATTATCACAATCTTATTTTATTATAGCAATTGGATTCCAATTATTATTTAACTGTGTGAAGCGTAAAGAACCAACTACCTGATTTCCTTCCAGTATAGCATCTTCCACATCAGCTTTCTCCAGTCCCAAACACGATGCCACAATGCTGAGGACGTAGTCATGTCTTCCATCCAGCTGTGCACGCTTAGCCTCACGCTCCTCTTTAATCTTTTGCTAAACAAAAACAATAATAACAAACTGAATAAAACGTGGGTCATGCAGTATTTATGCAAACTGTGTTTGAGCAGAGAGAATGTTTCCACGTTATAAAGACACTGCTAATAAATTTTCTCGTGAAGACAAAGTGCATTTAAGTTTATTATTATTGATTTTGAAAAGCCATTTTTTTCAGGCTGGTCTCATCATCTTAAGACCAGTCCGTGAAAATATTGTCAGACACTAAACCGGTCTGTGGTGCAGAAATGGTTGAGGACCACTGTTGTACACAATTAAGGTGATGCAACGCCCAGTAGTGCCTATGTCTGCTTCTGTATATAATTTCTCCAGCCATGGTGTCATTAATTATGGTATTTGAGGGGTATTTATTCAAGTCGGACAAAGTAGCACAGCACCGAAGGCCTAGGTGTGAAATGCACGGACCGCTACTGATGCAAACTCTTTTTTTTTTTTGTGCTTAAGTGCACACATTTTCAGGAAAAGTTAACACTGAAAACAGCTGATGAGTAAGAATTATCATTTGAATTCATCCCTTTATATAACTTAGAAACAATTCAAACACTAAACCCTTAAAACCAGAAATAATTATTTGCAGTATTCTTTCAAAGTGCTCTAAGCTGCATAAGGTATTTAAAAAGTGTCCAATCTTTTCTTGTAAAGACTTCTTTAGTTAGAAAAAAACAACTGAAATGGTTTGGCAGAACATAGCTTTAAAAATACTCTTCACAATAAGGCAAAAAGCATGCCAAAATTACTAAATTTGAGGCACGCATTGTTTATAAGTGTCAATTATGTCAGTATAATTTTTTTTCATTAAAAAAAGCTAATAAGATTCTGTTTTAAGCCACCTGTTTTGTGGTGAGAAAACATTCAAGTCATTGTAAACAGTGTGTGTTCAGCCAAGATAGTAGGGGAATAGAAAAAAAAAAAAACATTGGTGAATGCAAATAGTTTTCTGTAAAGAACCACTTTAGTAAAATTAATTAGTTTAGAAAACAAACAAAAAAAAACCCTCTGAGAGAACAAATAAGAGAGGTGTTATAAACCAGAACATAATTACAAAGGAGAAAATTTTGCATATTGTTTTTCATATAGCTGCTGGTTCTTGTTAACTAAACCCTGGGGATTTGACCCCGTGGAGCAGACCAACGATTCACTTGCTGAGTGTGAAAATATAGTGAGAGCAGCAACACATTAGCCAATTAGCAGTTTTAAACAAAGATCAGGCAAAACCCTTGCTGATGTGTTCATTTTAATAGTGGAACAAGGTTAAAAAACAAATTTCCTATCAGTCTAGGAAGTTTCACCTCCAGGTTAAAAAACAGAATTATCAACTTTAAAGATTGTGATAATAGTGTCCAAACACATTCATTAGCCTCGCAGGGGCATCGGCTAAAAATGACAAGCTATGCTCACAAACTGCAACAAAACAAAGAAATAACACTGCAAAAGTCTTATAATTGGTTAGTTTGTCAAAGTAAATCTAACTATTTAACACATTTTTCTTCTCTATCCAAGCTCTGGTTTTAACTTGATATGTTGGCCTAATCTTATTTTGATAAATGGATAGTTGGAGTGTACCTACATTTAAAATAGGTTTAACATCCAGTAAAAAGGAGATAAAGAATGATTTAAAGAATAACTAAGTCTTTAAAGGCAAAGATATTAAACACATACACTGCAATAGTAATATGACTAAAGAGGTTTCTGGGAGACCATTCCACCACTCTTTTCTCAACCTTCATTCATAAAGTGTACACAGACACTTTAGTCCCCCAGGTAGACAAAAACATTACAAAGGCAATAGACCAGGGTGCAGATTATGCTAATCACCAGGCTAATCCATCACTGAATGCAAAACACAAGCCAACAATAGCATCCACCAACAATGACAAACACACATTCCTGTTAAGTTATTTGCATGCCACAGTCTCAGAAGCCGGTACACGTAAACAATGTAATAACAGCTACAATGCTAACAGCATTCAGAGGCAAACAAAGCCCCATCCAGAGATAAGCTGCTAAACTGCAACAAGACTGACAAACCCTGTAATCAACATTCTGTCGCTTTCAGAAGCACCATTAAAATGAACCAAACTACAAATAAAAAAAAGAAAATGCTAAAAATGACAGATTGTAACATTTTTGTGAAATTGACAATGAATAAAAAAAATGGCAAATCAAAAAGGAAATAAATTTATATACTAATTTGGAAAACAGTATTTTCTCCTATTTCACAAAGCTCATAACTAGAATACGACCTGAGAATCATTTGTGAAGACAACTACGCTGGTAAGACATTTTGACTTTACAAACAATAACTCCATCAGAACTGTGAGAAATTTCTTACCCGAATGACCTTGAAAACTATTTGTCTCCACACCTGCAACATAATGGCTCCTTTCCTCTCTAAACTGACCTCCCCTACGTCTTCTACATTTGTATGTGCACTCAACCCTTGAAGGCTGAGGCCTATCAAGTTGCCAGTGGTCATCGCCAAGCAACTGCTAACAGTGAAGTGATAACACATTATTCAGAAGTGCACAGGATATATTTTCTTAAACTATCTGATCATCATACATAATCAATAATCAATCAACACACACATTTACCAACATTTACAAGCAAATACTCATTTAGAAATGTAAAATGGGCTGATCAAAAGAGGATTGTTGCATTTTCATTCTTTTCCAAGACACAATTACAGAATAAAATGAGAAATTTCTTTTAATAAAACTGAGTAAAGTATGTAGTTCTTCATTTTCTACCTGAATTTACAAAAACATAAAAAGCTACAGTAGTATGAAATCTAAATGATTCATGAGTGGCACATGACAAATGGATAAGTAAAAAACCCCAGGAGCAGTTTCCACACATCATTATTGGTGATCAACACCCTCACTGCTGCTTGTACTGCTACAAAATGAAACTAAACAAGTTTGTATATGTGTTTAAAAAACATGTCAGAAATCTGAATAGTTTATTTGGGACTCATCAGGAGGACAAAGAGATTTTAGCTTATTTTATTTTATGTGCATCCTACTGTGACATGCAGTTTTTCACCAAAGCTTTTACATGTCTGTACATCATTGGGAAAACATTTGTCTTTGTGACAAAGACAGTTGACAAAAAGTTGATTTACATTTTTTTTTAATACATTTTTCTCAACCTCTCTATTTTAACGTGGCACAGTAAGGTTGAGTTTTGATTTCTTTGGCACAGAAAAAAATGCATTTTGACAATGTACTAGCATTTGTTCACCAATTACGTGCACCTTGCAATGCAAATATATACGTAGATAGAACGTGTATAAATTTGGTCATTTAGTGAGAACAGTTTTGCAGTCCTTAGGATTGACTTCAATCAACCAAAGTTTTTAGAATTTAGTCATTCTGTAATTGTGTAGTTATTTTCCCTCCTGTTGAAGTTTTTGTTATAATTAATGGCTTTATAGTTGGAAAAAAAGTTCAAATTTATAGTTGTAGCCAATGATTCGGCATTAAAAGTAAATGTATGATCTTTCCATTGATTGTGGCAATCGGAACAGATTTCAACCTGATAAAATTTCACATTTAATTACCTGCATGTTTTAATAAACATGTTTGAATATTTCAACTTTTCAATAAATTCTATCAGCAGAGGGATTACATCACCAGAATGCTCTCATTTTGATCCAAGAAGTGCTTTTTTTTGCACACATTGTTAGTTGTAGATGATTAGTTATAACCTCTAACAGGAAGCAGGTGATGTCAGGTTAAGATTTACAAAGTTTAAGAACAACTGACTGAATAATTGGTCATCTGCAATTAAGGAACGACTGAGAGATGCATTGGCTATATTGCGCAATTTTAGAGTTTGACACTGTATTAACATTGAAAAAAAAATTTTTTTAATCAAATTAATCTCTCTTTATTTTGATTTGCACAACTTATTTTGCTAAAAAGTATAAATAGAAAGATTCTCATAAGACAGGGTTGCAATATTTTTTTTCGCTTTCATATTTATGAAACATTCTGAATTTAGACTAGCACTGAAAATCATGTCAATAAATGAATTCCATGGTATATTTAAAAACTGTGGAAATAAACTTTGTGACTTAGTTAACCTACG
The DNA here is from genome assembly GCA_902685375.1 of Neostethus bicornis. Classification (NCBI taxonomy): domain Eukaryota; kingdom Metazoa; phylum Chordata; class Actinopteri; order Atheriniformes; family Phallostethidae; genus Neostethus; species Neostethus bicornis. Next base: position 29,377,057 of record LR738541.1, read on the forward strand.
CAAACAAGTGAACTGTCCTTCAGAAACATTTACAAGACAAGTTTCTTCAAGCAAGAACAGAATATGTCACTTTATCTTAATGAAGTAAATGTGAACTAATTAACACTTCAAAGCCTCCATATATTTAGACACGTCTCAATGTCAAACGTAAGACCAAGAAAAACTACTTAAGTAGGTTAAAGTTTAATCTCATCTAATCTCACCGTACATACTTTAGATGGAATGTAGATTTATTCCTGAGCTAATAGGGACTCGCATCTTAATTAAAGCACAGCTCACATATGGGAGCATCTTCACAGTAACAATACATTAAATATTGTAGGAAAAAATATCTTAAATGTTCTTTTGTTAACAAATAAGCAAAACCAGACAAGAATGAATCGCAGACTTTGTAAAAAAAAAAAAAAGCTTGCACAACTAGATTAAAAGATTTGACAGATGATAGAAACTTTCATTTGGTGGATTTAACTTTCTAACTGGAACACAAAGCAAACACAACCACTGATTAAAGATATATAACATTTGACTGAAGCAGATTGTCAAGTTGTCTGCAACATCAGAACTCCTGGGTCATCTTACCTTGTTTTGCGAGCCTTGTTTAAAATGCAACATGGTAGTCAGCGACCTTTCAGATTGACACTTCTTTTCAAGTCTTTCCAGCCTCTTAATTGGCTTTGCTTTTCAAAACAATACAGATTTACATCTCCAAACAAAGAGGATGGGATAGAGAACATGTGGCTTTGGTGTGCTATGTGGACATCAGCTTACTTTTTTGCCATGTGAGAAAGGTCGATGTTCATGAAATTACTGTATGAGAGTGATGCTGCTATGAGTGTAAAGCCAACCACATAATGTGGTGTTGGATGACATTGTGTGGACAAGGTAATTATTAAAGCTCCCCTATCACCTTACAGGGATATCACAATAATGAACTAGGGACGATAAGCTTGGGCTTGAAAAATTGTTGATCAATGTCTCGAAAACCAGGTTATAGTGACAACATTCTAAGACAAACTTTCTGTAAAAAAAAAAAAAGTAGAGATATAAACTTAATATTATTGTAAATAGAAATGTCTAACTACCAAATGAAATATATCCAGCTTATTTCATGTTCACCAAAAATACATTTAAATGACCTCCCATGTTTTTAAAAGCTAGAAACATGATTGCAATTCTTTCTATTCATTTTAGCTGAAAATGACATTATCGGCCAATCAACCTAAAATGCATGTTTTTGGAGAGTGGTAGGAGACTGGAGTAAAGCTAAACGTATCAAGAAAAGCATGCAAACTCCACTCAGAAAGGCCAGGCACCAAAGCCTCCTCCACCCAGGACTCAAACCCCTGACTTTCTTGCAGTGAGGCCACAGTGCAAACCACTGTGGACCCCAGATAAAATATACTTTCAGAAAAGGCAACTAGCCATATCCCTATAGTGCGACACATGGTGGCAGGTTTACTATTCTGTTCTGTCTTAAAACATTTTTGGCATCACAGCAATCACAAGTAGTTTAGTTTCTCTTTGGTGACTGGAATAACTGATATTTCAGAACTTTTTTGTTCTAGTTTGGATTGTATCTAAACTCTCTTTAGTTGGTAAAATTTGGTTTTACATTGACGCCATTTAAGTGTTCTTCTTTTTTCTTTCTTTCTTTTTTTTAATAAAAACATTTTCTTTGACTAAATCCTCTCGGATTCTGTACTAAAACAACCATAAGGCATTTAAAATCAACCAGTGTGCTGATCTCAAACTACCAGCTTGTGAAACAGCATCACAAAGTAAAATAAGCCTATCCTCTCCTGGCTAGGACATAAAGTTCTGTGGTTTTCCAGCCCAGGAATGCTGCAGATGACGGTGGGTCCAAGAATGTTCATAATGAATGGCAGAGTGCCATCAAAAAAGGTCAAAAGCACATTGTAAATGATCACAAAATTACAGAGTAGCAGTAATTGCTTACTGCATCCACTTCATACAACACAGTAATGACCAAATGTGAATAAATAAATACATAAATAAGCCATCCTCTGAGTCAGCATGTTCATCAGCATGTCATGTTTATGTCGTTTTATTTAGCCTTCCTTCTTAACCAAAACCATGCAGAGAAATGCATATGGCTGTTACTATGAGTTATAAGGTTAACCCGAAAACTGCAACCTGACCTGCAAAAAGCATGACAGAGACTATTGATTACTTTAAAGACAATTTACCCTCAAGTAGACAAATACAATTTCACAGGTTGCTGAGATGAAGAGACAAAATGAAGCAGAAATCTTCAAGTCTAAATGTCAGTGTAAAAAGTGTTGATAATAGGATCCTGTTAATGCTTAAATGATATTGGTGATGAGTAATCTTGCAAAAGCATTGACAAACTTTATGTTAAAGTTGGTAAGAATTTAAGAAATAAAAAGTAGAGCTTTAACCACAAGCATTTGACTGGCAGTTTAATCCTGATGAAATGATTGCAAAGCTTTGCAATAAAAGTAGTCCGGTCATCAATTTTTCACAATGGCATGACAGATTTTTCTATGTTCAACGGGCTGCTTTGGAGCTGCTGTGAAATAGGAGAGTGACAGTAAATTATGGATGAGGAGGCAGAGAGATCTGAAAGAGAATACATAGACTAAGGCAAGGAAAGGTTCGTACTTTTCAAATAAATTTCCACGTATGAAAATAGAAAAATAGATTGTTTTCTATTTAGATTGTTTTGGTTATGTGTTAACTGACTTCAAACTAAATTCTTTTTGCAAGAATGGGACAAATATGTTCGATCATCTCCACTTTTTCCTCACTGTGCATAATTTTGGTGTGAATCTATATAGTTACTGAAACATGCTCTATATACTTGAAGTCCTGGGGTTTAACAATGATTTGACACGTTGCAATAGATTGAACAGTTTTGTTCAGTGCTTTTCTGAAAAGCACAATAAAATCAACTTATTTACTTCAATTGTGACATGTTTAAGCAACAATCTGCATGAAGGCATGAGAACTAATCACACAAGACCAAACCACACAAGTTCTGACAAATTTAGCACTGCTAGTGCAAGTTTTTATGTGAATCATTTTAATTGCATAAATTACAGTAGTACACTATTGATTTTAAGAGTTTAGTTTGATTGAACACAAAAATTTCTCATTAAAAGCTTTGTTGACAATTTAAGGAAAACATCCCCACCTGCTGGACTAAAGTTAAAAGTACATTCATTTGAGTGAATTTGAATGCTTAATTTAAAATAAAAAAATGTGCAAAAATATTTGAGTAAATGAAAGCAGAAAATGAAGGACAGATCTTACAGACGTAGAGGAAGTCAGATATGAGGTTTCAATTAATGTTGGTTAATCAATTAATGTTGATTAACACAGACCACTAGATTGCTCTGCTTTGTGTTCAACTTGACTCATTTATTTAATTTGATTAACAACAAGGTAGATCATTAAATATCTCATACTTGTCTGTCGGTATTCAGAGACGAACCAGTGGTGAAATACAACTAATGACTGTATTAATTACCAACCATTAATCATCTTTACTGCTTGACAGACCCTAAATTGGAAACTAATCAGTTTGTTTGTTTTTAAAGGGTGGGAAGAAACTGGAGCACAAGAAGACAGATATGAATTTTTCAAGTTTTAATGACAAAACTATTTTTGTATCACATTGTATCACATTATCACATTCTTTCTTATCTGTTTTAATCTTTTATTTTGAACTGTTGTAATTGTGTGTCCTGATGGGTGAATGGGAGCAACAGATGCCAAGACAATTTCCCTCGGGATTAATAAAGTATTTGTCTGTCTGTCATTTCAGATGTTTTTCTACTGTGCTGATCACCATCGATTGTACGCAGCCCTTTTGTAATTGTGTCTTAGTTTTGTTTCACTATTATTTGCATTTTAAGCAGGGACTATCCTGCAGACATAATTGTTTCCTCTGAATAAAATTCCAAATTATTATTATTAGCTAACCACACAACACTGGTCTTTTCATGTGGGTTTTAGATGTTTTATCAACAAATTTGTGGGTTCTCTACCAAGATATAGTCTTTCTAAAACTGTTTGAAGATAATATGCATACTCAGTTGTTTGGTTAGTCTAACTCAGCGGTCGGCAACCCGCGGCTCCGGAGCCTCATGCGGCTCTTTCATCCTTATAATGCGGCTCTGATTGGCTTGGGAAAATAAATTACTAAAAAAAATTTTTTTGTATTTAATTGAAGTGTGTTTTTTTTGTGTTAGTTTTTATATTATTTTAGTTCTAAATTTGAAGATTATTGTGATCTTGAAATATCACAAAGTATGCTCCGCTGCATACTTTGAAAGCCCAAGGCGATATAAGGATGACGGCTCACGGATTTTTCCCTTTTGTTTGCTGCATGCACAATTTAAATTCAGCTTTTTAATTTATTCAAAAGAGACATTCAGACATTATTATTTTTTCAAGAATTCAAAATGTGTTCATTACATCGGTAAAATTAAATTTTCTCCGTAGCACTTCATAAGACATAACCACACTATAGTTGTTTATACAAAGTGTAAAGGTAAGAAAAAGCAATATATACAGTGTTATCTTCATTTTAGATAAATGGATATAAGGATGACGCCTCATGGCATTTTTCTGCTTTCGTTTGCTACATGGACAATTTAAATTCAGCCTTTTAATTTATTTGAAAGAGACATTCATTGTTATTATTTTTCAAGAATTCAAAATGTTCAAAATGTGTTAATTAAATGAATACAATGTAATTTTCTCTGTAGCACGTGGATTTCATAAGAAACATGCTGCGGTAAAGTAGTAGAAGTTTTTTTTTTTTTTTCATTTTAGATGTGCGGCTCCCAGTGTTTTCTTTTCCGTGGAAAACGGGTTCAAATGGCTCTTTTGGTGTCAAAGGTTGCCGACCACTGGTCTAACTCCTTTCTAAAAATTAGTTTCTTTTTCTGAGGTACTGTAGTACACTGACAACCAGTTAGAAATTCTCTGCTAACAACTCAGTGAGACAATCTCCAACAATTTTCTGACTCTAAACAGGATGAAACTGCTTGAAAAATTAATATAAATGAATAAGGATTTGCATAAGATCAAAACTGTTAGAGTAAAAGTGCAAGAATATCTTTTTGGTACCAATCATATGAAATAGTCATTTTATTCATCTCCCAAGATTACTTGATTAATGTATCAGTTTTTACCTGTTTATATTCCTTTGTTTTTTCTGATACATGTATCAAAGTGCAGATTGGGGGTTCACAAACTTAAGGGCCCAGATTTCCGTCCTAGATTGTCCAGTCCAGTTGCATACCTTACTGAGACAACAAAGAGACATACTGTAGTATAGGTATGTGACAAAACCAAATTTTTGGTGGCCATAATTGGTCCGTACTCGTGTGCAGATCTTGCGCGCTACCTGTCTGGGTAGTCATAGATTCTGGGTTTTGGATTGGCTTTCAGCGGGGATTTCCAGGTGATTTCACGCTAGCAGAAAGAGGAAACCCTCTTTTTTCAGAGTCGTGTTGAATTTTTTCGATTCTCGCTTCATTTCTGCAGAGATCGCTAGATTTGTACATTTTACTCCAGTTCAACGGCATCAAAAACTACCATCTTGCGCATAGACATAATCCTAAAGTGAATAGACATTTAGAATAACATTTCATCTAAAAACTTAAGAAGTTTTATCGATATTGATGGTAGGGATCATCACTGTGTTTGTCACTCAATTCATTTTTGCTGTTCAAAATAGAAGAAAGTGGGCCGTGATTTTACTCTAACTCACCCTAACTCAATCATTAATTATGCTTAATTAAGGTATTTAAATTAAAGAATTGGTTAGAAAGAATCCCTGGGCTCTCACTCAGAGGTCGGGTGAGGAGCTCTGCCATTCGGGAGGTGCTCGGTGTCGAGCCGCTCCTCCTCCAGGTCGAGAGGAGCCAGATGGGGTGGTTCGGGCATCTGGTCAGGATGCCAGCTGAGCGCCTCGCGGGCGAGGTGTTTTGGGCACATCCCACCGGGAGGAGACCAAGGGGCAGACCCCGGACCTGCTGGAGAGACTATGTTTCACAGTTGGCCAGGGAGCGACTTGGGATCCTTCCGGGTGAGCTGGAGGATGCAGCCAGGGTGAGAGAGGCTTGGGCTGCCCGTTTGAGGCTGTTGCCCCCGCGACCTGACCCCGGAACAAGCAGGGGTTTGTTTTTTATTTATGACTTTTTCTTGATTTTTTTTGCACTAAAATTGTCATAACTTTGTTGTTTCTAAACCAGTTTTGACAAACTTGGTGTAGTTTTGTAGTTTATTTCAAGCTCTACCTGAATAACAAAAAATTTATGTCATTTTAAATAAGTTTTTTTTTTGGTCACATACCTACATAGTACTCCCCAGCGTGTCAAAGGTCTTCTTCGAGGCATCCTCTTAGTGGGCATACATGGAGCACCTCACCTTGGAGACATCCTAACAAACTTAGAGACATACAGTAGTCTGTACAGTTTGTCATGGGTGACTGCTTCCCACTCTGTCTCTAAGGCAGGGTGTGGAACTCTGGTCGTGGAGGGTCAGTTTGCTGAAGGTTGTATTTTTGCATCTACACACCTGATTCAGGTTATTGTCAATGTGCCAAATTTGATTGTTGATTTCACTTTATTTGCATCAGCTGTGTTGAACCAGGATCACAATGAAAAGAGTGAGGAGGACACTAAGGCCCTGTTCACACATAGCCGGGTATTTTTGAAAACACATATCAGCTGTCCTCCGTTTTAGGAAAACGCTCGCGTCCAGACGTAACCGTTTTCAAAATTTCCGCTTCTGAGTGCGGTTATAAGCATGCCAGACCACTAGTCGGCAGTATTTATCTAAGCGTAAGCTCTGAGCTAGAAAAGCTCATGTGATTAATAATCGCCAATTGCAATAATGCAATTGGCGATTATTAAGCATTTCTCCTCCTTTGCTCCTCGGCAAGAAGCAAGAGCAGTTGAGAGTGGACAAAAAGGCAAGAAAAGAGGGTCTGCAACAGGGTAAAAAGTAATGTCTGTTTCCGTGGATCCATGCTGCCCACTGTCTGCTTTTGTAAACAAGGACGCACACGAATGACGTATGTGCATTACTTGTCGCAGGTAGTGATGCTAAAAAACGCAAATCTCCGTTTTCGCACGTTCACACGCAAACGTAAAAACGGGGTTTTCCAAAATCTCCACTTTGGCCGGAGTTTAAAAAAAAAAAAACGCCGGTTTTGAGTGGGGAAAAAAAAAAAAAACCCAGTTATCGTGTGGACGGCAGGCCAAAACGGATAAAATATTTATGCGTTTTCAAAAATACCCGGCTACGTGTGTCCAGGTCCAGATCTTGACATCCCTGCTCTAAAAGAAAGTTCAGCCAAAATATGAAGAAAGGTAATTTCAGACAACAGTATTCATAAACTTGTCCTTCTGACCATGAATAAGGAGATGAATATAGGTACACATCGCTACAATCTGCCTCTCAACAAGTGCACTCCATCCATTCCTCCACTTTCAAACTAGGTAAGTCCTCCTCCTCCCCAACCAGGGGGAGGTTTTACACTTCCCACTCTCTTGTCCTTGTTTAACCTTAGTCAGAAAATGTCTGACTTTTCAATGGAATTCAGAACCAAGCATTAATCTTGGTCCTTGGGAATTAGAAAATCCGGACAAAGTAGTCTGATATGCCAATATCCTGATGAAATTACCCATGGGGACTCCATTGAGGACTTTCCCAACATTATGAAGACTTACAAGATGGATACCTATTAAACCCAGAGTGGAGGAGAATCATAACTGCTCAAGAAGACTGTTTCTAAAGTCCAACACATAAAATGAAATTAGTAATAACTACATCTAGTCTGAATTGCTCAACAATGTGCACCAGATGAGAATATGTTGAACAGTTAACAATGTAAATTTTCACCACCTAGTGAACCCATGATATAAGAAAGCTTTATGTCTGGAACAAGTGTATTAAAAACACCAAAATGCTCCCCAAATAAGTTAACAAGACATCTTTGAGGGGAACTTTAACTAGTCACATGAAGCTCAATGATTTGGACGTTATTGCCATGTGATAACCCACATTCCACCGTGCAGAGCCAACTGTCATGTGTTCCACCATGGCTGTTCCAGCTCTATACCACCAAGCAGCTATTCCACCAAGCTGCTGTTCCACCAAGCAGGTGTTCCAGCTCAACCCCACCCGACTCGACACCAGCTAGCAGCTGTTCGGAAGCTATTTGGAGCTCCCTCTTGAGCTGCTTGGAGCACTACCCGTCTTCAGTTGAGTATAAATAAAAATAATGTATCTGATATTGATATTAATCTGTTATTAATATTAATAAAATATAATGTATTTGTAGCTTGAAACAATCTAAAAATCAAGCAGCCAAAAGCTGTTTAAGATTTTCTATATTCGCTGCCAACACTTTGCTAAGGATGAACAAAAATCTGATCAATTTTTCATTGACGACATAAAATTCCTAGATGTATCCACACATTGGAACAAATCTCTAACTACACAGGAGACCAGTTGCTAGGCTGTTGAAGGAGAGATTACAACAGAAACAAATAGTGCTGAGTCACAAAAATCACAGTCATGGATTTAAAAACAGATCACTTCTGGCCTGGGACTTCTCTTTGGCCTGTTTCAAGTTAAGGATCTGACATGTTACAAGGAAAATAACACATACATAATGAGATCCCAAATACTTAAACCACATAAAAGATTATACATTTTAAAACCTACATCAAAGCAAATTAACAGTGATTAACAGTGTCATCAAACTGTATTAGAAAAGCATACATGTTTCATGTCTGTTTGAAAGATTGTAATTCCTACCTGCATTTCTCTTAGATTCTCTCCAGTTACAGATTGTTGAGTGGATCTGTTCCTGTAACTGATTTTAGCTATTCGGGATGTTAACGACATGGTTTCACAATAACAGTTACACACATTGAAATGTATTATTTTCAGCTCACAAAGCACACTTTTATATTGTCTGATCGCAAAATGAGCAGTAATTCAACTCAAGTTGAGATTCCCCAAAGAAAGGTTTGTTGCTACTAGTTTCCATAGTAATGGGACATGTGGAAAAAGAGGGCGGTTTATCTGTGAAGACAACTGAAAAATTATCACTGGAACTGAGCTAGAGATACATTTTTTTAGCATCTGCAAAGAATCTAGGAAAATTTATTCGGGTGAATAATGTAATTAAAATGTAATTTTGTTTGATTTTCTTCAAAATATGTTAAATTAAGTTATTGGGTTGCAACCGATAGAAAAATCCACCAGGTGTCAGCATTGAACTTTTATTCTTGAAGTTTCTTCCTCTGTGGGGTGAATTGGGTTAGGTTTGTGGGGCAAATGACCTCATCCTTTAGCATCATCTTCATCACAAGGAGATGAAGAGAGAATGAAATCACCCCTTTCTTTTACCCTTTATTTGATCCTTCTCATCAGTTCAGATGTGCTTACTTTACAAATTCAAATTGAGGAGAGGGGGTAGCCAACTTATCTCATGTTAAAGTGGTTTTCTTTAAGAGTTTAATACTTAGAATCAAATAAAAGTATGAAACACAGTAAAAATGAGAAAGTTGAATAAGTATGACATGCCGATCGTTGGGATTTTTGTTCAAACATCTGTATTTAGGATGTTAACACCCACGCTTTTTGCATCAGCACCGCAGTGAGAATTCCGCACAGGGTGGGGGTCCATGTGTCGCACAATGCACCAAACTCTCTCCTAAAACGGAATCCCAGGATATCCCTCCCTTAAATCGGAATAGCCCTCCTCTCTCGATCCTCTCCTTCCCTCATTATCACCCTCCTCCACTTCTTCCTCACGTCCCAACCCGTTAGCGCCGCCGATCGGTCGCCAGGATTTTCCCCCTTCTCGGCCAAAATGGAGGAGATCTGTCGCTTAATGAGGAGAGCAGAGATTATATGAGCGGATTTGCTCCAATGAAAGACTCCAGGATCTGTTTATAGAAAGCTACAAGAAGAATAACCCCCCCTTGAAGCACATCTAGCGCCGTTATCCAAAGCGACCGCAGCTATGAGCGCAGGAGAGGGGCTGGATGAGGCTGCGAAGGACGCAGCAGACATAGCGGCGTTTTTTAAATCCGGTAAGTCGGAGAAAAAGGGGCGAGTCTGCCTCAGGGAGAAGCTGTCGGTGGGGTCTCAGGTGGTCCTCTGCATTGTTACTAGATTGATCTATAAATCCATGAAAGGGATTCATATCAGATGCAGTCGCTTCTCTGCGTCAGAGAGGCTGAACGGATGATGCTGTGATTGTGTAGTTACCACATTGTAATTGTCATTTTAGCACGAACAACACCCACTAAATTTTGTGTCACGATTTGCAGTAAGAGACCCTATCTTGGGTTGGAATAAGCAAGCTGCTAGGTGTGGATGGATCCAGCTTGATCACACTCTTCTCTTGTGTTTGGATCTTACACAACCTTACATGATTCATCACGAATCATTTGACGTTGAATCAAAATGCCAGAAAAGAATCTCCACAAAATATGCATGATTGGTAATTAAAGTCTGTGTAAGATGGGTTGCACAGCATGCTTTAGGCCTCTCTGATATGATGGCATCATCAAAACAAATAGGCTAAGGATGGGCCTTCCTTCTCTCATCACTGCACCCTCAACCTCAGGTTTCATGGGTCCTAGTGGCTGCACTAATCTCTCATATGAGTCTCATATTATTCAAAAGAAATCACGTTTGCCTTGTTATATCACTAGTAGAACAAGTCATTATGCCAGGGGTGACAAGATCAAGCCCTGGAGGGCTGGTGTCCTCACTGTTTTCATTGTGTTCCTGGTTCAATACAACTGATGCACATAAAGTGAAATCAACAGTCAATAAAATTTGACACATTGGCTCAATAACCCGGATCAGGTGGAACACACGGAACACCTTCAGGACACAGGCTCTCCAGGACTGGAGTTTGACACCCCTGCCTGTAATTGAAAATAAACAAAGTGTTGTGATACACTCAATCAGAATAGCTACAAATTGATCATGCTATTATTTTTGTTTACTGTAATGCAAATTAAATTAAATTTCTTTTATCATTTATTTAAAAACATATCTGCATTTTGCATTTTTGATAAGTATTGTGTACGTGTTGCAAGAATTCCCTGCCAAACCAAAGTGTAAGAACAGTGAGTTAGGATGATACTTTCAAAGTCCAGTGCAGTGTCAGTACTTCCACACACCAAATGATGCAGCTGTCTTACTCTTTCAGCTGCTTCTCTCTTTTTGACACCTGGTGCCTTGAGGTCTGCTGCTTCTTATCAGCAAAATTACCCACATGCAGACATGCACACATACCTTTCTTTTGCATTTGCAAAAAAAACATTAAAGGATTACGAACTCTCTGAGAATAAGTAGTAATATTTTTAATGTGCCCACTTACTACTTTTTAGCAGGTTATAAATTACATACCTTCTCTGAGGAATTGCTGCTGCCAGTCAGACGGTTAGGAATGCTGTCAAAATAGATGATTTTCTAATGCTTTTTTACGGTCGGTTTGATGCTTGCCAATGCATTTTCCTGTATAGCTGCAATGTATCAGGCTGGAAAGTTGGCTTTGAGTGAAGTTAGGGTGCTTGAATGTTTATGTAGCAGCAAATGCAGTTCATACAGTATTCATGATGGAGACAGAAATAGGTTAGGGCCTCAGGAAACTTTTATAACAGACTATTAGGAGAAAGTGTGGAAAAATAAGTTGGTAGGAGAATTTTATAGAAAAAAAAATGCCACTGTTCAGTGAATGTGTCTGGAACTTCAGAAATTTAAAAGAGTTTTCACTCATTATCGGACGAAAATTTGGAGAGAAAAAACCTTAATCAAAAGCATTTTATCAGTCGTATTTTGCAGCAGTTCTCTGCATCTAATTGTCTCTCATTCAATTCAATCAGTGTGCCCAAGCTATCTAATTCTAAGCTTTAAAATATGCCTGTAGTGGGGGGTTAAAATATGGTAAACATGACTACTAAACAAGAATTATAGTGTAGGCTTACTTAGTTAAATACTTAAATAACTTTGGTTGTGCAACATAATTCATTAGATATAGCAGCGGGATCTATTATTTGAATTGTTAGTTTGAATTGTTAGTTTGATAGATTTGGCCCTTGAACATTTTTGATGTTCCCCTCTACTTGATTATTTTCAGAGAGCAGATGGTGCTCCATCTTCGAGTCCCACACGGTTGCTGTGGCTCATAGATCAGCTGCTGAGTCAGTCTCCCAGGTTGCTCATGCCATGACTTAAGAGCCTAATATTGAGTTTGCCTTAAATAATCCAAGATGAAACAGTAATTACAGGAGATAGCATGTGAATTTAAATATTTGGCCAAATGCAAATTTCCTGCAAATTTCCCCCAGATACAGTATATGGATAAGTACACATGATGATTATTATATTTATCTGTGGGCTTTGAAGACTCTTTTTTTTTAATTGATACAATGTTTTTCCTAGTTTTCTATGTTTAATTTGTTCAACGAACAAGTTCACCACAGACATCTGAAATAGTGTGATTTTTTTATTATTCACACCATTCTGTGAAACATACAGTATGCATGTTTATTTCTGTCTTGAGTTGCGACTTCATACATGAAACCATCCCACATGAATTTGATCACTGAAATTTTGTGTTTATAAGGTCTAGCGTTTGTCAGTTTTATCACTAGAAATAGTTAACAATCGTGCATTTACATTGATCGCTTATGATTTAATTACACTTGAGAAGATTGCATCTCTAGAGTCATTTTTGTCAGACATATTGGTACACTGTCGGGGAGCTTCCTGGCAAAACCAAAAGTGACAGATGCACAATATGATATTTTAGGTATTATAGTTTCTTGAGTGACATTTAACAAAGTTACCGGGCCTGTAATTGTGTTACTGTACGAACTGCGTTATGAAACTTAATTGTCATAAAAGCAACCAGATCCCCGCCTCACTTACATTAAATAACTGTCAAAATCACTTTCTTAAAATACACATTTCAAGTCATAGCTTTACATGGTTAAAATCCCATCACAAATGTCTGTCCAGGTTTTAGATTTACTCTAAAGATTTGTTGTTTTTCTCTGAATAAATTTGCCATATTTTATTTTCCAAGGCGCATGCACTCAAATAACCTTTTCATCCACAACTATGCATGTTTCCGAAACTGTTTGATAATGTATTATCTTTTAAATCAGAAGATTACGTGAAGCTAACCTGACTTCCATTGCATTTTACAAGATGACTTTAAAAATCCAAATCAAAACATGCTAAACTTTCTGTCTCTGATGGCACACAATTAAATAAAATCTGGTCTTGTAGTCTCAATTTATTATGTATTTTGGGGCTCTTCCACTGAATCTGAAATCAATATAGCAGTATCGATAAGGATAGTGCCAGTATTGACATTGCAGAGAGCCATTTCTTTCCATGCCCAGTACGAACCCTATGACCTGTGCTAGTTCAGAAGGGAATAAGAACCATAATCCCAGCTCATAATCCCAATTCCTCATGATCTTCTAACATAGTCATAATTGATGGACGCATTATGACCTAAGATCTATTTGCATGAATCTTACATAACTCACAAAACTAACAAATTTCAACTGTCTGATACAATGAAGCAATGGATGCATGAGAGAGAAAAAGAGAGAAATCTAGTTTAAAATGAGACATATGCAACATTTAACAGTTACTACAAGCAAAGGATAGGCGCAAAAAGTGAGATTTGGAAAGTGATGTGACATACTCACAGGGACAAACAAGCCTTCATTCAGCAAATTATAGATCTGGGCTTAGGGTGGAGCACACTGTGAAAAATGTAGGCTACTGAGTTCTTCATGAGACTGAATCCTTATGGTCCAGGAGCAGCTTAATTGGTAGTTGGTCAGAGTTAAAGGGCCGTACGCTCAGACTGCAGTTGTCTGAACTGAATTGCATGGACTCACTTTAGTCATTTTTTTCAAAACAAGTTGAAGATACACAGTATGCTGAGTTGTTTTGAACTTGTAGTAGATTATTTTGTATGAGATTAACAAATGTTTGAGATTGGATTGCTGACTGTATGGAATAGCTACTGTCAGTTATTCAATTTTTTCAAGGGCAAAACATTTGGTCTCAGGAAAATTGGGCTTTCTACTAATTATATTTTTGTGTTTAATCTTGTTAAACAAGGTTAAGAAAAAAAAAGTTTGAGTCCCTTTACCGTCATTTTTCAGAAGGTGAGAGTCGACCATGTATTTGTTGCAAATACCCACTCCTGAACAATTACCAGAAATCTACCTCTGTTGCCTAAGTTTTGCACCGGTATCAGATCATGTATTGCATGTATTGCATGTGAAATTCCTTAATATTCTGTAACAAAAGTAATACACCTGCTGTGCTGTTTAAAAAAGTGGGTATACCTGTATAAAAAATGGTGGTCCAACATCGATTACAACTTGCTTTGTGTGTAATGTTTTAAATTTTTTAGAATTTTTTAAATAATTTTTTTTAAAAGTTAATTTCCTTGACTACTGTTTGAGGCAGCCACAGAGGGCATCACCAATAATGTACCATTGCATGACTACTAAGGAAGGAACTAAAGGGAATTTCATCTTTTTTCTTTCTACACATCATCAATATTTACATCTAACTGTTCACTTTTATGTTGATTGTATAACTGGTACTGACTTTACAGATGTTATTTTTTCACCATATCTTCAAAAGTATACATGTTTCTTTTCTTGGAAAAAAATGTGTGTCTGTATGTACATGTGCACACACACACACACACACACACACACACACACACACACACACACACACACACACACACACACACAGATTTGTACGTATATATTTTTTTCTATAGTGAAATTCTGAACTTCAAAATCACTGCTAAATAGCTAACCAAACCCCAGCATTAACATGCATCGTTGTCTTTTCAAACTGTCTTAGGCATCTCAAGCACAGAGCAAATAGATGTTTAGTATTGGTTCAAAGCTTCGAGTCGATCATCAGGAATTTCAATAAGTTGGTGGTGGCATGTTTGTTGGGTACCAGGCATAACTTCTTTACCTCGCACATATAGACATGATACAGGCACATGCAGAGAGCTATAAATCACTAATTCCCACCCAAGTTGCCTGAGGCTTGGGAAGCATGAAGACATGAGGGGGTGGAATTGATGAAGGAGTGATGGAGGCATAGGAGGATTGCGGGTCATAAAAATAGGCTGTGGGCTGGTCTGTGTGTCTCCTGCAAATCCCCCATCTGATAAGAAAGAATACTCTATCAGTCAACAGCAGGCACCCACCCAGACTATCTTCTCATCCCTTTCATTCCCCTCTCTACTTCTTTACCTCAAATTCCTCCCATCATTGCCTTGTGCTTGACTTCTGCTAAGGGTTGTCATATATCCCAACATGATTGTGTATAGTCACATCAGATCTGTTTATTCCACAATCTTACATCTTACTTTTCTCAAATGCCATAGATACAACATCTCTGATGCTGTTATTATGTAAAAATGATCTTAGAGGCTCCGAGATTGGCCTCCCACAACGCAGATTGTTTTTTTGCCACCATATTTTGTCAAGTATTGTAGACTAAATACAACGTGGTTTAAAAAAAAGTAGGAACAGATAATAACTTTAAAAATGTCAAAGATTGCCATGGGGTATTCAATAAGTCTCAGCTTCAAGAAGATTTCAATGAGGATTGGGATAAGTCAGCAATTCAGTTGAAGTGGGCGATTAAATTTGGTTTCCCTTGTCATTCTAAAATATCTGGTATATTTCTTCTACTTTTCTTAACCTAAGAAGTGCTGGATGTAGCATCAGAACCCACAACTCTCCATCAATGCTCTGAGACATTTTCTTAGAGACTTTGATGAAAACAGTGAAACACTGTGAGGCCATATTTGCACCATGCTTTTTAAAAACACATTTTTTAAAAGCTTTTTCTGTAAGACAGATGCTTTGCCACAATGGAGCATGAAGAGATGTCTTTTTTTCTTTACATAGATTTTTGTAGTAGTAACTGTAACACTGACAACAAGTGGAACAAATTGAAAGCACATATTGAATACTCACCAAATGTCAAAACCTGAATCAGTATTAAGAATACTTGTTACAAATGCAATTTTCTTTACATAGCTATATTTTAAACTTTCCTAATTTCAATTCGACATTGTCTGGCTTTTTATAACTTGAACTGTTGGCTGCTACATTCACAATTATTTGAAATCACAATTGCATCACACAAAGTTACACACACGCACACCTTCTTGTTATCTGCAACGTCACACCATGTACACACACTCTGTCTCCCCATGCAGTAATCTGCTTCAGCAAGTCAAGTAGAGGCCCAACTTCCCTCTGTAAAAGAAGAAACAAAATGAGGCGGAACAGGGACTTAGATTTGGTTAAATCAAAGCACAGTTTGCGGTGTGTTTGTACACATGTGTGAGCAGCCTGAGACGGCTTGTCTTCTGTTAACAGCTGTGTGCAGTCTGCCCAACATGAAGCATGTAGTTGCTCTTTTTCTCTGTCCCTCGCACACATGCACACACACGCGCACACACACACACACACACACACACACACACACACACACACACACACACTCAGAGTCACTGCATCATTCCCTTATGCTTTGATCTGGGTCGCATGGGCAGTCCTCCTCCGCCTCCTTCTGTCTTAGCCTTGCCCTCTCTGGCTGTGGATGAAATAGGGCAAAGATCAAACCTAAAATCTCATCCACCCAGAGGGCATAACAGAAGTACTGACTGTTAGTAAATTGCCGTTTCCAATCAGAAGAAGAATGTTTGCTAGGCTAACGCTAGTTTCTGAGTCAGTTACAGAAAATGATCAAATTTGAGCACCTACTCAAATGTATTGCAAAAGCTTAATTTGTCTTTTTCTGAAGTTCTAAAATTCTTGCAGAATTCTGGTTTAAATTAGCATCTGAAAAACCCCTCACTGTATAAAATGAAGCATACAGTGTGTGAGCAGGTGCTTACTGTAATCCTTGCTAGGCGACAGCATATGCCAGGCTGTTCTTTCAGAAAGGCGGCCAGGAGAAGTCAGACTGGCAAACTAAGCTGACCCCATCCTACTGTCCCCTCCTTTCTGTTATCTTATGCCACAATAATGACCTACACAAGCAACACAGAAAGACTTCCTTTTGCATATATGACACACGTCAATCCATGTGTATGTTTGGTAAAATACTGTATTTTCCTCATTTAGACAGAGATTGAGAAAAAATTTAAGTTAAGAACACATTCATTTTAATGATGTTTTGTAAAGAATATGCTTTATTTGAAAAGTGTGTATCAATATTCCTCATTGGATCAAATGTGTGAAGATTTCTAGCCTATCGTTAAATGGTTCACTGAGCAAATCTACTTGGTTGTTGAAAAGGAACTCTTTCTTAACCAATATGATAAAAAAAAAGAGCTAACTGTTCAAAGGAAAGTAAAAGCAGATTCAGAGGAAAGGATCGTTTTGCTTGATCTAAAGAATGGAGACGTAATGACAGCTTATGCTGCAGCTCATACAGTTTTATTGGCGCATTCATATGCATGCAAGTACACATACACAGTCTGAGTGCTTTTGCATCTGTGTGCAACATGTCTGATGGGGGATAATCTCAGGGAGGAACAGTTTAGATATTCAGATCAAAGAATTGCTCCACAATGGTCCACATACTGTACTCTCTCATTTGTGCTCTGTAATTCCACTGTCTTAGTCTCTGACACTAAATTGTTTTGAAGGTAATGCTACCACTTCACATGACTGCTCTTTTAATCTCTATTTACTTAATAAAAACTACTGTTTCTCATTATAAATTGTGCTGTTTTTCTTTTAGATTGCTCTCTTCCTAAATGTGAATCCAAACTAGATGGACCTCCTCAAACCTCAGGTAAGTCTAAATAACAGGAACCAATTGGGAATTTTGCTACATATGCCCATAGCCCACTTGTTTCTTTGAAACTACTGTTTTAGTGTTCCTTGCCTGTGCTTAATGCATTTTATATTCAGTAAAGTCTTTGTATTTCTGAAAGTTATTAGTTTCAGTAGAAAAGTACCCTCCACTTCACCTTGAATCAGAATGGGGCTGTATGAATGTATTTATACAAATTAAGTCCTAAATTCTTTAAACATGGAGATCAACAAGTTGCAATACTTACTCCAGGTAAAATGTTGTGCTCCATCAAAGCCTTACATAGTTGAATCCCATTAGACTCAAGCTCTTCTGTGGAATCAGCTAGCAACCATGACCTTGTGAGATCTCATCCCCTAATACCCGCAGGACATATATACTAAAAATATACCAAGTCAGTCTCTCATGGGTGACTTGTTTGTGAGTATGAACAGGGCAGTTAAGTGCCACATATTAGGGTAGCTGGATAGATCATCCCAAATAAATGAATCATGATTACCAGGGTTTAGAGTGTGAATCTTTGATGCT
This sequence comes from Neostethus bicornis, assembly GCA_902685375.1. Lineage (NCBI taxonomy): Eukaryota > Metazoa > Chordata > Actinopteri > Atheriniformes > Phallostethidae > Neostethus > Neostethus bicornis. The sequence goes on from LR738541.1 coordinate 29,395,522, forward strand.
TTCTCTTGGGAATATGATTTAGATAAATACGATGGGTCTAATCCATGTTAGGATAGCTGACCTAGGGTGGCAGAAATGCAACTGAGTTGTCATGTGGAGTGTACACAAACAGCTAGATTTGCAGCATTAGACCACACCAAAATGAAAGTATCATTATCAGTAAATGGCGTTTCATTAAGCTCTAAGAGACTGTGTCAACCTAACATTTTCCAAATGGGTCAAATAGGGATGAAAAGAAGACTGCACTCTATTGCCAGCTTAGTCTACAATTCCATGTTGCCATAATATGGTGGGTGATGTAAAATGATTGGAACATGCCAGCTAAATCTTGAGTAAAGGGCTTTGGCTGATAGACAAACATTTTATTCCTAAGGCTGGATCATACAAGCTAGGGCTGTGTTGGTGTCTTTGAAGGTTTCTGTGGAAATGAGGCAGAAAATTATGACCTGCTCACACACATCAGTGGTAATCAGGTTGTGCAAGGCCTTTCATGGATGATTGTTAATTGTTTCAATTCATTTGTAGTAAAGAGCCAACCTGCTCTCAATGACGTGCTAATTTGACTAACTGTCTCAAGTAGCCTGTAGATGTAAAATTGCAAATGCCCTGCAACCTATTGTCGTAGAATTGAAGTTGTTCTAACTAGGCTTAGACTTGGGCACTGCGCCCTGGCGGAGGGTTTGAAATTGGTCGGCAAACACCCTAGTGGGCTTTGTGAGTGTGGAAACGCTGAATCGGTTGCTCATGTGATGTTGACATGCAGCAAATGCAGCAAATACAGTCGCGAAAGAAGACATCTTTTTGTTCAATTGGCAGACACAGGGTTAGCCGTTTTTTCGCTCAGGTCGATGTTGTTTTCGTTGGAAGGGCAAGTTGGAGAAGCCGTGCTTTTTTATCTGCGCCGCACTGGCCTTTTTTCAAGAATCTAACACAGTTGGATTCTTGAAAATCTAACTGTGGATTTTCTGGAGGCTGGGTGTGGATTGGTCTACCGGTGGAGGGCAGCATTGCGCACTCGAGCGTATAGCCTGCCGGAAACGACTTGAAGAAGAAGAAGAAGAAAAATTGAGTCATGTAACCTTGTGACAACAGTATTTCTCTTTCTCTGTCGCTCTAACCCACATTCTTTCTCTATTATGCAGTCTCCGTATATTTGTCATCATAAGTGAATGAAGGACATGTTACTTTTTAAAGTAAAATGAACACTTCAATGTCTTCCAAAGTTTCTTTTTCTTCTTTCGGCATTTCCGTTCAGGGCTCGCCACAGTGAGTCAGTTTGCCTCCCAAAACAAACATTTCTAAACTTTACTAAAGTATGTTAGCTGAACTTTTGAAAATTAAATGATAGTTTTGCATCTAATTTGCAAATCTCTTTGCTCAGATTCAATCTAAATTAAACAAATATTGTATATGATTTTATCTCTCTTTCATACCTATTGTCTCTCTTCCTCAGATAGACCTTCCTTCCCACTTGTCTTTACCGTACAGTTTTGTACATTTAAATACTATATCTTTTGTTTCATCTTCTGAACCACTTATCCCTAACAGGGTCGAGGAGGTGGGGGGTGATTGGCGAGGGTGCCAGAGCGTATCCTGGCTGACTTAAGGCAATAGGTAGGGTACACCCCTATTAGTTTGCCAGTCTATCGCAGGACCACACACACTGGCAACCATCAACACATTCCGAGGGGGTTGGCAATTTTATAGTGGCCCATCAACCTAACGTGCATGTTTTAGGAGAGTAGGCGGAACCCAGAGTAAACCCACACATACAAAGGAAGAATATGCAAACTCCACACAGAAAGACCAGTGTTCCAAGCCAGGTCCCACCCGGGAACTGCCCTCTTTTTTTATCTAACAGATCAATCTTATATAGATGAATCTTGTGCCCTGAGAAAACATAAAGATTTAAAGATCTCTTTTTAGTCTTTGGATTACATTGTTGTCCTACTTTACATTACATTGTGTCTACATTTTAAATTTTATTGAGTTGATTTCTTGTTGATTGTATGTTAATATAACTTGAGAAAAAAAGAATAAAAAAAAAAGTTGTCACAGTTATGAAAGAATTTAAAGAAATTAGGAATAATGGCTAAAAAGGCAAAGCGTTATATAAAACACTCTTGGCTTGTATGGATGGATCAACAGACTGAGCGTGCCCAGAATAAATGGTTGGACTGTTCCCCAAATACGCTCAATCTCTCATTCCAAAATAATCTGCAATAGGAGCCAACTGGCTGTTAGGTCTGGATAATTCTGATGTCCTGCTTCACTAATGAGATCTAACATAGATAGTGAGGTGAATTAGTTGAAAATAAATTGCTCCACTGGTTGATACAACCCCCCCTCCTTTTCTTTCCAGTCTCCTCCTCTGCTCTTCTTCTTCTCCACTCTCCTGACCTTCTCCATATGTTTCTGTTAACTTTAATTCAGCTGTGAGCTCTGTCTCCCATACTGAGGTCACTGTGTGGTTGCTATTGAACTTGGTTCTGAATGCTAACCATGTGCATTGTGGGTAGGCAAATAGCCAGGCATGCTCCCTCAGTCATGAAAACACACATACAATTGCAAGCAATGAAGGAAGTGGTTTTCTCTGTAGTTCATTGGCTTTTTTTATCTGCCCCTACAGACGCTGGGATCACGAATACTAAACCTTATTGTGCATGTCAGAATGCATAAAAATGCAGTCCAGAACGGGTTTAATTTTTTTGTTGTCTGTAGAATCTCATGTTGGGTAAAATTACACAAAATTAGTTACATCTTACCATGAGAGACCATGGGTTCTTACCCGGAAAAGGGTGGAATGTCCCCTGCAGGTCATGGATTGGGTCCTGTCCCAAGTGGAGGAGTTTAAGTATCTCAGGGTCTTGTTCACAAGGGGGGAAGGATGGAGCGGGAGATCGACAGACGGATCAGTGTGGAGTACACAGAGTCAAGAACCTGCATCGGTCTGACATGGCAAAGAAAGAGTTGAGCCATAAAGCAAACCTCTTGATCTACCAATTGATCTACGTTCCTACACTCACCTATGGTCATCAGCTGTGGTTGGGGGCCGAAAGAACGAGATCGTGGATAAAGTGGCCAAAATAAGCTTCCTACGCAAGGTGGCTGAACTCTCACTAAGGGATAGACTGAGGAGCTTTACCATCGGGAGTAGCTCGGGGTAGAGCTGTTGCTCCTCTGGGTCGATAGAAGCTAGATGGGGTGGTTCGGACATCTGGTTACGAATCCTCCCGATCGCCTCACTGGTGAGGTGTTTTGGGGAGACAAAGAGGTAGACCCCTGACTCGCTGAAGAGACTATGTCTCACAGCTGGCTGGGGAATGCAGCCGGGGTGAGAGGGCTTCTCATCTGAGGCTGTTGCCCCCGCGACATGGCCCTGGATAAGTGGAAGACAACGTAACGAAACAAAGTAAGATGCTGATATGAAAGAAATTTTTGTATCAATCAGAGCTGAGTAAATAAAGGTTATCATTTAATGAATGAACTTGGGAAATAATATTATGATAAAAATCTTGTATGCAGGAGTTTTTAATGTCCTTACGACTGCTCGCGATACCATGGCTTAGCTATGTTTTATTCTAACGCTAAACCTTTTCTGAGGATCAAATTAGCTTAACTTTAGAGAAATGCACACAATGCAAAGCCCTCCCATTCACTTTGTGATAAAAGCAGTGTATGGGTTCTATTAAACTTCCAACTCAGAGTAGAAAAGGCTAACATGGTTGTTTGTGACGAATATAAGATTTTCTAAAAGACAAACAGATTATTTTGTTCTATAGAATAGAGATTTTCTCTTGTAAAAGTTGTAACAACTGATTCAAGCACAATTTTGTCAAAAAATTATATTACATTTTTCCATTTTTATTTGGCAAAATAAAAAAACAGATTGCAATAGACACAAAAAGCGAAATCTCCATGACAATCTCAATCAAGTTAAATAAAATAATAAATAAATGAATTACTCTATTCATCCCTCACCAGGGAAATTTGTGTGCTGCACTCCTTACACCGCAGCAAGCTGCCCTTCGATGGCACCAATGGTGGGAGAAGCAGGGGTTAGGTGTCTTCTCCAAGGACCCTAGACATACTCTCTGTGGGACACGAACTCGCGACCTTCCGGTCCGCGCGCAAATGCTCTAACCACTGAGCTGCCGTCTCCTTAAATCAAATTAAATTAGATCCTTGTTTCAATAATTGGTTCTTTATTTCTAATACACATATTTAGAGCTCCACCATAGACTGGTGACCGGTTCAGGGTGGACACTGCTTCTCGACTGAAATCAGCCGCGATTGGCTCCGGCACCCAGGTACTCTGTTAGGGACAAATGGTTTAAATGACAAAACACATATTTAAAATATAAAGTCTTCTAAATTTCCTATGTTCACTTTCACAAAAATACCTGAAGTTTAGTGCACCTTGCTTTTTCTTACTGCAAATTTCTCTGATTCCCAATGGCCCATGTGTTTAAAACATCTGGTTGTATATCATTTCATAAATCCATAGTTCAAAATCTATACAACAGTTACAGCTTAACTGTCTGCCTTTTCCTTGTGGCATTTAAACAAATACTCCTGATTTTTAAATACTTTGGCATCTGCTTATGTATGGACTCTCGTTTTCTCTGCAATAAGTGTAATAGGTCTCATTCTGTCAACATCTTAACTCCTCTGTGGTTTCCGTTTATTTTCCATTCTTCTGAGATTCAGTCTACCCAATAAGAGTTATAATGGCTTGCTGATGTCATACGAGCAAAGGTGAGCAGAGCTGTGTAATTTATTGTGAAGTACCTCATCCCCCCGCCCTTCCAACCCTTATATCAGTCCTATTTCCCACAGCATCATCATCATCTTTGTCCTTTCTCTCAGACCTTGGTCTTTTTCTGGAGATCATTGAGGCATAGTAAAGCAAGGTTCCGCTTTATCATCCCTCCAATCGCCATCAACCTCTCCCACATCCATTAGCCAATGGCTCTTAGTGCATAGCAGATGGGGGAGGGGCTGAAGATGAAGGGTGGGCGGGGGCTGTTGTGTGTACGTGTGCTCGCTGGTTGCTCCTTGACTGGAGGAAAATAAAGGATGCTTGGCTGCCCAGTTCTGGATGCACTCTCAGGTTTGTGATGCCCGCACTGCATGATTAAACGCTCATTTAAACCAGAATAATCTGATTCTTCTTTATTCATTCATGAGAGGGGTAACTAGATTATTGAAGATTGATGTTATCTGTAGAAATGCAAAGGCAGCATTGGTGATCCAGATCATTTTGTATTGTAACTGCTGGAGATGATAGTTTAATCCTGAGCAGTGAAGAGGTTCAGATGAACCACAGATCATGATCAGAAATGCTTGTACATTGACAAAACTTAATTTTGTGTGTCTTAGATTTGTCTTGTGTTTTAATTAATACAAACGGAGGATAAACAAAGAAAAGGAAGCGAAATAGCCTGCTCTTGAAACATATTGGCATTTTTTTTCCTATGGGAGTTTATATGTTTTGTATAGTAAAAAGTCCAGATATATGGATGGCTTCCTTCCTTCCTATGCTGTTGTGTTACTATTTGTTTGAGTGAAGAGACCGTTGAGACATGCTGAAGGCATGTCCACCCAGATCCTGTCATATTCCTCTTATGAGGATGGCAAGTTTCTTTTTTCTTTTAAGGCTATGAATGAATAAATCAGAAAAAATGAGGGCAGAAACTCCAATTAAGTCTATTTGTGTCAGTTTTGGGCTGTTACAATTTTAAAGATAATACTAAAGTATTTTACTCACCTCAAGCATCGAGCTCTACTTTCTTCATATGAATTAATATCATATATTTGCTAGCGAGTTGCATGCTGGCGCTGTGGTTAGCACAGTGGCCTCACAGGAAAAAGGTCAGGGTTCCAATCCCGGGTGGGACGAGGCCTGAGTTGCTGGTCTTTCTATGTAGAGTTTGCATGCTCTCCCTGTGTTGGTGTCCTCCTGGTACTCCAGTTTCCTCCCACCCTCTAAAAACATGCATATTAGATTGATTGGCTGCTATGAAATTGCCCCTAGTAATGAGTGTGTGTGGATGGTTGTAGATGTGTGTGGCCCCACAGAAGACTGGTTATCTGTTTGGGGTGTACCCTGCCTCAAGATCTGAAATTAGTTGGGATAGGTTCCAGTACTCGTCGTGACCCCATTAGGAATAGGCAGGTCAGAAAACAAAACAAAATATATGTTAGCTCAACTATTCCCCTTAACTATCCCCTTTATCCACCCCCCAAAAAAACACAATTAAAAGAGTTAAAATGTAAATACAAACTAAAAGTAATACAAGTAGAAACAAAAAGTTGATGCACAAGCAGTTTCATTTCCCGCTGTGTGGCTTGTCCTATGTTTAAAAAGGATTGTCTCGAAAGGTGAAGGTTTTGCTGGACACCACACAAGCATCAGCTCGCTGAACAATCCTAAATTATTTATTTTCAATTTAGCTGTGACTTCCAAGCAGCATGGCAGTTGCGGTATCAGCAACAGGAACAACAGTGGTAGTTGCAGCATACACTTGAGTAGTATGTGTATATAGTATACACATATACGTGTATGCATGTGTGTTTGTGTTCCAAAGTATTATGAGAATGGATATTAAGTGTCAGCAAGACTGTTGTTTTGTTTCTCTGGATTGTGCGTCAGAGTTTTTAGATTCCGAAAATCAAATTTGTGTGCTTATCAGTTTGTCAGTTGAGCTCAATTAAAAGAACAACTCCAGAAAGCTGTTCCAGATTATTTAGCAGATCAATGTTTCCAACATCCTGTGAAAGGGCAATTATTTTCCAGCTTGAAAGCAGGAAATTGGTGGATAACAACATACAATTTTTCACAGTAACATAAATGTTTAAAGATATTGTGTCTGATCCAGAGCCCACACTATGTTGTGCAAATAAAGACATTATGAGGACACATAATGCCAGACAAATATGCATGTTTAAGAGAGCAGCTGCTAAAATGGCATTACAAAGCATCGAACTGGAATTGCTTGCAACATCAAAATACAAAATCCCCAGAGGCTTGCAATTCTATAAACCTTCTACTGAAAAATTGCATATTCATACTAATTTGAAACCAAAGTGTATATAGATAGATAGATATGCTATAGCTATCAATTTCCAAAAAGATATGCAAATATACATAGATAAATGAATGTACAAAGAGAGATAAAAAAATATTCAGCAGCTCTGTGTGAATGCTTCATACATTGCTTCAAACATCATCCTACTTCAAACAGCACATAAAAATTTCAATTAGTTTAAAAAACACTTATTTATTATTTTAAATTTCTGGAGCTTGGCAATTTGCATGAGATGAATGCAGAAGAAAATGCTCTTCTTCTGTTTTATGCCCTTGCTCGTCCTTACATGGATAGTGAAAAGCTTTTTATTCGTGCAGTAAAGTTTTGTGACATGTTCAAGCTGCTTGTGAAAATGTTTTTTTCTGCAACTGAATAGTTGGTATAAAATGCCCAAAGAACTTGGGAATATTTCCTTTTTTGGCTTGTTATTATAAGCAAAACTATTTGATTAAGATGTAAAAAAAATATATGTTATGATAGCTTTAGTAAAATGCATAATTCTGACAGAAAAGATTCAGCAGAGTCTTGTGTTTTTCCCACATTATTTTTCTTCCCAAGCATGTCACATTCTTTTCTAGATGAAAATACCCAGTCTGTTATGAGGGATGTCCAGAAAAAAAGCTTTTTAACCATAGTCTGAGCAAACAAAACTGACCCAATCTGCCAGGCTCACCACCAGACATGTTTCTATTAATGTTTTATTGTAATTTAGATGCCAATTTAAATTATTTTTATAGTATATGATATTCAATTTGAAATCAAAAGAATTGCAAGATTAGTTATTAAAATGCAATGCAATTTCAACACACATTAAAATTGAATTTAACTTGTTGATATCTTTAGTGATCTCCCTACAATCATGTGGAACTTTGGTGGAAAATGTATGTAGTGACCTCTACTGTTTAGAAAAAGAGTACACAAATTTTTAGGATATTGTTTATTCTTCTTCAATATGTTGTATTGAATTTGTTATACATGTTTTAATAATTTGCTATTTGGCAACGTTCTCACAGTGAGAAATAACTGATATACAAAAACCTGCATAAAAAACATTTGGTCTCTGACTTTTTTCGAGCTCGGTTTAGATACAGTAATGTGTTGTTTGGATATGATTAAAGAAGAAAAAATATAACACAAGTCTTTCTATTTTTGATCTGCAATGCTCTAAAAGCCTAACTGGAACTCGTAAATAACAAATACTATGATTTTTGAAGGTTAGTCTTTTTTCTTCTGATCCTCCTTGTTCTTTTTTCCTCCTGAGGAATGGTTTGAAACCTAGACACCCAGGAGCCTAAACATAAAAATATATAATAAGCGGATGAGATTAGATTTGGAACAGTTCGGCAGTCTAATTCAGTGTGAAATATATCTGTGTTATAATATATTTGTGGTTGTAAATCCACTGTCAACTTGTAATCATCTATCTATCTGTGCAGCAAATGCACTTTGGTATTATGTGAAAACAAACAGGAAAAAAATTATTTTTTTTATTTCCATGCAAATAAGCTTTAGCTTTTGTTTACATAGTCACTTATCCCATTGATCCCTGCTCCTCTGTTGGAGTGTTTTTGCATGGATGCATTTGATTAGCCATGAATAGATGTCAGATGTTCTACCAGATAGTTTGTGGCTTCTTGTTTTTATGAATTGTTTTTTTTCCTAAGGTTGTAATAACAGTGGACAGCAGTGGTACATCCACTGGCTGGGTCTAACATGGAGATTAGGTATGGAACCACAGTTTGTGGATCTCCATTCTTTCCTTTGTACACAATGGGACATTGCTCTTTGTTGAGGATAAGTCTAGTGAAAATCTATTCACTGTATGGAGTAACAGCGAGAAGGGCTCAAAGTGTCAACAAGGAAAGAGAGAAAAAGGAAGTGGGAGGGGGCGGAAAAAAATATAAAGCTCATGAGTGGAGGACGTGCTGGAAAGAAGAATAAGAAGGGAATTTCAAGATAACAGAAAATCCGACTGGTGACTTGATAACCTATACTAGTCACTATTGACTCTTGCACCACAAAGTGGTCAAAGCAGTAGAGATGATGGATGCACAAAAAACAGAAAATACGAACTCAAATCAGAAGAAAAGGAGAAAATTATGAAAGTTTTTTTTTTTGGGTTACACAGATATGAATTAAAACATTAGGAAAAATTTGTGTTAAAGACCAAAAGTTAGTTCTGGTTTTTGTGACATAAAACCTGCACAAGTTTTTAAGGCAAGACTTACAACCCTTCTGCTAAAACTTTTAGAATAGATCCTCTTTGTCTATCTATTCATTGTAACTATTGATTAATTTTTAGATGTGTGTGTATTAATTATTAGAAACTGCTCATAGAGTCGAACATTGATTTGTCTGTTGAGATCCAGATGCCATGAAGAAAGTATTTGGTGTGGACGTTTGTTCATTAAATCAATCAAGCATATGATTTGTTTTTTCCCCAAAAAAGTTTTATGTAATTCATTAACATGCACACATTTTTTTTTTTTTTGGGTTTTTTTTTTTTTTTTTTTGATTATGTGGTCCTAATTGCATGGTTTTGTGGAATATATCACTTATAGGGTAATTCCCATTGCAAAACTGTACAGTAGTGGTGTTTTTGTTTGTATGACCAAATTTGAAAAGGCCAATAGACCACATGGTTAAATGCACATCTGTCTTGTTGCCACTTATTTTTCCTATGTCTTACATCATCTGTTGGTTCCATCTGCTTTGAGCCACAACTACCTACTGAATGACAGACATCTGACACAGCGCGGTCTCGTTTTCTCTTCTTTCTATTGCCTTTTCGGTCCGCTTTTCTCCCAGGGCACTGGACTGCTAAAGTTCCGCCTCTTCTCCTCTACCAGTGAATTGCTATTTGGTCTGCTGTGGTTTATTGGATTGGTTTTATGCACCAAGACAATGGGCTGGTTTGGTCAGAGTGAGCAGATGAATAGCATTGCTCGATCCGTACAAAGGGGTCTGTCTGCTCCATTAATGTGTTGAAGCAACTGAACTGGCTGCCCATTGAGTTTGTGCTGTACACTGTTGTGGGTTGACACATCCTTATGGATGCTCAGAACTGAAAAGAACTTTTCTTCTTCGTCAGAACTGCAGTCCATCACACATTCATCATAGTTGTAGAGATGTGTAAAGTGTAACAGTTGCTGAAAAGCTTATTGTGATTGGAAAAGATGACACTAATGAAGTCCTTTCTTTCTTCCTTTGAGTTAAATAAGAATTGAAGTCAGAAGTAAAACTTTCTCTCGTTTACATTAACACGTTCTTTTTTCTAGTCTTTGCTATTACTTATCTTTTTCACAAAGTCATTAGACTGTTTTTTGAGTAGAGTTTGTCAAAAACGTGTTTATTTCCACACTTCTACACATTTGACCTGTTGCACACCCAGACATCTGTTCATACACGCTTGTTTCATTTGTCCCTGACACCACCCCCACCTCACTTTCTGGGAGGTGACAATCCTTCTAAGTTATTTATTCCAACAGGATCAGGATCAGATATGTATGACCTAGCCAGCATCCCACTCATAAGACACTTTCCACTCAGAGAGACAAGACATGGTCAGCTTCCAAGTTAAAATATGAAGACTACCACCAAAAAACAGAGTGCAAAAATAGAGTTAGTACTGTACTGAAAAATCCGGAATAATCACCATTTTCAAAAGCTTTTGAATTCTTGCGATTACTCAACATGGCTGCATTGAGCATGCTATTTCGTTTGCACTACATGGGATTTTTAAGGAGCTGGAAAGGCCAACCAATTGCAGAACCAACTAAGAGAATTGGTAGGTAAATTGCAAATGTCATTAGAAAGGTGGTTAAAATTTAAATGTGTTCAATAAGAATTTATGTGAAGTTTTTATATGCTCATGTAACTGTAAATACATGTTGACATCATACATGACAACTTGTTCTTGACTTTCAACGCTTTAGCTTCTCAACATTTAAAAGAAAATGCATTTTCAGACCCATTTGTCAGAAATTAGACCACTTATTTCTTTTTGTTGTGTTTGCTGCAAGCTCCTTGTTAGCTCCCTGTTGGTTAACTGTACAAATAGAGGGAATAGTCATGACGATATGAAATGGTTAAATTAGCTTTTAATGTCTTTGTAGGTAAAGTAGTTTAATTATTATAAATGAATAAACTGGATACTAAAACATATTAAGGGACTAAACGGTTGGGTCTAAATACTTGATTACCAGGACAGTAGATTACAGAGAGTAGAATACATCTAATCAACAATAAAGCCTGTTGTAGTAGCAAACTGTTTGGCAGCCTTTATCTTTTTTCCTAGTGAGTAGATTTCAGGACACACAAGAAGGTCTGAGAAACTTTTAAATGCAAAGCGACACTTGTTAGTAAATCTTAATTTGGGGTGGGGTTTGTGACACGGGGGAAAGTGAAGAAAAGCTGGTTGGTGAAGACGAGAAAAAGAGCTGGCAGAGCTTTTGGCCTTCTGCAGCTCAGTGGGTGGTGGGGCGTTGACCAATATATGGCACGGGTGTTGTTAAACCGGCCTTAATGCCAAACAACAATAGTACAGTTGGAAAGGATGGACTTGGTTTCACAACTGGGTTAGGTTGAGGCCGTTTGGATTAGTTTGTTGCTGGTTTTAGTGCAAAATGGCGGTGTTGGATAACCACAGCTGGCATTATGCCCAGGCTGGGAAAACCCTGATGAGACTATCAGGTAAAGTGTTTTCTCATTGTCATCCGGAATCTTTTATTACTCTTCACAAAAGCAGTAAAGATTTAGGTATTGGACGTGTACACTCCAAATTCAGAGTTATTCAAACTTTTAGTTACAGAAATTACTTATGAAAATTGCTTAAACTGGATTTTTAAAATGTGTTTTTATTTTAAATATTGATTTTCTCACTTTTCTCAATAGCGGCCGTTTTATTCAATGTTAGTTTGTATTCTATTGTGTGTTAGAAATAATCATTTATTTAATGTAGGAGACCATTAGTTTTTGTTTCACTTCATTTTTCAAAGAAATGTAGTCTTTATAAAACTCTGGGTCTCTCCAGGCATTGTGTACAACCCTTTTAACTGCATGGAATTGGAATTGAATTCAAACATTAAATGCGTATGTTTTTCCTTTTTCTTAAAATCAACTTTTGCATAATTTTAAACCTAATTTAACATTTATTTTGGCATTTTGCAAAAACATTTTGCATACTTGCTTTATTTTGTAAGACTCAACAATAGAAAAGACAGAAGGCGAAATTGTTATGTGAATAAGAAGCAAAATGCAAATATCACTCCACGTTAGGATGCTATTTCTATAACAAAATGCATTAGTATAAAAAGCCAGATCATGTTGTTGAGAATTTCATTGGGATTTAGTTTTATATTTTATTTTAATTTTAGATGTTGGTAAAAATGTTGGTTGTGATGTTTTATAGTCAGTATTTTTGTTTGTTTGTATTTTGTTTACTTCGATTGAATTCAAAGCACTTTTATTCCACTTCTATTTGTGTGTGTAAATTACAGTTTTGCAGCATAAATAATATATTTTATCTTTAGATACTAGTAGAAAGTGTTACATTTCTTTTTACGTTTGGGATTTAGAAAGAATCCGCTTCCTCTTATTCTGAGGACGGACTTCTTTTATATGGTGGTATGTGGCTCACTTTATGCAGATTTTTTTGGCACTGTATAGGCACAATACGTGTTTGCACGACTTTGTGTATACACCAAAAAAAGTAGAGATTGAACAATTTGTCCTCCAGCTCTGAGAGAGTTTCTTATCCTAAAGATGCCGCTAAGACAGAGTGCCCATAGCAACTGACTCTCACATCGTAGCACAGACTTGTAGCTTCGTTGTATACAGCAAGAAAGAAAATGTGGTAACAATTTCTTTTAACTCCCTGAAGCTTCTAATTTTATTGCAATGAAATGCAAAAGTTTTGGTAATGAATGCAGGTGTCTGAGAAAATGTTCAGCTCTAACTTGATTAGGGGAAACAGTCAAAAATAGAGTGCTGCAGAATGAAATCCCAGTTTTACTTTAGAATTTGTAAAACGTCCAACATTTATAGATTTACAATAAGTACCAAACTAAAACTTAATGCTGTTGGTCCAATGTTTGTCTTTTGTAATAACCACAATCTTCTTACAATATTTGTAAGTTTATCTTGTTTAGCTGAACCGTTTGTCTTTGGACAGTCAAATGAACTTTTCACTTTGACAGAGGACCATTAGGAATGTTTTTTTTTTTTTTTAGATTTTGTGAAAGACCAGTTATTTGTGCACAATGCTGAGATTGTATGCAGATAGATACTACTCTGTCAAATTAAATCATTGACTGTCACATCCGTTCACCCCGTAGGATCAAGTGTAAAAGTTGGTTTATGTGCTGGTGTTTTAGTTTTTTGGTTTTAACTCCACTCTTATTTCAATACTCTCATTGTATAAAAGTGGAAACAGGAAATGTGTTCATGTATTATTATTTCAGGTGGATTATTAGCCACTATGTAATTACCCTTAGGAATGAGTGTGTGTGAGCAAGTGGATGGCTGTGTGTGTGTGTGGCCCCGCAACAGACTGGTGACCTGTTCAGGGTGTACCCTACCTTTAGCCTGAAAGCAGTTGGCATAGGCTCCGGCATTCCCTGTAACCCGATCAGGGATAAGCAGTTCAGGAGACTTAACAAAATATGTCTATAATGAGATTGAAAGAACATTTAGAAAGCAATAAATAAAAATCCTTAAACTTTAAGCAGTCTCAAAGCTTTAGTATAAGAAAATAAAAATGAATATCATCAACATACATTTAAAATAAATAAATGAAAGACACAAAATCTACTTTAGTCTGTCAAGAAGTGGGACCACAAACAGATGTGCTTTTACATTTTAATCTTAGCCTTTTTGCACGAATAGATTACGATGATTAGTAAGGACGAGTTTGGGGCTTGCTTCCAACTTTTTTCAAAGGGTACACCAGGTCTTACTTTTCCAGATCTCACTTTTCCCAAAGTCAGACCTGGAGTAAGTCTTTTACTGATGGCTTACCACCAAAGTAAGACCTGGCCGATCTTACTCTCAAGTAGCTATGTATGTTTATATATTATATATGCACCGATATATATATGTATAGCTGTATATGTATATATATGGTGTATACATATAAGTGTATATATGAAGTGTTGATTCAGTGGTAGAGTCTCTGTCCTTGGACCAGGAGAAGCCGGTTCAATTCCTACTGAGCCCCCAAGGTGTCCCTGGAGCAAATCCCTAATCCCCTAGTTGTTCCCACCAATGGCTACATCATGGCTGTCTGCTGCAGTGCAATGCAGCAAAGTAAAGGGATCAAAATAGTACAGTATCAATATAGTAACATATATATGTTTTTCAATCAATTTCTCTAAATCTACATTTACAATTATTTGTTCGGTAACAAGTAATCATGCATGTGTCTGTCTGTGTGCGTACATCTGTCTGCTTTTCTTTGTTTTGTTCTCACTTTTAACTGCATTCGACATTCCCACATCCTCTGCAAAAGAGTACTTGAGGGAACTCTAAGAATGTCAGTAGCCAATGGAATCAGCAGAAGGATGTAGTAGAGATGAGAACAAAAGAAGAAAGTACGAAAGGGAATTGGAAATTTTACTTGGTATGGTTCAGTGAAGTATGAGGGTGATTCTTTTACATTATTTACATGTCTGAAGACAATTCTTGTTGGTTTTCTGAACATGTCAGTGACATAAAATACATGTTCAAAACACAATTACTTGCTAAAAATATATATTTTTTCTGTTAATGTCTTTTACTAATCCATCTCCACACTCTAACCTTATGGTATGAAATGATCTGTTGAAGAGTTACTTTCTTAGACAAGTGTTGATGTGTAGGGTATTTTTAGATAATGGCATATTTGTTGTTGTTTTTATTTATTTATTTATTTATTTTTTGTCATTTGGAGGAATGAAATTATAAACAAGAGTTAGATTGTGAAATAATGTATATTGTTGTCTGAAAATGATGCATTTAAAACTAACATAAAGTTATCACAATGTTGTTTTTTGTTCTCTCCTTCTGATATGCTATGACTTATTCATGGCCATTTTGCTGTGCAGAGAGGGTTAAGTTCAGGTCGATGGGTTGTGGTGGGAGCAAAGTGTTATTTTTACTGTAAGCCACACTGTAACAACAACAATATGAGAAATGTGATGAAAGTTGAGCTCACCACAGTCTCCAGGCCCCCTGCCAGCCCCGGATGAAGGTCACAAAGCTGAAGTGAAGCGTAGTATTCAAGCAGTGGCTTTGTCTGTGAGAAAGGAAAAAAAGACAGTTGGATGTGTGTGCAAGAGTGAGTAATGAAATGGAAAATAAATAAATGAGAAGGCTCCATAGTCGGACAAACAAGGAGGAAACATAGCAATTGTTTTTCTTTTTACTCTCTCATATTGGTGGTAAAGCACACTTGTTGATGTTCTTGTCTGTCTTGTCACTGTGTCACCCTGCTCATGAACGGATGCCAAAGAAACAAGTCGTCACCATCATACTGCACATAGCATTCTGTTAGAATAGCAACTTGTTATCCCCCCACACAACAATATCTAAACAATATCTAGTATGACAATCTTGAACCTTCAAACTGAACCCTGAAACAGGAAGCCATTGTTTCTTTATTGGTTCACCTCCTTTTTAAAGTACATCATACAAATTCTCTGGCATAGATAGTTAAATAATGCATGCTAGGGTTTCAAAATCAACACATGTGACCGATTTAACTTGTGTTACATTTACAGCGGTTAAGACTTATGGTAATGTCACCTTGAAATGGTGTAAAGAAAGAAA
This sequence comes from Neostethus bicornis, assembly GCA_902685375.1. Classification (NCBI taxonomy): domain Eukaryota; kingdom Metazoa; phylum Chordata; class Actinopteri; order Atheriniformes; family Phallostethidae; genus Neostethus; species Neostethus bicornis. Next base: position 29,411,418 of record LR738541.1, read on the forward strand.
TATGATATTCCATTGTTGTAGCACACGTCACCCAGAAATAATGCATTCCCTTTAAAGAGAAAAAAAAAATCTCCCACCAACTATGTGGCAATCAGTTATGGTAAGCATAGACATAAAATATGTTCTAACCAACATAGGTTACCATTTCACAGAACTGCAATAGTATCCTTTTCTCATAAACTCACAAAAACCTTTCTGCCAAACATCCTGATTGTACTGTAATAATAGTATATTGTATTGTACCCTTTGAGCGGTTGTGCATGAAACATCTTAGCACCAAGGAGTCTTTTGCTTTTTGACTCAGCTTTTTATTGCCACAATATGGTGCAGTATCCTAAAGACTGCGAATGCCAAATCGTTCTGCCTGTTGATCTCGAGCTCTATCCTCTCACTCATACACAAGGCCCTCAAATAACACCTCTTGCGTTAAATTATACTTGGACTGACTTGTCTTAGAAAAACTCCTGAATTTTGCAACAATATTTAGAAAATTTCATTTTAGCCTTAAAGCATGGACAAATGTTTTCCAGTAAGGGCATTTGCCTCACATATTTGAAAGTTTTAACAGGGTTCATTCCCAGTTCTGCCCATAAATTAGCATGCTAAAACCCAAGTGTAAATTTATGGGCTTTATTTAAATAGCAAAAACTCATTTTATATCTAGAATTACACTTAAACCCTCATTCTTTAGTGTAAGTATAAAAAAAAAAAAACTTGGTTCTGAATGTGGAAAAGAGACTCAAGCATTTTTCTTCTTAACATAATGCTCTCATGAATGTATCCGCTTCAACATTTCCTCAGTTTGTGCTCTTTTTTTCCTCTTTATTCATAGCCTTTCCAAATAGGAACAAAATGAGCCAAGCCATGCTGCGCAGTGTCACAAATCCCAGCTCTCCCCTTTCACACATTCTGAAAAGTCAGTTCACATACTAGATCCACTGTTGAAGTATGAAAATACCATTAAAAAATCTGTCCCAACCACAGATACCAGTCTCACATAACAACATTTAAATCATAAAATGTTATAGAATCGCGGTGCGTGCTAATCGTATTACTGTGATTTTTCTTTTTAGAAAAAAAAGAACCTCAATGTTTTTTTTGCAAATTACCGCAAAAATTGTTTTAAAAAATGGCTGAAATGTGGGTTTTTATGTTAGTGCTGAAATGGGTTGAACATCAACCAAGCAATGTGTTATAATTCTTAATTTTTATGTACCAGACCTGATCTCCCCACTATACACATAGCCAGCTTGTAATTGGTCTGAGTCTGGGCTTATGAGGTTAGGAGCCAAAGGACTGACATGTTCATGATGCCAAGATAAACAGATGCACCATGTAGTGTCTAGCCTCTAGTTTGAAGGATTGGAATCAAAGGGATTGGCCTTATTGAACTGAGGCCGTGTGGTCCTGTTTTAAGACCAGATGATGATGTAGCTGTAGAAGTTGTGGCTCAGCATGACTTATAAATTAGGTTTGCAATTTTTGTGGTGGAAGAAATTATTTTCTTGTCTACGCACATTCTTGATCCTGTTTGACGCATCTTGTATTCAGTATTTAGGTCTATATCTGTGGGATTTTCCATGCTGGGTCCTGGGATGGAGAAGAAAATGTATTGGCATGCCTTCTCCATACAGTCATGTGAATTGGCTGTTTTTGGGGCAGAGCCCTTGTGGTATTATAAAGACAAGAAGGGTTGAGCAGAAGGGATTTGGGCCACCGTGTTTTATTCTGGCGTTGCACTTTTTAATCATGTAGGTACAAGAGTTTAAACAAAGATCTAGTTGAATTAGAAAAAAGTACTACTACAGCCATACGCAGGACAATTCTATTGCCTGTGAACTAAATTTCCATCTCTTAATTGATAAGAATGACCAATAACTTTGGCCGTTTATTTATCGATTTTAAAGCCATGAAATTTATTCTTACTGGTGAAAACATTAATTTCCAAATGTTAAAATCTGGGCTGCACAGTGGCGCAGTGGCTAGCACGATCGCCTCACAGCAAGATGGTTGGGGCTCGAGTCCTGGAGTGGGGGTGAGGTTTGAAACACTGGCCTTTCTGTGTGGAGTTTGCATGTTCTCTATGTGTACGTGTGGGTTTTCTCCAGGTACTCCAGTTTCCTCCCACCCTCCAAAAACATGCACGTTAGGTTAGTTGGCCACTATGAAATTGCCCTTGGTTGTCTGTGTTGTCTGTGTGGTTGTCTGTGTGTGTAGCTCCATGACAGACTGGTAACCTGTTCGGGGTGAACTCTGCCCCTAGCCTGAAAGCAGCCAGGATTGGCTCTGGCACCCCCCGTGACTCAATTGGGGATAAATGGTTCAGAAAACAGAACAAAATGTTCAATTGTGTCTGTTTTTCACTATCATTGCCATGAGATTTTGCGAGACATGTTGGCAAAAGTGGAACAATTGGTCTAGCGTGAAAAACTATCCATTACACAAAAAATCCACCATTCTTACTGAATGAACCTTAATTTAGCAGTAATTATTAGGCATTTAGGTCATTAAAACTCTGCTCAGTTGAGATTTAAATACTTCTTATGATCCAGTTTGACTAAGATTTACTCCAAATTACAACCATTATCAAGAGTACACACTATTATTTTGTTTTACAAGCAATTAAATATGCATCTTAAAGAAAAATACATATGAATTGATTAAACTTTTAGTATTATTTATAAGATAAATTTATGTTTTATATGCCTCCGAGATTGTATAAAGGCATGGTAAATATGTTACAACCAACACTATAGTTCCTTAGGTTTTAAATGTTTGAGTAATTGCGTAGTGTGCATTGTATCCTGAGCAGACATATACTTGTACTGTAAATGTTGAAAACCTGTTCAATGATTATTGCACTTTATGTGTTTGCTAATGCAGAGTGTTTTTTTTTTAATATATATGAAGCCAGAAGTTCTACAAGTGGTACTGCCTATTGTCCACAGTTGCTACTTTACTATCAGAAATATGTTTAAAATGAAAGAAACTCACTGTGAAGATATAAGTTCCAGGATATGTATTGCATTTCACCTCATCTGACAGGGCATACTGAGAGCACACTGACAACTTAATGGATTGCTCTCATTATGAGTGTGTTATGAACAACCAGTCTGTGATTGAAAAGCTTTATTTCATGCTCAGCAGGCTTGTGGATGAAGGCCTGTGTGCAGTGAAGAAATGAGGTTGTGTGTCTCTGCATGTAAATGTATGAAGTGATCAAATGATTTATTTTATGACTCAATTGCTACATATAAAATTGTGAAAAGCTTTAGTTGCATTCGTATTGTATTTACATCTATTAAACAATATGTTGACCTCACACATACCAGACTATCATTGTTGGATTTAGCATACTTTTATGCAGGTGTTTGCACTTTGCAGCTCTTCATTTTGATCGTCTCTTGACACTTTTATGGACTCTCTTGGTTCTCTGTGTTTCAACATTAAGATGCAAAGATTGTGTGACAACCACATGTGCTTTTAAACTACCTCTGAGTTTAAGTAATAATGCAACTATGTCCAGCTTTCTGCTTGACTTTTTCCCCAATGTGCTGTTTTAAAAGGTGCAGAGTAACAGTTTGAGCCAATTTACATGTGTTTAACAGAGCTCAGCACTGGCTTCGGTGTCTTATACTACCACCACAATGAGGAATGCGTCTGGGCACATTGTACTGGAAACATATGTGCTGACAAAAAAAAAGTGCAAAGCAAGATTTTTTTTTTCTTCTTTTGGATTTGTCCACCTGCTCTTGGTCATGCTCATTTTTGATGAACACACATTTTAATGTTTTTGGATCTCATACCATATTTTCTGTTTAAGCCGCATGCAGCAAGCTTTAAAAGAAGAGAAAATAGTGGTGAAAGTTCATTGAAAGGTGGAAGCACCTGGATGTTCCATTCCAGTATGTACAAAAAAATAAATCTCTTTTTACTTCATGAATCCTCTTGAATTGGGATGGCTTCCACTTGACTTGCAAATTTGCAGTCGGGACAGCTTCTTTAAATTAAAAAGAAAATGATCAGTTTCTTGTTTTATTAGGACCAAGTTTCACTTAGGATCACTGTATATATTTCAATTGTGTGATTGATTAGCCACTATCAGCCAGCAAAGTTCAATGTTTAAATTTTAGAATTACAACCATTTTTCTTTCTTTTCTAATCCCTCAAATCGGTTTGCAAAAAATTCTTGCTTCTGTGAGAATTAAGTTGAGGTTTAACACATTACTATAATAATGTGGGAGGTAATAAGCACAGTATACCAAACGTGAGTTGACATACAGTACCTCACCCTATCACACATGAACATATAAATACAGAACACTGTTTTAGCCCAGTTAAAATATTCAGTCAATTACACTTTTCCCCATTTGAATTCTAGTGAATTTGAACATACTGTATTTATGGGTGAAATGTCTTCAGAATATCGACATAGAAATGAGAAAAATTCCATAAATGATCATTTCTTTCACTAAGGAACCAAATTAGAAGGAAGTTGTTGTTTTGTTGGTGTTTTTCCATTAATGATGTGAAAGAGAGATTTAAATTAGCTTGATGATGTGCGTAGCACCATATTTGGTAAAAATGAAGATCAAGATTAAAATAGCTGTTTATAAGCAATTTTTTTTATAAAAAATTGTGGATTTATTAAAAGTACTAATGACTAAATACAGGAGTCAAGATAATGAAGTTAATCTGTTTCTCATTTGTGTTTCAGGGTTTCATCGCAATGAGGATATGAAGGCTATTGATGTTCTTCCCATCCTCAAAGAAAAGGTTGCCTTTCTTTCAGGCAAGTCATAATTACTACATCTATTAAAGTCATCTCACTACTGACTTTAATTAAATTTTCACTGCAGGCACTGGTTGTTTCTTCTTAAACTGTTAAACATTTATCAGTTGAATGGAAAAAAAGTATTTCTTGTTGTTTTTGTGACTGTATAAAGATTTAATTTTAAAGTGGAAAATGAAATAAACTGATTTATTCAAATAATTACTTCAGAAGGGATTTCTTAATAAGATGGAACTGTCTTTTTAGTTGATGTTGAGAAAAAGAAACTTTGTCTCTGCATTCAGTAAATGGACCACTTTCTAATGTTTACTTCTTTTTTAATTCAAAACCTCATTACATATTATTTGCTTTTGATAGCCTTGCAAAAACGTCTTGAAGGTTTTGTGAGGCTTGTGTTTGCTTAGTTTTTGAGGCTGCTATAATTTGTACAAGGTGTTTAGAGCCAGTAAAACCACAACAGAGGAGTGGCCTCACACACTTTCTGGTGTAAGTAAAGACCGCCATATGTCTATCATATCTAGCCAGGTGTAACTACCTTGCTTGCTTGAGCAGCTTCAGTTACAAGCTAGTTGAACCTGATTCAATCATATTTGTGCACCTGTTTAATCTTGTTCTCGTGGAAAGACGTTCTTTTCTCATTGTGCCGTATGCACATAAACAACCACTGTTTGAGTTTGGAACACCCATTACGAAATAGCAATGAAATATTATTTATTTATTAAGCTTTATCACAGAGTAGGAATTGTAAAAGGCTGATTTTTTTTCATCAGCCCACCATCCTGCAAAATGTTGCGTAGTTCCAGAGTGAACCATCCAACCTCTGCCCAACTTATAGAGGAGCGGTGAGAGGGAGAAAGAGCGGGTGGAGGATGGGAAGAGAGCATGTATAAAATGCATTCTACTACGTAAAAAGTGTCATCAATATAGCTAGCGCATCTTCAATGTAGCAACCACTCGTTCATTGTCAGGTGAGAGTGAGGCAGAAAAAATATATTATTTTAAAAATGCTAAATCATTCTATAAAACACACACCTCTATTGGAAGGTAGAAAATGAGATTTTGCATGAGATGGGCTCTATTAGAGAAAAAACAAAGAAAACGGCTTAAGAAGCTTAAACGACATTGTGTCAGAAACAGAAATAAAACAGAATTAATATATTCACAAGCTTTTTTTCAATGAGATACCCATGTTTATCTTTATACTGTCCACATACTATCCTATATAGCTATGGGGGAGGCATAGCTCAGTGATAAAATTGCCATCTTTGGACCGAAGAGTTGCTTGTTAGAATCCTGCTGAGCTCATGCCTAGGTTTCCCTGGAGAAGACTTAGCCCCCAGTTGCTCTCACCATTGGCGCCACCGTCAGCTGCTTGCTGCGGTGCAAAGCAGCACAATAATTTTCCTATGAAGGATTAATATAGTATGATAAATAAAAGTAAATAGGATTTGAAATAAGAAAGTTTACCCCACAAGAATATATTACCCCATTTCTATATTTATTCTTTCAGTTCTTGAAGTTAGTGGAAAACTCCCAGCATGAAGAAAATGTAATTTCATACAACACCTTTCATATTAAGTCTAATAATTATGTGTGGCATTGTTTAGCCGAACCTTTAAGAGACACAGTAAATACAAAGTATCTTTATCCTCAAGAGTGCCCACATTGTGGTAATAATCATGTATGCAGATAGCTAATGTGAGAGATGTTACAGAACTACTGAGCTAATAAGCTGGTGGGATGTGTTAATCAGATGTGAATTTACAAAAAATAAAATATTATGACCACCCATAATATAGCAATTAAAGAAGACATATAAACAATTGAGGTAAATGTCTCTCATTTTCTGTTTAAATGAATTATAATTGCTGAGTCATCACTGTGTCATCGTGTGATGAACCACTAACGTTACTGTTCGGACTGACTCAGTATGATTATGACTAACTGCAGAAAACATTCATGCATAGATTGCACTTATATTAATTGAAGGTCATCTCGCTGCATTATTTTGTACCACGGAAATGTAACAAAAAGTTGTTAACCTCCACTTACTTCAACACCTTAGTAAACCATTTTAAAAAAAAAAGTATTTTATACACTTGCTGTTTCAAAATATTATTAGAACGATTCCCCAGCATCCGTAGAATATTTTTTAGAAGGATGATTTGCTGTGAATATGTTTTTATTTGATGCACACATCACAAACTGATTTTACTGTCTGATTTTTTCTGAAGGTGGCAGAGACAGACGTGGTGGTCCTGTACTTACTTTTCCAGCACGCAGCAACCATGACAGAATACGATCTGAGGACCTGCGTAGGCTCATAGCGTACCTGGCCACTATTCCAAGGTAACAAATGTCATCGTAATTTGTGTGTTTTTTTAATGATAGCAAAGTATGTTTTGTGCCAACCCTATAGCCAACATGGTGCTGAACTTCAATACAAATACCTGAGTGTTTTGAACAGATGGTTTGTTGACAATACTTAAAAACTATAATTCAGAGATAGCAAGTTACCTCAAATGAACTAAAACTTAACATTACCAAGAACTTTTGTTCAGATTGCATAAGCAGATTTATCACTTTCCATTTGCTCCCTCCCTTTTTCCTTTCATGTACGCTACTCAGATGAGGAGTTTGGTGTAATCAATCATACTTAATCTCATACCTCATTCTTGTAGCTCTCTTAACTTTTTAAATCTTTAGATTTTTATTTTCAGATACATTTGCATATCTCCTATTCAGATTTGAGAGAAAAAGCCCAACGTCACAGGAAGTACTGACCAGTGCCTGAGAACTTTTGAACTCTGCTACTACGCACCTCCAGGCTGTTTTGTTTGAAGTCTGTTCTGATTAGCTTAAAGGGTGGCTTGCTATTCTGTAATAGGCATAATTCTCTCCACTCTAATCATGGAACGTTGATTCAAGCAATAAATAAATTGTTGTCGACATAAATGTTAGCAATTGTTGGACAAATGGCTGCACATTTGACTTGTTTCCTGTGATCCTTTTCTGAACATGAAATGTACTTTCTCTTTGTAGTTTTTATTGAAACTCAACTATATTCATATGACATTTCAGTTAAAAGGAAAGTTAAGTCATACTTAAGAATCAAAAGGATAAGATTTATAGTATGATTAATGAGCTCATCTGATATGGAACCTGTGAGGTGTCTAAAGACGGGGAGGAGGTTTCTATTCAACTTATTTAATTCTTTTCATTTCATTAAAAAAAAAAAAAAAATCTGTTTCGTTCAGTGCTATCTCCTCCCTCTCTCTCTCTCCACCGTTCTCTCTTAAACTCGCTTACTCCCCCTCCTCCCTGCGATCTGTTCTTCTCCACCCATTTGGCCACGATCTGTTTTCAGAGTGAGGTCAGTGGGAGATAGAGCAGGAGGGCCTGCATCTGTTTCTGTGACCTAGCTAGACGCATTCAGATTAAAGCCTTAAAAACTAAGAAAATAAAAAGCCATCCATTTATGGACTTGTTCAGCAGCATGATGTCTGGTAAGTAACAGTGGAAATTTCAATGCTTGGATGCTTTTTAAATCTCTTTTTTTTCACTCCACATGCTTCTTGATTGAGGAGCTTTTAACTTAAATCTGTTTAGCTTCAACTGACCTTTTACAAAACAGTTTTTTGTTTCATGTTAGCAGTAAAAAAATTCCAGCAGTGTGTGTCCTCTTTCACTTATTTGCCATTAATCCTGGAATGTGACCCATTTCAAATTCATTTTGCAGTGAGGAGGTGGCCAGACATGGCTTCACAGTCATTGTGGACATGCGTGGTTCAAAATGGGACAGTATCAAACCTCTGCTGAAGATCCTGCAGGAATCTTTTCCTTCTTGTATCCACGTCGCCCTCATCATCAAACCAGATAACTTCTGGCAGAAGCAAAGGACCAACTTTGGAAGCTCTAAGTTTGAATTCGAAGTAAGCATAGCATTCATTGCATGTTTGCTGGGTTTGTTTTTATTGATGTGACATTGCACTTTAATGATTTTTCTTTTTGTGCATACTGTTAACGATTAACCTCTTTCCCTGGTTGCTGCAAAGACCAATACGCTGTGTTTTTAAATGACAATTTGCTGTTTGCAATTAGAGATCACGCTTGTGTTTCATAGCCATCAGCTAACTCTATCAGTTTAATTGGACTGCTGCTCTGTGACAGTAGCACTATTCTGTCCCATGTGGGAAAGTGGAGCTGGTATATTTAGTCCTGACCCAGTTGCTATGGAAACTGGATATATAGGACGTGGTGAAAATTTTCTCTCAACTATAGTTTGCTGGGTTGAGAAAAGCTACGTGTTATTTTTGATGATTTCCTCGATGTACTGGTATTGAAATTTGCTGAGTGGTGTCGAACTGACATAGGCCATAAATGTAAATGTTGACGAATGATGGAGATGTAATTCACTCTTGGAAACCTCTTTTCAGCATAGTTTCTTGTTTCTGAGGTAAACATTTTGCACCTCTCCTGCTCAGGAAAACAGAGAAAGAAACATCCTCTTATGCTGGTTGCAATTCATTTTCATTCAGGGTCTGTTTAGATTTTTTTTTTTAACAATTTAATGTCCTCTAACCTATTCCTATTTACTTTCAAAACAAAATGGTCGATCCGTCACAGCCTCAGCTCTGCCCATTTACTGTTTTCATTACATCCATCTCACTTCCTTTACCCTCCTTTGTGTTTTTTACTTCCAACGGGTTTACATATCGGTGAAATCATCTTATTAATGATAACACCAATGATTGTTTTAAGGGTTTTTGCTGCACCTGTTTCAATAAAAGAGCTGCCGATTCTGCACAATTTTTTAAGAGTTGGGAATAAGTTGGCGAAGTCGATACCAGACTAGTATTTAAAGATAACTTTTTCTTTACGTGTTTTTTTCTTCTCCGCCTCTGAATTTTGCTTCACACGTTCTTAACTTAGTCCTTTCTTGTTGCTCCAAACTCACCATTTCTATCCGATCTTTCTCAGACACTGATGGTTTCCTTAGAGGGCTTGACCAAGATTGTGGACCCGTCCCAGCTGACGGCTGACTTTGAGGGCAGCTTGGAGTACAACCATGACGACTGGATTGAGGTTGTAAAGCATTTTATAATTTATGCTAAAAAAATTAAATCAGGAAACTTGATTACAGGAAATTAAACTAGAAAGAGAATGAAAGTATATGGAAATAAACATAAAATATTTTTCTTGTGCAATATTTAGGTAACATTCTGAATTTATGATTGTGTGCTTTCGCTCAAATTTTTATAATTGTCATCGCACAAGCGATAGAAAATTAATTTTCAAATCGACTTTCTACTATCACCTTTTTATCATAAAGATTTGGCATACATTTTTTGCCAGCTACATTCAGTCATTTTCTATTGGGTTTCTTGTCCTTTCTCTGTTACCAAGTAGTAACTATTTGCCGTTTTTTATTTCCTGTCATCTATTGTAATATGTGTTCTTTTTGGTCTTATTTATTTTTGACTGTACAATTGTTTCATCTGAACTTCTCTAAAACTTAGAGTTCAGAAAATACTTGATAATAACTGAAAAATGATTTTAACATTTCACAAGTCTTAAATAATTTCCCTTTGATTACTGTAATTTGGTTTGTTTGCATTTGATTTTCAGGTGCGATTGTCATTTGAAACCTTCGCCAGTGATGCGGCACGTACTTTGGCACGCCTTGAGGAACTCCAGGAAACTTTATCCCAGCGGGATCTCCCACGGGACTTGGAAGGCGCTCGCCGGCTCATGGAAGAGCATGCTGCTCTGAAGAAAAGAGCCACAAAGGCATCTATAGAAGAGCTGGACACGCAGGGACGAAGGCTGCTCCAAAGGCTACAGTCTCAAACCACAGGGGGCGGCAGTAGTGTTGAAAGCAGCTACGGTAATCGTGGCATCGGTGCCAGCGGAGATTCAAACGACCATCATCACGGGCTCCATGCTCATGCTGATGCACACAATCTGGTGGTGAAAGTAACGGCTTTGTTGGATAAACTGCATGGGACGCGGCAGAATCTGCAGCAGCTGTGGCACATGAGGAAGCTGAAGCTGGATCAGTGTTTCCAGCTGCGGCTGTTTGAACAGGATGCCGAGAAGGTCAGAGGCCTTTATTGTCCTTGCTCTCTTTTAACATTCCTCACATGTTCTCAAGCTACCTGTCATTTTATCAAGAGAGAATAGTTCAAGCTCATCGGATCCTGACCAATCTAGAGGTCTTATGGTGGCAATTTCCTGCTTTGATACAGATGTTTCAGATTGGGCTACAGCTAATCGATTTCAAGCACTTACGCAGGCGTTTCAGGTTGAGATTTACATTTCAAGTCGTCTGATTAGATTTAGTCTTCGAGCCTAAGATCACCGTGGGAAAAGTAGGTCAGCGCTAATGGAAAAGGAACAATTGTTAATCAAGTGCTAAAAATGGTGTCAATTTATAAGATATTGATATCAAATAATTCCTGTGGCATTAAATGTTTAATTTTTTATGTTTGAATATTGTCAAAATGTATAAAACAACGAGAATTCCAATTACTTGCAAAAATGTGTACATCCACCTGTATAATGATTGGAAATCTTTTATTTGATTGAAGCGAAGCAGACAATCACAGCTCCACTGATTTTAATTAAAGAGAATTTAGCGTTACTAAATGTGAGATGATACATTACTTGATGCATAATTATGCTTTTAAACATTTTAAAATATTTTTGGTTACATTTTGTCGATCTACATTCCTACCCTCACCTATGGTCACCAGCTGTGGGTGGTGACTGAAAGAATGAGATCGCGGGTACAAGCGGCCGAAATGAGCTTCCTCCGCAGGGTGGCTGGGCTCTCACTCAGAGATCGGGTGAGGAGCTCTGCCTTCCGGGAGGAGCTCGGTGTTGAGCCGTTCCTCCTCCAGGTCGAGAGGAGCCAGATGGGGTGGTTCGGGCATCTGGTCAGGATGCCCCCCGAGCGCCTCGCGGGCGAGGTGTTTTGGGCACATCCCACCGGGAGGAGACCAAGGGGCAGACCCCGGACCTGCTGGAGAGACTATGTCTTACAGCTGGCCGGGGAAAGACTTGGGATCCTTCCGGGTGAGCTGGAGGATGCAGCCGGGGTGAGAGAGGCCTGGGCTGGCCGTTTGAGGCTGTTGCCCCCGCGACCCGACCCCGGAACAAGCGGAAGATGACGGAACGGAACATTTTGTTCAAGAAAATGTTTTAGTGCAACTTTAGTTCCTTACATCATTACATCAAGGGTGACTTTAAAATTTTCAAATGTTCTGTAAATATTTAAGAAAATAGAACGTGGATTACTAATAATAAAAATATGGTAACTTTTTACACAAAATAGAAAAGTTATGAGTTGAAAATCAAGTTTGAAGCAAATTGTTTGATAATGATATTTTTTTCCAATTTTGCTCATTTAAAAGCTACATCAAGTAAAATTCTACATCAAGTCATTTTTTATCATCACCGAACACATACACATAGTGTTTTGTTTGGCTGTACATATCACAATGGATTGTAAAGGTGAATTGTCTTTCCAGAAAACTAACAACTTTGTCTCCATCTCTTCATTGCTCAGATGTTCGATTGGATCATGCACAACAAGGGTCTTTTTCTCACCAGTTACACAGAGATTGGAGCGAACCACCAGCATGCTGTTGAGCTGCAGACACAGCATAACCACTTTGCCATGAACTGCATGGTAAGGCACAGTCTTTGTTTCTACTCAGCACACACACATATGTAAACACACACATACACTCACACACACAGGCTATCCAGTCATAAGTAATCATTGTTACCTTCATTGACAATTACTCGTGAGAACCTCTCATCTTCGTCCACCCAACTGTTCGCCTCTGCTTTATCCCAATCTATCTTCTTCATTGAACTGTGACTTTGCTGTAGATTGGTCTTTGCTCTGCTTCTACGATTTGTCTCACATTTTTGTTCCTACTAAGTCACAACTCTGTCATGTCTTTGAAGAAGTTCCCATGATTGACTTATAATGACTGTATGCCTTTCTTGTGTCAGTCTTGGCCTCTGGAAATCAAATCTACTTCCTGTATTGAACTTTACTTTCTTCTGGAGCCCTCCTGGTGCCCTACAAGTATTTAAAAAAAAAATTTTTCTGCACTGCCCCTTCTGATCTTCACTTTTCGGTCAATTGCAATAAATGCATAAGTCTTCGGTCCTCTTATGGTTTTATTATATAATATGTCGTGATATGTAACTGGGAAAATCAACATGCCTACACTCATGATTTGAATAAGATATACAAGTATATGGCTAAAAATAGCTTTTAGATCCATTCGTTTCAGAATTCTCTAAATTAGCACTCTAAAATACCTCAAATAATTTAAAATAGAAAACCAGCAGCAGCTTCAGCTACAGGCGGATGTGTTCATATAACGCCTGCTAGAACAAAGTTGAAAACAGATGGCTTTACTGTTTACTTGCACGTATTTCCTCAGTGTATCCATACAGGGATAGTCAGGTTAAGGCTTAGTGGTCTCCACCCATTCTTCCACAGGAAGCTCTGTTTCCTCTTCCTGTTGCCTGTACCATTGAATGGAAATTTTGTGGTGTCACTCTTTGGAATTGTGCTCACATACAGCGACGACCTGTTTCCTCTTTGTTACTTGTAACATTTCACACAACAATGTATCATTTTTAATGAAAAGAAAAGTAAAGTAAGACGGTTTATTTGTTGTGTTTCAAAAAGAGGGAAATGATGTCATATTTAAATTGTTATAATCCAAGTTTTTGATGCTTCATTCATAATAGCAGTAACATTGCACACCAACTGAAAATAAAATATAAATGAGATGCTACTGTGCTCCCCACAAATGGCTAATGGCATTATGTTACTGTCGTGCCCTTTGTGGGAGGTGTTTACTAGTACAAGTTGTTAGACTCAATAAGTTATTGTCTTTTTCCTAACTAATCAATTGTGAAATGAAAAAATGTGTATAAAGCAAAGCTAATTTTAGATGAATTATATGTTTGTTATTATTTTGAAAATTTAGAACAGTTGACAAAAATTTTGTAGAAATACAAAATGTTCATATTTTCATAACTTTAAGGCGCACATAAATGTCTTCAATTTTCTTCAAAATGTGCAGCAGGTCCACAATACCTTTTGTACAGATCCATTCAGTTGTAGCTGATTCACTAAGATTGAGACAAATTTTTACCAAAAAGGTACAAATATTATTTTATCCACATTTACTTGCTGATCCTAGAAAAGTTTAAGCATTAATTACATGTTGTACTTAAACTATCTTTAATTTACCACTCATCAAACCGAAAAAAGTTGAAAAAACATATTTTTTCATTACTTTTATTACTCATTTGAAACATTTTTAGTTGAAAGTAATAAAATTTTTGGATTATGTTAATTTGATGAATTAGGTGAAATATCAGATGGCAAAATAAATAGCCAGAAAAGTGGAAAAAGTATTTTCTATCCATAAAATAAATCAAAAAACATATTTTATCTTTACATCTTTCTTCTCTCATACTTTTTTCAAACTTTACATTTAGCTTTAATAGATGGTGATCAATCCTGCTCTTATTCAGACTAACATTGACATTCCCACGCATGCTGATTGGTGCATGATCCTCCGTAGATCGAGCTGCGATGCAAAAAGAAACTTCTGTTCACATAGCCCTGTGAGAGAAATAAGATTTAAATTAAATACTCATATTTTACATCAAAATGTATGTAAATAGAAATATCATCTTCACCTCAAGTACATAATAATTAAGAATAACCAGGTCGGTCCCATAGAGACACATCGGGTATGAAGTACTGGATACGCGGTAGAGAATTTTTGACCGGTTTTCAATAAGCTCTTTAAAGAAGAATCATTTTTTTTATTCACGTTCATAAAAAAAGCACAAAAACAAGAAAAAACAACAGGTGTCTTAGTCTTATTAAGTTTGAACATATACTTTGTACAGTAGTAAGATGATCACCCACCTCTTTCCTGTTTGAGTTTGTTGTTTTCATAAAGCAGTGTGTTTATAGTCTCTGTCTCCTCAATATACTTGTGTGCTAAGGTGTTATCTGTTCATCAAGGAGATGGTAAAAAACTTTTCACAGTTCCAGAGTAAATTCAGTCATTTTTGCACAAATAAATGCACAGAAATTCTTATGTTCATAGAAAAATTTACTGTGGAAATCTAGAGAAAAAATTATGCTTACTTCACAAAAAAACTAAATAACTGCCGACAGTATAAAATTAAGTTTGCTACTTATGTTTAAAACCTAATTTATATAAAAAAAAGATTTATACTCACAAATGATGCCCAGAACAATCAGCACTACAATTAACACAATGCACAACACCACCAGGCAGACTGTAGCAGACCTAAAACAAACTAATTCGAACAGTTTTGTTACTTTATAACAAAGTAGTTTGTACCCGGTTAAAAAAGAGGAACCTCACCTAATTTGTTTCTTTTTCCTGAGGTGATGGTGTGACTCTCTCCAGGTTGATTTATTGTTATGTGTCTCTCAGACAAAGGCAGAGGTGGTGGTGGAGGACCGTCAGTACTTCTGTTATTTTTGCTCCTGCTTTTCGAATGTGGGACTTTTTGCTTCTCTGATTTTTGTCTTTGAGCCACATCGCGAACCAGTGTTTCTGCATTTTCATAAGTGTCATCTTGGTTGCCCCATTGTTCAGCATCCATTGCCATGTACTCGTTCTCCACCTCTTCTTCCATTGTTGATTCCTGCTGCATTTAGATGACGGAGCTTATATAGACCGCAAATGCAAATGATTAAATAGGACGTACCGTTTTGTATCAAATAATTGGAAAACAGATTTGCCTGGTTTGGATGTAACATAATACAAAATTAATTTCGTACGAGTGCAGCCATTTTTACAAAGTGGCTGATATAGATAGAATCCATACAAGTAATAAAATACAAAAGAAAAAAGAAAAAGAGTTTTTGCACAACCTCAAAATAGATGTTTGTTCTGTACCCTAAGAGCATAGATGCCTATTTGCCTGTAATTTGTATACAAAAAGATCTTTAGCAGTGATTAGTAAAGACAAGGTAACAATGTGCTGTGGATTAGATCTGTGGGATAAGAATTTTGACAGTGAAATGTGTCAAATTCAAATTTTCTTATTTGAATTGGTCTTATTCAGACATGTGATCTTAGAAATGGTATAAAAGCTTATCAGTTATTAAAAAAAGTACTTTTGTGGGTAATTCTGGAATCTATTCTGGAGTTTTCTCAAAGCAACATTAGGAACGTACATTGTGTTCCACTAATTGACGGTTATTGATGTTTTTTAATGAGTGAA
Source organism: Neostethus bicornis (assembly GCA_902685375.1). Taxonomy (NCBI): domain Eukaryota; kingdom Metazoa; phylum Chordata; class Actinopteri; order Atheriniformes; family Phallostethidae; genus Neostethus; species Neostethus bicornis. Next base: position 29,427,523 of record LR738541.1, read on the forward strand.
ATCCTGCCAGCATGTTATTTCAGTTAGAAACACTGAACTTCATTCAATTTTTCTAATTTTCTGAATAATTTATAAAACTACATGTTTTTAAGCAACTTTAAAATGTTTAAACTCTCTAATTCTGTTTTATTTAGAAGTTCTCTTTTCTATTAATGTAAGTGCTGCATTTTTTATTTAAAAACACCAATGTTATCTATTTGTCCAAGTCTTCTACTCCCTCTTTTACATGCATCACTTTAGATTAGACGTTTACCACCCTGTGCGTTTGAGACATCCAAACTTCTTTTTCTTCCTCCTCCATAACCTCCATTCTTCCACATGTGAATGTGCTTAAAGAACAGTGTGTCTTCTTTTCGGTCTTGTTTTGTCAGTTGAAAATGACCATAAAATCCTTTGAAGACTGGTACAAAAATCCTATTATAGCTGTAAAATTTTCTCTGTGTCTTTGTAAAACTTTGGTAATGGGATTATTAAAGCATAGTGAGTACTGATGCTCTTTTGTGTGTAACGGTTTACCTACTAGTGTGAGAACAGTGTAAGTTCATGTGAAAACTTCAAATACTCTGGGACTCTTCAAAGCACTCCACTGTCTCTGTTGTCCTCCAGGAAGTGTCTAGTATCTAATCCAACAGTTTAAAACGTTAAATTAGGACAGGATGACTTCTTCCTGTTATGTTTGGGATGATAAAGTCGTAAAAGAAGATGTCAATGCTAAACTGAAAGAATGAAAGACAATCTTAAAGTAGTCTAGATTAAATCCCAGTATTTGTCTAATAACCATTACTCATGTTCCTTTTTTTCTGCTGTGATGGAAACAAGAGGCTAAAAACCATAATGAAGCCCGGGAGCAGTAATTGAATAGAGGAATAACAGACCATTAACACAGTTGTTAATTAGCATTTGCTGATCCATGTCTATCTTCACTACACAGCTTGAAGCATGTACATTAAAAAATGAAGCAAAACCCCAAAAGATTAGGAGGTAAATTAGTTTTTTCTATTAGTAATTCAAGCCAATGCCTCCCAAATTAGTTAAATTTGACTTCTAGGTGGATTATATTGAGTATATTTTTGTGTGGAGGGATGGTATTCTGTTTAAATTGACTTATTGTCTATCTGAATGGCTTTGTGGTCATCATATTTTATGAACATAGTGTTGATGTTTTTTATATTTCGCGATCATTTTAAGACAAAGTAGCTGCTTCATGCATCAGTGTTCACAAATTGAATGCAGTAATTTACCTCAAAGCCCATTTATAAAGACAAGATGCCCAAACAAAAAACATTACATAGAAAAATGTGTTTTTCTGTTTTAATCTCTGTATGTCTTTTGTCTTTAAAAACAGAATGTGTACGTGAACATCAATCGGATCATGTCGGTAGGAAATCGTCTCCTCGAGTCGGGCCATTACGCTTCCCAGCAGATCCAGCAGATCTCAGGCCAGCTAGAACAAGAGTGGAAAGCTTTTGCTGCAGCGCTGGACGAACGCAGCACCCTACTGGAGATGTCTGCCAGCTTCCATCAGAAAGCTGATCAGGTACACATGCACAACGTACATACACTCAGGAAACATTTGCATACTCTGATGAAGTTAGCCAATGTAAGTTACAAAACAAACAAAGGAAAAGATTCTAGAGACAAGAATGCATAAGCAGAAATTTAAAGAAAAGAAGACTGTACTGTTTAAAAGATAGAATCCCAGCACTAATATATAATAATTAATTTATGAATTGGTTATAATTCTAGAAATAAAAATGATAAATTGATCATATAAAAAAGCTTAACTGCTAAGTTTAAATAAGAAGTAAGAAAACCTTTATTTGTCCCACATGTCTTTGTACACATTTACAATAAAGGTGAAGGTACTAAGTTCTTTTTGGTAAATTTTTTTGCAGTGAAAATAGTCATATTTGCTATTGTTTTGAGCACTAATTCTGTGAAACCAAGCTTTCGATAGATATTTTTTCACTTAGACTTTTATACCCACTTCAGCAAGGGATATGTATATACAGTATATACTCCATATACTGTATATTTATAGTGTGTGAAACATACAACTGCAGTTCATGTTAGCAGAAGTAAAAGTAATCTTATCTGTGAAAAGAATTTTTAACTTTTACATTTTTAATTTTTATTATCTTTATACAAATTAATTTATCTGCATTTTTATTCTAAAAACTGAATTATTTCTTCTTGTTTTTCATTAATAAAGAGAGGTATGTTTTTGGAAATATCAACATGTTTTAGTGTTTTTTATGTATCCGTTCTGTTGCAATTTTTGTTTAGTACATGAGTAAAGTAGAGCCGTGGTGTAAGGCGTGCAGTGAAGGTGAGCTACCTTCTGAACTTCAGGATCTGGAAGATACCATCCATCATCACCAAGGACTCTATGAGCACATCACCACAGCATACTCAGAGGTTGGCACACAAATGAGAGACATAACATGCATGGATGCATGGTGTGATCGGAACATGCATGATGTGTTTTTTTTGTTTCCTTTTTCAAAATATAAATTATTTTAGATTACATTTTTCTTTGCAGCTGTTTCTTTGCAACTTCTTTTTAAAACTATTTGATTTTTATGCTTTTTTGACTACTTTTTTCTCCCTTAATTCATCTACATAAAAATGTCCACAGGTGAGCCAGGATGGCAAGTCCTTATTAGACAAATTACAGCGTCCTCTGACCCCGGGCAGCGCTGATTCATTGATGGCATCAGCTAACTACTCTAAGGCTGTACACCATGTCCTCGACATCATCCATGAGGTTCTGCATCACCAGCGACAACTAGAAAACATCTGGCAGCATCGTAAAGTCCGGCTTCACCAGCGCCTACAGCTTTGTGTCTTTCAGCAAGATGTACAGCAAGTAAGAAAAATTTTACTGGGATTTGATCAAAATCCTTTTACAATTTTTGTTTAAACACAAAGAGACGTTTTTTTTTAATGATGTATATCAAAATGCTATTTTGAACAGAGATTGATGTCATTTTTGTTTACTTTGATTTTCTATTCTAGAGTCACTAGAAATGTGCTGATCGCACATAAAGTCAAACAAGTTATGATGTGGTTTTATTATATTAGTATATCAATTATTTTAGGGTACTTATTATATATCTATTCTTACAGTTAGCAGAACATTTGACCCTTTGAATATTATTAATCATTTTGATCTTTTTTTATAGCCCCACGTTACCTCTTCCTGGGTTTTTAAAATGAAAAAAATGTATCTTTTTGGTGTAACATGAAGGATCAGAGATGTTCTAGATAAAAACCAGTGATTTGATATATTATGTCATCTCTCCATCCCCTTCCTTTGAGCATTAGAACCTCCTGCCCTTTTCCTCTCTTACAGATTTCTCTCATTTTGTTTTGCTACATATCTGTGCTTCTGTCTTTGCCCACTTGTATCAGCTCTTTCATCACCCTTCTCTCTTGGTAGTGGTTTCCATGGAGATGCAGTTTACTGTCACATAAAGTGTTGAGGGCATTGAGCTTGGGTTCCTATGTTTTTGTCCCATGAAAATATTCTCTAGGAGACCTTGAAAATCCTTTTCACCATCCCACAAAGAAGCAGAGTATTCCCCCATCTGATTGACAAATCATAAAGCAATTAAGAACAAAGATTACTCATCACCTATTTATGAAAATGTTTGCATTCTGCACTGCTCCGCTTTCCACTGATCATTATTGTAACTTAAACAAGGTAAAAATCACAGATGCACCAGAACAAAGTAGATAACAGGCCATAGCAGGACTGCAAGTAACATTATTTATACACCCTTGTTTCAATCTAGTGTGCCCCCTACTGATAGAAATTGAGTTTTACAGTGTGAGTAATCGTTCTTGTTATTTTTTATTCTTGTGTTTGCTTGCTTTGTTAAGGTATTGGACTGGATTGAAAATCACGGCGAGGCCTTCCTCAGCAAACACACTGGTGTTGGAAAGTCTTTGCACAGAGCCAGAGCCCTGCAGAAAAGGCATGAAGATTTTGAAGAAGTTGCGCAGGTCAGTTTTGAGTATTCAGATAAAACCAAAAATTGTCCTGCTGGCAAATGCTCCATTAGAAGGTGGTAAAATGTAGATTTATTTATACCTACACAAAACACCAAAGGTTGTACATCTATGTACTTTATGGAGTGCATAGATGTTATATGCATGATCTAAATTTAACGGAGCTTCTCTGTCAGGTTTTTTAAAAACATATTTCTGTGTTTTCTTTTGAATATCGTTTGTGATTTTTTTTTTTTTTTTTTAGAATACCTACACCAATGCTGACAAACTGCTTGAAGCTGCAGAACAACTGGCTCAAACGGGAGAATGTGACCCTGAAGAAATCTACCAAGCCGCCCACCAGCTCGAAGATCGTATCCAAGACTTTGTGCGACGCGTTGAGCAGCGCAAAGTTCTCCTGGACATGTCTGTTGCCTTTCACACACATGTCAAAGAGGTTTGTCTTTGCAGATAGTTAGATTAGTTCCGTCTTTTCAACCATTTTTTTTTTGTTCCCCAGAAGAGCAAACATCTAAGTTTTTTTTTTCTCTGCTTCTGTCTCAAAGACAATTTGAATTAAAATGTGAAAATATTCTCCAATAGCTTTTAACTATTGTTTTTAAATTAATGAACACTATATGTAGATTCATATAGTTCTCTTTTCAATAGTTAAATGCCTCTAATTATTAGGAAAAATAACTAAATTAAAGTTTTTTTCCATCCAATGACAAATAAAATTGTACCTTATATTTTAAATAGATCAAAATCTGGAAAGAATTTTTTTTTACTATTCCTTTTATAATGTAGTTGTTTATTCTAATTACTGTAATTAGTGAGAGTTGGACTCAAATCTACCCATTTGTGACTATTCTTTATTTTTCCTGAATACTTTTTCTTACATCACTGGAAAATTGACCATTGATGACTAGGCAAAAGTAAGTTAAGCAGCTAGTTTTATTACTAAAAACTTTCCTTTTTTATTAACAAACAACCAAAAGTTTGTCCTCTACCAATTAGTGTCTTTTCAATGAATCCAGTGTTCTATTACAAGGCTGATGCTGAATTTGTACAAACATATTATTAACTAAAGTTCAAGAGAAAGTTAATACGCAAAGACCTGTCTAATAGGAAATTCCGCATTTCCATAACAGCTAATTTTACTTCTATAAATGACAACGCTCACAAAGATGGCAAGAAAATGGGACAAAATTAAGATGATAAAACCAGGCTTGTACATGGACCTGTTTTCGTGTCAGATGCTCGGTTATTAGAGGGAACAGTGGGTGCCAAGGTCTCTCTCCTCCAGCTTGGCTCGTAGGCCAGGGCTTTAGTAAGTGTTGCCAATTCACCCAGATGGCTAATCTGTTACAAAGATGACCATTCACAAAACACCAGCTTGGAGCAGAATCCGTTGGACCTGATTTATGTCTCCTTGCTTGTTGCAAGTCTTATTTGCAGCTAGCTAATTGACCATTACATCTGTGTTTAAATAGCAACTGGAGAAAAAATATGACCTTCAGCTCCTGTTTTTTTTTTCTTTTTTTCCATTTTATTCTTTTTATCAGAACCATTTTGGTTTAACAGGCTTCTGTTTTTTGTTTTTGGTTTATTCCTGTTAGCTGTGGACGTGGCTGGAGGAGCTGCAGAAGGAGCTGCTAGATGATGTTTATGCAGAGTCAGTAGAAGCAGTGCAAGATTTGATCAAACGATTTGGCCAGCAGCAGCAAACAACACTGCAGGCCACCGTTAATGTCATCAAGGAGGGAGAGGACCTCATACAACAACTCAGGTGTGTACTTATATTAACTCAAATGCAATTATATTATTGTATTGTGACACTGGAGGAACCTGAACGCCTTCAAATACCTCTCTTCTGGACCAAAAAATGTCCGAATGACAAATTTCTTTTGCTTCAACCAATCACAATTAGGCCTGGTCTGACTAGGTTTTCTACGTTAGTTTTTTTTTAAACTAACAGGGCATAGCAGCTTAACAAACAAACTGCCTTCAGCTGACTGAATTGAAATGTTTTGTTGCTGTCAAATTTGCTGTTTCTGCAAACTAGTTATTAAGGAGGAAAACATATAGATTTGGAGACTGATTTACTTTCACTGTTATTTTCAAGACAGACTTTAAAAAAAAGTTGAACACATTAAAGAAATCTGAGGAGTATTGTAAAGAACTTATGTAGAAATATAACAGGACAGACTTTTAACTTTGATGAGGACCAAAAAATACTCTATCTAAAAATAATTTAATTGTTTGGTGATTAAAAGATTGCTTGTATTCTGAAATATTATTGAAGTTTATGTGGTCTTTATGGATGGTTTTGTGTGAAGTAGTTTTATGTACAGTGGTCAAAATTTTTACCACAAGATTTTTTATTTAGTAGTTCGTTTTTGTGAAGTTTTTATCTTCAATTCCCAAACAATATTTTTATTTATCAATTCAGAATAGGAATATGGTTTTATCCCCAGAAAATAGATTTTGATTGGCCAATTGATGCTGATACCCAAGACTCATGTGTAAAATGTACAGTCTGATCATATATATTTATGTTAATATATTTACATATATTTTAAAAACATTTAAATATCTCAAAGGTTCACATGTATCACAAATACATCGTTCAACATCTTCTGCATCTTGTTTCCGCTTACAGAGACTCTGCAATTTCTAGCAACAAAACTCCACACAACAGCTCCATGGCTCACATTGAGAGTGTGCTGCAGCAGCTGGATGAAGCCCAGGGCCAAATGGAAGAGTTGTTTCAAGAAAGGAAAATCAAACTTGAGCTCTTTCTTCAGCTTCGCATCTTTGAAAGGGATGCCATAGATGTAAGTTGGCAGGAAATTGAACATTTCTATGACTCAGTTCAGCCTTGGCCTTTTTCTTTATTTAGACTAAAGCGAATGATGGAGCACATGTCAGAAACTCCTGCGTGTTGTAACTATTGTACTTTTCATACATTTAACCTAGAATAAAATATAACTTGTGTAACTGTAAATCCCATCTGCAAGTTACCAATCTAGCCATTTGATCTTTTCTTCATTTAAATTTGGTAAAAAGATCAGTTACTTATGGGAGATGTAAACTAAGATGAACACCAAGAAAGAAAAATGTTCCTGTAGTGAAAGATTCCTACTGGTTTTGTCTGAATTTGTTCTTTGGAAACATTTAGTTCCACTTGATGCTTCTCCTGTGCCTACTCTTACCCCTCTTTACCCAACCAGCAGTTTTCTGTTTTCTATCTGCTCCATCTTTAATATCCCACTGTGAGAGTGAATGCTTTTCTCTGCTGGAGTTCAAATACTGTGACTCCACCTCTTAAACACATTTCCTTATTATTCGTATCATGGCTATCAAACCATATTAGTTCAACTTGATTAATGCTTTAGAAAGCTATTCTATTCTGAGAGGCATAATGTGTAATCCCAGATTCATGTTGTACCAAAAGGTTTTGTTTGACTAATCCAAAAAGCAACTTAAGACGTCATAAAATAGACGTGAGTTTGCTAATCACACATGTCGAATGCTAAAATAATCTCGTACGTCCCATACAAATTAGGATTGATATGAAAGTGTTTCCTGCTCCTACACGCACTAACACGTGGACTTCCAAGATGACACTCCCTCTTTTGTGCGTGAAGGGAGTAGGTATCAGTTTAGAATAAAGTACACACCTTCTTTCAGCGCTTTCCTTTACAAGAATAAACACAGCTTAGCTGCACATAACCAAGACAAAAAAGACTGAATCTGAAAGATTTTATTTTTAAATGAAGGAAATGATGTTTTTATACTCTGATGGGATTTTACTAAACTGTAAAAGAAGGAAAAAACAGACCTCTGATGCACGCTCGGTAAGTTTGTTACACTGTGTGGCTGAATTTGTAAGATTACTTTTATATATCTTAAATATCCCTTCCTTTTTTCTTATATGAATGACTGTTATTTTCTGAATAAATTTCTTGTTTTTTGTTTTTAAATAAATCACCACATCTCTTTTTCCTTTTTGTTTCATTATATATTTTAAATAGACAAATTTGACTTTTGATTTTCGTAACTTATATGCACATTTAATCTGAGCCAAATAAACAGGAATGACTAAAAAGTTTTTCAAGTCAGGAAGATCCCGTTAGCATGACCAACCAACACATCAGCATGACCAACGCAATGATGCTCACATAAACTTTATTTATTTATTTTATTCATTGTTTCATTTTCATTCAGAACAAACACATCTTAAAAAAAGAATTTCAGTAAAAAAAAAAAACAATGAATGAAAGGTACAGAAAGAAGCAAAGCTTATAATATCTGCCCCTTAACAACAGAAATTATATGCAATCAGGGTGATGCACGACAAAAAAAAAAAAAAAAAAACTTCTGGGTCTCCTCTCGGTGGAATGTGCCCAAAACACCTCACCAGCGAAGGGAGGCATGCTGCCAGATGCCCAAACCACCCATCTGGTTTTTCTCTACCCGGAGGATCAACGGCTCCACGCCAAGCTCCTCTTTCTATCTCTGAGTGAGAGCCACCTCGCAGAGAAAGTTAGTTTTGGCCGCTTGTATCCGTGATCTCGTTTTTTCAGTCACCACCCACAGCTGGTGACCATAGTTGAGAGTAGGAATGTAGGTCTTTCTTCACTACGACGGACCAATGCAGCGTCCTGATTATTGCAGACGTTGCACCGATCCGTCTGTCGATCTCAGACTGTTTTTAGACAGAAGTTATTTTTGAGTGACTCAGGAAACAAAGCTTTTAAAAGGTTTATCTGTAATGACTGAATAGGTGAACAAAACACGTGCAGCAAGAATACATCATGGCAAACCTATACATGTTTCTCTCAAGTTTAGCTGATTCGGTGTTGATATTGCAAAGAGAAATTTTAATTTGAAGGTAACAAGTAATTTTTAACTATTATATTTTTCAGAAAAAAATAGTTTATAGATAATCTCCATTAAAAAGAAATGTCATAAAAGACAATAGGAGGTGTTACAGTCTTGTTGGAAACAAAATGATAAATAAACAGAAATCAGTAGCTGGATAAAGGTGCCCTGCAGTTACATGATTCAGATCTTGTGGGCGCTCAGAGACACGCTCTGACATATCCCTACATCTGCTCTGCCAGATCTGTTCAGCCAGCCAATGTTGTGTAGTCATGGCTGTCAAAGTCAGACAACAGTAATTAGATTCTCCATGTTTGGTTTTATCTGCATTGTCTTTTTATGGTAAAAAAGAAAACTCACCTTATCGAACTTATTGATTTGGAAATATATTAACAGCATTCTTCCTATTCAATGAAAAAGTTAGACATATGTTTGGATTTTTTTTCTATTTTTTTTTCTCCTTCCTCCTCTTTAGATCATCTCAGACCTGGAGTCATGGAATGAGGAGCTGACCCAGCAGATGAATGACTTTGACACAGAAGATCTGACCGTGGCTGAGCAAAGACTCCAGCATCATGCGGACAAAGCTCTCACCATGAACAACCTCACCTTTGATGTCATCCACCAGGGACAAGAGCTGCTGCAATATGTTACAGAGGTCCAGGCATCTGGTGAGTGAAGAACATTTTGGAATTGAATGGTTATTATCTAAAATAATCTTAATATACTGTATGTGTGATCCTGATTTACATATCACACGCAAAATAAAACCAATGTAGCTTTATCTATATTATACAATCTAAATTTGGACCAGACTGTAAGAGGAAATGGAGGAGATGTTAGTACTAAAAGTTGTGTGAAATGTGCAGGTGTGGAGTTGTTATGTGACAGAGATGTCGACATGGCCACACGGGTCCAGGATCTACTGGAGTTCCTTCATGAGAAGCAGCAGGAGTTGGACCTGGCTGCAGAACAGCATAGAAGACACTTAGAGCAGTGTGTCCAACTACGGCATCTACAAGCTGAAGTCAAACAGGTAAAACACAAACAACATAAAAATAGTGCTGTTGGAGAGACACGAATGGCAACATCAGTTGCTTTTTAGGTCAAAATAACTTTTTGAGGTTTTTTAGGCACTTCTCTTCAGACTTGTACTTTTTACTGCATGCATGTTGAAGGACAGTGTGTGTATTCGTTTGTGTGTGAGTTAAAAGGTCACATTGCTCTGTGCTTCTCCATGATTACAAGGTTATGAGTCAGCCTGTGTCAACACTCGCTCTTTCTCCTTTCTTTCTGTTTTTATTGCATTTCACAGTCTTTTCATTCCATTTTTAGTTTATACCACTAAATTATAACCAAAATGCAAAGTTTGCTTTGGTAATGTTTATTATGTGGGGTTTAATGGTTTGGCCAGTGGTTCAAACAAATGTATATAGACATTTGACTATTTTTAGAAATGTACTAAATCACAGATCTCAGAGGTTTGTGTGCCTCAGAAGTTAGTGCACATAGATTGGGATACCTGATCAATCAGAAGAAGAGCGGTATTAATACAGTATGTGTATATCCAATAAAAATTTTTTTTGCTCATTCCTTTCTAAAAATTCCCATGCGGTTTATACTTCTACTTCTTGGCCAAGGATACTCTGGCACATAAAGTTATGGAAACTGAACCAATGACTAACCAGTTGAACACTTTGCAACTTTTAAGAGGAAGAGCTGTTTATGGTAGCGACAAAAGCAAGTAGATTTATGCTCAAAAAATGAATGAACTTAGTAACTGAAGTCAAAGTTAAACAAACATGGTTAAATGAATCCCCAATTCTAATTCTGCAAAGTGTTCGAATGAATGCAGAGTATTACTGGCACATTTTCTCCAACTAGATGACAGTCTGTATTTTGGCTGAACACTGTTGAAAACAGTCTAGGAGTGTGTGAGTGAACACAAGCACAACTTTAGTCTGGTGGTAATTGTACAAATAGGTCTATACCGCTGATATATTTATGGGGCTGCAGCCTTTCATTTCGCCCCTGAGATTACTGCCTCACTAATTTAACCATTGTTAATGGGTTTGTCTTTTACTTGATGTGGTTACTCCCTAGAATTTCTCTATTTTATGGACTTCATGGTCTCTTGAGAAGAGCCAAAAAAGAAAAAATATGACTCTTGTAAGACCCATATTTGGATACCAAAAACAACATTATTTTAGCTTTTGTAAGCATTTTACTTCTGTTTTTGAGGTTTCTCAGTCCAGGCCTTTAGTTTGCTATTTCATAGCCTGCATGTGGTGCTCCCTCTTTGACCCATCATCCATCAAGTCTGCTAAATGCCTGGATTTCGTTGCACGTGTGGCATTTTCATTTAGTAGCTGTTGCTATGAATTTGTGGTCAGTATAATACATATGTTACAATAATTAAGTTGCTTTGGTAGATTACAAAAAAATAAAAACTGTGGATGGAATGAATTCTTTAAAAATTATTTGTTCAATTGTTAAAATGAAAGAAATGCACACTAAATTATAATTGATTTATATTATATGTACTAAATGGAGACACATGTGCATTGTTCACTATGACTCTGTTTTTCCTCAGACATCTGTTTTATTAGAAAATGGGTCTACGGAAACATTGAGGCTTTAAGAGTTACTAAGAAAAAAAGAAGTTGGAGTTGTGTTGCATCATCATTTTTACAGCCGAGCGTCATTTGCAACCCTCCCCGGTTCCCATACATCAGGTGTGCTTGCTGAGTCAGAGAAGAGGGGGAGGGATGCCTTTGTGAGTCTCACCTTTACACAGAAGTAGGCCAGCGTATCTGTGAGCAAAAGTGATGTTGAACGCTTCTGGCAGCACGTGTGTGAAGCGAGGGCAGCGTAGAGTCGATGAGATTACACACAGGAAGTATTTCAAAGCTGAGGAGAAAGTGGTGAGGGAAAGGGGGTGTTGGAATGCCTGAGCTGAGTGTGAAAATCAAAATGAAAACAGTGGTGATGTAAAATAAATTATTTGCTGTATGAGGAGTATCCTTCCTCTTTTCATTTACCAGTAGTTTTTTTCCCTTCGAGGATTGCCACATAAAGTCAATTTTCTTCATGCCTTCATGTCCTTCTTCATGACATCCATGATCCTCCTTTTTAGTCTCTCGCTAGCCCTCTATAGACCTCATAGTCGAGAGAGACCTCATCATTGTCTTCCAGTCATACTTCCACCACCACTCAAACACACGTCTGTCACACATCCCCACAAACTTCTTCTCTTCTTTTTGTTTGAGGATTATAATAAAAGAAAAGAGGGGGATGAAGCTGTGATCCACAAAATAATAGAAAGTGACTCCTTCCTGTGTGTGCTGCAGGTTCTCGGTTGGATACGTAATGGCGAATCCATGCTGAACGCCGGTCTGATCACAGCCAGCTCTCTGCAAGAAGCCGAACAGTTGCAGAAGGAACACGAACAATTTCAACATGCTATAGAGGTGACAAACGTGTTTGTGTGGATTCTATTCTGTAAGCGATTAATCTAAAGGCAGATTGTGGGATTTTCCAAAGATAATTAGAAATTTGTAAATCTTTTTTCTCTTTCATTAAGTTTTTTAGTAGATTTCTTTCCATTTTATAGACATCCTCTTTTGAATCTGGACTTCATTTCTTCATAGCGAGCTACACATAAATTAGAATCCAGAATAACTTCTTACCTTCCCCCACCTTTCTTACTTTTCAATATGTTTCTACCTTCTTTCCCAGCACTGATTATGCAGGGTGCATTTCTTTGAACTCAATCGAGACCGGCTCATTTTAATGCAGGCCTGTGCCTGACCTACTTTTCTATAAATCACACATACACATTTGAAACCTGTGATTATGAGAAAGGCTTACTAGGACTGGAATTTTAACATGCTACACCTGTACTCCTTGATACTTGTAAAACGTATCACAATTGTATTTAAAAAGAAAAAGAAATCAATTTCTATTTAAATTGGTTCAGTCTTCCATGTGTTGGTTATCCAAGAACCATATAATCGAAGAAATAATCGAAGAAAAAAAGAAAAACAATAATTCATTGTTGTGTCTTTTATTTGCAGAAAACTCATCAGAGTGCTCTTCAGGTTCAGCAGAAGGCTGAAGCACTTCTGCAGGCCAACCACTACGACATGGATATGATCAGAGACTGTGCAGAGAAGGTTTTCTTAAGTTCAATCAGCATAGTAGTTTTATTTTAATCTGAGAAGGTAAATTGATTTTGTTTTGTCTTGAAGGTGGCAGACCACTGGCAACAGCTAATGCTGAAGATGGAGGACAGACTCAAATTAGTTAACGCTTCCGTGGCCTTTTACAAAACCTCCGAGCAGGTAATTTAATCTGAATGTGAGCCGTACATGAGCTAGATTCCTTCACAGGAGTAATGGACTATGATAGAAGCAGGTGGCTCGATAGAAACACTATCAGCAACACCTACAGTTTTTAATAAAAAGAAAAGGGAGCAAAAGTATTATTTATGTTGAAAAAGCAGAAAATTTAATACAATGTGTAGGAGAACTGGAGGAGTATAAGCTTTTCTGTGTGTGTCTCAGGTGTGTAGTGTATTGGAAAGCCTTGAGCAGGAATACAAAAGAGAAGAAGACTGGTGCGGCGGTGCAGACAAACTAGGCCCAAACAGTGAGACAGACCATGTCACGCCCATGATCAGCAAACATCTGGAGCAGAAAGAAGCTTTCCTAAAGGTTTGATGGGCCACTTCAAATGAAAATCTTTAACACCATCTCTGTCAGTGAGAAATTTCTGAAGCTTAAAATTGTTTTTGTGTCCTTTCTGCTGTCACACACAGGCCTGTACGTTAGCCAGACGTAATGCTGATGTCTTCTTGAAATACCTGCACAGAAACAGTGTTAATATGCCTGGCATGTTGTCCCACGTAAAAGCTCCGGAGACTCAGGTCAAAAGTAAGTAAATGACCAATTTGAAACTTGTCTTTATATCTGATGAGAACAAATACTTGTGTAATTATTACCCCTCATATAGCTCAGTGTATCAGCTTGAGCTTGTTAGCAGATTGAAGAAAATAGATGTTGATTTAACAGCATTTTTTTTAAATGTTTCAGATATTTTAAATGAGTTACTACAGAGAGAGAATAGAGTCCTCCACTTCTGGACCATGAGAAAGCGACGGCTGGACCAGTGTCAGCAATATGTAGTGTTTGAAAGAAGTGCCAAACAGGTGTGTCAAACCTAACGTGATTGGAAGTCAGAGTGTACACACATTACACATATTAATCGGTTTCAGAGATCTATTTGTAAAAAAAGCTAGTTTAAAGATTATTCCAAGGCCACACAATGAACTTGAAAAAAAACCTTATCTTATTCTCTCTGTTGTAATTGTTCCTGTATGATTCACAAAACTTTAAATGTTTTACTTTTGGCCCGTGCGAGCTTCAAATTTTTCTGTAACAGTGTATATATTTAACTATAATTCTACTTCAGGTTCAAGGAAAAAAAAGGTTTACTCCCTTCAGACATTGCAGGTGCCACATACTCTTCTAAGCAGTGTGTTCTGACTGTACAAACTCCAGCAGGCCTCATTTCGGTCCCCTGGTAGCATTTTTGGACTTGAGTCATCCATCAGAAATTTTTGAAGCATTTTTAGGTCGCCAGCTGGAGGACAGAACACCAAAGAGAAACAAGCGGTTTTAAACGAGAAAAAAATATAGAAGCTTTCTGGTTAGAATCAAGTGACTTCCAGAATAAAGTTCTCATGGCTCCATCTCGTGGAAGTTGGATAGCACAACATCTTCATAGAGCAGATTGGCAAATAAAATGACATCATGGTGGGTATCTAGAACATGGCTATTCTAAGGATTGCCAAGTTTTACCCCTAGGGTTTCTAAATACTTTTTCGGTCTCACAGTTTGGACCAAATCTGGCAAGTGAAGTCAGAGTGGTTTCACATATACGTAGGCCCAGTTTTAAAATAGACAGAAAGTAAGACAATCAAATGTGAAAGTAGATCTGTTGATTGACTGTTTCTTTTAAACGTACTGTATTCATCCCTGAAATGGGAAAATTTCTGTGCTGCAATGCACTGCAGCAGGCAGCCATGACGGCACCAATGGTGGGAGAAACAAGGGTTATCCCCAAGGGCACTTGGGCATGGGCCTGTTGGGAATCGAGTCGGCTTCTCCCAGTCCAAGGGCAGACATTCTACCACTGAGCCACGCCTCCTCCCAATATTATTTTATCATTTCATCATTTTATCAGTTTTAGTTCATATGTCTAGATGTATTTAATAAATAAATGTGTATGTCTATACAAAAGGCCCCTAATCTTAACCTTAAAATACAGTACCTTGAGGAATTTTAGACATCTAAGTTTGTGTCACTTCCTTAGATTTGAGTAGTTGTTAAGAACAAATGGAACGCTGAAAAAATTATTGTCCATGTTCCTAAAAAATGGGTTGTTTTTTTTAGGCCTTGGAGTGGATCCACGACACTGGGGAATTCTACCTTTCTACTCACACGTCCACTGGCTCGAGCATTCATCACACACAGGAGCTGCTGAAAGAGCATGAAGATTTTCAAATCACAGCTAAGGTATTTTTTTATCATTAATATCATTACAGTTGTTCGTCTGAAACTTTTCATAAATAAAAAAGGTGAAGTGGACCTAATGTGAGAATGTTTTCCAGCCCAGTTGTGCTGCTTTATGTCATGTTTGCACAGTCTCTCTCTGCTGTGAGGCCCGTTTCTAGGGCAGCTTATTGTCACCTTTCCTCTTCGTTGTGTCACTGTTATTGTGTTTTAGTGAGCGAGCTATTGTATCCATCCAGCAACACATGATTCCTATCTCTTTCTCTCTCCCATCTACCTTTTCTCTATCCGTCCTTCCCTCTCCTCTCTCTGCCCCCGTCTTTTTCAACAACTATCCATGACAGCAAACCAAAGAGCGGGTAAAGTTGTTGATCCAGCTGGCGGATGGGTTTTGTGACAAGGGCCACGCCCATGCCCTGGAGATAAAGAAATGGGTTTCCTCTGTGGACAAACGATACAGGGATTTCTCTCTCCGCATGGACAAATACCGAACCTGTTTGGAAACGGCACTCGGCATTTCATCTGATTCAAACAAGGCTGTAAGTAAATTAATTTGCTGCGTTATAACTGATTAAAGAGTTGTTGTTTAACTTATTCACAAAAAAATTTCCTCCACAACGAGCTTTAATTGCTTTGTAATGTAACCACTTTGATTTCATGTTGGTCACCACCTTAGCATGATTCTAGCATGTTATAGAATAAAACTGTGATGCTAATGTGATGTTGATGTAAGCAAACCAATCCCAACCCATCACACAATCTGCAGAATGGTCACGTTGCTTTTAAACATCCAGTAACAGCCACCGCCATTTTGTTTTCAGAGCAAAGACCTTCAACTGGATATCATCCCAGCTACTGCTCCGGGTTCAGAAGTGAAGTTAAGAGATGCAGCTCATGAACTGAATGAAGAAAAAAGAAAATCAGCCAGAAGAAAAGAGTGAGTTGAAATAAGTTTGTTTAAAACACATAAAATGTGCTTACTTTAAAAAAGTAGCCATTAAAAATGTCAACTTTTGTCAAACTTGCCCAACATACCTAAACAGCTGTCTACTATTATGACGGTTATGGTAACACTATGTTAAAATCGGAGTTACTTTTAAAGCAGGGGGCGCAAACTCAATTTACCTGTGGGCCACTGGAGGCAGAGTCTGGATGAGACTGGGTCGCATCAGGATTTCCCCAAGAAAAGCGCTGAAAAAGCATTCCAATGTTCTCAAAGATTGTTATTGAATTGAAAATATTCTATTAATCCCTGGAGGAAAATTTGATGCTGCAGTGCAAACACCTCGTCCTTCCAGTCTCACACCATTCCTGATCCACTCATACAGTGTGAAACCTGGCATCTGAACAGCTGCTAGTGCACAAGTCATTCTTTTTATTATTTTAACACAAAATAATATAGTTAAAAATTAATAAAAGAATATATGAATAGAACTCGCAAACTTCACACGGAACGGCCAGTGTTACAGACCTTGTCTCACCCATGAATCGAATCCTGACCTTGCTGTGAGGCCACTGTGCTAACCACTGGTTTTTCTCCAGTTACTCCGGTTTCCTCCCACCCTCCGAAAACATGCATCTTAGGTTGATTGGCCGCAACAAAATTGTCTCCAGGAATGAGTGTGGGTTTACATGGTTATGTAAGTGAATCCGCAACAGACGTGCAACCTGTTCGGGGTGTATCCTGCCTCTCGCCTTGAATCAACAAGGATAGGCTCAGGTGCCCCTGTAGCCATGTTAGGGATAAGCGGTTCAGAAGACAAAACAAATTAAAAAAATAAATCAGTAAATAAGAAATAAAATAATAATGTGATCCACACACTGGTATTGTTCATTTAAATATTGTGGGCTGCACTAAAATTAATCTTTCATCTTAAGATGAGGGCCACAACTTATCGTTCTGGAATCCGCATTTGGCCAATGGACAGCGAGTTTTAAACTCCTGTTTTCAAGCATTTTGAAGCAGTTGTTGTCATTTCCTTGCAGTCTTTGTTATAAGTTATTGTTAATAGTTTATGAGCAGAAGCAGGGAGCCTGTAAATCACACTATATACTTTAACGTCTCCCCAGGGAGTCATAATAACTCTTCAACACTGCATCAATATTTTTTGGGGGGTGTTTCAAGTGTATGCCTGTAGTATGACTAAAAATAATTTGTAGATTTATATTTGGAAACATTTTTTTTTGTGGATTTGTACCAGAATGATTCAAATTAGCCCTTATATTAACCCTTGTATCCGACCCACTCACCAATACAACGCACAAAAAATTCAATATTGAGGAGGTGGTGCACAGTGGCCTCACATCAAGAAGGTCTGGGTTCAAGTCCCAGTTGGGAGGAGGCTTGACACACTGGCCTTTCTGTTTAGGGTTTGCATGTTCTCCCCGTGTATGCGTGGGTTCTCTCCCACCCTCCAAAAACATGCATGCGAGGTTGATCGGCCACTTTGAAAAAAATTACCCCCGGAATGAGTGTGGATGGTTGTCTGTGTGTTTGGCCCCGCATCAAAATGGTGACCTGCTTGGGGTAGACCCTGCCTCTCGCCTGCAATCAGCTGGGATAGGCTCTGGCAGCCCCGCGAGCCTAGTAAGGATAAGCAGTTCAGAAGACGAAACAAAACATACCAATACGTAGACACTACTGATCACTAACACTGGAGATTGTATGAGTAATATAGAAAAAAAAATTCCAATACTTCTCATTTAGTGCTTGATCTATTCTTTTGTAACAGTTACATTTTTATCAATTCATCCTTTTCTTCCAGGTTTATAATGGCTGAGTTGATTCAAACCGAGAAAGCCTACGTAAGAGACCTACGGGAGTGTATGGATGTAAGTGTTATGAGAAATGATTAACTTTAAAACTGAACAATTTTTATATCATCATGGGCTTTTTGAATATTAATACCAGTTAGTAGCATGTTCTATCTTCTATATCATGTTTTTTTTTTTTGTCTTTTTGCAGACCTATCTGTGGGAAATGACTAGCGGTGTGGAGGAAATCCCTCCTGGGATTGTCAATAAGGAACACATCATCTTTGGGAACATGCAAGACCTCTACGAGTTTCATCACAAGTTCGTACAAAATAATCTTCAATACTTGAAGAATCCTCAATCAGCAAAAAATGTTGAGAAGATTACAAAGTCAATTTTAATTGTGTAAATGTCTTTTTAGCATCTTTTTGAAAGAGTTGGAGAAATATGAACAGCTTCCAGAAGATGTTGGTCATTGTTTTGTCACCTGGGTAAGATTCACATCACACATTTATACCAGCTTGGTATAATTCAAGATTCTTTATTGTCACTATTCTCATTGTGAAATTTTGACAGACTACAGGCTAAAAGCATATATATTTATACACACACATATATATATATATATATATATATATATACATACACATAGTTTTTTATATATATACAGTATGTATACAAAGTCGAAATAAATATGTACATTTGCCTTATCAGCTTTTACTTTGTTTGAGTCCTTTTTTAATATGTCTTGTATACTACTTTAAGTCCAAAATAGTTTCTTTTCTTTAAAAAAAAAATTCAAGGTTATTTAATTACCTACTTACTTGATAAACTAATTACACATTCATTGCTACATGAGCTCATCCAACAATTTTTTTTAGTTCAGTTAACTTTCAAACTAACTTTTCTGGGGTTTTTTGGAGATGATTCCTGCCGTTCAAGAACACTTTCTAGCGTTTAGTACATTACCTAGTTAGCATCCCTTTGTCTCTAAAGACAATGGAGTCCGCACCTGAATATTTGTTTGTTTCTGCAACGTCGGCTGTTGCAGAGTAAGCCTCTCTATCCTCCTCGGCTTGCTTGACACCGATTTTAATAATTGCATACCACCTGTAGCGGTCAGAGGTCACTGATTCAAGCTCTGCAGGGCTGTTGTTGCAAGATTTCAGATCCCTCTGGCTGGCATTCTTGAAGCGCAGTGCAGGTCATCCACTTGGACACGTTCCTATGGCGAGTTCCTAAAAGGGGATATATAGAACATTACAATTACATTACAATTAACCCATAAAATAATCCATCTGTAATTCAACTGTATTAGTGCATATCAACACACAGAAAGGGATACAAGTAGCTCAAGAATGTCCTTTGCTGACTTTTGATATTATGTTAGTAAGCTCATTCTTTAAATTTCTCCTTCTAAGGCTGATAAGTTTCAAATGTATGTGAACTACTGCAAGAACAAGCCAGACTCCACTCAGCTCATCGTGGAACATGCTGGACCCTATTTTGATGTAAGTAGCTTAAATCTTTATAGGCAGAATTTTTTTTTCTGCACTAACCATAAATCTCAGTTTTATGTGAGCACTTGATCAAAATGAGGCAAGTTTTATATTTAATAGTTTTTACTGATTTTTTCCTTTTTGTGGTTAACAGGAAATCCAACAAAGACATCGTCTCGCCAATTCCATATCCTCTTACTTGATCAAACCAGTTCAGAGAATTACAAAGTACCAGCTGCTGTTGAAGGTAGAGAATAAATTTTCTTGGTTTGTTTATGTTGTAATAAATTCAAACTAATCCATTTTTGTGTTACTATCCGAATGTCACTATGATTCCTAATTTTGTTGTAGGAGTTGTTGACTTGCTGTGAAGAAGGAAAAGGGGAAATCAAGGATGGTCTTGAAGTGATGCTCAGTGTCCCCAAGAGAGCCAATGATGCCATGCACTTGTCTATGCTGGATGGTGCGTACGCAAACATTTGATTTGATAGTAGTACTTACTGTATGTTTATGTTTTCATGCATAATCACTTAATCTTTGACATTAAAAATGTTTGTGAAATGTTTTTTTTTTATTATTGCCCTCATCTCAGTGGAATAACGTGAATCAGAAATTACGTCTTTTGGCACACATCTGTTTGTCAGCCATTCATATTCGATAAGTACAAACGTGCCTGCATATTAAAATAGATTTTTTTCTTCTCACTTGTGCCACCGCCTCAGGATTTGATGGAAATATTGACTCCCAAGGAGAGCTGATACTCCAAGAGTCCTTCCAGGTGTGGGACCCGAAGACTTTGATTAGGAAGGGCCGTGACAGACACCTCTTCCTCTTTGAAATGTCCCTTGTGTTTAGCAAGGAAGTAAAAGACTCCAACGGGCGGAGTAAATACCTTTACAAGAGCAAGCTTTTTGTAAGTTATTTATGGTTTTGTTAGTATTTAATTGAAGCTGTCAGGATGTTTGCTGACACATTGTTGTCACATCAGACCTCGGAGCTTGGTGTGACTGAACATGTAGAGGGAGATCCGTGTAAGTTCGCCCTCTGGGTGGGAAGAACCCCGACGTCAGACAACAAGATTGTTCTAAAGGTACCGTTATACATTTGACATAAAAAAATACTTTAGTTTTATACTGCTGTGTGGGCCGTGTATTTGTCATCAAAGTACATTTTAGATCATCCAACGTTTTTTGAAAATTAATTCATCACTATTTCTTCCCCCTTCCCATGTGACAACGAATATGTATCTGCTACAACGATGACACAACTTGTTACATCGATGATGCTATTTACGTAGCAGAAATTATTTCTCACATGGACCTAAGCGCTCACGCTCCTCTCGCTTTACCCCTTCTCTCACTGTTCCTCTTGTGAATTGGGCACACAGGGATAAAATTTAAAAGGCAGTGCCTGTGCTTTCTAAGAACATGTAGGTAGATGAGCAAAAGTCAATCTTAAGCACTTCCTGGTCTGTAAATGAGTCAAATTTATGGATTCTCTATTTATTTATAGATGACTACTGTGTAATGGATGTTCCAAAAACTCAAATTATGATTGTTCATGCGCATAAAGTACAGAGAGAAAGTAATTATTATGCATGACTTTTAAATCATCATGTGGGATTGCTTCATTTGTGTGGTTCATCTTTTCTAAATATTGCAATGCTTCTTTTCTAAAGTCATAAAAGTTCAGTGCCCTACGTGGGTGGAAAATATACTTGCTGCTACTTATTCACTCTTTGCACACAGTTATTTGCATAGAAATCATTTGTTAGGGCAGAAACTCTCACAATGAGTCACAAGGAATGTTTTATGCATGCTCTGTACGTATATGTAGTTGTTGTGCTTATTTAGATTTCGAGCGATGCAACTTCTAACATATGGGTTTAGAACAGTGAATGATAAATGTCAGAAGCTAAAATGCAGACAAAAGAGGAAAATGAAGGATAATTGCCTTTTGCGGTCAGAATCATAAATAACCCAAGCTACAGCAAACATATCTTTTATTGTCTCTGTTTTACGTGTATTTAATAAACCTTGTACACCTAAAAAACGTGTCAAACTCAGGCTGTTGCACGCAGAATAATGGGCTAATTTTGATTAATTTGTTAACACTGTGGCATATCCGCTATTTCTTTCTTTCTTTTATTCTATCATTTTCATACATAACCTTTTATTATTTTGTAAACAGACCAATTTTAAAGTAACCTTGGCAAAACAGGAAATGAAGATTCAAAATTGACTGGATGAGCACCTTAAATGTCCTCTGTACTCATCAGTGGATGTTTAGTGCAGCTTAGAGTGTGTCGTTGTCGTCACGTTGCATTGTGTCTGAAAATGGATGTGTGAGTCAAGAGAAAGATTAGAGGGATCAAACAGCCATGTGGGATCAGACAGGAGTATAATCACTAAAAAAGACCTCATACTGTGCCTTGGATTAGTCATTCAGTCATTCATTTAAAAAAAAATCTTCTTTATTTGAAAAAGAAAAGTTTACAATGATGACACGGCCATACATGTAGGTTTGCTTGTGGGTTTCGTTGCAGGCTTCAAGTTTAGAGAACAAGCAGGACTGGATCAAACACATTAGGGAGGTTATCCAGGAGCGAACAGTCCATCTTCGGGGGGCTCTCAAGGAGCCCATTCACATCCCAAAAGCCACCACAACTAAACACAAAGGCAGACGGTAAAAACAAAGTCTCTTGATCCTCACTTAAATAATATTGTTTCTAAATTCTTTTCTATCACTGTAAATGACCTTATTTTCAAAAATGATGTTCTAACACACTGCAATGGTAAATTCTGTCTGTAGGGACGGGGAAGAACTGGACAGCCAAGGAGATGCCAGCAGCCAACCAGATACAATCTCTATTGCCTCACGGACATCCCAGAATACCTTGGACAGTGATAAGGTCAGCACAAACAAAGCTATAACTACACCATCTACTTGCTGTATATTTGAATTCAGGTTACAGGTGCAGCAGAGATAGCAGAGAAGCCCAAACTTTCGTCATCCCGGCCATATTTTCCTGCTCATCCAGGAGAATTGTTTCTGGGCCAAAGCGTTTCTAGGCCAGCTGCACGCTAACATAAATCATCTATTAAACATGCGCTTCACTTTTTGTCTCAGATCTCTCTTCACCACAACAAACTAATGCACCATCCTAATTATTACAGACGCCACACTGACATGCCCTTTGATATCCAGATCCATCCTCACCTCTCTAGCGAACATTATAACATGGCTAAGCTGTATGCCGCATTCTCATCTATACGTTTTTGGCTTGTTCAGATAATCTCATCACCCATGATTGTCTGCTTGATTTCAGCCAGCTGTCCTGTAGTCTTACCCGTAAAAATATTCAATGTTTTGAAGAAGTGACTGTCCAATTGAATCAGTTCTAAAGATTGTGTATTTGTTTGTGTGTGTGATAGAGAAAAATCTTTGTGTCATGCAAAGATAGATGGCCGGCTACTGTTAAATCTGATAATAGCAGCCCAGAAGGATGTCCTCCCACACTCAGTATGACCAATCAGAAAGCTCCCATACACAGTTTTAAATAAATCTACCAATCACTTTATGCATTTTAATCAAAAACACAAACAGATATGTATACAAGAGGTTTTATTTTCGCACCTAAATCGGGCTATTTCTATATATCAGTAGCTCAGTCTCATTAGTGTTAGTAGAAGAAGAAGTGAAAATTTGTCTTTGTGTGGCATTAGATGAAATTCTAAAGGTGGTGACCTGAGTTTTTGGGTACTGCTGTATCTGTCTACTTAAGTCCAAACCATTGCCGAGGTTGATTAATTAGGAATTGTCACACGCATAATTATTCAAAACCCATCGTAGCACGTGCACATTAGAATGTGCATCTCATTCGCACTTTTTCAATACACCTCTCTGTTCCTCTCTACGTGTGAGGACTCACATGAGACATTTCATTCAACGAGCTGCAACAGTAGTGTGTTTGTGTTTAAGATGGATGTGTGTGTGACTGTGTGTGCGCTCCAGTTCCGGTGTGTTAAACTAACTGACTTGTGTGTCAGTGGCTTTAGCCTCCCACTCTCGCTCCACAGAAGATGCTCGTCTTTATTTCAGACAGGAGAGCTCTATTTGATTTTTCTCTTTGCTGCAAAACTTAAAGAAACTGGATTTTTTTGTCCTGTTTTTGTTTTTTTATTTCTCACTTTCTTCTTTCTTAACTTTGTTTTTTGAATATAGTGTAAGGTTAAATGTGGTCATTGATTAGGAACAAAATGGATTAACTGTCTGCTATTTGAATAAATTACTACATTTCTAAGAAGTTCTTTTGCTTTGATTGTGGACAAGTTTCTCAGCCAACTTTGAATTGTTTTAGGGGATTGGACATTTAAATTAACTCCGTTTTTTAGTAGGTTAAACACTACTTGTACAATGAGAGTAATTACTTTCCCCGTAATAATTGCTTATCTCTTAAATATCCACTAACTGTGATTCAGGACAGCTTTAGTGTTCTGTGCTAAAATAAATTAGCCCGCTTTTTAGATCTTTTTTGCTTTTTGCACCATCTTTCACAATGAGGGAGTGGAGAGCAATGGATAAACTCGAGGAGAGGATTTCAAATCCTGTCTCCCAACTTCTCAGTTCTCTGGCATTGCCACACTACCAGAGGGTAGGCTGCTGATTCTGGGCTTTGCTGTGATGGGATTGTTCATCTTTTATTACAATCATAGATGAGTCTTTTCTTCCTGCATCTTTGTTGGTAGATATGACTGTTTCTATTTTCTTTACAGCTCTCTGGTGGCTGTGAGCTGACGGTGGTGATACATGACTTTGTGGCTAGTAATGGTGGCAGCAACGGTGAGCTGACGGTGCGCCGAGGTCAGACCGTGGAAGTTTTGGAGCGACTCCATGACAAACCAGACTGGTGCCTGGTTCGGACCACAGACCGATCCCCTGCCCAGGAGGGTATCGTCCCATGCTCCATGCTCTGCATTGCTCATTCCCGGTCCTCAATGGAGATGGAGGGGCTCTTCAACCACAAAGGTAGGAGCAGAATATTCTTTGTACATTTTCAGCCACCTAAAAATCTTATTAGAATTGTTTCACATGAACCTCTGCCAGAAAAAGCCAGTGGGAAGTATTTGCTGTTTGCAGATACATCTCTGACCTGAAGAACCTTCACTTCTTATGAAACAGCTGCTGGAGTAAACACAAATACAATTTTTTTTTTTTTACTGTTGCTATGCAACTGAGAAGGCTCTGCTTGAAGCATTGCTTTCCTTAGGAATCAAACAAATATTTAAACCCAAACCTTTACATGTCCATGTATTGTTGCCGCAGTCATGCTTGTTTTAGTTTAAACGTGCAACAGCATGCCACTCTGGTAAAACTCTGAAATATAAGCTTGCCTAGTAAAGTTTAACTCCTCGGGGTGCTATCTCAGAATTACCATATGTTGTCATGCACAAAGCCTCAGTGTTCCCTTGTTTCCACCCACAGTGTTTAGGTATGCTCAGTTTTGTGTTACATTTTCGTGACATGTGCAAAGAACTTACAGCATATCGTTTACAGTCAAGATAACTTAGATTTTAAACATATTGTTGTGAAAAATATTGTCTTTCTTTTAATAAACTGCTTCTTATTTTAGCATCAGTTGGTCTTATTGGTTGACAAATAGTCAAATTAGTCACCTTAAGGACAAAAAATAACCTCAGATGATGTTCGGTCCTTGAAAAGTTGTATGTCAGCTCTATACTGGAATCTACATCTTAACTTTTTTCATGATGAACTCTGCACAATGCAGTTGAAAAGTACCAAAAGTCAGAATTAATCACTGGTATTTGCATTTACCTCTGATGAATATACGTTTGTGTGTTTCCTGGTCTAATTATTGATGACCTCTCATAGAACCTGATGAGTTTCTCAGACTTTTACTCTTCTTGTAATTTTCAGTTTGTACTGTATAACAGACAATGAGAGATAGTTGGCGTGACCGAAGAGGATTCAGCTGACAGGGTTACATGGAAGAAACTGACTTGCAGTAGCAACCCCTGAAGGGAAATGCTGAAAGCAGAAGAAGACTGTATAGGAGGCAAAAGCTGAAAAACCTGAACCAGTGTTGTGTTTTATTGAGCCTAAAAACTTGAAAAGATTATCTTTTTTTCTGAAATGAACACAGTGGTAGGATTAGGTTTTTGTTCCCCCAACTTACAGTTTAGATCAACTTAAAACAGCCCATACAGTAAGCAACTGATACATGCAGTTGGCTGTCACATTTTGACAAAAAGCTTCTTCTCACTCCTGCCTTGTTTTAAATCAGGAAGAGTGGGTGTGAACTGGCCTCCCTGTTTCTATGGAGATATAGCATACAAATATTTTGCTGGCAAGTTCCTTGTAGTAAATTAAAAATGAGAGATTTGTATCGGAATTCAAATTGTAGTGTTCCTACTCTGCACATACCCAAACATGTAAAATTATCTGAGTACCCTGTCCAGACAGGAAGCATTTCTCTACTATGTATTTTATACTTTCAACTCCACATTGTGATGGTTCTTGTTTGTTTCTTTTGAACAACATTTAGTTGTTCAAATAATAAACTGAGACTTACTAATGACCACATTACTGAAGTGTGTTAAGAGTTCAGAGAAAGGCGCGCGCGCACACACACATTGTACACACAGGGACTCTCACAGTTAAACAGAAAGGTCTTTGTCCATGTAGTCTACACATTTGCACACAGCTGCTCCAAACCACACTGTGTGATTTCTTTTTTTAAGCAAACTGCGATTATTGTTCAATCTGCCCTCAGTTTGATTTCATAACCAAGTCTATATTTGTTCCCAGCACACTTCCACCACTCGTATGCATCCTAATGCTGGTAAAATATGCACCCGCCCACACAAACTGAGTGGGTGCTTCTACAAAGGGTAATACGGTAGATGTGCTGCCCGTTTCCAGACGTCCCTTTTCGAACAGGAGAGGCAGGTTTGCCTAATATTCTCACAGCAGCCCACTCATGAGGGTGGGAAGGATGAGAAAAGGAGCTAGAAAGAAGAAGAGAGAAAACATCTTACTCTCTCTTGCTGATTTTTTACTTCTTTCCTTCTCCTCGAACTGGATCTTCTCTCTGGGATGTCAGCGAGCTGGTTGGATGCAAAATATTCTTATTGATTACAATTAGTACTGGATTTTAATATTGTCCCGTTACACATGTGAATGCTGTGAAGAAATTTTTCACATTAGATTCTGAGAGTTTTGTCTAACATGGCTCGTGGGATAGAGTCATTAGTCTCTTTAAACCCATTTTTCTCAATGGATTTAACAGGGGATGAACACCCTGACAACTGTAAGTTCTGGCTGCTGGATCTGGGTAGGTTTCTCAGTTTTTAACACAAGCAGAACTTATTTAAACATTTCTAAAACATATCTGTATAAAAATGTATGCTTACTCATATGTAATTACATGCAATGTTAATGGAAAGGTTTTAATAGAAATGATTGTGAGAAATTGATTGTGAGAAATGTGATTGTGAGAAATGTGATTGTGAGAAATTTAAGTTATTTTATTTTTTAATAATAATTTTAGTTCATTTAAAATGAGGATTAGGTCACATGTCTTACCTGCAGATTAGATTGTTGTATTCTACTGCTTCATGCAATTTGTGAACGCATCATTATGTGATGAGATAGTAAGTATACTGAAATCTCATTTCCCAAATCGTTTCTTCGTCTTCGTCTATCATATTGGACTGATGCTGTTTTATTGGGCAGAGGATG
This sequence comes from Neostethus bicornis, assembly GCA_902685375.1. Taxonomy (NCBI): domain Eukaryota; kingdom Metazoa; phylum Chordata; class Actinopteri; order Atheriniformes; family Phallostethidae; genus Neostethus; species Neostethus bicornis. The sequence goes on from LR738541.1 coordinate 29,454,992, forward strand.
CTAAAATAACCACAGATAAAAAGCGAGGATCACATTTTACATGTCCATCCTTTAATTCCCACTGTGTTTAGTTTGTGGCTCACAGATAAATTTATTTCTCTGATCAGTTTGTGCCGATGTGGTCACTTGTGTATGGATGTGATATTTTTAACCCTCTTTGGTACTGTCCGCATTTTTGCAAATCATCATGACAAACCCCCTCAGGAGTTTCCCATATCCTACACCTCTACCACTAATAACACCTCTCCAACCTCAGTGACTAATGTTTGTGTGTAAGGATCTTTTTGCATCTCTTCCCACAGGGAAGATGAGACCACACAAACTTAAAAATGCTCCCCTGGCGACACCTCTGGAATCCCAGGCATGCATCTGTGCAGCTGAACAGATACTTGGCATCACCATAGTTATGCGGCTGCTTCCACACACACATTTCCACACACACACACACGCACGGACGCACAAACACACACACACATAAACAAGCACACACAAGCACGTTGCATCCCCTACTTTCCCATTGGAAGAATTACCTCAAAAACATCTGTTTGGCTCCCGGTCTATTTCATTAAAAGGCGAAACTAAGTTAGTATAAAACTTTCATGTTCAAACAAGTGTATGCGTAACTAAAACTACATGTAGAATTGGTGTTTACAAAAACTTTGCAAAACATTACAAAAAACTACAATTGAAAAGATTTACTGAGCGATTAGAGACAAGAAAATCATGCAATCATGTATAGTGTAAGACTCCGTTATAGCTCTAAAATGTCAATATGAAAAATACCATTTATATTCAAATAAAAATGCAAAAAAAAAAACATGCAAATGAAAAAGAGACGTATGAACTTAAATTGTCTTCTAGTTTGTTTTTCTTTTCACTTTGATGACTATGTTAAATAAGTGTTTTTCTGATTCTAACATATCCTCGGAAAATATTTCCCAGTCAAGCGTACAATAATAGCACCAAAATGTATGGAAGGGGTTGTTCTACTGTAAGACTATGCTCATCAACAAGTGAGAATTTCTAAATCTCTCATTACGTAAGAGGATTAGAGCATATTTCTGTCCTCCATAATCGTTCTTCTCGGCTGGACCAGCTGTTCCTGACATGACTCTGTGATGATGAACACTCTTCAGGGCAAAGTGGGAAAGATCATGAGCCCCGTGTCTAAATGTAACTGGACACTTATTATCCACTGAGAAGGAATGTGACAAGGCTTCTGACCCCATGTTTCACGCATTTACATCCTTGTTATAGCTTGTTGCTCTTTCAGAGCGTTAAAATGCTGCTGAAGTCGGTGACTATTTCAAACATAAACATATTGGAGAAATTTAAAGCCCCATGTGTAATTGTTCTCTTTTTTGTCATTTTTTTGGACAAAACGCTGTGCAGTTCTAAAGAATTTCTCAACTGGATTTTTTATGTTACTTTATGACTCCAAAGAGTCTCCAGAAAGCACTCTCTTTTTACCACATTAACAAAACCCTAATTCTTTTACTTCTTCTTTTTTTTTCCTTTGATTTAAAATGAATTAATCTTGTGTCTCAAGGAACCACAACACTTGAAAACAATGATTTCAGTTGAGCAGAAAACTCAAAAATGATAACCAGATTTAAAAGTAACATCGATTTGCTAACTCAAATTTGCTAGGAATATTTATCGGACCGTGGTTTTGGGTTGTTGTTTTTTTAAATTTTTTTTATTATGTTGATATTATCAAATGACAAAAAGTTTACAAACAGGTCAGTTTAACATCCACAGTCTCAATTTTTTTTTAGTTTTATACAAACTATCTTCATAAAACATATACAGTAAGTGAATGTAGCTCTACTCAAACATTGAATTTGTCTGAATTCACTCAAATTTTTTTTTCTTGCATAGCTTCCAAAAATTGTCTTTTTTGTCAAGTCTTTAATGTTTTTTTAAAGAAAAATGTTGGCCCTCTGCAATCTTTACTTTTAATTAGTAAAATTGTGATGTTCACAAAGATGTGAATGTACTCAAGTAAAAAAAAAAAAAAAACATTCAATGCATGCAGTATTTTAATGCACACTCCAAAAAAAGTTGTTTTTAGCTGGAACAGACTTTTTTGTTTTAACATAAATTCTAGGATTTTAGCGTTCATTAACCCGGTGTTTCTGTCCTTGGTCTCTACAACTGCAAATTAGGTTTTCATTTCTACTGCAGAGAAGTGTAACTTTACACCTTGGTGAGAAAGTAATTTCCGATCAGACTAAAACAAATCTATCTAAATAAAACATGTTTTGTAAGTTGATAGGGTGAAAAATTCAGCTATCACAAATGATTAACAAATCACATTGACAAGGAGCTTGTTGATGAAGAGGAACTATAATCACACTTAAAACCCACGTGCTGCTGAACTGTCCCAGATTTTACCACAAAGGGATGATCGTTACCAGGAGATGTTGTAACAGAGCCTGGTTGGAAGCAATTATGTCATGTCTACTCTCTAAAATGAACAAAAACACAGTTTGGCTTCAATAAAGCATTTATTCTCACTTTTAATAGACTATTTAGGTGGAATTTATGTGTTTCCTCTTTCTGTTAAATGTATCTATTGTCTAGTATTTAGTTAAATGCTTAAAAAAAAAAGATGTTTTCTATGCTGATGATTCATGCATCTTTATGTCCATCTAAAAATATTCTCATAATTCCAAACATGCAGATTAAATATACAATAAATAAGCTTTTTTTTTTTTTTTTTTTTTTTAGTATTTAACCTGAGCTTTGCAAGAACTAATGAGAGTGTTCAGTAGAAGTGGTTTTGGAAAACTTTCCATCGCCTGACGGTGTTCATTGTTTTCCCTTGCCTGTTCTCAGGAAACATGTGTTTTCCATAAACAGAAAGCCGTTAAAAATCTTCTAAAAGCTGAATGGCTGGCACACATGTTGACATGCAGATGCTTTTATTCAGGCTGTGTGAAAGTGTTTGGAGAGGAGGCAGGATCTCCACACCTGCCATTTATAATCCAACTGACTCATCCACTTTAATTTGTTTAACCCTGGAAATGGTGATATTAAAGCTTAGGTCTCCGGATATGAGAAGTTCCTCATACTACTGTTTTATTATATGTACTGTAGATATTTCTTGCTTTTATTGAAATGATAACATACTTGATAGAGTGGAAGAAAATGAGAAAATGGTAACCACCAGATTTATTTTGGAGGGGGGAATGGGAGGAGGGGTAGAGAGGAGCAGTGGTAAAAGAGTTTAAGATAGAAATAGTGAGGCAGGTGACGTGAATAGATGCACCTTTTGAAGGATTCAGACAAAGCCTGAAGCATCTTTTTGTCCTGCATCATATTTTCTCACTCAATTTCCGACTGATAAAGAGATCTCCTCCTACAAATTCCCCAAGGAGGAGTCATCTCTCTGTGTGGAGGAGGTTTGCCTGCCAGAATGGAATCATGACTACCATATACCATTTTTTATGTCCTGACATTAATATTGCAGCCTCATATGTCAAATAAGTGTTTTTGTGAAAGGTATAATTATGACACCATACTCTGAACACTTTTTAAACCTTATTTGAAAAGTTTCTATTCTTTTTCTTGCTCATATTTAGACACCTTGTCCGTATCCAGCAATGACACCCTTCAGCCAGGCTCCAGCCAAACTTTGGGTCCACACAGTTCACCCGGCCCCAAACGTCCAGGGAACACATTAAGGAAGTGGCTGACCAGTCCTGTGCGACGACTCAGTTCTGGCAAAGCTGATGGCCATGTCAAGAAGCTCGCTCATAAGCACAAGAAGAACCGTGACGGCACCAGAAAAAACATGGATACAATTCCTGGGTCGCAGAAGGATTCTGATGACAGTGCCGCCACCCCACAGGATGAGACCCTTGAGGAGGTAAACAAACACTTAAAGCTTTAAAAATTATTATCTTTGCTGGAGTGTTTAAAAATCACTTTTCTCTCTTTTTTTTTTTTTTTTTTTTTTTTTTTTTTTTAGCGCATGCGTAATGAAGGGCTTAGTAGTGGAACCTTGTCTAAGTCATCTTCATCAGGCATGCAAAGCTGTGGAGAAGAAGAAGGAGAGGAGGGAGCTGATGCTGTCCCCCTGCCTCCTCCGATGGCCATCCAGCAGCACAGCCTTCTCCAGCCTGACTCCCAGGATGATAAGGTGGGCACAAACTAACAGAACAAGCTGGCATGCTGAAAATGATATTCTACTAAACCTTCAGTCTAATTAGCCACCATTTTTTGTCAGTGAATCGCTTCATCAGCAGTATGATGACTCATAAATGCAGAGATTTTGATGCATGAGCCCTAAAAAAACAGTTGAGCTACAACATGCAGAATTTGAAACCATAACCTATGTTTACTATTTTTAAAAAGTAGCTACAGTACATTTATTTTGCTTATGGGAAAATGTGTTTGGTTTTTTTTGTTTGTTTGTTTTTTACTAAAATTACACCAAATCTTCATTTTCGCATTAACGATTTGATATATTTTTCTCTCTTTATTTATTTATTTTTTTTGCTGCTGCATGTTTCCTTCTTCAGCATTATGTTGACTTTTGTTCCGCCTCACTTTTATCCCAGTTTCCCTACCTTTCAATATGAACATGCTGAAACATCCTTCCCTACTAAGCATGTTTTTTTTTTGTTTTTTTTTTTAGTTTTTGTTTTCAGAGCCATCAGTCATTTCAGTGGAGTGTGAAGGTTTTGTTGTTTTGCAATTAAGTACTCCATTTTACATGTTACTTTTAGACCCTTCCGAGACTGAGTTCTGTAACATAGACAGGCTTCCTGCCTGATGGAGTATTATGCAGTAATGTTTGCTATTTTTTCCTTTTTTTTTCTTGTTTTGGTTAATCATGATGCGTGTGTGCTCATTAAGCATACACACGCATATGCCAAAATTGAAACCTGACCTAAACTTACCTTAAAACCCCGGTGTTCCTTGAAACCAGCTTGTGATTGGCTCCATGTTGGCCCTCAATTGACTGTTTTATTAGGAAACTCACTTTGTTTGGCCATGTGGAATATCGGGGTGCAAACTCAACAAGGGTGAGCCATAACAACAAAAGATATTTTGAATTTGCAGTTGCATGCAAAAGTAAATTAGTGGATGCATTTTTACTATTATTATTTCATGCATTTACTGCTCAACAAAAACTAAACAGAATTTTCTGTTTAGTTTGTAGCCAGCAAAGGATTTTCTACAATAATTTGGCTCATTCCCAGTTTTTTTTCATTTTGTTTAGTTTAAAGAGCATTTTAAAGTAATTCTTGTTTTTGGTGACTCCTGTATGCATGTAACATCAGTTTAGATAGATGTCACCTAATTGTTTTTCTTATATTTTTCCCCTCAATTTATTTATTTTTTTCCAGTCTGCATCCCGCCTAACCGCTCGCCCCAGCAGTTCAGAGACACCCAGCGCTGCTGAGCTGGTCAGCGCCATTGAAGAGTTGGTGAAAAGCAAGATGGTGAGTTGAAAGTCTCAAACAACACCCACATGTACTTGCAAAATGTGTTCTTCTTGTACACAAAACAATTCTGATAGATGTGTACACATTTGTCTGTGTGGTGTTGGTGACAGAGAACGGCATCCGAGCCTACTTGTCATCTGTCTGCTCTGACTAAACATGCCAGCTGTCCTGTGGAGAATTTTCCCAACACACTCAGTCCCACCATCCTACAACACTTCATTTTGCTGAAGAAAATTATATTTCATGCTTTTTTGTTATTGTTTATCTTGCTATTTGTCATTTTGTTTTTAGTCGCTTGAGGATCGTCCTAGTTCCTTATCGGTGGAGCAAGGTGACAGCAGCTCTCCTTCTCTCAATCCTTCTGATAACTCACTCCTCTCTTCCTCCTCACCCATTGATGAGATGGATGAGCGCAAATCTGGCTTCCTCAAGAGAAGACAGTAAGTTTGAATTTTAAATAAATAGGGTTTTAATAAATATTGTTCATTCAAGATGTCTTACTTACTTTTTTTTTTTTCCTGCCACTCAGTTACATTCTTTTAGAGCTGGTTGAGACTGAAAGAGACTATGTCAGAGATCTGGGATCAGTTGTGGAGGTAATGTGAACAAAAGCAAGCATACATACTGAAAAACATTTCTGGTTGCTGCTTTTTAGAGATTTTACATGTGAGTTCATTTGTTATACCTCAGGGTTACATGAGCAGGATGAAGGAGGAGGGCGTTCCTGATGACATGAGAGGAAAAGATAAAATGGTGTTTGGAAACATCCATCAGATTTATGACTGGCATAAAGAGTGAGTTAAGGATATTTATCTTCAGGCAACTTTTTTTTTACTGTACTACATTCATCCCTCATGGGGAAATTACTTTTGATGCATTGCACCACATCAGGCAGCTATGACTGTACCAATCAGCAACTAGTGTCTTAGGTTTCTGCTCCCTGGGCATTTAGGCATGGGCCCAGTGGGAATCGAACTGGCTACACCCAGTCCAACAATGGACATTCTACCACTGGACCAGTGTCCCTACAATTAAGCCTACTTTTTTTTTTTTTTTTTTATGTTTACATACTTTATTGATCCCTCAACGGAAAAATTTCAGTGCTGCACTACTACACCGTAGCAGGCTTCCACGACGGCACCAATTGTGGGAGAAATGGGGGGTTAGGTATCGTCTCCAAGGAAACTAGTCATAAACTCAGTGGGAATTGAACCCGCGAACTTCCGGTAACTTCCATTCCGCAGGCAAACACTCCACCACTGAGCCACCGTGTCCCCCTACTTCATAGATTTTAGACATTTTTGTATTAAAAAAAGTATAAGAAAATATGATGTCTTCTCATAAAAACATTGGTTATTCTGTTTTTTTTTTATCTAGTTTCTTCCTGGGCGAGCTTGAAAAATGTTTAGAAGATCCTGAAAGATTGGCTCCCTTATTTGTCAAACAGGTACTTTTTTTGCTTCTTACCATATTTATATGTTCGTTACACTAAAACATCTTTGAAATTAATTGAAGAGAATCTAATAAAAGTTTGTTTGGATTTAAATAATAGGAGCGGCGACTACACATGTACATTGTGTACTGCCAGAATAAACCAAAATCTGAGCACATCGTCTCAGAATATATTGACACATACTTCGAAGTAAGATTTTTTTCAATATTTTTACACTGTCTAAGTCAAAGATTATCACTAGTTTTTATTTTACATGAGGTCTATTGCTTTAGGATAACGTGTTTCTTTTCTCTTTAGGATCTTAAGCAGCGATTGGGACACCGGTTGCAGATCACCGACTTGCTTATTAAACCAGTCCAGCGTATAATGAAATACCAGCTTCTATTAAAAGTAAAGTTGTTTTCTTTTTTTTTTTTACTTTATTGATGCTTTTAGAGATCATTAAGTATTTACGAGAAATAAAATCACCACTTTTCATTTTATTTTAAACAGGATCTGCTCAAAGTTTCAAAGAAAGCAGGTGTAGACACAATAGAACTGGAGGTAACATCAGCCTAATATCATATTTTTTTTTTACCATATTTCCTGATTTTATTACAAGTTTAAATTTAGTAAATTTTGCTACCTTTTAAACTTTTTTTTATTGTTTTGAAATGCAGAAAGCCGTGGAGGTGATGTGTGTGGTTCCTAAGCGCTGCAACGATATGATGAATGTTGGACGTCTTCAAGGATTTGAGGTAAGTTTTTTTTTTGTTTCTCAATGATTGTAGGCTATTAGAGATACAGTAGGTGCATTTAAGAATGAATACATCACAAATTTTTATGGCAGCAGCCTTTATTTTTTTATTTTATTATTTATGGAATGATGGTGATGCAACATTTCATTTTCAAGGTTTTTTTTTCTGATGAGCTGAAAGTTGTTTTAAAAGTTAAGTGTAAATGTATTATTTTTTGTTCACCAATAGGGTTCAATGTTTGCTTAATTTTATGACCACACAAATCCATCAGTACAATTTTATTCAACGGTATCCTCCTTTTTCTTTCATAACCTACAATAAATTAATTTAATGATCGCTATATATGTATTCGTCTCTAATTCTTTAGGGTAAAATAGTTGCCCAGGGCAGACTGCTCCTCCAAGACACCTTTATGGTGTCAGACCAAGACGGAGGCCTTTTGTCCAGGATGAAGGAAAGACGAGTGTTCCTATTTGAGCAGATAGTAATATTTAGTGAGCCATTGGATAAAAAGAGAGGTTTCTCTACTCCTGGCTATCTCTTCAAGAACAGCATAAAGGTGAGTAAGCCCGGGCGAGCTAAGATTTGACACTTGAAATGAAAAGCGAGATGGTTCAGTTTGTGAGAATTTTTTCTTGCTTTTTCTGTCACCAGGTGAGCTGGTTGGGCCTGGAAGAAAATGCAGATGACCCATGCAAGTTCACACTGACCTCCAGATCATCTAGTGGTAACATAGAGAGGTATACGCTCCATTCAGCCAGCCCCGGAGTCAGTCAGGTCTGGATTCATCAAGTCAGCCAGATCCTGGAGAACCAGCGCAACTTCCTCAATGGTAAGAGGCTGATGGGTTTACAGTGTACACAAAATGTACACTCTGTCATAAAATTGTCTTTTATTGATTTTTTTTCCTTTTCTGCAGCTCTGACATCGCCTATAGAGTATCAGAGGAATCATGTGGGTGGTGGAGGACCCAGCGGACCACCCAGCAGCAGCACCGGAGGCAGCTCTAATAGTACCTCCAACATGGGAGGTGGTGGTGGTGGAGGTGGCAGCAGCTCTGGAGGATCAGGAGGTAACTCCTCCTCTCTATGTGGCCCTCGCTCTCGACCTTCCCGCATCCCACAACCGTCCTCCCGCCTCCCCCAGCCAGTTCACCACCACCACCCACCAGGCCCCGAGGGGCCTGACAGATCAGCAGGTACGTGGTCACCCTGCCACCCATCGTCCCATCAGCCCATCCCTCCTAATCTCTATTCAGACAGAAAAACAAACGGGGAATTGACATCTTCAGATGTTTCTAAGATGAGGATGCTGGATGGAAGAAACTGTAGCAGCAGTAACAAAACATCAGGGAACATGGATGTTAGCCTCAGACAGGCCGTGACAGGTCATGAAGAAACACACAAACAACAAGCTGTTCCTCAGATGCCAGCTCCTCTAAGTTTTCCTCTTAAGAGTCCTCGAGTTGGGACAGTTTCACCTTTGATTTCACCTCAAGGAGGAGGAAAAGAGTACATTTCCAGCCCTGCTCATAAAGGAAACCCCTTCTGGGCTGTGGTTCCTCCCATGCCTCCCTCTCCAGCCACCAGGCCTGGTTCCTTCTCTTTCTCCAGCGACACAAATGGAGGAGGTGACTCTTTAGGCAGAGGGACACCTTCTCATCGCCGGCATTCCAGCAACAGTAAGGATACAGACCGTATGAGCACCTGCTCCTCCACCAGTGAGCAGTCCATTCAGTCCATCCAGAGCAACGGGGTAAGATGTCAGGCCGAGGCTTCAATCATCTCCTAGAGTTTCCAATAGTCACTAACCCCCTTTCCACCGGCTGTTTGCCCATCGGTCAGTCCTCTGGCTCTGACAATGGCTGCTGAGATACCAGCTGACTGAGGAATAACCTGTGTGCACTAACCTCACAGATGCCATATGTGTGAGAAGAACTCAGAGTGTACTAACTGTGGGTTCAACTTACAGAACACCTGTTGTATCTGCTTTTAAATGATCTTTTTCTGCTTTCCACCGTGTGCTTTTCAACTGTAACTGATGGTTACTAACGTTTTTTTTAACAATCTATGATAAAACTTAAAGTTCACCAAGTTATCAGTTTTATCTTAAAGTTGTGGTTAATCTGCTCTAAGAAAGTCGATTTTCTCAATGTTACCTCAAAAGAGGAAACTTTTTGGGTCTTTTTTCCATCTTTTCTGGCCAAAAGATTACCATTTCTGCTTTACCACTTCTCACTCTTGAGAAATAACTTCTTTTTATTTCAGTTATTCCTCACACTTCTGCAAGAACTAAAACTCTGCTACTGTTGCGGCATGCACTAAACAACATTTTCTCTTTAATCCAATCAATTCAAGCATTTGATTGGAATTGAGGAATATTTGTTACTTACACATTGTGTGGTTGTTGCTTTATCAGTGCAAAATTTCCTAAAGTTTCCTTTCTTTCCCCAGCAGAGTGAAAGCAGTAGCAGCAGCAGCATTTCCACCATGTTGGTGACCCAGGACTACGTGGCTGTGAAGGAGGATGAGATCAGTGTGCTGCAGGGTGAGGTGGTCCAAATGCTCGCCAGCAACCAGCAGAATATGTTCCTGGTGTACCGAGCAGCCAATGAGCACTGTCCCGCTGCGGAGGGTTGGATCCCTGGCTTTGTGTTAGGACATACCTCATCCTCCATCACACCCGAGCACCCAGAAGGAACCATTAAGTATGTGGACTAAGAAGTATTTGCTTTATTATGGACTGATGATCAAATGCAGTGAAAATAAAATTGCAAGATGTGGTAAAAAAAATTATTCTCTTCTTTGTTTAGAAAATCATCATCATGGCACACAGCACTTCGCATTCGCCGGAAGTCTGAGAAAAGAGACAAAGAAGGCAGAAGAATGGAGAATGGTTATCGTAAGTCTCAGGACAGCTTGGCCAACAAAGTCTCTGTTAAGGTAAAATCAGGGAGTTATTTATTTATTTATTTGTAACATTTGTTCACATGAGAATTTGTTCTAAAACTCTTATTGTGTCAATACTTTTTCACTTTCAGCTTCTGAACCCCAACTACATCTATGACGGTAAGTTAGTTTGTGAAAAAATTAATACTAATGTCCCTTTTTTGCACTCATAAAGTGATTCTATTCTAATGTAAACTTAAAAACTAATTAGTATTAAAATAGTTGAAAGAATATATGTGTATTTTTGTTCCCAATTTCTATTTATAATTTATTAATTCATGTTGATTTTTTTCAGCTTCTCCAGAGTTCCTCCTTCCTGTCAATGATGCATCATGTGAAAGTGGAGATGATGTCACTCTGAGGTGTAAAGTATGTGGACAACCGAGACCTTCTGTCACATGGCACGGACCAGACAATATCCCTCTGAGCAATAGTGCCCACTACAGCATCACATACGGGTACAACATCATTCTTTACTGTTTACTCTCTAGTCAAGTTCAGATTAGCATATCAATGTTTTTTGCTCTAAAAGAAAAGCTTAGAATTTGTCTGAGTGTGTCATTTCAATCTTTTTTTTTAACTCTGTAACTTCAGTGAGACAGAAGCATCCCTGCATATCCTCGGAGTGGTTGTAGAGGACAGTGGTGTGTATACATGTGTGGCAACAAACATTTCAGGCACTGCCTCCTCTTCTGCCTGTCTCACTGTTTCTGGTAAGTGTCTTGTCTCACCCTGTGATCTCATACAAATTACAGAAGTATTGTATTCATTATAAATTTTATTACTGCCTAACTTAGTATTTTTCTCAGAAGGTCCTGATGATGGCAGTGAAGTCCTTTGGAAAAGCAGTTTTGAGTCCTACTACACAGAAATTACTGAACTGGGGAGGTAAACCAGTGATCATTTGAACGACCTGTTAGCTGGAAGTTTGTGGTGTTTTCAAGTTGAATGATTTTTCAGATTGACTCAGTTTTGACCTTATATTACCAACAATATCAACACATGTTCACAGATTAAAACCATTTATGTAAGTCTGCTGCAGTAGAGCGTGTGCAAAAAGACTAATAATGTTCTCAACCAAACCACACAAAAAGTTTTTTTTTTTACTAGAGAAGGTATATTTTTACAAGCAAACCCAGAATAGTGTTTGACAAGTCTGACATACTAAGACAAAAGTCCAATGTGATTTCAGCAGATGCCGATAGAATCAGTCACTTATGTATTGTGATATTGCAATCGTGTACTAGAGCACATGCACGTTTGTTTAAAGAAGCAAACTCGGAAGAAGCCAGGAAAGACAAACTGGTTCTTACAAACATGCACACTCTTCACTAACAGTCACTGGTCTCTCAGCATTGAAAGATCTTTTACACTGTCTTTAAGCTTTTTCAAACTTTAACGTGTTCCAGTGCTGTTTATAATAATGCCTTCCTTTGTGTCCTGCAGGGGCCGTTTCTCAGTGACCAAGCGGTGTGACCAGAGAGGGAGCAAACGTACTGTCGCAGCAAAACACGTTAACAAAAAGCTGCTGCGCCGAGAACAGGTGGTGAAGGAGATCAGACTCCTCCAGACCCTGGACCACCCCAACCTGGTCAAACTGCTCGACACGTATGAGACAGGCACCAGCTATGTCCTTGTTCTGGAAATGTGAGAACATCTGCCAGGATTCTTTTTTTTATTTGTGTAAATTTCAGACTTTTATCATCTCTGACTTAAAAACTTTTTTATATACGTATGTATAAATTTTTTTTCTCAGGGCAGACCAGGGACGTTTTCTGGACTACATTGTAAGCTGGGGCAACTTGACAGAAGAAAAAGTGGCTTTATACCTCAGAGATATAATTGAAGGTCTCCATTATCTGCACAGCTGGAGAATAGCACACCTAGATCTAAAAGTAAGGGGGGGAGTTTGCCTTGTTTGAGGAGGCATTGCAAATAAATGTCTGCAGAAACAGAAAAATCTCATTTTTTTCCTGCAGCCTGAGAACATTGTGGTGGAACATGCATCTTCTCAGCCTGTGATCAAGCTGACAGACTTTGGCGATGCTGTTCAGCTGCACCCACCCACCTGCTACATCCATCCTCTTCTGGGAAGCCCTGAGTTCTCTGCTCCTGAACTAGTTCTGGGTCAGCCTGCTTCACTCATGTCTGACCTCTGGAGCTTAGGTTGGTAGATAAAATTAAATAACACACACAGAGACTGCATGTAGAAGATATTTTCTGATTTTTGCATAAATGACCGCACATAGGAACTGGACATAGCATGTTGCTTCTGACTGCATGTCAAATTGAAAGTAGCTTGTGCCCCCAAAAAGCCTTAACAATTGTACTCTGCTTTTATCCAAATGCTACTGTTGTTACAGTAAGCATTCTGGTCTGTTTAACTTTCTTAGATTGCACTCTACATTTTATCGTTATCTGCCCTGTATCACGTGTCATTCAACCTAATTACCTGCTAATTAGATGCAGCAATTTAAATACTTAGTGGCTGTTCGGTTCTATGAGGAGATGATTGAAATGTTTTTTTGGTCTTTGATTTTACTTAATAAAAGCAGGACTACGTCTTCTTCTGTCAATGATTTGATTTGTGTTTTTATCATCATCATATTGCTTTTTATATTTTTTTTATTTAATCGTGTTTGTGGTCTGAATATTTGGCAGGTGTGCTTGCTTACGTCATCCTGAGCGGAGCATCTCCCTTCCTGGATGAAAGTCTGGAGGAGACATGTCTAAACATCTGCCGTCTGGACTTCAGCTTCCCCGAGGACTACTTCCATGGTGTGAGTTGTGCCGCGAGGGACTTCATCTGCCTGCTTCTCCAAGGCGAACCAGATCGACGGCCTTCTGCCATATCATGCCTGCAGGACCCGTGGCTCCAGCCTGAGAGTCCTTTAAACAGCTGCGAACATGCCCCCTTTAAACACACGATGCCACCAGCATTGCCATCATCTCCCAGTCATCATGGCACACACCTGGACACTTCCAGGCTCATCTCCTTCATCGAACGGCGGAAACACCAGAACGACGTTCGGCCCGTGGGCGCCATTCAGGCCTTCCTTCACAGCCGCCTTTTGAATCACACCTGACAAGCCACATGTGGGTAAAAAAAACTTCTTCTGGTTGTGCTGAAAGTTAAAAATAAGAAATTATTGAGAGGATCGACTGCAAAATCTTCACTAAGATCTCCTTTTCCTTCACAACGCCACAAAGTCCTGCTGCTGCTGACTGACTGATAACCCTTCACCCCCTTTTTGCCCACTTCCTTAACCTTGGCATGGTGTCTATGCCTGCACAACGAACGAACAAAATGGAGTTTACTTGAGATTGAGACAACTCAGCAGGTAGAAAAGCGAGTTTTCTCAAACAGCCAGAACAAGCAAAGTCTCTCATAGTGGACAGTGTTAAAAGGAAACAAAATACTGTAAAATAAGAATTATTTCAGGCTGCTTTCGATCAAACACAAGAAAATGTTTTAGGTTTTTTATTTCTAATGAGAGATTACTTTTTGTAAATGTAACCATGTACAGTTTAGGGGGGGAAGAAAGCTGCCTTTATCAAAATAAAGCATAGTTGAAGGCAAAGAGGAAAAATGTGGTGCCCATCAGCAGGGTCCACTTGTTTGTCCTGGAGCCAGATAAAAACTACCAAAATTGTGTTTTTTCAGAGCTAAATGAAGTCTGTGTATAAGTTTTAAAAAGTTTCATGTCTTGACACAATTAAAGGTCAAAAAGAGATAAATCAACTTGAAAAAGCGTTAAAGTTATTTGGCTAAAATAAGCATTTTGGCAAATCTTCCCGGATTTCCACCTGCATCCGCCTTATCTGTAAATAAGATTTTCCTGCTTTACTACATATGTTAGTTTTAAAAAGTTTATCTCAATGAACAAAAGCTATTTTGTTTGCGTAATAAGCAAGTCGTCTCCTGCCCCCCTGATTCCCTCACCGACCCTTCAGCGGCTAGATTTCCACAATAAACTAACCGCTACTAAAAATGCACTTGTATTTTGCATCAGTTCTCATGTGCAATGTTGCAGCTTTAACATGTACGTAACTATTTATGAAGACTTGTGTTGTAGCTGTATTTTTAAAAAGGCATGTATGTACCTGGTACTGCATTAGATGTCTGTATTGTGTTAACTCTTCTGTATTAATTTCAGTATTAATATCAGCAAAGCTCCGGAACAAATGAGGATTTTCTGCTATTATGTATAAAAATGTGTATCTATAAAATTTAGACACCTTTTATTTCTGTCCTTGTTCTTTTCTGTAACAATACCAAAGTCAGCAACTTATTTCTTTTTGTGTGTGTGTGTGTTTTTGTGTTTTTTTGTCAGACTGTTTATGTTAAGTTATGACAGCGCACACTGAAAAACATACATGTGAGTGTTTACAAAGATTCGGTGTGATTTTTATTTATTGCTGCAACAAGATATTATTTGATGATTTGATGCAAAGGATAAAAAATTAAGATATTGTCTATTTTTGAGCTGTGCACAAAGTGGTTTGCTGTTTGCTGAGATTGTTACGCTTCTGTAAGTAGACAATGTTTGTTGTATGTTCGCTATTTTCCATTTTTTGGTTCCGGTTGTAGCATTTCAGTTCAATATAAGACATTAAATTTAACTTCCTCCAAGGAGTAGGTCTTAAAAAACCCAGCATTATTTTATGTTAGAATTACATTATATTTTAAATAAAATTCTTTGGTAAGCATGCATCGGCAGCATTAACAGCTAAAAACGTGTGCTAGTCATATTTATTCTGTCGAGTTTGTCTTTTGGGTTTAAAGGTGTGAAAATATTTCTTTTTTAAAGTGCCGAGTGAGTAAGAGAACCAAAAGCGTTGGGAGAAACAAATGCATTGTTTCTTGTTCAATTGAAAGGTTGTAAAAGTTACTGTCAGATAATCTGAATTCAATAACATTATGATTTGAACTGTTTTGTACTGTTTGAGTCTCACTTTCTGTCACTTTTAATTTATTAGTGTAAATCTATTTCCTCACAACTACACCACACATTGCTTCATGTTATGCTCTGAAAGCCTGCCCATGGATTAATCAAATTTAAGTTTTATCTTAGTTTACTTGTAATGTAAAGATGTACAGAGAGGGTCGGACAGTTTGTCTCAGCCCAGGATGTAAACCTCATGTCATATTTTAAATACACGTACAAGGAGACTGCAGCAAATGTCATCTTGAATGTTTTATTATGACTTCTTTTTACTTTTGCATGTATATTTCTTTGTACAGAAGATTGTGTTTACATGTTACTGTATGTGTTGTAAATAATTTATTTTGTCTCGTTATTTTGCCATTAAACGTACGAGGAACAATGAGCATACCGAGGTGTGTTTTGTACATTCATTAACTTTGCATGTGTAATTTTTTTGTATAGTTAAATTGGTTTAATTTAAGGCTGCACAATGGCACAGTGGATAGCACAGTGGCCTCACAGCAAGAAGGTCGTGGGGAGTCTGAAGTGGGGACGAGGCTTCAAACATTGGTCTTTCTGTGTGGCGTTTGCATGTTCTCCCTGTGTTTGCAAGGGTCTTCTCCAGGTACTCCGGTTTCCTCCCACCCTCCAAAAACATGCATGATAGGTTTATTGGCCACTATATAATTGTCCCTAGCAATGATTATGTACAGTTCTATATGTGTGGCCCTGCAACAGACTGGCGACCTGATTGGGGTGTACCCTGCCCTTTGCCTCAAATTAGCCAGGATGGACTCTGGCAACTCCGTAAGGGACAGATGGTTAAGAAAGTGACTGACTGACGTTTAATTCAGTTTTCTGATCAAGGACTGATAAAGTGAGTATTTTTTTTTTTTAAAGATGGAGGTGTTTGCAGTAAGTTGTGAATAATTTCATTTCTTCAGATGAACTAGCTACCCTCTAGATCTTATCTTTTATTGTGCATGAATCACATAATTCCCCCACCCATGTTTTTCACCAACAGACATGGAGTGTTACTAAAGCAGACAATCAATCAGATCTTATGCAGGAGTTGATTATTTTGCTCATTTACTTATCAATTATTTTATTTTATTTAATAAATGTATCTGAAGCTTTTTGTTCATATAGAATATTTCCATATCTCTGTCTGCTGTGATCTTACTAAAACCTGTTTTCATCTTCTCTTATCATGTGTGAAATCAAATGTGATTATTTGAGTAAGAGCAGTTGCAATCATTTTGCATAAAACCACTGAGATTATATCTCCACAATCTTTATAGAGCATCTTTAGATCAAAACCTCCTGTACGGGCATTGAGATGTGAAGGAGATGCATGCAAGTGTGCTATTTGTCAAGTTTGTGTCTTGTTTGATTTTATCAATGTGAACAGTTTATATATGCTGTGGCCCCTTTCATCTACACATGCATCATTGCTTTACAAGATAGGTTGAAAAAATTTAAGTCAAAGTGTCATTTTAGCAACAAAAATATGTAAATGAACATTTCAATCTTTAACAATGAAAGTTACTTTTTTTTTTTTAATTATCCAACAGCAGGTAAATTTAAAAGTCTCACATAAACTTCAATCGGTTATAAAATTTTGCAAACAACAAGAGCACAAAATAACCCATTCAATCAATCTTAAAGCATAGTAAGTAAGTTTTTGAACATGCAAAATCTACACAAAAAGGCTCTTTAAAAGATTTAGGAAGATCATTTCAAAAGGGGGAACTTTTAAGAAAGGGAACTTTGAAAAAAAAAAGAGAAATTTGAATTTTAACACATTGTTTAGCTTTATCTCTTTCTTCTTATTTCCACTTTTGTTTTCTATTCAGTTTGACTCTTTATAAACTTAAAATGTTAACTAACAATTATTCATAACCACTTTTAAGATCAAAAGTTTATTCTTTTTATAGAAATACTCGAAAATGTGCTCAAAACCCCCATAAAATGACAAAAAGAAGCACAATTTTCTCCATCTCAAAAACTTGTTGCAATGAGTCAGTAGAGGGCAGAAAAGAGCTGGAGACGGTTCAGTTTTGTTTTTAACGTGGTCATAATTGCACAAAAATACATTGATTGGAAAGATTACCAAGCTACATTTAAAAAAAAAAAGTTGAGTTGTAGAAAACCACTGATAAGACACACACAACTAAAGGGAAAGTTTCTGAAGGAAAAACAATTGTGGTGAAAAATGTAAATTTCAAATAAGTATCTTATTATAGACACAATCATCAATTTTGAATGGTGAAAAAAGATCTGTCAAATCTTTTTTTTTAATTTAGCTAATTCAATCAAATGGGATTCAATAATGTATTTTCTCAGTTTGGTCACAGAGTTTCTGTAGAAGTGTCACAGGTGTTTGGAAACTGAGGTTAATCCTGAATCACTCCTCAAATAAAGACTTAATTCAGGATTCATACAACGAACTTTCTAAGCAAGGCAAGTTTATTTGTTGCACAATTCATACGCAAGGCAATTCAAAGTAATTTACAAGACAGAGACAAATGCATTAAAATTACAAAGCATCAAATAAAAATTTAAAAAGATAAAAAGAGTGAATTATCTTCAGTCAAATGCACAATTAAAAAGAAGTGTTTTCAGCCCGGATTTAAACATTGTCACAGTGTCAGCCTGTCTCACAGCCTCAGGAAGTTTGTTTTCCATGATTAGTCCTGACTCTAGACAGCAGTATGAGGCCGGTCCTAGAGGTACTCAGAGTTCTCAATGATTCATAAGGCACAAACATTTCATAGATGTACAAGTCAGAGACTTAAGCTTCAGCTTTGAAGTCTGAAGCTTATCTTTGCCATATGTTTCAATTGGGAAAGACCCATGGAAGTCCCAATACTTTAGAGACCTCAGAAAATTTGTCATTTTTGTCCTTTGTGGTTTGAATGTGAGTGAATGTCGAGTCATGTCCATTCAGGTTTTTATCAGAAGACTACAACACTGACAGGCAGCGAAGGTTAGCTTGATTTACAATACACCTACCTCCTTTTTCATTGTAGAGACACTAGGGTGGGTGAAACCTCCTACAATAATACCATATGACAACTCATTCTGATCTACTTACAAGATAAATCATGATACAGATCCCAAATGCCTAAAGTCACCAAAGGAGCCTTTTCGGTCATCATGGTTGGAATTGTAACAGCATCCATGGTTTATCTTATGCCAATGGAAGACAAATAGGCACCTTGGGCTGAATGACGGGATTAAATCAATGGCAGACACAGCCTCTTATGAGATCATGCTCAACAAATTGAAAGGGGACAAGAACACTGACTGGGGCAGCTTTTGGCGCTCCATAAAAAGCATTACGTAAACCTTCTTGGTATGTTTGTTTGTTGGATCTGATCAGACTCCCCCTTCCCCCTTTCGAATATTCATTGTTGACTACAATGACATACAGTATTTTGGATTTGACCTTCTGTAACAAACAATGTAGTTCCTCTGGTGATGGGAGGAGATGGGTGTTTGCATCAGACACTTCTTTTTTTCAATATCTTTTTGTTTACTGTAAAAAATTTTGAATAATCAATAAAAATCTCAATTACAAAAAAAAGATACTATCACTACTTCACAATGTCTTCCAAGATAGTGTGAAGCCTGACATCAGCACTGACACAGACCGCCTCCTCTTTTAAGTAGTGTTTCAGGATGTGACTTTCTACTTTCTACAGTACAATGCTGTGAGTCTCCTTCATCAAAATCTATTTTTACTTTGTATTTAACAGGCTTTGTCACTTTGTATAGTTTTTTAATGTGAAGTACATTCTAAATAAAATGTATTAAAGTTTTGTAACAGCACAACTATTGGTTAATTAGTCTGAAACTTAATAAATTAGTACCCATACAATAGATTCCAGATCAGAATAGATTCCTGATGGGTGGTCACACATAAAGAAGCACTGGTGACCAAAAACAGCTACCTCAGTTTTGTTTAACAGAGGAAACTCATCCACTTATTGATGTTTTTTTTTTTATTCATCAATTGTATGAGATCGGTAAATTTGAATTATATAAATTAGTCAAAGGGCTTGTTAAACGAGTCTGTACTTTTGACTCGAGATTTAACAACCTTGATATCTATAAAAAGCAAAACTTTACAAAGTCTTTCCCAGACATCTCACTACACGGTACAGTATGAGATAAATGTGAGTACGTGAAAGCAAATTCACATTATTGTTTTTTTTTTTTTCATATAACAAGATAAAAAATTTGGTCACTTATGTTCACATTTTGATTTTGATTTTGTTTCAAAACTTTTCAGTGTAAGATTACTGCCTAAAGCCATGATGATAAATATTAGATTCTCTGAACAACTTCAGAAGGTGATGGACGCTTAATTCTAACTTCTCTTCTACGGAATTTTGACAGTACAGAAATTAATTCTAATGATGTGGTTGGGGAAAGTACCACATTTAGAAAGTCTAAGATATGACTTGCAGGTGTTTTAGACTTTACCGACTATTTAGAATAAGGCATGGACCACTGGACAGTGCAGGGCAGCAACAGTTGTCCAGTTTTTTGTTGTTGTTGTTTTGGGTTTTTTAATTTTGCAATATACATTTCTTTACTCCTCTATGCAGGTAATTTTGTTCTTGTTGTTTATTATTCCTTCATTTTCTGTGCTTTGTTTTTTGTTGGAAAAAAAATAAAAACAAAAAAAAAACCTTTTGGAACAAATTCCTTTTGGTTATGACATCGACATTTTTCAGAAATAGGTAAAAATGCTAAACATACTTGTGATGAAAATAAAACAAAAAATTGATGGCTAAGTGGTCATATTGCATGCAAAAGCCAGACTGAATACTCAGGATTTGTGCATAAAATTTTAAAAAGAAACAGTCAGTTTTTAGTTTAACACTCCTCCAAACAATCAATTCTGCCATTACTCATTATTGTTACATCTCCATTTTCTTCCAATTAATAGCGGACATGGACCACAAACATCCCACTCTTGATGCAATTGTCAAAACTAGATAACACCTTTATTTTGGTAGCACATTTTGTGCACAGCTTCATAAAAAGAAAACACTTTCAATTAGTCACTCACATCAAAATGACATATATTAATTTTTCAGAATAGAACAGAAAACTTTATTTGTTTGACACAATGGTACAGGCATTTTTCTTTAACAGGGCTCACACAGTACACAAAACAAGCAGACATAAAGCAGACATAAGCAACAAGCAGACATGAGGCCCTCATAAAGCAGACATTGACATAAATAACAAGACATAAAAACATTTAAAGGCAAATGCCAGAAACTTATAGAAGGAAAACAAAGCCTTCATAGGGCTTTGACTGTAATTGGAACATATGATGTCCTATGGATTTATTTTTTTTTTTGGTTAATGAATTTTGTATTGCGGCCCTGAAGGGAGAAGAGTAACAAAGTGATGAAGGGGTTAAAATAGATCTTCTATGATCAGGGTGGCCTTCCTGATTCTGATCATTAAAACACTCCACCTTTTAAACAAAATTCTCTTTGATAACTGTAACACTTTTTTCTTTTTAAGACACAAATGATTACATAAGCAGTTCTTGCCCCAAATCACTCACTGCATTTTATTGATTGAAGAGGTCGATTATTTATCAGAATGCAAAGAAAAAAATCATACATAACACACACACAAACAAAAGTAAATTTATGTCATGTTTTTTTAATTAAAAATGAACAATTTGATATACAGTTTAATAACATTTCATCATCAAAATTCAGAAAATAGACATTAATAGAAAAATACAAAGTGGGTTTATGAATATGTTTTTTAATAAAAAACAAAGCAAGTCTCTACTCTTAATTCAAGAACAGGCTTAAAAATACAACTTTTTTTTTTTTTTTTTTTTGAGAGGCAGTTTTTTTTCGTAGCATATTTACTCTGCAAGGTGTCACAAAACTGTGTCCTTTGAAGACAAGAAGCAGGAAATGCAAAAGTAAGGCATATTTTACATGTGATTTCTTTTCAGCTTAACCTCCAGCTATTCCTACAAGAAGTCATTTTTGTCCCTCTTGTGTTTATATAAAGACATCTGAAGCTTATTTAACTTTGTTTTCATTTGTAAATATAAAAAAACATAAAACAATCAGACTTAATATCTAGTTGTAGACAGACTAATGAGATGAGTTGACATTTTATGGTAAATACCATGTGAACAAAACAGATTTATTTGATTTGCAATCTATGAATTCTAAACTAACTTTTTGCAAATGTCTGATCACAATCAGAAACGCTGCAGGAACTCTGATCATATTTTAACAGAAAAATAGTCAGAAGGTTAAAGTGGCTGCAAAGGTAAAACTTACATCTGGGTTACATTTCCTCTTTCAGGTTGTGGCTTTTGTCAGGTTAGGCTGAGCTTGCAAAGGCGTGCTAAACATGCAACAACCTTTTCCACTTGTAATGGTAGGGGTTTACCAGAGCACTTTTTCATCATTGTCACAATCAACTCAAAAACGTGCTATTGGGAGAAAATAAGTTACAATATATTTTTTATTAATTAATCTTTAATGTCTTTTTATCAGCATGTTTTATTTTTAAAACGTTTCAGCTTTACTCCCTACCTTTAATCGTAAACATTGTTGTGAAAATACACAGAGCTATTAGTTTTTGGAGATGACATTTTGAACCAATTTAAATGACATAAAAATGTATATTAAACTTTTTTGACTCCTCACTGCAAGTACAGATTATCTCAATTTACTTCCTATTCATCTTGCACTCTCAGATAGTTTTATCTTCCTGTAACCTAATGCACAAAAGTATAAACATACAAGGGAAATGGTAAGACATGGGACTACGTGACACTTTATATACATCTATAAAACTTCAACATACACCCCTAAAGTAAAAAAAAAATAAAAAAAAATAATTCAAAATAGAACACACTTAAATTTAATATAGTTTGTGAGAACTTCCTTATTTAGGAAGTGAAGTTACACTAAAACTTCCGGTCTAAACAGCAGTGCTTCTCTCATCCAAGCTGCTAGTTTGTGAATACATTGAAACAGAGGTCCTGTGTTGTGGGATGTACATGATAATGATTTGACACAGTCTAGAGGGAGATCTATTTATCAGCCTCAGGAGCTGCTTTCTGAATTTCTCTCCAACAAACACGTACAGGAGGGGGTTGAGGCAACTGTGGGCATACGCAATAGCTTCTGTGATTTGCAAAGCTCTTGTGATGGCTTTGCTACTGTCACATCCAGAGTATATTTGCATGAACTCCAGCGCTTGGAAGAAAGATGCAATGTTGTAAGGCACCCAGCAGAAGAAGAAAACAGCAACCACTAAAATAACTAAACGAATAGCTTGTTTTTTGGATGACCGACTGTTCAACAGTCTCCAGATGATCTGTGAGTAGCAAAAGCTCATAACGAGGAGCGGAATAAACAGGCCCACAATGTTCATTTTAATGAGGCCAAAAACTTTCCAACTGTTGTAATTTTCAGAGGGATTTGAGGGATAGTCAGGGTAGCAGTACTGAGACTGATTTTGTGTACTGGTAGTTTGCTTGAGGAATGTTACATCAGGGAAAGAGGCCAAAAATCCAGTGATCCAAGTAACAGCAGCTGCAATTATTCCAAAGGATCGGGTCCGTGCTTTCATGGCATAAACAGCATGCACAACTGCCAAATAGCGGTCAATGCTCATGAGACAAATGAAGAAGATGCCACAGTAAAATACAACATGATAGATGCCCAGTACTGCCTTACATGCTACATCTCCAAACACCCATTCGTCTCGGGCCTGGTGAGCAAGGAAAGGAAGGGAGCACACTAAGAGGAGGTCAGCTATGGCTAAGTTCACCAGGCACACATCGGTCATGCTGCGGAGCCGCACTCCGCAACTAATGACCCAGATGACCAGAGAGTTTCCTAGAAGACCCGTGATGAAGACTATTGCGTAAAGGGGGGGAAGAAAATAGACTCCCTCTGAGTCATAAGGGCACCCTCCGAAGTCCTCATGAGGGTAGTCGTATATCACATCAGAGTAGTTAGCTGTGGTAAGAACACTTCTGAAAATAGAGAAACAAAATCAAAATAACAAAATTCTCCCCCTCCCTCCTTTTTTGGGAAAATTTGTAAACTCATTTGTCTAATTTGACAATGCAATAAAGTACAAGTTGCAGGAAAAACACATTCACACACAGAAAATACTCAATTGACTGGTTTTTAGGTGCGTAACGGATTTAAAGCTTTCACCGCTAAGGTGTCCTCATAACTTTAAAATATGAAATTAAAAACATCTGAGCTTGATTAACCAAAGACAAACTAACAGGGCACTGGTTATAAAGTAGAACTTCAGTTGGCATGTACTCAACGTTTTCATGATGTAATGTGGTTTTTTTTTATTGTCATTTGTCATTTTTTTGTCATTTGGGGGAAGGATGACTCGTGGGTTTGGCGGCCAACCTTTAACTGCAAAGTGGCCAGTACCATCCCACACCCCAATTGCTCCTGATGATAGTGGTTTGCGCCTTGCATGATAGCTTCCATCATCAGGTATGAATGTGTGTGTGAATGGGTGAATGTGAGCTACAATGTAAAGCGCTTTGAATGACAAGACAGGTGGAAAAGTGCCATATAAGTAGACCATTTAAATTACACCTTTTTAAAATTAAAAATAACATTGGCCAAATTTACTATCAATTAGCCCAAGTAGGTTGCATTCATTCCTCCACACTTTAGATTGTGTTAAAGGCTTTTAAATATGTAGTTTAGTTTACTTTTTTTGCCCCGCCTGTCCAACACTGCATTATTTAAAATAAACTTTATTCCTACAAAAATGGCAAAAAAAAAAAATGAATAAATGCTATTATTTTTATGCTAATTTTGCAAGCATGATCAAAAGTGGAAACCATGACCTGGCAATTTTATTTCTCAAATTTTGCAATATTGGTAAGTGTTTGTTAATGAATTTGTCCACCAGTTTTTTTTTTTTTATACTATTATTGTGCTTTAGCCCTCTTCTTGTTTACATCTTATAATGTTCATTTAATTTTAAAAGCAAGCCATTATGTACTACTTAACTATCAACTACTGTTGATAATATCTTGAAATGAAACCACATCAGAGACTTATGTGTTTAATATAACCCAAAAAAAGATCTTATCATATGGCAAACTACTGATTTTATCAATCTTTGGTTGGTTGTGTGGCTTTCCTTGTACATAGAGGTTATTTTAAAAAATGTTACACAAAAATTGACGTTTTTAAAAGAAACATACTATAATCTTCTAAAGAAATACAATGACATTAAAAAATGTGCAAATATTCATTAAACAGAAATATTAGACCTACCCATTGCTGTTGCTTTCAAAAATCTCCGTACTGTTCATTTTGTTTCTGTCTTTTTTAATAGACAAATTATAAAAGCATGTAGCTGCTCTTCAATAAAAACTAAAGACCTTTTAACTCAAGACCTTTCAAAATGTGCAAAACAATTCACACACGTCAAAACTATTTTCCCCTCCCCTAACCAAAACACCGTGGTGGGCTTTTATGAGTAAGCTGGTGAAGAACCTCAGGAAATGGTTTTGAAATGCTTCTGCGAAGACCCATACCCATCTACATGCTCAGAACCACAAGTCCATGTGTTCACGCTTAGAAACTAGCAAAGGGAATTTGACCAGACCTGCAGAACACGGCTTGTAGTTTGCAAACCCTTCATGCAAGTTTCTGGTGTTTTGCATAGGGGAAAAAAGTAATCAGTACAGTTTCATAACAACATAGTAGGCAGGCAGTAAAATGTTAATATGTTTTGTAACTAAAAATTACATCTCTCAGGTATTAATATCTTATAAAACACATTAATAGCAACTGAGGGCTGTGGATTTTCTATTTTTAAAGATGTATTAATACTTAAGCCTTCCATTGTCGAAGGAACTTGCCATTCTTCTCAATCACCAACAATAATTGTCAGAAGAAAAATGTGTTTGAAAAATGCATTCAGTGGTGAGAAAATTTCTCAAAATTCTCACCTTTTAATGTAAAGCCAAGACTCACAGGCACAAAATACATGTATAAACTCCTCCAAGCAGGATAGTTTTTCATCTTTAAAGACATCATCATCTGTCCATAGACTGCATTACCATAGCTCAACGTATATTCAGTGGCAAAATACAACCCCAGGTATAGAATCAGGTGTTGATTCCATGCAAGCACTTGTGTTTTCCCACTATGCATTAAAATCAGCTAACATTTACATGCTTCTTTTGACTATTAGCTTTTTAACAATAAAAGGAAAGCCAAAAAGCGCAAGATGTGGCTTAGAGTTCTAGAGGCCCTCGTCTGTGGAAGAGCCTGCCAGTGGACGTCAGGACCACAAAGTCTGTTGATGTTTTCAAGAGGGGGCTGAAGACCCATATTTTTAACAGAGCTTTTACTTTCTTTTTATTAGTTTGGTTTGATATAATTTTATATATTTATTGATACTGCATCTGCTAGTTTAATTATTTATTTTTACACATTTTTTTATATGTAAGATTAATTTCTTAAACAATTCCAACTAGTTTTACTGGTTTTAGATATTATTCTATTCTGTGTTTTAGTCTAGTGTGTCCTAATGGGGATCCTCCATCTCAGGAGCTCTGCCTGCTTAGTCTGTGGGGTCCTTGCTGTAGGGCAGTGACGTGTGTCATCGTGAAGAAGTTTATTTTTTCTCTGGGCTACATACGTATGTGTTTAAATGTCTTTGAAGTATGACTACTCATGTTTCTGTTTTATTGAATATAAATTGCTGATTTTGCTTTTTCCAAGCAAATCCCGGCCAGAAACCCCGAGTGAGGGAAGGGCGGACCGAACCCCACATTCAATTGCATAATCCAATACAAAATGGGTGACCTGATGCGTGCCAGTTTCTGTTCCTCAGCATATTGCCAGTATGAACTTTACAAAAGTATTTGTTATACACCACAACTTTCTACAGTCTATGTAATGTATTTTATGTGTGTGTGACATAACTATTGATGCTGATCGTGCAATAAAGTGCAGAGAAAAGTCAGCAGATGAGGCAGGCAGTACTCTGCCTCAACTCAAGGGGCCTTACGCAAACTGGCAGATTCTTTACTCTGAGCGTCTTTGACTGTCCTGAAAAGCACTACATAAGTACAATGCAATATTATATTAATGCTTTAATATCTTGAAGCACAAGGATTTAAAGTTTGAAAAATGACATAATTTTTTTACTGTTGGTCCAAATTAAATTTGTGCGACACATATCTCCCTGCGACCGAAAATGCTTCCTCCGCAGGGTGGCTGGGCTCTCACTCAGATATCAGTGAGGAGTTCTGCCATCTAGGAGGAGCTCGGTGTTGAGCCGCTTTCTCCAGGTCGAGAGAAGTCACATAGGGTGGTTAGGGCATCTGGTCAGGATGCCCCACAAGCGCTTCGCTGGTGAGGTGTTTCAGGCATGGCCCACCGGGAGGAGTCCCAGACCCGCTGGAGACACTATGTCCTACAGGTGGCTGGGGAATGACTTGAGGTCCTTCCAGGTGAGCTGGAGGATGTTGCTGGGGTGACAGAAGCCTGGGCTTCCCGTCTGAGGCTGTTGGCCCCGCGACCAGACCCCGGATAATCGGAAGACGACGGAATGGAACATATCTCTGTACTTTAATTTGTTCATAGTATATATGATTGGTGCTCTATCCATATTTATATAAAAGAAAGTTCTTGGACAATTATGTTCCTGTGCATGTTTGTCTTGGTTTGTGCGTGTAATTGAAAGAGGAATGCTGATGGGATATGAAGCATTATCAGTAGTTGGTTAGATGCTGTTGGATGAATGCTGAAATAATATGCAGTTTTCAGTTCTTGCAATTGTAAATCTGAGGAGTCAGTTCCTCACTAGCCATGAACCTCATCGCAAGTCACTAGGTCTGATTGTGTGTCACTGGGATCTGACCGGCCTAGGTGATGCGATCACTTCAGCCATCTGGCTTTTGTGGGTGACTATACATCCTGGGTCCAGGTGGACATCCATGGTTTTGAACTCTGCAGGCATGGGCAGGCCGAATCCTGGTGTGGATCAATCGCCAATAATGGTTTCCTCAAAGCAGCATCAGGCTAGATATTTATTTTATTTACTGTTACATTTAACTTAGTGAAATAGACAGTAGTTAGCTGTTCCAGGAACCTTGGGAGAGAGGAGTAAGGAGGGGGAATGTGGTGTGGTGTGGTGTGAATGTCGATGCACATGTGCAATGTTTTGAGTAAGTGTGTGATTTTTAATTTGTTATTATTGAATGAGCTGGATTTTAATTACTATCCAATTTTTTTATTTGCTCTGTTCAGCTCTGCACGTTGTAAAACGTCAAGTTTGAAGAGTGCTTTACAAATAAAGTTTGATTTGATTAGGGTTATTGAGATATACAAAATAGTATTCTCCGGGCATGGGAAATTTAGCTTTAGTGCTCGTACTCATCACTGGAATTTTTTTGGAGGACCTTGTCCGGCCCTTAGCTTAGAACCCCTTTAACATGGCTGAACCTACCAGGGCCGCTAAGTACTAATGCAGAGCTCCTTGGATCATTGGAACCCCCAAATTCTACCACCACAATAATGTAGTGAGGCAAGAAAGAGTAATATAAAATGTAATAAATTAGTTAGCTCTCTGAGGACTCAAACATATAGTAGATAAAGTTGAAGATCTGACTTTTAGAAGCCGATATTTTTTGGATACAAAAGATAGTGTAAACACTATTGGGAAATTGTTGAATAATTTTGTTTTTCTGGAAAATGTGACACACCCAGGTTTCTGTATGAGTTTAACACTTGCATTATCAGATTTTGCAGTCTTTTCATTTACCGTGAGCAATTTTTCACTTGATAAAGCATTAAAAAAGACTACTGCACAGCAGTTTCGCTACCTGTGTCATGGAATCTGACTTCTTGTCGCTACTTTATACTAAAGTGCAAAAAAAAAACCACAGTGGGTTATACAGTAGTTAGAAATTTGTTGATGAAAATGTTCATTGACAACTTTTTTCTGCTTTTGTGTTAAAAAAGAAATGCAACAGTTTAAAATGAAAAGAAAATTTGCTCTGTGGAAATCAAACTTTATTTATAACACAAAAACAAAATAAAGACAAGTCCCCCAAGCACAGATAAACAACCCACTTACTCACATATTCATACATGTACTGTACAATTACACACAAAACACACAACATCAGACTCCTCATGAGTTTGTTTCACACACCCTCATACATAGACCAATATGAACAACATATACACACACACTTTCAGGGATGCACAATGACAAGCATGTACACAGGCACACATACACTCTCACTTAAAAATGAGTCTGCATAAGCTGGATGCAGATGAAACACCTGAGAAAACACTGTCTGGGGAGCCTCCGCAGCAGGCACCAGGGTGTACGTGCAAACACCGGCGATGATCCAAGACCCCAGATCTGAGATAAGGGCGGAACCAGATCTCCACCAGGACCCCAGAGCCATGACCAGCAGACACAGATAACCACGAGGCTTCACTGCACGGACCCCCAATGGAAAAACTGGAAATGATAAAAGATTAAATGAAATAGATAAAAGTAAGTAAAAGCTAATAAACAGAGGTGTCAAAAGTACCAACATTTTCTACTCAAGTAGAAGTATAAATACCGAGTTAAAAAACTACTTTAGTAAAAGTAGAAGTATCAACTCAAGTTTTCTACTTAAGTAAAAGTAAAAAGTAACCTATTTTAAAACTACTTCAAGTAAAAAAAGTAAAAGTAATTTTCAGAAAAAAAGGAATATTGTTAACAAAAGCGTATGAACATATTTTTAAGCATTATCACATGCTTTAAGGAGCAGAAAATATGATAATAAATGAAAGTGTTTTGGTGTTAAACTTTATGAATCAGAAACATTTATTTCTTAATAATCTTTATTGGAAATCGATTAATTAACACAATCAAATGTATTAACATAAGCAGGGCATTATGTAACGTCCCTTCAGCTACCAAGCTTCACTCTGCATCACCTAATTTAACCAACTTCAGCAGACACAAACACACTCAATGTAAAAAAAAATAATAAATAAATGAAGAAAAAAAAATGACCAAAAGGCTTTTTCAAGCCTTGAAGGCAGCTAGTTCTCAAAGTTTTTTGAGGGAATACTGAATAGTCTTTATCAAGTTGATAAGGTTAGGAGTGCCACATAAAGCCTGCGTGACACCTGGAACCAGCGTTGCCAGGTGGGAGGTGCTAGATTATCGTACTAATGACGTAAAATTATCGTATTTTACAAAAAATATCGTACACCCAGTAAAACCACGCCCATTGACAAAATAACACCCTTTACATGCACTCGTAAGGCAGTGGGAGTGAAGGAAACACACAGGAGGCAAAATCCTTGGATTCTTTTTCTAAAATTTTAAGAACTGTAAAAATAAAAAAATAACCAGGGAAATAAGATTTTAAAAAACCAGTAGGGGCGGGACCTAGGAGACGGTGTATATAAATTTACATATATACATATCTACATATATATGTGTACATATAAGGTTTTTTTAATGTTAACCCAAACATCTTCATGATACAAAATCTAAGCGATGTGTAGTTTTAATATCCTCAGTCAGTACTTCATCCACTACTATTTATGGATAAATCAGTTCAATTAGCTTTGTTTCTAAAGATAAAATAGTGCGTCACAGATCAAAGTTATTTTTATAAAAATACCATCTACAACATTTTCAGCAAAGACGTTTACTATAACCGCAGACTGAAAATAATAATAAAAAAAAAAACATTTCTTTGCTGTTGTTTTTTTAAAAAATTGATAATTCAATCAAAGTTCAGTGTTGCAGCATCAGAAACACTTTGATTTCCGAGCCCGAGTCTCAAACACGGAAATTGACGTCCCTGCTCTTTTAAAGTTTGGGGGCGGGGCTACTCGCCCCAAAGTAATGATTGACTGGACCTTTCAGCCAATCATTCATCTGTTCCTTTGTTTGATGCATTCAGGGTTCATAAAAAAAAAAAAAACTCCGACAAACAGTCGCGGTTTTTTAATGGTGACAAAATGGCGAAAGTAGCGACTACTTTTTATAAAATGAACGAAGTAAAAGTACAGATAATTGCATAAAAAAGTAGTGAGTAAAAGTAAAAAGTAGACAAAAAAATAATTACTTCGTTAAAGTAAAGATAACGAGATTTTCTACTTGAGTAAGGTAACGAAGTAGTCTTACTGCGTTACTTGACACCTCTGCTAATAAATGATAAGTACTAATAATGTTAAGTCATCAATTACACCTAAACTGTTAATTCATAAATCTGCCGAAGATGTATGAATTGGGAAAAAAAATTAGAGTCTAAAAAAAACCCCCAAAAAACAACAACAACAACTAATGTTGATGCAGCATGAGTCAAGTGGCTTTAACAACTTTTGAGCCACAAAAACCCCTTAGAAAATCCAATCACAGCCACATCACTTGATTGTGGCACAGGTATTTGTAATAATGCTGTAAAATTTAGGCTGTAACTTATGCTGTTTGTAACATTATTACAAATAAAGAGCTTTTCGTAACTGTGTGTATATTTCAATATAAATAATTTTTTTCACAGCTGTTTCATTTGGGATTTTTTTATTGCTCTTTACAAACAAGTTGGCAAATGAACGACTTAGACATGCCTATAAACACACACACATAGATATATTTATTTATATATATATATATATATATATGTACACACATACTAATAGATTTTCTACTAAAACATGTTTTTTTTTTTACAACTCATTCTATTTACTTTTTTTTAAAATGCATTTATTTTTGTCAAATAAAAAAACATAAAGTATCATTTCCTCTTGTGAGCACATTTACAAAAGCCACATGTACAACACCTCCACCATCAATACCACTAAGCTATACTTGCATGTGAACACAAGTGAAAAAGTGAAAAAAAGAACCCACAGCACAACAGATGCACCTTTTGGCGCACAGAACGTCTACATTCCGTATTCTGATCTCACAGGTGTGTTGGAAGTTTCGTTTTCTTGAGTGTCTCTGTTTGGGTGCTTAAATGCAAAATGTTTCATTAGGACTTTGCACAAGGACTTCTTAAATTTCTCCCCTATCAGGGCATATATTACAGGGTTCACACAGCAGTGAGACAGAGCAAGGATTTCAGCGAAGCCCAAGGCCACGTTGATGCTTTTTGAGGCTTCACAGGTGTTCAGCATGTCAAAAAGTTGCATCGTTTTCAGAAAAATAATGATGTTGTAAGGAATCCAGCACACAATGAAAACACACACTACAGTTAATATCAGCTTTACAGCTTTGTGCCGTTTGGTGTTTCTTGAGTTGGACAGCACTATCAGAATTTTTGCATAGCAATAAATCATTACAGGTAAGCACACAAAGAGTCCCAAAATGTTCTCTGTGAAGTTCCTCAATTTTTTCCAAAAGCGTTCCGTATCCTCTGGGTACAATGGCTCACACTGCGGGTTGGAGCTATCATCTGCATTTGTCTCCAGGGAAGCAAATACAACCTGAGGGACTGACATGGTTACTGATGCAACCCAGATGATAATACTGGCTATGATTCCATAGCGAAGTGTTCGGGCTCGTAGAGTAGCAACAGCATGGACGATAGCAAGGTAGCGGTCAATGCTCATCAGAGTCACAAACAAGGTTCCACTGAAGAACCCAACCTGTTTGGACGAGCAGAAAGAATTCAAAGTGAGAAAGGATGACCAAAGACACTAAAGAGCAAATGCTGAATTAAGCAAAGCTTACTCAAGTATGTCAGTTATACAGAAAATTTAGGCCAGATATAAATGTATTAAATCCCTAAAATAAAAGTCATTGTGTTTAAACAATAGACAAAAAGCTGACCTGATAAGCGCCAGTTATGAGTTTACACATTGAGATGTCCTGAGAACTGAAGGCCCACAGCGGCAAAGCCACTGCCAGTAGAAGATCAGACAGGACCAAATTGAGAATGCAAACATCCGTCATGGTTTTAATTTTTATATACCGTTGGAGAACCCACAAAACAATGCAGTTACCTGTTAAATAAATGAAACATTTTAAGAATGAGAAAGTGGATTGATGATACAAATGTCCTTTTTGGATTTCATGTTCATTTGAACATACCGAGGACAGCCACGGAAAACAGCACATAGTAAAGTACCAGCATCACCACTGATCCACTGCTGAAGTATGGATCTTCATCCTGGTCACATGATGTATTATCTTCATAATACATCTGATAATCTTCTGATAGGTTGCACGAGATGTTAAGTGGACTGAAAGAGAGAGTATGGAAATTATTCTTGGTGCTACACAGTGGAATTTGTGTTGTTAGAATCACTGTTTTGTCTCTTGAGCTGCTTGACCCAATGGGGTCATGAGGGCTGCCGGAGCCCACCCCGGCTGATTACAGGTGAGAGCCAGGGTACACCCCAAACAGATTGTCAGTCTGCTGTAGAGCCACACATAAACTCATTCCTTGGGGCAATTTGCCAGTGGCCAATCAACCAAACAAGCGTGCTTTTGGAAGGTGGGAGGAAACCAGAATACTGAGAAAACCCACACATATACGGGGAGAATATTCAAACCCCATACAGAAAGCCCAGTGTTTCCGAGCCTCGTCCCACCCGGGGCTCTAATATGTTGTGGTAAAATGTAAAGTCCAGAGTTGTGAATGAAATCTAGCTAAAAGACCGGGTCTGTTAGGTGATTACAAATAAAATAAAGTAAAATTTTTGCCAAGTATTTTTGATAGAATAATTTTAACTTTTACTTCACAAATTGGTTTAAATACCAACCATTTGAAAATAACAGTATCTTCTACAGGAGATAACGTTCTACTTAAACAACAACATCTCAGTAGGTTAAAAGTAAGTCGATCCTACAACACGTAATGTGAATTATAAGACATCTTTTAGCTCCTGTAAGGTTATGAAACAAATAGTTTCAAAATCTTGATTCGTCCTTTAAAAAAAGTGGAAGTATCCTAGTTTGACACGGTCAATCTAGCTGGAGAAGCTAGTTATTGCCAAGTTTTAGTTTTTGCTAAAAAAAAAAAAAAAAAACCTAATCCAAGAATGTCTCCCATGTTGAACCACTCTTGACCAAACCTGATGAACTAAAGACCAATTCATTTCTGTGTTTATAATCTTTAAAACCTACTATTCTAAGACCTGATTCTACTTATTATGAGATAGAAAACAATATGTTGTAAATTTTCAATAACTGGTAAAAGAAGATCAAATTATGCTTTTTTTCCCCCCTACATGCGATGCACGCTGAAAGAAAAAGTTTCACTTTGCACCAGATATAAACAAAGAAACTTTCAGAAAATTTATAAAGTTAAAGATGAGGGTTTTTTTTTTTTTTTCAGTTACAATTATAATTCAATGAGTCATGTGGGAAAAAACCTATGATACAAACATAAAAGGAAAAGACCACAAATTTTCTTCAAATAAAAGCATTCATATTCTTAAAGAAATATGCATCTGTAAATGTTCTCTTATGACTATTTTGTGCAGAAAAGTACATTTTAAACTAATTTCTTTCACTAGTAGTATGTATACCAGCACTGCACATGGGAACCATAAACTGCCTACATCAAGAAACTGTTTATAAGTAAACATCATAACCTCATATGATGTCTCAAACCACATCTCAATCATGTTTCTTTCTGTCGACATAGTGAGAACCACTTGCTACGACCCTCACTTCCTTTGCCAGCCGCTGCTTCGAAACAAACAGCCACAAACACACGTGCACTCATAGTCCTCATACAGTTTCTAAATGATAGGAAGTAACTCCTTGTAACTGTGTTAAATGTTCAGAAGATAAAATAAAATAAACCATTGGATTTCCTACCTCATTCTTTATCCAATCTTCTACTCATAAATGTGCATGCTCATCAGCCGAGCATCAAGTAAAAAATGTCATCCTGTAATTGATTTGTACATGCCTTTTTTTTTGTCAGAAGATGCTGCATTACTCATTTCTGGTAAAGTGAACTTTGGGTTCTACGTTGTTTCCTCCAATGTGATAAATCTATGCCAAGGTGCTTGCGGTTTTCTGAGAATTCTCCCTTTTTGAACTATGAAAAAGGTGGTGGGGTAGAAAGTTCATGAATTATGTATTTTTTGAGCATTGCATATTTAAAATGATACATTTGTTAAATTTGTTTCAAATGAAAGTTATTTATTGTGGTATCCAGAGATTTTTTTTAAAAACATCATCAGTAACCGGTGAAGATGGAACCAGTTCAGTTTGTTTACATAAATTTAAAAAAAAAAGATGTAGTCTCCTTGCTTGTTCAACCAAACTGTCTCACCAGAAGTCTGGAAGCAATCAGATCTTTCCTTTTCTCTGAGAAGTTGCTTACTTTTGGATGGAGTAGACAACATGTATGATTGCAAATTCCATCCATAATTTTTTCCCACAGCTCATCACATCACCATGTTCAAGAATTTTCTGTGACTGTTGGCCTTATCTCTCTGACAGAGATGACTCAGTGGGCAGATGATTATCCTAAAACTTTGTCCTAATCTCAAGGGGAAGCCCAAGATACTAGTGGCAACCCCCAAAGATGCAGACGACTACCAACAGCACTGTTGTACCTCTAAGAAACTACTAAGAACCTCTCAACAGCCAGAGGTGGCGACATGAAGTAGCTGTCAGAGTACAAGCTGACCAGCTTTTTCAGGATAAGGGTAAGCTATCTTCTGGTAAGCCATCTAAATAAAACAAGAATTATGGTTGTGAAACTGTGGCTTGGAACACTGATCTTTCTGTGTGAAGTTTGTATGTTCTCCCCAGTTTTCTCCAGGTACTCTGGTTTCCTCCCACCCTCCAAAAACATGCATGCTATGTTGATTGGCCACTAAGTGATCGCCCCTAGGAATGATTGTGTATGGTTGTATGTGTGTGGCCCTGTGACAAACTGGCGACCTGTTCGGGGTGTACCCTCCCCCTTGCCTCTATCGGCTCTGGCCCCCCCGCAACCTCGTAAGGGATAGATGGTTAACAAGGTGACTGACTGACATTTGCTGATTGGGGCTGCATGTTGGTGCAGTGGTTCATATGGTGGCCTCACAGCAAGAAAGTTGGGTTTCAAGACCCGGTTGGGACAAGGCTTAAAACACCGGCCTTTCTGTGTGGCAGTTGGCATGTTCTCCTCGTGTATGGGTGGGTGTTCTTCAGGTACTCTGGTTCCCTCTCACCCTCCAGAAACATGCATGCTAGGTTGATAGGTTGCTATGAATTTGCCCCTAGGAATGAATGAGTGTGTGAATGGTTGTGTGTGTTTGGCCCCGCAGAAGACTGGCGACCTGTTCAGGGTGTACCCTGACTCTAGGAGTGTGTATCGGCGACCCTGATGAGCAACACAGTTGCACCACAGGGAACTGTCTCTTTTTACACTTTACACCACTGATTTTGCTTATAAATCCGCAATGTGTCATGTCCAGAAGTACTCCTCCAAGACCAAGGAAATGATTATTGACTTTAGCAGGAAACTCTTTCATCAACGTGTCCTGATCAATGGAGAGAGTATGTAGGTTGTTGACACTTATAAATATCTAGGTGTGCATTTTGACCACAAACAGTACTGGTCAGAGCAGGCTCAGGTCCTCTGTAACAAAGGACAGAGAAATCTGAGGCCTTTTAGTGTGTGTGGTGACAGACTGTACATTTTTACCAGTCTGTCGCGGCAGTGCAGTTTTTTTTTTTTTGTGGTCTCTTTTGGGTAGGCAGCTTGATGACAAGGGGCAACAATCGGCAGAACAGGCTGATAAGAAAATTTGCATCTGTGTTGAAAAAAAAAGAATGAGGGCTCTGAATGCAGGGCATCCTGAAAAAATCCCTTCCACCCGCTGCATGATGTGGTCACAACCCAGAAGAGTGCCCAAAGTAACAGGTTCATCTCACTGCGCTGCAGGACTGAGCGCTTTAAGAGGTCGTTCATCCATTCAGGCCTCAGGCAATTTGATTTAACAGATATCCCTGGAAGGAACTGAGTCAAAACTGATATCTTATTACTGGCAATTTTAACTTTTATTGTTAAATGTTTTATTTATTTGTACGTACGGCCTGTGTGATGTGTTGCTGCTGGACACCAGTATTTTCTCCTGTAGGACATTAATAAAGTTTTTATTTATCATGTTTTTTTCACATGACAGTAGTTTGCTCAAAAATGCAACTGAAAAACTAGACTGGTTAAGGAATGAGCATTTGACAGCTGTGTTAACTTGGTTTTATAGTGATCAAAACCATATCAGGATTATCAGGATTAGCCCATCTACTCATCCCCGTCCTGGGCACTGCCAGGCTGAGGAGTCCCCCGTGTTTCCATCAGGATGAAGAACATCTATTGACTTCTTTAGATATTTAGCTGTAGAGTAGAATAAGCTACTATTTAAACAATAGTCTGACACACATTAGATGCTCGTCCCTGGGGAGGGATCTCCCTATCGTGAGA
This sequence comes from Neostethus bicornis, assembly GCA_902685375.1. Classification (NCBI taxonomy): domain Eukaryota; kingdom Metazoa; phylum Chordata; class Actinopteri; order Atheriniformes; family Phallostethidae; genus Neostethus; species Neostethus bicornis. Next base: position 29,491,998 of record LR738541.1, read on the forward strand.
ATCCCCATAAGGTTTTTTGTTTTTCCCACTGATGGTTTTGATGGGTTTTTTTTTTTTTTTAGGATTTTTTCCTCACCATGAAAGAGAGTCTAAGGACAGGAATGTGCTAATATTGTCTAGCTAGCAATTGTTAGGTTTTTTTTTTATGTGTATTTGTGTTTATACATTACTCTTTTTTCTTGCTTTTCTTTCTGAATCTGCAATGTGAAGCCCATTGAGACAGAAATTCTGTGATTTTGGGCTATACAAATAAAATTGAATTTATTAGAAATTATGAAATAACAACTAATATTTATAAGTTACTGAAAAAAAATCAGAAAATGGACAATTCAACTTTCAAGTGTCAAGAGGCCTGGTTTAAGTGTCAAGAGCTTGGTCCGTATAGCCGGCAGTATGTTGATTCCATTTCCAGTGAGAGTTGGACTCCACCAAGGCTGCCCTTTGTCACCGATTCCGTTCATCACCTTTATGGACAGAATATTCAGGCGCAGCCGAGGTGTTGGAGGGATCCGGGAGCCGAAATGCAAAGCTCTCGATTTACAAGTCGATATACGTTCCAACCCTCACCTATGGTCACCAGCTGTGGGTGGTGACCGAAAGAATGAGATCACGGATCGAGAGGAGCCAGATGGGGTGGTTCGGGTATCTGATTAGGATGCACCACGAGCGCCTCGCGGGCGAGGTGTTTTGAGCACGTCCCCCCAGGAAGATACCAAGGACCTGCTGGAGAGACTATGTCTCACAGCTGGCCGGGGAACGACTTGGGATCCTTATGGAGAGCTGGAGGATGCAGCTGGGGTGAGAGAAGCCTGGGCTTCCCGTTTGAGGCTGTTGCCCCCGCGACCCCAGAACAAGCGGAAGATGACGGAACGGAACAGAACTTTCAAGTGACAGGAAATTTGGGTAACTAGAATAGGGTAAATAAATAAGAACTTGCAACATCTAAATCTTTTTCACACAATTTATTAACACAAAATTCCATTATAAAATACAGGAGCAAAAAATAAAATACATTTATTCAATTTGTTCAAAAATAGAGCAAACTTTTTTGTAGAAATGATAAGTATAAGACTTTGTACAATGCACATTTCTGCACGTGTGTGATTCCATCAGCAACAATAAAACATTAGATCCTTATAAATAGACTGAAACTGCAAGGTTATATCAACTTCTGTATTGACTAAACTTTTCATGATCATGTACCAACTTTTTTTTAGTTTGTTTTTCTTTTCAAAACTGTACAGAAGGGAAAAAAGTCTACATTTACAGGCAAAACAGCAACTGAAATATTGTGGTTACAAGCTGTCAGATTTCACTGGTTTGTTTAGAGGTTATCTCCAACATCAAGAAATGAGTGAAGTTTTAAAAAACAGGAAACAAGACGTAAACAGAGGCGGGTGCAGTTTGAAAAAGGAATTACTGAATTAGCTATAAAAGTAACATTGAGTGACAAAATGAAAATCAGGCAACATCATTTCCATCCTTTACTTCCTACAACATGACAGTAGAAGAGACCCTGGATGTCACAGAATTGCTCCTCATTGAGTTTTCAGACCAATTTCTGACAGAGAAGCGCCTCCAGACTTTCGCCAGCCGCAAGGCTTTTTTCATAAAATTTTGTCCTACAAAGGCATAAATGATGGGGTTCACGCAGCAGTGGGTGTAGGCAAAGGTCTCTGTCACTATTATTGACAGCCTCAAATTGATTTCTAAGTTATAATGTACTGGTAAAGTACCATTTTCAGCCAGAAATCTCAAAAAACGTGAAACATTGTACGGCGTCCAGAACAAGAAGAAAGTAATCACAACAGAGATAATTAGCTTGACGATCCGCTGCTTTTTGACTGTTTTCATTTTCATAAGCATGGGAATAATTCTTGAGTAGCAAAATACCATAACCAACAAGGGAATTATTAGACCTAATACATTAGTTGAGAATACCTCATAGTATTCCCCAACTTTGTAACCCTCGGAGTAGACACATTCCATTTTCTCATTAACCCCTGACAAGAGTAGCTGTGGCATGGAGACAGACATGCTTAGAAGCCAAACAAACAGAGTCACAGCAGTGCCTGTGCGAATTGTACAATGCCGTGTCACACTATGAGGATGCAAAATGACCTGATAACGATAAAGTGTCATAACGACCATGATGAAGATGCTGCTGAAGAAGCACGAATGGTGGGACCAAGAAAGAAAACGGCACATGAAGTCCCCGAATGGCCAGATATGTACCCTAATTTGGTGGCAATAGAAGGGCAGTGTGAGCACAAAGATTAAGTCAGAGATGGCCAAATTGAGGAGCCACAAATCAGTCAGGTTGGTCTTGCGGCTATGATATTTCAGCAGCACACAAACCACGAGGCCATTTCCTAAGAATCATGGAAAAGAAGGAGAGAAAAAACACAATGAATCTTTGTTCTCAGAACATGACAGACATTCACAGTGGTTCAATCACACTTACCAAGGAAGCCTAGGAAGAAAACCAAAGAGTAGAGTGTGAGTACGTACACTCTGCTAAAGTCACCAACCTCTGTGAAATCCCTGGGAGCTGAGTCATTCATATCCGAATAATAACTGGAATAATCAATAGTGACACCAGGAGCAGTTCCATTCTCATCTGTGGGTAGAAATTTAGTTTTAGACTTAAATACAAAACTAATACAGCTTAGAGTTTTAATGTAATGATGCCCTCTGCTGGATTCATGGCTATGACACTGGTGAAATGTAGATATGTGGCACACTTTCTGATCTTTTTGACAATATGCATTTATGGACATATTTATATATAGCCAATATATAGCCATATCTATATATATGTGTGTGTCTCTGTCCGTATATCTATCCATTTATCTATTGATCTATATAAAAAAATAGATATCTATCGGAATAGATGTACCTATATCTACAATGACATGTGTACATGTCACAGTCCAAATTAAAATCCAGGCGGGTTTTATCAGAACAAGTTAGTAAGAGAAAGCAAAAGAACATTTAAATGTAAAAAAAATCATACAAGTTTCAATTGAAAAGCAAAATGTATCGTTATTTTTTCTGAAATACTTCTCAAATCCTAATCCAAATTCACAAAGACACACACAGACAAACACAAAGACAAACACACAGACATATTGAAAAAGTAAAGCTATAGATTGCACAATCAAAGGTATGTAGTTACATAATTGAGTAATAACAAATTTAATTATACACATTTCTAAGGTAAACATATATGTATATCAAGTTATGGAAAATGGTAAATGCACACAATTTAGTAAAACAAATTGATTAAATATTATTTCATATGTCTCACAAATCTCTCTGACACTTGACTATAGTATGATATGTTTTAAAGTGTATTTGGTGAAAAGGATTGACCTGATAAGATGTCTTGGATGGTCCAGTTCTGCACCATGGTGTCTGTGTGGATCCCAATTGATCTGACAGCTTGTCAACTGATGGACTAAATAACTTAAGTCACAACACTTTTTTAAAAAGAACAAACTACAGAAGTAGAAATGCAAATGTCATTTCCTGTAAAGCCCATGGAGAGATCTTTATCAGTTGCATACACATCACACTGTAAATGTAACACTTATGTCCTTTTTTGTTTTTGCGTTTGTATTTACACTGTAGCCTTTTTACAAGAAAGTATTTGCATTGGATACTACCTAAAGCAGCTTAAAATTTTGTTTTATTCAATTCACAGATAATTTCTTTAGATTTTAATGTATTTTAATTAAAATGCATCTAATCATGGAAAAATTATAATATTAATAACAAAAACGTTGCTCTGGCGACCTCTTCTGGTGAAAGGTAGCATTGCGACAGGTGGCCAAACTATTTTGAATTTATTGAATTTCAATGAGGTTTTGTTATGCCTGTAAAGACTTTCTTGGACGCTTTGTACATTTTAAAAACTCCAGGAGGGTTCGTATTCTCATCGGGAAAAACTGGCTGTGTAAAAAATTACTGCAGATACAGTGGCTAGTGTTTTATATAGCTTGTGTTTTACAAATTCCCAATGAGGATAACAGGCGTGGGATCTGCTGACGAAGGCGGGCTTTACAAATCTCTGTCAAGTTTAATAGAAGCACGCAGAGAAAACAAACTATTTCCGGCAAGACCTTCGAAATAATTTAATTCATTCATATTTGTACAGTCCAATAATCACAAAAAATGGTCTCAAAAGACTTCACATTGCAGATTGAAAAAAGTACAGAAACAAAGAACAAATAAAAGAAACAATGTAGATACACAAATACACAGTTAAAAGCTAACTAACAAAAGCTAGCTAAACAATTTCAGCACACTCCTGCCCTTGGATTTTCCTTCACTGTGAGGAAAAACTCCACCAAAAAAACAAAGAACAGCAGTGTAAGAAAAAAAATCATTGGGACCCACATGAAAGAGAGATCCCTCTCCTGGGACGTGCATCCAATGTGTCTAAATATTAGCTTATTTTAATTTAAAGTTTTATATCTGAAGAAATTAATAGATGGTTTTCATTCTGATGGAAACAGGATGGTAGAGACAAGTACAGATGCCTATTCTGTTTGGTGACTACCAGGACAGGAAGACATCAGGAATCTGAAACAGAACTCAGAGAAGGAAGAGAGAGGCGGACAACATGTGAATTGTACTGTAGCAACTAGTGGTGTAAAACACCAAGTGAAAGACATGAGACAACAATCAATGAGATGGAAAGCCTAGGGATTAGCCAAGGGTGATGTGGATACATCAAACGGCCCAGGTAGTCTGGCAGAGAATGTTACATAGAAGTAGAAGACAGAACCCAAATGTACTATACTTTCCCCAGCTTCTAGTATCTAGCACCCAACTAGCAACCATATTGGCTTAATGTCTCTGTTTTTAGCTGGCCTGGTGATAAGCTTGTTCAAACAGGAATGCTTTAAGTCTACCTTTAAGTTGTAGGATGGTACAAATGTAGTTTGTACCATAAAACTGGAGCTTGGTGGCCAAAGGCTCTACCTCCAACTGTACTTTTAGAAATCTTAGGAATCATCAGTTGTCCTGTATTTTGTGAGTGAAGTGTTCTGTTTGGTTGATAAGGTAGTATAAGTTCATTCAGGGGCCATGCCATTTAGGGTCTTGTACGTTAGGAAGAAGATTTTTAACTTGATTCTAAACTCAATTGGAAGCCAGAGGAGAGGTACTAGCACAGGAGAAATATGTTCTCTTTTATTAGTTCCTGCTAGTAGTCTTGTTGCTGCATTTTGAACAAGTTGAAGACTTTTTAGGGAAGATTTAGGGCATGCTGCTAGCAAAGCGTTACAATAAATCAATCTTGAAGTGGCAAATGCATGGATGAGTTTTTCCGCATCACTTTTACGTAAAATTTTGGCATTTTAGCATGTTGTGAAGGTAAAAAAAAGTGCAGTTTTACAAGCCTGCGTTATGAGAGCCTTAAATGATCTATCCTGGTCAAATAACACTCTTAAGATCCTAACTTTGATGTTTGAGGCCTCGATAATTGCACACCTGTCTAGAGACTTCCCAGTCGATTTCTAAATAGAACACACGAGTTTGACTACTGAGACTACAAAGAAATACGTAGACATAATTCAAACACAATAAGTAGTGTTTAACATATTTTTTAAAAATTCAGATTAAACTTGTCAGCATATTCACAGGAACTAAGAGACAAACTGTGCAAGACTATTTTATACAAAGAGTGTCTGTTCAATTAAATTAAATTAGCATGGCCCAGTATCACAAAACAATTGTCCCAACGGGCTTTACATTATATACAGAAGAAATGTATAAACATGAATACACAACTAAAAACTAACTAAAGAAAAGATAGCTAAATAATTTCAACACATTACTGCCCTTAGACCCTTCTTCACAGTGAGGAAAAACTCCAAAAATAACAGCGGGGTGGGGGGGCGCTGGGGGCGGAGAAGCCTCATGGAGACCCACATGAAAGAGCAATCCCTCCTTCCGGACAAGCAGCGAATGTGTCAGCCAATATATGCTTTTCCATTAACAATTATTCCTTACAGTGGGAGGTGACAAGGTGGCGCAGTCTTGGAGTGGGGGCAGGGTTCAAAACACGGCCTTTCTGTGTGAAGTTTTCATTTTCTCCCAATGTATGTGGGGGTTTTCTCTGGGTTCTCTGGTTTCCTCCTACCCTCCAAAAACATGCAGGTTGTTTTTATTGGTTGCTATGAAATTGCCCTCAGGGATAAGTGTGTGTGTAGATGGTTGTCTGTGTGTGTGTATGGCCTGGCGACCTGTTCGGGGTGTACCCTGCAACCGTGTCAGGAATAAGTGGTTCAGAAGATAAAACAAATTATACCTCACTTTACATTAAATCGTTTGTTTTATTTTGATATACTTTCCCGGAAGTAGAAAGGATAATATTATAACTATTGACTGTAACAGAGCGCAATTCAGTCACAAGGAGAGGGAGATCATTTAAGAGGATTTGAGAAGTAGTTTTGTCTGTGGAATCACTGAGGAACACTTGATGATCGGTTACAGAAATTGAGGAAAATGTGCACATTTTTCTGTGGCAGCTAGTTAAAAATTACTTTTAGCAGCGTTTGAGCTTCTACTCGTTGAGTCATGGAATTAAACTGTTGCATTTTAAAGTCAGAAATGAGCTAAGAACTGTGGATTTATGAGAAAAAAAATTGGATTTCTCATTAAATCTGAATTAAACACATCAATGACGATGCAGTCTTCAAAACCACCTACAGGGTAAGTCTGCAAAGCATGGACACAAACACATTTAAATATTCAATCAGACTTTACTTTCTGAAATCAATCTATGTTTAACTCAGGTCTTTTCACTTAAATATTCATTTTCTTAATAATTTTCCTGTCAGTGAATGTTTTCTTGTAATGTGCCAGATCATGCTCTAAAACTAATCCAAAAGATCAAACTGGGTCAAACTGAGTTGTGAACCCAATCCAGAGAGTTCCATCTTTTTAATAGTAGACTAAAGGCACATGTTTAGACAATAAGCCTCACTGTTACTGTACTGTTGGTTTCTCTGTGTTTTATTCATAGTCACCTTGCTGAATATGTTTTAACACACCTTTTGTGTTCCTTACAAATCCTCTTTGACTGTATTTGCTTAATCAAATTATTGCTTTACATATTTGATCACATCTCACTGGAGGATTTTATTACAACTCATCCCACTTTTTCAGAGGTAAACGAACAAAGAATCTTTGTGATTAAAGCTGTATAAAAATATGGTCACCAAACCAGATCCGTCATGATCTAGAAATTCTGTCCATAATAATCTTGATCCATAATGAATAATCTGTAATGAACGGAATCAGTGACAAAGCGCAGCCTTGACGAAGTCTATCTCTCATTCGAAATGGAATCGATCTGCTGTCAGCTATACGAACCAAGCTCTGGCACTGCTCATACAGAGACCAGACAGCCTGCACCAAAGGCTCCGAAACTTCGTACTCCCAAATCACTACCCCACAGGAGTCTCTGAGGGACAAAGTCGAATGCCTTTTCCAGATCCACAAAGCACATGTAGACTGGTTTGGCAATCTCCCATTACCCTCAAGGATCCTGAAGAGGGTAAACACCTAGTCCGAAGTTCCACATCCGGGACAAAAACCTCACTACTTCTCTTTTCAAGACTCTTCAATCCGACGGACGCTCCTCTCCAGTAGAATAGTACTTCCCAGGGAGGCTGATGAGTTTCCTCCACAAGATGGCTGGGCTCTCACTCATAGATAGGGTGAGGAGCTCGGTATAAAGCCGTTGCTTTGCTGAGTCGAGAGAAGCCAGATGGGGTGGTTTGGGCATACTGATTAGTATACCTTGCTGGTTAGGTGATTTGGGCACATCCCGCCGGGAGGAGACCCAGAGGCAGGTCCTGCGCCCACCGGAGAATATGTCTCACTGCTGGACAAGGAATGCCCCGGGATCCTCCTGGGTGTGCTGGAGGATGCACCCGAGGTGAAAGAGCCTGGGCTTCCGTTTGAGGCTGTTGCTCCCACAACCCGGCCCTGGATCAGCGGAAGACAATGGACCAGAATATAATTTTGGTGGAGGCTTTTACTCATATTTATTATTGTATGATAGAAACAAAGTCAGTGTTTGGCTCTTTTTGAGTTAAAGGGGGAAAATCCTCTATGGAGGATATTATTTGCAGGTTTTTGAATGGTTCAACTGTAACCGGAGGATTTTTATCAGTCACTCACTAATCAGATGTTGCTCTTTAAAAGTATCATTATGTGCTTTTATCGTGGTTGAAACTGACCTGTAGCATCCATCATGTTCTAGGAACACACCACCAAACTGAGAAATACTATATTTATGGGATTAACTGTAGGCTTTGAATAGCGATAGTAACAGTATGTTTTCGTCTTCTGAACCGCATAGGGACTTGCGGGTTACTGGAGCCTATCCCGGCTGAAAGGCAAGGTGCACTTTTAACAGGTCGCCAGTTCGTTGCAGGGCCACACACACAGAAAACCAGCCACACACACACAGTCATTTCTAGGTGCAATTTTGTAGCAGACAATCAACCTGACATGCAGGTTTTTGGAGAATAGGAAGAAATCGGAATACCCGGAGAAAACCCACGAACACACAGGGAGAACATGCAAACTCCACACAGAAAGGCCAGTGTTTCAAGCCTCGCCACCTCTCCAGTACTTGAACCCCCGACCTTTGCTTTTAGGCCACTGTTCGAATCACCGTGCCACCGTGCAGCCTTGAATAGAGGTTGTGTTGGTGTAAATAAAGGTTTGGACTAACTAACCCTCAATAATTACAGTCATTCTGGACACTCAAGAGATTTTTGGGCTGAATTACAAAGTAAACTATCTAAAGAGTCTGCTGTGCTGGAAACGAATGCCTTTTCATTTGGTCTGCGTGTGACATTTATCTTCACAGAAATTACCATGACGACTGCTTTTGTGTCTGGACCACTCTTTCGTCATCACACAGAACACAATGGCTTTACTACTTATGTAGTAAAGCCATTGTGTGCACCTTTCCGATAAAACACAGCTTAGAAAACCTCAGCAAAATACCATCAGTACCAAACTGTGCCTATTACCAATAAATAAAAACTACTGTTTTGTGGTGGTAGAGTATTTCTGAGGTTGTCTAATGTAATCTGAGTAGATGGTGCAGGTCAGAGTTTTGAAAAGCCTGGATTTGTGCTCATTTGTAAACAACAAATGGCCAAAATAATGTGTTACTTAGGGTCTTCTATTGTTATTGCATTTTGACTAACGTTGTTAAAAGTTGTCTGTGCTTAATTCCGCTGCATTCCTAATTAGCTTTGAGGTGTTGTTTGTCTTTGCATGTCTGGAGTTTATGTGTTTGTGTGTCTGCAACTAGTTGTGAGTCTTCAGAATGAAGGTTTTCTCCAGAAATTTCTGTTTAATGTGGTTTTCTTCATCTTCGCGTCAAGAAAGGAGGAAATAGTAAACTTGATCATAGAGTTGGAATAAAACCACTCATGTACACTTAAAATAGCATCTTTTCTCTATTTTTTTAAAAACTTTTTACCCCCCAAAATGTTTTTTGGATTTTCTGCAGGTTTAATAAAGATTGTTTTGTTCCAAGGAGACAATCATGTGAGACATCAGAGACTTGTGAGCATATGTTTGTCACATGGCTTAGTCCCCAGGAATGGTCTCTCATCCCCAAACCTCACACATGCAGCACATTTCCAAGAAGGAACGGTGTGCTTCCCATTTCTATGTTTTTCTGGTGTTTCATGCTTGAAAGAAAAAAATATATTAAGAGGGGAGAAAATAAAATCTTTCCTCAACAATCAGCGTCAACATCTTGCTTTGCGCTTTTTTTTTTTCATATTTTTATTCAGTTTCAAAATATAGTTGTCAAACCCAGTATTATTATGTTTTTAGATTTTATATTTTTAGATTTCAATATTCTCTTTACCTCATCCCTTCTATTTTTTAAATGAAATACAGTTTTGCAAAGAAAAAGAAAAACAGAGGCAGTGTTTGAATATTTTTCCAGCTGCGGGTTCGAGTGTTTGGCTTCTATGTCAGCACTGCTGAGTAAGGGAATTCCCTTCTTCCCTTGTTCTATTTTGAAGTCTAAACCATTTCTTTAAACTTATTTTATATATACATAAAAAAAAAGGTAAAAATAAACCCGTCTGAAACTTGAGGCAGGCCAGCAGGCATACACATAAAGCTGTGTTTTGGCAGAGGGACAGCGTGGATCTTGTGATATCTGCATCCATTTTCACAGGCTGTCTTGTTTTAAATAGAGAGGGTGTGGATATGGGGCTCCCGCATGCTGGTTTTATAACTATTAGAGCCTGAATAAAGCACACATGGAATATGCTTTCACAAAACCATCTCACTATACCAAGTTAAAGTTCATTCTAAGGCCAGTGAGCGAGACACAGTGTATGCAGGTATTATAGCAATATTTTGCATTATCTAAAATATTTCAGATATCCACAACCGTAGCCTAATCCACACTATCAGCGCTGATATTTGTTGACCTCTGTGCCCGTTGAAATGAAGCTTTTGCACACACCTTTAACAACAAAGTGTTTTCTGGATCTGAAAGTATCAACAGCAGACTGTGTGTTTCCATGCAGCCGCACAGATTTATTTCTGGAAGCCTGCCGTCATACGTTAGTCACTGTGGTATGAGTGTTTGTCAGAGAGGAAGACAGACGGCCTGCATGTGTTTATGGAAAAGCAGGATGAAACCTTCAGAAACCAGTTGAAGTGTCACTGCTGTTAGATTTTGAAGGGCTTTGATGAAAAATATGTGGACAGTTTATTAAACTTTTATGTAGCTTCTGTTTGAAGTCTTACTGAACAAATGTACTCTATCAACGTCAGTACCATGTGCAACCATGGCAAAGGTATATAAAATATCATTTTTATTTCATTTAATTATCTGCATATGTTTTGGTTTATTTGCTGGAGTAAGAGAATGAAGAGAGGAAGAAGAGGGGGAAGAATAGGAGTTGAATGGAAAGCAAATAAACAGATAGTGAGAGAACATGGGTGGGTGCTAACCTGCAATAATCTGTGGTGGCTGCAATGTTGATTATGACAATATTCATGCTTGATCATCTTGGAATATGGCTGCAGTGGTTAGCACAGTTTGAGTCCCAGGGTGGGCCTGAGACTTGAAATACAAGCCTTTCTGTGTGGAGTTTGCATGTTTTCCCCGTGTATTCGTGTTTTTTTCCCCCTGGTACTCCAGTTTCTTTCCACCCTCCAAAAACATGCATGTTAGGTTGATTGGCTGCTATGAATTGCTTCTAGATCTTTTTCAGGCCCACTGTAGTAATGGGCAGAAGAAGTCTTGACTCCTTGCACAATGCCAATGTAGGGGCTGACAGAGCCTAAGCAGGGGCACCACCCACCCACCCACTCATCTAAGTGTAAAGAAGGCCACCCTATTCGTACTCCTCTCCAACATGAAGGTACACAGGTGTCTTCAGTGCCCTCAAGTCATGGGGAGGCAGGCGCTCATGTCGAGGTAGAAAGGAGAGCCAGGTTCTGTGTGACTCCAAACCATCATACTCAACCATATCAAACTTCTTTGTAGAGATTTAGTGCTATTTATAGAATTATTTAAAGACCTGTAAGTTGGCTTCGAGTCAGTGCCAGGTCTTTTGTTTTTAAGCTTCTTCATAAATGTTAAGTTATTCCATTTTTATTTAAAATCTTGCTAGATTTAAGTATAAGAGACTTTGGTTGCCTGTACGTTGTAGTAGCAGATATCACCGCTGGCAACACAAGTGTTTTTCTTTTCTTTATATTTCCACTGGGAGATCTCTAGCTAATTGAACAAACACACTGGGAAATGAAGAACAGACTAATTAAAAATTAGATGTCTTGCTGTTGTGCATCTTTGTGTTTGACATTTTAGTTCTAAGCATTTTTTCTATTCTGTGCTGCTTGGAGCTTTCTATGACTTTTTATTTCACTCTCTTTTTACACACTTTATTCCTCCATGTTATCATTTGTTCTTCTGGTCTGGTATGCTGCGTTATCAGCTTAACCTCCTCGAATTGATATAGTTTGAAACAAACAAACCTTTATGTGTTTTGAACACCATTTTTAAAAAAAATATTCTTTATCTTTAAAACATTACCAAATGTATAACAATTCTTATAGTTGATGATCTGGAGAGCACTCACAGACTTGTTGACTTTTTTTATACGTGTTAAAACAAACTGATGAAAATTATGTTGAAAATCATCATACGTTTTTTTACCTTGAGGAGCTGCAGAAATGGGCTGCACGGTGGTCCAGGGGTTAGCACAGTGGCCTCAAAGCAAGAAGGTCAGGGTTCAAGTCTTGGAACACTGTCCTTTCTTTGTGGAGCTTGCATGTTCTCCCCATGTATGCATGTTTTTGTTTTTTTTTTATCGGGTACTACTCCGGTTTCCACCCACCCTCCAAAAACATGCATGTTTGGTTGATTGGCTGCTATGAAATGGCCCCAAGGAATGAGTGTATGTGTGTCCGTGCATGCTAGGCCCCGCAACAGACTGGCGACCTGTTAAGGTTGTACCTTGCCTCTCACCTGAAATCAGACAGAATAGGGTCTGGCACCCCCTGCAACCTTGTTAGGGATAAATAGTTTTGAAGACGAAACTAAATGGTGCAGACATTTCTTAAATATGTGTTAAATTTGGTTTCATTGTTTTCTAATGAACTTTGTTCAATTATTTATTGAGAAGAGGCAGTGGGCCAAACTGTAAGTTGTCAGAATGGCATTCAGGATCCATTTGCTAGCAGTGTTACTGGGCGTGGTGTGTATATGTGTGTGTGTGTGTGTATGTGCACGTTTTTTTTTTTCAATCCACATGGTGAGTAACATGAGCATTGAAGCATAAACTTCATTAGGTAGGTGGTGTGACTAGCAACAAGAAACAAACACATTCTGGTTTCACATTTCTTCATATTCTTACTTAACTGGCCAATCTCTTTCACAATCTTCTTCTTTATCTTTTCACAAGTGACCGTTCTTGTTCACATTCTTGGGTCAGAGTCACCCACTCTTTGTGTAAATGTATCCAAGCTCACAGCTGCTACCGAACTGAAGTCTGCTTTCATCTGCGGGCAAGTGGGGTAAATATAGGTTGCCATAGTGACACCATGACACCCGATGGGTATGCTGGCTAGATAGCAAGACAGAGTAAATGTCTGTGTCGAGCAACTGAGTGTCCTGGAAGTGGGTCATTTAAAAGTGTGCAAACGACACAATAGGAAAGCATAAACTCAAGTGTGTCTGTGAAGATGTTGGCTAACTGGGTGGTCTGTGTTTCAAGTGGAATAAATATGTAGACTTTCCATTTTTATAATTATTGTAGTTTGTCAACAAAATATTTGGAAAATACAGTATATGTAGTTCCAAATATTTTGTTAGATAAAATATCATAACAGAATAATATGTGTTAAATGTAGTTAAATTTTATGTAACAGAAAGTGTTTCACTGGGTTTTCAAATAATAGGTGGATCTAATCAAGGCTGAATTTCACAAGTTTTATCGTCTTTAAAGTTTAAGAAGTATATTTGGAAAGGCCTCTTTATATGAGTAATGTTCACTTATTATTTTTCTTTTATCACTTTGAATATCGTTCTATTGTGTTCCGCTTATGTGAAGCAACGGCCTCGGACGGGAAACCCAGGCTTCTTTCATCCCGACTGCATCCACCAGCTCACCCGGGAGCATCCTGAGGTGTTCCCCATCCAGCTGTGAGGCATATTCTCTCGAGCATGTCTGGGGTGTACCTCTGGGTCTCCTCCCAGTGGGAAATGCTCGAAACACATCACCAGCGAGGCGTTCGCGAGGCGTTCGCGAGGCGTTCGCGAGGCGTTCGCGAGGCGTTCGCGAGGCGTTCGCGAGGCGTTCGCGAGGCGTTCGCGAGGCGTTCGCGAGGCGTTCGCGAGGAGTCCTAAGCTGATGCCCAAACCACCCCGTCTAGCTTCTCTCAACCTGAGGACGGCTATACTTCTTCACCACCAAACCACATCTGTCTATTTTCTTCTGATTTGTGACCCACTCACAGATGTTATTAAATAGGTGTTTGCATGTAGTTGGCTTTAGCCGATGGAGCTATTTAAAATATATAATCTGGTTCTTTTTTATGTTTAAATATAGGATTTCTTTATATTTATTCAATAGATTGTAAGTTCAAATGACTCTTTACAACTTTATCCTACTGACTGAGAGGAAAAAAAAAATTGGAAATCCATCAAATAAAAAGTCAGAACATTTTTAAGGCAGTCCAGATGTCCAATTGGCAGCTTATGTATGAACACATTTGCTTTTCATATGAAGTGTTTTTAGCCCTCAGTGGACTTTATTTTAAGTTTTGAGTGACAAAAAAAACTCCACTGCCATGTGGTACTTTTAATACATGGGTGTTGATCTTCCAGGGGAAAGTTTATGCTTCTGCACATGAAGGAGTTGAGCTGTTAAAAGGTCGTTGTTAAAAGTTGGACATTTCTATTTAACATGTCTGTTCTTTCTTATTTTCTGACGTTTTATCTTATTTATTGCCAAGTATTTTAACAAAAATCTTTCCAAAAACTTTTCTTTATGGAATTTAAGTGATAAGATTTGAACTCATTTTGCAATATTGTTGCATGTTGTTGGAAATATTTATTTTTATAAAAATGGAGAGGTTTTAGCAAGCGTGATAAGAAACAACTGACTTTATCAAACTTGAATATATTCCAATACTTGTATATATATATATATATATATATATATCATTTTTTTAAAGGGCAGTTTTTACTAGTCTGAAACACACACAATGGACTCAATGTGTCACATTATCTTTAATCTCCAACACTGACATCTATTTAGACCAGTTGTAAGTGGAATTTTTTTAGGTGTGCGAGCTGACTGCACAATGCGAGCGCAATTATTCTACAGATGAGCATGAACAGGAATTTAACTTGCTTCTAAAACAACAAAAGCTGACCAAAATGCATGACATTGAAAACAACAATCAGAAATTTACAGTGCAAATCTTAAGTTGATCCTAATCGGTAAGCAAACGACTTCTTGTTTTTTTTAAAGCTAGCGAGAGAAAAAATGAGGTTTTGTTTGGTCAATAAACCGAATGACTCATCAGCCATTTTTTTTTCCTTTGGATTTAAATAGCTAAGCAACAATGTTTCAGAGCAATGCTGCTGCATATTTTTTTCCTTTTTTATGCTTTTTTAAAAAACAGTTTGAAACAAACTGCAACGAGAAGTTTAACACTTGTGTTTAAAGTAATAATTGTTTAAGTTTACAGCAGTTTTGAAATCCATCCTGAAGAACTATTTTTAATAGTTGTGTTACTCAAGCCACACTGACAAACGAAGCACTGTTGTGTTTGAATAAACCCGTCTGACTTGTGTATCTCATGTTGCTGTTGTCCGATATAATTTAGTTGGAATTAGGTCACTTGGTGTTTAAGCAAACCCGGATGCACACCCTCAGAGAAAAATGCTCTCGTGTATGTATAGACTGTAAGCCAATCTGTTAAAGCGGTTAGCAGATTAAGAGGAAAATATGACAACTGGAGGGCTTAAAATAGTTTTACTCAGTATATACAATAAGTGGGATTTCTATAATCTGTTTATGATTTTGCGAACATGTTCCAATCATTGATGAACACATTAACTGCAAGTTTTACTGGTGAGCTGTGTATTATTTGTTTATTAAAAAAAAAAGGATCTCATTTCAATCTATAACCAAAAAGAAACTGATGTGCCCCTTTTAATACTGCTTAGTCAACCAAGAGGAGCAAAGTGATTCTTAAGGTCCATTAGCAGTGCTCCACTGTATGTGTGTGTGTGTGTGTGTGTGTGTGTGTGTGAGATTGAGCCCATTTGTAACTCAGTCCTCTGTAACAGCACAGCACTTACTGCCCCCCTGTGTCAGCGCTGGGTTTGATGCTTCTCCTACCTTTCGTCTCTTTTACTTTCCCCTGGCTTCTCCCTCTTTTGGTATCAGTTCTAACTCTGCAGGAGACCGGGTTTTTCGAAAGACCTCTTTGTACATGTTGGAGAGAGGGAAGAAGGAGCAAGGGGGAGGGAAATGTTGGGGTGAGACAGAAAGTGAGAGGAGGATAGTGGCTCACTGTGTCGAGCTGGCCCAAACCCAGTCCCACATATCCACAGAGCCTAGTTCTTACCTTGAAAATACCAAATTCTCACAGTTCTAAAAGTCTTTGGAGGGATCATGAGAAACTATTTTTCAGTGAATTGGTTGTACTTATTTTATTTCTCTTCAGATATTTTGCAGTTAACAAATTGGGAATATCTGAAGTGAATTAAACTCTCTATCAAAGCACAAAATATGCTGCATTCATAAAAAAAATCTTTTTCTTGCATAATGAGTGAATGACTCTCAGGTGAACAACAACTAGTTGATATGAGGCTGACCTGTTAATAGTTAACCTGAGCCAGGTTAGAGTCCGCTAGGTGCAGTCTGTTCACGTTCATTCTGCTTGTGCTGCTCTGCATTTGGTAAGTAAATGGAGAAATACTGGATGTTAACGAACTAACTTGGGTTAAAACAAAAACCAACTGCACTGTTGTCTTCATTCAGAATGTTTAAATGTACATATTTATCTCTTGTTACTTTGAGAAAACTTAATCACACAAAATTATTTTGGAGGCAAATTTTTGTTCTTACCTCTGTTTTTGTTGACAAAGATGTATGTATGATTTTTTTTTAAAGAACTTTTTAGATCATAAATTGTTCAGTAAAATGATGTCTTTAACATATTTTTAAAAATTTAAACCTTGATTTTTATTGGTGTAATCAGCTGATTTTGTTTGCCGTCGTGGTGTTTGTGTTGGAGCAAGGACAAACGTGCCGACGACAGCATCAAAACTGATATCACTGATATTAGTCACGTGCATAGTAAAAAATTGGATTTTGTTTGTTTTTTAAAAAAAGACTTCGTTGACCAATTAGATGACAAATTGTCAATTTTTTCTAGTAATTCAAAGCTTTGAAAATATCTTCATTCTTAGGGATTTCTGATTGTGATCAAAATTGCTCTTTTCTATCACTGTGATTAAAAAAAAAGTCACAATGTTTTATTGCATAAAATCTTTCATAAGCATTCCTCGGGTAGAATAAAATTGAATGATCTCTTTGAAAGTACATGCTAGGTGTTACAATGCTACTGTTTAATCTCAAACAGCTGAGTAAAAGGATGTAAAAGTGACGTGTTGTGTCATAAATTCCTGTCATATCTCCCAGGTTTTCTTGGGTGCATTCAGAATCTCTTCTATTTAAGAGCTAAGCTCATCTACAGGCGGTGTGCTTTTTAAACTAAGCAGAGTTGAACCAGAGTCATTGGTATTCAGGGTGCTCTTGAGGTGGCAGCACTGGCTTGAATTAATTAGACAAATTGTTGTGTAGTCGAGGTTGAAAACAAAATTTACTTGGACTAGACTTTAATGTTGTAAAGTACGACTTTTTACTTGCTCTGAAAGTAATGTATTTAAGTTAAAATTGAATGGATTAAAGTAAACTATAAAGTTTCAGGCTGTTTCAATCTGAACAGATTTAATGTAACAAATTATCCAATTTGTAGAGAATTGTTGGGATCTGACTGTATGAAGCCACTAAAACAATATTTGATGGTGTTACTGTGCAGGAGGAGAATGAAGGCACACGCTCCCGCCCCGCCACAGGTCCCTCAGCCGGCTCCACGACACATCTTTAGAACTTCCGTAATTGATAGAGGATGGACATCAGCTGTTGATTCCAAAGAGAATATCTCGAGGCCTACTGTGGATTTCCAATTGACTCTACCAAAGGGGAACCATTACTTTGTTTCAGAGGATGGAAGGTGAGTTCAGAGAAGTACACATAAACAAGCATGGTTTCACTGAGCCATCAGCAACATGTAAAATCCCTGTTGTTTTTACCAGTTTTTAAAATTTACAACTAAAATAATTTAAACTTATTCTCACTTTTAGATCAGCCTTTGCTTTGGTTGATATTCCAGGAGTGTGTTTGGTTTAAATGTATAATTTATGTCACGGAAAATCTAAACCTAAAAGTAGTTCAGGTTTTATTTTGTGTTTAAAACTTTACCGTCAGTTACCAGACAAACAATACATGAGCTGTTTGTTGGTATTCCTTAGCTGCAGTGCCAGGAGGCCTTATTCAGGACATGCTTTGTGTCAAAAATTGAAGCTGACCTGCTTTTACTTTGTGTTTTACGTTGAGGCAGAAAATTAGGAAGGCCTGCATTACTGGGAAAAACAAGCCTAATAATTATATGTACTTGTTAAGACAATAGATGTCTCTTTTTTTAAAAAAAAGTGCATGTATCTTTTGAAGAATAATGTCTTAATTAAAAAGAGCTTTGCCTTTATGACCCAATTTGGATTATTTTAAGGCAAGATTTTTAAAAAATTCCACAGAGACCATTGGAAATGACCACAACAGGCTCAGCAGAAACTTTGTCATGGATCTTCAGCTAAATGAAGATTAAAGTTCCCTGTTGTGCTTTTGTTTCAAGCCCCGAAATATTACAAAGAATTGCTTTTACGATTAACATTTCACACGTTTTTTTTATATCACGTGTTCTGAATATAATTATACTATTATTAAAAAAAAATGGACAATTATAATTTTTATTAAGATTGAAACTGAACACCTGACATTAAAGATAGAACTAAACAACTAATCGGCTGAAACAAGTTGAGGTTAAGAACGGAGGTGGGATGGAGGTGCACAATCTTAACTTCATAAAATTTTCAAACCATTTGAAATTTGAAAAACTATTTTTGATTTAACACATCTCAATGTTTTCATTCCCTCCTAAATTACTTTAAGTAAAACACGTATGGGAAGCATAGCTCATTGATTGAATTGCCGTCTTTGGACTGGGGAGTTGCCAGTACCATTCCCAATGAGCTCATGCCTAAGTGTCCCTAAAGAAGACACCGAACCCCCTCTTACTCCCACCATTGGCGCCGTCATGGCTGCCTGCTGTGGTGCAATGCAGCACACTTCCCCATGAGGGTTTCATAAAGCAAGGTTATTATTATTAATACTACCAACTTTACGACCGCAATTGGTAACATCTGCCCATTGTAAAATCCAAAGTATGATGATCATATTGTCCTGGTGGTAAACCGTAAAAGCAACTGTACTAATAAAAGGTAAACGATTTTTATTGCATAAACCAAAATGTATGTACTTTATATCAGCATATTAAGCTGATTATTATCTTAATATTAATCCGCCAAAATTCATTCTCATATACACAAAGTGGACAAATTGCGTGTTGCTAATTTAGGAGTCTCAGACCATTTATTTCTTTTGTCAATGAGTTCCTTTGTCGTCTGTCTCTCCATCTCTGCTCTGACATCTGATCTTTCTGTTCCCACAAAACATTGAAGACCTTCTCTTTATATGGAGATTGACAGGCACTGCTGTGGGCCTTACCATCACACCATAATAAGACCAAATGCACGAGATCTTAATGCAAATCAATATTTTTAGGATGCACAGTGTTATTGCGGTCAGCCTAAAATATTACAAAAATAACAATTCCATTGAAGTCAATACTAAAAAGTGGCCCTAATAGAAAAGTATGAACCAATAATGAATAAAATTTAAAGGATATTTAGTTACTGTCACTTCTAACCACATTACGTAAGTATGTCTTTGTTTTACTCGGTTCCACATTAGTGACGCTGAAACCAGCTAAGCGTTGTAATCCAATATGAAGTCTTTCATTCCCTCCCTCTTCTCCTGTGTGTCTGTTTCTGAATATACACCCACAATTGCAGTTACACACACTTTCACACTTCTGTCTTTCACCGACCCTCAGCAAAGCTCTTATGGACCTGCTGGTTGAGTTGTGTAGTCGTCACCACCTCAACCCAGCACTACACACCCTGGAGCTCCTGTCGCCAGAGGGCAACCCTTTAGGGTTCAAGCCCAACGCCCTTCTTGGCTCCCTCAACGTGGCCTGTATTCTCATCAAGGAGAAAGTCTTAGAAGAGAAAGTGACACGCAGACCTGCACCCAAAGTGCCCGAGGTGAGTAGAAGGGGAGCTGTCACTGTGGGAAATGAATCATATCATCTCCATGTTTTTGTTTGCTTTTTTTTGTCTTTTTGTTCACACATTATGAACTAAGGACTGAAATAAAAGCAATAGGTCCTGACAATGTTGTTGTTTAACAGTTGGAGCAGAATGATGAACAGCTGCAACCATATTTAAAAATCCCTTGCAATCGATTATTGTCAAAAAGCAGATTCAGCATGAAATCCTGCTGCTCCAACAAACATAAAAATAAGATATTGACTGCTCATGTGTGTATTGTTCTTACTTTTGTCCTCCCAATGTATTTTGAAGTTTATTTTTTTTATTTTTACTCCATTTATATTTAATTTAGTTGACTAGTCAACTTTTGTCTTATTCTATTTGAGCTGCCACCTTAAAAATAAAAAAGGCCTGATGAAGTTATTTGTATGACATTTGAAATCCAAACCAAATTGATCTGCTTTGTTGTGTTTGAGGCCCTAATATATCCTACTCTGTGTTTTATTACTGACCACTGGCAGAAGACAAGGCCAGTGAAACCAGTAAAAGTCCGTGGGAAGGTATTTCACTGGACTTTAAGCCTGTTTTCAACTCTTTATTCTGGGTGCATCCTTTCTGTTTGAAAGTTTCTCATTTTTTCTGAGTCATGTTTTATTGCTAATTATACAGCCAAATTTTGTTTCTAGTTTGTTCTCTTCTCTTTCCCGTTTTCTCTTCTTCTCATTTACTCTTTGCTAACCACATCAATATTTGATGAGCACCTTACCTTTAGTTACCATGCATTATTTCTCTGCTCTTCTCAGGGCTCACTGGCTGCTATCTCTCTGTGACCCCACCTGGCCCTCAGCCAGAGAATAAAATCATTTCCGGTGCAGCTATCAGTTATTGCTTAGTGATGCGCAATCAACTTTTTGATTGACAATTTTTTTTAGAGGTTAAAGTGCCGGAGTATCATAAAAATATTCAACTTTTGTTCGAACACTAAAGAATAATCATTTTACCACCTTCTGTTTGATGTGGTGTAAGTCCGTTACATTTAGAGGCTAGATTGAGACGTTTGCTAGAGTATGAACTTTTTCTAACTATATTAATATTTGTATGTTAAGCACTGTCAACATTCAGCACTTCTTATGTCTTTGCATTACAAAATATTAATTTCAAATCTGTTTTTTTTTTGCTTATCTATATGTCTTTAGTTTGTGATTCAGAGCCGAGAGATTAAGCAAGAATCAAGAAAACCTTTTATCAGTCCTACAGTGGGGGAAATTGCAACATGCAACAGAATAGTTACAGAAAAACAGCTAAAATAGATCAAAAAGATAATTATATACATAATAAAAAAAGCTACAAAAAGATACAAATATACATCATAAAAGGAGCTATTGTACAGTTTTTAAGTGGTTGATAATAAGAGGAGCTATTGCACGGTTTTTAAGTGGATGATAATCAAAGAAAATAAATAGGTGTTGTACAGAGAGTTACAGATATTGCAAGCGATTCGAATTGGTCATTGTAGACTCTCACAGGAGCAGGAAGGAAAGACCTCCTGTATTTCTCCTTCGCACAGTGAGGGTGATAGTCTGCCACAGAAGCTGCTCTCCAGTGCAGACAGTGTCCTGCAGAGGATGGGATTCATTGTCCAACATGGATGTCAGTCTCTTCAGGACCCCCCGTCACCCACCTCCCGCACTGAGTTCAGAGAGCAGCCCAGGACAGAACTGGACTTCCTGATGATTTTGTCTAGCTTTTTCCTCTCCATCTTGGTGATGCAGCTGCGACACGCTAATGCAGCTCATCACAATTACACGCTAACATATTTACACAAGTTAATGAAGTTATCGTTTGATTTTGTTTTAGGCTATATTTGGAAATTTAAAAAGGTACAACTTCATGTGGTCAGCTGGTGTTACTCTCTGTTAATCTGATCTTTAAAGACCTTTTTACAGACTCCCATATGGTAGACAACACCTTCAATGTTGCGTCTTTATTATGTATTAATGAGTGTTTCTAGCAAGAATGCATTTGATTAGACACAAGTATTCTATTAGTTTTTTGGGTTTAAACTTTGCATGATCTTTTAGATCAGTGTGGTTTCTCGTACATGTTTTCAAGTGTTTATATTTGCTTTCAGTTTTCTCATGTGCTGATTCATGTGTGCTTTTTTAAATTTATACTCTGTAATGATATGTGTGTTATCTCTTTTTTATGATTATTACTGTGTGTTTATTACCGTGTGTTTAGTAGACTTCCTATTCTTGTTTGTGGTGTTTTATGCTATCAGGGCCTTATTTTTAAAGATTTGTGTAGCAGAATAAGTGTTTTTGCTTGGCTTCCACATCTTGGTTACCCACCATACATATTCAGGATTTATAAAGCCTCTGTAGTTCTCTTTATGGAGCCCAAGTATTATAGAACACCCGTGACACATCTCAGGTGTAAGCCAACTTGATCTTTATCCTGCCCCAACAAGGCCTCTAAAACTCCTAATACAGTTCACTGAAATTACATAATGCATGTGCAATGGTACTTAAATGAGCCGGTGCCGCTGGTCAATACGCATATTTAATGGAAGCAAAGTTGAGATAGAGTCTCGTTTCCCAAGTGGAGGAGTATATGTCAGTGCATTTTAAGAACCCCCATGGTGTTTCGATTGGTCTCACACAATCGAAAGACAGCGGTGTGGAAGATGGTTACCGCGGTCTAAAATTCTGTGAATGGCACAAACCGGTCTGTTGCTGAAATAAAAAGTACCACCTTAAAGTTTTTTATAAAAATAAACTAGCTATGTAGGAATACAGCCATTGTGGTAGTCCAAGTTATTTCCAGCCCAATGTGTTGCTATTATTAATATTCTTATTCTCCTCACTGCTTCAAGGGTTTCATTTTACTTTCCTCAGTTCACTTCAAGTTCTGTCCACGAGTGTCGTATTTTGCACTCATCTCTCAATTTGTGTACAGCAGATTCTTGCTTTGATCAGTTATGCAATTGTCCATGCACTCCACAACATTTATAGAGCACTCAATGAAAGTGGAAGTTGTTGTACACACAAATTTTATCATAAGCAAGCTTTATAAATAAGGTCCTTGATCTCTGTTGTACAAATTTATTCTAATACAGCAAGACTTACCTGGGAGTAAATTTTTTTTTAACTTTGATTTTTGTGTTAAAATGTGTTTAAATAATAACATTTCACCGTATTCTTTTATTTACATCAGAAAACTGTGCGTTTGATGGTGAATTACCACGGCAGCCAGAAGGCTGTGGTTCGGGTCAACCCGCTGGTTCCACTGCGGGCTCTGATACCAGTCATCTGTGATAAGTGTGAGTTTGACCCCGAGCGTATCCTACTCGTGAAGGACAGCGCCAGCCAGCAGGAGCTGCCACTGGAAAAATCTCTGACTCAACTGGAAATCAAGGAACTTTACGTTCATGATCACAGTCTAGGTAAATATTAACCAAATTAACCACAATTCTTTGTTCAATAGATGCAGAAGTGTCAAGGCTAAGTGGCTTGATTAGTTTAACACTTCCTGTGTTTAAACTTAAATTAGTTTCTAGCTATTCATTGTTGCAAAAAGTGGGTTCATGAAAGTTGACCTGGTCTATTTTAACATTAACAGACTTCATAAATTAGATTTACTTTGTACCCCTAAATTTATCTGTGGTGCGTATGACATAATCAGATATGAAATTCTCATTTTATTGACTTTATACATCTTATTTTGGAGGTGAGAACTCCTTATTTCTACACTACAATCACACATTCCTGTTTACAATAAAACATCTGAAACACTGGTGATACTGGTAAAATATTCTGTTTTTTAATTTGTTTTAACGTCATAAAAGTAGAGAAATTATAGAATAAAAAATAAAGTTTTAATCATCAAGAATCAGCTGCTCTCTTTGGGAATTGTTGAGGAATTTGTACGGTGAGTATTGTGCTTATCAAAAAAGTTATATAAAATAATTATGGATTGTTTAAGTCCTATAAAATTGCTCGCTGGTATCAGCGCCCTCAAACATTCAGATAAGAGATCAGCGGCAAATGGCTTTGACTCAGTTGTCCTTACTTTTGTGGCCCGCAGATAATGTTTGGCAAGCACACGTATGCAACACATGCAACATGTAATCATATTCTTTTCCAGATAAACGTTAATTATAAGGTCTTCTCCATTTAATTTTGATTACATGTTGAATGTATCAATTTGCTTGATTGAGGGACAATCCTTGTCCAAATGCCTATATGCTGCGTCAGGCCTTGCTTTTTGTTCTATTTTATTAGGATTTTAAAATTTTTTAGTCAGTGAGGTAAATCCTGTGATTCTATGTGACTGGTTTTGCTTTGAGTTAAAACATGTATGTTAAATCCCATATGACACATTAGTGGCCCTTTACCTATTGCCATAGCTTAATTCACAAGAAGAGGAGTTTGATTGCATTGGGACGACAACCTGTTGCGTTTATGTTTTATTTTGAAGCAGAAGTTCTAAAAAATTTTCTATTAGTCCTGTCATAAATGATTCTGAGATTCTAGGAACTAACTATCAAAAAAAAATTCCTCTGGATTCTTTTATCCACAGAAAATATACACAATCTAAATAGATGAACACTCAAAAAATAACAAACAATGGCTGCAAATATATCACAGCCGGAAGCATAAAAAGAGTTTTACAAACGTGATAGACGTTCTTACTGACATGCAAGGGAGAAGTTCTGCTTTTGATTTAATAAAATTTAATCTGATTCAAGGTTTTTTTTTTATTTTTTTATTTGCACTTATTCCTCATTATTTGAAGATCTACCTAAAAAACTGTTGTTTCTCAGATGAAAGTCCAGACTTTGAAACATAGTGATTCTAATGTCGTTCATAAATAGCGGCTTTGAAAGAACACTCTGTGGTTGAAAACATTGTTGCATTTTATTTATCACCAAATCTTGATTTGAATCGCTGCAGTGTGAAAGTCCACCTTATTAAAGCAAAACAGAAAAGAACTTCTGAATTAAGTCAAACTTTTAAAACTTTTTCTATTATGAGGAATTTTTGTTGAACTAGCGCTGAGAAAAACTGTCTGTTTATGTTATTCAGGTTATTTCTGTATCGGGGTTAATAGTTGAACAAATCTTGTCATGTTTTCCAGCTTTTCAGCAAAAAACGGCTTCTGCACCTGCTCTTAACTATTCAGGTATCGGTCACAAGTCTCGTCGACATAAATACCACCTTTACTAAATCCATGTGGCTTCATAACCTAACGTATTGCACTGCTCACTAACCATTCCTTGTCATTGTACTAATCAAATGCTTGTTTATTATTAGTAACCCCTGCTTATTAGATAGAAACCTTTTTTACTTCAGGTTGATGGTTTTGTTTTGTCTTAAAATCAAATTGTTTTTTTTTTTTTTTTGTTGACGCAGCAAATTTTAAGGTCCATCCTACTGGACCTTAAAATCCAGTAGGAAACGAGTAATTTAAGGTCCATCCTACTGTTTCTTATTTTTACTTTACCATTACTGTAATCATAATTGTAGTTATTTTTCTGTAGAATGAACATGTTGTAAAAGATGGTTTTGACTCTTTTAAATCTATGCCGCCCCCTACTGGGAATGAGATGTTCAAACGTTGAAATTGTTTTTTATGTGACAGAATTAAATTCATACACATTTTATTAATTCTTAAACCGAATAAATTTATAAACCAAATTTATTTTCAAGGGACATTTTGTTGGAATTTGTTCAACATTTGTCTCCAAATGTGGGTTTCATTTGTCCTTTTTTTAATATAAATTTACTAAACTTTTTCATACAAAAGGATTCAAAGTGGACTTCTGGACAGTGTATTTGATGATTAAGACATTTTGACTCCCATCTGTACATAATTTTCAATCTGATTTAGTCTTTCCATTTAGTATAGAACAGAATCAGATTGAAAATTATTTCCGGATGGAAGTCGAAATGTCTCGATCTTCAAATACACTGTACAGAAGAAAACTCTGAAACCTTTTCGACAATGGATCACCCCTGGAATAAATTAGGGATTACACAAACTTGTTTACCTACTTCTATTAGTCTTTTTTTGGCACTGCTCCTTACCGATAACACCAAAGACTATAAACTTGTTCTTTTACATCATTTTGCAGGTACAATTAGCTCCAGCACCTCCAGTTTGGGAAGACCCCAGAAGAAAGGCTTCAAAGGAATCTTCCAATTCAGCAGTAGAAAATTTAAAGTAAGCCTGTTTAGTCATTATTATTGGTTATGTTATTATGGCTTGATTAAAAACTTTTATCTGTCAGATTAGTATTTATTCCTGCTTTGAGTTGTGTGTTCAGATAAAAAGGAATCCTTTGTGATGTATAGCATTATTTCTGGCTTGTTAATTAAAGACGATAAGCACAAAGTCAAAACTATTGCGATAGTTTTGTTCCATATTTTAATAGGGGTGCATCCTCAGACTTCCCATTTCTTTTGATGAATGCGGAAAAATATGGGAATCAATATAAATTAACAATGTTTTTCTAACTCAATAACAATTGTGTGGGAATTATATTAAATCATTTTACAGTAGAAGTGGTTAATGTTATGTTACGCCATGTTATTTAACCTTTAATTTAACATCAAGCAACGTATGCTGATGACATTTGTCCACTCATATTTTTGAAGGTCTAAATGCATGGCTTGATAACTGAATGCTGCATGTTGGTTGTGCCTTTTATTTGCAGAACGAGACATCCATGGACATGGATGATAGTGATGATAGAATAAACCAAAATACAGACATTCATATTAATGTAAGTAAAGCAGAAATGATCACCTCTCTCTTATTTCTCTTTCTTCTTTGCAAAATATTCTATGATTTTGTTGTAACTTTGCTATTTGATCATACGTGTCAAAGGTTTCAAATACATTAACTGTCTCAAAGTTGTCTAAAATTGGAGAAGAGATTAAATGTTGTGTGGGGATGTCGGGGATTGGAATACGGCTGATTAGAAATGTTGATGTGTTTAGGGTTGACTCATATGGATATATGAAAGCTATATCCCCAAAGTCATAATCAACCTGAACTCACACATGCACTGACAGCCCCACACGCACACACTTATACAAACGCACACACACGGTTTACAAACTGTGAAATGTACAACACATTTATTTATATTTTTTTACTGTTTCCTTTTTACATCCATGTCCGTACTGAACAGTTATCTGCTCTCATCTCACTGTATATTCATATAATGCAGATTGTACTTGTATATAGTGACAATAAAGGTATTTTATATATGAATATCCGTGTAACCAAGCTGTTTTGAACTATTTATTATCCGTATGTTTTAAAGAGCATTATCCATACATTTAGACATATATAAATAGGTATATATTTGCTTCTAATTAAAGCATTTTGCTGTGTTGCTAATATAGTTAAGTTCCTCACAAATTTGTTGATTTGTTTTTGGTTCTTGAAACTTGTTTTGTCCGCAATCGTTTTCGTAAATTTTCTAAAAAATTCTAGGAATTTTCCAAAATTGTAGAATGTAATTTCTCCAGGTATAAACATAGCCAGTGTGGCCATTGTTGTTTTAGAATGTGAATCCACTGTAACACGAGGAGATGAATATACGTGTATTCACCTGCTAGATGAATACACGTAAGAGAAATGAGAGAAATTTTGTTTCGTCTTCTGAAACGCTTAACCCTAATGGGGTCACGGGATTGCCGTCTGATTTAAGGCGAACTGTCTAAATCTGTTTATAATGACTGTTGAGCAGTGTCAAATGACTCAATTACAATAAACTGTCTTTTTTTTATTATTTAAAATCAATCCTTCTGGAAAAACAACAACTGGAGCAAAGTTTGAAGAAGTTCAGATTAAACTTAACCAGAAATCAGTACTTTTAAACACCAGTTAACACGTTTTCACATAAGTTTTTTGTTATTTTGTATTTTCTGATATCCTAATGGTAAAAATAACAACTATACATGTATATCTGATATCTGTATAGCTGTAATTACTCATTGTCCATCCAACCTTACTACTGTTGTGATAAGTTACCTGCTAGTGTTGGTTACTTGGTTGGTTACACCCTGCAAGGGGCAGTATCATTTTAAATTTGTTGTATGTATGTAGGTAGGTAACCAAACCAACTAGTGTCGGTTACTTTTCACAATTACGTTTAAAATCTGAAAATTCTTCTGCAATAAAAATATTCTCTTCACGTAAGAAGCAAAAAGTTTTGTTTTTTTTTTTATCAAGTAAGTTAGTTGAAAAGGATTTTGAAACTGAAAAAATTAGAGTTTGGCTGAGTGCTGTTATCCTGAAGAGGGCAGCATTTGTTTCCAGAAGATTGAACATCGAGATGTGTAGTAATGACTAATGTGGAAGGAAGAGCAGAACATGCAGGCCATGGAAAGCAAAGTCAAAAGATATGTATATTCATTTATATAATGAGCTTCGTCCACATTAATTATACTCTGATAACTTCCTACAATATTATAATATTGTGGGTTTGTCCAGTATCAAACTCTTCTGAACCACCCTGGTATAAACCAGATATAGTAGCTCTAGATGTAGCTTTAGTTACTCTTTACCTTTTTATGGCATAACCTAATCAACTGGGAGAATCGCATTAGGATGCTCTTTTCTTTTTAATGTTCAACCAGCTCAAAACTAGGGTTAGAGTTGACCTGCCCGACTTTATCTTCTGCACAACCCAATAAAACATAAAAAGATCACCATCTCCTTTTTTTTTTTTTTTTAATCATTTTTGGTAACATAACTCTAATATAAATTCTTAATTTTCCATCACATTCTTGTTTCCAGTGAGCTTTAATGCAGCTGTAATTTTTAAATCTGATATGATTGTTTCTCTACCAGGGACTGTTATCAGACCACACACATGCATTTGTGCACAAAAGACAACACACACACACACACACACACACACACACACACAGAAGCACGCAGTGTTACCAGCACGAAGGCATCACATTACTTTACCTTGGCTACATTAGCACTAAAAGCCCAACCTCTCATCTCTAATTGTTCTTTAAGGGCTAAACTACTGCGTTGGTTTTTGAAAGTG
Organism: Neostethus bicornis; assembly: GCA_902685375.1. Classification (NCBI taxonomy): domain Eukaryota; kingdom Metazoa; phylum Chordata; class Actinopteri; order Atheriniformes; family Phallostethidae; genus Neostethus; species Neostethus bicornis. The sequence continues at coordinate 29,521,121 of LR738541.1, forward strand.
TGTGTAGGAAAAACAAAGGGAATTAAAAACCCATTATTATCACTATCATTTAAAGGTGGACTTGTTTTAGGAATAAAAGATCCATTTTATTTGATATCCCAGAATTACAAATTGGTTTAAACGGAGTAGTTCTGATCATTTTTGGTCATACAGGAATAAAAAGGAAAAGGATTTAGTTCATTCTGCTTGTCTCTTATTTGTAGAGGTTTACATGAATTATAGGGACAGCTGTTCTGTGCCTCAAAATGAGGGATTTTACACATTAGCTATACTGAATATTTAATGTTCCTAGCCCATGTTTTCTCATACGTACGTCCATTTATTCATTCTCTGCTTACCCAGGGTCAGGTTGCAGGAGATGCAGTCTGAGCGAGAAAACCCATACTCCTCTCTCCTTTGCCACTCTTTCCTAGAAATCCCAAGGCACGGCCTGACCAGACAAATAAACATTTTCTCTTAAATTTATGTACTTAACTCGACTCAACCGGGACGACAATAAAAGGGATTATTATTTCATTAAAAATAGATTGATTTAGTAGTGTTCTAGTCTGAAGTGCTGTTGTCTTCTGTTTATCCAAAGTTGGAGACCACAGCTTTTGCAGGCCACATCTCTCACTTAATCTGGGATGTTTTTGAGTTGTTCCCAGACGAAACGTGGTCCCTCCAGGAGGATCTGGGTGTCTTCCTGGTGGGACATGCCTAGAACATCTCACCAGCTAGGAGTCTGGGAGCATGGATCATAATCAAGTGCACAAGCTTCCCTATCTGACTGTTCTTGGCAATGAGCGACAGCTCTACTGCGAGCCTTTCTGGTATGCAGTAACTCCTCACTGAGTCTTCGAGTGGGAGTCCGACCACCTTCATCTCGAAGCTCATTTCATCCACTTGTATTTGTGACCTTCTTTTTTCAGTCAAGTGATTGTTAAGGCATCCCAGTTACTTGCAGGTGCTTTCCCAATCCCCCTGTTGGTCCTATTTTAAAGTAGGCTTTTCAAAATGAAAGTAGGCTAACCTACAACTTACAGAAGTTTCTTACTTTTTTATCAGAACCATTTATAGTTTTTTTTTTTCTTTTTTTTTTTTTACATTTAATGCACCAGTTTCCCCTCATTGTCCTGCTACAGCGATTTTTTTTTTTTTTCTTGTTGAAGAATTTCTTTACTTCCACCAGAATAATTGTTTAAAAACTATAATATACTGGGGATGAGGCGTTGGGGTAGTGGTTAAAATATTAGACTGATGACCGGGAGACCCCGGTTCGAATCCGCCTTGACCCAAGCCGAGTAACTCCGCAGACAAAAAGAAACACAGAAACCTGGAAATATATATATCATATACAGTGGTGGTCAAAAGTTTACATACACTTGTAAAGAACATAATGTCATGGCTGTCTTGAGTTTCCAGTTATTTCAACAACTCTGATTTTTCTCTGATATAGTGATTGGAACAGATCCTTCTTTGTCACAAAAAACATTCATGAAGTTTGATTCTTTTATGACTTTATTAAGGGTAAACTGAAAATGTGACGAACTCAGCTGGGTCAAAAATATACATACAGCAACATGAATGAGCAATTTTGGAGACTTAGAAAGTTAAGATTAAGATTAATTCTTAAGTTATCTTAAGAATTCACAGTGTTAATTCACATAGTTAAGTTCACATAGTTAATTCACATAGTTAAGATTAAGATTAATTCTTAAGTTACCTTAAGAATTCACCAGGAACTTGTCACGCTTGTTCATACTTATCAAACTATATAAATGACAAACTAACTCCACTATCACTCGAGTCTGCCTGGGATTTCTTGGAAAGTTTGCTGGTATTGCCAATTGCATCAATAAGTTGGCTTTCTTTTTGCAAACGGTTCAGTTTTAGCTGTTTATTTCTGCTCTCGCATGCATGATTTGTTGTGGAATAAGTTCTTCTAGCCCTGACTTGTTTTCACAGGAAATACGATGTGCGAGCCTTGTTTATCGTTATGCAGATATTCCCCAGGTTGTTTCTGTATTACTCACATTGTAATTATGAATGCGCTGCAAACTCAAGTCCCTCACCACCCCCCGAGTGCTCGAGCACATTTTGTTCTATTTTTCTCTCCTGCTGTTTTGACAGGTTTGGATTGTTTGTCAGGGTGAATAAAAGTGCAAGCGAGCAGGTGAAAAAGTCAGATGGAGTTCATGTGAATTTTTCTCTTTGATCATTTTATTTCTGTGACATGAAACCTACTCCTGGTTTTTTAGTTTCTAAATGGATATCCTTCCACTTCTAACATTTCTTTCTTGTTTTGTGAAGCCCTGTCTACCATGTGCTTCACTTCCCCCTGGCCTTCTAACTTCTGTCAGTCACTAATTTGATATAAAACTGTTTTGACAACAGATTTGCACTCAATATTTTTACTTAGTTTCTGTTAGTTTGAGATTGTGACTGGAAGCAGTGTTAAGGTGGAATATATTTCTTGCAGGTAATTTTACTCAGGTCCAGTTTTTGTGCCCATGCGATCACAGAATATCATAAAACGCAAAACTATTTGCTGCTGTAATGCTTTTTGTTCTGTTTTATTCCATTAATAACCAGTGTTTCTCTAAAATAGCTTATCGTATCGCTTATCAAATTAAAATCTATTGTCTCAAGGTTTCTTCTTTTTGTTTGCTCCCCTACCATTAGGTGTTCAAACCTAGAGCTTTAATAATTCTAAGGCTAATAAAATGTTCTTGTTCTAGCCTCTGTGGTTGTATTGAAGAACTGTCTAAACTCGTTATTTAATCTGCTTTTAAACACTTTTCTTTAATCATGGGGTTGCAGACCACAGTGTGGTATTCCTGTTGTGCCAGGGGTCTGTACCAAGCCAAACCACAGGAAGGCTTGGATTTTCAGGAGCGCTCAGGGATCTCTTTGATCAGATATAGAAAACCACTTTTTGTTGAAATGCTGCTAGTCAGGAGCAGCCACCCTTTGAAAATGAGCTTGCACTTCCAGCTTGATCAAATGTAGGTTTGTGTAATTGTCGTGACTCGTGAATAGGTATTTTTTTTACCCTGTATGTGTGTGTGTTTAAAGTTTATCTAGATGTGATTATTAACACTTTTGTTTAAACTTGTTATAACCATTATTGAATATTAATGTGTCTTATGTTTGGTTTTACACATTGTTACTGTTTTTTTTTTTTTTTAAAGAAAAAAAAAGTTTATTTCTATTTTTTCTAAAATTTTAAATGTCAAAATGCCAATTTTTTTTATTTAATTTGTGTGCAATTTTTTTTAAAGAACTTTGAGTTTTTATCAATTTTTTTTAATCTTCAAATCAAACCAATGTACCTTTACATTTTGTTTTCAAATTTGTCTGAGCTCACCGCTTTGTTTGTCTTGTCATTCTACCCACAGGGCTTGTCGACAGTATCAGGCATCCACAGCACAGAGGATCGATCTGCTACTTTAAGCCAGTCTCAGTCTGTTGTTGATATTCCCAGAATGTCTTCTAAGACTGAACCCAAGAAGAGAAGGGCCCCAGCACCACCTGGTGCCCTGACACCCAGCACGGGACACACAAGCTTTGAAATCAGTCAGGTGAGGGGACTTTGTGTGAGTGTGAGCACGTCTGTTTTACAGTTTGACCTTTAAGTGAAACAACCTTCTTGAAAAACCCTCAGTAATTTTAGTAAGAGCAAAGTTTATAAAGCATGGTGCAAATTAACCAATTTAAAGCTGAATCTAATGAAGTTTTACATATATGCTTCAGCTTATCGTCAGAAAGCCCATCTTTAAAAGAAAGCTCTTCCAAAATTAAATTGGGAATAATAATATCTATGCATAAATTCTCCTCACAGAAAATCTAACTTTTATTGTTATTATTTACATTAAAAAGTATAGACTCTATCTGATGCAGCCTTTCCTCTCTGTGTTTTGGCTTTAGTTAGATTGACCTGCATTTGCTCTTTCACAGCAACAGCTCCCTGTTGTCTCATTAGAGTGTTTTGATAGCATGCTGGGAAATGTTGTTTAGCAACCAACATCCTCCTTCGCTCTAATCACAGTTTATGTTTGTTTTTTTTTGTTTTTTTTAAATGCCTTTGATGTTGTTCTGAAATTTTATTCTACTGATAATTTTTTTAATGGAATTCCTTTCCTTCTAAACTGAATAAAAAGTTTTTGCAGCAAAGGGGTTGGAAATTTTAGTGTGAAACATTTGTTATTGAGCCAACTGAGGAGCAGCTTATACAATATATAAGATATGTTTCACACCATATTTGATTGTGTTATATTATGTTCAACTGTATTTTACAAAATTTAACTAAAAGGTTCTATTTCGTTGTCTTCCACTTTTCCGGGGCCGGATTGCGGGGTCAACATTCCCAGATGGGAAACCCAAACTTCTCTCACCCCCGCTACCTCCTTCAGGTCACCCGGGAGGATCCTGAGGCATTCTCCGACCAGCTGTGGGACAGAACCTCTCCAGCCGGTCCGGGGTCTGCCTCTGGGTGTCCTCACGGTGGGACGTGCCCAAATCACCTCACTAGCGAGCCTCGTTCAGGATGCATCCTAACCAGATTCCCGAACCACACCATCTGACTTCTCTCGACCCGGAGGAGCAACAGCTCTATTCTGAGCTCCTCCCAAATGGCAGAGCTTCTCACTCTATCTCTGAGTAAGAGTCCAGTCACCTTGAGGAGGAAGCTCATTTCGGCCGCTTGTATTCGTGATCTCATTCTTTCAGTCACCACCCACTGAAAATAGTCAACTACTAAAGTAAACTATTAAAACACTGCTAGATTTGTTTCCCAATTGTTTTCCCAATTGTGAGACTAATAAAGGTTTTCTGCATTTGTGATAAAAGGTTATGCGTTTTTTTTGTTTTTTTTTTCCTATTCTAAATGAACAATTCTTTTTATAAACAGTTGATGAAAAATGCCTAATTTGGGTACATTTACATTGATTAATTGATTAATCCGATTAATTGTATCCGCAATCTCATTGATTCGGTCACCACCCACAGCTGGTGACCATAGGTGAGGGTGGGAACGTAGATCGACTTGTAAGTCGAGAGCTTTGCTTTTCGGCGGCTCTTTCTTCACCATGACGGACCAATGCAGCGTCCTAGTTATTGCTGACGGCGCACCGATCCGCCTGTCGATCTCCCGCTCCATCCTTCCCCCACTTGTTAACAAGACCCCGAGATACTAAAACTCCTCCATTTGGGGTAGGACCCTGTCCCTGACCTGCCGGGGGCATTCCACTCTTTTCCGGGCGAGGACCATGGTCTAGGGTTTGGAGGCATTAATTCCGATCCCGGCCGCTTCACGCTCGGCATTCTATATTTGTATAATTTATTCTACTTGTGCTTGTGTTTATGTTTTCATGACCCCGTCTTTGTGTTTTTTTTTTATTTTGTAGCATACAAATCTCACTACGGAGTTTGATAAGAAAAAGTATTTTCAATGCAATTTAATAACAATGTCACGAGAAATTAGGAGGACTAATGTCACACAAGTTGGTATTTTAGTACATGTTGGTCTGTAGTTAAAAATTAATACCTGGTGTAGTTTACTGTGGCTAGAAGAATCTCGGTGCGGTTATTTTTAGGACTGTAGCTGGTAGTAGTCTATAGAGCAAATGTTATTTATCTGTGCACCTGTCAGACCGAAAGTTATGACTGACACCAGATCCAAAACACAGAGACTCGCAAGAGCAGAGAAACAGAGCAAAGGTTATCTCAGGACGTGATGTCTAGTCTAAGAGCAGATCTTTTTCTGGACTGTTACCTTGACTGCACTCAGCGTCAGATGTGACTTAATGCATGTCCACATATTGCAAATGGAATCTCATGTTTCTGTTTTTGGATGTTGATGAATAGCAAAGCGATTAAGAACAACTTGTCACTTGGTTCAGTCGGTCCCATCAACAGTTGAGCTTCTGGTCAACAAGTGTATCGTGTATCATAGTTACAGAATACTCTAGAGGGATCATTATATGAAGTGACTAAAGAATCAAAAGGTTTTAATGTATTTGATCTTAGGGGTGCGATAGATCATCCCGTCATCTGAGGGCAAAATAGACGCGAGGCATTCAAAGATTGGTAGTCTTTTTTTAGCGGTCTCATTAAAACAGATTTAGGTTTAGAGCAGTGAAGGTTAGAATGGGACAGTATCTGTGGGGCATTGATATTACAGAGCATTGCATGTCTTGAATCTGCAAAACAAATGCATATGTCAGATCAAATCACAATAAAAAGTTTTAGCTCACTTAAATTCTAGCAATGTTTTCACTGGAGGCAGTAAGCGTATGCTGTTTAAAACTATGCTCACTAGCAAATAAATGTTATTCCAGATATTTTACTTTAGGGTTTAACTTTGTGACATGGCCGTTTTATCAGGTCAAACATGTCTAATGCTTAAAATGCCCAAGAGCATGTTAAAGTTGCATCTGCAGTTGAGGCATTTTTTGTGTCAACTGTTTTTACTTCTGATTGAGTTTGGGTTGTGAATTAATACTGACTCAAAAAAGATAATGTTTAACTAATTAGGCTTTGGAAATTATGAGATTGTTACAAATCTGTTTTTTTTTTTTTTTTTTTTTTTTTAGAGAAAGCACTGTCCTCATCCGGATTTTAGAGATTTGGAACATTTCTATTGATGGCAGGAAGGGAATATTAGATAAGCTTAAGTTTTTTTTCTGCATCCTTTTATTTGTACTCTGTATCAAGGGTTCTGCTGTCAATTATTTATTAGCCCCAACTTTAATGACCAAGGCTAAAAAACGTCTTTAAACATAGATAAAAGTTACTTATGTGGAAGCTTGTTACCATATGTATTTTTAGCAAAATGTCTTTCTTTCATTTCTAATGTAATTAGTTTTGTCACAGAGGCTCTGCAAAATGTAAATGAAATTGGAACAAAAAAGAGCCACTGGAACAAAAAACAAATAGAGCCATCGATCAGAAAACTTGTACATTGGATGTATTACCATAAAACAATTAAACAAGACTAATTTCTTTTGATCACTTGAAGAGTAAAGATTAGTCTGATAATAAGGAATGGAAACTAGTTTTGTTAGCAAGTATCTACTTGGTTAATTATGTCGTTTGAATTTGAGTATTGTTTTCATAAGAACAAAAGATTTAATCTCAGAGATTCACCTTACAACCACAAAATATTTTTACTTGTTCTTCCCTAGCATTTACTTTCTGGAAAGAAGGATATTTCACAAAACAAGAGCACTTCGCTATGGAGATTTAAAGGAATTACACAAATGACTATATAAAATAGAATGCCTTTTATTGTCCCGATAGACATGTACAATCTGCATTATACGCACATAAATTGAGATAGTTTATTATTTATTATTGTCAAGAGAGTTTATTATCTGGTTACTTAGAGAAAAGTTTAGATAATTGGTGTCGACCTCAAATTTTTTTCAATAACACTATGTCATTGAAAGGTTAATTTTTTCCTTAAAATATTAGAAAATCAGGTGCTAGAAATTGTCTGAAGTGTTTGACAAATTAACATCACTATTTATTACTTGGGCACTTTGCTGATTATTTTAAATAAAATGTGGCAATATTCTGTTTATTAGAAGAGAATGATTGGATAATAATAATGTATTGATCCCTCGCCGCGGAAATTTGTGTGCTGCATTACATCGCAGCAGGCTGCCACGACAGCGCCAATGGTGGGAGAAACGGGTTAGGTGTCTTCTCCTATTACCCTAGACGTGAACTCAGTGGGATTCCACCTTGCAAACTTCCGGTTAACTTCCGGTCCGAGGGCCGGAAAGATCGTATCCCAAGAAAAGAGGGAGAAAATAGCGGCCGTTGGAGATTCAAATGGGATTTTTTTGGTGGGGGAGTTCTAAAAAGAGAAGAAGTAGTTGCTTTAAGGAGGAAGTTTTTGTTTTTTTACAGGAATATTGGAAATGTCCGAAAGTTCAAATAGCCTTTCTGCACATACTGCATAGTCATCGTTAGAACACAAAGTTTGTTTTATTATAAATAGTAATTAGCCGTTCTATGATTAATTTACGTCCTTGCATTCTTTAATAAAAGAACAGTTTTTGTTATTCTGTTGAAAAACAACCAAAGCTTCTAAATGTTTCCTTTTTCTAAAAGTAATTCACATCTTGTTTCAGCATTCAGGTGCTATTAATTCACATTTGTATGTGTGAGAATTTAAATGAATTTAAAAAACTGAAGCAGAAAAGGAAAGAATTTTACAAGGGGAAGTAAGTAGTTCAAAAGGAGGAAAAAAAAAAGAATTTCTTTTCAGAGTTTCAAATCTTTTGATTAAAAAAAAAAAACAGCTCATTATTGATCATATGAATTGTTTTCTGTTGCATTGGCTTTCTTTTGTATTTCAAGATCAAGGCACATTTGGAATGGAGAATTAATATAAAAATTGATGACCATAACCTTCTTTGCTTGTTTAGATGTTCCTGTTTTCTTTTTCTATGAATTTATTTCAGAGCCTTGTCGACAAATTAGAAATCCAATTTATTCACCAAACTCCATTAGTGTATGGATTAGAGATGCAGTAATGTCCCTGGAGTTGCCAGAAAAGGATTGTGGGAGGCATTGAATACATGAAACTACATTTGCAGACCCTTCTTGTTTTACTAGGTAGAGATTATTATGAAACATAAAACCAGATTGTGTCATATAAGTAGAGGATTAACGATTACATTTTTTAATAGTTACTCCAATTAAGTCTTTGTTTGAGAGAAGCAACGGCTTTTAATGTAACACACTCTGATTAATATTTCTGTTAGAATCAAAACTGTTTTAAACACTATTTCTGATCATGTTATTCCAGTTTTAATAATGAATAAAAATGGATTGCGTGTAGTTTAAGGGTAGAAAAGCTCGTAAAGATTGGGTCAGGTGTAGATCTTTAGTCGTGCCATCCTTGAATCTCTTGGAGAGAAGTCGTACAAGCTTGACACTTTTTTTTTTTTTTTTTGGTGTTAAGATCTCTCGTATTTATTTTGGCTGAAACATTCATCCTCAGGGGCTCAATTGTGAGAGTTGGTTCACGGCCATTTTCACATGTTATGCTCAACTGGGTCCAAGTCCAAGATCTGGCTGTGCCGCTTAAAGACTTTTCTGGTTTTCTAAAGCCATGCCTGGGCTTTCTTGGATCTTTCTTAAATAATTATCTGGCAAATTGCCAAACAGTTATCTCAATTCTTACTTTTTCTCTGTCTGTTTGGTGATCCACATGTGCATCTGTAATAATTTTCTTTCTTTAGTTGTCCAACTTTTCTTTTTCTTGTCTGGTTGATCAGCAGTAATAAGTTTTCAGTGGAGTTCATTGATTTATTTGCAGATATCTTTTGGATTATTGACTGCACAGTTTGGTATTTGGATAAATAAATACATAATATAAGTAATGTAAATAAAGAAGTGCTTTGACTATTAATATATTCATTCAGATTTCAGTTATTTTTTAACACTTTCCTCCATCTTATAGCTATGCTCCTCGTTATTCAAAGCTCTGTAACTACGTGGCGTACGTGTGAAGTTTAATGCTGTAATGCAGAGAGAAGAAAAGGGGCCTGAGGTTCTCAGTAAGAAGCCATGATGAGCAGTCTATTCTTATGCACCAACCTTGAAGTTTGGGAAAGTGTGAATTAGGGGCCAGGATTAGTAAAGCATGCCCCTGTTGTATAGGGACATAATCTGTTTGCACTTGAGGCTGTCTAAACATGTTATGTATGAAGCAAGCTGGCAGTAAATGAACAAACAGATGAAACAAATACATGTTTGTATTTATTTCACAGCATTTTTTTCTGGTGGTAAAGTGTTAAAATTTTATTGGCTGGGATTGTATTTTTGGGGATTTCTCAAAGTTTATTTTTTCTGATTTTTCTGGGTAACTTAAAAGTTGACATAGATAAAATAATCGTGCCAAATTATAAACCTAAATCGAATAATAAGAGTAAAACAACATGCTCACAAACGCAATGTACAATTTTTAAACTTACAAACATGCGCGCGTACACACTACTACATATTCTTGAATGTACCTACCCTTTACAACCAAAAATGTGTACATGTATTTTCAAAATTTTTTAAATTTATTTGTGTATACAATAAAAATATAAATCAAGTATGTCAATCTCTTGCAGAATTTTTTTTTTTTAAGTACTGTATATGTTATTGATTTTTGATTTATTAAAACTTCTGAAAATACTTTTTAAGTTTAAAAAGTTTTGTAACTTTATTTATTAAACTCTACTCCACCATTTTTTTAAAATTCTGCTTCTACTGCCATATTGTTGCTACAAACAAACTATTAATGAAATTTACAGTAGTTGAAGGAAAAGTTGAAGAAAACAAAATTTCAGTAGGTCAGTAGGACAAGTCGGATGACAAAAGAACTGGGTCAGCCATGCGTCTCATCCTCTTCTCCGACCCCCCCAACTCTCTCACATTGTTAAACTTTTTTTTTATATATAGATAAAACTGCCTTCTTTCAAACGTACACACCTCACATGTTTCATTAAAACACACCCACAAAGGCTCAAAGACGCTAACTGTCTGCTAGCCTGCTGTTGGGGTGTTTATGACCTCGATGCCCTCGGAGTTGGCAGGCTGTAGCTGCTATTATTGCCTTTGACATACACATGCGCGCACATGCTTTGACGCACACCCCTGAAAGACGCACAGTGTCACCCCTCACATGCTTACGCATTCTCTGTTTTACATTCCACATTAGCGCTGTAATGTTGCTCTATTGCAAAGACCCTTACCCAACAAGAGTCCTTCAAAACAACTGATGAATGGTCATGCCACCAGGTTGGAACCTCCATGGGTGGGCCTATCTGATCAACATGCTCTAACATGGGGCCCTTTGGCTAACAAACCATGGAATGGAAATTTTAATGGTCCCAACAGTCTGTTCTGGTTTATTCATACAAAGAACCATTCCCTTTTTATATGTACTCTTGTCAAGTTGTTCCTCAAATAAGAAGCATATTCATTGACTGTGTTTTTTCAGGGTGTTTCAGTGGGATTTGAGTTTCTGTGACCGGTTTTTATTGTGATTGGCATGATAGTGTTGTTGCATGTTAAGTTTTGTCTTCACATGCTAGTCTTCATCATTTTCCTGTGAAAGAAAGACAAGAATGTCTTAATCACTGAGCTCTTCAAACGTACTCAATGCCCCTATTTTAAAGATGTGTTAAAGAAATTAAAATAATTGAAAGACAGTAATGAAAATGAAATGAAGAGCTTCTTGATATGGTCAAATGAGAACAGACTAATACTGGTTTTGACAAAGAAGTTGGACTTATTTCTCTTTTCTACAACTTCGCATTAGTTTAATTTAACCAAAACTTCGCTCGAATTTAATCTCAAAACAAATATTGCAAAAGTTTCTGAAGTTTATATTCTATAACTATTCTGATCTATTATACTCTCTGAGTTTGATTTTAAATATTATTTTGGTGTAAAATTTGTAGCAGTGTTCTGTGAGTCCAGTTGTGGTGCCTCCATTTAGTCCTGTTCATCTACCGGCAAATTGCACAGCCCAGCTCAGCTGGAGGTATGAGGCACACTTTTCATACATGACTGTGTGTGCATGTGTAGTCACACAAACAAGCATGCATGAGTATACTTGTATGGGGTGCACAGCTCTTTTCCTTTTATATAGTGTCTTGGCTGCAGTCCTATATTTGGCTCTGCCATGAATGTATATACAGATATACATACATACATACATGTTAGCACACACTACACATGCATGCAAACATCAAAATTGATCTTTTTACTGGCAAGTCAGTCATCCTTCGCAGTTTCAACTTTGGCCCACTTCTACCGTTGTGTTTCTATTCATGTATATATAAATGCAAGTGAGGGAGAAAAGCAGGGGCGCGGTGAAGAGAAAAGCAGCCAGTTGGGGGGCCATTTGGATTTCCATACCATGCCCCTGAACTGGGTTCATCGAGTTCATGTGTGTGAACCGAGTTTCCCTGTAGAAAAGCAAGGTGGCCTGATCTCCTCCTCTTTGAATGATGCAACATTGTATTCAGTTCTGGGCATGTTCTTTGGTGATATTCAGAGCAAGGAAATGTTGAAAGCTAAAGTGGTTAAGATCATGTCGTCGGGAGTAAGAATATTTCAATTGAACTTAAGTTGTGCTCAGTTTATGGATAGTATGATCTCTGATATGTAGAGTGAAAGACTTTCTCAATAGAAAATATGAGTCATAATTCTAATTTTCCTCCCGTTTCTGTATCAATATTTATATGTATGTATTATTGTTATTTATTATATGTACACATATAAAATATACGGTTAGTTATTGTACTAGTTCTCCATTGCAATAACTCAATTGTTGGTAGAGTTTATTTGTATTTTTGCTGGATAATTTAAAACGAATGTCAATACTAAGGGGTTTTAAAGAGCGAGACCTCTGCCAGAATACCACTCAGTTTTAATTACTAAGCAGTGTACTTTAGTTTAGCCTTGTCAAATTGAATTTATTCGTACAAGGCTCTCATGCTAATGGCTTTTCTGCTGTCTTCATTTTTTTCTATCATTTATCAGGCTAGCCTGGGTTCAGAAAGCCAGCAAAGAAAAAGAAAGGCTCCTGCTCCTCCTCCGACTCCAACTTCACTCACCCAAGACTCTGATGACACTTATACCCTCGCCTCTCACATTACCGATGACCTGACTGAAATGCCCACTCCAGTTTGTCGCACCAGAGTACCACAGTCCTCAACTGTCCCTGATTCTGGCGTGATGGTCCAAACAGTGAAACCATCTCCTCACAAAGTAGTACCGCCTCCACCTGTGTGCCATCCAGCTCCCCGTGCTCCCTCCCCATGCAGCAGCACCACCACAGACAGCCTGGCCGTTCAGGATTCCAGCTCTGAGCTCAGTCACAGCTTTGATGACTCAGATGCTGACCTAGAGCCGACCGGGTCCCACGACAGCACCAGCAGCTCAGTGAGTAGCTCTGTGCAGGTCAGGCTCACTACAACAACCACCAGCAGCAGCAGAATGGTGGAATCAACAAGCAGCACACCTGCCCAAACAAATCAGGATGTGAGTTCAGACAGCTCTCAGCTGGACACAGAGTCACCCCTAAATTTGAAGCTGGATGAGGTGGAGAACAACAGACACAGTGCAATAGGTAAATATCAACTCGCACAAAAGGTTACACCTCAGTATTCAGATTTAGTTTTGACATGTTTGGAGAGCTTTAATCTAATAGTGGACTTAATTTAAACTGTATTAAAATACAAAAAAAGGTATGTCTGTTGTGGTAGTCTTCATCTGATGAAGAAGTGAGCCAGTCACAGTTTGTCCTTTAAAGCTTTTTCACTGTCTGCCCCTTAGAGTTGAGCTGTCACGCTGCAGCAAAATATGACGCTTCCACTGCCAAAAGTGATGTGGACATCTTGTCGAAAAATAAAGCCTGTATGTGTCAGGGTGTCTGTCTATGTCAGAGCTGAAAAGCAGAACTAGTGAATCTGGTTTTTATCACAACTCCTGAGACAATAGAATTCTTGTCTCTTACTCATGCCTGTCAGTTTCAAACTTTATTTTTTTTCTATTTCACTTTTCCTCCTATGTCTTTGGCAAAGTTAGAGGAAGATAGATTCATCCTATTCTTTTGCAGGAACTACTTGAACTTAAATTGACCTTGTATTGATTTTAATATAACCCAGAGTATTCTCAGTGGTAAAGTGTTGCTGCTTCTCACTGCGCACAGATAAGAGAGCTGAGAATATCTCAAAGACAATACAAGTTAAGAGTATCAAAACAAAAATAAAGAGCTTAGGGCATGGAAAGGTTCTTACGGAGGAGACTTTAGGAAAAGGTGAATTGAATCAGAAAAAAAAGAAAGGTTAAAAATAGTTCATATCCATGCAGAATAGGGTTAACAGCACAGCATCCGCCCTATTTTGCGAACCGTTTATTTTTGCCACAGACTTTTTTAAATCTCTTAATACACTGTATGTTATTATCCTTAAAATAAGTATGTGAATCAATTTCTGCAACAGTTTCATTTTGTTTAAAAAATATATAAAATTTTAAATTAGTGATATCTTTGAAAAAAATGCCACCAGTGACCATATGTCATTGGTTTACAATATTTTGAAGAACCACAAAGGCAAATAAAATGGTTTTATATATAACAACCATTATAATAACAGATAAAATATATAAATATGTAAATATTAACAGAAAATATTGGCACAGTTCAGCATGCATGGGTCTTTTTATTATTATTATTATTTTTTAGTTTAGTTTCTTTGTGTTAAATTTAGACTGTCATCCCAAAACATACCAACCAGCCGAGACATAGAATGAAACCATAGTTTATGAAATGATTTTCAAAAGCTTTTATAGAAACAAAAATAACTATCCTTAAACTGATAATCAAGTTCTTGTTTTGTGCAATTTCCAAAAAGTCGACTTCATTTCATTATTTTCATTCTCATCAAAGAAAAACCTGGCCTGTTTTTTATTCTGAAGTTGGGAAGTTTGGTTTGTCAGATTCAACTTCTCATGGCCAGAAGAGGGAAAAATTTGAATTTAATTTCAATTACAATTTACTTGTACTTAATATACTTTATTAATCCCTCACTTGAAAATTTGTGTGCTGCATTACACCGCAGCAGGCTGCCACCTATGATGGCACCAATGGTGGGAGAAACTGGGGCTTAGGTGTCTTCTCGAAGGACCCTGGACGTGAACTCAGTGGGATGCGAACCCGTGGGCGAACGCTCTAACCACTGAGCTGCCGTCTCCCCCCAAATGTCAATTATTTTAAATCTTACCCAAAGTATGCTCTAATTTGAATTTTTTCACGATTGATTTTTTTTTTGAAAGCTGAAAGCCTTAAAACACATTTAAGAAAGCCAAAAATAGACATTTTATTAAGATAACAACATAGCTTCTTTTTTCAGCTTAAAGGTTTCATTTTGTGGAAGAGTCATCACTGTTTTTAACAGTTTATTCCCATCCTGCTTACCAGGTATGGGTCACAGTCAAATGGGACGGCACAATGCCGTGTTCTTCGGAGGAATGCTGGCGACGGTTTGCTCTGAGAATAGACATTGCAGATTCCTATCTGGTTCTTGTGCAACAATAAGCCACTGCCAATCTGATAAGTCTGTCAGCAAGTGCTAATCAAACACATGGACAGCCATAAAACAATAACACAGGAAAGAACGTTTGACACCAGTGTGCAGAGTTTTTCAGTCATCAGGCAGTTTGTTTGTGTTGTTTTGTGAAAACAGAAAAAGTGGTAAGGAGCTTTGATAGGAATTACTTCGTACAAGCTCATAAAAAGTTTCACTTTTGCATCATTTAAAAATTTCCCCACTGTCAGGGCAGCAATGGGTGAAATCCTCGACTGTGATGTTGTTTTATTGATGTAATTTTGTTAGCCTTTTTTCAACTTATCCATAAGAGATTTCTGCTTATTTTGAGAAGTGTTCAGTGTTTAGCAGGAACTTAAATATTATTTGCACAATATATCACATTATACGTGATATATTGTGCTCCAAATTAAGATTAGCCAATGGTGCAAACTTTTTCTACCAAGAATCTCTGATCATGCAGCGCTTTGAAAACCCCATTGCTCCCCTACTTTGTCTGTACCTCCTTGTTCCTCCCCTCCTATTGAGTATAAAGACAGAATTTCTCTACAGAACTCCCTAGAAGTGAAGGAAGCAGCCCTCTGTGTAGGTTCCCCTTAAACCACTGTTGTCTTTCCTTTGATTCTCTTCCATTTTTGTCTTCAAGATGCTGCTGTTCCTCTCTTTGTTTGTCTGTTTTTACTTCTCTGTTAAACCAAGTTTTAAATTCAACATGTTTGTGAAATCCTATTGCTTGTGTATTTTACTGTGATGTTAAAACTCTGAGCACAGTGGTCTCACAGCAGGAAGCTCTGGGTTCAAGTTCTGGATGTGACGAGGCTTGAAACAATGGCCTTTCTGTGTGGAGTTTGCATGTTCTCCCTGTGAATACATGTGTTTCCGCCGGATAATCCGGTTTCCTCCCACCCTCCATAAACATGCATGTTAGGGTTGATTGGCCACTATGTAATTGCCCCTAGGGATGAATGTATGTGTGTGCTTGTGGCCTGGTGACCTGTTCAGGGTGTACCCTGCCTCTCGCCTTAAATCAGCCAGGACAGTCTCCAGCACCCCCGTTACCCCATTAGGACTGGGCGGTTCAGAAGACAAAACGATAAAACTCTATTGTAACATGTTTTCCATCTCTCCTTCAACAGTAAAGGTTTAGTAAGTCCCATGTCCATAAAAGGTCAAAGTGCTTCATATCTATAAATGCCAATGTCTGGGACCTAAAGGTCAGGCTGGAGGTCTCCCCTAATCAACTTGAGAGCCTTTAATGTTGTGTTTAAAATTTATGAAAGCCTATTTAGATGTCTAAGAAGAAGTTGCTGAGTAGTGCAGAAACATTTCTGGGAGTGATTGTTCTCTACTTTACTCAAAGAGAAGGTCAAGTTCAAATTTTGTGCTTTCATGTCTGTTCGTTTCCTGTTCATCCTCTCTGTGTATTCTGAGTGAACTAGTTTATAATCGCATATCTTATTTCTTTTTTCTTCGCCACCACTTACCCCACACCCCTCTTGTAGTGTACTGCTGTGGGCCTGTGCGTCTGCGTTCCAAACGCTCCTGAAATCTCTCTGGCTTGAGGCTCTCCTCATCCTGGCAACCCTCTTTATTTTTAGCCAGTTCCTTCAGCTTCTTCCCACCTTGTTTCTATTGAACTCTTCTTTAATCTCTGGAACCTGTACCCTATCTTTCTGAGTTTTTTGTTTATTCTATTTGCTTGTGTTTGATCTCATTTTTCTGTTTTGAGGATTGTTTCATTTAAAAACAGTTGCATTGCAGTTTAGTTAGTCATAAGTAATTTTTTAGACAAAAAAAAAAAAGAGCAAGTTTGCTTGTCTTTTGTTATATGGAAAGTTCCGTGGCTTCATGAGTTTTTGTTTTCAATCAAACACACATTTGCATAATGTCCATGGTTTTAAATTTCACTTTGATCTGAGGGATACCAATGGGAATTATTCATTAATGCTAGACGATGAGTGTGTTTAGAGAATGTGATTTAACGACAGCAATAAACAACAGTGGTGTGTTCAAAAATATGAAAGCTTGAGATTGATAAGTAGATGGTTTGGTTTTTGTGGCTCGGTTTGGAAATCTTAAAGCAAATAAAAGTTGTGATGTGCTAACAGGTAGAGCTCAATGTAAAACATATTGGGTCATAACCATAACTACATGAAATGAAAAAACTTTACGAAGTCCCATGCATGCATATTCATTATTGTATTCCAGTTGTTGTTATAGAATCTTCATAATGCCTTGTAACTTGCTAGTGATCAAATTTTTTTTTTTACATTTTTATTGATTGGTTTTTAGAGTTTAGTTGCATAGAACATGTGCATCAAAAAACCAAGACATAATTAAAAGATTAAATGACAAGTTTTGTATTATGTGAAATGAGTCATTCTGTTATCTAAATGACATACAGTAGAGGACATTCAGTTTTAGTTTATTTCTTTTTATATTTGTGATAACAGACATTAGATAAAACAATAGGGGTTTATATAACTAACGTATATAGCAGTTTCTTCCCTGATAAGATGACGTGCACTAATGGAACAAAAATAAATGTATAACTTTGTCGTCATTGAAAAAAAGTGCTTGCATGTTAAAACAAATTTTTCTACAAAACACTCTAAGGAAATATGAAGAGCTTATGATTTAACATAAACTGAACATTTAGAAGTGTGACAGATCTTTTTAAGGGTTAATGTATTGTCTGTTAGAATAACGAAGGGCTTACTGCAGTAATGTGTATATTTAGATTTACTACTTAAGGTTTTATGTGTGAGAATGAGTGATGGGTTTGGCCAAAAACTGGAATGACTAAGCAGCTGCTGGGAAGGAGCTCGGAGGACAACCATGTGAGTCACCACCACATCTCCTGGAACTGCTGCGCTCCACACACCGCTACACACAAAGTTGAAAACAGACTTTGTACAAAAACACACACACTTGCACACAAAAACATTTTTAAGCAGCAACAATGCATGTCTCAACTCATGCTTATCCTTAACCCTACTAGCTAAATATTTTTTAAGTCACTTACTGTTTTAGTCATTTTTAAGAAACCTCTGTTTGTCTCTCTCTTGCTGGTGCACTGATTTTTGCTAAAAACATGACAAATAGGGCATTGATTTTTATCCCTTTCAACTGGAGTTCAGTGAGATCGGTGACAGTCTATTTAAGTTTTAGAAAACCCACAGACGTTATTGAAGCATGAGTGTACCAACAAGATGAGTGGTTGTGAGGCAATACTATCTTGGCCTTGAACCTAAAACAGTCTGGTAAAAATCTAATTAAAAGAGTTTGTTTACAGTAAGTCCACCCACACATAATTGAAGATATTTTATCTAGCCACAAGAAGTCGTGCTCTGGGCATGTCTGGTATATTTGGGTCATTCCTTCTGGTTTGTGTGTGTGCATGTGTGTGACTGCAGAATGAATGTGAATACTAATGTAAATACATGCACTGTTCTCGTTTTGTTTGGGGTTTTTAAACTCTTTTCTTCAGCCTAACTTTGCATTTTGTGCTGTTTGTGCAGTGCTAGGAGCCTAACCTAGAGAAGTGAGGTTTTAAACCCATGTAACATTTAGGGATCTTTTTTTGCTTAAAAGAAAAACTATGGAATGCCTTCCTTTATTTTAAACTCTACCCAACTTTTTACAATTGTGTGATCAAGTTTTAAACTGACATAAAGATTTTTTTCCCCCCACAGCTTGGCTTCATTCTGCACAGAACCCCAAAACCAGTGGCCAAAAACAAGTAAATGAAGCAATTGAGGCTCAAACTGACTCTTTGGACAGGAGCAGCAGTGATAGCAGCCTGTCCAACCACAGCTACACTTCTCCCGAGAGAATTGTTGAGGGCAAAGACCTCAGTCCCTCATCTGATACCCAACCGATCACCTCAGGAGACAGTTTATTCCTAAATGGAAAAACTGGGGGTGAAGGAGAAAAACCACAGAAGAAAAATACCAGTGACAGCGATGAAGGATGTGCCACCTGGGGATTGATCCAGAGGTAAAGGAAAAATCAAGATTTGGTGAAAGATGGAAGTTGGTAGCAAAAGAGGGGAGGCATTCAAAGGATCAGGGAAATTTTCTTGACAGTCATGTTAAAGATGTTTAAAGTTTAATATCAGACATTAAGATACACATCGTTCTACAAAAATATGTGTGTTCCTGGGCCAGCTGTTAGATGTAGTCCATCCAATGTCTTCTTGTTAATACTTACACAGGATTCCACACTAGGGAAGAGTCTAGGAGATATGCCAACCCATGGCTTAATTTTGAGCCCCAATCTTTATGCCCTGAAAGAGACCCCAGCCACCCTGCAGAGGAAACTTATTTTGGTTGCTTGAATTTGCAGTCTTGTTCTTTTGGCTGAAAATCAAATTCACAAGTGATTGTATTGGATCTCTGGATCTTATTCATTTGGTCAACACCCACCGGCATTGACTAAAGGTGAGGGTAGGAACATAGATCGACTGGTAAATTTAGAATTTTTCTTTTTGGCCCAGGTCTCTCCAGATGCAGCATCCTGATTATTGCGGATGCCACACTGATCTGTCGGTCGATCTCCCACTCCATTCTTCCCTCAGTTGTGAAAAAAGACTCCTTGACTTGAGTGACCCTTTTGTGGTTGAGGACCATGGGTGGGACAGAGATATAGAATGTCTCCTTGCCTCAGATTTGCCCAGAACAGGGGTGCCCAACCTTTTTTGACCCAAGATCTACTCAAGTACCAAACCTCCTGAGAGCTACCAGCCTGCAGTAAAAATACCCTCACACCACATTTTGTTGTTACACAACTATTAGACTTCACACACACGCGCGCAGAGACAAGTTCCTCTGTCTCTCTCAAACACACACACACACACACACAGACAAACACATACTGATAAAATCCTAGCTCTCTCAGGTGCTCTTTTGACAGTAGCAGAAGCCAATTGTCGCATGCAGCTGAATTTTTTTTATTAGTTATGAGAAGGGATGAGAGCACTATAAGTATGTAAGTATTTTACGGGCAACCTGTGGCAAAACCATGCTCGAGGTTTGAGGATTTTTCTCAACACTTGTGGATTTTGATTGTATCTGTGACACTTTGAAGCTTTCTTACGTGATTCATAGGCCTCTTAATCCAAGTCCAGTCTTTACACATTTTATTTTTCCCCTTTTTACAAGTAGTTGGTTGAAAAGTCTTGCAATCTTCTGGTATTTTGTATTTGATTTGGAGCCAAAGTTGGCACCCCCCCTGTTCTGTGTTGGTTTTTACAGTTATGATTCTAGGCATTTATTCAAAGGTTTGTTTGGAAAATAAATGCAGCTCCAGATCACTTTACGCCTTCTAAGTTGTGAAATTTGCACGAGCGTGTTCCCAGACCGAAGATTTTGGATTGATGTTTTAACTCCAGGAAACATAATGATTCCAGAGTTTGGCGGATACCCCTGGCTTCTCTGTATTCCAGGAAACCACTATAACCATGATTTCTCAGAACCATTGACAAAAAGAAGACCAGTCCAAATCACTTATAAGATAAATTTTATTTGGTTTAGCCTCCTTACAGCAATGTCATGGCTGATATGACATTAATTCATGTGAATACTCTGTTGAAGTCTTAAGAGGAAGTGGGGAAAGTTTGAATTGCGGTAATAAGGTTTGCTATTTAAAGCCAAGATGTTCTAGTCAAACAAAATTTATTTTACTATAATGTCTGAAATAAATACTGTTTTGCACACACAAAGTAATGTTTCCTATTCATATGTGCAAAGACAAATGTTTTAAAAGCCAAAATATCAAATGAAGCAGTTTATGTTAATCTCTTTCTATTTAAACGCATTGCTTTTTTATATCATAGTTGTAAAGAGCACTGCTTGTTTCTTTCCACGTTTAAAAGTGGCTTTTGTCTTATTAACTTTTTTATGTGCTTTTTTCCGGTGTGATGTCACCAGTCCTCAGAGTCAATCACTCAAAAAGCATGAAGATGACTCTGAATCACATCAGGCTGGAATTGGTTTTGAAGCCGACATTACAGGTATAAGACAGATTATTTTCTGAACTATCACTTTAAATTGGTTAAAACTGCATAAAAACTGTCCTTTTGCAGGAACCCATACAGTTATATCCATATTCCAATAAATCATTCCCTCACTTTAGATGAGTTGATATGCACCCTTGTCATCTTTGGTGCGTGCCCAACAAGGCAAAACATAGTAATTTTCTAAGCGGTTTAGAAAGAATAACATGTGGTGGAAGATTACTGCACGGACTCAGACCTCGGTCAACAAAACTTCACTCTTGAAAATTTCCTGAAAATTGCCACATTCTATTTTGTGTTACTCTTCTTACTTTTGTGACTAGTCATATTGCTGTCTTTAAATTGTCAAAAATGTGTTTGATGGCTTATAAGTTTGTCTCTATTTGGATCCTAATGTTTACTTAAATGGTGCGAAGACAAATGCAAACTTAGTGAAGCATTTTGCAAGAGCGATTTAGGGCACGACACATCTAAAATGAGGGAATGGAATTTGGAAAAACACTGGTGTTTTTCTAAAGAAAGTTTAATAATTTATTTCAAATCAAATTGTATTTATAAAGCACTTTTCAAACAAAGTTACACAAAGTGTTGAACAGAACAAATAAATACTCTGAATTAAAATCTAGATCATGAAAAATAATGAATCAAAAGCAAACGTATATAAAAAATCACACACTTACACAAAACACTGCACACATGCATTGACATTCACACAACCGCTCACTTCTCCGAACCCCCGTCTTGCCAGCCACCCACCCACCTCCCCTGTACCGCTAGCTACTGTCTCTAACTGAGCAGTAGATAAGATAAACATCTGGCCTGATGCTGCTGTGATTAAACAATAACTTAAAACTAAATCAGAAAAATAAAAGTGTGTAAAAAATAGAAACATAAACAATCAGATTTTATTAAATGCATAAAATCTATTAAACACAAATAAAAATCAAGTGAAAGCCAAGTTTAAAAAGGTGGGCTTTCAGCATTCCTAAAACCATAAACAGACTGTGTCGCTGAAGTCCTCTGGCAGGCTGTTCCACAGGCGAGGACCATAATGCTGGAACAATGACTCACTGTGGGTTTTTGTTCTAACATTTGGTATTACTAAAAGGCCGGTACGAGAGGACCTCAGGTTCCGTGATGGGTCGTACCTCACAAGGAGGTCAGATAAATAAGAAGGCCCAAGACCATTAAGACTTTTAAAAACCATTAGTAGAACCTTAAAATTTGACCATAGGTATCTTTTTTTGATTCAACACTTGTATTTAAAAAGTGATTTATGAATGTCTTTTTTTTCCCTAGAACACGTCAAAATTGTCTCAGGAAAAGAGTCCCTTTATGCAATATCCACAAACAGTAATGAAGTGCCTGTCTCTGTACTGGACCTGGATGTCCCTGTTACAGCCATAGATGAAGTTTTGATGGAGTATGAAAATGATGTTTTTGAGAATGAGATGAAATTACCCTCCAAGACTGAGGCTACTGGCAGTGAAGGTAAGAAAACATGACGGCCGAAAATGTTTCAGGATGTTTTTCTGTTTTGCTTTGACTTTTTTTTTTTCCCTATCTCATCACAGGTCCAAGCTTTTGTCACAAGTCCAATGTCAAGTCACAGAACAAAAACAACAATGCTTATACAGCTGCTCTCAATGATAAAAGAGGCATTGTACAGACCAAGCAGTCGTATCAATCAGCGCAGCTCAGTAAATCTTGTGAAGACAAATCAAAAGGAGGTCAAATAGAAGTCGAGTTACAAGAGGTTAAAATGAAAGAGATTGGTTTAGAGAATACCAACAGTACAAAAGAAGAAAAACAAACATTAGCAGTAAAATCAAATGTTGAGTCACAAAAGAACAGCAAGAACTCTGAGATCATTACCGATCACGTTAGAGGTAAAACCCAGTCGTTTCACCTGAAGAAACCCGATCTTCCCCCTGCAGTTCCCAGATCAGCATCTACTGGAAAAGATGACGAGATGCTCCGAGGTCACCCGGGCAACTCTAGTTTCAACTCTAAATGTGGTAAAATCACTCCCAATATCACATCACGCTTTGGCATGAGAACATTCACTGTGGTTCCTCCAAAACCCTCCATCATGCATGATGGGATGTCCCAGCCAGCTGTCACAATGACCCCTGGTGCCATTAAAATTGACGATCAGGGAAATATGGTGACAGCGGGTCTTTTTGTTAAACAGCCATCTGAATCAGAGATTAATAATGCCTCCCCTCTTCATGAAAAAGCCAAAGCTTTTTGGAGCTCTAATGAAAAACAAAGTGCTGAAACACCAATTAAAAGCCCAGTAGATAAGGCCAAGGATGACGTAAATGGCGGTGACAGAGCGCTTGTCAGAGGGTCGGAGGAAATGTTTGGGATTAGTAACTCAGTGCAGCAGAAAGCAGTCCATAGTTCAGTCTCCACATCTACAGAAACAGTCCAGCTGAAAGTGGTGGTTGCAGAAGAAAGAGCAAAAGAACCTGTGAAAATAACAAACAGAAAATGTGTTGACATAGAGAGGGATATTTCAATGCCCAAAAATGTTCAGCGGCCAAGTGATAAACCTGCCCTTCCGCCACCACTCCTTCCAGAATTTAAAAAGGATCTAACCTTCCTGAAACCCTCCAGACGGACATCAAGCCATTATGTGGCATCTGCCATCTCTAAATACGCCCCAAAGACCTCTGCTAAACCAAGCATCAAGTCTAAAACACCTGACTTTTCTCCATCTACTGTAACAAATGCTGGTTTTCAGGGACTTGGTCGGTCTGTATATACAGCTCCCGCCCAGTCCTTGCCATCATTTTTACTGAACAATAAAGAGAATGTGTCCACTTCAACGCCCAACCCACCTGGTCCCAAGAGGTCTCTGAGCTACCCTGAATATGTATCAGAGCAGAATAAATTAGACAAAAGAGTCTTTGAAGATTGTGTTGTATCCACCAAAGATGGCCCTGACATGTTGGACACTCAAAAAGCCAATAATAATAATCATCAGTCCAATGAATCCTCCCAAATTAGATTGTATGCCAATAACAGTAGAGATCATACTAGCCACATTAGACCACAAAGCCCCAGCCCAGCAGCAAACAGCCCTCGGCATTCGTTCTCCAAACTACCCACAAAGATCTCATCCCAGAGCCAGATAAGTGTAAGTAAAGATT
Source organism: Neostethus bicornis (assembly GCA_902685375.1). Taxonomy (NCBI): domain Eukaryota; kingdom Metazoa; phylum Chordata; class Actinopteri; order Atheriniformes; family Phallostethidae; genus Neostethus; species Neostethus bicornis. Next base: position 29,545,399 of record LR738541.1, read on the forward strand.
AAATTAAAAAACATGAAGCATTAACACTAAGACCGGCTTTTACAAAATATTCCAACTGTGCTTAACAGGCTTCGAAAGACGTGACAAATGATCGTTCAATACCCAAAGACAAACCGCAGCTTTTGGTCCAAGTTCCACAAACCGATGTGACCCCTGGACCTCCAGCTGTGACGGTGTTTGGACCTATTCAGAAGTTTAAACCGGTCATTCAAAAGTCTGTTGAAAAAGACACATCTCTGCACAGCAGTCTGATGGAGGCAATTCTAACTGGTGGAGGCAAGGACAGACTGAGGAAGGTAAGCTTATGCAAAATAGTGTTTAATAATGTGGCAAAATCGACTGATCTTTTAGTTTTTGTTGGTCAGCGATACAAAATTTAAAAAATAATTTGTTTTATGTACTCTGTGATCTTGTTCTTAGACCTCTACATCTGGACCCAGCAATCTGAAGAAAGTGACTTATATTGAGGAGGAAAATGAACGTTCTGCCCTTCTGGCGGCCATCAGAGCCCAGAGCAACACCGGCAGGCTGAAAAAGGTGAAGTGCTATTTTAGCTGTTTAAGTATTACAACACTGTCTGATCAAACTTATATTCAAGTTGGTACATAGTCTTGGACTTTTACTCCTCATAAGACAGATTTGATGTAAACAAAATAATGAGTGTTATTTTTTTTCCCTACAGACTAAATCGGATGCTGCCAACGAACTTGAACAGTTCAGGAAGACTGAGGAGAGAATTGTAGACTCTGTTACTTCTCCTCCCTCTCTAACCTGTTCCTCTCCCGCCTTTGTGCCACCACCTCCTCCCCCTATGTTTGCTCCTCTACCTCCTCCAGCTGTTTCACTCCTGCGTAAACCTAGTGCTTTGGCGCGTCCAAATGCTAGCGCAGCCATGGATCCTGCCTTAGCCAGAGAGGCCATGCTAGAAGCTATACGGTCTGGATCGGCAGCTGAGAAATTAAAAAAGGTAAATCACATGTACACAGGGGCATTGCTTTAAAGAATCCAAGTAAAGAAGATTAATATTTGCCAAGTTCTATCTCTGCTTTGGGAAAATATGGGTTTGTTAACGCTTTATACTACATACTGTATGTTAGAAATCATAAAAGCCAAACCAAAACAAAGTGAGGCAAGACACTGAGACAGAAACACACATTGGGTTTAAGCAAGGCACTCTCCCATCTCCCAGAGTTAGTCTGGTTTCATATGTCTCACTCCTGCAGCCCGGCCAGGAAACTGGAGATGAATTGCAAAACTGTAACACATACACATCTCAATCCTACAGTCGACTCTGCTGTTGTTTGAACATTTTCAGCAGGGCACAGTTCAGTTTAAGGTCAGCACTGGTGATAAATTTAATTACCACAAAGATGAAGAATTTGGAAGTAAATATTTTTTTTTACTTCCATAAACTCATCCATAAATTCATGTTCCTGCCATCATTGTCGATGGGAAATACAAAAAGTAATGTGTTGTTCTTCTTTTGACCAGGTTTCTGTGCCTACAAAGACAGTCCAAGTGAATGGCAGACTTGGAACTATTCAAGCGACTCCATCAGCAGGCTTTCAGCACTAAGCAAACAACCATTCCTATTGCTTAGTTTTTGTTGTGTATTTTTGACCAACCTTTCAAAAATTTGGATCAAGCAATATTTATGTTTAAATAATGGCTTTGCACTTGTGTTACTAATGTGAAACAAAGAATGTCTTACGGTATCTAGTTTTACTATAAAAAGAAATCGAGGCCTTGTGCTGAAATCAATGCTGTTTTATGAGAAACAGCAGAAATTCTGTTTGATTTTTTTTTTTTAATTAAACTAAAACCGGATGGATGTACTCATCAGACAAGCACCTTTGACAGTCTGAGAGGGAACTCGTAGGTCATCTGTGCACCCAAAGAATCGGATCAATCATCCTCTAACAAAAATGTAAAAATGTTATGTTACAACGTTCTGACATACTGCTGTTTCTAATTTCATCTTGCCATGTGTACTTTAACTTAATTATAAAAAGCAGAACGTTGTACAAATGATGTGCCAATGAGAGCAAATATAACAGTATATTTCAATCTATAGTTTTATTATTGATCTTTATTATTTTGTACTTGCCTTTATTAGAGTAACTTATGGATGCCTTATACTGTTCCTCACACAGTATTATGTATATGATGGTTGCTACGCAGTCTATACAAGGTGCAATAAGTTGAATTTGATCTTCCTTGACATTTTATTTCCACAATGCAATATTATTTAAAGCAGATACAGACGTAAAAACATTTAGGATCGTGGTGACGCTTGAAGTGTAACTCTATTTACAGAATTTTTTGTTATGCCAACATCTGCAGTTCTTGTCTCTGTGGAGGACGAAAATTAAGAAGGTTGCCTTATGCCTGTTGATATTATGTTTTAACTTAAAATCTCTTTTCGTTTTGGTTGCTATAAGAAATTGAAAGATTACTAATTATAATTTCTGAGCTGCAGATATTTTTTTTCTTTTTTGTTTAATGTAGATCATTTCTTTTGACACTTTCGAGACCTAGTTTAGAACACTGTTTCTCGATGTGGACGGTAGAGTAAAGAAAAGTGTTTTGCCACTCTTTGTAAAATGAGTCAGCACTAGAAGTTTTGTGTTGCCTTAATTTGAGCACTTCATTTGCTAATCTGATAATTTTTTCTTTTCTCATGTGGAGAAGCCGGGAGGGAGAGTGGCTGATGCCAGTAGATGCTAGTCAATGACGTCTGTGCTAAATCATCTTTATCTAAAGATTAAATCACATCCAGGTAGAAATGTTTACCACTGCATATTTTGAAGCAAGTTTTTTTGATTGAAGGGATTTCTATTAAGTTTGGATTTATTTGCTTCTGTTTTGGTTCTTAATACCATGTTTCATGATCTTTTTTCAACATTTTCATGATGTGAATTTAATTTCTATGTTTCTTTCACTTGAACCGCTAAATGTAGCAGCTGAGATTTTTATAATCTTTTAGAAATTGTGATCATTTTGATTTTCACATAGGATAATATTTTATAAGCTATGTTTTTTTCCTTCTACGATTGCACAAGTTTTTTTTGTTTACCCCATTTTTTTAATTAAATAAATAACTTTATCAAGCAAGAAACTCTTTTTTTTTTTCCCACCCCGTCTTACCTTTAACAAGGTGTGTGGTAAGTATGATGCATTATAAAATGTGCAATGACCTTCAAGTCACGTTATAGATGAGCTACTATTCCAGGCAGCAGCTCAAAGCCTTGACTCATCACTCTGTTTACGCAAAATCACAGGAATATATCAACCCTCGTTTCCCAATTGCTGAAATTTTATCCCTATGTTCCACAACAAATCTGAATCACATAAACAAATACTTCTATAAGAGGGTTTTTTTTTAAATAATTTTGTTTTGTAGCAAAGGTTCAACCCGTCTTGCCAAAGTGACCCCAGATAAGATGTTCAAATAAGCTTTCTTTTTTAAGCTAAACTTGGCAGTGTATCAGTCATCTACCAGAGAAGATTGTGACTGTCTTAGCCAGAGAAATTGAAATACTTTGCAAGGACCACAAGCTCTTTAGTGGGTTAAAATCCATGCTCGTTTTTACAACCATTCTAATCTGTCTTACAAATATGTGAAGGGTGTGTATGTGTGGGTGTCTCTCCATGTTTGTGGGTGGGTGTGAGTGATATTTTTGTTACAACTATGAGTGTGTGTACATGCATGTCCCTTCGTTACAGTTCCAAACCAATATAAGATGTCTTCCAGTGTAAACAACCTCTGAATCAGAATTTACCAGAAGAAATGTTATTTCAGTTCCAGCTTTGGTTTGTGCCATTATGCTGACCAATATGGTTCTTTTTTTTTTTTTTTACTCGTTGCCAAAACTGTTTTCACAAGAAGGCCTACTTCGGTGCAGTATGAGGTTTCACATTAAAAGCCAGATCCCAGCCAATGTTTAATCTGCAGGCTCTTGAGACAAATGATTTAAAAAGTTATTTAAAATAAGACAAATTGTTCTGTTAAACACCATGTGTCTTGTTTTCTCAGTGTTAGTGTTGGACTCGCTGACTCGTGGAATCCTAAAACAATGACATCAACTTTCAGAAGTTTGTTTTATCTATTCTGTAATCTCTTCTGTATCTCATCCATCCAGCTTGAGAAAACCAAGCATGCTGGTGCCAGACTTGTGTTCAAAAGGACATAGTGTGTTTGTGTTTTGCTGTATAAAGTGTGCCCTTTTTCTGTTAAACAGAACGATCCAGAGAAACATCTCAAGATTGATCACCACATGCACTTAGAAGTTGCAGTGCTTTCTCTTCACTTAAGCTTATTAAAGTCTGACATATCAGACAATATAAAACATGAACTAAACTCCACATTCTTCACGTTCCTTCAGCCTTTTAGAGAAGATTTAATCTGCCCAAACTATCAAATCTGTTTGTTGTCCTCTTTTTGAACTAATCTGTTTACACTTTAAATAAGTTTAAAACCTTGCATTGCAAAAAAATGCATGAGCTGACTGTGCACCTCTGATGTTGTTCCCAGTCATATAATAAACACTGCAAGAGATTATGCAATCCAGCAACACTCAGAGGGATCAAAACACAAATGTACCAAGAGGTAACTTGAGTGCAGTGAGATTTGACCCTGGTTGTGCAATTTACATACCTTGAAGCATATTTTGTATTTACTGCAGATTGTGCTTGTCAGTGCAGGGTTTTCATCCAAAGGGGATTGCTGTCCGTAACATTGGTGCCTACTGTATAACAATAGTTTTCTTTGTTAACCCACAAGGTTTACTTTAGGTCTTAAAGGCTTTCTAGACAAAGAAACCAAAAATACTGACCTAAATAAGCAAATGATGTGATCCTCTATTAAGACATAATAGTTACACTATGATCATTTTTTATTTTTTTCTCTATGTAGCTATAAAATGGGAAAAAATTAGATCAACTTATTTTCAATGGGGCAACATGTATTTATGATAATGTAAATATACCCAAATCAGTCAAAAAGCTAGTTTTGTGAATACTGTAAATATGATGGAATTACATCAAAATAAATCATAACAGGAAAAAGACTTATGAAGCTTTCAACTTTAAAAAAAGAGATCAACTTGTTGGAGTATTCATTCTAGTTCTCTGGTTATAGTAGCATGCTAATAACACTAAAACATTTGCACATTTTTTTGCATGCACAAGAAAGCTGTTATAAACAAGATGATGAAAATGTGTTTTTTTTTTATCATCTGTGACTGTAAGTGAAAAAGAGGGGGAATCCTTCTCTGCACAACACCTTACCACTGCATTAATATATTAACATGCAAGCATAACAATAAAATCTACTAAATAATTTGCATGCACAAGAAAACTTTTATAAAACAAGATGATTCTTTTTTTTCTTAGAATCTGTGACTGTAAGTGAAAAAAAGAGGATCATTTTCTACACATCTTAACACTGCATTAATATATTAACATGTAAACAACACAATAAATTCTACTAAATTGTTTGTATGCACAAGACAACTGTTATAAAACAAGATAATTTTTTTCTTATAATCTGTGACTGTAAGTGAAAAAGAGGGGGAATCCTTCTCTGCACAACACCTTAACACTGCATTAATATAATAACATGCAAACAACACAATAAAACCTACTAAATTATTTGCATGCACAAGAAAACTGTTATAAACCAGATGATGAAAATATGTTTTTTTTACTTATCTGTTACTGTAAGTGAAAAAAAGGATCCTTTTCTACACAACACGTTATATATATATATATATATATATATATATATATATATATATATATATATATATATATATTTATAATGCAGCATTAGCAATAATAATGCTGCATGTATTAACATGCAAACAACACAATAAAATCCACTAAATTATTTGCATGCACAAGAAAACTGTTATAAAACAAGATGATGATTCTTTTTTTCTTATAATCTGTGACTGTAAGTGAAAAAGAGGAGGAATTCTTTTCTGCACAACACCTTAACACTGCATTAATAAACTACTAACATGCAAACAACACAATAAAATCTACTAAATTGTTTGCATGCACAAGAAAACTGTTATAAAACAAGATGTTTTTTTTTCTTATAATCTGTGACTGTAAGTTAAAAAGAGGGGGAATCCTTTTCTGCACAACACCTTAACAAGGCGTTATTAAGCGTTGGTGTGGGTGTGGCCTGTACATGTTGTCCTCCCTCTGCTGCATGAGATGAGCTCTCCTGCAGTCTCTACTGCCACTGTCTTTACACTCCTCCAAGTCCAAATCTATCTGTCCAGTCTGGGAATGTTGACCAACGTGGCCTGATCCAGCGTTCTGCTGTCCTTCAGTCTTCAGATTACCTTTTTATTTTTGTTGTTTCTGAGGGTCCTATCCTGTAAGGTGAGTTTGCCTTACTAGACTGTTCGCTCATGTTTGGTGCATTTGTGTTTAAAGGTAAAAGTTTCTAAAGCTGTGAATGACACATGCGGATCGTGCACACATGTGCGCGCTGTGCTGTGTGAGCCCTACCTCCTCTGATCTCGCTAACCAAAAAGTTTATTCATCGGATCAGGGCGCATGAGTGGAAATCTTCCACTGGAGAGACCCCAAGATCCTCTCTCTCCCTCAACCAGAGTCTTCCCTCTACTTTCAAATATCTCTAATTTGATGATTTCCTTTTATGAAAGTGTTATTCTGATTCTGAGTTAAGTTTCTCCAGCAGTGATCACAGATCTGAGCTTCTTTAGCTTTGCCATGCTGTCCCTCTTTTAACACCCCCTCCCCTGTTGACCTGCTCAGTTCTGCTCTGAGTTTCTCCACTCTGTTCTTATCTCTTTATCCATTTGCCACTATTTGCCTCAGGGTTAGTGAAAGGAGGGAGAATAAGGCTTTTTCCCTGGAGAGTCTTCTAAAAGTGGGATCTGATCCCACAAGTTAGTTTCAGGCAACCCCAACATAAAGAAACATCATATTAAATCAGTTTAAGATGACTTTGATTTGTGTGTATCAGGTTTTTAAGAGTGTATTGGGACTTATTTCCCATGAAAATAAAGCTTCTTCAATTGTATTGACTTACAGTATATATTTGTTAAGATGTGGAAAACTTCTAAGATATTTTCTGCCTTCTTTATTTCTACTGTTATCATTTAGAATGTATTACACATTTCATTTTGTTAGAGGGGGAAAAAACCCACGTGAAAGCCTGAGGTAATCCATCTTAATATGGAAACATCTTGACAAAGCAACAATTTATTGGTAGTCATAATCAGCCCAGTCATTTAGGCCTTGATCCAAATCTTTTTCTTTATTGGCTGACTGTGCTTTATACAGAAAGTTGCATTATTATCCAAATTTATAACTTCGTGGAACTATTGATGCTAGCCTTAGTGGTTTGAATGCAGATTCACACTCACTGGGAGTGTGTGAAACTGGGAACAAAACAGTGGATTGGTGTGGAAAGTATGGTTTCATTGCTACTCTATGTTTGTGAGTGAAATTCAAGCAAAGTGTTTAAAATGTTTAAAATTCACAATTGATCACTCTTATTTTTTTCAATCAAAAATTTTATATTTGCTTATGAAAATCTTTCTAGTATAATAACTAAATTCCTTGAGGACTATAAAAGGCAGTCTTTCTAGCAGCTCTTGAGCTCCCCCCACAGATTCAGGTTTTAATAACACAGTCTTTAAAAAAGTCTCCATCTGAGCCCTGTAGCTCATGCAATGCTGGACTTATGAAATATGTTGTCTACAAAATGTGTTATTATGTTATTGTGTGTTACCTGATGGGACATAAACGGTTGTTTCTAAGTCCCTGGTGTCCAAGAAAGATGTCAGCTTGAAAAGCTGAACACTGCTTGTTTTATTCAAAATGACTGCAACATATTTTTAAGCTTCATGCAACTTCATTTGCTACTTTTAAAGTCAAGATCAATCTGGTGTGTTGGAATGAGATCTGCAAATCAGCTAGGATCAAGGTTCTTTGTTTTGTCATTCAGCATGCATATGAGCATGGAGATTCTTGACCTAGTCAAATGTGAACATATCAATACAAATCAATTAGAAAACCAACTTTTCAAACAGCAATACTCATCTGATTTATCAAACTCTTTCTTTCTGTGAAAATAGTCTGACCTCGCAGCGTTGGGGTTTGCTTGGTCTACAGTGGGCAGGTACTTTTTTATTGAACTAATTGTTCCTTTCTGTTTGGGACAAGAGGTGATGTATTTTTTTTTTTTTTGTTTATTTTGAATTACTCTAGTCATCCCTCACCGGGGAAATTTGTTTGCTGCACTCCTTACACCGCAGCAGGCTGCCCTTCAACGGCGCCAATGGTGGGAGAAGCGGGGGTTAGGTGTCTTCTCCAAGGACCCTAGACGTGCTCTCCGTGGGACGCGAACCCGCGACCTTCCGGTCCGCGGGCGAACGCGCTAACCACGCGGCTACCGTCTCCACCAATGTAGGCAATGGGTCCGAACATTGTGTAATCCAGAAAACATTGTGTAAAAACACACTTTTGCCATCTGCAGCAAGACAACCACATCTTTTCTCTGAATAAACTTTCTAAGCACTGTCTTTAAATTCTCAATGTCAGGAATTGTTGTCAAAAAGAACTGCCTGGCATGGTTGCCATTCTTTTTTCAGCTACTGAACTACCCAGATTGCCTGGATGGATGTTGTGTTCATGTTAGAGCCTCGTTTCTGTTCGCTGATTGGGAGGACATTATTTGTTCGCTGCAATTGTAAGCTAATGGCCGCGTTATCTGACTAGTTGTCAAAGTAAAATTAAATAGAGTGGAGGTATTGGGCGGCACCTGCCTGGCTAGTGTTCTGACAATCGTAAATTTACATGGTGCCACCTTAGCCTGTATTAAAAATGGATGTTTTGGAAAAAGTCTTTTCTTAATTGTACAAAAACTTTGTCATTTTTGTACAATTCTCAGCAAATATTAGCAGTTTTTGTGTTGAAAGAATTATAAAAGATATTGAAAATACCAAAACTTTAAATGAAACACAAAACCAAACTATTCAGCAAACATTTTTTATTACTAAATGGTTATTTGAGATTTTCTTTAAAGTGATTTTAATTTAATCAATTTAGAGATGACTTTTTACAGTAATTTTACCCCATTTATGTTATTTTTTATGCTGTTTTACACCAAATAACGCAGTGGTTGTATCTGTGCTTATTGCATCAGATCAAGCTGTGGTTTCTTTCACGTCCTAACGAAGTAAGCATAGGCATGATGAGGCATGAACTCTGCAAGAAGCCTGCCAGAAAACTGCTGACTGCACAAATTGTAAAGAATTTTACAGCGAGCTATATTCAACCCGCTGTGGGATCCAGTAGAACATAAGATTTTAACTGAAATACCACATACTTAACTGTATTCCTTTAAATATTTGTTTCTGGCCTCAAAACTTTGAAAGATAATGTATTATGTGTGCAGAAATGCTGAACTATGCACTTGTATTTATGTATTTTCAGACACTTCCCCAAAGAGAGGAGTGACAGGAATCTCTCTAACTGCTACAGGCACGAGCAGTATAAGAGCTTGTGGTCATGCTCTCGGCAGCATTCCATCAGGTGTTGCGTCAGCTAGCAGTCATTCAGCAACGGCTAGTCCAGGCTTATATACTGTTAATACCCCCTCAGTGATGTCATGACACTATTAACCCAACCCTACTGAAGGACCTCAGCACGGTTCATGTCACTTATTCTGGACAGATCTAAATGTGGGAAGATTTCGCTCCATGTAGAAGTTCCAGCTTGCCTGTCTATAGTGGAGTAAAAGAATTATGCTAACACTGGTCTTCCTATATATTTTCTGGTGAAAATTCCATATGGTTTCCAGTTGCACAGGCAGCTTCCATTTATACATTGATTTGCGTGTCAACATAACTTGGAATTTCAAGAGATATATGGCTTAATCACTCTTTTATGTGTTCAGCATTCTGGCCAAAACTACTGAGTCATGTTTGATGTAAACTTGTTTCCAATTAGCTAAATCCCAGGCAAGGAAAAAAAAAAGCATTGCGGTATTAAACTCTGGTCCTTTTCCCTCCCTGATGTAAATACGGGCCTACACCTACCCGATGCTAACCGCTTTCTACTTGTGACCCAATATGATGCAATGCTTGCTTGCTAAGTACAGTGGATCGAGTTTCTCTGTGTGGTTATGGTCCAGAAGCAAGAATGATATCTTGTATTCTAACAGTGACTGGACACCTAAGGGCTGCGAGCCAGGGTGGTTTCCAGGCAATGTGGTGTGTATGCAGGAGGTTGAGATTATTATTATTCCGTTAGGACATAAGTTCAAATCTCTCCTTGATGAACAAGGGGAGATTATTCTGATTACTCTGCGTATCCACTTGCACGTGGAATTTGCTATTTAAAATTTTTTAAAAAGTAAAGAAAGACGCAGTGCGTTGATTTTAGAAAATTTACTGAGCAATGTTAACATCAAAAAGCCCCCTCCTCTCCTACAAAATATTACTTACTTTGAAGTTGTGGGACATTGCAGTTGCATTGACCTATAACCACGTCTTGATACCAAGCAAGTGTGCGCATTTTGTTGCACGTGACTGGATTTACTCCCCTTCTTGTTTTTCTTGTTACTCCCAGACTTAGAAGCGATTAGGACTTGCTGCAGTGAACTTAGTTTCTTACAAAAAGAAGGCTTTTGGAATTGTTTTCTTATGTAGCCATAGTTGTGATAGGCCTGCAAAAATGCTTTAATTTTTTTCTACACACATTCAATGCTTGTACCATTTTAACATATCTTTGTAGTTTCAAGATAAACTTTTTTGGTTCAATTTACTTTCTCCTTTTCCTGAGGATTATATGTCCATGATGGTGTTCCAAGTGGCTGAATCCACCCAATGTCGAGGTGCTGCCACAAGAACCACCATTAAAACCAAGCACAAGCATCACTGCTCCCAAGCCTCTTTCATTCATCTGTGCCATTGCGTAAGACTTGCTCTCCCATGCAGTCCAATGAAATCCTCATCCAATTAGGCACTGTCCACATTTCCGAAAGGCCTTTTTTCTCATAGACTGGTGCTATTCACGATTCCCCGGCATGACATCAGGCACTCTCTTATAGCCCCACTTTACGCTGCTGCTTCCAAATAATGAAAGCTGCCAATTAATGACTAATCAACATGTGCAACAAGCACATCCAGTGAGGAGTGACTACCATCTAATCTCCTGATTAAAACTGAACACAGAGATGCTCTGTTCAACTATCGCTCTCAGGTTGGATGGCTGTAGACGCAACAGTTGACACTGAAAGCCCCATTTCGGATCTTTAAAAGCCCGTTATGAATTTCTATTTGATTACCTACTCAACAAAAGGAACATAATTTAAACAGTGGCCAGAATGATCAATTATACTATTAAACCCTATTGCATTAAATTATTGCAATAAGTTAGTTGGTATTTAAAAAACTTTTTAAGTTGAGTCTGGAGCTGAGGGGTTGTTGGATTCTAAGAGGGAGGGGCAAACTATTGCACAGCGGGATAATCCAGAGGAGCAGAAGTCTTGGCTCTCTAGTCATGATCTCCTTGCCTCTCATGATATACAGTACTGTTCAAGAAGTGGCTTTACACCAGGATGGGTGTCAAGCTAAATAATATCACTCAAAGTGACTCTAATTTCAACATACAGTGAAATAATTGACCCCCTGCCCGTCTCTCTCGTTAGGGTCAGTGTGTTCACTTCAACGGATCGTTCGTACCCAGACAGAGTTGGATCAGAGCCATTTCTTTAATTAAGATGCAGTGGATGTTCTGATAGGAGAAAGGGGGAGATCAGGGTCGGGTGTGGGTCTGAGACTTTGGCCTGATGAGAGTTTAGGGTTGCGAAGAGGGTTAGATGGATTTTATATGTGGAAAGGTAAGTTTCAAACCTTTTGACCCGTAATCTCTCTCATTTATTCCACTTAAAAATGGAATCTGTATAGTAGATTAAAAGTTTAAAAGGATCTTTACAAGGTTGTACGGCCCAGGATATTTTTTTTAAGGTATAATGGAATTGTTGGTGCGATATGTAACACTAATATTCAGAAAAAAATGCAAGAAGAAAAGTTAGATACTGACATGATAGTGGTTTAAATGTTTATAAAAAGTTAACAGTCAACATAGCCACTCGTTTTTTCAACCTAATGCATTCTGTTAGAAGGATGTAAACCACATCACAATTTTTAGGGCAAAACTGTGATTTGCAAACATCACATACACAATTTAGCCAAAATTCTTTGTAGTCATTTTGTAAATATGTAATGGAACTGCAGCAGATATTTTTATCATACTAAGGTCAGCTATTTTAATTAAACTCCTTCCATTTTTAAGCTAAAACAAGTGCATTGATATTAAAATCTCAATTTCCTCCTTTTTTTTAATGTTGGAAACAGCTACGAAGTGATCGTCTTAATTAAGACAGCGAAGTAACCCCCTTTCAAGTAGCTCAAACTTTTCTCTTTCAAGTAGTCAGCGATGTGTTTGAACTCTGCAATTAGCTGCTGATAACTTTCTTCTTGCTGATACTGTTCGTCTCCTCTTACTGCTGCAAGCATTCCTTAACCAGCTACTTCTCTCCATCCCCCGGGAGCAGCACTATCTTTCCTGAAGCCTCACACTCTTCTATGAGAAGATAAGTGTGGCCCAGTGTATTCCAGATGTGCTGCTTTTGGATAATCCTGGACTCAAACCCTACATAGTCCAAGCCATTTACCGACAAGAAAGAATACTTTAATAATTACTTATGCCATAATTAGTCCTTGTAAAACAAGACCTAATCTGGCATTTGATGTCTCCACATATTGTATTTTTTTGTCAAGTACTCGCATAAATTTTTTTTTAGGTTAATGACACCCCAACGAGTGAGGCATTGGCTCAGTGGTAGAAAGTCCGACCTTGGACCGGGAGAAGTCCCGACATAACCAAGTGTCCCGACATAACTAAGACACCTAAACCCCTCGTATCTACCATCATTGGCACCATTGTGCCTTCTGCAGACAGAAAATTCCCCATTTGAGGGATGAATACAGGGATGAGGGATGAGAGTTGAATATAGTATCTTAAAAAAAATTAAATCTTAGCTGTAATCTGTTTACTATTGGCAAACTTGGAACCAGATTTTTTTTCTCTTTGGGCCTGATTTCTACTTCCTCTACATGCTGTGGATTTTGGAAATAAAAGAGAAGAAAAGTTAAAGGTGCTGCTTCAAATGAGATGTCAAAACTTTTATCACTATAACCTGCAACATTATGATTTATGTAGTTTGGAATTAATTTACATGCTGTTCTTGGTTTGCAAAGTTGTTATAGTTGGAAATGTTGTTTGGGGAGTGGGTATAAGTTAGAAAAACCTGGCCTGCTCAGAGCTAGCCCGGGTAGATCAAGAGATAAAACACTTTTATCTCCTTAAACAAAGTCAGGACACTACTTGACCCCTAGAAGCCTAAAAAGTCACCTTTTGACTCTGTGATACCCGGGAAGGAAGCTTACAATCTCTGAGTGTGTCTGTGTGTTTGGTACACACACACCTCCGCATAATCTTCCGAGTTCTTAACTCCTCAAAGCCATCCAATCTGAGCTTGTCCGGCCCATAAATCAGCACAAGCCATGTTGTGGACTTTCAGTTCACTTGGGCAGCATGTGTTTTTTTTCACTCACCAGCCTATATGGAAGGAATGTGCTCTCTGCGTTCCAGGGATGACTGAGCAGAGCTGAACAGCTTCACATTAAGCTGTGTCCAGTTCAATCATCTGAAGTCAAGCTGACTGAGGTGAACATATTTTAGAAGTACACTGAGTGTTTAACACAGCTGGACACTGGGCAGTTTCAGTTTCAGATTTATATTATTTTAACAACAACACAAGGTTGCCTGTTCTGTTTAATGTAAGTAAATTTACGACTAGCTGTCATGTTGAACATATCATCTAAATGATCTTGACAGTAAGACAGTTGGCCTTTCTAGTCATTTGTTTGCTTGATAAACAATACTATGGACTGGTTTTCAATATTTAAAGCAAGTCATCAACATTTTTCTATATTCCAGAATAACATTTCAGTAAATTTCCTCAATTTAAACCAGTCCCATCTGAATGCTGTACCTCAATTCTGTATGTGTTCTCAATCACTCTAGCAAACAAGAACTCCAAGCTAGCATTTAGCTTAGCAGCATTATTTCCATATAGTTTTACTTGTATAGCCAAGGCACCGGCAAACAACCGGCTCATTAAACGTTTTAATTCGGCCTGCCGAACTTGAAAAAATTAAATAAATAAACCTTGGTAATGTTCTTTGATTTCAAACCTAGCACCACTAAATGTACGTTTTAAGCGCTATCGCACTACATTGCAGACCTAACCACTCCAGATTTGAAATTTAACGCTTTTGATGTAACATTTAGCACGCTTGTTTAAAATCTAGCGCACCATTCTATGGGTCAAATCCAGTAGCGGTTACCAAAGCAAGCCATCAATCTGCTCCTGTACCGGCCCCCTTGTCAAATGTTAGAACTCAATGTGGCCCGCGAACCAAAAAGTTTGCACACCCCTGGTATAATCCGATATCAAAAAAGAATTCTCTCAACGGGCGTCAGATATTAGATTGAAAAAAATAATAATAGAATGTAAATTTTCCAAACTTCCGCACAACTGTTTGAATTCCAATCCAAAACTGGTACATTACCTGGTAGATTTATACATCATTTTAAGCCCTGCAGGCATTCTTATAAAGTCAAGTTTTGAGGCATTTAGTGGTTTAATGCTTTTACTCATGGTCCATTGACAAAATTTATATGTAATCCAGTTTGTGTAATCCAACTTCTAAAATGGCATTCTCTTTAAATAATCCCTTTAGATGAATGGCAGAGTTATTGCATAATATTTCCTTTTCCATCTAACATGCACTAGATTTGGTTGAGAACAAGAAGTACTTAGTAAGGAGAGGACCTTCTCTAAGCCTTTTTTAATTTCTTTTGTTCATTATTCAGTCTATCATTTGTGAAGTTAGAAGTTGAGGAAAAAAAACTTTTTTCTACCTCAAAAACAAACAAGAGTTCAGGTCGTCATTTTATTTATTTTTTTTTTTTTTGTTTATTTTGAATTACTCTATTCATCCCTCACCGGGGAAATTTGTTTGCTGCACTCCTTACACCGCAGCAGGCTGCCCTTCAACGGCGCCAATGGTGGGAGAAGTGGGGGCTAGGTGTCTTCTCCAAGGACCCTAGACGTGCTCTCCGTGGGACGCGAACCCGCGACCTTCCGGTTCGCGGGCGAACGCGCTAACCACGCGGCCACCGTCTCCACCCGTCTCCACCCGTCTCCATTTTAAACATTAATTTAAAAAAAATATTTTTTTTACATACTGTTTTCATCCCTCACTGGGGAAATTTGTGTGCTGTACTACACCACAGCAGGCTGCCACAACGGCACCAATAGTGGGAGAAATGGGGGTTTGGCGTCTTCTTCGAGGACCCTAGACGTGAAATCAGTGGGAATCAAACCCACAAACTTCCGGTTAACTTCCACAGGCGAACGCTCTACCACTAAGCCATTGTCTCAGTGGTAGTGGTAATGAGATGCCACCGTCTCATTAAATGTCTTGTCCAAGGATTTTTTTCACCTTTGGCTGTTTTTTCTTAGTAAGAAAAAAAAAAAAAAAAGATAGTTTTTGCTAATCATGGTTCTGATTCAAGTTTGGCTTTTGTTTAGTGCTGTTGCAGAGCCATCTTTACATATTTCCAAACTAAATGTTACCAAAATTTTCTCACTTTATCAATCCTCCTCTTCATGTGTGTTTCAATCTGGATGTTGTTGATTTCTCCTCCTTGTTTTTATTAAATAAAAATATAACACATTGAAATACTAAGACAAAAAGATGGCAAAGCACTTCAACTTAATAACTTTTGGAGAAAACTTTGCTATAGGTTGCTGTAACTTTCTTCCGTAGCATCAGATGGACGCAACAATGTCAAGTTAAAACCAAATTTCTGCAACAAATGTCAATGTCTTTGTCAGATTTGCAATGCAAGATTAGCATTATAAGATTACAAGGCTCCAACGTTTGAAGTCCAGCATTGAACATTCTCCCTCATGCAAGTTTGAACAGAAATCAGTTTAATTACTCCAAAAGGCAGTAACCTCCCTGCTGGGTACAGTCACCGCACCCTGTTTCTTGCATGACAATAATTGCCTTGTCAAAGTCATAGATGTTTAGGTTTCAGTGCACTGTTCAAGTGAAAATGATTGAATCAAAGAGCTGCGTGAGTGTTAAGTCCCTGCACTGGAATGGCTTTGATTGCGTCAGGGGAGCAATTAGGTTTTGGTGCATATGTTTTTTTTTTTTTATTAATATTTTCATCGGCAACTCTGTATGGTTCATTTAAGATCTTTCATATCTAGAAATAAAGTTTTTAAATGCCTTATAAAATTAAACATTATAGCAATTTAAAAAACAAAATCAGAATACACATTTGTGATGGCAAAACACAACATAGGGATTACAAATTATGAATTTAATCCGCAGAAACTAAGCGTGACAGATTTTGGTAATAATTTAAGCTTCAGTAACACACGACCAGTTTATTTAGCATCTAATCGGCCCTTTTGCACAACCTTCTGACTTCTGAAAAATAATCAGCTTGCAGTTCAGCCAAAGATTGTGAGCGAGTTTGCAGTGCCTAATGAGGGGCTGCTTGGAGGACTCTGCCTCATGTTAATTTGCTTTGTTTTTGTTGTGAACTGTGTGTCTGTACATAATGTGTTAATGACAAGTTGTCCTTGCATGCCAGCCGACAAGACCTCACACATGGATTGACACAGTCGCAGGCATGCACATGCACACTTGTTACAGCCTTTTCAGTGTTCGGTGATGGTGCAGACTATGGTGCCAAACCCTTTGTGTGCATGCATTCATGGTTTGATTATTGTTTGCAAGCCAAAGTATGAAAAGAATAACTCTTTTCTTTCAATTGTAGTGCAGGCGGCAGTGTTTTAGAGATTGTTCATATTTGCAGAAAAAGTTTGGAGCTGATAGTTAAGCCAGTAACCATGTAACAGACACAGCAACGTTAAGCCAAACAAAAAGTTTAAAATCACAAACACCCCTCAAAGTATACTTTTTAGCTTACCGCACAAGACACTTCTCAAGTTTAGTATGCAGTCTGTGCCTATTGAACACTCACTAAATATGTTACCTTAATTCCCAAAGAAAGTTACTGGCTCATGTTTTAATGACATTAAATGACATTCAATTTAAAAATTACTGTCTAAAGAAACAGAAGAACAACAATTTTACGTCAAAGGCACGTAGAGAAAATCCAACACAATTACATTCACCTGGCACCTTCCACTCATCCTGGTCACCAATTTGGTCACACAGTCGTGTTAAATATCATCCCATCCTTAAGCCAGCATTTGTTGCTGCTCAGTCAGCGTAGTTCACTCTGCCAAAACATAGCACATCCAAGCTGATTTCACAAGTATTTATTTGAGTCGAGGTCAGTACAGGTTGGTTGTCATGTTCCCTCCATTTCCAAATTCTGGTGTCAGTTTCCTCCTGCCCTCCAAAAAAAAACATGCATTTTAGGGTTAGTTATGGTTAATTGTCCACTGTAAAATTGCCCCTAGGAATGAATGTGTGTAGATGGTTGTTTGTGTGTTGCCCAGCAACAGACTGGCGACCTGTTCGGGGTGTACCCTGCAGCTCGCCTGAAATCAGTCAGGATAAGCTGCGACACCCCCACGCCCCGTTAGGGATAAGGGATAAGGGTTCAGAAGACGAAATGAAACAAATTTTAGTTTAGAACTCTGTGCTTGAACTGAGTTTCCCTCTTTAATATAATCTATAAAATGTGTGATTTAATAGAATAATTGAACTAAACCATTTTTTTTTTGCTTTTTTAATGCCCAAATCTTATAAATTAATTGTAAAGAGCAATGCCCATCAAACCAGTAGCAATGCAAATATATCCAAACCAATGCATTCAGAAAGCTGCAAGATACACAATTCGTTTTTTGGAAATTCTCAAGTTAGAACATAAAATACATACAAACCTATTCATGCACATTCATCTGGAACTTACTGTACAAAAAAAAAAGATCAGCACATGCCAAAGAGTACTTTTCACACAGAGCTTGATGTAGAAGTAGAAGTGCACACATGAAATATAAACACTGTGTAGCCGCAAGGCCGGCCTACTAACAACCGCTAACACAAACATGAGATAATATTAGCTGTCAGTTAAACGGCAGGTCATATTTTTAAATTTCAAACTCAGGGTCATGAACTGCTTCATAAAAGGCAATTTATGAGTCGTTATGGGCCAGAGCTGCTCGGCTCTAAATTTACTCGGAAGGCTATCTTCAGACCTGGAAACATGCCTGTAGAGTATTCAGGGTAACTGTTTACAGGTGTTTGTTTAGTAGCAGCAGTGCCAAGAGGTTAGTAGGGTAGCCAAGAAGAAGTCCAAATACATTTAACCTCATATGGTTAAGTTTATGGTCATTTACTCAAAATTAGACAGATATTTGGGCCTTTAAGAAAATATCAATGTAAATAAGATCTTACCGAAACAGTATTAGTTGCCGTTTTGTTTTTAACAATCACTGCTTCTAATGTTGTTGACCTGGGCCATGCTAAATTTAGAGAATGGTCAGGGATAAGTTAGATTTGATCGTGGGGTAAAAGGCACACACAAGAAAATTTGTCTTGTAAATGACCTGTAAAACCTTTTAAACAGACTGAGTAAAAATGGAAAATAGTACATTTATTTTTTTGGTCATTGTTTGTTTAGTATCCTGCCTGGCAAGCCTTTCCAAGTTGTGGTCAAAGAACTGAAGATTTTACCAAAGATACCATCTAATGCAAAATTTCACGTTGCATCTTCTGCATGTAAACAAGGACAATTTGAGAGTTTGGGACAACCATGAAACCATAGTCATGAAATCTTAAAGATCTGTAAAGATTTATCACAGATCAGGAAGTGTGAATGCCTGGCTTATCCTCTGCTCTACCTCCAAAATCTGACATGGGTCTTTAGTTAACCCGCCCATCGTCCACCCTACTCAGAGGAACCATGGAGGTAACCTGGGGAGTGGAAAGTGTGCATTAAATACTTACTGTTATGTAAAAAGCGTAATTGATGTTGCTAGTGCTTGCATTTTGTCATGTGCAGTATTTCTGCCCTTTTCCCAAATGATAATAATAAAATGCTGAATGGTTCTAAAAAACACTTTTGGTGACAAATACAAGTCTTGCGGATAACTGAGAGGGTAGAATGACCCAAAAACTTGATTTTGTATAAGTTGGGACCATTAAAGTGTGTTAAGTAACAATCTGCTTATGTAACGTAGAAAAAAACTCACACTTACATTATTAAGAAAAAAAAAACTAAACTTTTGTTTGCCAATAAACAAAAGAAATGAAGGGTACTTTGTTTTTCAATTTTTCATAAGATTAGGAAAGAATGGTCGGCTTTCCTGGAAATGTTAACATATATGTCAACTGAATATTCATACGAATATATTTTATTTCAATCACACCTATTTACGGGTGGCATGGTGGCGCAGTGGTTAGCACAGTGCCCTCCCAGCAAGAAGGCCGGGGTTTGCTCCCCCGGGGTGAGGACGAGGCTTGAAACACTGGCCTTTCTGTGTGGAATTTGTATTTTCTCCCTGTGAATGCGTGGGTTTCCTCTGGGTACTCTGGTTTCCTCTGACCCTCCAAAAACATGCATGTTAGGTTGATTGGCTGGTACCAAATTCCCCCTATGAGTGAGTGTGTTGGTGAATGGTTGTGTTTGTGTGCCCCCGCGACAGACTGGTGACCTATTCGGGGTGTACCCCGCCTCTCACCTTAAATCAGCTGAGAGAGGCTCCGGCACCCACTGCAACCACTTTAAGCAGTAAGCAGTTCAGAAGACAAACTATTTATTTATAAGACAGATGTAAGTGATTTTGTTAGAAAAAAAAAAACAAACAACACAGAAAGATCTTCCACACCACCTTTAAATAGAGTATGGAAATATACCAAACTCGTTTCCCCAACCAGAAATGAGTACATTGAAACAGTAACTGCTTCAGTGTTACAGGGTTGTGAAATTTGTGCTCTGATGGCATTAGGCGGGGTATGCCCTGGACAGTTTACCAAATTATTAAATGACAACTCCTTGATTGATACATCATGCGACTATAACCCATATATTAGTACATTAGGATTTTGAAAATTGCTTGCGGTTTCTTAGCGTGGACTATCATGTGTCTTTGCGATCTAAAAAAAAGCTTTGCATGACATCTGTGCTCGTCAAACTCAGACTCCATCTTTCTTTTCTTTAATCAACCCTTCTTTGTGGACCTTTTATCTTCTTCTTTGCATCCCTCCACTAATCTTTATTTGTCTTCTCTTGTCCGCAGGTTCAGCTCTGTCCATCTTTACATTGAAACTGATTCAACCAGACAAATTGTCCGAAAGATTTGAAACAAACAAACCATGGCTGTGGCCAGATGTCCGGATTATTTTCTGCATCATCCAAATTATCAGGTAGAACCTGTAAAAACATGTTTGTCGAAAAAATAAATGTAAACCGAGAGTCCAAGTTTTATTTCGGTACAAAGTTCATAGTCTTTTTTTCTTATAAAAAAATATTTGCAGTTCAACAATTCAAGACTTTGCTAAATGTGTTTATGGATTCCACACGTTTATGTTCATATTGGTTTTGTGTTCTCACACGTAAAAATCTCCAAATATATAATATTACACACATCAGTTGTTCAAGACCCAATTATTAATTTTATTGTCTGCAATTGGGAGGATTTAAAAAATGACTTTTTTTTTTAAATAATTCAACCAAAGTGTAAAAAGATCTATTAATCAAAGTTGAAGTGTCATTCAAATATACACAACTGATTTGTATTGTTCTAAGAGTGCTTTGTGTAACATCAAGATCAGCGTTTCACAAATGTTCTAACAAAGTGTTGGTTGAAGCGTTGGTGCTTGATGTCTGACATGTTTCCAACTCTGCACTTTAAATTTGTGCGTGAAGAGCATCTTCATGCTGCATACTGTTAGATTCAAGCTTCTTAAACTGCTTACTGCCCTCATTGTGAGGAGTGAATGCATCTGCAAGGCATACATTGACAATTTATTTATGTATTTATTGATATCTATATAATATATATGTATAAAACTACAGGCATCAGCTGCTTGTCTTATGTAATTCCCCC
Organism: Neostethus bicornis; assembly: GCA_902685375.1. Classification (NCBI taxonomy): domain Eukaryota; kingdom Metazoa; phylum Chordata; class Actinopteri; order Atheriniformes; family Phallostethidae; genus Neostethus; species Neostethus bicornis. The sequence continues at coordinate 29,566,628 of LR738541.1, forward strand.
CTTGCTGAATGTCTATAATGCCCTCATTGTGACCCTAATTTTTGTTTTTTAAAATATTGCTGGTGCAAGATTTTTTTTCTTTTCACTTAGACACTTAGACAATTTATAGGTTGTAAAGACTTCGGTGTTTAGGTTGAAAGTCTACTTCTGATTCAAACAAATTTGTCTTTCTATGTTTGTTCTGGCTTCACTCCCCCCTTTTTTTTGTTTGTTGTTGTCGAAAAAGACTCCACGCATCAAGTGTAACATTCAATTAATGTCGTTAGAAATCAGAGCTTTAACCTGATCGGACCTCATTGGTAACATGAAATATATTTGTGCAAACTTTCATTGGATTTTTTTTTAAAGCATGGATCTAAAAATGAGAAGAATTTGTAAATGCTCCTTTGACTAAAAGAAGCAAATAGAAAAAGGATGAACTTTTGGCTTCTTGAGAACTAGAATACATATCAAACATATCAAAATATGCTTTCATTTACTTAAAAGATCAATCGAAGCAAGAAGAGTAAGCAGATGCCTAACTAGCCCGCTCTGAGCTGAAAATCAATCCACCCCCACGAAAAGATCAATGGCAACTCCTTCCAGCTACTTGACTCCATACCACTGTACTTATTAGATCGTATGGATAAAAAAATCACACCATCTATTCCTTTTGAACTGTGTAAAATTAAAGCAACAAGCTTGCATGTCTTTAAACTTTCAAAGCTGGCTTGTTATCTTCTTCTGGTCCAGGTAATGATTATATCACTTCCTTTTGTGCTCATGAGTTCGAAGTTAGAGTTCAGTATAAAAAACCAGAACATTTTGTTATCTTAGAATGATTCAGAGGTTTTAAGTCTGCATACTGTACATATTTATTTACCCAAGTTATACCGGGATTGCCAATTAGTTTTTTGCCTTCCAAGAAGTACATAAAATTTCTTCGTGCTTGGTTAATTTTTAATGATGTAATTGTTACATAAGCATTACATAAAAACCTTTGCTTGCTTTGTTAGAGAATACTAAAGAACAAATTGTGACCGGACTGTGTAAACCTTACTTTCTCAAGTTTATCTTTCGTTATAATGTTTTTATTAAAAGTTTAATAGGGTTTTTTTTTTTTTTTTCAAACTCACACAGATTGCATCATGTTCATTGTTCACCATTTTGCCACTTAAGCTTTTCCTGAGGACATATTGCACTGTTGTGATAGTACGAAGATACCGGGATTTCTTGAAGTGATGCTGAAAGAAAAATCAATCAGATAAAAATTCTGGCAAATAAATACAGTAAATCTTCAAATTTGAAATAGTGAGAAACATAAGGTTATGGTTTGTTTTGTTTAAAAAAAATCTTGCTCTTGTTCTTTAAGAAACCTGTTAACAGACTTTAAAAGTGTTGATATTGTTAAAAAAAAAAAAAAAGAAAAAGCATTGGCTGATATTTTAATTTGGTTCAAAATATGACATGCCTTATGACAAAAGAAATGTTTGAATTTTTTTTTTGTAAATTGTGGCTGACATGAGGGTGTTTGGTACAACTAAATTTTAACATCACATCTATATAGAATCCCATTTACAGAGATGTTTGCCAACACCCCAAAATCCAAATAAAAACTTCGTGGCTTACTTTAAAACAGTGATCAGAAGGAAAGTTATTCAAGTTTGTGGCAACCAAGTTATTTAGTCATTCCTCTTGTAAGGTGCAGCCAAATAAAAATCTCAGATATTTTTTTTTTTATGCTTTAGTGACTGACAGGGATATTGACCAGATAACTGGCAGATCATATTTATTCTGCATACTGAAACTATTGGTAGATATGATAGAATGTATAAGAATACCTGAATTTTCTTTTACTTGAAGATCTGAATACATCCATTTATGTCAAACTGAAAACATCAAAACTAGTTGAAAAAAGTCTATTAGTAAAAAATAAATAGTTTATTCATGTCTAGTTTCCACAGTGTAAGTTCTGTGCATCTTAGTTACCAGAATGATGTTTCTGGCCTGCTCAAAATTAATTCCAACCTTTTGAATTCCTTTTCCTAAATTTGTTACTTTAATCTAAAATCCAGTTCAAAATCCTACATTAAAATTTATCATTTTACCTTTAATGCAGGAAGATCTTGCATAAAGCCATGTACAGTGAAAATTTGAGGGAAAGGTGATTTTTTTTCCCCCCCATCTTTCTGGAGAAAAATGTGCAAATGAATAACCACAAGAGGAAAAAACAATTTGTGTATTTGTGTAAGCGGTGCATTCCTCCTGCAACCCCTCTGCTCAAAGGAACATTACAGAAAATCATTCCTACCCTCCTCTATCAAACTATTTAACTTTTCACTTTCAAACCTGTAATTACTTGCCATTCACAAAGGTTTAAAAAAAAACATGTATGACATTGTATGAATGTAGCACTGCTGCACTCAAATTTCTCTTCGGGGATAAATAAAGTATCTTCAATTCAATTAGTAAATTCACACATTTGAAATTAAAGTAGTATCCAGTGTTGTGTTTTTTAAAGTAAAATGCTAAAACTTTTTTGAAAACTGTTACTGGCTACATCCACAGTCAAATTTCTATGATAAATCAATTTGTTTTGCTTCTGTCAAGGCCTATCTCTCCAGTCATAACGTTTAACCTGAGTATGACCTCATGGTACGGCATATATCTGACATGGGTCTCAACCTTTCCCCCCCCTTTTGTTAAGGGCTCAACCTTCAAACCTTTGTCTCTGCTTCGCTTTCAAGGCCTTAACCTTGTCTCTGGCCTTCCACTGACCCCTTTTAAAAAGTTGAACCCTCAACCCCCTGACTCCTAGTTGGAGCCCCTCTGAGCTCGATCAATATAAAAGGATCCTTGTATGCTCCTTGTCAAAACTTGGCTAAGCCTCGATCCTGTTTTGACCCCTCTTTAAAAACTTAAGCAACACGTGTGCAATGGTGTGCATGTGCTTGCAGGTTGATGGATGACAGAAATCCACAATGACATGACAGAATTTAAGGTTTAGAATAAAGGGAAACATCTGTGTTTTTAGTCAGATGGTGCTTGTTGACGTCAGCATTTGTTAGGTCAGATTTCCAATGAGGCAATGTGTTGATTGTCTGATTATTTGATTTTTAACTTGGATCAGGTTAGTTCAAGAAAACAAAAAAAAAATATTTTCTTTCCATTATTTGAGGAAAGGATGGTAGAAAACCACTATGAACTGGTGATGGAATCTACTTAGGTTTAGTTAAAACAAAGAAAAGACTAATTATTCTGAATGAAATGGAAAAAGAAAAACAAAAGAAAATTTAGATTGGATCTTTTAGTATTAGTGCAGAAAAAGTTACAATTCATTCTCAATTTTCATTCAAACAGTAAATTAAATGATATTTTTTTAACTTTTTCTTGTAATTGTATTTGAAATCTAAAAGTAATTTTTCCTACTATTTTACAAAAACTCACACACTATATAGATTTTTTAAAATAAAATAAACTAGATTAATACAATTTGAGTCCAAATACAGAAGTGCGTGATCAGGATGATAACTTGGATGTCACGGCAACAAGCACCCAGAGAAAATTCTTTTAAAAAACGTATTGGACCAATAACAAAAGGATAAAGTGGAGTCCTGCGTGTATTGTTTGTCATTGCTCTAAATGGGGCCGAGCAAGAAACCACAACAGCTTTTATCCCAGCAACAGAGGAGGTCGTCTGTGTTACAACTCGGAGACACAGTCAGCTGTGATGTTTTCATGAACACAGTAGTCTGCTCGGTTCGTTCTGTCCCTACTCCTGCTGTGTCAGATGCCACTCTTCACTACACTCTCACACACATGCAAAATAAAACACCATCATCACTGGTTAGAAATTGATCTAAGTGCATAATGTTTTAGAGATTACACGTAAATCTGACAAAAATGTCTTAATGAGTGTGTTACAGAATCCAAAACGAGATTTTTGGTTTGATTCAATTCATTACTGATCAAAAATATTTTCTGGCTTTGCTTTAATGTCTGTTGCTTATGAGAAATAATTCTTTTCGGCTATCTCAGCTTATCAATTGCACTTTAAGAACTACATGATGAAGAATTGAGATTATATCCATAACTCTATAAGGTTCTCTAATTAGTTAACATAATTTTTTCTTCTTTTTTGTGTCTTCTGTGCACCTCAGCAGGACAAGATTGACAGGTCGTCCAATCACAGACAGCCTGACCTCATTCGTCCGAGCTTCCAGCAGTCACCCAACCAGAGCTCCCCAAATCATCAAGGTTAGTATACTTTAACCAAAATACCTGTTACTCTTCACAATAAGTGTTTTAGATTACAGTTTGGAAACTCTCAAAAATATAAAAAAAACGTCCCAATTTGAAAGCAATATTAACGTTTTTATTTTGTTTATTTAGTGTATCCAGAGGAAAGGGTGTGTTAATGATCCCTGCTGCGCAAGGGGTGGGATGAGGACTGTAATATATAATTGGGTCTCTTCCGCTGTAAACATTCGAGCTGTTCAAAGGGTGATCTGCATGGACGCAGGGTGCCCATTATAATTACGCCGCCTATCTAATTGTGCCATAGAGGGTTCATCCATGACAATCGGAGCATGAGATTTAAGCACAATATTGGCTCAGCATGGGAGGTAAGGGTGGGGAGTCTGTGAGGACTCAGTCAGTGAATGAGAACGCTTGGCCGTGGCATGGGAAATAAATGGAGCAGAAATTACATTGTCATTTCTCAGGATCAGACCAGGTCGACGGAAGTTGGGGATTAAAAAAAAGACCAAGAAAAAACCCCTGAAATGACTTTGTTTAAGCTACTTTTGCTCATTCAATAAAATTTTTCCTGACTGTCTCTTAAGTTTAGCTTTTGGAATTTAAGCGTTATGTCTCCAGTGGTTGAAAACGTCTTTAAACTCACCCCAGTGTTACCAGGAGACTTTAATGAAGGTAGATTTGAAAGCTGGTGGTTTTGCTGATGTCTCAGCAGCTTGTTTGTGTATTTGCGTTAATCTGCTGAAGCACTGAAATTACGAAAAAGGAACCAATCTGCAACAGCCGAGCCAGGCCAATCGCCTCAGCGTTCTTAGTCGAAATCAACTAAAAGTTTATGTGTCGTGCGTGTCAGCTGGCTGTCACTGAGGTGTACCTTTCCAAAAGCAGATGTGGATTGCTACACACTTTTCTCCTCAGGCAACTCTCAGATGAAAACCAGCTATATGCCGTGACACTACTAGCGATGTGAGTAGAGAAAGAAAAATATCTGTTATTTAACTAAAGTTCTGGCTTTTCTGAAATGTGGGTATAAAAAGAAAAATGTTAGTGTTTATAGAAAAAAATAATAATGCTGTGGTGGTAGATTATGGCTCGTATTTTCTCATGGAGTTATCCTCAATATCTGAACCAACAGCAACACATTGCATCAAGACTTGCTGTGAACGTTACCTAATAAGAAAAGCTTTAAGTGGGAAAGCTGTCTCCATTCCGGACACAAATTGTAGAATTTTCTTGCAGAAGAGCCTTTTAGTTGAAGACTCTGCTTCCGAATAATGCCTTTAAATATTATTAGAAGTTGAGGCCATCTTCAAGCTTGCTGAGAATGTAATATCATACGGTGGTTTGATATTACACTCAAAGAACTCGACTTGGAGTCCAGATTATGCAAAACAGGAATATTAAAACATGGAACTTCAATTGCTTTTTTTTTTTGCTATTTAGTCAAAATTGGGCTGCAAAAATTTTTAGAAAAAACCTAAAGATCCTCATGAAGGTTATGATCTGCAAATGTTTGTTTAGCCTGAAGTTTGTTTGATATCCAGTGTTCAATCTTCACTATAAAAGTGTATTCTCAAAAAGTACTTTCTTTACGTTTTTAAAAAATCCTCAGCCTTTTTTGTGTGCGTGAACTCAAGCAATAATTTGCATTTATATTTGAAAGAAGCTCAAGAGATTTGCTTTACGTACAAACCAAACATAATAAAAAATTTTAATGGTTATTTTTGTGTTTAAAGTTGAGCATTCTGAAATTTTCCATCTCCTGTCCCAAGAGTCATTTTACAACTAGATTTATTGACACAATAAAACAGTATGAGATTTGAATGAATTATAAAAACAGATATCTGAAGATTTTAAAATATAAATCTTTTCAATTCAACTGCAAACTGGAGTGACCTGGATATGATTAGTTTAGATTTCTTTTAAAAATTCTTTATACGTGTGTCAGGTAAGGCTTTATGGTGGCAGTTGCTTAAGATCAAGGATTTTTTTTTTTCTTTTATTCATAAGCTGAAACATCGCTACGCTTTTAACTCTGTTCATGTAAGATTTGACGCAACTGAATCCGATCCTTGATGGAAAGATGACAAATGCCGCTTAGATTTTTTGATAAGGTAACTAGTTGCAATAAGGGATGACAGCTCATACCACAAAACATCATCTCAGCAGTTTGTGGGATGAAAGCACTCCACCTCATCCACTAAAACTTTGCAGACGGAGCAAGCCGTCAGATTTAGTTGCCAGTAATGCATTTTGAAACAATCTTGAAGTATGGAAAATGTACGTCTTAAATATTTCCTTCCATGTTTGCTCTCACCTTTTCTTTCCTTCATGTTTAACTGTCCTCCTTTCCTCGCCCCTCGTGCTTCCCTGTCACCCTCCCTCTCCTACCCCATTAGGGGCTTGGCCTTCAGTGGGTGTGTTTGCTGTCACCAATGATATTGTGCTTACCAGTGCTGAGCCATGCTTTACACTATATTTGCTTTGGCTGTGCTCCGACTGATCCCTTTGACTGGAAACCCCTCGGCTGGGCTTGTATTCAGGGCCAGTTGATTCCAGATGTGTGTCTCTGGTGTGTGTGCGTGTTTAATTGATACACTGCTTATGCATACCACATGCATCCCCTTACATACATATCTTATCTGCCTGCTAAAAACCAAACCCAACTTCTTTTATTTTAATAATAATCGGAGTCTTTCGTTTGTATATAAAAAAAATATATTCAAGTTAAACCTCACTCTGAAGTAACAAGAGTGCTTTTCTTTTTTTTGAGAAGGTCAGAGTTTATTTGAAGTGACCGAGCATTGCACTTACTGACCAGCTCAGTTGTGTTAGCTAAACAAAAAAAGCTCAGTATGAAGTCACGTCCGCATCACTCCGGAATCTTAAAGGCGTTAGGATTCAGGGATTCAGGATAATCACACTTCTTACAGGTTAGGATTTATTTAACGGAAGGATTTACAGATGAGGCTTATGTTTCCTTTGCTGAAATCCGGGTTCTCTTTAACCATAAAATATTAGTAGTCTGTGACACCTGCATTATTTAATGTCAAGGACACATAATTTTCACAAATTATCATTATTTCTGCAGAAAATATGATAAACCTCCTGCCATCTGTTGACTGTTTCTGGTCTATTGTCCATTTCACTTTGTCAAAGTTAGTCCAAGATATGTGGTGGAAAGTGAAAGTTTAATTACATCTGAACTATCCTCCTAGTTTACACGCATGTGTCACATGCTTCACCTAAGCTCATTGTGACGTTTCAGCAACAACCCCTAATTATCAAAATCCACATGACACCGACAATGCTCCCTGATGGACAAACTGGAGGAATTTTATTAGAAAAGCTTTGCCTCATCTTCTACAATCTAATCCACACATCAGTAAAACTCTTGTTTCATGCAAAGCTAAGTAATGTCATTGGGTCGTCCTCTGATCAATAATATTGTTTGTATAAATCCTGTGCGTGTGCATGCTGTTGGTGTCCGTCTCACTTTAGACAGCCTGACTCATGCCTTTGTGTGCTGGATTGCGACAGGCACTAGTGATTATGATCGTATGACTGATAATGACGCACTAATGTTACATCTGTACGTGAGTTTCAGCGCCGTGTTTCTCTGTATGCAAACAGAACAGGGGAACCAATCCTCTCCACAAACAAAAGTAGGTCAGAACTTATTTTCCCCATTCAGCTACAAGCCACACATGTCATCCAATAAGAAAAATGAAAGATAATGAGATCTTAATAAAGTGAATACATATGTTTTACTTATTGGGTTTCTATTTCATTTATTAAGTTAAAACTTCTTCAAAGAAAAAAAAAAGACTCAGTGCAAATTGTTATTTGAATTTTTCTGTGTCATGACAAAAGCCTAACTCTGTTCTTAGCCTTCTGTTTGGCCTGGTATGCACCATGTGTCCTGCAGTATATAGCTCTTTAGCTGTCCGGGCTATCTGTAAGAAGCTGCTCCAGCTTACCCGTCACTATTAATACCTCCAGATTAACCACCTGTGATTCACAGACACCTGGGATACAGCTACCTGACACGTTTTCTGAAAAATCTTTTCACCTAAATTACAACTAATAGCAGAGGTGTAACATGGCATAGAAAATATTTATTTGCAAGCCTGCATTCCAGCAGCTCTTACTTTTGTTTCCTGCTCATTTATTTATTTTATTCGATTCAGAATCCTTGCTTCTGAAAAAAACCCCAGCATTTTAACAAGAATTTGATTTCCAATCATTGGAAGACCACCTTCTGTTTTCACATCCATGAAATGGTTGCATGTGCTTCCAAAAGTCAGTTTTCCACTGAGCCGTGAGATTTTAGTGTGGCATGACACTTGCATTACCTCGCATGATCTAGCTGTCAGCTGTCCTGCACCCATGAGCCGTACGGATACTACATGAGTCATTTGTGACCCATTTTAAGCCTTGGAAATCTGACTTAGACCTGCAGGGATGCACAATAAATATGAAAACAGCTTCACCTGACATGTTCACACTGAGCAAACCAGAGTTAGTTTGAATGAAGGTATTATAAAAAATAACAACCAAATCATTTAGCCCCCAACTTATTCATTCAGTCATCTTCTGAACCACGCATCCCTTGTGGGATGCCAGGGAGTGCCGCAGCCTATCATGGCTTGTTCTAGGCGGGAGGCAGGGTACACCCTGAACAAGTTGCCAGTCTGTTGTGGGGCAGACTTATAGGTTAATTATGCTTAGTAGTATTCATTTATTAGAATAACACCTCCTTTGTATCGTATGAAAGTAGAAAAGTTGTATAAAGTTAAATTGATTTCTTTTTTGTGATTTTATTGACCTTTTCTCTTGTATATACTGTACATTGTTGGTGTCTCCACCTGTCAGAAAAGGAAAAGTCCCATTCTAAGAAACAAGAACTTGTCTCCACCTGGTGGCATATTGCTGCACAGCTGTCTAATTGTAATTTGCAGGAGTAAAATGTGCTGTTCAAGTTGTGAAGCATTTTTCATAATGAAGACTTAGCTATAAGATCAAGCATAGCTGCAGATATTATTTTTAAAAAGAGCAGAACTAGGCACTTGCTTTAACCCGAATGATGAAACTTTCATGGCACGAAGCAATTAAACTACTTTTCCTTCAGCTGAAAAATCACTTCTTGAATTTAAATGTGCCTAGAGGTTTTCCGAAGGGCTTTGAGGATAGAGTCTTTCTCCGAAAAGAATTGCGCATCCTGCCTTTAAAGATATTAAAAAACTGACTTATTGAAGCATGCAGTGAAATTGGAGCAGATGGTGACTGTAGAGCTGGAAACCACAACAGTGAAGAGTTGAAAAGTGTAACAGGCAGGTTTGTGCTTGTACCTGATATCCCTGGAGATTAGGCTCAGTAAGCAGGGCCTTGAATGTTTTCAAGACAATCTCTCCGATCAGGCGGTGTTAAAAGTGACTTTACTTGGGTAAAAAAAGTCTTCCAAACATGGTTCACCATGTCTCAGGAAAGACTTTGACATGTTTCTGCTTTTTATTCTTTGTGTCAGAGGATGATGTGGACTTGGAAGCCCTGGTGAATGATATGAACTCTTCGCTGGAGAGTCTGTACTCCTCCTGCAGTGGTCCACAGACAGAGACATCCCCACTACTGCAAAATGGACAGACCTCTTCTTCACACCATCATCTTCACCACCTCAATCAAAACAACCAGCCACGGCAGCATTCGCAGCTGCTAAGTCACACGTCCCCAGAGCCTCCTTCCACTTCATCTCTGCATGCAGATGCTTCTCATGCTGGCCTAAGACGTTCACAGCCAATGCACATTCTCGCTGTCAGGTCAGTTTCTTTTTTTATTTCGAACCCCGACCTTCTTACTTTGAAGCCACTCTGCTTACTCCTACACCACCGTGAAGTCTCAGCATATTCTAGAATGTAATATTTTAAAATAGACAACACTCATTGTGGCGAATTGAGAGTTGTTCACAAACATGACAGCTTATACTCCAATATTTTTAAGCTTAACATTCAAGCTAAACTTCAAATATACAGGAAGTTTTGACATTTAATCTTACCATAATGCCGTTTATAACCCAGACCTCTGGATATTAGTATCTCTCCTGTGATCTGAAAAAGAAAAACATGACGCTGCCATAGCAACATCTTTTAGTTGATAAAATCAAAGCTCCAGTGGATCAGGCAGAAAGTAGTATTTCTCAGTTAGGCTTCGCATCCAAACCAGAACCAATTTGGTTTAATAAACAAATGAGATAAAATAACAGGTGAATTTGGGTCCAGGTTCTGTCAGAGCATTGTCTGAGCTCTCCAGCTACTCCTACTCCTTTACTTCTTTAAAAGATCACCTAAAACACACTGCACAGGACTTCTGTTCTGTTAAAGAGTCAGATTTAGTTTTGCAGATTTTTTTTAAGAATGCTTGCATAATCACCTTTACATAAATGTCCATTTAACTTTTTCTTCTATCAACACATCTTTTCATTTAAAATGTTATCTCTTTAGCGACAACATCTAAAGCGATTCAGTTTAAATGTCACATTCACTCGTTCACACACTGATGACAAATGGCAAAATAGCAAATGATCAGGAGAAGGTTGAAATTTCGTGTTTTGCTCATGGATATTCTGACATGAGCTTGATGGCCAGGGACCTGAGCAGCTACCCTCCACTTGGTTACATGACATCCACTCTGTCCACTGAGCCCATTTTATCTGCTATGACTACTAAGTCCCAACACATCTAAAACGAGACCTAACTTAAAATAAAAAAATAAAAACTTGAAATCAGAGCAACTGGCTTTTTTATCTGTTTTTTTTTTGTGTGAATTATTCAGGGACAGGGTAGTTTTAAAATCTAAATTGAGATTTAAAATCTAAACACTTTAGATTGTATTGGGTCAGAACCAAAAACCAAAACTGTTTTCTTGTCAACCTTGAACTCTAAAGCTTCTCTTTGAAACAGAGATGATTCACTCTACAAATGCAGGTTAAAGATCTTGCACGCTAAAAAAGTCACACGTGACTACAATCAAGATCATATAAATCAATCCAACTTAGTTTATTTGGACATGAAATTGGCAAGTTTTCATCCATTTGTTTTTCTCTGATAGACAGTCATGTCCCATCTTGAAGTGTTTCCGATCTCCTAGTGCATGTAAATTTGTGGTCTGTGTTAATCCCTGCTCAGATCACAGGCAGTGCCCTGGTGAAGCTCAGACTTCTTTTTAAAACACGGGTTGACTCGGAAACAACACTGGTCATTCCTGATCTTCTGCAGAGGTTTTTATGCATCTACATTCTTTTAAAGATGAGTCAGACCAGCATTCAATTCTCACAGCCGTCACTACAGTGTGTGTCCAGACTCCCTATACTTTTTTTTTTTTGAATGGAGTCATTCATTCACGGCACAAATTCTGCATTTCTTGAAGCATATCATCTCTTCAAGTGCTTTGTTATCCATGTTGCTAACCAAAAAATTCTTTGCTCACTGTGTGACTTTTTTCTGAAATGAAACCTGGCAGTTTTTGTAGATGATTTTATTAATGAAATGCCTTGGGGTTCTTGGCCAACTTTGAATGCTGAAATCCTTAAAAATTGAGTGCTTTTGCTATTTGAGCTGCAAATTATCCATTAAACTTTGCTTAATGCTGCAATCCACCAAGCACAAGCAGTGTAATCTCAAAAGGTTTCAGTGTTTTTTAAAATTATTTAATACGGTTGGACTTTACTCTGGTCGGAGATAGATCTCATAGATCGTTTGGTAAACATGGTCTTTCTACATTAAAAAAGGGGGAAAAAAATCAAAAGAAAATAGGGATGCACAGTGTTTATAGGAGTTTTGATGAGAAGTGAAACAATATTTAAATTCCGATTAGACTTTAAAGATATTTTTCAGTTCTTTATAAATAGTTCTGTAATTCCAAATTAATGGTCCAAAAATGTCCAAGCTTCATGCTAGAGACCACCAAGTCATCACACACAAATAGTTACAAGTTGACCTTTAGCATTCAAAAATGAGGGCTCATTTTTCCTGCTGATGAAATCAAAAATGTAATTCATAGTTTGTAGGTCATTCCCACTTCAGCCAACTTTTTATCTTGGACATTATGCACTTGGATCAATTTAATCTTAGGAGCATTTGGGCCAGATGGGCTCCGGCTTGTTTTCATAGTTGAACCAGCTTTCACTGTGATGAACTCAAACCCACCTCTGGAAAATATGCATGGGTTAAAAAAAATAATTCAAATAAATATTTGCTTATTAATATTTAAAGGACTAAATGATATTGCTACAAGTTTTTTTTGCAATTTTGCAAGACAGATTGCAACTCAGGTACTCAATAAGCACTAGTTTCCCATGAATGCTCGTTTAAAACATTATGTAGTACCGTGTATGTGGTTAGAATTGCTTAAAACATCAAAAATCAGTTCAATTTATTTAAATGCAGGATGAACATGTGTGTTTCTTTTCATGTCTTTAGATGTAGAAATGTGCCCAGAAATCTTCTTTTTCTGGCATAATTTAATAGTTTTGCCTAAAGCTAAGTCTGTGACAACTTTACCAATTCCTTCAAGAAGGCTCAGCCATTAGAGAAATTCTTTTCACAAGATGATAAAATATTTCCTAAAGAAAACTTTTTTGATTAATGTGCTGATTGAAAAATACAAAGTGTACTTTAGTTGAACCCACAAAAACAAAACTAAAGCAATAAACTTAAGCTTAAACTTCCTTTGCCCTCATATTAGTTATGCCAAGACACGCACCCGAGCAAAGCTCAAACTCGTCTTTTTTTCTTCATTTAAAAGAGAAGTTTTCCTGCTCACTATTATTCCTTCATACGCGTTTAGTAATTGGCAATAACATTTCTTCCTCTCTTCTGGTGCGTAACCTAAGAATGACCCATTCTATCTTGTCGCTCCCTCTTTGCTTCAGACCACACCAGGAGGGAGGGCGGGAAGTAAAAATTCTCATTTGTTTGAGTTTGTCTTTCACAATTTGAAGCGCGCAAATCCACATGCCTGTTATGGTTGTTATTGTCTGCATTTAAAGTAGGTGTACTCTCAAATCTACACACATAGACCAGAACTATAGCGTTATGCATGAATTCCACACAATCAGGTTCAAAGCACAGCTGGTGTCAGCTCCCATTTTTCGCCCTTGGACTGTATGACAGAAATAGAGGAGGGATGATCAGGTAATGGAGTATTCTGTCTTATGAGCTTTGCCTCTCTCTTTCTCTCTTTACTCAAACCCACTTACACAGACGCGGGCCCTGAAGTTCTTATTATACAGGACTGACCTCTGAATCACCCTGCTCTCCAGCTCATATGGGACGACATCAAAAAGCCCGATCTCTTTTGAACTCACTGGGTTCTGCAGAGAGACAGAGCAACTGAGAGAAAGAGGCTGCTACAATGTTTTTTTTTTCGTTTTTTTTTTCTTCTTTTTTTTAATGTGAAGTTTCACAAACTGACCTGCCCATTTAAAAAAAAAAAAAAATTAAACCCACCTGTCAAATCTCCATGTGAGGACTTAGGCTGCATTTGCAAGATTAAAAAAAAGAAAAAAAAACTTCAATGTGATGTCTTGATTCACTATTGATGTGTGATAAATATTGCAAGAAATTAGCTGGCAGGCTTCAGGAGTCTGTGATTTCCACTCACTTAGATCTTCATTATGGCCAGATCACACGGAAACAGACATGAGGCAGAATACAGAACGGCAGCTTTTTATTAATTCCCACTATCTCCCCTGCACTTATTTCACATGTGTCAGCAGCTCTTGTTTAAAAGTTTTACCATTACTCTTTTCTGAAGAGGTTCTTTCAGGTCAAGACTGGGATTATTTGTCTGAACAAACTGTAAAAAATAAATAAACCAACAAATCGTGTTCATTTTATTGAACATCTGTCCTGTTTCTGTTTGTCAGGAGGTTACAAGAACAGGAGCAGCAGCTAAGAACATCATCCCTCCCTGCCATTCCAAATCCTTTTCCTGAGCTTTGCAGCCCAGCAAGCTCACCTGTACTCAGTCCCGGGTCCCTGCCACCTGGGGAACCTTCTTCAGGAAAATATGTAAGTGAAATCACACTAAAAATGTTTTCTGAAACACATTTTAAAGGAAAAAAATAGGTTTTCTTTGATTTGATTATTTTTTCTAAGAAGATTCTCTTAATAAAATAAGTTAGTTTTCTCCATAAAAGCAGATCATAAATCACCCAGCTGTGTGTTTTACTTAGAAAATGGTTACAGATGACATCTGTTCCACTCTTCTGATCTGAGGCATGTTAACTTCTTGCATGTGATGCTGCTGCAACATGTTGTGACTTTGTTTAAAAAAAAGTAAAGAACGGCAGATCCGAGAGTCTGCGTGTTTGTTTATTTACCAGCACACATGACATAATTCCCCTTTGGTCGCTTGTGTTTATGTACTTATGGCAGAGATTTAGAGACCGGTTTGTCTATTCCTGGAAGTTGAACCTCCTCCATGCTGGCTGTTAATGGTCTTCATATGGAGGCAGCCAATACTGGTTACAGCAACATACAAGTCTTACAGTAAAATGAGGGTGGATTATTTCTCATAAATACGACCCGTGCCTGCAATCTTGGCCCTTCCTTGTCATAGTCTATGGTAAAAGATCAAACGCCGCAGTTCCAGTTAAGCTGCGTTTAAAGTTTGACTTTAATATGTTTTCCTAAATGACACACTTGATTGATTATTAATTTGTTACATCCCGTAAATGGCAATTACATGGATGCACAAAAAACGGTTCAAGCTGGAATGACCTGTGAAGTCTTATGTTTCCACTCTTTCTGAGTGGGATTGCGTTGTCTTTCCTCAGAAATTTTTTTTTGCTGCATGGAAATTGCAAATTTTGAATATCTTTAACAATAAAAATGTGTTTATTCATAAAAAGTGTTTTCTTTAAAACAAACTGAAGAACCAGTCTCTTCAGATTAGTGTTTAGGACCCACGAGCATAGTTTTTGCTCCCAAAGCACAAATCACTCGACAAGAGAAGAAGAAAAAAACTTGGCAAAAAAAAAGTGGTCTCAAATTTGAATTATTTGCATTGCACTCTTAGTACATGTGTACTACATCTGTCTGTGAATATGGGTTGTTGTTTCTAAAACCCATGTGTGTTTACACCAATGTTTGCCTGTTTGAATGTTCTGCAAACTATTTATGGAACAAACGTAATGGAAAGTTTGTCTGATTGTGTAGCTGCGACTTAATGGAAATTTAATTCAGCACCTTTCCAGAGAAAACTCACATGAAGCGGCCCCATCAAATGTATCAACAAACCTAACTCTAGAGGCATGAGAAAGTGTTGGAAAACCACTGAGTTTGTAAAACTTGACTGGAGTTGTTCAGATTCATTAAGAATTAGCTGATTGGTTTTTGTTGAATGAAAAGAACTGGGAGCAGGTAAAGGATCAAACCCACTCTTTTGGGACCTTTTACTTTGATCATGTGAACCATATGGGCTCTGGCTTGTGTAATTTTTCTCTCTCAGTCTTTATCTTGGAACCGTCTGTCTATTCTCTGTCTTTCTGTCTCTCCTCTCCAAATACTGGCTGCCAACGTGCTCTGTCTCTGTTTAAGTTTACAGAATTTTCCAACCTCGAGGCACTTTCTGACAGACTCTCATACTTGTCTCTCTGCTCCGTTTTACCTCAGCCTTAGTCTCTGTGAAGGAGGTAAAAGGATGCAGTCCAGGGCTGTCGGGAATTATCGGGCAAACTGTTTGACATGACCATATGATTTCCAGCTACTCGTCCTCATTCCTGTCTAACATCTTTTCTCCATTCAGTCTTCCACTCCTGTCTTTACTTTGGAGATCAAACATTCTCAACAAAAAGTTGTGCAATATAGCGGAAAACTTACTTCTAAAAGTAAAAAGTAGTAATAAAAAGAGAAGTTTTATCAGTAATACAACCTGTCTGAAGATAAGAATAATTTTATTTCTGTATTTTTATATATCACAAACGTTATTTTAACCCATTATCAGGTTGTTTCAACAGCCGTGTCAAAAATCAGCACAGATGGATGTTCGTTCTGAAAACATCGACATCATGTTTCTGCTAAGCTTAGTCAGAGTAACAGAGTACATGTGTCATGTGTCTAAATTAGAAGGATCCAAATAGAAAAGTGAAGTTACAGGGAGAAGAGATAAAAAAGGTGGAAGATTTTAAGTACTTAGGATCAACAGTCCAGAGCAATGGAGAGTGTGGAAAAGAGATGAAGAAGCATATGCAGGCAGGGTGGAACGGGTGGAGAAAAGTATCAGGTCTGATGTGTGATAGAAGAGTTTCAGCTAAAATGAAAGGGAAAGTGTACAAAACCGTGGTGAGACTGTCCATGCTGTTTGGTCTAGAGACAGTGGCACTGAGGAAAAGACAGGAAACAGAGACGGAGGTAGCAGAGATGAAGATGCTGAGGATCTCTCTGGGAGTGACAGGATGGATAGGATTAGAAATGAATATATCAGAGGAACAGCACATGTTAGAGGTTTTGTAGATAAAGTCAGAGAGGCCAGACTGAGATGCTTTAGACATGTGCAGAGGAGAGAGAGAGAGTACATTAGTAGAAGGACGCTGGGTTTGGAACAACCAGGAAAGAGGCCTAGAGAAAGACCAAAGAGGAAGTTCATGGATACAATGAAGGAAGACATGATGATAGTTGGTGTGACCTAAGAAGATGCAGCAGATTGGGTTAGATGGAAGAAACTGACTTGCTGTGGCAACCACTGATAGGAAATGCCAAAAGAAGAAGAATGTTTCTGCCTAGCTAACATAACTTGCTTTTTTATGTAATCTACAAAACTCAAGATGCTGTTCTGTTTATGGGTCAAAATTAATTAGAATGTACATACTATATTCATTCTGAAATTTCTTTACCACTTAACTTTGAAAGTCCATATTGTGCAAAAGAAAAGTTTTAGTTGTATTTATACCTTTCTCCAGGTTAAATACTCAACATTTTGTTGTGCTTTTGTGTTGTTGTGCATTTTCTGTTTTGGCCTCATGTCCCTCCTGGTTCCACTTTGGGAACACAGATTTGATGAATGGAATGCAAGATTTTGTTGGATTTAGTGTTCTTGGAATGAATGTCTTCTAACTCACTTTGCTGTTTTATGAAAGGATCTCCACGTCCTGCCTTCGCTTCTCTAGTCTGTTATTCATTATTTCTCTAATGGTCGCTGTGTCTTGAACCGTGCCATATTATCTATCTTTGTTTCTCTGTCATCGGTCTACATTTTCTGTCTTTCCTCCAACTTGAAGTCAGTCATGATTTCTTTGATCATAACTAGGCATGAACAATTTTCTTCTGTAAATATGGTTGATTCTACCGTTCTACAAAACATGTACAATAACCCCAAAATAGAGAGCGGTGCACAAATAACAAATTAAATGCACCAGAATTTATTCCATTTAAAAAAAAAGGGGGGATACAAATAATAAAAAGTATTAACATAATCTCATCTGTCTTACAAAAAAGCAGCCTTTTATTAGCTCATGTATTAAGTTAATATAATACATCTTTTGATCATAAATTTCTAACTGCTAAATTAATGCACATGTCTACACATTTCTATATACGTAGATGATCAAATGCACTTTCAATTTTCTTTAATGAACTTTTTTCACTTCAATATAGAAAAAAGGGGCATTTCTTCTTTTGAGTCGTCCCTCTTGTCTTCCCTCATCTGAACTAGTCTTCTTTCTCAATATCCCTGAAGGGATCATTAACATTTGCTTTAAAGGTGGCTCCACTGATCATTTTTCTATCTCATCTCACTTTTCTTGACCTCTTTTGCTTTGTCTTTCTTCCATTAAGTTTGACTGGTTTTTTGGGCCAGAATGAAAGCAGGGACTCCAAGATATCAAAAGTTCATTTTTGTGAATATTCTTTGATTCAAGTGTAGCACACAATATTAGAAAAAAGATAAACTTAAGATTGCAGTATAATCTCCCACCTGTGGAAACATTCCTGTGTTTTACTGACAACTGAAAAATGAGTAACACTGTTTGATTATAGTAGTCTAGGTGTTACATATTTGGAAGACTACCAGAAAATACACTTTGCACACAGGAAATACCAATAAACTTTTAAGACCTGACAATAAGGACTTAACAGGATTTCATCATCAATTATTTTACGAAAAAAAAAAGTTTAAAATTATGTGGAAATTCTAACCTTATTATTGCTATTAGAGTTTTTTTCCCCTTTCATAATGTTTTTCATTTTGACTAAGAAAAATGTTGTCAGCCGGTTAGTAGCGGAAAATTTTTATCCAAGCTGTAGGTAGCTTGCGAGCGAGTGGACATTTACATGTAAAAATGTCAAAATTTACTTAAACTTCTGTGCTTAAAAAGTTGGCTTTTTGTTCAGTCTTATTGATCAATACTACTTTCAAAAAAATGGACCCAACATATTAAGTTAAACTTTTGGCCCTTTTAAGGCTGCAAATTTTTTGCACGCTGTTGCCTACCAATGATGCTGCTGGATACCTAAATTTTCCCCATGAGGATCAATATCATTCTCGTAGTGATATTGCCCTGAAGAAGAAGAAAAGACGGGAAGCAGAGATGGAGGTAGCAGAGCTGTAGGATGGATGAAGCAGGATCAGGAATGAATATGTCAGAGGAGCAGCACATGTTAGAAATTTTGGAGATAAAGTCAGAGAAGCCAGACTGAGATGGTTTGGACACGTGCAGAGGAGAGAGGAAAAACATTGGCAGAAGCATGCTGGGTTTGGAACCACCAGGCACGGGGCATAGAGGAAGACCAAAGAGGAGGTTCATGGATGCAATGAAAGAAGACATGAAGACAGTTGGAGTGACCGAAGAGAATGCAGGAGACAGAATTAGATGGAAGAAACTGACTTACTGTGGTGACCCCCGAAGGGAAATGCCAAAAGGAGCAGAAGAAGACAGATGTAAAAATATAATCTTGGAAATGGTAGACACTTTTAAAATAATTTATTTTAGAGCTTAATGATTATTATTTTAATAAAAATATTGACATGAAATACCGTATTTATTTATTTCTAGATATAGTGAATCCAGTTCGATGTACAGAGCCATTGATCTCATTGTTATGGATTTTATTATTTGTTTCTGACTGTTGGATATTTACTAAATTTTCTCTTATGTCTAGTTTTGAAATATTGTTGTAAAAGGCCTCAGCAAGTTGCTGCGCAGACGAAACGGCTTTTCTCACGAAATGCGTGATGTGTAAACAATGGGCATCAGTTCCTGGCTCCATGCTCCATGCATTTTGTGTCTGCTGCCTCCTGCATGTTGGAAATACTGTGTCAAAGGGCAAGTTTTTCCACTGTAAAAGAATGGAATGCTGTCAATGCTGAAACTCTTGGCCTAGATGTGTGAGAACCACTGTGGCCATGTGGACACGTCTGTGGAGGGGTGTGCCTATGAGGCATTTTCTTTTTGTGTACATTGCGTGTAATGTGTGAGCGTTGGTCTTTACGAGGGGATATACATAGGAGTGTGCTACTGTGCATGTGTGACAGCCTTTGTATGTGCGTTCTACGTCTTTTCGCAGTGCTAATCTCTGGAAACCCATGTTGCAATTAAAAGGAGTACAGCTCCAAAATCAGCTTTTGAATAGATTTTTGAAGTGAACACACCAACATTGTTTTTTGGTTTTTCTATTAATATTTTGGGTTCTTATTTTTATTGGGTCGCTGCACATTTGCATCCCCGATGCATCGGTGAATATTAACTTTTAATGTGAAACTCTAAAACTTTGCAAAAAAAAGAGATAATGTGAGATTTGGAAATGTCTTTCTCACATCCACAACTTTTGTTTGTTTTACAATGACATTAACAGAAATTAATATATTTGACATACATCGAGTCACTGAACATACTTGTAAAGTCAGTGCTGCGAAATATATAAATGATTTGGCTACTATTGAACAAATGTAACCTGGAGAAAAGCCAGGCAGGTTGTGGTTTAGTCTGGAACATCTCACATGTCAGCACCATATTTATCCCAAGCTGCTAAATGGAAACATGTCTGAACCTGCAAGCTAGAACTACTACTGCCACAGTGCCATACAGACACACCAGCACAAGCTGACAAACACATACACACAGCCAGCAGAGTAATGTAGTAACATTGTGAGGATTAGTTGGAGTAAAGGCTTAGTTTAAATAAACAGGGCTTTAAACCAGCAATGAGCATGCCCCCCTGAATGAAGAGTATGTTACAGCTTCTGCAAGAAAAATTGCTCCAAGGTCAAATGTTTTTGGAGTATTACGAGAATTTTCCAAAGCTCCACTTTTGCTTTTTTTAATGATATTTGCAAGAATAGGCTAATTTATTTATTCAAATGACTCACTTGATTACTTTTCTTTGGCTTTACTGTATTAGTTCTTATTTCATTCCTCTAATATTGAAGAAAGCCAAGCAATCAAAATAGTACCTTGTCCACAAATGAGCGCTATATAATAGGTGAAACCATATCGGTGTATGAGTACACTGATCACACACCCTACATTTGCATCTGGTCTTGCAGTAATCAGAACAATTTGAAAAATGGTTTCAAAATACAAATATTTTCAATTATTCAACAAAGGTAAATTTTCTTTAAATTATCAAAACAACCCAGTTAATTTAAATGATCACAGTGCTAATAACTGCTGATAATAAAAAAAAAAGTGGTCATCGGATGTTAAAACTTCACAGTTTAATTTTATGACCTACAAAACTAGAATAAATGGTTCTCTAGTGATTTTTTTTTGTCTTCTACCCACAAGCTGCTAAAGGTCAATAGTTTTTTTCTGACTCAAAACATTTGAAAATCTCAACTTTTCCAGTAAAACTTGTATCAAAGGTTTTCTGAAGTACTTGAGGTCAATATTTTTCCCAATTTTGAATTCAAAGTGTTTAAGTTGCTTAAATTCCATATCAATTTTTAGTTTGTAAACTCTTCTGCTTTGGGGTGATTTAAAAACACAGCAGGGGAAGATAATAATTAGTGTAGAGAGCACCATAAATATAGCTTATATAAAGTAAATGTCTCTCCGTGGGAGTGTGATCGGACCACCCAGGAACTGTTCAAAGATGCACCTTTAATAATCCATCATTAAGTCATTGTCCCAGAAGGCAGGCGGTGTAAGATTAGGAGATGCAGATTTGTCTCTGCTAAAAGAGATCCCATTACCCTGCTACTAATGGAAATTCCTCTAAATGTTTGCCCTCTGCTCCATTGCTGTCTATCTCCTGAATGTAATGGTTTTAAAAATGTATAAAACTATAATATAACTCATTTATATTTGATGAAAAACCTTATGGAGCAGCATATGAGGCTTAAATTTATAAAGTTCTATAAAGCTTTTTTGGTTTTCTACTTAATCAAAACTTTCAAATTCCCGCATGAGGTTGTGTATGTGCATACATTTTGGTTTGTTTGTGCTCAGGTGCCGCACAAAGCCAGCTGTGTGTCTCTGCCTTTAGGCATTTTATCGGGCCAGAGCAGAACAGAACTGTTTGACTCATGTAGGTCACAGAGACTGTATTTCCCTCTCTTTTTGCCTTCTCCCTTCCCTCTCTCTCTTTCTCTCTCTCTCTGGTAAGCTCTTTTCTATGTCTCTCTCCCTCTGTCTGGGAAAAGTAGGACAGCTCAGATTTCTGAAACTGCGGCTCTTAAAAGCCAGAAAAGCAGGGGCCAAGCAGAAATAAGCAGATGCAGAAAAAAAAGCAGTAAAGACAAAATGTGATTAAATTAAAATATTAGTTTATCTGCATAAAAAAAAAACCCCAAAACATTTGTGTAATCTCTGAAAACCCAAAGGCCAACTGGAAAAAACCCCCGACCTGAATGCGTCACACTAGGTGGTTCTGCAGAAAATATGGACATAAAGAATATAAATAAAACACTAGAAGTGTACGTATGTCTGTTGCTATTTCACAAACAGGGTTGGAAAAAAGGAAATGCATATTGAATAGAGATGCTGTAATCTTTACCTCGTTTCGGAAAAGTAGAGTTAAAATGTTTGGGAATTATTTGTTACTATTGAAATATTAAATGACATGTTTTACAGGCATCACGTAGACATGACAGAGATAGCAGGCAAAATAGCTTTGAACAAAGCAAAGTTGATATCAAATATACCTCGAGTGTAATATATCCAGTAGAAATGTTTACGTTTAAAATGTCCGCAATATAAACAAAAATTATTGCATGAATGGCTTTTTTGTTTTATTTGACTATTTGTAGCAAAGATACATTTCAACTGTTTGGCCTGCAGCAAGGAAATCATTTCTCTTCTTATGCCAGAATCCGGTCAGTGATGTCATTGTATAAATGCACGATTACATCGCTCTGCCCCCTCCTTTTACCCTCCTGCTGTAATTAGACAATGGCTGCAGATAAGCAGCAGCCTGAGAGGACATTTGCTCCCAATGGATCTCAGCCTTGGTGCACAATTAAGCTTTTGCTCGCACTTTTAGCCATGTTGGTAAAATATGTGGCCTCGTGCAGAGTGCCTCTCAGCGGGTTGTCTTAGAAAAAAGGAAGAGTGTATCTTTGCATCCTTATCATAACCCTGGCCTTTAAAAAGTGTGTCACTACACACTTATGCATGTGCATACCTAATGAACTGGGTTAGATTATTTTAAATTCAAAGACAACTTTTTATATATGACAGAATTACACGTATTGTAGGGCCAATAATAAGAAAATTAAAGAAAAAAAAAATCAATAAATACCAGGAGCATTGTGCTTATTAGGTTTGCTCTCTCTTCCTCAGGCTTTTATTGATAATTGTCCGCATAAATGAGAAAGAACAAGTTTCTTCTTTTTTTTTGTAAAAGAAAACAGTAAGAATAGTATTTTAATCTTTCAGAATTGCAAGCTAGAACCCACCATCTTTTAAATTCCTCTTAGGGAATAATTGAAACTTGTCTGAATATATGACAAACTTTGCAGGAAAGAGCCATGACTGACAATTTGACCCCTCAGTTCTGTAATCTTTGTGTGTCCTGTAGAAGTTTGAATCTGTTCAGACTCCATTGTTTACCTAGAGACTGGGCTTTGTTGGCAAAGCAACCAGTTAAGGTGGTGTGTGACATTTCATGCATGGCTGCACATCTGTTCCTGAATTAGCAGTGTTAGTGTTTCTAAAGTACTTTGTCTTCAGTTCGTCTTCTGTAAGTCTGTTCCCCCTCTTATTATTGATGATGGCACAGAATAAAGAGCTTTAAATGAGCTTGTGAAATTCTATGCATTGCTGTGAAGTTATCGAACATGCAAGTCTCTAATTTTCCTTGTTTCTACCTTGCTTCTACTTTGATGTTTGTGCTTAATCACACATCTCACTGAAATGCCTTCTCCTGCTTGGCTGGACTTGGATAAGCCTCTGTATCTTAGGTCTTAATTTGACGCTGTAATTGTATAATGAGGTACAGTTCACTGGGCCTTCCACATGAGTCAGCAGAGTTTTCTTAGGCACTGACTCCCACTCCTGCTGACTGCAGGCGCTAAACGGGAACAGGCAATTGTTCAAGGCTCATTCAAGTTTTTGTGTCCCCATCTCATCATCTGGGACGTTTCCAAGGGCAGCCCAGACCACACAGCAGCCCATTACAGTCAGAGGAAGCTTTCATGAAGGAGCCTTGTTAGTGGGAAATATGGGGCCTGGGTGAATCATTTGAGCCAAATGAGACAATCAAAGGTTAGAGTTCTATTGTGGAAAAAAAAGTGGGGGTTTTGAGTTCTAGAGACAACAGTGGTTTGACCAATATTTAGCAGAAATGCAAAATATCCACAAAAAAATGGAGAGCTTTGAGACTTAA
Organism: Neostethus bicornis; assembly: GCA_902685375.1. NCBI lineage: Eukaryota > Metazoa > Chordata > Actinopteri > Atheriniformes > Phallostethidae > Neostethus > Neostethus bicornis. Next base: position 29,590,684 of record LR738541.1, read on the forward strand.
AAGAGCAAATACAGAAAATAGACAAACGTGCAAATTGTTGGATTCTTTACAAATAAGAATATTAGAGGTACATATCTTAAGTGTTTGAGCAAGCATGCTCTTTTTTTTAGTTGTGTTGTTTTCACGTTAACAATTTGTGTGACAGTGATTTTGTTTCAGCGATACTGAGAAACTGTTAAAATCCAAAATAAAGGATCATTTTAAGTTAATTAGTTGTTGTTATTAGCACAGTGCAGAATATGCCTTTAATAGTGGAATATTCATATTTAAAAGGGGTATCCACTGTCGTAGCAATGTATGTTCACCCTTTATTTTAACAATTGATCTCATTTTTAATATATATTTTTATGAGATTTACCAATATTTTGTCCCTTGTTTTCATTTTTACGTGGAAATTCTCTGATCCTCATATTTATAATCATAAAAGCTCTGAGGTTTGAGCACATGAATACTATCATGTGCACTTCTTCCAACAATCTGCACTCAGCCAGATACATAACATATGTAGCTAAAGTTCATTTCAGGGTTGTGGTTGGGGTAAACACAAATTATGTGTAACCTGGAGCTCTATCTCAAGGCAAGAAAGTCCCTGTGTGACTTAGTATATAAAAAAAGGAAAGAATTCCCCTCTTGTTTGATTTTCCAGGAAGAGCTGACTTAGGAGCTGGCATTGAGGCTTTATTTGCATATGATTGTACGGCTAGACACCAGAGACGTTATCTGAAATCTGTATTTTTGGCAGCAGCTTTTTATGATTCCTCTACTGTTTTGCCAGCACTGACATGTCTCATTAGCACAGCTTTTATTCAGGTTGGTTTCATGTACAGCACAGTACAACATGTAGCTTGTGGCTCCTGACACGAGTACGTGATTGTAAGACTAATGACTAATAATCCTAAAGTAACACCCATCTGATGTAATAGCTTGCAATGTGTGTGTAATATTGCTAATAATTTTAGACCAGAAGCCGGTTCGTCAAAAGATTAAGGTGTGTAGCTATCTGTGGACACATGTATTGTGTGTATGACAAATTGTATGCCCTAAAATTTCTTTAAAACATAACTTGAATTTTTTTTCTTGTATATACCCAGGAACAAAGGTAAAGTCAAAATGTGTGAAGCCATATAATTTGTGGGCATATTTTAAAGTGTATCCATGCAAATTAGCACATCTGGGTGCCCATTTGTCTGTTGAAGTGTGGTGAAGCTTTCAGTTTCTCCCTGAGGGATTACATCACAGGGTAGTTATCAGACCTGAGTCATCGGAGTGCTTGAGAGGCCCAGCTCTGCTCCACTGAGTTAAATGAGGACTTGTTTAAAAGCATTGAATTATGTTTCATTTCTTACTTGACAGAGCTGCTTTGTTCATTTTTCTTTCCTTCGTTATTTGCTCCAGTGAATAATTTGGTCATTTGATTTTCTTGCCTTTGTTGAGACGGCATATGACACGATGGAAGTATGAAACCGTGTGTTGATTTACGTCAAGATTAAAGTGAATTATTTTACTCCTCCTCAGCTGATCTTGCTTATGTGGTGATCCCTGCTCATAGTGAAGATATGGATTTCCATGTAGAATAGTGGTAATACGACTTCAGAACTGGGAGGCATCATGACAAACAATCATTTACATTACAAATGTAGTATTTATTAAAAAAGTTTTTTTATCTGTGGCACTAGCTTTGTCACAAAATAACCTCAAAACCTGTAGCTCTCCAATCCAATTGGCAAAGGATCAGAAACTAGCCAGAAGGCCTTAGTTGCACGCCCTTCCCCCATCCCACTCTTTCCAAGTCAAACTATTCCAATTCAAAAGCGTCTGAAACCCCATAAAAAACAAAAAAGAAACAAAAACACAAAAACAATGCCCGGACCAAATCTTTTCTCAGTCAAAACTGCATTGGAAGCAGATGAGAAAAGAAAAATCAAAACAGTAATCTTCAAAGGCATTATGGAAATGTCTTTCCTGTCAGATCCATACTTTTCTCTTGGCACGAAAATCTCATGATGACGAAGAACACCAGCCTTGAGATTTCAGAAAGCTGATTTATCCTGAGAGCCGAGGGTGACTTCATGGTAGCTAGTTCCATGTTTATGCTGCTTACTCCTACCAGCAGCCTACACTTTGTCCTGATTTTTCTTTCTACCACTTTAGCTCCCTTGTGTTAGTTTGCTGCATTACGATTATATAAACTGCATCTCACTAACAAGTAGATTTTATAATTAAAGGAGAGAAAAAGAACAACTGAAGATGTGACCTTGTTTGGCATTTCCAAACTTAATCTTGACATTTTTGCTTGAACGATGGATAAAGAATAATGCCGAGGGTTCTGGTTGTGCGTCAGAGCAGTAAACATTTGCAGCTTTGAACATAAATTTAAACACAACTTGCAGCACCTTAATTTTGGCTGCACAGAAAGGTTGTGACGCAAACTGACTATCCTTATAGTTATCCTGAACAGAAACCTTATGATGTACCTGCTAAACCTCTTGTACCAAACCAAGCCTTTGTATGGAGCTTTTATGCTTGCTGACTACAATACAAACAAAAAAAACCTAACAAATACATTTTTAAATGCTTATTTCTGTTTGCTAAAAGAACATTTTTTAGATTCCAGCATCCATTTTTCATCAAAACTGTCTGACTAGTGTGCATTACCGCACAGCCAGTAATTGTGTTACAGCGTTGTGACGTGCGAAGCCATCCCCCGGCGTTCCCCTATCAGAGGGGAAAACAGCTGTGCAGGTTAGGTATGGAGTTAAACAGTGGAGCACATTCATGCTCCACATTCTACTGCTATGTGTCACTAGACTCCGTACTCGCTCTCACTTCCCCCTGCTTCCCACTCATTTTTCCTTCACGTCTGTCTCATTTTCTTCTTAATCCACCCCCCCTCCCCACTTACGGTACATGCCAGTGCACATGTGCAATCACACACTTCCTGCTCTCTCTCAGCCCCACACACTTCAACCTCTCTCTCTCTCTCTATCCCTTCCTTTCCTCCTCAAAGTTCCCCGTTTTTTAAAAGCATCTGAAGTTCTATTTCTACAACAATTTGTATTACAATAATTTTTCTATATTTTTTTAACCTTGTAAACTTCTTTAACAACAATCACATGCGAATATATATTTAATTTTTTCCAATAGAATCATACTGTAAATCTTTTTCTGCTTCTCAACGTCGTGTGTCAAAGCTTTTGACCCTCAAATACCATGTTAAATATTGAAGTATAAAGAAAAGGTAAGAGGAGTAGGTGTGTGTGTGTGTACACAAAAGTAAGTCAGCAGTTTGTTTTTTTTTTCAAATCTTCAGAGAGAAGGAATGTTTGTACAAAGTAAGCTATCAAGATTTTGAAGTGTTCCAGTCCAGTTCTGTTTCATTTCATTTGATCTGTAATGACTCTTGTTTCTCTAAGTGTTTCTTGCTCGTCGGGTTCAAAGTTGAGTCACAGGAAAAGAGGTTTAGGAGGAGAGGTAAAAATGTAGTGAGAAGCACGCGAGCCAACAAACTCTGATTTGGAAAACTCAGAGGCAAGAGAAGCAACGCCCTTCTCAAATGATCCCTCATGCATGGAGCTCTAAAAAGAAACCAAGGCAGAGAGCTGCAAGAAGGTCTGAAAAAGTTGGCTGAGCCTGTGCATGACTGTGCGTCTGTGTGTCTACTGGAGTGTGTATGCCTCTCAGGGTGTGTGTGTATGTGTGCCTCTGTGCGCCTAGGACTGTGTGGGAATGATTACATCAGCCCGCTGGAGCTTTGTGATTGGTTGGTGAGCGTGTGGTTTGATTCAGTGTGCCTCAGAGCCGGTGGCTGAGCCTGTAACCCTTTGTGAGGGGGAGGGAGAGGGAAGGAAGAAGAGGAAGAACGATAGTTGTCAGACTGAGCCGGCACTGGAAGCACTACATGTACCTGATGCAATTCAGTTGCTGACTGTTTTTGTTCCTGCCCTGCGTGCTGCGAACATACCGGCTTTAGGTCACACGGACTCTTCTTCTAATTATATGTTTCCTTTTCTTTTTTTTTCCTACAGCCGGCGGCCTAGATAGATAGATAGACTGAGGCTGTAGCAATATAACAGGTAGCTCCGCTGTCAGCTGTTGGTAGTCAATTTTTTATCCTCCTTCTGAAGGAGACGGGGTGACAGAGCGGCAGGCTTTTTCTCTCCTGGGGGAAGTGGATGACAGAGTAAGTGTATGTGAGTTTGCAGAGCTAGTCACTAAGAAAATGCCTTCGTGTTCCCCGGACTGCTGCCTATTGCGGGCCGTGGAGGTAAGACCCCTCTCTTTTCTGTCTTAGTCCTCTCCCTGTATGTCTATATGTCCATACGTCTTTTTCTTTGAATTTTCAGTCCATTTCCGGTTGAAGTGCTATCACGCTTAAGTGGAGGCAAGACATTTTTAATGCCTTAACGCCACAAAGGCTAATTTTATCTTTTCAAGATGTGAGCAGAGCAATCAAATCGAGTCAAATATGTCAGTTGGTTTATATGATAGAGCCTTTTTTTTCTCTTTTTTTTTCTCCCCCTCGTCTTTTGCCAAGACGTAAGCCTCAGGCCTGGATTGGGGAAACTGGAACGCTCTTAGCAGGGTTTTTGCTTATGAAGAAAAAAATCTGATAGTAATGATATGTTAGAAATATGGATATATTTCAGAAGAGGGTTTACTTGGCTGTATAGTTGTGGAGGCTAACCAGGCTGGATTCATCTGTAGGTTAAGTAAGCTGCTCCAGTTTTTTTCAGTGGAACATTTTACATTTATATCTTGTAGATGTTTAGGCTTGACATTCAGTTAAATAAATTTAAACATGTTATCAGTAAGACTTAGAAGGAGTTGTAACCAACATATCACTGGCTTGTACATTCTGGATGCATTAGATTAAGTGTGGATAGAAATAATAGTTTTTTCATAGAAGGGAGGTTATTTTTGATGCACTGTATATGCATGATATAAAAATATTTAAGAATGAATGCATTAGCAACTGCTGAGTATTGGGTACAAATGCAATTGATGAGAAACTTTAAACCAATTTATAAATGTGTCTTAATATTTTTTTCCTGCTTAACTCCATGTGAATAACAATTAAGACATTGTGCCGAAAAGTACCGATGCTCGTAATACACTCAAGTTTATTTGCTGCCTTATTTCATCAAGTCTCCATTAAAGACGCTTGTCTGTGATTTCTAACACCACAATTACTACATGGTGTGGAAGGTTGGTTATTTTCTATTGTGTAATTGCAGGTTTGTAAATGTTACAGCTCATAGGGTCCTGTATCTTAAATGTACAGTCGGCTTTTACACATCTTAGTTTCACCCTAAAGTTTATATTGGAATTTTATCATTAAAAAAGTCCTGAGTTACCATCATAATTTTTAGCTGTGCAACAAAGTTTAAGAAGGGCTCAAATGTAATTATTTGCCTTTTTGTTGTCTTTGAATAACCTTTACAAAATCTCAGTGCCCTCTAACAAGAACCTGTTTTGTTCACAGATTGTGAAGATCTTCAGCGAGGACGGCGTGGGGAAGGTTGTCGAGATCCCAGCTGACATGACAGCCAGGGACCTTTGTCAGCTTCTGGTTTACAAAAGCCATTGTGTAGATGACAACAGTTGGACACTTGTTGAACACCACCCGCTGCTAGGACTAGGTAAGAGCCGAAGCTCCTCAAAAAAGAAAAAAAAAACTAAGTCACACATAAAAGCACCCATTGCCACACACAAAAAGACCCCTTCACGCACACGTTTGCCCAAGTCAAAGAGCCAGGCTGTCGGGTGGGCTGAGACTTGCAATATAATCAGCTTCTTACACAGGTGCGCTCCCATGTGTGCATGCATGCATGTACGCATGCAAACTTCGGTGGACCGTATAGGCGCATATTCTCACGGAGGCGTGGATTCTTACCCAAGTGCGCTGGTATTTTATATAGCATAAGAACACACAGAGCCAGGATGGCTGTGATTTAACCATGAGCACTGTGTCTACATTAAAGCTCTGTACAGCACACAAAGTTATTTAAGCTTCTGACAGCTCGATTGTGTTCTGATGATTATTGAAGCTCACAGTTCTGCCTGAACTTTTTTTTTTTTTTTTTTGCGGAGCTTTCAGAAACACACGGATCGCTGCTCATAAATTAAACATATTAACTGATCAGTTTTTCAGTCTGAAATCTCAGAGGGTGAGAGACGGAAAGAAATGGGCTTCTTTAGCATTTCAGAACAGTTACATGGAGTGGATTTTAATATTAAGGATGCCAATTGGTGGGATATTTTAATCTTCAGTTCTTTTAAAAACAAAAAAGTATTTCAATAGATACAATGAAGCATCAGTCTTTATTTGAAACTTTACAATTTATTGTTGTAGCTCAATATGTTATCAAATATATCGGCATCCAGAAAAAATGATTTATTTTAGTTGATGCTAAGAAGTGCATTTGGATCAGTCGTTTTGAGAAAGGAAGTTGCAGGTAGAAGATGATAAATGACGGTTACGGCTCAGGAGTTGCAGCCATCTATGCGATGAGCTCTGTAACAAAACCTTTTTCGACTTTCTCTTCTCAGTGTCAAAGTCGGTGTAACATTAGATCCGGTGCTGTAAATAACACGCCACAGAGGTGCTGATGGATGAAGAGTTTAAAAGCCTTTTTGCGACATTACAGGATCCTTTAGTTTTGCATCGGAGCCTGAAAATAGAAACTCTTATTACGCAGGAGTGCACTTCCTATCTAATGGGGTTAAAGCGATGAAAGCCGCAAATACAAAAAAATTTGAATCAGTTTTTTATGTAAAGTAAGTTAGATGGAGCAAATACATTTTTAATGATCTTATCTTTTAATAGTGAGAAATTGAAAGAATTGTGTTTGCTTAATCCCATAAGGCACGGATGTCTACTACCCCACCTTTCAATAAGATAGAAAAAAGTTCAAATATTGTTTTAAGCCTGCTGCCTTACGGGGAAACTGGAACTTTGCATTTCTGTCAGAGATATTTTTGTTAGGCTTTACTTTTGGAAAGTAGAAGCCAGCTCAATGTAAAAGAAAAAAGCCTTCCCCTGAGGAGAGGGTTAGTTTAAAACACTTATGAACGACAAGTTGAGCCTTAGTCCTGTGCTCATGTCTGCACAGTTAAACAGATGTTGGATGGATCGCCTCTTTTTATACACTGTTTCTGCTCACGAAATGTTCTACAAAAAGCAACATAAAGACCTTTTCAGTTTCTCTTGCTTTAACCATCAACTGGCGTCAGAGTGTTATTTTTTGTCTTTCTGTTTTTCTGTCAAGTCAGGAAACTGGTAGGAAATAAATTGTGTTTTTCGAAGTGCAGTTCCCAAAGCTCTTACCCAATATTTCACCATCCAACACAATCTGCTCTTCTCATCACTGCTGCCAACTCAGTGCTATCAAACGCTTCCAGTTTCTTGCTGTAAATGACATAATTTTTTTGTTGCACCATCACTTTTTTGTTATAACAATTCTCTTCTATTGTGCTGTGCATGAATATTTTCTTATAAACATGGTTATTAAAAAAATTAGTTAATGAATCATTTCAATTAGAATCACAGTATAAGTCCAAAACATGTAAATTACACTTATTAAATTCTTACTAATGATATTTTATGCTTTGATTAGCACACACTTTCAGAGTACTTTTTCCACGCAGCACATCTTTTATCTCCTAATGGTTTAAAGCACACATAAATACACACAAATACCCATTTATATTCATCTGTAGATATATAAATAACCTAATGGATGGGTGGATAAAATCAAATAGCTCCTCACTTGCAGTGTGAGAGTGGATGAACAATGGTGTGTTTGAATATGCAGGCTTATTCCTGAACAACATAGTCCCTTTCTGCTACACTGTTTAAAGGCCCTTGGGATAAAAGTAACATTGACCTCTACTCGTCAGCCCTAAAAGGTTAACAACTCTGAGGGAGTGAGTTATATCCGCCGGGGTGACTCATAGTCCCTGATATGAAACTCATCAGACAGTTGACAGGGTAAAACGGAAGGAAAACGATGAGTCGTGACGGAGGTGATGAATAGGACAGCATGCATCAGCTGGGAAAATGATATTAAACACAGGTGTGGTTTTATAGTTAGCTCCAGTCTTTTGCAATAAAATAAATCTAAATTGAGATTTTTATTGTTATTATCACTTAGGTTTAGCTAGAAAACTGCTTTTCAGATTTAATTAGCTTGAATATTGAGAAACAAACTATTAAAAAGCAGACTGCTGAGTACATAAAATGAGATTTAACGATTGTTTGTGTGAATTTTTTTTAAACTTTTTGCTACTCCTTTGAGAACAGCTCAGTCTGAGATATTTGTCTTCTGACAATGTCCGTGTGTTTGGGTCACAGTGTTGAGGTTTTAAACGGGAACAAATGAGACATTGGTTGCAAGAAAATGCAACCCAATTTGCATCTCGGATTGCTGCAGGCGTATCTTTCAAACTTTTTTTTTTATTATTTTATTATTAAAAAAAGTTTGGAAGAGACGCTGCTTTTCCTTTCAGTTTCAATATTACGTCCCTGGACTTTTTCTGACTTCTAGAGAAACACTTGTAACTATCACTTTCTGTAAATATACAGACTAAAACTACGTCCTGCATTCGCATAGCTTTTCATATAGATTTAGACTTGATAAGATACTCTCTTTTATGAGTATTGCACTCTTTTGCAGATTTCTAATGTGTTGGTTTCTGTTTCAGAACGATGTCTAGAAGATCACGAGTTGGTGGTTCAGGTCCAGACTTCTATGAATAGTGACAGCAGATTCCTGTTCAGGAAGAACTATGCCAAATACGAATTCTTCAGAAACCCCCTGGTAATTGCTTTAACTCAGAGCTAAGTGATTGGGCCGTATCACTTATAGGATCATCAGTTTTCTGAGACTGGATGACAATTTTGGAGAAATCAGTTATATGCTAATTAGTCTAAATAGCCTCCTCAGATGATTAAGTTATAAAATTAGTGTCTTTTTTGTGACATCATAACAGCTTCCTGTAAGAGTGGCATCTGTGTTTTTGTTAATATTGTGTCCTTGACATATTTTCTCACTCTTCCTTTTTTCATCAGACATTTTTTCCAGAGCACATGGTTGCATGGTGCCAGGAAACCAATCACATTATTCCACCGTCTCAGCTCCTTCAGGTACAGATCACATTCACCTTTCTTCTTGTCTTTGCAAAACAAACAGTTACATTATGTTCTGAAATATATTTGAAAGTTCTGCTTCCCCCATTTGTCATTCGCATTGAAGCACGCCCTCACAAACCACTTTTCGGGGGTTTTAAGGAGCTTTTCCCTTAATGGGTAAGGGTTTAAAACGCAGGCTTCTTTCTGCTATCGTGTAATGTGGGCTGTGAGAGACGGATCTACAAGTGGAATCCTTCTCTTTATCCCCACCACTCAAGGAAAGCTTTTAACTCTGCTGCTGATGGTTAAAGATGTGCCTCTCGACCCAGAGTGCGAACGGGGTGAGCTGGAGTCACGTCAGGAATTCTTGCTGTTTGACTTGTTTTAAACACAAGATCTTTGCACTCAATTAGGACGCCATTCAAACCGTATCGCTCGCAGAACCCCATCTCATCCAGATGTTTGCAATGTTCCACATTATGCAAGAAGGATTTGTCAGTGGAGAGCAGAGAGGCTCAGGGAGAGGGCTGTTTGAAATATTATTGCGTGTGAACGCGCGTTTTGCAAATGTTTGAAAATGTACGAGGTCCATCGGGAGATTTTTCCAAAACACTGCGGAACATGTGCTTCAAATACTGCGAAAGCTTCTGGAACCATTTATTTTTCACTCGCAAACTACAACTTCAAATCAGTTTTATTAACTTAACCTGCGCCTTTTTGTTTGGATATTTTTTGAAAATACGGAAACTACAAGCTCCATACGTTTCAGACACCCACAAGACGACCACAGGCTGTAAAGAGAAAATGTACTTTATGTTTGTTGAACATGTAGATTAAACTTTGATTTTATTTTTCTTGAAGTTATTGATTGCAAGATTACAAGGCATTTGTAAAATGCTTTCGATGCATATTAATTCCAGGGTTATTATATTCTGACATCTTTTAGTTATGCATTCATACAGCAGCACAATATCTGTTTTTAATTTAGCAAAAATTTAAATTCAACTCAAGTTTCTTTCTTGGTGTGAGCAGATGTTTTCTACAGCAGCTTCTAGTTTCTGTTGAGACACTGACAAACAAGTCACACAAATAATCCAACAATAAATTCTTATGTTGTGTATTTTATGGATCAAAAAAAGAACATGGTGACAATTTGCTTCTTTTCTTTCAGAACTTCTTGGCAACAAACACCTGTCCAGAAATCCAGGGTTATCTTTACATGAAGGACGTTGGCAGGAAGTCCTGGAAGAAAGTTTACATGTTCCTGCGTCGCTCAGGACTCTACTGCTCCACTAAAGGAAACTCAAAGGTAACAGCGAGTTAATTTTTTTTCTTCAAGGTCGCAAACTCTAGAATCATCACTTCTAAGCTTTAAAGCATACTCCTCCCTCCCCGTTATTGACGGTGGTCTGTGAGCATTTGTCTCCGTCTGTGAGAAAACCCCCGGGCTGATTTCACCTTTCATGTTTCACTTATTAATTCTTCCTGTCTCCAGGAGCCCAGACATTTACAGCTACTTGCAGACCTCGAGGACAGCAACATCTTCACCGTCGTCACAGGAAAAAAGCAACATGGTGCACCTACAGATTTTGAGTTTTGCATCAAAGTGAGTCTCTTAACTCTTTTAATAATACATCAAATCCACAATTCATGGAATTCTGACATATGCTATTAAATGATCTGTGTTGTGATGATTGATGTTGCTAATTGGCAGCCTAATAAAGCCAGAGGAGAGATGAAGGAGTGTCGGATGCTGTGTGCAGAAGATGAGCAGAGCAGGACATGTTGGATGACTGGTTTTCGTCTTTTCAAGGTGATTTGTGTTTTAAATGACGGTCGTTAGCTTTGTTTGTGTGTATTTTCTCATTTTCACATTCCTTACATATACTGTAGTCAGAATTCTACTGAACATTAGCATTAAATGTTCCCTTTTTTCCTCTATAGTACGGGATTATATTGTATCAGAATTACAAGATTCCCCAGCAAAGGAAAGCCCTGCTCTCACACTTTTCAGGTCCTGTGGTAAGTTTATTTGAATATTATACTAATATTAAAAAAATAGAAAAAATGTTACAATGAGCTCTTGTTTCAAAATGTCATCACCGATTTGCAAAGAATGAGCTGTTTGTTTCCCAGCTCATATTTTTTCTGTGTGTCTCTCATTGCCCGCCTCCCCAGAGAAGCGTATCGGAGAATTCCCTCGTGGCGATGGATTTCTCAGGGAGAATAGGCAGAGTGATCGACAACCCAGTAGAAGCTCAGAGCGCCGCTATGGAGGAGGGCCACGTGTGGAGGGTGAGTCACTGTCAGTTCGGCAGCAAAGTCGACACTATCCGTCTTCCTATTAATCCCCCAAACGTGTGTGTGTTTTACGGCACTGTATCATGTGAACTGATCTTGAATGTGACGTCTCTTCCAGAAGAGGACTCAACGAATGAATGTTTTAGGATCGCACAGTCCTTTACATCATTCTTCTCTGAACTCAGGTAAATAGTTCAATATTATACATACATTTGTTTGATGTATTTTTTTTAATATTTAACCGTTTCTGTTTTCACAAGTAGTCTACATAGCTCAGCTGTGGTTCTACGGCAGAATAACCAGAGAGGAATCCCATCGTATCATTCACCAGCAGGGGTTGGTGGACGGGTAAGGCAGCTCAAACTGTTTTTGCACTGAAGAAAATACATATACAGAACGTAAAGGAGCCTTTAAGCTCTTGGGCAGTCTGGGTCTCCATAAAACTTTTTGTGAATCTCCTAAACCCCTGACGGGATTTTATTAGACTGCCCACAGTTACTCAGTACTAACAATAGATTAACTAATCAGGTTTTCAGCGTCATGTGACTTTGGATTAAGTTAGAGGTAAAAAATTCTTGTGAATGCAACATCTTTCAAACCAAAGAAGGGATTTTGATGAAACTGCCCACAGTTACTCATTACAGCAATAGATGAACTGATACAGTTTGATAAAGTAGGGGCTTATTATTCAACAATTCGGCATCAGCTTATTTTCCTTACTTGTGTCTCAGTCTGCTGTTCTTTTTCTTGTTGCGTAGGTTGTTTCTGCTGCGAGTGAGTCAGAGTAACCCCAAGGCGTATGTGCTCACGTTGTGCCATCACCAGAAAATCAAACATTTCCAGATTCTACCTGTAAGTTTTACTCTGTGTTTAACGACGTTGCTTACAGATATCAACAACCTTTTGAATATTTCACTAACTTGGATACTTTTGGTTGCTGCAGTGTGAAGAGGATGGTCAAGTCTTCTTCAGCCTTGACGACGGCGTAACCAAATTCACAGACCTGATTCAGCTAGTGGAGTTCTACCAGCTCAACAGAGGAGTTCTGCCTTGTAAACTCAAACACCCGTGCACCGTTGTGGCCTTATGACATCATCTGATCATCTGACCCTTGTCAATTGACCTGACTCTGCCTAAAAACGAACAAAACAAAGAGAATGGCTCCGTTTGGTTGGTTCTCTTTGTTTGTGTCTTTCTAAGAAGCTGGTGAAAAGACTGATGTTTCATTGTTGTCGTCTTATATTGTTGTGAGTCTGCTGGAGACTGCTGACTGCTTGGATTTTTTTTCTCATTTGTGCGGAAGTTAATGAGAAGATTACAAAAGTTTGCCCATGAGGTCCGTCACCTGAGAAAAGCGAAAGTAGATGAACACTGCCATTCTAGTCGACAATTTGATCAAGTACTTGCTTGGCGAGAACCGTCAATGAGCAAGGAACGGTGAGGTTTTATCTCACCCCTCAAGTTTGGATGGCATTTTCCTCCAACAGGACAATCAGCAGGACAATTCAAGCTTTTGTTTGGGACTATTTTTTTCTTTTCAGCAAACATGGTCACAATGAAGCTAAACATCAAATGTCTTCAAAGAATTTCATGGTGCAAGACATCTTCATTAGTGTGTGCTGATGTTTGAGTCTTCTACTGTCCTCTAGTGTCACAGACATGAAACTACATGCCCAGTGATAACATGAATGATGTTTGGAGGCACCAGAAAGTTTCATTTGAAACATTTCTGAGCTTAAATATTCTCAATTTTGAGAGTTGTTTTTTTTTTAAATAGAAACTCTACACTGCTTGCATTTTTTTGTAGATTATTTTCTCACTGCACAAGTTTTTATTTTTTCTTCATCACGCATTGGTTGCAATTAATATATTCTACTCCAAGTTTTCTTTTTTGTTTAAAGTGGAGTTCGTCCATTCTGGACGTTTGAATCCTTTGAATCATTTACATAAGCTACAATGGAGTTGCTCTGCACTCCTATCTTCTTGAAGTATTTGCCTGGCAACCTCCACAAAAAAAGCCTCAGCGCTTTGCTTGAATCATGGTGTCATTCAGGGTAAAACAGCGAGCTACAAAGCTACGGTATCACTAACAGAACAGACAGCTTCGGTGATTGTAATGTTGAAAATTACATTCAGGTTACAGTTAAAGAAACAGGCGAGTCTGCAGAGATTTTGTTCTAGTCCAGCCGAATCTTTCAACATTCAGAGAATTTATTTTTAATCAGAGAACTCCTGTAATTTTTTTTTCTTTATTTTACAGATTTTCAGCACAGGGAATGACCACTTGAATTCCCAGTGAAATACCAGTGGGTCACTCTTTGTCAAACAACCCATTTAAGATCATGTCATGAACTTTAGTTCCAGGTTTTGTTTTCTCTTGGTGCACAGATTGCCTCCAACTCATTTAATGTCTGTCGAGTATGCATCAGTCTGATTTTTGTGTGCTCTCAAATTAGATTCTGTGAATTACATTCCATACAGTGTGGCCTTCTTTTTCTTCTTTTGTTTTTTGCCTGGGAGCACTTACACACAAACAAAATGAGACATTTTTTGGAAGACTTGCCTGTGAAAAGGCTACTAGGGGGATAATATGACGTGTGTTAGAATACTTTTTTTAAAAAAAAATCCCATATGAGCTTATCTTTGATCGGGTTGTTCATTTGAACCTCTAACAGTGAACAGGGATGTAGACTCATTTATTGTAATAGGGTGCTTTTATAGGAGAAGTTCATCCAAAGAAGAAAATGATTGAAAAACATTTTTTTTTTTTTTTTTACTAAATAGAACAAAACTACAGCCATCTACAAATCAGTTATTTTTAACACCCTAGTAAAGCTGTTACACTCATTATATATCAAAACTAAACATAAAAATTTCCTGGAAGATGTGATAAAGTGTTGGATTTTTTTTTCACTTCATCCAAGCCACTGTCAGTGTTCAGATTAATCAACTAACATCTCACCAGAAATAACAGTTGATTTTCTTCCTCTTTTTTTTTTTGTACATCTGACATTTCTTGAATTTTTCTTTCATTTTTTAGCCCAAGGCTTTGTGGTTGCCTTGTCCAGCTGATCATTTGGCAGAGTGTTAGAGTTGTGTGTTATCGTGCTTCATCAACTATTTTTTTTGCCCTCAAATAACCCAGCAGTTTCTAAAAGGTATGACATACATCGGGATGGAGATAAGTAAGATGTTAACACTCTGTGCAAGCTCACCATTATTTATCTTAGATGCAATGTTGTGGGGTGTTTTTTTTTTTCTTTTTGAGGGGGAAAGAATTTTTTTTTTAAATCATGCAGCAAAGTGTATTTATTTATCTGGATGTGACTGATTACTTGAAAATTTTAGATTTCTTTTATCTGAGCGCTGTTCTGTACTGTCATTTCTATCAAATCATTGTGACTATTATACGTGTTATCACATAACCTATAACATGTTTTTTTTTTTTTAGTTTGACACTTGTTCTGAAAAAGATGTTTAAAGCACACTGATATTGATGGTGGGTTTTTTTTATCATTTTGGTAGATGACAAGTGGAATGTTGAGAAATGTTTAAAAAAGAAAAAAACAGAGTTCCAAAGCGTATGAAATTTAAAAAAAAAAAAAAATTATTCAAATATACTTTATAACTCCCCGGAAAAAAAAAATCACTAAATAAATATGTTGTATGTTATGAAGAGAGAAAAAGTTCTGTGATAATTATTTTAGTCTTGAAATTTGTTAAAAGTGCAATCTTTGACGACCCCTGAGTTACTGATTGGAACTGTAGAAATAACTCCAAAAAATCTGAACCAAATCTAAACTGAACCATGAAGAAAATTTATAAAAGTTAATCAATTAGTATTTTCTTGTTAAAAAAAACAACCCTCATTTATAACCCAAATTATGTGTTTTTGTAAAATCCATTGCAAGAAGAAAAGTTAGTTTGAGCAGAGACTAATTCCCACCAACAAAAAATTAATAAAAGGCGTGATTAAAACAAAATACCAAGTCCTACTCTGCTGCATTAAAGTCTATTTTTAAACTTCTCCACAGTTTATGTTTGGTGGGAAATCTATTTTTCTTTCTATTTTGCTGTTTTATTTTGATTATAAGAAAAAAAATCAAAATTGAGTAATCAGTTTTTAGAGAAATCAGGCTAAAAATGTTCTCAAGAAGAATTGTAATCATCAGTTTTGCCCTTAAGACAGAATTCTAGAAATGTAGACATAGAATGAAATACGATATCTAGATAGTACAATGATACTTATATTAGAGTTTAAAAGAAAACAGAATGACCGCCACACTGGAAGGCATTGAAATTACAAAAGAACTTTCATCTGACTGATACCCCATAAATAAGACATTAATTAATCAAATTTTGAACTGCATTCCGTTGTTGAAATGGATCTGGAATCAATGCTTATTCAGGAACTTTAAACATGTATCATCTACACAAGGGTGAGTTTTCACTTTCAATGTGAATTTTTGGCCTATATCTGTTTTTTTTTTTTCTGGCAATGAAATTATTATCTTACAACTGCTGACAGTTATTTCTATTCTGAGCATCTGAGGCTTGTTGATTTTAGCCATTTTCTCATTAGTCTCGTTTTTTTTATGCACTCATCTTCAAACCCATACATTCATTTCATATGGTTGCTGTTTTCACATGGAAATATTAACTAACACAATGATTTTAATGTAGTCATTTTACATTTAAAAAAATGCAGAAAATGCATTTGGCAAAACCATATATTTGGATATTTACATTATAAATGAATGTAACTGGGTTGCTCAGGGCTGTTTTTGAGCATCATGATAAACTACTAGTTCCACAGAGGGGTCTTATACTTTTTGTGTGATATGGGTAATCTTTTTTTTTTTTCTTTACCCATTTGTAAATTTTGAATACTTGAAAATGTACTTGCAGAAAATTAGGTAGATCTAATCCTTATGTGTAAAAAAAAGACAACTACAGCAGCTGGTTGATTACTAATATGTGAACTACGGTAGTTCAACTTCTATTCCAATTCTTTACAGTTGTGTCTAGTTGATAATCCTGGTAAGCAGGCACTCAAAAATACCCATTATCATCTTTTATGCTGAAGCAAAGTCTTTTAGAGCCAGTTAGCTTGTAACCCCAGATGGTGCCTATGATGACTCCTTTTTCACTGCACAGACCAGGTCTAAAATTTGGACAAAATGACAAAGACAAAGCCTGCTTTATTTGGAAATTAAAAGGCTGCGCACTTTAAATCCATCTAAAGTGTTGGGAATGAATGCTCATCTGTTTGGTGTACTTTCCTGCTCAGTATGATTTGGCCCTGATTCTGCAAAACAAATGGATCTGTTGTCTGGTTCTTGTGCATTTCATAACCTTGTCTCAATGGTTGTACAAATGAGTAAAAAAAATAAAGTATATCTTTAAATGAACTGTTATGTTTCAGGGAATGTGAAAAAGATGAAAAAAAAAACTAAAGAAAACAGAAACTTGTTAACAGAGAGAGTTCCTGTATTCTTATTGTGCTTTGCTTCAAGATGTAAATAGTTGGCAAGCTAAGTCTTAATTGTAACCTTTTCTGGTATTTTTGTACAAATAAGGGACTGATATATTCTGTTTTATTGTTATTAGAATAAAAGATTAATACATTGATACAAAAAACATTCATTTGTCTGTTTTCATGCAAAAGGCTTTCACATGGAATCTAATTTTGCAACAAAAATGATACTTAGAAAATCCACTAGATGGTGCAAAGCAACATAAATGTAAGGAAGCAAAACTAGCTTTATACAATAGGTTCGACATTTTGATACAGTATCGGAAAAAAATGTTGTCTTCTTTGCATTTTGATCCCTTAAAAATAAACTCACAAGAGGAAATAAAAGCACTAAACGCTGACCTTTGAAACCATCAGGTATCACACACTGTGGATTATCGGTCATGCAAAAGTGGCAACTTTTCAAGGCTTAAATGATTAATATTACACAAAGAAGAAGACTAAAGATTAACATTTCTGAAGATTTGGATAATCCACTACTCTAGTAAATATGTAACCGATAACACAGCTCTTTACACATTCACTTTACAATGAGAGCAAATAGATAGTATCTTGATTTTTCCTGCAGAACAAATGGAAGTAGTATGTGTTAAATTGTCTTGTACCAAACACACAAAGAGCTCATGTAAATCTAATTTATTTTCCACTGGTCTTCTTTATTTTAATCAGCAATTAATCCCCATTAAAAAGAACCTTTAACTAGAGTATGCTGTTTCGGAGAAACAGCGCGTTGAATGCCTGCTCGCGGGGGGCGAGGACGCCGAAGCCAGTTTATTTTTTTCTGTCGTCCTCTGATGCTGAAAATGACCTGAAAGCTGGCTAAAAAAAACCTGAATGTACATATGTGCTGGAAAAAGATTTGAAAGACATAAAATTTTTATAAAGTTTTTTCTTTTATTGTGAAAATCTCGTTAAAGTTGTGTAATTATGCTTTAAAGTTAAGAAAACAAAACAACCCTAAAGTTATTTAAAAAAAATAATTTTAATGTAAAAGTGTGTAAAAGATGATCATTTTATATTATTTTAGGTCTTTTATTGTGAAAATCCCATTAAAAATGGCTAAATATGCTTTTAAGTTGAATTGTAAAAAAAGACGAAGAATTATTAAAAAACGAAAAAAACTAATATAAAAATGTGTGAAAGACAGTAATTTTTTATTATTTTAGGTCTTTTATTGTGAAAATCTCGTTAAAGTTGTCTAATTATGCTTTAAAGTTAAGAAAACAAAACAACCCTAAAGTTATTTAAAAAAAATAATTTTAATGTAAAAGTGTGTAAAAGATAATAATTTTATATTATTTTAGGTCTTTTATTGTGAAAATCTCATTAAAGTTGTCTAATTATGCTTTAAAGTTAACAAAACAAAACAACTGAAAAGTTCTAATGAGCTGTCTTCTCATCAGAGCTCCTTAATTGCGCCTCAAAACACACCTGATGCAGGTCACAAGACCACAGAAACAGAATCTGCATACAGCCAGCACAGCCTACTTCCAAATAAGGAGATGTCTGTGACATCACACAGACTCCTTCATTACCTTATAAGGAGATGAGCCTCTGAGTGCTCATTAATTGGGCGGCAAAACACACCTGCTCAGGTGGGACAGAGAATTTCAGAAAAGGCAAACAAATGCTAATTGCGCAAAAACGGTAATAGATAGAAAAAAAATTCTTTCAGATTTAGAAAGAGGACGATGAAATCTACTTGGGGATGTAATTTTGTTTGCGATGGTAATTCAGAAATGAAATGGCAGCCATTTTAGTGCCACAAAAATGTCACTTTTTGGGGGGAGGTCTCCTTCTGAGTACCATAGAGGAAAATCTGTTGGTCTGACAGATTCAAGAGTCACCTTGGATGAAAGAGGACAAGAATTCCTCCGTTTTGAGCTAAAATTTATGTTTGTGGGATAAAAACTCAAAGAGTTATAAAAATTTGTTTGGAAGGGTAAAATTTTAAAATCCGGTCAGAGGGACGAAAAAACGACCTGACTTCTCGACCTTCGGGAGCCCGTAGCGGCTAAACCGTCGCTCTGACAAAAAAAATGCTCCATTCCAAAGTTGTTCGCAACGAAATTTCCTTCGTTTTGATATAAAGTTTTTGCAGATCGGTTCAGAAATGTAGGCTCTGGCGCTCCTTGAACACAAATTTTGTGAATTCTGTTCGCACTCTGTTTTTACAGTGCGCCGGAGGCAAAAAAAAAATTCTGATTTTTTCATTTTTTTCACTTTTTTTATAAAGTGATTGCTCTGAAACCGTAGAAGGTATGAAAGTGTCCTTTAGATGTTATAGAGGTCAAACCCTTGTGACCCGTTTAAACTTTAAATGGTGTTTCTAGCTAAAAGTATGCCAGAGCTGGAAAGCTTTGAAGAGCATGTGGTTTTTGGCCAAAATCCCATTATTTCCAATGGGGCCCATTTTTTTCGTGTTTTTTTGCGATAAATCGGAAACCGAAAAAAATTTCAAAAAGTTGAATAGATCCGTAAATGTCATTTCCGAGCCGGTCGTTTTGAGCCCTGAACGGCTGCGCTCGGGCAAACGGATCTTGAGATTTTTCGTGCCAAAAACGGTACGGAAGAATGATGCGGATATCTATAAAGTAAAACAGGATCACTATAGTTGAATGCCTTTTAGGCATTCAACTGATTATCAACCAAATGCAGAATATATTAAATATTGGGTGGAGACGGTGGCCGCGTGGTTAGCGCGTTCGCCCGCGGACCGGAAGGTCGCGGGTTCGCGTCCCACGGAGAGCACGTCTAGGGTCCTTGGAGAAGACACCTAACCCCCACTTCTCCCACCATTGGCGCCGTTGAAGGGCAGCCTGCTGCGGTGTAAGGAGTGCAGCGAACAAATTTCCCCGGTGAGGGATGAATAGAGTAATTCAAAATAAACAAAAAAAATAAACAAAAATAAAAAAATAGAAACACTATTTCTTAGGTTTCTTCGTGAACCCTGATGTTATAATTAGTGGGACTATAAGAAAAGCAGCACTGGAGAATAACTGAATGAGAACTTGATCAAAATAGTTCTCACTAACAGCTAAGAAAAGAAAATTGATTGTGAGCCGACCTCGTTTTTGTGTGCATAGGCAAGACATCTACTGAGATGGTTTGGACATGTGCATAGGAGAGAGAGAGCACAGTCCTTCGGCAGAAAGATTCGAGGTTTGGAACCTCCAGTTAGGTGGTTCAGAGGAAGAGGAGGTTCATGCACACAGTGAAGGAAGACATGAATATGGTTGGTGTGACCGGAGAAGATGCAGCAGATAGGGTTAGATGGATGAAACTGACTTGATGTGGCGACCCCTGAAGGGAAATGCCAAAAGAAGAAGGCAAGAACCCTAAAACTGCTGAATTAACAGGGGCATTTTGTTCAATTTGATTTCAACATATTTTTTTTTAATCTACATGATAGTTCAGGATTTATTCCCTTTTAAAAAAAACAAACAAAAAAGAAGAAAAGAAACATGTACATATTTTATACTGTCCTCTCCATCTGATCCTAAAGAATAACATACTTATAATTATAATAATTAGGAAGAAGGCATTGGCTCAGTGATAGAATGTTCGCCCCTGGATTCTAATCCCACTGGGCCCATGCCCAAGTGTCCTTGGAAATACACCTAACCCTCCATTTCTCCCACCATTGGTGTCATCGTGGCTGCCTGCTGCAATGTAATGCAGCACAGAATATTCCCAATTTCCAATACAGTGCGTTTAAAGTGTTGTTAAAGCACATCTTTCTTCTACTTTTTTGTCCCCTGGAAGTATTATTAAGACATATAAATACAAAACTATTTATCAGTTATTTGTTTTTGGAAAATATGTCTGTGTTTTCATGTATAATTTTTTTTTTTGGTCCGCCATGGTGTCATAGTAATTTTCCCACTTTTAAACATAATATTCCTCAGACCTCATGGTGAAACTTTAAAAAATATTCTGCAATGGATAAGAATATTTTAAGATGTAACCTGCAATATTTTAAACTTTCAATAAGCAACACAGCTTCAATAATTCAAAAATATGTTTATTTAAAGATGTTGCTGATTTCTGCATGAATACATGAACTGTTAGTTTTATCAGTTTAACCTTGTTAGACCCTTTGTTACAAATATAATGTCAGTCCAAATTGTTTGGATTTTACAAGGTTAAGATGAATACAAATGAATTTACATGTACTTACGTGTGTGTACTGCTTCAGAAACTCCTTATGAATCACTCTTTCATGCGTTGTCCATCAGCCCCTTTCTCATTGGCTGACCCAGTGGGGGTTGTAGGGATGGAGGTGGTAAGAGGCAAGATAAAAGGACCAAATGTCTCCCGTTCTGCTTACACACACAATCAACACGCAACACGTGCCCTGCTGTGTTTGTTTGCCGTGGACATAGAAGAGGAGACAAGGATTCTCAATCTAAGGGCGGCTGCTGAAGCTCTCACTTGAAAGTGTGAGTATACACACACACACACACATTCATACAGCATGTCTAATCCTATTTGAGATAAAGCTGAGGATAAGGGCTCTGCCTCTCATCAGTGGAAAAACACCTGCACAGTAACACACTTGTTGAGTGATAAGTTCGTAGTGTGGAGGAAGGGGCAATGTTCATGTGTGGTTGTGTTTGCAGATTGAACAGGAAGCCTGGAAAGCGAAAGGGGGTTTATATTTATAATCTCTCTAGGATAATTAGTAACTGGATACTTGAAAAGTTTCATTCTTTAAATTCAGGCAGCTGTTAAACAGTATATTTTATTGGATATTACTTGAATCTACACATATAAAGTATTAGAAGACATTTCTTGTTCTCATTGTTTTTTATTGGATGCATGTGACATAATTTGAGATATAGGACTGGTTTATGGGAGGATATGGAGGTCAAGTATTCAGCATTGCATAAAAACAATGTGTAGGCTTATAACTGTCAAGCAGCACAGTTTAATACCTGTTTACTTCGTCATCGCTCCGACGGAACAACAACTCATAAATCCAGTCACGTACAGTATATTATTTCACAGTGCTGCCAAATACAGAAGATTTACTGCACGTCATAGATTATTAAAAAATTGATTCTAATGCAATGTTACATGCAAAGTAATGTTTGAAAATTTATGTTGATTTCAAGTTTTTAATATAATTGAAATGTGTTTGAAAATTATGAGCATGAATGTCTCCAAGAAGTAGTGTCAGTATGGTATTTCTAGTTCCATATAGAGGACATTTATGATTAAAAAAAAATGTCTTAACAATTCTGTATGTTCACGTGCTGACTCAATTGATCTGATAAGGTTCTCAAAAACTGTTCTTAAGGTTAAAAACTACTTTATTACTCCAATTATGCCCAACGACAAATCAAAGGTTAATTTCATGAGTTAATATGTCTGTGTACTGGTCTACTTTTTGTAGAAAACATAAAGAAATCAAATTTTGGTATGCAAAAATAAATAAAAAAGACTTTGTTCTCTTTCAGTCAGATAATGGACACCGCAGAATTTCGGCGTCGAGGGAAAGAAATGGTGGACTATGTGGCTGACTACTTAGAAAAAATAGAAGAGCGTCCAGTCTATCCAGACGTGGAACCAGGATATCTTCGTTCTTTGATTCCTACCGAGGCTCCGCTGGAGCCAGAAACGTATGAAGAAATAATGCAAGATGTTGAAAGAGTCATAATGCCGGGGGTGAGAACTGACACCACTGAAAAACATCACTTTTATCAGAGAAGAATTTCTAAACTTTATTATTTCAGAAAACAACTGTTTTTAAGTGTGGTGCAAATAAATTTCTCCAATGAATTGTCCACTAAAAATAATCTGATGTGAAAAGGTAAATTTGCTATTCGTCTTCTCAAAGGTGTACTCGTTTCCTTCCCGATAATCACCCTTTGTTTTGTAATACAAGCTGTAAGAAATCACAGATATGGTTTGACCATTTTCTCAGGTTTTCATCTAAACCTTAAATACATATTTTTGCAGGTCACCCACTGGCACAGCCCCAACTTTTTTGCTTACTTTCCATCTGCCTCCTCTTACCCTGGTATGCTGGGGGACATGCTGTGCACAGCCATTGGCAGCATTGGATTTTCCTGGGTAACATACACAACTGGACATTTGTCTCTCATTACAAAATTTAAATGTCTTTAACAAACATTATTAAAATATATCAGTTAAAATGTTCTTTTTTTTTTTTACTTCAGGCAGCCAGCCCAGCCTGCACTGAGCTGGAAACAGTGATGTTAGACTGGCTGGGGAAGATGCTCCAATTGCCAGAAAGTTTCATTGCGGGGACAGACGGTCACGGGGGTGGAGTCATTCAGGTAGACATATTAAATATGGTCAAGTACTGTGTATGATTATGTAGAAAGTGGTATATATTTCTATGTGTATTTGTAGGTTCAGATGACTCTACACATACTGTAGTTTCACACGTTTCTTATGTGTGGAGCAGCCAGGATGGGAATAAGTGTCTCCAAATCTGAGAACATGGTCCTCGCCCGGAAAAGGGTGGAATGCCCTGGCTGATCAGGGACAGCTCCCGGCTCCGAGTAGAGGAGTTTAAACATCTTGGGGTCTTGTTTATGAGGGGGGAATGGATGGAAAGGGAAATTGACGGATGAATCGATGCAGCGTCAAAAATGAACAGGATGCTGCATCGGGGAAGAAAGATCTGAGATGAAAAAAAGCTCTTGATTTACCAGTCAATCTACATTCCTACCACTATCCATGATCACCAACTGTGGGTGGTGACCTAAAAAACAAGGTTGTGGATACAAGTGTCTGAAATGAGCTTCCTCCGCAGGGTGGTTGGCCTCTCACTAGATAGATAGAGGGAGGAGCTCTGCCATTCGGGATGAGCTTGAAGTAGAGCCGTTGCTCCTCCGGGTCGAGAGAAGCCCGATGGGGTGGTTCGGGAATCAGGTTAGGATGTCTCATGAACAACTTTCCAAAATTTTGCACATCCCTATAAATAGCTACAACCTATCTATAAAAAGGTTTTTAATGCTCCAGAAAACATAAACAGAGAATTGTAGCTGTCCATTAATGTGTTGGAATGCAGTGTGGAAACATGGATGACTGAATGTACACTCAACAAAAATATAAACGCAACACTTTTGTTTTTGCTCCCATTTTTCATGAGATGGACTTAAAGATCCAAAATTTATTCCAGATACACAATATTACCATTTCTCTCAAACACTGTTCACAAATCTGTCTAAATGTGTGATAGTGAGCACTTCTGCTTTGCTGAGATAATCCATCCCACCTCACAAGTGTGCCACATCAAGATGCTGATCTGACATCATGATTAGTGCACAGGTGTACTTTAGACTGCCCACAATAAAAGGCCACCCTGAAATGTGCATTTTGTTTTTGCTTTATTGGCGGTCTGGGGACTCAGAACCAATCAGTATCTGGTGTGACCATCATTTGCCTCATGCAGTGCAACACATCTTCTTCGCATAGAGTTTATCAGATTGTCTATTGTGGCCTGTGGAATGTTGGTCCACTCCTCTTCAATGGCTGAGCGAAGTTGCTGGATATTAGTGGGAACTGGTGCACGCTGTCGTATACGCCGGTCAAGCACATCCCAAACATGTTCAATGGGTGACATGTCCGGTGAGTATGCTGGCCATGCAAGAACTGGGACATTTTCGGCTTCCAAGAATTGTGTACAGATCCTTGCAACATGGGGCCGTGCAGTATCTTGCTGAAACATGAGGTGATGTTCATGGATGTATGGCACAACAATGGGCCTCAGGATCTCATCACGGTATGTCTGTGCATTCAAAATGCCATCAATAAAATGCACCTGTGTTCTTCGTCCATAACAGATGCCTGCCCATACCATAACCCCACCACCACCATGGGCCACTCGATCCACAACATTGACATCAGCAAAGCGCTCACCCACACGACGCCACACACGCTGTCTGCCATCTGCCCTGAACAATGTAAACCGATATTCATCCGTGAAGAGAACACCTCTCCAACGTGCTAGACGCCATCGAATGTGAGCATTTACCCACTCAAGTCTGTCACGGCGACGATCTGGAGTCAGGTTAAGACCCCGATGAGGACAACGAGCATGCAGTTGAGCTTCCCTGAGACGGTTTCTGACAGTTTGTGCAGAAATTGTTTGGTTATCCAAACCAATTGTTTCAGCAGCTGTCTGAGTGGCTGGTCTCAGACGATCTCGGAGGTGAACCTGCTGGATGTGGAGGTCCTGGGCTGGTGTGGTTACTCGTGGTCTGCGGTTGTGAGGCCGGTTGGATGTACTGCCATATTCTCTGAAACGCCTTTGGAGACGGCTTATGGTGGAGAAATGAACATTCAATGCACGAGCAACAGATCTGGTTGACATTCCTGCTGTCAGCGTGCCAATTCCACGCTCCCTCATGCTTGTGGCATGTGTGGCATTTTGCTGTGAGACAAAACTGCACATTTCAGGGTGGCCTTTTATTGTGGGCAGCATAAGGGTACACCTGTGCACTAATCATGATGTCGGATCAGCATCTTGATGTGGCACACTTGTGAGGTGGGATGGATTATCTCAGCAAAGCAGAAGTGCTCACTATCACACATTTAGACAGATTTGTGAACAATGTTTGAGAGAAATGGTAATATTGTGTATCTGGAATGAATTTTAGATCTTCAAGTCCATCTCATGAAAAATGGGAGCAAAAACAAAAGTGTTGCGTTTATATTTTTGTTGAGTGTAAATGGTCAAACACATCAGGAATATTTTTTTCTTAACTTATCAAAGAGGACAACAAATTGTTGTGTTGGGTGAACTCAAGAAATCACATCTAAAGTTGGTGGCACATCCACTAAAACCACTTCAATGACTGGAGATTTATATGCTCGAGCAGTTCCGATCTCCTGTGTCTGCAATTATCAACATTTGCGTTGTATTGATTTGTTGTGTCTTTCACACAGTGGATCAAACCAGCTGGAAATTGACAGGAAATTGCCTTTTAATGCGTCATTTCTAGCAGATGACAAAGCGATGACAGTGAATTGTTTCGTGTGGAAAAAGGCTAACCATTAGTTTAGTGTTCCATTGACAGGATCAGAGAAGCAACGGCAGTGGCCAGGCTAAGTGTGTGCGTTTTTAGGCTGTTGTAAAGCATGAGAGCACACTCTGATGACAGATCATTTCATGCCTCTTCTATTGTGAGCACCTGTGTGCGAGGGTGTGTTTACGTGTGTGTCCTCATCTGGCTCATCTTGTTTTGTTTCTATCTTGCCACTCTCCTTTTTTAGAGCCGCTTACCAGTTCACCATGGCAACAAATAGGGTTCTCCTCTCTGCAGGGCTCATGAATGTCAGCACATTGCCAGCCTATCATTATAAACCTTCTGCCACCACAAACAGAAAACATATTATTATTATAAAAAAATTATTCAGAAAAAATACCATCACCATTTTAGCGACTTGATGAATTGCATTAAATTTAAAAATAACAAAAAGTCATAGGGTCTGGATATTTATTTTATTATTCATGCTTAGTTACAGCAGTATTTAAAAAAAAAAAAAAAAAAAAGACATGACCTCACCATTCACCTCCAAATAGCTCTTGACCTTGAGCTCATTTTCTTTTTTACTTAGATGCCAACGTTCTTCACTGAATATGAAAAAAAATCCCTGTAGGAGTCAGTTTTACTCACTCATCCAACTAGTCTAATGATTGATTTAAAAAACAAATTATCTTTTGCAGAAGGTGTCCAGGTATAAATCAAAGTAATGTTTGCTTATTAACTTTCCTTTTTGCTTCTTCCAATTCAAGGTTGGAAGCTTCTGTCTGCGATCATGTAGTGTACATCATGAATAGGTTGCTCAGTGCATTGCAGGGCCACATCTATATACCAAACAGCAACCACTCACTGAAGAAACTGTCGTACAGTTGGTGTAATTTATACTTTTACTGTTCATCATCTTTATGGACAGTATATCTAGGCGCAGCCAAGGCGTTGGAGGGATCCGGTTTGGTGACCTCAGGATCGGATCTCTGCTTTTGCAGATGATGTGGTGCTGTTGGCTTCATCGGACCGTTATCTCCAGCTCTCACTGGATCAATTTGCTGCTGAGTGTGAAGCGGCCGGGATGGGAATTAGCGCCTTCAAATCCGAGACCATGGTCCTCGCCCGGAAAAGGGTGGAATGCCCTCTGCGGGTCAGGGACAGAGTCCTGCCCCAAGTGGAGGAGTTTAAGCATCTTGGGGTCTTGTTCACAAGTGGGGGAAGGATGGAGCGGGAGATCAACAGGCGGATCGGTGCGGCTATGTCTCACCCAAGAGACATAGTCTCACCAGTGCGTCCGGGGGTTTACCTCCTGGTCTCCTCCCGGTGGGACTAAGCCCAAAACACCTCACAAGTGAGGTGTTTAGGAGGCATCTTAATGAGATGCCCAAACTAACCCATCTGGCTACTCTCAACCCGGAGGCGCAACGGCTCCTCTCCAAGCTTCTCTCGGATGGCAGAGCTCCTCACTCTATGTGTATATTTTTGTTGAACTTTAACTACCATATTTCTCCTATAACTGCCAATGCTAATTTGAGCCAGTCACCAATATTGTGTCAGTTGGAAATACATACAACTGTATTTCATAATACTTTCTATTGATCAAAGTTCAGCCTCTTCCAAAGAAAACTTTATTTGAACTGAGAGTTACATACAAATGGGATTGGTTGTGCTCTCAGATGGGAATGAATGCAAATTAACAGACGTGTTCTTGTTTTTGTTGGCTTGTCTGGTCATTTCTGTACATTGATTTTCTAAAGTTAATGATCCCAGACACCTAACAGTCCATGCTTCACCTTCTAACATAGTCTCAAGCAACATTTTCCAGACAGACCAGTCTGGAAATTACTTAAATTACTGAAATAATTTAAGTAACATCTGAAAATGATGTTGATTTTCTCCAACAGGGAACAGCGAGTGAGGCCACCCTCATGTCCCTGCTGGCTGCTCGCTGTAAAGCAGTGAGACAAGTCCAGGCAGTTGATCCTAAAAAGTCTGAGGCGGATGTTCTCTCCAAATTGGTTGCATACACTTCTGAACAGGTGAGCTAGTTGTTTGAAAAAGGCACACAAATGACAGAAGTCTTTCATAAATGATGTTCATGTTCAACAAAGGTTACCAGAGTAACAGCAAGAGTTTTCCAGCAATTGAAGTAGACAGAGGGTCAGTAAAGCAGTACCCTGCTCTTATCGGGTTAAAGACCAGGCTGATTTTGTGATTGGATTTAGGACTTGCCTGAGGGCCGCACAGACCTTTATACAAAGTCCAGCTTGTTGTTTTTTTTTGCCAGCGTGATGTTCTGCTCACAATAGCAAGCGTTACGTAAACAAAGGCTAACCAGTGGTAAATGATCCTAGAAGAAATACAATTAAACCTAAATTTAGACTTCTGATTTCTTAAAATGCAAAATAGAATTTTGTCTTCAATGTGAGAACCTTGAACATGACAGATATACATAATATATTGCAAGTCGAAAATCAAATCCTTTGCAGCATAGTCTTTAAATGGGTGATTTCTTTTGCTTAACCAAATTTCTTCATATGTTTCACAAATTTGTGATGAACTTTAATATTCTGAGATTCCTATTGAATTGAATAAAAGATTTGATGTAAAAATATTGTCATCTTTTTTTTTTTTAGTAAAATCATATACATTTTCTGACTAATATGTTTTTTCCTCTGCAGGCTCATTCTTCAGTTGAACGAGCTGCTCAAATCGGAGCAGTAACGATGAAGAAGGTTCCTACAGACAACCAGTATGCTGTTAAAGGAGAGATGCTGAGGAAGATGGTGGAGGAGGACAAAGCAGCTGGGCTCATCCCTTTTTACGTAAAAAAAAATCCTTAACATATAATTGTCCTACTCATAAAAACATTTTTTATTCCTGTAAAATTTAGTAATTTCTGTCTTTAGTTTTCTTTCCATTTGGATTTTGTATTCTGACAAACGTACACTTGCTGTTTAAATTGGCAGCTACAAAGATATAATTTTGTTGTGATGCAGCTGCGTGCACCCAAATGCTTCTGCTGAAGGATAACATTGTTTCTGTTTAGTCTAATGAATGTTCATCAGGTTTTGGACACGAATCTCTATCTTACTCGGATCCACAAATCACTATTGAAAAACACAAGCATGGAAACTACGCAAGTCCAGCAGCTGAGTCATAAGCTTATCAGAATTTGTAACTTGATTTATGTCAATGTTACTGAGAACAAAATTGCCACAAAGATTAAATTGTATTCAATCTGTCTTTCTTTTGTAGGTTTGTCAGAATAAAATCTTTATATTTTTTCAAACCATGAAAATAGAAGACAGCAGAGCAAACAAAACCCTTCAGGATATTGATGATTTGTGCTTGTGTGTTTCAGTTCTGTGCGACGCTCGGTACCACTCCATCGTGTGCTTTTGATCACATCACTGAGCTGGGCCCTCTATGTGAGTCAACTAGTTGTAACCCCCCCCCCCTCCGATTCCTCCTTCTACACACAAACACACACAGACACACAATCAGTTTTTCTGATTCATGAGAGGAAGTGAGCTGTAAGGCTATATAGACTTGATTAGTTTTAGAAAACACACAAACAAAGCCACTGATTTGATAAAAACCAGGATGTCTGGTAGGGCAACTCAGCTGAGAAACACACAATGTTCAGATTGTTTTAAGATTAATCTGAATTCATCCTAAATAATCAATCATTTCAAAGAATTGTGTTGTTGGATAATCTTTAAAATGACTAACAACCTCCTTTTTCATCCTTTGTCAGGTAATAAGGAAAATATGTGGATGCATATTGATGCGGCCTATGCAGGGAGTGCATTCATTTGTCCAGAATTTAGACCTCTTCTGAATGGGATTGAGGTATGTATGTGCAACACAGAAACACTTTTACAAAACAGATAAGTTTTCACCAAGACGTTGATGGGGAAAAAATTAAATTATTATGCATTAGACTAAAATTATTATTTTTCATTAATTAAGAACTTGTGGTAGACAATAATTTTCTGCAGAATAATATGGAAACCACTTTGCTTTCAATTGCATCAGAAAAACCTCTCACAAGATCAGTGAGAGGAACACTGTGCTTATGTTGCTTGGAAAAGGCAAAAACGTTAATGTCAAGCAGGAAGCATGGCTGGCTGAACAGTGGGCAGGACAATCAGCATGAAATGGAGGAGCATCAATCCACCTTCTGAGGATGCCGAAGATGTGCAGAGAGGCAGAGATAAGCACAAAGTAATTTCCTGAGGCACCGTTAGACCTTTAGATATCACTGTTTATTAGACACACGGTATTGAGAAGGTAACGGAGAGAGAAGATAAAATTGGTCATAAAAGAACCAACTGTTGCTTCATCTTTACTTCAACTGATGTTGAGAAAAACAGCAGTTTTATCTTTGCAAAATTCTGTTTTAATTCTCGTTAATGGTAAAAGTAATGAATTATGGTCTTCTTTAATGGGTTAGGTGGAAAAGACTGTCATGTATTATCGGATGTGATCAAAATCATTTAGAATAATCTTGATCATTCTGAGTGGAATACGAAGATAAGTGTTTTGTTGGAGTTTTTTTGTATTTGGATGAGAGTACCACCCTGCTGAGGGTCGGATTGCTGGGATGAGTGTGATGGACGTAGAGGTTCACAGCCTGTTTGAATCAGCCAGCATGGCAACTGTCAGCCAGGAGTTCGAATCCCATCATCTCTTTAAGCCGTCTTATTGCATCCGTGGAGGTAGAGAAAAGGATATTGCAAAAGATAGCAGATAAAAAAAAGCCTAAAGCAGATTGGGACTGTCTTGTGTTTGTTAATAAGCAGTGCTTGAAATGGATTATACCTTGGGTACATTGTAAGCACTAGGATGGATTGTTGTTATTTGCATTTCAAAGGGATGTTTCTTGTTGTGTGACTGTGGGTTGCACATATTACATTAACTTATGTTTGACATGGAATATACTGTACTCAAACAATTCAATAGTAGTCCTATTTTCCTCTTTTTATTGAAATATTAAAACGAATATGACTGCTAAATAATTTGATCTGTGGTAACATAGCCATTTTGACTTTTAACTATGTATTTTGATTAATGTCTTTCTCTGCTTCAAAGTACGCCGACTCTTTTAACTTCAATCCCCACAAATGGCTTTTAGTCAACTTTGACTGCTCCACAATGTGGTGAGTTTTTCAACCCACAAAAAGACTCATAAGTTTTCATTATGTATCACTTCCTGTCACATTTATTCACATGGTATTCCAGCATAATAAACACTGTTCAGATTATATTCATGATAGTTTGGCGTGGTGGATTACGCACATCTTTGGATTTCATAAAGAGTTATCTGTACTATTTCTAATATTCACAACATTTGTTAGATTCTCGCCCAGTTTACAGAAGCAATGGCTCATAATTCCAAACACTAAGAAAGGAACTGATATCGATCTATGTCTCTGTATTTGCTCAGTAAAATTAGAACCACAGCTTGTACCTACCATTTATCTCAGCCATAAAAAAACATGCCCTGCAAAGGATGAAAACCCTGATAAAACTTTAATAATTATTGTTTCTGATTGTCTACAGGGTGAAGAAGAGAGCAGACCTTATTGGAGCTTTCAAAATAGAACCACTTTATTTGAAACATGAAAACCAGGAATCTGGTAATTATTTACAACTTTATTACACTTTTAAATTGATCAACAAAATGCACTGCTCCATTTTGGTGGCTGGTGCACGCTAAAAAACCCTTACCCCAAACCTTAATCCGAGGCCACTTGGTGTCTTCTATGAAGTCGTTTCGAGGGTCTTTTCTCGTTACTTCAGTTGTCGTTGTGAAAGCCTCCACAAGGACGCTTTCAGTGGCGGCCAATCCAAATCACCCCATACCTTAATAACTATTTTAATGTCATAAAAAGCATCTTGTTTGACAAAAATTTACTGCATAAAAAAATCAGGGGTAAAATATTTCCTCCTGCTAAAGTATTAGGCATGGTACTAAAACTCATCAATGAATGACATTATGAACATTACAAACTTTGCATAGTAAAAAAAAATATATAAACAAAAATCACCAAACATTTGGATTATTTTGGGCAAAATGTTTCTGCTTCTCATCCACTTTAGGGCAGAAAAAGTCTAGTAGACTCATGCAGCGGACTCTGGAATGGCCACAGCCAGAAATACAGATGTGAACTACTAAACCCTGCACTCAAATTTCTTAAATATTACCAACTTTTCTTGAGAAGTCTATCTTAAAAAAATACCTTGACTGTAAATCTTCCTCCAAATCTTTTCCTTCTCTTTCTTTCAGTCATTGTGAGCTGATAAAATAGCTATTACAACAACAAAACATTACCATTTGAAAAGCTTTACAAATGGCAGTTTGGTTATTTTTCTAAGACAGCTTGTTCTGTGCTAATGTGCATTCTCCCAGATGGCATATGAGCTTGAGCTTGCTGTCCCTTTTTTTTTTTTCGACAAACAGAGAAACACCCACCCCATATCAAAACACTTTATAAAAGCACTTTTCTGAGACAATCTGGACTCCTCAATCTAATTAGCAGCTTTCAGCCCAAAGTGATAGGGGTCTTTGTTTTGCAGAGATGAGCTACCTGTAGACAATAGGCTGTTCAGAGAAACAGAGCAGTGATCAGTGGAGGAGGTGGGCGCAGTGACAGTAAACACCTGGAGTGTGTAATGTGATCAAATAAAACCACAAGGGCAGCTTTGTCAGAAACAATTGTCAAAATCTTGCATTGGTTTTTTTGTCATTAGAGGAAGTCGGAATTTTCTGGAATTATTTTTACTGAAACATATTTTTTTCTTTCCTATACAGGTCTTGTCACAGATTACAGGGTAAGGTCAATTTTATTAAAAACTAGAACAACCCTAAATGTTAATAAACACATTGTTATAATTATTCTCTTGCTGCTGCCCCGTAGCATTGGCAGATTCCTCTGGGTAGAAGATTTCGCTCCCTGAAGCTGTGGTTTGTGTTTCGCTTGTATGGTGTCCATGGCCTGCAGGCTCATATACGAAAGGTAGGACACTAACAAGGATCTGGAGTCTCTTATATATTTAATTAGTCATCTGCTTTGATACAATAATTTCTTACTGATTTCTATTTCTAGAATAATTACAACACAAAATATTTCTTAAAATTGTGGTTGTACTATTGTTTTATTTTATTTTTATTTTTTTCAAAATGTTTGCTTTGCACTGACAAAGGTCATCAGTCGGAATTGTGTGTATCCCTAATTCATCCAGGAGGGATCCATCGTTAAACAGCTTTCAAAGTTGTCTTCTACACAGTGTATTTGATTTTAAATTTCAGATAGAAATAATTTCCGGATGGAAGTCAAAACACCTCGATTTAGAAAATACACTGTCCAGAAGACAACTTTGAAGTCTCTTCTACGATCATTAATCATTAATTTTTCCTTTCTTCAATGAATAAAGTTTAACTGTTTTGCATTCTTTAAAGATTCTAACTATTTGAAAAGAAAGACAAGAGAAAATCACTTCTGCTGAAGACATGTTTTTATAGTGAATGCTGTGTCCCGGTATCGCCCAACCAAGGTCTCCTAATTCTTCTTACAACTAAAGCCCTTCTCTGTTTTTTTCTCAGCTCTTTCTCTATCACTGGACTAGTTGTTGTGTCTGACTAAAATCTCTGTCTCTGTAGCAACCGTTCCCATAATCCCTGCCCCTCTTTCTTCTCATCTTTTCTTTGAAGTGCCCCAAAGCTAAATGTAAATGTTCATCTTCCGCTCCTCTCACCAGTCTGCATTGTCAATCAAGAGGATCTGTTTAATGTCCCCTTGTATTTGTATTATAGTGACTGTAACACTTTACAACAATGTACTGTACACTGATAAGAGAAGCTTCTCAAGGACTAGTGAGTTCACCAGTACGTCCTGGTGAAATACTCAAGCAGGCTTATTTGAGAACTAATGTTTAGTTTGCAGGAGCACATAATAGTCAGCTTTTAGTGGTTCAACAAAGATGTAATTCACCACACATAAAGCATTTACCATGCATCAAATAGTACAAATTGATTCCAGCCAGTCTGTAAACTGTAAATAAGGCAGATGTTATGGTGTATAAACATGTGCAATCACACAGTACCATACAAAAAAAAAAGACAACACATCAGAGGTGATATATTCCTGAGAGCAGAATCAATAGTCCAATATGAAAGTACCCAGTTCTAACTTGCACATATTCCTTCTCAAAGTATGTGAAAAATTTAATAAAATGTTTGTTAGCCACATTTTTTTCTGTGATTAGCAAAAATATAATTTCAATGCATAAAGCAGCATGACGTTTAATTTCAGGTTTGAAGTCTCTTGAAAAATGTTCCACAGAGTAACAGCATGCTGCCATCTAGAGCAGAGTGTGCAACTTACAATACTCAATAAAATTGAGGGGCATTGTTTTTTTTAAATCATCTTTTTTTTTAGCAACAAATCCGTGTAGTCCCTCATTCATCCAGGAGTGATCCATAGTAGAAAAAGTTTCAAAAAAGTCTTCTTGGAGAAACATTGGAGAAACAAAACAGCCACTCCACAAAAGACTTTACCAACACACAAGAGAAGCCTCTAGTGGTCCACAGTCTGCTGTACATCTGCATCTTAAATCCACCAAACACACTTTTGAGGACAGCGAGGTGAAGATTCTAAGTAGAGAGAAAGGTTGGTTTGAAAGAGGGGTGAAAGAAGCCATCTTTGTGATGAAAGAGAATCCCTCATTGAATCGGAGTGGAGGCGTTAGATACGTTTGGCCCGGTATCTATAGCAGCCTTTTGAAGCCATGGATTAAAGATGACACCTCGTGACCCAGTTTCACGCCTCTCGTTAGCAGATTTCTCTATTCACTAGGCTTTTAGCATTTTTATAATAGGTTTGTTTACTGGTCTGTGGCTACAATAGGAGCCATTCACGGCCATCTTAAGTAACACAGTCTCATTGGTCGAGCCCTTCTTACTATTTTTTTACCTGTTACTCAGGTTAGTATATATGGATCCAGGTTTCAGTCCATTTCATTCAGATTGAAAATGATTTCCGGATGGAAGTCGAAACGTCTCGTTGAAGAATTAAACTGTCCAGAAGACTTTTTTGAAACTTTTTCTACTATCTTTTTTTTTGTTATTCTTCTTCGCAAATACCGTCATAAATTTAATTTCTCTCTCTATCTTTCACTATCTCTCTTTTTAGTCCCTCTAATTCAAGTCGACCTATAATTTTCAAAATGAATGATCAAATGATTAGATACCTTCAGGAAGACAAAATATTATCTTTGTAATTCACTAAAACGTGAAGTATAGTACATGTACACATTCTTGTGCATATTGATGCAGACTTTAGTTATGATTCTTAATGGTTTATAATCTCTCTTGTTCCCAGCAAGTTGCACTGGCCAAAGAGTTTGAAAGTCTGGTGAGAGCTGATAAAAGGTTTGAGATCTGTGCTGAAGTTATTCTGGGATTGGTCTGCTTCAGGCTCAAGGTTTGATATAAATACTCCCCCCCCTCCAAAAAATATCACAAAACACTCAACAATTATTTGTGTTCTTCACTTAAAAATGTCTTCAAACTTTCTTTCTTATAATAATATGACATTTAATTTCTCCTTATTTAATATTCATACAATCATTTGAACCTTATGTTCTTGTTTCAAGTGAAAATAAAATTTAAAAAAGCATCTTCATACCTTCTGTTCTTTCCAGGGTTCTAATGAGCTGAACCAGACCTTGCTGAAAAGAATTACCAAGAGTAGAGAAATCCATCTGGTCCCTTGTCAGCTGTCTGGTCGCTTCGTTCTAAGGTTCTCCATCTGTGCACGTCCTACAGAGTCCCGTCACATCCAACGAGCATGGCGTCACATCACTCAGCATGCCTTCGAGCTTTTGCAGGAGCATCCTCATTAACCAAAAGTTTGTCCTGTTGACCTTGATGTTGAAAGGAGAACCAAAGTTTAAAAGGATGTTTTGTGATTTTCATCATTTTCATCATTTTCATCATTCAGTCACATCCACTAGTTAAGCACACGTGAACAAGTATCTGAAGTAGACTTTGAAAGTCTGGTAAACATAAAGAGATTTGATTATAAATGTCAATGTAATGTGTTTGTCATTGCAAAGAAGAATTCTTGAGTCATTGCGTGTTAGTGATATTTCCAGCTACTTTTTAATGTTCTGTATGGTATGCTTCATGTTAGTGGTTGATGGACTTAAAAATGAAAAAGTTCTAATGTTTTTTAAGAATTTAAACCCTCTTCCTCAAATTATTCTATATTTGATTTAGAAATTATTGTAGTTTGGCTGCCCAAAGATGCTATATTTTTGCTACTTTGTTAAAAAAAAAAGATGGTATGAATTCAAATAACGACTTCTCTGACTATGTTAAAGGGATTAGAGTAATATAGTCACTTAATAGACAAAAAAGTTCCACGGCGGTTTCTTTTTGCAGTTATTTTTGTGAAGCACTTAAATGAAACGTGTGTCATTATATTTATAGATTTTAGACCCAATTAACTAAGTAAAAGGTCCAGTTGTGCCCAGTGATGAACTGCTCGTGTAAATGTTTGAGGTTGCTTATATGAGTGAGTTATGTCTTGCCACGTCTTGTGTGGAAAACAAGTTTGACATAGGACTGCCATTTCATCAGTTTGTTTTTGTCAAAGAAACATGAGTGATTTTTTTTCTATATGTGATGTTTAAATCTGTGGCTCCTCATCATAAACACATGCTGTAAAGTCATATGATGCTTGTAAAGCCAGCAGATTTTTTGATCCATTGCTCTTTGCCTGTGCTGTAGGTAAAATACAGTGTTGTGAATTTATTAAAAGTCTGCTGCAATAATGATAGTGTGAATAAATCTCCTTCTATTAACCATACTCACATATGCAAAAATAGCCAAAACCAGCAGCCAAATAAATACACATAAACTGTAATTCCTAGGAAATACAGATTAGTTTATGCTATTCACACCACTCGGTCCTTTATAAGATCGGTAAGGCCTCCCGGTGTGAAGCCTATGTAGCCGCATTTAACTAGTCTTACTTCCCAACATCAAATGACAGAAGACGGATTTAGATGGGTATTACAAAATTGCATGTTTTTCCCTTAGAAATGTCATCAAAACAAAAATTTAGCAACAACGTGTCCAGTTTTAAGCCATTTCCTTATAATGAATATAATGCTAGCTTATGCAGCCGAGGATCTGACCACCAGGGTCCCCGTCGTTGGCTGCCACCCATCTCCTCCTTCACCCGATCCCTATGGCCCCTCCTGCAGGTGGTGAGTCCGCTGGAAGTGCGGCCCATGTCCCCTGTTCGGGCTGAGCCCGGCCGGGCCCCATGGGTAAAAGCCCGGCCACCAGGCGCTCGCTCTCGTGCCCCACCTTCGGGCCTGGCTCCAAGGGGGGGCCCAGTGACCCGGGCAGACCCGGACCCACTGGAGAGACTATGTCTCACAGCTGGCCGGGGAAAGACTTGGGATCCTTCCGGGTGAGCTGGAGGATGCAGCCGGGGTGAGAGAGGCCTGGGCTGCCCGTTTGAGGCTGTTGCCCCCGCGACCCGACCCCGGAACAAGCGGAAGATGACGAAATGAATATAATACTAGCAGTGTTGCTAACAGTTTGAATACACGTGGCTTCAAAACCAATATAAACTATAGAATGTACGACAAAACCACACGAAAATTATGAAACTATTGTTCATATTTTTTTTAGAAATTTTACCACAACAAAAATTTAGCTTCAATCCTTCCATTATCTTTGGCATTTTTTCTTGCCAACTATGGTGCTAGCAGCAGCATTGTTTGCAGTGTCGCTAGCAATGTGAAAATGTGTGCCCTCGAAACAAAACAAAAACTACGGTATGTACGACAAAACCAAACGAAAAATATAAAATTATAGTGTATATTTCTCAATAGAAACTTTATCAAAACATGGAGTTTATCACAAATACTCCGTTTTTTGCCATTTTCTCCGGCGGAATACAAACGACGGGAAGGGCTTTGTTTGTCCAAAACCACACTTCTTTAATTTAAAAGCCATGTACCTACAGTATATTTGCTCCAGGAGAGTTTAACACTTTTAAAATCAGTCGTTATGTCTAAATATCAACGACACACTGTCTCTGCTTGTTTTGTCTTACTGAGTAGTTATGACAATAAGAAGGCATTAGGGACAGTGATGTCTTACAAAAGGTCTTAGTTCAAGTACTTTCAATCATAAGCTTGAACCATATAACCTACATGAATAAAACATGTGCTTTTACTAGACGCTGAGTTGGTCATTAAAAATGCTTGCTACAGAAAATGTAGCAGTAGACAGATAATAACAGGTTAATAAAAGAGCAAGGGGAAAAAAAAACTATTTTAACATTTTGAGGCCAAGGCATATTTTTGTTACGCCAAAGTTACATATTTAACCATAAAAAAAGTTTCAAGAAGTTATAACAGTTTTGCAACATTGACAGCAACAACAATAAATAATCACTAATGCCATACTAATTTTATTTTTTCTTCATCTTGTATTGTCCTTGGTGTCAGTATGTTTTTACCAAAAAACATGGTCTGTCTCAGCACAGTTTTGTGCACCAACCATTCCTTTTGTTTTAGTCTAAACTCCACTTCATTCCTTTTTTGGCTACATTGATGGCAGAACTAACTTTTTTGAGACTCACTCTTTAAAAATGATTTACATTTGATAGCTCTTCTACACACTGTAGAGGTAGGAAATGGCAAGGTGTGGATCAATCCACAAAGGACTCAATACCAAAAATGTGAGCTGTAATATTTACAGCAACTGTTACTTTTTTAATTCTTTAAAGTTTTATCGATTCTTTTTTTATTTGTTTGTTTATACTGTAATACATTTTTTTGGTCTTCCCCTTATTCATTATGTATAACAGCATAACAAACCTTTACAGCTGCAGCTTGACCACTAGAGGGAGTCAGTAATCACATGAGGACTTTCATAGCAATATGGGAGACATTAAAAATAAGCACTCCAATAGTTGAAACTCTATTTATACTAGTAATTCTCATAGATACACGTACATCAACATGATTACGGTAATCTTTTTTATACTAAACTTTCAAGATTGTGATTTTTTGACTAACCAAATGTCACATTAGTTTGATCAGTTAGTTCTGTGTTTAAATTGTTCACACCTGTCATATGGTATATTAATGACTCTAGTCTATCTTCCTTTTTCTAAGCTCCTCATGCAAGCATTTTACTCAGTATCCTTGTCTGAAACAATTTTTATTTCTCTAGCTGATTTTTTTTTTGTTTAATTTGGTTGTTTATTTTTTCAGAGAGGCTGATTAATTTTAAATCAAATCTCCGTGATTGGGTTGTGGAGGTGCGGGTGAGGGGTGCCGGAGCTTATCCCAGCTGATTCAAGGCAAGAGGCAGGATACACGCTGAACAGGTCACCAAGTATGTTGCGGGGCAACACACACACACACGCACGCACACACACACGCACGCACACACACATTCATTCTTAGGG
The DNA here is from genome assembly GCA_902685375.1 of Neostethus bicornis. Lineage (NCBI taxonomy): Eukaryota > Metazoa > Chordata > Actinopteri > Atheriniformes > Phallostethidae > Neostethus > Neostethus bicornis. The sequence goes on from LR738541.1 coordinate 29,630,170, forward strand.
GCAATGTTGTATTGGCCAATTAACCTAAGATGCATGGTTTAGGAAGGTGGGAGATAAAACCCACATATACATGGGAGAACATGCAAACTCCACAAAGAAAGGACGGAAATTCAAGCCTCGCCCCTACTCCCAGACTCAAACCCGACCTTCTTGCTATGAGGCTACTGTGCCAACCACTGCGCCACCGTGCACCCCTCTATTTGTTACGTTTAAATATTTTCCACATCTTTGCAATAAATAAAAAAAACATTACCTGAACATCCCTGACACAAAATCTGAGTTAATATCTGCACATTTAAAATTCTTGAAAGTCATGTTTTGAGGCCTGAATGTTTATCGTAACTGCAAAGTTAAACTGTCTCAGTGATAATTCATTTTATCTGAAACAAACCCCCCAAAACAAACAAAAAAAACAGTGTTAAGATTTATAGTATTTTAAGAAAAAAGAAGTTGCCATAGTGTTTCACTTCCAACAGCCTTGTTTGGGTTATTTACTGAAAGCGTGCTCAAGACCTCTTTTGATTCAAAAGACATCAGATGGGGAACATTACAATCTAGCAGCCATCAAAGCATAACTGAATCTGAAGTCACAGTTACACTTGAGACCTTAGAGATCGGGTTACACAATCAGCATTTAATGCCCAAGTTGAACTAATTGCAATTTTCAAGAACATTGATAATTATGTTAGTGTGGGTTTCCTCTTGAATAATTCAATTGCAGAATGATAAGTGTTTCACATTTTTGAAATGCCAAAGATGAGGGGTGATGTGTGCTCTGTGGAAGCTCACAACAAGGGCTATTCCCCACAGTAGCAACCACAAAGAGACAGCCATGTTGAATCAGAAGTGAAATGGAGGGGGTTGATTTAAAGTGCACCAGCCCACACATTAGAAAACCCACACTGAGAGGCTTTAGGGGGTCATTTTCTGTCAATTTGCCACAGCCGAATGCACCCATTATGTACTTGTGTATGTCCATACCCTCTAAATGTATTTGTTGAGATTGTTTTCCAATAATGCAGGAACTTCATAACTGAAACGGTAAAAATTATAAAGCAAAACGTATCATGTTTCAGTTTTTCAAACTGAGTTTTTTTCCTCTTTGCTTGTATCAACCAAAAAATGCAATAAAAGGTTTTGAGACAATAATTAACATTCAGAGTATTACACTTCCATCATTTCCACATTGTCATGGAAACGTACCCAATGTAAAAACAAACACAAACATCATTAAACTATATTGTTCGTGCCATGAATTATGTAAAAATGAAAACTGATTATTTGAACCATGCATTGTTGCTCTTTAGCAACAAAGGACAAGTAATGAAAATTATTGAGGTGTGTAAGGATGAGAAGAATATTTCAACACAAAAAAAAAAACACAACAAAACTTTGAAAAAGTTTTTAAAAGTAAAGTGCCAGAACAACTAAACAGAAAATAAGTTCCTTTATAAGTAAAAATAATTGTACAATTGATTGTACATAATAACAACCAACTTTATATGATTTAAAATATGTGTAGTTATTGACTATTGAATTTGAGCTTGGTTTGAATCAAAGCAATTAAATATAATTTGAGGCGATAGAGAGAGTAAATTGTACTCCCTACGTAAAGTGTTGACCCAACATAGAATGGTGGTGTGTATTATGACTCTGGTGGTGATGAAGATGAAGAGGACAAAAGCAGGATAGAGGACAAAAGGGTGGAAGCTGAAAAAGAAAGAGAGCTGTATGAGTTTGAGGGAGGTGTTGAGACAGGCTCTAGAGGGTCAAAAGGTGCTTCAAGGTTACTTAACTGCAGTTAATGTAATCAGGGAGACAAGTAAGCAAATATTCGGTGTGTTATCAGGAGGACTTAGACAAAGAGGCTTGGTGGAATGAAGAGTTGCAGGAGTGTATCCAGGGAAAGATCAACTAAAAAATGTGAGACATTGAGCGCATCGAGAGAGTAGACATGAATCCAGTGAGATTCAGGTAAGGTGAAAGTAGAGGTGGCAAAGCCTAAACAAGTGGCTTATGATGTCTAGCGTTCCACAATGGACTGCAAGGACAGAGAGTTGAATCTCTTAACGTAGGCAAGTCAGAAAGATTAAGTTAGGAAGGATGTGCGGCAGGTTTGGGTTAGGACCCAAGATAGGGACGGAAGTGCTTTGACAAATGCTAGTACTTTGAAGAATTGATAAGAGAAGAAAATGACAGTGAAAGAAGAGAAAGAACTGGAAATTACGAGGATTAGTATCAAAGAAGTGGGGAGAGCATTGAAGAGGATGAAGAGTACAAAGGCTCTTGGTCACAATGATTGACTTGTGGTGGAATGGAAGTGTCTAGAAGAGGTGGAAGTAGAGTTCTGACTGTATTGTTTAATAAAATCTTAGCAGGAAGATGCTTGATAAATGAGAAGTGTGCTTGTTGCCATTTTAAGAACACAAGAGATGTTCAGAGCTGGGGGAATGACAGAAGAATAAAACGAATAGCCACACAAAGAAGTTATGGGAAAAAGTAGTCAAAGCTCAAATAAGGGCAGAAGTAAACAATTGGAATGTGCAACATGCTTTTTTGCCAAATTACAGCACTACATAGGCAAAGCCTGCTTTGAAAGTAAAGCACATTAAAGGTCAGAAAGAGTTGCATTGTCTCTTTGCAAATCTAGAAAAAACTTATGACAGGAAGTGTGGTATTGTATGAGGATTTAGAGAGTTGTAGAGAATTATTTTAGAGCGGTCCAGGATATTCATAAGGACAGTTAGAAAAGAGTGAGATGAGCCTTGGGTGTGACAAAGAAGATAATAGTGGGAGGTGGCATCAGAAATCAACTTTGAGTCCTGTGTTGTTTGATCAGTTTAGTTGAGTCTATTTGGCCTCTGCTCTTTAAAAACCACACTGAAACTACTGTAAATGTTTGCAAAGAGCTTACACCACTGTCTATTTCCACAGTCAAGACATAAGTCTAAGAGAGTACATATGAGCGTGACACACTGTGATGCACATTGTGATAGACACGCTGACAAATGAACTTAGATATCAAAACCCACTTACTATCATTTTTGCAGATGATACAGTATGTGAGAGTAGGGAATAAGACATGCTTTTGTATTCACAATAAATACCACAATACTTTTATAAATTAGGACTCAATGTGGATTTTTTTTGTCTTTTTTTGTTCTTACATCTAAAAAGCACAAAAATGATGCCTTCAACACAAAGTTGTTTTCCCCAATTGAGAAAGAATGAAGAGGAGTGAGGGAAGGATTACAGACAAATTCTTGTTTGCCACCACCGCAAAGAGTTTTTATGACACCATGGCAGATAAATGGAGAACCATAATACTCAGTGGGATTTTGGCAATCTTTTGTGCTATCAACACTACCACAACATGACAACATGACCACAACATCCTTGTCTGGAAAATCATTTGATTGCTCAGCATATGCTGGAGACTCAGACATTCATCATTAGTTAGAACAAGAAGCAGGAAGCTCTTTGGGATTTATCACACGGTCAGGAGACTAATGTGAAATTGGCAAGGATGGCGTAATGTAGCTGGACGATCTAATAACATATAATAAAACTTGTAGTTTAATTTGTTCTATTTAACACATACAGTTAAATATTCAACACCCTCAGTTCTTTTTAGTATTTGAACAGCATGAGCTGAGAAAGATGCTAAGAAAACGACAAAAAGAAATCAACAACCAAAAAACCCAACAGCACAAATTTCCCACAAATAATGAGGGTTTGATTTTTATTATTTTTTGCTAAATAACTTCTCCCTCCCCAAAGGTGGAACTATTCCAGGTTCTTTTAGCACTCAAGTATGTTATCTAATTTTAACCAAGCTCTAATTTCTGTCCAATATATTGTTTTTATCAAATAACAAGAAGCCAAAGGAAATCCAAAATGATGGGATTACCCACGTCAGACTTTCCACCTTGATTCACAAGACTTTATCAATAAGAGTATGAGTTCACTTCATATTAGTATTTAATGCATCCTTATTCACTTTGAGTTCAACAACCTGCCTATAAAGATTTATATCTACAAAGAAATGTGCTTTTACCGTAGGCTGACATTGGTCCTCCTGCCAACAAACATCTGTCTTACATTAGAGTTGCAGGTCAGCAGTTGACTTTACCGACATAAATCTTATGCCATCATTTTAAAAAGACAGCATTGCTCTATGGGAAGCAGCTTGGCAACATAGTAAAGTAAATTGTATGCAATCTGTAGACAGGAGTCTTCTTCTATTTCCTCTATTGGTGAAAATCTAATTTTCAAGGTGCTGCTTTCCGGTACATTTCAAGAAGCAGGTTTCAGGTCTCACATTAGACTGCTAAAAATGCTCTGTTCAGTTACCGCTCACTGAATTAGATTTGTGATCCACTCTGAAATCACTGCCTTGCTTTTCTACAAACCAAAGATCAGAAAAACTAGCCATTCTGATGCATTGGTCACTGTCACAAAAGCATCCAGCAGTTTAAATTATGAGATTTGGACAGAATAGGAAGTTTAATTGGGATTTCTAAACAGAAAACAAGTTATTTTTTTATTTGCTATTTGTAAAACTAGGGGAAAATGCAGACAAGTAATGACAGGTATCAATAATTTGTTCGAACTTAAACTTGGCTCCCGTACTAGGAACTCCTGATATGGAGCAAACCTCCCTGCAACCGTCGTTTCCAATTGCTTGCTGTTCTTGAGAAATTGGGAACTGTCAATGAGCTTGACTGGGGACAATGCAGTGCAAGAAGCATAGATTTCAATGACTGAAGAATGTTTGGGAAGTCTTATTTAGGAAATAATGGCAAAGTAAAAAACATTTTGTTCAGGGGAGAGCCATGCCTCCAAGTAATGTTTGATAATTGTTTTTTTTGGGTTTTTTAAAAATCTTTTATGAACTAATATAACAAACAATGAGACTTACAAATGCAAGCTTTTCTCATGAAGTGCTGAAAGTTTACACATGTACAAATTTTGATGCAAACCAAAATTTTATGTAAAAGACATTTTTTTCTGGTACAAACCTGAAAAACCATGGTAGCAACAGTGTTTTAAGAGAAAGGGACTTTGAGTTTTTACTGTGCCTGCGCATTGTCAGAATATTACAAGAAGTAACATGTTCTGCACGTGAGAGTGTGTCTTTCTTGTTTTCACCTGTAAATTAATTCAGGTTCATGTAGGGTTGCTTTGTTGGAACTCATACAGGGCGTTTCTGAACACACACTGGACTTTATCGTATTGATTACATCAATTGAGTCCCCCATTGCTCTGCTTTAGCTTAATTGTTTTAAAACTCCTCTCACAATCTTGTGTGGTACGCAATCAGAAAGACAATAAATGAGTTGAATGATTGTCTGTGTTGAACGGGATTGTGTGGGAGTGGTGATACTTGGAGTGTGTGTGCACTGCTCCTCCCATGGTCCTTCTCACCCGCACTCCCACTTAGTACACACTGCTCGTGTTCCTGTGGACCATTCACTCTCTCAGTGCACCCTTCCTCATCTTCTTGTTTTCTCCTCTCCTGCTTCTTTGCTTCTTGTTCTGTTTGACTCGTGTTTTTTAAGAGCTGTCTCACTTAGATTTTTAACTCTATCTGCACTGATCTGCAAAACAGTTGATCAAAGGTAAGACCTAAGAAAACCCACATGCATTTATTTGCCAGTCTTTTAGCAACATAAAATCCTAGTGTGTCAAACTTTTGTTTTATGACTGCAGATTTTTTTCTCATGCATTAAATCACATGAAAAAAATATCTAAAGTATTTTCAAGCATGCTTTTTATTGTGTGCTTAGATGCAAATGTCTTAGTGAAACTTGTAGATTTTTTCTTGCTGATCAGGAATTACTTGTAGTTTAAAATCTCATGAAAAAAGAGTAAGGCGTTGTGAGCTGAAGCTATTGGTCAGAAAAAGTTCTGATTTTCTTGTGTAGTTACTAGGAATGATACCAATTTAAAAATCATTACCAAGTTTTAAAGTTTCAACAAGCTTTGATTTTTTTCTTTGCATTTTTTTGTTATGAACAGTTGTGAATGACCAATCAATTCATCTTCATTAGTTTTTTTTTAATGAAAATGTGTCATTTTATTACAGATTTTCTGTTTCCAATAGTTTTAACTTGAATTGGTTTAAACTATTATGGACAATATGTTCCAGTTTAACAAAAGACTATTTAAGTGAAAATGATGTTTTTAATGATGTTCTGATATTTTTATTTACTCTATGAATTAAACTTTTACTAAAATGTAAAAAACTGTGCTTGTGTATGTGTTTGTGCAGGTACATACTTACATTATAAATATGCATATGCAGTGTTGCTCAGTTATTCATGCCCATAACAAATTTAGAAGGAAACCTGTTTCACTTTTAATTTAAAAGAGTTTTTCCAAAAGCAAACAAAACATTGCAAAATAGAGGGTATTACATTTCAAAAAGATATTTCTCCACTTTTAATAATATTTGAACCATAGTGGGATGTGCTTGAAGTGTTAAATATAAATAAACAAAATACCAGCGGGGCATGCAAAATGTTGGTCTGCAAATAAGAGATTTTTTTTCTTCCAATATCCCAAAAGGATTAAAAAAAATGGGGTGGGCAGGTTTATCTTTTTACAAACAAAATTTGTTGAAATGTGAATAAAAGTTCTTCATTTCATCTTATTCCCTGACGTGGTTGCGGGAGGCAAGAGGCAGACGAGAGGCAAGATACACCCCAAAAAGGTTACCAGTCTGTTGCCGGTGGCACAGACTGGCCACCGGCAACAGACACACACACACACACACACACACACACACACACACACACACACACACACACACACACACGCTGTGTGTGTAATTTTGGGGCAATTTGGGGCAATTTTGTAGCAGCCAAATAACGTAACATGCATGTTTTGGAGGGTGGGGAGCAAACCAAAGTATCCAGAGGAAACCCACGCATACACGGGGAGAACATGCAAACTCCACACAGAAAAGCCAGCGTTCCAAGCCTCGTCCCCACTCCGGCACTTGAGCCCCGACTTTCTTGCTGTGGGGCCACTAGGCTAATCACTGTGCCATCGTGCAGCCCTGATTAAAAGTTGAGAAATATTTTTTCCCACAATAACATCTTTTCAACCTTGTTTTATTACAGTTAATTAGGAGCCTGTTTCATTTTCAGTTAAAATAATGTTTTATTAGAAATCACTTCAAGTCGAAAAATTGTCAGGAACATGGACAAAAACAAGCAGCTACTTATCATATACCTGTACCTATACATTTACTGTATGTGCATACGTGTTGATAGTGAAGAATTCAATTGTGAAAAATCGTGTGTGGGCCTTGTAAAATCTTTTAGTCCGAGGCTGCATGCAATCAGATTCCTCTAATAGCTGCCAGATGGAACTAGGCACAAAAAGTTAGAGACCTGGGTTCTGGTTGCCTGATGTTTTAGATAGAAAACTAACCAATGCAGCCATCTCATTGCAGTACAAGATAAATAAATGTAGGTAAGTCAGATGCCGCAATAGATAATTGTGAACTCACTCAAAATTTTATTTTGTAGTTTCTTGTAGGTCTTTTTTTGGCTGTCCTACACTGTCTTTCCCTGTTCCTAATGCCTGAATGTGGTTACCTTGAATGTACCTAACCATCTATTTTTAAAACATTAAAGTAGTTACTGATGAGCCTCCTCAATACGAGTATTGCTGATGTGCCTCGTTTTCATCTTGCAAAGAGTTTGTGTGCACTTTATAAAATGTTGACAAGCAGTTTATACAGCTGGCAAATATCAACCAAAGTAACTTCTCCAAAGAAAATTATGATCGTAACTTTCATCATCTTGTATGATACTTTTAAAAAACACAGTTTGGGGGTGCCGGAGCCTATCCCGGTTGATTTCGGGCGAGAAGGTTCACCCCTTACACGTCACCAGTTATTTGCATTTACTACATAAAAAAAGCTGTCTCAGTATTTTATTTTCCCCTTGATAAACAAACCCGGACTTACATGGTTCACGCACAATCAGGTGGTAACATTTTTTCTGCAAATTCAAAGAATAACCGATATGGTAAAGTGGCTGAGACGTGTTGTATGGTCATATTTTAACAACATGAAAAAAACCAAAACAAAAAAAAACAACCACATGTTCAAAACTTCCTCTGACAGACAGTGCTTTAAAACAGCTGTTGTCACATAGCTCTATCATTACAGGCAAGACATTGCTCCAAAAACCACTGCAAAGAGTTGATGCTGTAGTTATCCCTGAGTGACATCATTGACTTTTTTTGCAATGAGTTTTTGTAGTAGAATTGTCAAAACTTGTCAAAGTGTCAGTTTTAAACTTTCACCTTTACACCTTTATAGTAGCTAAACAAGTAACAAAGACTTGTTTAAGGTGCAATACATTTTTCTATGTAGCACTGCTGCACAAGAATTTGTGAATTTGCCCAGCTACATACATACCCCCTTTCTTTTCTTCAAAAATCCTCTTGAGTTGTTCAGCATGCTCTGCCCTTTTGAAGTCAACCCCAATATTACTGAAAGGCAGCAGGTCACAGGAGTTTGAAGACTGTGGTGAACCTTTTGACCCTGGTGCCTCTTTATCAATCTGAAGCTGCTGCTTTGTTCTCATAATTTTTCTCTTTTCTTTTTTTTTTTTCTTTCTTCATTTTGCAACCCCATAGCGTTGCCTAACCATCCTTTTAGATTACGTTTGGATTACCTAAAGAACAACTATTACCCCAGCCTTTCAGAGTATATAGTGTTCATCTCGGAGAGACAAAAAAAAAAAGTTAACTATTGAGTTAACTCAATAATTTACAACCTTGTTGTAAATTATTACAACAAGGTACAACCTCAATTAAAAAAAAACAAACAAAAAAGACTGCTCCTTTGTCATTTGCCTGCCATAAAACAGGCAGAGTGGCAAAAAAACGGTATGATTCATTGATAGACGCATGACGAATTCATGCTTTTTTGTTTTTATAATGAAGAAACTGTTTTGCAAGAAAACTTAACTCATCACCAGTAGGTTTATTTTTTCTTAAGACATTTTTATGACATTGATTTGTTGAGTGTAGTTTTAAGTGATGCTTTGCGGAAAATCATAACAAATCAGCAGTTTTTGAACAGAAAAGCTTGTCTGGCACAAGAAACCACTTCCATTTATTTTATTTTTTTGGGGTTCTTGATAAAGACTTAAAATACATCAACGCAACCATCTTCCATGTCATTGGCTGACCAAGCAGTAGTGTAAAAAAAAAGTAGTGATGGCAGGTGTACGTAAATAACTGTTATTTTAGTGTGTTGAAAATAATGAATGTCAAGATTTGCAGGTGTATTCTTTCAATTGCAATTTTATGGCAGTTTTAGAGAGCTGTTATGTTATGATCACGCTGCAAAAATGTACTTGTAATCAAGCTTTCCCCAATGTTTATTGAGAACTATTTCTTCTCATTGCCGTGCTCTTGAAGATAATAAAAACACTACTTAAGACTGAGTGAGTCAATAATATCTACAGCAATTAAAAGCTCATTTATTTTGCATCTAAAGTCCTACTAAAAACAAGACAATTAGAATAATTGTTGTTTGAATAAAAAACAATGACAAATCTTTTTTCATGTATGAAGCAACAAGTCATACAATCAAATGAAAAAATAAATGTTGACATTGAGTATGCACTCTGAACTGTATGTGCTCAAATATGTTTTTTTTTTAGCATGCAAATGATGGATAGTAAAATTGAATATAGATGTGTGACCTTTTTTTTTCTTTTTAGATAAGATCTCTGGAACAATCTGAGTTTTGAAAAGTGTGTAAAACCAACATTCAACAAAACAGAAACATTTTTGTGATGTGGAATTACTTCTGACTAAATTTTGAATTCAATTTAATTCGTTCCTGTACAAAACATCTTTCATCTGCACGAGCAGATGAAAAATTTGTCATCTGACAAAATTGAAAAAAATAACGAGCATAGTTTTGATAAAATATCAATTCACACCAAGCATTGTTGCTATTTACTGTTTTTACGTACTTTATCCAGTCTCTTGTTATTTGTTTATATAATTTTTTTTTTTTTTTACATTTTTTAAGATAAAGGGCTGTATTAATAAAGTAGTTATAAAGTTGTTACCATGCTAGAATAAAACAGTCTGACACCACTTGAGGGGTTAACATAAAGCGAAAGAAGGAAACATAGAAGACGCTTGAGCAGTAACATGAGGTATCTTGTGTTGCTTCCAATTCACACAAATGCTGGTCCTTGTTTAGATGTGTGGGATGTAACAGTCTCTCCGTGTCAAGCTTTTCCACCTGCTGCATGTAAATGTTCCCTCTTTTTGGAACTGTGAACGAGGGGATTATTTTAGATTAGATGTGTCATCAGAGGACAGTAAATTTGACTTGTTGTTTATAGAAAAAAAGCTATAGGTCTTTCATCTAAATGTTAGATTGAGAACCACTCCCATTGTTGATTCGTGGGTGAAAATTCCCAGCTGAAGTTTTAAGGGTGTGTTAGTCAGTGTTTCAAAGGAAATGTCTTATCAGCAATAAATTAGTATTTAAAATGAAAAACGAAGAAACCCAAAACTTAAAAAACTTGCCAATTTGCATTTCTCTGCAGAACATTGCTCTTTGGAAAATCAAAGTCTAAGCTAGAAAGGAATTTCAGAAACCCTTCCAAAAATGATTGAATCTTACTTCTATTGGTTTTTCCCTACGAATAAATTAAACATATTAAAACCAACTTTTTTTGGTTGGTTTTTAACTTTCTTGGTAGTTCATTTTTCGAAAAACCTAAATAAATTCCCTTCCATAAACAATTTTAAGATTATGTTTGTTTTAAGTAGAAATTAAACCATTGCTTTTTTAAATTCTTAAAAATTCATCATACTTTCAGCTATTTCAGCTCAGAGCAAATCAGGGTCGTCATTATTGCCCATAATCACTTTTCAAACCTCTCCACTTGTCATCACTTTGAGAGCTAAGAGGCTTTTAGTGGGAGTCAAGCTTCTATTTTTTTCTTAACCTTTTTTTCTTGCCAACAGGAAATGACTTTGAAAAAGCGAGTGGGCTATGCATGCCGCATAGCAATAGTGTTGATTCTCTTGTTGGGGAGTATCGCCGCCCTTATTGCTGTCGCTGTTATCCAGGACAACTGGAAGTTCACAAGTTACAATATGGAGGTGAACACACATGCATGTTCATGAAGTTGATTGCACACAATCATTTATAAATTGCAAGTATTTTAGATCTGATTTTGAAACCTAAATACAAAAAGAGGGTTAGGGTTAGATTAAATAAATACATAAGATTAATAAACATGTTATGAGCCCACAAGATCAAAATTACAAAAAGACTGCAATTTTGTTTATAAGATTTTCTGGGGCCTCGGCTGAACACAATTCTCTTCCATGAAAAAGGCAAAAACGGAAATTAGTCAGTTTCATATTTTTATTTATGCAAAGTTAAATACAGAACGGAATGTTTAAAAGCCAAGACACAAGTATGACCTGCAAACTCCACAATGACATGGAGACATCCTTTCATTCATCTTCTGAACCGTCCATCGCTAACAGGGTTGCGGGGGTGCTGGAGCCTACCCGACTGATTTAAGGCGAGAGGCAGGGAACTTCCCATACAGGTTGGCAATCTGTCAAGGGACCACACATGCAGACAACCATCCACACACACTCATTCGTAGAGGGAATTTTGTAGCAGCCAATAAACCTAACATGCTTTGTTTTTTGGAGGGTGGAGGAAACTGAAGTACCCGGAGGAAACCCATGCATACATGCGTTGAACATGCCTTTCCACAAAAAAAGACTAGTGTTACATGGAAACATGTTGTTCTTAAATATGGAACAACCAAATTAGTTGTTCGTGATGGGTTTAGAATTGGAGAGAACAATTATTCAAATGGGTTGTTGCAAATAGGAATGCATGGAACTTTAAAACATTACTTAAAAAAATATTTTATGTTCTACAGAAAAGAGGAAAGCTCTCATTTATTGCAGATTTTTTTCTTAGTTCAAATATTGTCAGACACTGAGCCACACAAATCAGAAAAAAATGTATTACCACAATGTGAATTTTCTTCTGTTTCAGTATGGGATTGTCATAGATTCAGGTTCATCTCGTTCTAATATTTACCTATATGAGTGGCCTGGAGAGAAGGAGAATGAAACAGGAGTGGTGAAGGAAAAAATGAACTGCAAAGTTAATGGTAAGTTATTTGCACCGAGATTTTATCAAAAATACAAAAAAACTAGTCAAAACATACATGTAAAACTGGTTTGTAAACTTTTACAAATCTATCTTAATAAAAGACTGCACAAAAATGCCAATTCAGCTATTCTTTTTCATCACAGGAATCGCAATCTCGGAAATGAAAGTTGACGCAAGTAAAGATAAAGAGACATGGGAAAGCTTTCAACGCTGCATGGATCAAATCAAAGAGGTCATTCCTGTTGAAAAACACAGTTCGACAACACTCTTTCTGGGAGCGACCGCAGGAATGCGCCTGCTTCAGTAAGAAAAAAAACAGCTTGTAAACACTTCAATCCCTTTTATTAACTTAATGTTACAATACAGACTTCTTATGACGAATACAAATAACAAAAGAATTAACACTGTTTTTAATTTCAATGTTCTTTCAAAGACAGAATGAATGCAAAGGATTACATCATTTGTATCATTGATGTAATCTACACTTTGCCAAGAAAATCCGAGATAAATGAAATTGTTGTACAGATCAGTCATGGTAGTTCTGCTGGATTAAATTTCCACTTTGACTGTGTTTTTTATCCTGTTGTTAACTCTACTCATCTTTGCTGCCCTGTAAAGTGAGGAAAATGAACAGAAGTCCAAAGAAGTTTTGGAAAGTCTCAGAAACTACTTGGGTTCGCTGCCCTTCAATTTCCAGCATGCCTCTATCCTCACTGGCCAGGAAGAAGGGTTGTATGGGTGGATCACAGTCAACTACTTGATGGGAAATTTCCTAGAAGTAAGAGTGTGGATTTATAAATAAAACAAACACAATCATACAGGCATCCTTTTGAATAACTTCATCACTTTTGCAGAAAAACGCTTGGAATGCTTACATTCGCCCAGATGGGGCAAAAACAGTGGGGTCCATGGATCTTGGCGGAGCCTCAACACAGATTGCTTTTGCAATCCAGGAAGAGCTGAATGGGTCTGACTACATGCAAGTAAAACTATATGGTTATCCTTACAACGTCTACACACACAGTTTCCTCTGCTATGGCAAGAATGAGGCTGATAAGAGAATTTTGGACAAAGTGATTCAGGTAAGCAAATTTTCTATTTTAATTTACTTTTAGAAATAAATGTATGGTATAAATGAATGGTATTGAAGAACAACAAATTCACATTGTTTCTATAAATTAAATAATCATGCTAAAGAGCAAAATCTGTTTGAATTAAAACAACTAACTTTATAAACAGAGAGCTTTCTGAACATCCGTAAGAAAAGAATTATGATACATTTATAAGCTAAAATCCATTAATGCCAGTTAAGAATTGATTAGTGAACACCGCTTTCCTTAACAGGCAAAGAGAGACCAGTGAAAGATGCATTATGTCATTAAGAATATTGATCGGACCATGAATGTCATCACACTAGCCTGCATGAAATGCATTATTTCTGGTAACTCATAGCTCCGTTCTGTAGACTAATGGTAAAACCGGGGGGAAGAAATAAAGTCTTATGTTAAAATAAGAGACGTTTGTAAAGCCACTGCAGGTTCCGGCTCTAAAATTCTCTCTTTTTTTTATTGTTTGCATATAATAGAATAACAGAAATGAAAAATGTTAGTCTATATTTTTCTTCTGCTAAAATGTTTCTCTTTCATTTTTTCAGGACTCATCAAACAAATCTTACATAATGAACCCTTGTTATCCAGAGGGGTATAATACATCTTTCAAGGCTTCTGATATTTATGAGACACAATGCATAAAGAAACCAAAAAATTACAATCCAGACGATTATTACCAAATGGTTGGCAGTGGGAACTCAGAAGAATGTGGCAGATTGGTAAAGTCCCTTTTTGATTTCAAAACCTGCTCATCAACCCAATGCTCCTTTGACGGGGTCGAACAGCCACCAGTAACTGGAGACTTTATGGTAACACAGCACAGTTGCAACCAATAGACTTAAGCATGTTTAATTGAAATAAAAGTATGTTTTGCATATTCTTGTCAGGCATATGCTGGATTCTTCTATGTTACCAGAGCTCTTAGTCTAAATGAAAAAACAGAACTCAATCAATACAACACCTCAGTGAAAACTTTCTGCCAGACAGGCTGGCTGGAGGTAAGTCTGTAAACCTTAAAAAAAGCATTTATATCTTTTTTGTGCAAATGATCTTGTGTTGAAACCGTTACTTGCAAACATGTTGAGGTGTAAATGAGCTTTATATAATATAAGTAGATAAAGGAAAGAAAAGTATATAAATATACAACACCAGGTACTGGTTTGCTTTTCTATCTTTAGAAATATTTCTTTTGGTCTCTGATGATTGATTTTTTTTTTATTATGGACCTTAAAAACAAACAAAAAGAACATTCTAACCAGTTTAACAAGAGTGGATTTTTCTCCTCTTTTTTCCCTAATACTTCTTTCTCAAATGCAGTACTTGTTCATCTGTAACAAATCACTGTACGCATAGTAAAATGCTCCATTCCGTTCCGTCATCTTCCGTTTATCCGTGGCCGGGTTGCGGGGGCAACAGCCTCAGATGGGAAGCTCAGGCTTTTCTCACCTCAGCTGCATCCTCCAGCTCACCCGGGAGGATCCCGAGTCATTCCCTGGCCAGCTGTGAGACAAAGTTTCTCCAGTGGGTCCGGGGTCTGCCTCTTGGTTTCCTCCCGGTGGGACGTGCCCGAAACACCCCACCAACGAGGCACTGGTGCCCATTTGGCTTCTCCTCCTTGAGCCACCATCTGATCGGGGTAGAGGGGTTTTCGTGACCCAATGATCCATGGAGCTATGTTCTCCGGCGCTTAATGCCCCTGGTAGGGTCACCCAGAGCAAAGAGGTCCGAGGTGAGGGGCCAGCGAGTCACCGGGGCTCCCCCCGTTGTAGCCAGGCCCGAGGGTGGGGCACTAGAGCGAGCGCCTGGTGGCCGGGCTTTTACCCATGGGGCCCAGCTGGGCACAGCCTAAACAGGGGGCATGGGCCGCCCTTCCAGTGGGCTCACCACCTGGCTGAGGGGCCTTAGGGGTCGGGTGAAGGAGCAGATGGGTGGCAGCCAGTGACAGGGACCTTGGCAGTCAGAACTTTGGGGGCATCAGCTAGCTTTTGTAAAATGTTGTCTCATTTTTTTTCATTTCCAGTATTTAGCTGTTGGAAGTTTAACTCTGAATTTTGTTCCTCTTCATTTCAGCTGAAAAAAACAAGGCCTGACGTATCTGAGAGACACCTCAGAACTTATTGTTTTGGAGGTCACTATATCTTCACTGTTCTGGCTGATGGATACAAGTTTGATGAAGAGACCTGGAAAGGCATCCAATTCACTAGACAGGTTAGTGGAAGAGAAATTAGTTAGGGAGATCCCAAAGTCGCCCCTTAGCTGACAATGTTCATTTTGTAGCTGCAGAAGAAAGCACCCTACAGTGTGTTAAGAAAAAAAGTTTTACAACATCTTGATTGAGCTGTGATGACTATGGCCACTCTTTTCAGGAACTGACAGACATTCACGACTTTTCACATCAAACATGAGACAACTCATTGAGACCAAAAATAGATTAGAGACACAAATGATAATTTGCCATGGAAGGCATGCAATGGATTTTCCCACAAAAGATCTGAGTAGAGGGGGATTCCTTCTTTATGACATTAATAACAACCATGAGTCATCAGGCGAAATAATGGTTCCTCAAAACTCAGATCATGTTGCAGCAGTTTTAAAATTACATAATCGTTGGCCTACAGGCACAAGACCAAACTGGTATTCGACAGCTACAGAACATTCAGTTTGAATATAAAGACTTGATGTTCTGCTTAAAGCCCTCAGGGTGACTGGGAGTGTGTAATTTGTTCATGAATGACGTCCCAAAAAGACATTGATTTCTTCAGAGGGATCTTGTTTTTTTCGCACCATGACTCATAATTTTCCCTCAAAGTGTCATTGTGCAGCTTCAAAAAAGAGCTGTTTGATTTGTAGCTTTTGTTTGTTGGAACAAGTACAAGTTTAAAAAGTTTTTATTAAAACTTTTCTATCTTCTTCAGGTAAAAGGCACAAGCGTCGGATGGAGTCTGGGCTTCATGCTGAGCCAGTCCAACATGATCCCATCAGAAGGGAAAGTAAACCTACCACTATCAAAACCAGCCTTTGCCGGGCTCATCTTTTTATTTTCAGCGTTATTAATAATAACAATGGTCATAGTTTTTATATTCCTGATTCGTACTTGTTACTGATAAAAACATGTTTTAGAAAAGATCACTGAACGCCTCGTTAGGCAGCTGCAATGATCTCATTTGCAAAAGCTGCATGTGTCTGCCTGTATGTGTGTGAATGCTGTGAAGCCAATTTTGTTTTTGTTTTTATGGAATTAAAAAAAAATATGTGTGAATCATAAAATTAAATTATGATTCACTCAGCACTCAGCTTTTCCAAAGTGATATATGTAATTGATGCACACTCATTGCACGCAATGCTACTTCAGCTGGCAGGTAACGGAAAGAGAAGGTTAATCCAAACTATTTCCCCTCCATTTGAGAATTGATAATAAACTGTCGGTGTGTGTTTAAGTATTTAAAGCAGCTTTTCTATGTAAGCTGACAAAATGCGAGCTGATCTCACATCAAAAAATAAGGTGGGGAGGAAATTTTTTGTATTAAAACAATTTCATTCACAATATATAAACAAGTTTGTATTAAACAAAATATAAACTATATACAGTATATATGCATATATATACTGTATATAAATATATTTACATATATATATATATATATATATTATTTAAACAAAATATAAACAAGTTCATATTAAAGCTACAAACTGAAATTGTGGGAGGCGATAGCTCAGGGGTAGAATGTTTGCCCTTGAACCGGAAGTTCTCTGAATGTTTGAGGGATTGAATCCCACTGACTTCATGTCTACGGTCCTTGGGGAAGACATCTAAGCCCCAGTTTATCCCACCATTAATGCTGTCATGGCAGCCTGCTGCGGTGTTATGCAGCAGACAAATTTTCCCGTTGAGGAATGAATAAATTATGTTTCTTGTTACTTTGGTTCATTGGAAATCTCATTGAAAGGTTCAAACTCAAGTAAATGAGACTAAAAAAGGAATACTTTGTGTAAGTGAAAATTTCTCATCACAGTTTGTGCATTTTTGCAAGCCAGTCTGTGTGTGTGTGTGTTTTAATACTACCAAAGTGGTTGCAAATTAACGAGAGAGATAAGAACCAGAGTACTAAAATTAAAATAAATTTTTAGACAGAAATGTAACTTTAAAGAGCTTATTAGCTTCACAGTGCCTTGTAAATGGATTATTTTGCAGATTGTTTTGCCACAGGTGACTGTGTGTGGATAACTTGGTTTTCCACAGAAAAAACAGACTAAACTAAATTTGTGAGCATGTAAATAATTTTTTAAGTTTGTGTCAACTTTTAGTTTAAACCAGGACATCAACATTCTCATCTATACCTTAAGTTGTTCAAAAAGTTTGAGAAACAATGTAACAGACTTTATGATGTTTTTTTTCTTGCTCCTTAGCACATCATCTGTAGATCACCTTAACTAGAAATAGAGATTCTCTCTAATTTTTTTTTTATTTGAATAAGTCTTCATTTCTAAGGCAGCACGGTGGCCTCCTATCAAGAAAGTTGGGGTTTGAATCCTGGGTGGGCGTGAGGCTTACAACACTGGCTTTTCTATGTGGAGTTTGCATGTTCTCCCTGTGTATGTGTGGGTTTCCTCCCACCCTCCAAAAACATGCATGTCAGGGTGATTGACCACTGCAAAATTTGTTCTTGGAATGAGTGTGGATGGTTGTGTGTGTGTGGCCCAGTGAAAGACTGGCGATCTTTTCTGGGTGTACCCTGCCTCTCACCTTGAATCAGCTGGGGTAGTCTCCAGCACCCCCGCGACACCGTCATGAAGGGGGTTCAGAAAATGAAATGAAAATGAAATGCTCATTTGTAACTGTAATGAACAATTCATCTATCCACTGTTTATTTGCTCCTAAATATGCACAAGTGCACTGAATGCGTACGTTTAATGTACAGAACACATTATTACTGTGGTGTTTTAAACTGTGGATGGACTCACTGATAATACACTGTAAGTGTTTCATATATTAGATTTATAGGATGAAAATATATCTTTAGAGAATGCACTGAATGTGCTATGTGCCATTATTTGATTGTGATTTGGCAGCTATTCTTTTGCATGCCAATAAGTTTAATATTTCTTAAGCTCCACAAATTTGAAATTAGGGCAGTTTTTACTATGATCAAATAATGAGTTGAATCATGATTGAATTTATTCACAATTTTAGAGAAAAATGTTTACCTATTTGTGGAAGTTTATCTGCTTTATTTCTGTCTGATTTGCTTTTATGGCTAGATTTGAATATTCTCGTCAAAATGACAAACTTAAGTGTTGTGATCTATTATTTGAAGTAATAAATTAACTTCAATTATCAAGGGATAACATGTCTGTAACAATTTTACAAGTTTAGCTTGCGTGTAAACTTTTTGTTTTTTAACTTCAGAGCTGTACTATACATGGCCTAGATATCAAGTTCAATCTAGAAAGAAATGTAAAGCACTGTTATTCAAAAAACATAAAGTTCCCCAAAGTCCTCATGTAGCATGCTCGGAAATTTTCATTTCCTTTCACATTTCTAATCAAATCCACCAACTTTGTTTTTACCTTCTCTGATTATTTTTTTTTAATGCATTGTATGTGTAAAACACTGAAAAAATGGAACAATCTACTAAATCACAAGCTTTCTGCTTCTCATGAAACCATGCAAAAATTGTTCATTTTTTCACAGCTAATATCTTGTTCCACTTACTATCATATCGGAATGTTGTCTCAACACTGAAGAAAAGTATGCATGAGTTCATTTGAAGCCCTGCTATGACTCTTAGTTAATGACAATGTCTTAACTTGGTACATAATAAACATATCAACTAATCAACTTGTTTGTCATGTATCTTCCTTACATCACTTATGTATAGATAAAATACAGATGGAAATTGTCTGTTAGTGATCGTCTATTAAAAGTTACTACTTTTACTTTTTACTACCGTTAAGTTCATTTCAGCACTTTTTTATGGATTCACATGTAAAGAGTAAAATACTGCCCTCTTGTATTTGCATGTTGTAACTGCAGGCTGTGAGGTGAGCAGCAACAGTTTGACTTTTTTTTTATTGAAAGTTTGTTTTAAAAGAAATCAAAGAAAAAAGAATTGGAAAGACACATTTGAAACAACGTTAATATCCACTGCTTCTACAGACACTCTCAAAATCACAACTTTGAAAGACATGGGTGGTGTGTGATCGAGCAAATAAAAAAATAGCATCAACAAAGTTATTTCTGTTGCATCTTCTTTTACACACTTTTACAAAACATAACCTCATAAATATTACCTTTTTTCCTGCATTTTACACACTTTTTTCTCTCTCCTATTTTTTTGCCCTTTTGTAGTTCATCTTTTGATTTTGGTTGAACCACTTTTATTAATCTAAGATCCAGTGTGAGCATAACTCCACACAGTTTTCAGTCTTTTAAATTGATTTAACTTTCATTTCCATTTGATACCCTTTAAACTTGAAACTTCAGTACTTAGTTTCAGGTGTTAAGTGGTTTATTCCTGTTCAACTGGAGGTAAAACTTTCATCTCAAAGTAGCCTCAATTCCCAATACTGGAAATTATTTAGCAGCTCAAACATTATTCATTCCTAAAAAGAAAAGAAAATAAAGGCAGCATGTTTTTCTTTCTTTTTTTTTCTTTCCCAAGAAACATTTTTAGAAAGTGAAAAGGATTTTGTTACACAGAAATACCTTTACTCTTTCAGAAATCATTTTTACTCAGTATTTTCAGTTGCTTATTTTTGATGAGTCAAAAAAAATCAAATTGTACTAAGCCAATTTCCTGTACTTTCTGGAAGCAGTCATGAGGAGTTAGAGCATCTCAGAGATGACATTTCATGAGTAATGCTGAGGAGGAATCAGATCAAATTCCTACATTTAACAGGTGAGCGTCTCGCTTCTTGGATCACATTTAAAAGCATTTGATGGCATTAAAACACAAAACAAATCTTCCCGTCTGAGTGAAGCAGTTGTATTAGATACTTACTGCATGTTTTCATTCAACAATAAATTCATCTCACATCTTAATAGCATGACAAGCAAGAAATCCATTTAGTTTTAAGGTTAAAAAAGAATAAAAAGAAACACAAGGAAGATCTCTTCAATTCATAGTTTCTTCATCTTTGGTATAAAATATGCCACCTTTTAGGCTGTTTGTCCAAAAAAAATGTCAACAGTTTGACTAAAACTATTGCATTTTGCACATTTAAAAAAACATCATAGCTTTTCTTTTCTTTTTTTTTTTTGACAAAGTCAGTTTCTCCTTTTTTAAGAAAAAAAAGAATTGTTTTTTTTGCAGTGAGAGAAGCAAAGCATGTAAAGTGTCCTTTAGAGAAAACAAAAACCTGCAATCATAAACCAAAAAAAAGTTGTATAAAATGTGGTGGAGACACAAAACTTTAACCCACAATTTACTTAAACTGCATCTTCCAGGAAGCAGTGGCTTGATCCTTTTCCACAAGTCACATTAAAGTTTTTTTTTCATCTAATCAACCAACATCACCTGCACTGCACAACATAATTCAAAATTATCTTCATACAAATACATAGCATGTGTTGAAATCCTGTACAGATAGCTTTGTAAATTTTATCTCCGAGGCTCTCAGAAAATCCAAGAATATCTCGTTTCATTCAACCATAAAGTCTTTTTTTTCTTTTTTTGTCCGACACTTTGGAACAATTTTTTCCCAAAGTTTGAGAAAATTAAGGCAATAAAGTTTTACGAAAACACTTATATTCTAGAAAACTACTCAAATAACAAAAAGAATGAAAATAATGTAGCTTAA
Organism: Neostethus bicornis; assembly: GCA_902685375.1. Lineage (NCBI taxonomy): Eukaryota > Metazoa > Chordata > Actinopteri > Atheriniformes > Phallostethidae > Neostethus > Neostethus bicornis. The sequence goes on from LR738541.1 coordinate 29,651,281, forward strand.
TATCAAAGGAAGACAGTCCGTTTTCTCCAAGAGTTCATTCTCTTTTTCTTCTTCTGAATAAAAAAAAGTCTGAAAATCTACCTGCACATTCAAATGTCTCTTTTTTTTTTTCTTTACACATGGTTGAGTTTTCATTTCAGTTTTTGTTTTCTCTATTTCCTTTGGAGGCAGAGTCCAGTCTGAAGGTGAAAAATGATCAAATCATGGTTGAGGACTGCAATTGATTTTATCCTCTTTCAGTTCAGCTAAAAATCATTTGTTTTTTCATTTGTCTTTCTCTTGTGTCCACCAGGTATGAAGGATAATTGATTTTTTTCTTCAATTTGTCTTTGATTTGGTGCCCATGTACAGTGGAAACCTTCTGCTGTTGTCCATATCAGTTGTTTTTCTGTTTTTTTTCTCCTAATTTTGATTCTCACTGTATTCCCATCGCTCTTTTGTGCAGTCCTTCTGAAGGCAACGCAGCAAAGCTTCCTGCCAATCTTGTTATCTGAAGGAAACAAAAAAGTCAGAGAAGAAACAGAGTGCAGCACTACAGTTCCTTAACTGTTTAATCAAAAACACGTAAGATAGAACAACCCGTAATCTATTAAGAGGGCTGCAGAATTTAATTTTTTGATCCAATACTCATGGGATGGCCCGGAGATGTCACTTGGAGCTCACTAAACATCAAAGTTATTCGCAGGACAGCAAAACAAGCAAAACTTTTGACAATTTTTTTTTACTCTGTCCTGTCTGGCGTTATGACAAGCAGAATAGTGATCTGTATGTCAAGTATTTTGAAACAAATACATAACTCTAAGAGGGGTGAGGAAACTTTTGGATTCACGGGCCACATTGAGTTCTAACATTTGACAAACGTGGCCAGAACAGGAGCAGATGGATGACGTGCTTTGGTAGCCACTAGATTAGACCGATAGAATGGCACGCTAAATGTTACTTCAAGCGTGTTAAATTTCAAATCTATCGTGCTAGGTCTAAAATCTAGTGACATAGCGCTCAAAAACGTGCATTTAGCGGTGCTAGGTTTGAAATCTAAACGCTTGATGTAACATTTTGCTTGTTTTAACATTTAACACGCTTGTTTATGTGGTTGTATTGGACCCGATGGCTTTCCATATCTACACGCACTGTTTATTTTTGACAACGTGCGCATCAGGAACACAGACACATTTTAATGGGAGTAGTATTGTTGTTGTCTCAACAAAGCCAACATTTCTGAAGTCTGCCATCTAGTGAGGAAACATCAGAATTGCAGGGGGAAAAAAACATTAATATGGTTTATTTATTTACATTATTTTCAAGTTCAGCAGGCCAAAAAAAAAAACGTTTAGCGGGCCGCATGTGGCCAGCTGGACGTAGTTTGCGCCTGCCTGGTCTATACCATGTGTTAACCTTGGGCCCGTTGAGGCGTATCCTGCCTCTTGCTTCTAATCAGTTTGGATTCAGGCAAGAAGCCTGAGTCCCTAACCTCTGTTAGTGAATAAATGGTTCAGAAGACGAACAATGTTTTGATTACATGTGACAGGATTTTCTGTGACACAAATCTTTGTTAGTGCCAAAATCCCTCACTGAAAGCAAATAATAACATCCGGCAAAAAAGCTTTATAAATAAATTAATTACTCTATTCATCCCTCACCGGGAATATTTGTGTGCTGCACTCCTTACACCGCAGCAGGCTGCCCTTCGACGGTGCTAATGGTGAGAGAAGCGGGGGTTAGGTGTCTTCTCCAAGGGCCCTAGACGTGCTCTCTGTGGGATGCAAACCCGCGACCTTTTGGTCCGCGCGCGAATGCTCTAACCACTAAGCTGCTGTCTCCTCCCGAAATGTTGTGTTGTTTAATATTTGAACATGTGCTTAAACTTAGTTTGTTTTGTTTCATCTTCTGAACCGCTTATCCCTATTGGGTTTCGAATAAATAATCCTAACAATCAAATCGGTCATTCATTTCATTTTTATTTTAGCAGCAAATAAGGAACAAGTCCCTCACTAAAGATTTAAATAGACGTAGATTTGTTTTTAAATGATGCACAGTGGGAAATCTAGGTATCGAGCCATTTAGATGTTGATGTCCATAATTAACATAAACAAACAAGTATCTACTTAGATCACTGGCATTAATATAACTAAATAAAATTTAACGTGTTGAAATAAACACGAACAGAAACTTCCTTGACTCACTTAGTCTGCTGGTAGGAGTAGGCTGTGGGATGATCTCCTGTACTTTCCACTGATAAAGGCTGCTGCCCGCTGGCGTCCTGTGAGGAAGGGGCAGTCGTCTGTGGAGATGCATCTGTCACCACACCCTAACCACAAACACAATACAAATCATTTGTTATATTCAGATCAGCTTAAATCAGCCTTTTAAACTTTTAAAAAGGAAAGTATTAACCGTTCTACCTCCACCTTCAACTAAAATAGTTTAAAAAGATAACCTTTTGTTTTGTCAAATATTTTTTTCATTCGTGCAGGTAATTTTAATCCTTACATCCACTGTAATGGCAGAGGCAGGCACTGCAGTGTACTGGGGAATGTAGGTTCCTTGCATAGGAGCAGCCGCTGCAGCAGACATGTACTAGAGAGACAGAAAGAAGATGAGAGGCAGAGATGTAACGCTGACCCTTCAAAGTCTCATGATTAAATGTACATCCTACTAATAACCAATTCATTATCTACATGAGTTTGTAATTATCACAAAGCACATGGGAGAAGTTTACTGGAACGTCTCATTTATTTGTGGCTTCTCCACCATGTGGACACACACTTTTTGGTGAAATCATAGAATAAGAAAAATATACGCAACAGGCCACTGGATGGTTGTTAAAGAGAGACTCACGGCGCCCGTGGGACCCAGTGAGAGGTGATTCATCTGCTGGGTGAGAGGAGCCATCACACTCGAGGGGTGAAGAGACAAACTGGGCTCAATGGCTGCGGCTGGGGTAATCACAGCACCCTGAAACAGAAAGAAAGCATATATATTAAATTTTTCTCAAATTTTTAACAGCTAAAAAAATATGAAGATGAATTTCATAATCATAGATGATATGATAGAGTAATAAAACTAAAAGAAAAAGTGGGACAATCTTTGCTTATTCCAAGCAGAAAGTCAAATAAATAAAAGAAATTCAAAATTATTAGAGTTAATATCAAAGAATTATCTAACTTTTTTTGTTGAGTTTTGAAGTGATAAAATTGATATAAATTGCCTGTCTCAAAAAAGACAAACTGCAGAGGGAACACAAAACAAAAAAATCCTACTGGCACAAGTTTTCAGAGGGAGCAAATCCTGCCTTGAGAAAAAGATCTCATCAGGTAGAGAAAAAGATATCCATTTTTCTCTATATTTCACTTCTTTTGTCAGACACCCAGTCTGTTTCAGATTACAGTTGAAATCTTGCAACAATTAAAGGACAGGTTGGCTGGCTCAATGTACTTTTGAACAGAGTAGAAAAACTTTTTGAAAAGCTTTGATGCTCTCTATCATTGACTTAAACTTTTCCAATATGGTTCTGGTAACACAGCGATATTTTTGTAAAGATATATTAGAAAATTCCTTGCGAAGTGGGCATACATGCCTGTTAACATCCCAGCCAGAGCTAATGTTGTGTGGTAGCTGTTACTACGCTTCCCATATGTGCACAAGGCACCAGTGGAGATTGTCACTGGTGCATGTTAAGACTTGGTTTTAAAAGAACAAAAGTTGCCATTGCTGACAGCGTAGTATTTGAGTATTAAAGCTCTGTTCGCACACTTGCAGCATTTTGAACTTGTCTAGCAAACACAAATACACACCTCTGACAGGTTTGACTTTTTGAAGACTTCTCTTTCAAGAGCATTTACAGTTTTTTCAAGATAGCCCAAGGCTGAGGATCCTTTAGTGAAGATCTGTCAGCTTCACAGGGAGACAGAGAATACAAAGACAGATCTGCTAACAATGAAGCCATGCTCTTCCCGTTGAATGGAAAATCTGTTTATGGGACTCGGAAAATGCTCCATGGATACCGTTCTTTACTGCTTAATAGTGATGAAAACACAGACAAAACAATCAACCTCAAAAGCCTTTCAGGCTTTGTCTTAGCTAGGTAGATTTACAAGCCGCAATAAAACTGTAATTTGAGCTTTTGATCCATTTAAATAACGCTATTTCATGTCTAATGACTTCTCATTCCTATTTTCTTCATACAGACCCACCAGAAAGCAGCATAAAGAAAAAAAACAAGCCTTTAATGACAAGCTGCCAGCTGTGATTTATAGCTGAACATGTGTTAAACTAGTTATCTCTGCATGTGTCTAACCCCATGCATTAGATATCTGGATTAGAGTAATTATGCACAATAAAACACATTCATGTTCTAAAGTTTCACATGCATCAGAAATTACAACTTTAAAAGCATTCGTTCTGTTTTTTATTCTTCACACTACTGTGTCTTTTAACTATAATTTCAAAGAACTCCAACAGAGTGGATCAGCCCACTCAAAGGTTATCAGCCTAATGCTGCAGGCGCCGCGAAGCATCAAATAAGTGATGTTACTGGTAATACTGCCAATTTAATAACAAAACCTCTAACTGAACCTTTTTTAAACATATCTGTGTGTATGGACATGCAAAAGCCTACATTGCATTTCCTCTCTTATGTGGCTTCTTTTTAGCCGCTTTTCCATTCTTCTTTTGTATGCATGGAACACGTTTTTGTTCTCTCAAAAGCACAGAGGTTTTTTCAGACTAACATGCAGCCAACAATCGCTTGCTTTCTGCGTGTGTATGCACCTGCAGGAGCACATGGCAAATGTCTTCCCCCATACATGATCTCAGAAAAACAGACATAGTGGTACATCATTGGAAAGCTTAGTTTCAACTTAAGCCGCACCACCTTAACATATTCATCTCCCCCTCTTTTTGGCTCCCTTAAAAGATTTAACATGACAATTTAAGTCAGAAAGATCTTAAATCCTAATTCTTCGGATGTCTCATTAAAGCCCTTCAATGAGCTGATTCTCTTGTCTTTCTCGCTATGCATGGATAGGATAATACATTCATCTCCTGTAAGGGGATTTGTGAGTAATTATGCACAAATACATCCTCTCACTAATTAAGATGTAAAGACAGGCAGTTTGAGGAATTTGGGAATCCAACCGAGGCTCAGAAATGCGTCATTCTCACAGCGATCTCCATGGTCTAACTTAATCACTGAGTTAAGTGCTTGAAGCCTCTGTCTGAGCCAATGAAAAGAGTTTTAAGTTGTTTGCAACTAATCTTTGATTAGGTATGCAATTTATTTATTGCTCATTTTTCAAAGATACACTTAACAGGCTTCTCATTTTGGGCCCCAGGCGTGTTAAAAATTTTGTGAAAAATGTAGGTGCGTTTATCAGGTGTCAAAGATGTTTTACGAGTGTGCCAAACTAAATGTGTCAACAAGAACACATCATCAATCATATTTAGTGATTATTAACTGCAGCAGAGCAGTAAGCCTCAGCTGCCAGAGGGACAGAATTAAGCAGTTGTGTTTTTCTCACACTCCCTCCCTGATGCAGCATTAATTTGCCAAGCTTCTCTTTATCCAGGAAATTCAATGCCTAGCTTTTGTTTTTGTTGTCTATCAGGAATTTTGGGTATGCAGGGAGAAGGCTGGGAAGCAAACCTAGCAGCCCTGACATGATTTAGCAGCCGCTATTTCCTTTTCTTTGTTTTAGATTTATTCTCTCTAATCCCTTCTTTCCTCTGCCTACCCCTCCATGTGTTAAAATGATGTTTTCTTTTTATTTTGTTGGTCATCTTTTCATACATTTCCCTGTCCTCACTACAGTTTAAAGCTGTCACATCAAGCTGCTTGCCAAATAATTAGATGGGACGTTTGTTTGAAAACAAATTTACAGATGGGCATATCATCCTTTGTCATAGACTTAGTTTTAATCAGACATGACAAGGGAATGTGTTTGGGATTTGCCAGATAGACACAAACAGGACGGCAGATAGAAAGAGGGGGACAGCAGTCAACACATGCGGCTGCCATGTGGACAGAATTTCTCACATGCTCTTTGTATATAACTGATGCACAATTTCTAGTTTTTTTCTCAAATCCATAGCAGTCATTGCTGACAGCGTAGTTAGATTAGCAAATCAAATCAAATGTGAAGGTCAATATTTGCAAGAAAACAACCAAAATACATGTTTAAAAAATCTACATAAAAGCACCATTGTTGTTACCATGGTCAGTCTTGGTGAAGAAAGAGCCGAGCCGAAAAACAAAGCTCTCGATTTACCAGTCAGTCTACGTTCCAACCCTCACCTATGGTCACCAGCTGTGGTTGGTGAGCGAAGAACAAGATTATGTATACAAATGGTCAAAATGAGCTTCCTCCACAGGGTGGCTGGTCTGTCACTCAGAGATAGAGTTAGTAGCTCTGCCATCCAGGAGGAGCTAGGAGTAGAGCCCTTGCTTTTCTGAGTAAAGAGAAGCCAGATGGGGTGGTTTGGGCATCTGGTTTGGATGCCTCCTGAGCGCAACCACCATATTCCAACAGCATTGTAAGCTGAATTAAGGTGATGTATTGATGATTCTATCATTTTTACTCAAATACTTAGAAAAACAGCATCATGACACACTTCTCAATGAATTCCAGAGTTAGTCTTGCAACAAATTAAAGCACACATGTTATATACATGACTTTAGATGAGATATAAACGCAATGCTGGTCTTTGGTGTGCTCAAAATGAAAATAGTGTAAGCTCAATCATATTTTCCTTGGCTTACTATGAGTTGTGTTTTTAAAAAAAAAATGATACGTAAGTCAATGCACGAACATAGAAACATTTTCAAACTCTACATGTGAGTGTGTCTTCACCTATTTTCATGTTTCATAGCAATTTACAACAGTTTTTGTTTGTTTAAACCAAAATCAATTAGAATTTGTATGCAGTTTCAATTCAATCCAGCAGAGAGCAATATTATATAAAACATTCTGAGGTTTTGTGTTTTTTAATTCAAGATAAATATACAGATTTGTAAGTAATTTATTAACATTAGTTCTAATTTTTCCTCTTGATTTGGAACATAACAGTATTAATGTAAACAATGATTGATTTAAAAGTGAATAATATATGTACATCCCTCGTTAATTTTCACAGTATTAGGCTAATGAGATCAAGATATCTAGATTTTTATGCTCAAAAAGTGAAGAACAACTCCACTGGGACATAACATATGATGCAAAAGACAAAAGGAAGACATCTTCAAAGACTTACTGTAGGTTGCATAACGTACTGTTGATGAGGCATCCAAGATGTACTCTGGACCTGCATGGAAATGACAAAGAGATGAGGAAAAAAAGAGAAGAGAATGCCGGAGGTGATGACGACAATGAGATCAGATATGATGAAGGAAACAGAAAGAGGAAGGATAGAGTAGGACAAAATGAAGGACATAAAATATAAAAAAGTAATTAATAAAGAAAGGAATGGGCATGAGTAGGAGGATGCAGGAGAGGAGACAGGAAGAGATGAGACACATGGGAAGATGGAAAAAGATTGTAAAAAAGAAGAGAAAATACAAGTCTTTAGTATCTCTTTGTAGAGTCCCATTCCATGCAGCTGTGTGCATGACCCATTAATAACGGTAAATAATTCTGTAAGTTCTAATTTGAATCTTTATTTGACCCCTTATTAAAAATGATTAACTAAGAAACAATTTAATTAAAAAATGTTTTGAATGGGGTTATAAAAGTTTATCGGTTTACTTCAAAGACTTGGTTTAAACCACAAAAAGTATTATAAACCAAGCATGTAAGAATTATTAAAGGCATAAAAATATTGCATGTGTAATGCCAGCTCTATCATACATGTGTTATGTTGTTGCTATGAGAGGTTACAGAGAGCAAGGCAGTGGCACAGTTACTGCTTCACTGAGAGGTTTACATCATCAAAGCCTCTCTTGGCCACATATCACTACTTTCATCTTGTCCTGTTTCCCTACACCAAACCTTATTATATGAAAAATAAACCCCCTCAAGGCCACTTTGCCACTTGCCGGATATTGCACATCATGTTTAGATGCACCGTATTGTTATGTACATGTGTAATTTTGCTTACCTACAGTGTTCCTGTCTATAGAGAGATAAACGGATGCAAAGTAAGGAGATTTCTGCTTGTTTTCTCCTGGATGTGACTGTGAATTTTGTACGGCTGAAGGTGTGTCTTTGCATTTATTTGTCTCATTTACAGCTCCCTCACTTGTTTTCCCCTCTTTGGTCTGAAGGGAAGAGCTGAGTCTGCCCTAGAAATCTATTCAGATCTAAAATTTGTCAAATCTGCTTCTATCCATTTTTCAACCAGTTTAAACTACTTCTTAAGATTTGTGTGCATAGACAAACACAATGCACAAAGACAGATTTGTGAATGAAGGTTACGTGGCAGGAGTTAAATCCACTACTTAACAAACACAATAGCAAAAAAAAAGAAGGAGAGTGAGCAAAAAATACTGAACTATTTTCTCTAAGCCTTTCTTGTGAAATAATTTCCTTCGAACTACTTAGATGAGATGTCATGGGAATATTTCCAAGAAATATTCATGTTGGATTGTTGTTAGTTCATGCACTTAATGTGATGCGATAGTCTTTTGTAATTTACCTTTTTTTAATTAAAAACCTACACTGTTTGCTCTTGTATTGTTAAACTAACGTTTTCAACAAGTGTAGTGTGCCACAAGAAAATTATCCCATTTCATCTCAAATGATGCTCGCGATTTTCGGTTGATGTCATGGTGTTTATGCACAAAAATGCATTAAAGTGTATTTATTTATTTATGTTTATCATCATGTTTATAATTTATGTAAAGAAAGGCTGTGCTATCCTGTGATAGGCTGTTTACTGTAACTATAACAACTCACTCTTCTTCTTTGCTTTTTTTGTTGTATCTTGCTGTTCATCCCTCTGAAAAACTACCCCAGCTAGATGATTGCATTTTCTACATACTTTTGAGACAATACGAGAAAATTGAGGTTATGTTTTAAAGCAGAAAAATTGTGAATTCTAATGAAATCTCAAATTTTCTGCAAGACATCAAAGAGGAAATAGTAGCTGCACTTTTTATTTGAAAGAAGAAGAAGAATAATAGAATAGGTTTGGATAGGTTGATTTGATTTCTATTCAGGACACTTGGTGAGAATCACTATATTGTTAATGTCATTTTTAATATTTTTGATTGGTGTTTCTATTGAAAAAAATCTGAGGCACATTTTGATCATTCATACTGTATAAAACAACAGATACAAGAAGTCTTAGCATGAAAAAGGTTGAAAAATACTGGGTTAAAGTATTAGTTTCAAATCCAAAAGAAATCTGGTGCATCATGTATCTACGATAATTTTGGGACATTAGACTTTAAATGGGAATATGTCTCATTTTGCACACTTTTTCAAGAAAAAGATTTTTCTTGTTTTCCATGATATTGGATTATTTAACCTGCTGAAGAAAACTTTAATATTAGACACTTCCATTGCAAAATAATTATTTTGGATAACTGTACAATTCAAAATTATATACCACGCAACAGTTTAGCATTTTTTTCTCATTTTGCTAAGCCACTGAGATTAGTTTTGCTGGTAAACCTGTTAATCATCTTATTTGCAGTCTTTTGCCGCTCAGCTGACTCAGCTAGCCCGAGTAAAACTGCAACAAATAATTGATCATCGTTTTCCTTCACACGTCCTCAAGGCTGCGTCAGAACCACCAGGGAGAGTCCACCCACCTGATATGTAGAGACAGGAGAGGCAGCGATGAAGGGTGTGATGGATGTCTGAGCAATCATTCGATTGGTAGAGATGCTGTAAGGTGAAGAGTAGAACCTATAATGTGAAAAAAAAAAGTTCTATGGTTTATTTGAAACAACAGATACAAGGGGGCAAAAATAAGCTCCTGCTTGCATTTTAACTGTGCTGAATAGTTTAAGTTGACACGGGCACACTCGATCAGACATAATCAAAGCTGTCGTGGAATTAAAGATTGCAGATTTACTTCATGCTAAACTATCACAGATTTCTTCAAATGAAACTTTACACAGCATTTGAGTGTGCATAATTTTACAAAAAAAAATCTGATCCATTGCCACGCATGGTGATGAATTATTACCTTAATGTGTGTGTGGGTGAAATATTTCGATATTGCCCTTTACATTCCCACCTACACACTGAAAGGAGGCTGCGTTTGTGACATCTGCATTTCATACTCTGTTTACCTCTTCGTCTAAGCCTGTTTGCCCTTGTGATTTCGCTCCATCTTTTTTTTTTATTTCACCCCCTCAACCCTGCAGCGGTAGAACGCTGTGGCTCGCAGAGCTTTATTTATCATTGTGTACCTAGAGAGGACATGTTTCATCCGCCAGGCCGTGTTGCTGTGCCCGATCGATCCCAAAGTGTCTGTTTACTGAATAATGGAGCGAGGGAGGGAAGGCAAAGAGAGGGAAGAGAAGGACAGTGAGAGAAAGAGAAGCTCTTCTCTATGCTTCTCTATTGGTTAAAAAAAAAAAACTATGAGAATTACAGAGATTTACAAAGATGTTCCTACCTAAATTATTTTGTTTAAAAAAAAGTTTCAAAGCTTTTTAAAGATGTGTTTGAAATTAAATACAGTATGTAGAAGAGAAAAAAATAAATACTTGCAGAGCTCATTTTGTCTCCAACAAGACAAAACATGTCCTCTAAATGGGGAGATGGCTTTCTGAGTGTTGTATCATTTCATTATTTTGCACTCAGCCAGAACCAGTTTTGCACGTCAGCTGCCTGTAAACCCTCAGATTCAAAGTAGAGCAGGTCGGGCTATTGAACGTCTACAGCTAAATATTTAGTGCTGGTTGTTTTTCCAACCAATTTGACTAAGTCTTTTCAAGAGATTTTAGACACTACAATAATTTTTTAGGTGATTTTCGAAATGTTCTTAAAATGTTAGCAGATGACAAAATGACCTCAATTTACGGCAAAAAAAGGGACAATCAATGTACAATTTACAGAACAACCAAAGCTTAACAGGATGTCCACAGTTTGAGGGTATTATTTGAACATCCATTACTTAATAGAAATTGTCCAAAGGAAACATAACACAATCAAAACTATTTATTTGTTAGCTGGGACGAAACAGCTGATCATGAGGAGGTAAAAATCCAGAGATAACAAAAACGGAAAAGCAAAAAGTTGGCAAATCAATTAAAGATTCTGGAAAACTAAAAAGAAGTTTTGATATAGAAAAAAAGCATGAATGAGAAAAAAAAATGTGTTTGCAATTGAGTGAATGGGAAATCGAAAGCTTAAAAGAATGAAAGCTTTGATAATTTTGAACTTGAACAAGAAAAACTGCAAAAAGGAACAAAACGACAAAAAGAATGCCTGAAAATTTAAAAGAAAAATATAGAAGAACAAAACAAAAAATGGAGAAACTAAACGATGTGAAATAACAGAGCAAATTAGTGGAAAAAATACCCCAAACTTACAGGCTAAAAAGACAAAAAAAAGATGTAGGGACATTTTTTAATCGCTGGAAGAGTTTTTCTATTTTTTCCTATTAATCACACCTGAGAAAGTCTTTCAACACAATTTAGTTACACTATGGGTAGTGAGCCACCAGGTCAAATCGCAGCAGCCAGGGAATGATCAGAGGTTAAGGTCCTCATGTCCCTGGGGTTCACAGGGCTCCAACTCACTTATGCAGAAATAAAAAAGAAAGTGGAGGATGTTCTTCATCATCACCTCTTTACTCTCCCTCAAGACCATTAGATATTCATGTATTTGAACTACAAACATTCCTCCTATCTCATCTAACACTTTCATGGGCCCCGTTTAAACTCTTCCCACACTAGGTCTTGGATAAGATTATCATTAATGTGATCTCTGCTCATGCTTCGACTATTCTCATTTCTGTTTATTGACCCACTCTTGAACACTCCTCTTAACATTGAGGAAAGTGTTTTGGATTTTTTTCTTACTTTATCCTTTTCTTTAGCACAACTTTTAGTAATTGTACAGATATGTAACATCTAGTTCTACATGTTTGATGAACATTGACATCCTGGAGTGAAAAAAAAAAATCTCTTAGTTTGTCTTGTAAACATTTTGACAAGATTCTGAGATTACCAATATGTCAATTTAGCATTTCTTTTGCAAGTCATCAGTTAAGAAAAAATTCTAGAAGAAACACCAACAGATTCGCAATATTTCACTTGAAACAGTCAGAACTTGGGCTAATCATTTTGATTAATCAAAAAATATATTTTTTTTACAGTTGTGTGTTGATGATATTTTGAATGATGATACACATGATCATTTTAGGATAAATAGTATGAAATTGTGTCTGTACGTAAAAATTTTCATGGAGGGAAAAAGTAACTAATTTAATTTATTTCAGTGTTGCATGTGGACAGTGTGTAAAAGAACAGTTTCATCTCTACTATAACTTTAGATATTTTTCATATCGTACCTTTATAACTTATATCCTACTAAACATACATGCCATTTTGACCATTTCCACAAGGAGCATGTTTCATGGACTTTTGCCAATACAACCAATGACAATATATTCTGTCAAGTGCAGATGCATTGTTCAGTCATTAAAATTGACCCACATTTTTTAACATAATGTATTTATTCCTCAAATGGGGAAATTCGCTGCATTACACTGCATCAGGCAGCCACGACGGCACCAATGGTGGGAGAAATGTGGGGTTAGGAGTTTTCCCCAAGGACACACAGGCAAGAGCCCAGTGGGAATTGAACAGGCTTCTCCCAGTCTAAAGGGGAAACATTCTACCGCTGAGCCAACGCCTCCTCACTTTACCTTTATTGCATTGGTAAATTCTTTGGAATTAAACCATTTTGATTAGCTTTGTTTGAGTGTCAGCTGTTAGAAAGAAACCCCACAGCCCTTAATTCAATAAATACAATAAAATAAACAGTACTTAAACATTAATGTGAATGTGTAAATTATCACTCCAGTCTTAATTACTTTTAATTACTGAATGACATGAGGGTGGTCCGAGGACAAAACTAGCAACCACATCAATAGCAAGTCAAAGCATGTGTTTCTTTCTAAAAACATGTAACACTCACAATTTTAAGCCCCCATCTCTAAGCTTTTTGGGACAGTTTTCTGTGAGCTTTACCATTCCCATACTACAAGACAGATGATGCAAATGACTAAATTTCTAGCAGTTTATGATTAAACTCTACACAAGTCAGTCAATGATTCATTAATATGATTTGCTTGTGTTTCCGCAAGAAAATGTGCATGAAAAAGAACAAAACAAAAAAAAAAAACAACCAAAAACCCAAACAAAGGAACATACTGGCAAGTAGTTTAAAGAGAGTCCATTGAAATTTAAGTACGCCTTTTTGGGAATACCGACTGACGAAGCAATTTATCCTACACTCACCAGAAATAACATAATTTATTTTTGGCTTGATTTGGAAAATATGCTTTAACTAGACTGGTATTCAGTCCACAAAACACTCACTCAAAACTTTGTAGAAATAGTTTCCCCTCATTAGTTTAAAACCAATTTTAAAATCCCATTACTGCATCTGAATAGTCATGCAGCTCATGCAAACACTTGTTTCATTAATTAGTTGTGCTTCAAAGAAAAAATGTCTTCTACAAACTACTAACGCCAAAGCTAATGCAACAGTCGCACGAGACGCAGAGATTCAAAGCTGCACAGGAATGTTTAGGAGCGCACCAGATGGTGAGGACACTTGGCTCTAACAATTTAACGACATATGGTGTATTGTGGTGCTCAACTGACTAAAACAGTGACTTAATGCCACCTGAGAAGTTTGAAGTACAGTTGAAACAAAGTCAAGAAGTGTGTTAACAAGACAGGGGGCAAGTAACAAGGCGGGTGTTGATGTGTGACAACTCGTAGACGCTCGACAGACTGTGATGAAAAAGAGTGATTATTAAGCTAAACAATTATAGATAACACACACATCTACACCTTCATGAGGGTTGGGAAAAGTTTATGAGACAATGTAAATGTTAAGCCAATGGAAAGAATTGTGTCCTGAATTGCAACAATTCTTCTATTGTTGGTTTGTTTTCTGATGGCTTAAAATTCATGTTCACACACAATTTAATGTATGGGCGTTCCACTGGCTTTTTAGCTTTTAAAAAATAAAACAAATACGTTCAACAGGACATTGGTGATCCATGAGTGGACATACTTTTATGTTGTCTTGCTTCAGAGACCAATCAATTAACCCTGACCTTAGATTTTGATTTGAATTTGAGTGCTTTGTGTTACCACAGTGACTCATGTATTGCCATACCTTCTTCTTCTTCTTCTTTAGTTTGCGGCATGAAGCACCAACCTGGGTGCATTACCGCCACCTACTGACTGTCACGAACCTCAAATCCTCCTCAATAACCCGGTACACCTCAAAAAAGTGTACAGGGCACCAAAACCCTTCCCCTGACGTCCATACAAAAACACCTCCTCCAAGCTCACTTGTCTCATCCCAACACTCCTCAGCACCACCATCATAGCCTCTCTTTCTTCCTCATACTTTCTACACGCTAACACCACGTGACTAACCCCTTCCAACTCCCCACAGAAATCACAACACCCATCCAAATGTTTACCCAGAATCTTGAGCGTTTCATTCAATCCCGTGTGCCCAATACGTAACCTGCTAAAAACCACCTGCCCCCGCCTTCCACCACCCACCGGATCCACAGTCACCCCCACCGTCCTCTGTACTTCATACAAGTGTCGTCCCTTCACCTCTGACTCCCACTATTGCCATACCTGGACAAGTGATTGGTTAGTTCTTTTAAGTGTTGTACAAGCTGTTTTATTGCAAAGAGCGAAAACATATACTAACCAGTTAGATTATATGGCCCTATATTGACATTTTTTATAGAGTCTGGCTGTTACATTGAGACAAATATAAAAAGAAATATGCTGGCAAAATCAGCTTTTGCATCGGTTACGGATACAAACAGCTTTTATAAATCCTTCAAAGACTCAAACTCTGTCTTGACCTTCCAGTCACTCATGAGTTTTCCAATTTGTTCTAAAGGATAACACAGGGTCTTTTTGCCTAATTCGAGAAATTAAAAACTTAAATAAATGTATAGGTTAAATGTCCCGTTTGAAAAGCAGGTTCCAAATGTACGGTTCTTAACATTTTACTACTGTTCCGTTTCGTCATCTTCCGCTTGCTCCGGGGTCGGGTCGTGGGGGCAACAGCCTCAAACGGGTAGCCCAGGCCTCTCTCTCCCCGGCTGAATCCTCCAGCTCACCCGGAAGGATCCCAAGTCGTTCCCCGGCCAGCCATGAGACATAGTCTCTCCAGTGGGTCCGGGGTCTGCCCCTGGTCTCCTCCCGGTGGGACGTGCCCGAAACACCTCGCCTGCGAGGCACTCGGGGGGCATCCTGACCAGATGCCCGAACCACCCCATCTGGCTCCTCTCGACCTGGAGGAGGAGCGGCTCGACACCAAGCTCCTCCCGGATGGCAGAGCTCCTCACCCGATCTCTGAGTGAGAGCCCAGCCACCCTGCGGAGGAAGCTCATTTCGGCCGCTTGTACCCGCGATCTCATTCTTTCGGTCACCACCCACAGCTGGTGACCATAGGTGAGGGTTGGAACGTAAATCGACTTGTAAATCGAGAGCTTTGCTTTTCGGCTCAGCCTTCTCTTTACCACAACGGACCGATGCACCGTCCTAGTTATTGCTGATGCCGCACCAATCCGCCTGTCGATCTCCCGCTCCATCTTTCCCCCACTCGTGAACAAGACCCCGAGATACTTAAACTCCTCCACTTGGGGCAGGACCCTGTCCCTGACCCGCAGGGGGCATTCCACCCTTTTCCGGGCGAGGACCATGGTCTCGGATTTGGAGGCGCTAATTCCCATCCCGGCCGCTTCACACTCGGCAGCAAATTGATCCAGCGAGAGCTGGAGATCACGGTCCGATGAAGCCAACAGGACCACATCATCCACAAAAAGCAGAGATCCGATCCTGAGGTCACCAAACCGGATCCCTCCAACGCCTCGGCTGCGCCTAGATATTCTGTTCATAAAGGTGATGAACAGAATCGGTGACAAAGGGCAGCCTTGGCGGAGTCCAACTCTCACTGGAAATGGAATCGACATACTGCCGGCTATATGGACCAAGCTCTGGCTCCGGTCGTACAAAGATCGGACAGCCCGTACTAAGGGCTCCGAGACTCCGTACTCCCGGAGCACCCCTCATAGGAGTCCCCTAGGGACACGATCGAATGCCTTCCCCAGATCCACAAAACTGTACTCTAGAGTACTCTAGAGTAATGTTATGTTATTATGTTTAAATTTTTTTATTTTTTTTTACAAGATAGCACATTAGCTTTGAAAGTAGGTTCAGAGGCTTTCAAATAAAAATTCTGCCATAAAACCATTACCAATCATTTTTAATAACTAAACCATCAACTGCTCTATTCTTTATATTGCATCATAACCATCCTAAGATTAGAAAGTCCAAGTTATCAAACTCCACAGTATGATGACTTTTTGTGTGTCTTTGTTTTATTAATGAAAACGAGTGTCTCATGATGTCTTAAATTCAGCAGTGATATGTCAAAATCAATAAGTTTTGGTCTGTCTCACCAAATTCCAAATTTGCAGTGACAAAAATCATTTAACTTTTCTTAGAATTCTTTAAAATATTTTTAGTGACTGTTTAGAAATTTCTGTCATGATTCATTTTTCTTTCTTTTTTTTAACTGACCGATGCCTGCCATTTCATTTTCCGCTCCTTGACTTATAATTGAATTGCTGTGAATATGATGGTTTCCTTGAAAGTTCCTTGAGATGACTTTCTTGTGAATGAGGGTTTTATCTAAACGAGAATTATATATTGAACGAGAACCATATACTGTCGTTTAAAAGGGGTGTCCTTCCTCATTAAGATCGCTCCATAAAAACAATCCCATCAACCACAAGACTGGTAAAAAATACAATAAAATAAGACAAGTGATAAAATGGGAATGTTAAAACTCAGACTCAGCTGTAATTGTGGGACATAAAAGTCAAGAAAACTTTTGGAACAACCAAGGTTTAAAGCAATAAATGCCATGGACAAAAGCACATGACGGGAAAACAACTGAATGGACATCCTTCATTTTACACAAGATCGTGCCATTCTTTAATTATTTGAGCAAAATAAGAAGGTATGTGTCTGTGTCTGTTTATAGCCACACAGCCGAAAGACCAAATATTTAACAGTAAAGATAAGGACTCACTTGTTAGTACTTAATCTTATCTCATCTACACCTTTACCACATCCCAACTTCTGTCGGCATCAAGCCTTTCTGCTACATACAGTAGTATAAGTTTGAGAACTATACACTCATAGATTTTGATGATCTAACCATGATGAACAATCTGGATACATTCTATCTGACCATCGTAAAAAGAGATCTCTCTTTCAAATACGATCAGTCTTCTTGAAGTTTTTTCTTTTTCTCTATAATTGGATTTTAGGGTTGTTTCTATGACAAGGAGAAGCAATAAAAATGGGAATATTCTGGGCTCTTGATTTACAAGTTGATCTACATTCCTATCCTCACCTACGGTCACCAACTGTGGGTGGTGAAAAAAGGAACAAGATCACGGATACAAGCGGCTGAAATGAGCTTCCTTCGCATGGTGGCTGGGCTGTTACTTAGAGAACGGGTGAGGAGCTCGGCCATCTGGGAGGAGCTTGGTGTCGAGCTGTTCCTCCTCCAGGTCGAGAGAAGTCACATGGGATGATTCGGGCAGCTGGTCAGGATGCCTCCGGAGCCCCTTGCTGGTGAGGTGTTTCAGACACGTCCCAGTGGAAGAGGAGACCAAGAGGAAGACCACGGACCAGCTGGAGAGACTATGTCTCACAGCTAGCCAGGGAACGACTCAGAGTCCTCCTGGGTGAGCAAGAGGATGCAGAGAGAAGCTGGGGCGAGAGAAGCATGTGCTTTCCTCCTGGCCCCGGATAAGTGGAAGAAGACAGAACAGAACGAATATTTTGGGTCAGTCATACTGAGTTATTTAAAAGTTCTTGATTTAAAATCAATCATTACAGAATGTGTATCTCAACAATATATTTGAGTTTTGGAAATTTAATAAATGCACAAGTTCATCTTTTGTAAGCTGTTTTTCTTTAACTGAAATTTCACTCTGTATCCATTGCCATGGGCACAGGAAGAAGATTGAAGGTTGGGGAAAAGCTACATAGACCCACAGTAAAACTTAAACAGGCTTGTAAATGTATTGAATAAAAACATTTACTGATAATGCAGGAGTATAGATTCATTTTTTTGGCAATGAAGTTAATATCTGACTTACATTAGAGATTCTATTTTGCTGTCATTGATGAATACAAATGAGGAAAAGCAGAAGGGTTGTTCAATACAGTTCTCTGATTGTGTTTATTGTATTTTTCATTAGACTGATGTGTATTGAGAAAGAGAAGTTGGAGGCAGAGGACAGATCCAAGGTTATTGATGGAGGCTATTAGCCCAGAGCAGCAAACTGTCAATGGGGACTCCAGCATAGCCGTTTAAACAATACACTAAACATGTAATTGGAAAGAAAACATTACAGGTTGGAATTTAACCTCTGCTGTGATCCAGGCACCCTGTCAAGATGTTGCCACAAAAAAATTGGGAATGATTTAGTGCTGACCTCAGCAGACATCCACAAAGAAAACAGTAAGAGTCTGCAAAGGACATTGGAGGTGTTTCAAAATGAGAAAATTAAGAAAACAATGCCACAGCAAATGTTTTATCTTAATAAAAGAGAGAATGGTATATTGCAGCCACATCATTGGTCACTGTGAATGTGTGTTTGTAATAAATTATTTTAATCAAACTATAGGTCACCAAAACAAAATAAAGCTGTAAAAAAGTTCACAAAGACAGGCAAATCTGTTATTGATTTGCACCCTTTTCTCCTTGGGCTGACTTTAGTTTTGCCTTTGCACTTCTCTTGACCCTTTTCAGCCCTCCATTTTTATTCAAATCCCTACCCTCCTTGCTTTTTGCTTCTCTAATTAGCTGCATTAGCAATTCACAGTCATTTAGCTCTTGCCGGAAGGAGCACGGTTGACCTCGGAAGAGAGGTTGGAGATGGCTTAAACACCACAAGTGCACAGATGCCGGCGTACAAGCGTGCATACACAATTTATACGCAGAAAATAAAACGTGAGAGATGACCAAGACTAAAGCGACTGCTTGAATATAAACCACAGGAGAAAAATGCTGACATTTAAATAGCCGTATAAAAAAGCTGAAGAGGTTGAAAGACAATTTAACTTCATGCCAAAAAGAAAAACAAACTTGTGGTAAAAAGCCAACCAGATATCCAGCTATGATAATTGGTGAGAATAAGACTGAATAAAATGCTTTAGGACTGGGCTGACTGGAACAGGCAATGAGAAGGTTGCTAGAGGGAATCATCTCAAGGGATCGCATCACCAGAAGCATTTCTAACAAACAGGACCAATCTCCAATTTCCCTCTGAAAGATGCAGTCACACGGCTTTCTGTATTCAGCGTAGGAGTGCGGTGTACAACCGTGGCTGATGAAAGTCTTACGGCAGCACTGCAACATCACACAACCTCTACATCTGTGATAAAAATCAACACCTCTGACAAACTTGTATGAGTGGGAACATTAATAATAATCCATCATCATCATTTATGGAAAAATAAAGTAAACAACTGCAGAGCCATTTGTCAGTTTAAGTGAATGAGCATGAAGTCCTGAAATGGTTGTTTTATGAATCTAACTTTTGTGAGAAGCAATAATTGTCATATTGTTGGTACTTAGGCAGAAATGGCTTTCAGTAAAAATAATTTACAGACAAATGTTGTGACAATCAGTTTAAGTAATCAAGAACTATTTATTGCCATTGCCTATAAAAAAAATCACATTGTGTTGTAGATAGCAAAGGAAAATATTGCAAACTCAATTTTCAGAAAAATGTTGGAATGATAAAATGTCAAAAATTGCAATGTCTAATCAATGTTTTTTCTTTAAAATAAAATCAACTTTAGCAGGTTTATTTATAAAGAGCATGATAATAATGACCCAGGAATCAGCATCAAAAGGTGATGATAGTCTGATTTACTCGTGTGAGGCATGTGAGGCCTAAGTACATAACATTCACAAAGAGTGCATCACTCAGCCAACTTAGGAAGCTAATTCCATTAGTATTGGTGCTCAAAAAATAATAATAAAAAATTGGTACTTTTATAAGCAACCAAAATACCACCCTAACCTTTTAGGAAACTATTTTATTTTTTGTTTGAAATGTGTAAAGGCACTGTTTTTTAAAGAAGAATGTCGTCCACTCACCCATTTTGCATCGCAGAAGGATCATACGTCAACGCCATACCACTCTGTTTGTAGGAAAGAGAGAAACACATTGAAACATAACAATCTGATATTTCTTTTTTTTTTTTTAAGCTTGATAAAATCTATTCAAGGCAGGAATACACACAGCACTATTGCTTCTAAAGATTATGTTTATTCTACAAAAAAAAACACAGAAACAAAACCCCAATTATCAATAGAGTCCAGACAGACATCAAAATACAAAAGATCGTGCTGTCGTATGTTTGGATAATGTTTGGATAATCATCTACGTTGAAGTCCTTTTTTTGCTGCCTGTTTACAATGTTTTGTATCTCTTATTTTTCTGGGGAAAAAGTCCAGGGTCTTCTTTGTGACTCTTTTAAACCCAACCGAATCAGTAATTTATTCAAAAACACTGAAGAGCAAAAGCTTTTGAAGTTGTTCAAGATATGGTGCAGTTTAAATTCTCTAATAAAGACTTGAGGGAGGCATATAGACCTGATAAAATGAGAACAATCAGTTGCACAGATATCCGAAAACAAGCTCATTAAGTGCTTCTGGAGATAAAACTACTTGTGCGTGTGTTCTTTGGAATCATTTGCGTTTTCAGAAAAACCATACATATGCTAATATAAAGAGTAAATAGACATTAAGGGACATTGTTATGCTGCTAGATTGGAAATAGAAGCCTAGTAACTACCTTTTCAGCAGATTCCCTATTGAGCTGTTTAGTAAAGTCTTGTTTATTGAATCTTTTACATGAGCACAGCAACCAACCAAAAACTAAGAAAGGACAAAGAAAGAAATGATCAAACCCAGTGATGTCATGTCAAGTTGTCCAAAATACACCTAAGATGCATAGTTTGAACTGTGGGGGGAGCTGACATACAAGCAGATAGAGAATACAGAGGCTCCACACGAAAGATCCTGGCTGAGAAAGAAACTGAGAAACTTCTGACTGTGAGACAACAACAGTAACTATGACATTCCAATTATTTTTTACTGATATAAAAATACCAATTGTGAAATGTGTACATGTTTAATTTATGTAAAGTGTGAAAAGAAAAGGTTGTATGTGAGCGAGGTAAAAATAAGAAAAGGTCTCAAAGACAACTTTTCAACACTTAATCACTTTTTGATGAAAGAGGGATTACACAGACAGGTAAATATAAGAATAACTAGAAGCAAGCCAAACAAATCAAAGAGTTTGAAGCCATTAATGCGCATTTATTTGGGACTTGTCAATAAGTAAGTTCATACACTTGAATAAATCTATATGTAGTCTGTTTTCTGTTGTTGATTTTTCAAGGGAAAATCTCTGAAGCAAGATTTGTTGCCAATGAATCAGCAAATGACCACAAAGCTCAATTTTTTTTTCTCAAATAAAATAGATAATGATTTTACTCCATAAGCTACTTCGATTGTCATTAAAAATGGTCTAAGAGAGGTATTTAAAACTTTTTATCTCTTTTTAAAGAGTTTGAGTGAGCATTCAACAACATTCTGGCAACAAACTAAAATAAATGAGTGTTTTAGAGCGTCAATTTTATTTTTCCTTCATATCTCTTTCTTCCTCTATGTGTTTTCTAACTGCAGCGATCCACAAGTCATTTCTAAGTTGTTTCTGGACTCAACAGAGTGTTCCTCTCTGAACGAGTACATAACTTGACAGGATGCCCTAATGCTGAACTCTACAACATAGTAGTTGGACTGTTTCTCAACCCCTCACGGAGGAGGGAGGAAAGGCAGGGTGACTGAATAGTGATAGAGAAGGGCATCGTATGGACAAAATTAAAATATAAGTTTTATTATAACTTTTGATTATGTTTCATGTTAACCTTAGGCCAAAAATTTAATTCCTAGCAAAAAAAGCCTACATTTGAAAGGATAACATTAACATGATAGAAGCATATTCACAGCAGATTTAGTTTATTTTCATATTGTTTCACTAATTATGTTAGATTCAGAGATAGATTTAAACGCCAACAAGTCACCTTCTTCTTATAAAATGAGAAAACATTCCTTGGCTGCTGTTCAGCTGAAAGTGTATGTATGTGTGAGGGATTGTGTGTGTGATATGTCCTCATGTCAATTTCCCAAGGCCAGATTCATTTAGGAGTGAGGGACTCTAAGAGATTAGCAACAGTTGACTGAGTGCAAGGGCGCAGTGAAGCACAACAAACCATCTCCACGGCCAGATGTCTCTATTAGTCAGACTGGACTCTGAGACCTGGCTTGGACAATTGTGTAAACCCCTGACAAGATGTTTCATGGCCAAGTGAGGCTTATCCAGACTTGGACTTCTGACAACTGTGTACGGCATCTAGCTAAAATAACTGATCATTAATCTCACGCTTAATCCAAAGCAAATGCTGATATCAAGACAAAAGTTCAATTAAAGTGATCACATCTATTAGCAAGATATTTTTCTGTGTAAAATTTTTTTTAAGCAATTTTTTGCTGCATCCCATCCTTGTTTAGGTCAATTGAACCACATTTGAATTATTACAACACAATCATAATTTTAGAGGCCACGTAATGGGGTGTGTCTTTGTGGGTTTCGATTTACAATAAAGATGATAAAAAAACAAAACAAAACAAAAGCATAATTCTGGATTTGAGAAATTAAAAAGGCACACTGTTTTATCTATATCCAGATTTGCTGTTGTAATGTGTGGCCTCGGATTAGTTTCTGTTAGAGTTAGACCCACCCACTGTGCAGAGGGAATAATACATCATTCCCCCACTTCATCTGGTGGTGATGCATTATCGAACCAGTCCCAACTGGGTTTGGCAATCATCTGTTGAGTTCATTTAACATCAGTCCGATGGCGCCAATGTTAACAGCAAGCATGGCGGTCGAACTGAATTCTTTGGACTATTAATTGTAGTATAATCCATCGGAGAGCTGAAAATAATTTTAGAGAGTGAAAAAACTAACGATGAGGACAAAGTAATGAAGGTAAGATTGTGAATCTCATGCTCCCTTTTTTTTTTGACCAAATCAAACTTTCAAAATAAAAGCTTTTCAAGTAGCAATGACTAAAAGTAATTAACGTTTTCCTCCAAAAGAGTAGATTAAAAATAAGATTGCTGCCAAAGGACAAATTTAAAACAGTTCTCAGCAACTGTGGGTGGTGACATCATTATCCTCTTTCTCTTGTTCTGTAAATTAAAGCTTTGGTTTCATTGCTAAAAATTCCAACTTAGTAACAATTGGTTTGGTTTAAATCACTTTATAAAAAATGTCATCTTCTGATAATGACAGTGTAAGAACTTTTTCAAAGAGTGAAAAATAACTGGGTGTTAGGATCTTATTCAAAGAATAAAGAAACTTCATCATTCAGTTTTCATTGTTAAGATAAATATTTCATTTGTTTTGTTGTATTTGATAGAAATGATTGCCAATCAAAGTTCTGGAGGAAGTCTGTCTAACTTTTATAATTAGAAACCCTTTTGTATTTCCAAAAACTGATTTAACACGGGCTTGAAACAAGATTTTGAGATTTAGATCATGTTTTGTACAGTGTATCTGATTTGCTAATTTAGATCAAAGCAAAAGGTTCTTGTTTAAAAATGCAAGACATAAATGACCAAAGAGTGTTTTATGAGGACATTCTATGAACAAGGTTCTTAGGATTTGATCAGTTTCAAAGCCTCACCTCTCCTTCTCGTGTCCATGGGCGACCGTTCTGAGGGTATTTGACCTGGGCCTGCCTCTTCTTCTGGCCTCCATCGGCAAACTTGCACAGCAAAGGCTCTGTAGGAGCTACAGGATGAGTCATACAAAAAAGGAGGGAGGCAAGGACAACCAAATAGATGGATTAATCATCCTAATAGTGAGCGACAAAAAATAAGTATGCATGCAAAACAGGCTGGACATGCAAACTGCATTTAGTTATTAGATTTATTGCCGCCAGCTTTAAGAACAGTAAAAAAACCCAAACCCAACATTTCTGCATCGCATCTGCAACTCCTTCTGCCACGCTTTCTTGGATACAACTTCGACGTAGAAAAAAAGCCACTGGCTAATCATCAAAGCATTGTGAGCATGGTTTGAAAAACAAAAAAAGAAGCCATGCTCAATACACTCAAAAAAACTTCCCACAGAGTGACCTCAGGGCCATAGATGGAGATTGTAATCACTCCAAGAAAAATACGGCCCTTTTCTGTACCACACAAAGGTTTGATTGCAAATAAATTAACAGAGTGTGACCTCTTGGAAAAATAGTTAGATGCATTTCAAGCGAAAGATGGAAATAGCCCAACATGGGCGTTGTTGTTCTTAAAAGAAAAGAATAAATTGTATATTGATTTAATTTTTTTAAAAGATGTTTTTAAGGAGAGTTAAAGGAGAGTCAAGTTAAAGAATGACTTCCTACTTGGAAAGTACATGAAGTGTGACTTCATAAACACCACAGAAAGCATAAATCTAACATTAAACAGAGGTTGAAGGAAACTTTAAATGAAATCTTTGACTCAGACTTTTGTAGAGTGATAAAGGAGGTCACACTGACCAAAACAGTCTACTATAGCATGCTTTATAAAATTTGTTATGCTTTTAAAAGCTTAATTGCAAACCAACAAATGTCATCTCCTGCCAAGCTATTTTTCTTTTTTTTTACAGTTTATTACTGTAGAAAAGGTTGTCGTGTGTGAAGGATTAATTTTATGCTTTGTGTAATTTCAATAGATCAAACTCATATCTTATAACTCAATAAGTCTAAACAG
The DNA here is from genome assembly GCA_902685375.1 of Neostethus bicornis. NCBI lineage: Eukaryota > Metazoa > Chordata > Actinopteri > Atheriniformes > Phallostethidae > Neostethus > Neostethus bicornis. The sequence goes on from LR738541.1 coordinate 29,676,369, forward strand.
CAACATGAAGTTACAAAGAAAGAAAAACCCTCCTAATTAACATGCTATAATTAAGTGAACTGTTTCTTGGTAAGTGCAAACTGTAATATAAAAAGACATTTTCTCTGCTGTGTAAACTATTCGAGGCTTGATGATTGGGATGAAAGTAGCTTGTAATGCCTGAGGCTCAGAGGTATAATCCAGAGGTAGCTAGAGTACAGAGACAGCGCTGCGTGATTGTGTTAAAAAAGCCTAAGCTTTTATTATTAGTGTTTTGACCAGATTTTCATCTGAAAAAAAGCTCATACTGCTACTACTGTCATTGTTTATCTTTTAGATTGATCTTTATTTTTTAAGGATCTGTGCATATTTCTGGATCTTTTGAAAATTGTGCTGGCAACCCTCAAAAACTTTTCTAAGATATATTTTAATTTCAGAGATAAATTTGATATTGGATAAAGACATAAATTACTAAATGTTGATTATGTGTGCTCTCTTGTCCATCCAATCAAAGATGTGGAAAAGAGTCGCTCAATTACTTTAGTAATTACAAGTAGGATTTTTTTTAAATGCTTGGTTTCTGTTTTACACTCAGATTTTTTTTTAAACTTTGGGGGAAACACAGAAGTATTATCACACTGAATATCAAAGACCATGAAACTTTTTTAAATAAAAATAACATCAAAACGGACACTCTAAATTTACTTCAGTCACATTGTCGAGCTGTGAAGTTTATGAAAAGTCAAATAAGGTTTCACGTCAATCAGCCAAAACTTCCTAAACAACTGTACTTCGTTACAAAATGATCTTGTCAAGTTCCGAAGTTAAAGTAAAGGTATCTTTCATATAAATTTATATTTGATGCAATGTGATCAAGCATAGTTTAGGATAAAAAGAGAACAAAAAATCCATTGATCTGGGACAAAGAAAATCCTCAAATCAAGCAGATAATTTTAAATGGCTAATTTTCTTTTACAACACAACTAAAGGAATGAGACTCATTCTTGTCAAGTTCATATTTTATTTTGCAACTGGTATTTCCATGCTTAATGCTACTTAATATTATGCCAATTTCCAAAACAGAACTCTTTTAATGAACAATCACAAACATTTTTTTATATAGATTTGTACCACACCAAACATAATGGATTAAAATTAGATAGTCATTTACAGTATTTCTGCATTTAGATACCATATTAAAAGCATTTTTATATAAAAAGTAAGATTTTAGACAGTAATATTCTTTGGCATACCTTTACTAAACATAGTGTCTTCTTAGCAAATGCTTTTTTAGCAGGGGGCTGCCTGGTGGTGAAGTTATTGGTACAGTGGCCTTACAATAAGGTTAAGGTTTGATTCCCAGAGTTGAGGCAAGGCTTGAAAAAACACTGGCTTTTCTGTGTGCAGATTTCTCACAGCCTCCAGAAACATGCATGTCAGGTTGATTGGCCACTATTAAAATTGCCCCTAAGAATGGATGTGTGTATGGATGGATGTCTGTGTGTGTGTGGTCCCGCAAAAGACTGGTGACCTGTTCGGTGTTTATCCTGCTTCTCACCCTTGATATAAGCCGGGACCAGCTCCAGCATCCCTCACCAGCCCTTTAGGGGTGGTTTAGAAAATGTAGCAAAATTTTTTTTTGCACAAGATCACTCATTTTAGACCAACTCTTCTAAATGAAAGCAACACCTAGCCAGCTAGCTTGCCTTCGTCACAGGAACACCAGGGAACTGGATGCCAACATTTGCAAAAATTAAATTGCAGTGCAACAAAAAAGAAAATATTAACTTGAATCATTTTGTGAGGAGTGAAGTTAAAACGAAGCAAAACCTCGGCAACACGGTAAAAAGTAAACGCGATGGTGGGTAAAAACTTCACTGAGTTGAAGTAGAGTTTGTGACTTTGAGGCATATTATGTTTAAACGACATTTTTTTTATGAGCCAAGTGGGCGTATAGTGCTGTAGAGAGACGATGACACACTGTTACTGCTTATTGAAGAAGTGGGATATTCCAAATTTCAAAAGGGCACTAAAAAACTTTTGAAACTCCAGCAGAGCAAACAAACATTTTTATTTTATGTCTGTTGAAAGGTATGTAGGAGAAGTTGAAAGCAGTAAAAAAAAGAGGATAAGATGAAACCTATTCATGTAATAGCACCTGCTTTTGGTGGAAAATACATCTCGTAAATAACCATGAATTCAGTTTGTAGAAGCAGCAGAACTATTTAATCAGGACAAAATCAAATTAAATTCAACTGTTGCTATTTTAATAACGTGGAACTAAAAATGGGAGACTTTTGAGAGTCAATAGAGTTTATCAACGTTATTTCCAGGCTAATTTGCTCTATAAAGCCATATTTACATTAGTTACTTGAAGAAATAATAACTTTCCTATTTGTGTAACCTTGACATACAGTAAAACCAAAATCAGCATTGGTGTTCTTGGTAATTTACACACTTCTTATTATCAGCAACCAGCTTGATTACTGGTTTATTTATTTATTTATTGCCAGGCATGTAGTGAAACAATATGGGATTGCATAAATGAGAGTAGTGGCTGCATGGTGGTGCGGTAGCCTCACAGCAAGAATGTCAATCTGCTGTGAAATTGCCTAGGTCTCCGATGGGGACTACGCTTGGAACCCTGGCCTTTCTGTGTTGAGTTTGCATGTTCTCCCTGTGTATGCGTGGGTTTCCTCCGGGTACTCTGGTTTCCTCCCACCCTCCAAAAACATGCATGTTAAGTCAATTGGCTGCTACAAAATTGTTCTTAGGAATGAGTATGCGTGTGAATGTTTGTGTTTGTGTGGCTCCGCGACAGACTGGCGACCTTTTTGTGGTGTACCCTTTTGTGGTGTACAGAGGAATAAAACTGATCAGTCAAACGATGAAATTATGGGAAAAAGTTGTCGAAGGTAGGCTAAGGTCTGAAGTACGAATTTGTGAGCAGCAGTATGATTTTATGCCTAAAAAGAGCACTACAGATGCAGTATTTGCCTTGAGGATGCTGATAGAGAAGTACAGAGAAGGCCAGAGGGAGCTGCATTGTGTCTTTGTAGATCTAGAGATAGTGTATGACAGGGTACCTAGAGAAGAACTATGGTATTGTATGAGGAAGTCTGGTGTGACAGAGAAGTATGTTAGAGTGGTCCAGGACATGTATGAGTGCTGTAAGACAGTGGTGAGGTGTGCTGTAGGTGTGACAGAGGAGTTCAGTGTGGGAGTGGGACTGCACCAAGGATCTGCTCTGAGTCCTTTGCTGTTTGCTGTGGTGATGGACAGGCTGACAGACAAGGTCAGACAGGAATCCCCATGGACAATGATGTTTGCAGATGACATTGTGATCTGTAGTGAGAGGAGGGAAGAGGTGGAGGAAAAGCTGGAGAGATGGAGCTTTGCACTAGAAAGAAGAGGAATGAAGATTAGTCAGAGTAAAACAGAGTACTTTGTACATGTGTGAATGAGAGGGATCCAAATGGAAAAGTGAGGTTACTGGGAGAAGAGATAAAGAAGGTGGAAGATTTTAAGTACTTGGGATCAACAGTCCAGAGCAATGGAGAGTGTGGAAAAGAGGTGAAGAAGCATGTTCAGGCAGGCTGGAACGGGTGGAGGAAAGTATCAGGTGTGATATGCGACAGAAGAGTTCCAGCTAGAATGAAAGGGAAAGTGTACAAAACCGTGGTGAGACCGGCCATGCTGTTTGGCCTAGAAACAGTAGCACTGAAGAAAAGACAGGAAGCAGAGATGGAGGTAGCAGAGATGAAGATGCTGAGGATCTCTCTGGGAGTGACCAGGATGGACAGGATTAGAAATGAGTACATCAGGGGAACAGCACATGTTAGAGGTTTTGGGGATAAAGTTAGAGAGGCAAGACTGAGATGGTTTGGGCACATATAGAGGAGAGAGTGCATAGGAAAAAGGATGCTGGATTTGGAACTACCAGAAAAGGGGACTAGAGGAAGGCCAAAGAGGAGGTTCATGGATACAGTGAAGGAAGACATGAAGATAGTTGGTGTGACCAAAGAGGATGCAGCAGATAGGATTCGATGGAAGAAACTGACTTGCTGTGGTGACCCCTAAAGGGAAAAGCCGAAAGAAGAAGAAGACTCTGACTCTCCCCTTGGATCAGCCAGGTCACACTCTGGCTTGCCCTGCAACCCAGTCAGGGAATAAGCAGTTTAGAAGCTGATGGTGAATTAATAAATGAGAGTAATTAAACTGATAGTATATCTACAAAGGTTCATCGAAACAATTTATTTCATAACTTGTAAAATTGGACTGAATCCTAAATTATATTAAAAAATCTTGTAATCTAAATTAATAAAAGAAAAAAATTAATTTTCTATGAAGCTTTCCACAGAAGTCTATTTTCAAATTGTACAAATGGACATAAATAAAATAGCAGGAAAATGTAGCTTATTAAATGGAAAACAGTTTCATTGTATCTTCAATGTTCTTTTAATCATGCACATATTTCATTAAATGACTTGGTTGTATCAAAGAAAATCATCAGTCCATGACTAATAAAAATAAACTATCAGGATTAACATACAATAAACACTGTGTGGTCCCCAAATTCCCAGTTGGGGAAATCCCTCTAATTCATGATAACATGCAACCCATTAGCAAACAACCTGGGAAATCTTTCAGCTGAAAAATGGGATCCAATCTGCAAAAGTGACTAAATGGGGAATCAGGGAGCTTGGCAGAATGGAATGAATAATCCATTTTCTTATTTTAGATATCAGGTATCCAAGCACTCTGAGCTCTGGGAAATAACAACATGCACTCAAGATTGATTTATTGCTATAAAATCACAAAGTAGAAAATAACAACTATGTATACCCAAAAATGAAAAAAAACAATGCCATGTTAAAAATTTCTTTACAGTTCCAGTGTTGGGGCTGAAGTTTCTTATGAACATCTGCAAATGTTTTATAGATTTTTTTTTAAAAAAAACAACAACATATGTATTAAAACGATCAAGTTCGTGACAGCTCAATTGAACTTTTCTTAAATATTTAATTTAAGAAAAGTTCAATTGAGCTGTCACGAACTTGATCGTATCTGAGATGCTTCCAGTTGTTTCAGAATGACAAAGTTGAGTTATCAAGTTGATTAACACATGCACCTCGCAGCAAGGTGTCGGTGTTCGAATCCCAGGTGGGGACGAGGCTCGGAACGCTGACCTTTTGTGTGGAGTTAGCGTTTTTTCCTTGTGTATGTGTGGGTTTTCCCCGGGTACTTCGGTTTTTTTCCCACACTCCAAAAACATGTGTTAGGTTGACTGGCCGCTACAAAATTACCCCTAAGAATGAGTTGTGTGTGTGTGTCCCCATGACAGACTGGCAACCTGTTTGGGGTGTACCCTGCCTCTCGCCTTGAATCAGTAGGGATAGGCCCCGGCACCCCCTGACACTCCATAATGGGTAAGTGGTTCAAAAGATGAATGAACAAATGAACACATATACTACATATCATTCGAATATTTTCTCCATTTTAGCTAACGTAAAAATTTTGGGTCTATTTCGTCTGTTAGAAAAAAATGACCCTTTGTTTTTCTAATATAAAGATAAATAAATTAAACACGTTAAATAATATAAACATGAAGATAGTTGGTGTGACCGAAGAGGATGCAGCAGATAGGGTTAGATGGAAGAAACTGTTTTGCTCTGTCGACCCTTGAAGGGATTCAAGGGAAATGCCGCAAGAAGAAGAAAAATAAGAAAGAAAATAAAAATTAATTACAAATTGCAAAGTTGGGAGGTAAGTCTTAATTGGGATCTCTGCAAGTGTATTCATGATTTATTGTTTTCAAAATATGCTACGACAGATTTTTAAACTGCTTTTTAGCACCACTTGTCTTCCCACAGGACATGGGAAAAGACAGAAAAGGGAAAAGCATGATATAAACAAAATGATGTACAAGTATTTTTAAAAAAATGAGTTACCAAGCAAAGAAATATGTCATGGGAAGAGAAGTAAAAATAGCAGGGAAAGATATACTAAAGTGGGATATTCTTTGTGGGTAGACAGAAAGAAAGAAAACAGTATAAATAAAGAAGAAAATCTGTGTGTATATGTGTGGGAAAGAAAAAAAATGTATGTACAGTATAACTATCTGGAAAACAAAAAAATAAAGTAGGATGAGTTGTCTCACGTTAGTTAAAGAAATCATGGTACATATAAAGTTGTCATGCTATCAACATGCTTCAACAAGTTTTATTGTGGTTCTTTAGTTTTTAAATTTGTGTAGAAAGGATTTCCTTGAGCACTGACTTCTTTTTGCTGCCTGGCAGGATATAGACAAACACTCCACAACTAAGTATCTAACGCTTCATCCTCCATGGCATTTCCGAGCCATAGAGACAATTTGGAAATTTAAAGGCTAATAAACCTCATTTCTGTCTAAAAGGGAAATAAAAAAAGACTGATCCATATACTTTATCTACATTAACAAAACAAACTTAAAGGAGTCAGTGTATTGATCTGGACTTTGGGTCAATGTGTTTCCTGTTAATGGCAGCTGTAGCCATGTGATCAATGCCAGCATTGGATCTCCGGCTGCACATTAAACTGTTACAGTTTCTCATCTTCACACGAATTTGATTGAATATCCAGTCATATTATTTCTCAAGGAGAATATCTAATGAATTTATGAGGATTCTAAAATTGGAAAAAATGTCAACAAAAATGTTTGTGCTAGAATCAATGAAAAAAAGTTTTTTTTTTTTTCAAATTTTATACTAGATTCCTGTACATTTTATTCTTGTATTTTCTAAATAAATATATTGACAAAATTGCCACAGTGTTACCAATAAATGATAACAGAAACAACCATGACTCACTGATACAAATCTAATGAGGAAGTAAAGTGACTGTCCTGCAACCACAAAGTCACAGAATGCATCCTGGCCCTGGCGCTCATGCATGACACGTGAACCTCAATTGCTCCTGGTAGGTCTCAGTTATCTCAGTGATCGCAATGATCTCTTTTGCAGAATATAGAAAGACAACCCTGACCAGACAATTGGCGCCTGAAACCTGTCAAACATTATGATTTGTAACTAATGTAGAAGTAAGAGGTCACTGGGTCACTTTAGAACATGTTTTGCTCATCAGACTCAGATGTAAAAAGAGAGAAATTTTGTTTCTGATCCAAAGATGAAATAAATCTAATAATGGTAGCTAATAATAGTCACAGCCTGAAACAAGAACACAGAGTTTTGGGTGTGAGACTCGTTGGAGATTCTAGAGAAATTTTGACCTCTCCAACAATTGCCAAGTGTCAGCATGAAGTTGGTGGAGAGGTCTGCAAATGTACATTACTCAGTATTTTCACAAGCATGCAGAGCCATAAATTAACACATATATGAAGAAGATAAAGGGAATAATGCAATAAACTTGGAATATCAGACCTCATAAATTACAATGACCTATTTAATGATCAAAGTCTAGTGATAAAAATCCTAATCCATCAGCATCTAACCAGCCCAGCAGAACTACAGTAGCATTTGTATGCACTGTCACCAGATGTACTTTGGTATTACCAGACACAGTACGGGTAGAGTTTGCCACAGTGAACACTATACTGGAACTGACAACATGCTACAGAGACAACAATCTTAAAAAAAAACACTTTTGTTACAGTTCAACACCTGAGGAGACTCCTTACAGCAGAGAACTTGTTTTCCAGAATAAATTTATTCAGAAAAAAGAGACAAAAAAAATCACTACCTTTAGAGAATTTCAACGACGTCCTGTACTGCGTTCATACGAGAGAGTTTTACAACAAGTTGAAAAACCTTTCAGTATAAAAAAAGAAATTAATATGATTTATTTTCAATCATCCTTTAGTTATGCTTGATTTTAAATGATCAAGCAGTCATGCTAAACAAGTGCCAAGCAATTTAGCGTAATTAATCACTGTTTAAATGTATTGATGTTTTTAAAAGATCTCAAATCTATATTCATTATGTTGTCAGATGGCAACCAGTTCTAGACTTTAGACAATTTAAAACAATGACCAACAGTCTTTTTTAATCTAATTGAACAATTCTTACTGAAAACATGTAAAAAAAACTACAGACTTTATATAAAAGTTGTGATGTGGCACAGGAAGAGGAAGAAAGACAAGCATTGTTACTGATACCATCTGTACATAAAAAACAGGGTAAATCTACTGTATTTGATGTGTTTATTTTTTCACACCAAAACCTATTTCTATTCTATTAAATGTCTCTAAAACATTCTCTACTTTTTACTTCCCTACAATTTACTTACGGATGTTCTCACTTATACTCGCCCACATACATGTAAGCTACAAAATAGCTACAAGATATGAACTTTGCAGCCATTTATTTGGCTCAAATTTTTAAGAAGTTATCTGAAGTCAGCTAACTATGTGTTCATATTTGATATTAAATAAATGGAGGCTATCTGATCAGGGTGCATTGATGATAACAGCCCCAGTGAACTGGTAAGATAAATGGCATTCAGATGTCCATCCTAACATCACTACGCCGCTAGCTAACTGGCAATGTTGTAAAAGCCTCATTGACACATTGGACCACTTTTCTCTTGATGGGAAACTGGCTTCAAGTTAGTAGTGTGACAATATGTTTTTTGGAGACTTTTCTAAGGAAAATGGTGGTGAGCTCCAACAAATATTCTGAATGTTTACATAATGGTTGATCTTCTTCTCCTTTCGGCATTTCCCCCCAGGGGTCGTCACAGTAAGTCAGTTTATTAAATCTTATCCTGTCTCCCGCATCCTATTCAGTCAAGCCAACTATTTTCATGTATTCCTTTACTGTATCCAGGAACCTCCTCTTTGGTCTTCCTTTAGGCCTCTTTTCTGGCAGTTCCAAACCCAGCATCCTTCTGCCAATGTATTCTCTCTGTCTCTGCACACGTCCAAACCAACTCAGTCTGGCCTATCTGACTTTATCTCCAAAACCACTAACGTGTGCTGTTCCTCTGACATACTCATTTCTAATTCTATTCATTCTGGTCACTCCCAGAGTAATCCTCAGCATCTTCATGTCTGCTACCTCCATTTCTGTTCCTTGTCTTTTCCTCAGTGCCACTGTCTCTAGACCAAACAGCATTGCTGGTCTCACAGAGGTTTTGTACACTTCTCCTTTCATTTTAGCTGAAACTCTTCTATCACACATCACACCTGATACTTTTCTCCACCCATTCCAGCCTGCCTGCACACGCTTCTTGACCTCTTTTCCACACTCTCCATTGCTCTGACCTGTTGATCCTAAGTACTTAAAATCTTCCACCTTCTTTATCTCTTCTACCTGTAAACTCATATTTCCACTTTTACACAATGATTGATAACATACTCATATTCCATGATGGAAAAAACACAGTTACTTTTTGCAAATAAAACAATGTAAGTTGTTCATTATTACCTTTTCTTTCTCAGAATTAAAAAAAAAAAAGTTTAGTTTATTGGTAGCCTTTTAAATGCCACGGTTCAATCAGCAGAAATGATTCCTTAAATATATAAAAACACTTCATAACATAAATTTGAGAGATTTGATGGCATTTTGTTTGATTATATGAGTAACTATGTATTTACTACTCAGAATGAACCATGAACCAAAGCATATTTCAGTGTTCTGTGTAGAATTTAGTATAACACAAAACAGATTTTTTTTTGCGATTGTCTAATCTAAATTGTGTTCTATTAGCAGAAATTTCCATCCCTGCAGCAACATTTTTGTGCAGCAGATGAACTTAATGCATGACCAAATTTATCCTTCAAGTGCAGTTACCAAGAATTGGCATTCAGATTATATATTAATATCTAAATTAAATAGGATTTGGGCCAGTTTCTGGATGCGATCAGGAACTGTGTTGAGCTCAGTGGCTTACTGATTCCAGTAAGAGTTTTGATTCACTGAACAAAGAGATGTGAAATGATGGGGAATTTAATTTTTTTTTGTTATTTTAAAATGACAAATATTGTGACTGTAATTGACAATCCACATCTGTGATGCGAAACGGGACCCTTTTCTCTCCTGCTTGTCTCATGCCATTTATTTGCAGAACCAGGTGGTGTTTTTTTTCTTACTAAAGCAGCAGGGCTTTTTTGTTCACTTGCAGGACAACTAAAAACAGATTGCTTGCTTTAGGGGATGTCTGGCTTTGTATGTGCGTGTGTTTCAAGCACAAGTGTCCCTCAATGTGCAGCTTGTGCAGAGAGAGACTTAATCACACAGATCGTTCAACTAAATCATCTTAAGGAGCTCTAAAGAGTGGGAGGGGAAGAGAAAATGAGAGGGAGAGGAGATGATGAGGTATTATCAATGGCACTTGTGGTGCTTTGTCCTCAAACAGATTGGGGCAACAAAAGATGGAGATAAGCAAAGGATAAAACACGGGATTCTTAATAATTTAACAGACCACCGCAGAGTAAGCATTGATAAAAAAAAAAAAAATGCAGGGGTTGCTTTCTTTCTCTGTAAAAAATAGTAAGGTGTTTTATTTCAGTTTGATTTTCAGTTCAATTATAGTTCCTGAGATCTCAGTGTGGTTTTTATCAAATATCAAAATCCCACAAAATGAAACATTTAGGCACCTACCCGTCATGCCTGGAGGGGTTTTCAAAAATTTCCCGTTGAAATTTTGTATCACTACGTCACACTTCTCCGTTGACTCCATTCTGTAACAAAAAAAAAATAAGGGATGAGTTTAGGAACAAAGAGTCTTTCTTAGTTAAAGTTGTTGAAATAATAACGTTTCTATCTCTCTTGTTAAAATCCATGTACATCTGTGGATCTGGAAAGTGTCCTATATTTTAGTTACTGACTAAATGTTTCCTAAAAGGAGCATCAGTGCTTGGCTGTCAGTAAATGGTTGTGCAAAATGCCTCAGGTGGGCTTGTGTGCTTCTTTGTGTTAGTAGGTTTGTGTTTTCTATGGGGTTTCCTCTCCTTTATCCTGGTTTAAAACCTCTATTCAGTCTGATCTGTTGCGTGTCATGTCCTCTTTGTCTGCCCCCATTCAGCTCTGCTCACCCAATCGCAGCTCAATGACTAATTGCCTGCTTGACAAGCAAAAGCCAGTGTGTCACAGTGTGTGTGTAAGGAGAAACCGGTTTGTGAGCGGGGTATCTGTGTAGGTGCGTGTGTTTGGAGCGTGAACACGTCCCTGAATGGGTCTCAAATTTTTCTTCATATAGTCAGTGACCCAGAATGCATCACTGACTGCATTGTAATTACCGGCACGCTCTGCAATGTAACTGAGAAGACCACACACACTCACATTCAGGGTGAGGAGATCAAGGTTGCAGCGATGTGGCGTTGTATCGCTGAAGATAAAAGTCCTTGGCTTGTGAATGGCAGCGTGTTATCTCAGTCTGATATGGCTCATAGTATTTATGATGATGTGAAAAAGTATTTAACGTCTTTATTGAAGTGGGATTATTTTTGGTATTTAATCTTCACTAAACATACCAGATCATAAGATAAAAACAGATTCAACTCAAATGACTGTAAAGCATAGTTTTAAATTTTAATTTTACGTGTTGAGTGGAGAGAAAGCACGATGAGCATGCATAAACATAAGGGAAAAGTGTAATTGCACCAAGTTGTTCTTCACATCACAATGGAAGAGTCCTGAACTATGATTATTTTTAATCAACCACTTTGGAAGATTAATCACTGTAAATTGTCTGGTAAATGTCTCACAACATTCTCTTAATTAGATTCAAGCTTGGACATTGAGTTGGCAACTGTAACATGTTAAATTATATTTCTTCAGCCTTCCAAAAGTGAGCTTGCTGTAAAAGTATACATCCAAGTTCTATTGTGTAATCCAAAAACAATGAAGCTTGAGATGAAAATCCTCAGGCTTACTTTTATTATCCAACGTCTTTTAGGTAGACAGCAGAGTTAGGATTCTATCAACCAGATAAAGTTGTCCAGGTTTTGAAGCAGGAAAAATAACCCCATATCATCATACCGCTACCACAAAACAAGTCAATCATGAGAATATTATCAGTCTTAAGGATTTGCAAGATATTTCCGTACAAGTCTAAATTGAGCCTTTTTGTTCCACCAATGCAGCATTCATTTTTGCTTTAGAACTCCAGTATGGCTCCCTTTCTGTCCTGCACACATGATTTGTTGTGGCAGGAGTGCTGAATCTGAAGGACAACAGGCTAGATTTATTCAGACCTATTGGATGTTTTTCATTTTCTCCTAAATGCATTGTTTTAGTGTTAGAGTAATTTTAACAGACTGATCATTTCCTGGGAGATTTAGCAACTTTTGCTCATTTTCTACATTTGTTTGTCTGTTTACTGAATAGGTCTGACAATAATCAGATGTTTGTGATCCATACTTGTCAAGTTCTATGGTTTTTCTGTATTTAATAACAGAAAAAATGTGATTTTAGCAAATACAGGTGTATTGTCTTTTCTATATGATCAAATGAAAAATTTGCTTAAAGAAAAACATTCTATTAGTTGTGGAGTGTTTAAGGCGGCCTTTGTTACAAAGCACTCAGAGAAAGACTGGTTACGTCCCCTTATGTCACTCTGGCTCATTATAAATTGACTGTGAGCGCCCAATTTGTTGTTATTTTCAAAATGAATGATGAATATGTTTTTTACGTACTTAATATGGTGTGAAAGCCTCCCCAATACGAAATGCTTGGTCAGGTATAGTGTTTTTTTTTTAACTGAAGAAAACACAAAGTTTAATTTGGTTTAAAATTTAGTTAAAAATGTACAAAGTCAGCCAAAGAATTTTCTTTGTGTCTCTAAATTAAATCCTGAATTAAGAACTTTCATATGTGTCTTCACTCAGTAAATTTGTGAAATATTAAAATTTATGTTGATCAAACATAGAATATTTGGAAAAACCAAGACAAGCATTATGCAGCACCACATGATGAATGTATGACGTGAAAACAAATAATATAACGCTGTTTTACCTGGCAAAACCAACTCCTCTACTCAGACCATTGGCATCTCTAAGTATCCGTGTGGAAATGACGTGACCAAACGGCTTCAGCATGTTCTCCAGCTCCTGTTCATCCATCGACACTGGTAAGTTGGATATGTAAAGATTTGTGGGGTCTTGTTCCTGTTGCTGTGGAAAAAGAAGATACAGAACTGATCATTTTCAGTTATACTTTTGTCGCCAATCAGGAAGTAAATTCAGAATCTTTGCGATGAAAGTTGAAGAGGATGTGGCTATCAAGATTGAGAGAGTTGCAATAAATTCTGTAATAACAATTGCTGCAAATCACTTAAATATGATTATTAGGTTTATTGATCAAATCTGATGTTATTCTTGAGAACCTGACTATTTAATCTAAAATAAACCATCGATGAATAGAGGATTAAGTCATTACACTGAACCCCCACTGCAGTTTCAAAACTTGCAAAGTTAGCTCAAAGCCTGGAAATGCATTGAAGGTTTAGCTATTTATTCTAAAATATTTCACTGGAAACCATTTGAAAACTAAACCAAAGGGGTGAAAATTCGGGCATTTCTTTGAAAAGACATTATGCTTGCTTCATGCTCAGAGTTCCTTGAAGCAATATGAAAACTTCTTACTGGACCCACAAATGCTAAATAAAAAATATTTCCACAGAATTGTGGGACTCTGTTTTGCAATGAAATGATCCTCTGCAGGAGACAAAGATGTGCTTGCAAATTGGATTCGGGTAAGCCGTTTTGTAAGTACTGCAGCAGAAAATGAAAGGCTATACCTGCATGTTCTATGAGTCTAAATGACACCAATTCAAGCCATCACTTCACAATTTTTACACAAAACATCCACATACACAAACCCCCTGAGGACCTTTATAGCTATAAATGGTTTCATAATGTTTCATAATAGTTCATGGTTGTGCTGACAATGTTTTATACCCTGTATACTGATGAAGCTTTTATATTTATGATAAGGTTGGCATTGAATAACTTTGAACATCACATAACCACGTCCTTAGCTTGTATTAAACCTTATTTTTTAAAGGCCCCAAATTGAATGTGTACGTGAGTCTACAATTTATTACCATGAGTGTGCAAAAGTGAAGTGTCAAGAAACTCAACAGTAATCTTCATATACAGTATTTGGCCTCATTTCTAAAAACTGTATTTAAAAGTACATTTTTATTTATATTTGGTATGAGCTGTAAAAGATTAGTTGCTGAATGCAAACGTAGAAAAAGGGCAGACTTAATTTTTTTTTGTGTATGCATGTTTGCATGTGTTCACTCTTCCCAGATGACTATTTAGCCTTTATTACGAAGCAATTCAGCAGGACACAGTTTTAACTTATGGTCTCTTTATGCAAAGTTTAATTTTGTTTTCCTCCAATTGTTAACTTCAAAAAAATCTATCTTAAATTTCAGTGACCAAATCAATTATCTGTAAAACTCAGAACAGACCTCCAAAAATGCTGAAAAAGATTTACTTTTTCTCAGATTTTCTGTTATATACTGTTGATACAGAAAAAACCCAATTAGCTTCAGCTCCTTGTATAAAATTATTGCACCATTCTACTTTCATGCTCATGACTTGCTGCATCAGTGCTTTAAAATAATGGAAAACAACGTGTATAAGGTTCTATTGTGAAAGCTAATAAGGTAGAAAGAAGTTGTAAATACAAATGAGAACATTTAGTGATGGAATAGAGTCTGAAACTATTAAGGCTGTATTAAGAATAGATACTACCCTCGATGTACAGGAATTCACTGAAATTCCCTGAAGCATCACAAACACATCAGCATACCGTTCCCCACTGTTGAAAGCATTTTAACTGTAAATTAGCTCCAACCTCAACGTTGTCCATTGAGTGCACTGATAGAAACGTGAATCTTCTGTTTATGAACCACACCAAATAATATAATTGTAAACACAAATTTTCCACCTTTGTGGTTAAAAGCTAATTCTACCCAAAAAACACATTACATGAAAGAAATCCCACAGTAGTTTGTCCAATTTTCTCTGAAAGGGGACTTGCATGCACATTATTTTCTGTTTCCTTTACTGTCATGCTGTTAAAAGAGGAACAACATCGATTTATACTAACAACGAGATGCCCTTGGTCTTCACCATTATTCAAAACAGAGATGAAAAGAAGAGGTATTGTAGTGACTTAAAATTTCACCCTTCTGTCTAGACACATCTGAATGTAAAACTAATTTATCTGCAGTACATCTGGGATGCAAACAATATAGATACTCTAGAGAGCATCCAGATGTGAATGAACTCTGCTTGACTTTGGTTAAAGTTACTGTTTCCCAAAGTTAACTCGCACTGATGTGTCACTCTGCATGTTGCAAATGACACAGACATCGTTCTCTCTCTCTTTCTCTGTCCTTTTGTCACTCTGTGCCTCTCTTCCTAACATCTGTCTTGAGGTGGGAACAGCTTCACGCCAACTGTGCCCGCCTGCCAGCCAGTCAGCTTGTGTTTTCAGCCCCATTAAACCTCATTGCTGCATTATTGTAGCAGGTCTGTGAATTTTTATCCTGTTCACTTCCTGGTTATCCCGCAATGCAACAACAGCTGCTGAAAATACAGAGGGTAAAAGGAGGGCAAAGCTGTGGTTAAAAACCAGGTGTGTCGGCATCTCATGCATGGATGTAAGATGGCACTTGAATGTCACAACTCGCAGGATTCGATCGCAAATTGAAACTCTTCCAATCAAAAATGGTCTGTTCCACTTTCTCATGGCTTTGCCAGGCGTAAACAAGTATGCAAAAATGAAGTTTTGAGAGATCTAAAAAAAGAAAGCTTATGTGACCCTGGTAACAAAAATGCTTTGAAGACAAAGGCGGAGCTTTAAAAAAAAAGATGCAAGATGTAAATAAGGGAGCAGTTCTTTTATGTTTCCAATTTAATAAAAGCAAGCTCATTTCCTCTTTTCCATCACTACTTAGCTATCTTTTGGTCTCAATTGGTCCACCTCTCTGCTTTCTCTTCCTCTAGTCTTACATTCCACTTCCTCCATCGTTTCCCTACTTGTCATTCACCTCGTGTCTCCATAAGATTAAAACCTAATCTCCTTTAATGGCAGCGTAGCTGTCTAAAACACTTCCTGAATGCTTAGTTAATATTTAAAGAGTGGAACTTTTCCTTTTCTACCTTCTCATTTTCTTTTTAACCTTCATGTCTCCTTTCCCTTCTCCCTCCTGCACATCTTTATACTACCCTCATCTTTATTTTCCTTCCTTTACGTTCATCACTCAAAGCAACTGCTTTCTAGCTCTACATTTCTCTCTTCCCATATATTTTTTTTCTTCCTCAAGCTAAGATCTAATCTTTCATAATGATTGTCTGGGTGTCTAAATGCTCTCCAACGGCCTAATCAATACTTAATGAACATATCATAAATACTTTATGAACCCTAAACCTTGAAATCCCCAGGGTTTCATTAGCCATGGAGATATATGTATTATCTCTGTCTTCATGATGACTGGAGGGTCGGAGGAATCACCATACTGATTATCTTATTCAATCTTTGGTCAGTTTAAGTCGTCTAGAAGGGGTGGTGCTGATGAGAAGCTGCTACTGATTCATAATAAACATGTACTTGCCGCTAGCCTTGTCATGATGGATTGTGACAGAGGCACAAAATAAAAGCATTTTACCTGCAATAAATTGATATCAAGGAAGGTCTCCGTGATATTGAGGAAGGCTTCTAAAGTCATAGCCCTAACCTTCAATACTTGCACCAATTGCATTTTTACAGAGCAGCTTTATGATTCTCTGGTTAAAAAATAGGGTAAGCATGTCAGAGGCAAATTGGAGATTTGTGTTAGTTTTGGTACGAAAAAACCACATGTATGTATGTATACATACATACAAACAGATGACGTGTCTGTGTGTTATGGTATGAATCAATGAAGCCAATGATTGAGCTCATTGGCTTTATCGATAAAGAAAATAATACAATGCAGGCTTTGTCTAAAATACTATATTTATATTTAATCCTTTGCCATATTTGTTTTCAGAAGAATCCAATTGAATGGAAGCCAGTAGTTATCCAAAATGCATCAATTTCATGTTGAAGCACAACTTGGGACTTTAAATCAAATTACTCTAAATTAGATTATTTTCCTTAGACATGTGGTTTAAAGATCTAAATAAACCCAAAAAATAACCTCATTTAACCTTGTTTCTTTCACTATTTGATTTAACGCCAGTTAACTTTAATTTGAAGATGATCCATTCTTTATCTTCTTTAGGATTAGAACAGTTCCATGTTAATGGAACACTCATACTAAGTAAATTTAAAATTCATTACAAGTCATTGTACAAACAATTGAAGTAAAAAAAACATGTTCTCTTAATAGTCATCTTTTTTTATCACACACTTGCATTTTCAACATGTCTTCTTTCTCTCGCCGCCCGCCTTTCTCATTTTTCTCTCACACTGTCTCTAGTGTGCATTAAAAGGCCAGTAATTCATCACAAAGTCCAAAACAGAGAGCCGTGCTTGCTTCACATCAGTCTGCAGGCAGCTTGTCTTCCAGCTGTCCAGAGCTAGAATCAATCACCCAATCCTGAGATGCCAAAACCATCCAGAAGGGTCAGACTTAGATAGAGAAGGGAAGAGGAAAAGTCATGGACATTGAGATAAAAGAAGAAAGGCTGGAGGAGAACATGTAGATAAATAGAGAAGGTCTGAGTGAATTAAGAAAACATTCCTTTGAGTGAACACAGATTAGAAGGACCCAACATGTTGAGCAATTCTGTCTCTCTTGAGTAATTTTAAATGAAAAAGCAACGGTTGTGTAATTTTTGGTGTTAAGTGGAGGATGAAATCAAAGAGCAAACAACACTATAACAAGTTGCTGATGATGTAGATGTTTATTTTTCAGCTGAGTAAAAGTGGTATCATTTCCTGTGTTTATGTAATCATTCCATCTTTATGGCTTCAAAATAAATCCCGTTTAATCTTACATGATGCCATAAAATTTAAACTGATTTATGATCCGTAATGACTCTTTACACAACAATTATTGACCAGCCTCTGGTTCCAATTTGGTTGAACAATCTCCGTAAGGGGCTGGTGATGAAAATGAAGGTTAACCAAGGCATGTTATAAAACACATGCCTTGGTTAAAAAAAAAGTTTTCTAAGTTTCTTTTTACTTTGAAAAGATGTTTTGCCCAATTGAGCTCATGATTGAGTAACTTTATCCGCACACATGCAAAAGTTGAACCACAAGTACCATTTTTTTTTTTTTTTGTTAATGTATAAGATCAGGCATCTATGATTTTCTTTCCTAAAGTTTTGCTTTGTCTTCCAAACAGCTTCTCCCTTATAGGATTGCTGGAGCCTATTTCAGGAGAGAGTTGGGATACACTCTGAACAAGTCGCCAGTCTGTTGCAGGGCAACCCACTCACAACCATCCAATTTCTAGGGGCAATTTTATAGCAGCCAATTGGCCTAACACGCATTTTTTTGGGAGGAAACCGGAGTACCTGGAGAAAACCCACACATACATGGGGAGAACAAAGACAAATCACATAATCTGTCTTTTAATACCAAATTGTTTTTTCATGCATCATTTTACACTTTTCTGCTAACTTCTGTTAAAGAGAACCACATTGTTAAATACCTGTAGATTTCCCCATAAAGACTCTCCGCATTCCAGTGCTAAGCTACCAACTGTTATTCAATTTAAAGCGGTGCACAAGCAAGGCCCTCTAACTTACATAAAGTCTTTAAACCAAGGTTTACTCAGAAAAAGAGTCTTCTTTCAAGTTCTTTAGTTTCTTTCTCTTCCATCATCCTGAATGCTGTAATCATGGCTAATGGGACTCAGCTGTTAGTCAGTCTAATTACCTGGAATGCAGACAGATGATCTTTAAAAACACACTTCTATACACGCACACACACTCTCATACAGTTGTGCTTTCATCACCTCATCACACTGACTTGGATCCAGTTTTGTGACACGTCATAAAGTATATTTTGTATCCTCTGGAAATATGCCTTCAACAGAAATCTAAACTAAATCATTTTAAGTCTTAAAATGTACTTTTTTTGTTTCTAAAAGTGACGTAAGCTCTCCCTCATGACTGCACACACACATACAACTGTATCAGAGATAAGTTGTTAGATAAGTTTTTTCTCCCTTTGCTAATACATTGAACTCTGTACAAACACTTTTTAAACTGTGAATCCAACTCAAGAAATTATTATTCAGTTTTCACAAGAAAATGTTTTAAAGTTAATATAATTCTAAAAAATTCCTCCATAATTTACAAAAAAAAAACTTGCATCAACTTAATTTTGCAAATACAACCGGATTCCAAAAAAGTTGGGACACTTTAGAAATTGTGAATAAAAACTGAATGCAATGATGTGGAGGTGCCAACTTCTAATATTTTATTCAGAATACAACATAAATCACAGGTCAATAGTTTAAACTGAGAAATTGTATGATATTAAGGAAAAATATACTCATTCAAAATTTCATGGTGTCAACAAATCCCAAAAAAGTTGGGACAAGAACCTATTAGAGGCTGGAAAAAGTCATTTGAGCATACAACAAACACCTGGAAGACCAATCAGCACTAATCAGGTCAATTGGCAATATGATGGGTATAAAAAGTGCTTCTCAGATTGGCAGTGTCTCTCAGAAGCCAAGATGGGTAGAGGATCACCAACTCCCACAATGTTGCGTAAAAAGATAGTGGAACAGTATCAGAGAGGTGTTACCCAGCGAAAAATTGCAAAGAGTTTGCAGTTGTCATCATCAACTGTGAATAATATCATCAGAAGATTCAGAGAATCTGGAAAAATCTCTGTGCGTAAAGGTCAAGGCCGGAGAACCATACTGAAAATCAAAAAATTGATTAAACTAATTATGCATGTGGAAAAATGAAGCTCTGTTCACTGAGTCACTATTTTAGAAACAAGGATTATATCAAGTTAGAAGGACAAAAAAAATGGATTTTTATGTTCAGCTATGGGTCACATGGAAGTTCAAATGAGCGTGACAAAGTTGTCAAAAAGCAAGATAGTGAGGAGAAAGCCTTGATAGTTTCTAAAGAAAATTTTATGTGCGCTCCTAGTGATAATTTCTTAAGTCAATCATGCATCTTCTCTATATTATCAAAATTACCCCGGGGAAGGTTTAGGTTAATAGATTAATGCGAATGAGGAAATGGAGGGCATTCATGCTTGAGGGTATTTTCACCTGAGGTTTACTGCAGTGAAATGTAAAATTGAAGCTGTCTTATCATCCAGAGGTGTGTAAAATTTGCAGCACTTGTAAAAGTGATATAAAGGTACAAACTAATAGACGGATGTGTTGGAGAGATTTAAACTCTGTACACAAACAACGTTTCACTTGACTCACCCATAAAGTTGTGGAGAGGAGAATTACTGGGTTAGACTTCCATGACATATACTCTTTATTAACTCTGCTGGTCTTACCACATCTTTCACTCAGCTATCAACCATCAAGGTCAAATATGACTGTGTGTGCATGTGTGAATGAGTGTGTGGGTGAGATAGTAACTTGAACCCAAAATGCAATCAAAACAGAGCAACATGAAAAACAGTTTGAAATACCTCTATAACTTTTAAAATTATTAATCATAGTGACTGCACTGAAAAAGTGATTTTTGCATTGAATGCAAACACACAAAATGAGCACAAATGTCCAGTGTCTGTTTTTAGCTTTCACCTGACACTCTTTCATTCTGATCAATGCCTTTATCCGCAGAGCTAAGGCTTGAACGCTATGACCTGTTGCCATGGTTACTTTCATTTGAAACCAGAGGGATTAACCTCTAGGGGATAGCTTGGGATACCGAGACACACAAGGATGGATAAAGATTGAGAGAGTGGAGCAAATAAGGACTACACAAAGAAGTCAGATCCCATGGCAGTATACAATCTATTTTCACCCTCTTTCTTTAGTGGAAAAACTTTTAAAAATTAATGAGGTTTCCAAGATCGCTATTACGTTTTGTGCTCAAGTAGTTGCAAAAACAATGAACGGGTTTTTTTAACAAAGAAGTTCAAACTATTCACTTTTTTAAAAATGAACTTATCCACAGATGATTCAACCTGGAATTAGCCCTACAAATCTCTATTTTTTGAAAAACAATACACAATCCTTCAGGTTGAAAGAGGATTTAGATGCACAGACATTTTCAAAAATGGAGTATACTTCACATGGTTCCAAACTCAATTTTTTTTAAAATGTTAGTGAATCAAAGTCTAAAGTGGTAATGTCCCACATGTTTAGTTTTTCTTTTTAATCAGTGAGTAAGAAAAAACAGGGCACTGTTTAAAGTGTAAAAAGTCATTCAAATTAATATTACAACCAATTTGAACATCAGAGTAGGACAAGGAACTGTAGGATTCGGGCATTGAGCATGTTGTGCATTGAGATGAAACTGCTCAACTTTGTGCATGACCCAAAGCTAGTTTTGCACATGTGAGAATATGAAGTACCTACATCTAGATTCTGCATTCAAGGGTCTGAACATTGAAGAATTCCCTTGCAGCCCAACACCAATACCCAATGCATATTGTCTTTTGGCCTTTTGCCATTGGCCCTTGCCTCTATGCCCACCTCCAGGGTGAGGCATCTGAAATGACACATTCCCAGTCAAGAAAAACCTAAGTATAATTGTTTTCTTCATCATTTGAACATCACTTTGTCTGCCTGCAGTACCTGTCATTGATGGTCTTGGTATAAAATGGTATAAAAGCTGTCATAAGATACTGTAGCTCCTAAATGATTGAAATACACAAACCGTTCCACAGCGATAGGTCAATGAGGGATGTAAGAACGTATCAAACTTGTTATTTATACCCACAAAGCCTACAATCTTCTTTTCAACACCAAACTAAGAGTATATGATCACATTCAGTAAGCACATCTGAAACTAGATGCTGATCCTTGCATCCCCTACAATCATGCATCGGTTTCAAACTTCAACCCATGAGACACAACTTGCAGTGCATGATCAGTTGCCACTGTTTACTATGGTAAAACAGATTACAAATTCAAGTAACTTTTTTTTAAGAAATGATGAAAATATGTTTATTTTGTGGGTGGCATTTATCAATAATATACTGTATATGCAGAAACTCAACAGATTATGACGGAACAGGCATCTAAAAAGGAATTATACAAATGGTTTTGTTTTAGGATAACCATGTAACCATGTATCTCAATTTATGCAAATGAATACCAACAGAAGAGAAAAATACTAAAGTAATGCCCTGCTAGTTCACTTTAATTTACAACGTAGTAACTCTTGAAAATAATCGATCTTGGCACTGAGGTGTAGCCAAAACCAAATTCAAAACTAGTTAAAGGATTATTTTTTTTCTCCTTATAATTCTGTCAATTTCATTCTTTTCTCTGCCTAATGTTCCATTTAACCAAATTAGTTTTTGGTTATTTTAGTAAGAATGGTCAAGCACTCAATTCAATCCTAATTTGGTCATAACAGTCATTGCTCACAAACAATTTTTAAAAAGGTAATTAAGTGTCACCTGTATGCTGTTATCCACATGAAGTCAGAAAATATAGCCTAAACAAAAAATTAGTACACAACATTAGTTACAGCAGCGGAAAATGAAAATTTTTAAGATGGAACTTCTTTTTCTGTTTTGTGTGAGGCTGCTCTGATCTTCAGATGAGAGAGAAAAGATTGTTTTCCCCATTTTTGGATGTCAGGGTGAGGACATGCAGTGAGTACACAGTCAGGTTGGCTGACAGCTTGTCGGACCAAGGTTATTTGCTTTTCAAAAAAGGGATGCCAGCCTGAGACTGCAGCAACTAAGAGAGTAAAACATATACACACTGTCACAAAATAATGATATCACACTTTAACATGGATTACAGAATATCATTTACGGTTCTTGTTACTGAAGTAAGACTGATCATCAGTAAAAAAAAACAAACATCTTACATTGATTACAATTCCAGCCGAATATGCGCGATAACAGACACATTCATTTTCCTAATCCACCAGTTTATGACTCCTGAGACAAAACTTTATTAAAGCAGACAAAAGAAGCAATTGCCACAAATGGGCCATTTCCTTTTTTTGGCTCCCAGCAGTGACACAAATAAAAAGTTTGTGACTTTTAGGAACAGCTATAAAACAGCTTTATACAAACCAAATATTTAAATGTCAACCTCATCTATTCTACAAAATCCAAACAGACCTATTTATTACAGTGGCTTAGATATAGGCATAAACGTTCTAGTTTAACCAATAATGATCCCAATAGCAGCCAGTAAGTTTAATCTGTTGGATGGAGAGACAGTCTGTTATCTTTTCTGAGGAGGAGATTGCTTCTAGGGATGCAATCGGAGCGAGTCAACAAGATTTCTTATTATTAGATCAGTGACAGTTTAGAAGATTTTGCAAAAGTTTTTTTTTTCTCTTTTCTTTTCGGAAGATGAAGGTGGTGGGCGGGATGGGGTGGTATGTGACAGAGAAAGAGAGGAGAAGAACATAAGAATTGTGCTGTTTCGCTGTTTGATTGTTATGGTTACAGTAAAATTAAGCAACCATAAAACAAAAAGAAAACAACATGGCAACTAGCAATCATCCTGCCTGGACAAATCAAACTGTGTGCAAGTAAAATGATGAAATTTCCTACAGATGATACATATCAAGTGAGTGTATATCTTTTCAACCCTGAGATCTGCTAAAACAATTGCTGGGGTCAACCGATCAGGCAGGACGCAATGAGAAATCCATCCTAATCCAAGTTCCCTCTGATATGTTCTTTACTTTTTTGTGTTGTGTTTGACCAATGAAAAAAAATTGTTTTAGCTTGTTTTGCTATGGTATCTGTTGTCCTGTTGGTATCTGTTGGCCTACATGTTAAGGTTAACCTTCTTGGGGTAGGTTCATCAAATTGTACGTTTTCAATACCAATTTTGTAACTAAATCCTCTTCCTTTATTTTTTAAATAGATAAAAATAAAATGCAAAAGCACAAACCTTTGTTGCCACAAAGACCCAAAGCAAAATCAAGTATTTTTTGATCACAGCAATCAAATCAATAATCCACTAACTCTTGGAGGTACTGCTTTATTCTCATTTGTCGGATATGACATAAATAAAAATAAGATAAAACCCATGTAAGAGGATGATGGCTGAGGTAATAAACTCGGAACATTTCATGCACTTTTGCTTTATATCTCGCAGTAACTTTGATCTGCATAATAGCTGCAAGGAACAGCAGGCATTATTGGCATCACATTTTCTCCAGTTGACAAATCAACAAACTCTCAAACCAAACCAAAGTGTGCGAGTAAACATCGTTTCTAAGGCAATGAGAGAAATGGAAATAAGAGGCAGAAAAGACTAGGAATATAAATGAATGACAAGTGAAGAGGAAGATCAGTCAAACCGAAAGGCGCTGCAAGACAAAAAGCCTTATTGGTTTTCAGTGGGCATGTGCAGACTCAGACGTACTAAAAGGTTACAGCATTTGATTTGTGATATTCGACTCTAAAGGCTCTTTCTCTGTCTGTAGGAGCAGTTTGGCCACTGCTGTCCACAAAGTTTGATTGATGGCTGAATTATACCATCCGAATGTGAATCGAGCCGACCGCTGTCTGCCAAATGATAAACAGCAAACATGCCCAGCCACCAATAACAATGAGAGATGTAAGCACTGAGCAGCCAATCAAAATAAAGGATGAAATGTCCCACGAAAAAAGTACATTCTGGACATGTTCTATACCATTGTTGTACCAGATTCATACAGTACATGTTCCTCGAAGTATGTGAAAAGGTTTTAAATGCTTTACTACCCTTTGGTCTATTTCTTATTTTGATCGGGTTGCCCACTCTCTGTGTTTACTCCATTTCTTTCCATCCTCTCATGTGACAGTTTAGGCTTCCCACTCCATCTCTTCATCAATCTCTCTGTGCACCGTCTCTTTCTCCAGTGGCCCACTCAAAGGCTAATTCCACAGAGGGAGAGAGAAAGTGGGGATTGGCATTTTATAGTGTTTTCCCATCATCTGTGCCCATATAGAGCTGTTCTGAATCAAACCAGGCGCCACCCTCTCTCTTCGACAACATAATCCATTCCTCTCTGGTTCGTGATATTTTCCTCATTTGTCTTTGGCTCTCCTTCCTTCAGAGATAAATCCATATGATGAAGAAGCCAAAAGGACAACTGGCTCTCTCTTTACCACACTACCTAGAGGTAAACTGCTCCAAATTTAGTAAAATTTGGATTAATAAAATAATTAATAATTAACAAATAATTAATAAAAAAATAATTATTTGTTTATTTCATTAATTAAAAAATAATTAAATAGCATTTAGGTGGGACTAAAAACATCTACCTAAGCTAAAAGTATATTCCGATAAATTTCTTTTATTTTCATCCATCCGTCATCTATTCGCATCACTAATCTCTTCTGATTCAATGATATTTTAACATTTCTTTGGTGTTGTGTGTTTCTGTATTCATTCAGGTTAATAAATGGAAACATCTGAATGAGTGCATGATAGCAGCAGTACTTTTCACTGTGAACCGAGAATCCATAAAAGAATTATTCACATTTTTTCTTTTGGTTGAAATAACTTCCCATCTATGTGTCTAAATAAAACCACAATCATAATTTGTAGAAACATATGTACATGTGATGTGGGAATTTGCATGATCACTTTTAAAATATTTTCAGAGTTCACTTAATCTTAAAACAGGATGAGGGGACTGACCTACTGAATGTTGTCTTAAGAAAAAAATATTTTAGGTCTGAACTAGTCTCCAAAAGTCTGTAAGTTCATATGTGGGACGCTCCATAAATCACAATAACTTCATTCACCAGGAGACGCTAGGATGATGTGGCAGCCTTCAAGATTTCCATCAAAATTAAATTACTTTGAAACTGTGATGGATGATTTCTTTAATTTTATGTTTGATTTAATTAAATTTAGTTAAAAAAATTTCATACAATTTGAAAACAAAAATCATTTCAGACTGCGATAGCCTTGAACACTTCTCAATGAGACGCAAGTTCTTAATTATTCTTTGAATAAAAATAAATGCTTTTTATCCCCCAAAACACAATATTTACATTCTCCATGTGTATGTGTGTTTACCAAGTTCCACATGGACACATGTCCAAATTACCACTATAAGGGAGTCTGCGTGCAATTGGTTGTCTGACTCTTTGTGTGGGTGGCGCTGTGATAAATGGGTACCTGTACAGGATGTACCTCACCTCAAGCCAGTGAACTAACCAGGTTAAACCTATTTATCAGCTAGTTGCAAAAATTTTAGCACAAAGCAGCTAAAACATTTTCTTTTTACTGATGAAATAGATGCTCATTAAACCAAAGATCACTTACTTCTGCCTTATCACCATCTGACTCACATCTCTCTCCTGTTCATCCCATTGTGTTCATTCTCTTCTTTACTTCCCTTTCTTATCCACTTAATTCCTCTATTTCTCTTCTTCCCATTCTTCTCTAAGCAGACCAACAACAAAAAAGACAAATGCGCGCATGTATACACAGTACATGGCTGGTAATGCAGGGTTAATACGATTGGAGAGCAGCTGATGGTGGTGCACATTCAGGCCAGATTACATTTAATTCGTTTGGGTTCCACTCAGTAAAATCCCCCTGGAACTCCTCTCTCCATTCCTGTCCTTCTCCTCATTGTCCTCTCTGTGCTTTTGTTGGCAGTGAGGTGGTGAGGCCACATAGTAAGAAACAGCTTTGTGCAGAGGGGAAGAGGATGAGCAGACATGCATGTAATTTTAGATTCATGATGAATATGTGTGTGCAGAGGTCCGAAGCTACTCTGTCGCCCTTCGTATAAAAGAAAAAAAACATGATTCATTATTTGCATTTTACAATGTCACCTCTATCCTGAGACATAAATGGAACAAATGTGAACACCACAAAATTATATCCATCCGGAATTAGTAACAATTTAAAAAAAATGCACAGAGATGTTTGTACATTTTATACTTATTTTCATGCAGTTACATTAAACATAAGAAATGAAGACATTTTAATGTCAGGAATGTGAAATCATGCATTTCTTTATTTGTGGTAATTGAATGCAATTTACTTTATTATCAAATGATTTTAGTATTTACAATAATTATTTTCACGCAATAAGTGTTCTTGGACAATTTACCCAATTTATATGATGAAGTTAAATGATGTTTAATGAGACGAAAAAACAGAAAATACAAATTATGCCAGTAAAAATTAAATAGATTCTTTTTAATGTTGTAAAGTCATAAATAGACTTTATTACTAACATGTGACAAATTTGATTTTTAAACAGAGGCCAGCGAAGCCAAGCTTAAAGATTTATTGTGGCTACTAATTGAGATGGATAAAATTTATTATACTCAAGTAGAGCCAATGAAAGCCTACATCAAATAATCTACGCTCTTAAAAAAAGAATAATACAGATCCTTTTGACTGTATGAAAATTACACGTTTAGTTAGGACTATGTTTGTAAAGTAATAAAAGTTCTGAGTTTGCTCTTTTAAAGTTGTAATGCTGGAAACTAAAATGTTTGGTTCATTAAATGTTTGGACATGAGATTTTGTCGACCTCATCTTAAGCATTTTTTTGTTGTTTTATACACATTAAGATACTACCTTGTTTTAAGAAGATAGAGCTTTGTTAAAGTGTATTCTCTTCAAGCAAGTTCATTTAAATCAACACGCTATTTGTTAGACGAGCATTCTAGAGTTAGGCTAATGAGCTGTGTTAAAATATTCAAATTTGATCAGATTTACTTAAAACTTAATTTTCATGTGAAATGTACCCAACATTTTAAATCAAACAAAACCAATAGTGTGGAACTAGATGAATAAATGTGGTTAAATAAACAACATTTAATTTTTAAGAGTGGATATTATGACCTAAAGCACATAGTATTCATTTAAATATTTCCGTACTGTTGTCTTCCTCTTATCCAGGGTCATGTCACAGGGGCAACAGCTTAAGACGGGAAACTCAGGCTTCACTCAACCCAGCTGCATGCTCCTGCTGACCCGGAAGGATCTTGAGGCGTTCCCCTACCAGCTGTGAGACATAGTCTCTCCAGCGGGTCTGGGGTCTGCCTCTGGGTCTCCTCCCAGTGGGACAAGGCCGAAACACCTTACCAGCGAGGCGCTCGGGAGGCATCCTAACCAGATCCCGAACCACCCCATCTGGCTTCTCTCGAACCAGAACAAAAATGAAGAAACAAACTGTGCTAGCAATAACAATGTACAAAAAACCATGAGAATTAAGAAAACCCAAGATAAAATCTCTTCTGTAGGTAAAGCAGTGGGAGTATTTATCCTTCAAAGACTGAGTGGAAGTCAATCAGTTGTGAGTTGTAGCATCCATTTTCTTAGTTGAAAAAGAAAGTGGTAGAACAAGCTTCAGCTCCTCCCAAGACTTAAAATGCTGACAGTTTTAGCTCCTAATGACTCTCAGTCAGTGATGTGTTGCTTTGTTTGAGGGCACTAAAACGTCTTGTATCAACATTTGTACCCCTCAGCAGTACAACATTCACAGACGGTGAAATGACACTTCAGGAAGAATTGGCAGACTACTGAACTGGATTTTTGAAAAGCAATACACAAAAGTGCAGTAGATATCTTTTGTGTTTTGCTGTTTTTTTTGGTCTTTTTTATGATCACTTCAAATCGATTTGGGTTGTGTTTCACTTTTTGATCAATATGTGTTGGGGTTTTTTGCAATGTCACTCATGAATAAAAAAAGGCCACTTTTCACAAAATCTCTCAGGAAAGTTTGCTGATTTAAAGTAAAAATAAATTTTCAAAACTGTGTTTTAAATTTGAAAAGGACTCCCATGTCAGCTACACATGTGCATGTATTATTTTTTAAGACCTTCCATCAACACCAAAAGTTCTCAATCTGTTTGTCTGGGAGAGTAAAACCACTTCAAAATAATGTTAACACTATCCTGCCTTGTTTGAGTTTTGAACTGTCGATATAAAATGTGGCTGTGAGAAACCAAGAGCTACAACTATATTAATAATAGAGAACAATAAAAAATAAGGGGTGGCACGGTGGTGCAGGGATTAGTGCAGTGGCCTCACAGCAAGAAGGTCAGAGATTTGAGTCCCGGAGTGGGGGCGAGGCTTGAAACACTGGTCTTTGCTCTCCCCATGTAGTATGTGCGGGGTTGCTCCCACCCTCCAAAACCATGCATGTTAGGTTGATTGGCCGCCATATAACTGCCCCTAGGAATGAGTGTGTGTGTGTGAAAGGTTGTGCGGCCTTGCGGCCTGTTCGGGGTGTACCCTGCCACTCACCCTTGCCTCTCATCCTTGCCTTCAGAAGATGAAACAAAACAAAAAACTACTAAGTGAAAGACGAAAATGAAGAGCAGAGAAGGGCTTGTTTCACATCTTGCATACATTCACACACCTACACAGACACACATGTATCTTTATAAAGAAGGCTGAAGTTAATATGAGGAAGGGGAGGTTGCAAGGTTGAGGGTCAAGTAAACTGGGTTGATAAATAAAGGGAGTGGGTGAAACAAAAGAGCAATAGAAAGGTGGAGAGACGAACAGGAGGTACCAAGGACAAAGTGAAGAGGAAAAGACTAAGAGACAACTAGGGAGGGAGGTGTGAAGTGTCACTGCCAGTCCTACCATTTCTCTAATTAACATACTGACCTTGCTCTTGTGGCACTGTTATGCACACACTCTCAAAACTAGACACGAAACACACATGCAGACACAGACACACAAGGTTGAATAGTTGCAGCTTGTGTGTTTCCTTGATGTATTATTTAAATTTTAAAACACATTTTTACTCAATCTGTCCGCCCATATTTGTTTTACAAGGCTTTCCATTCATTTCACAAAAATCCTTACACATTTCTTCCTTTGTTCTTTAACGCACTCCTGCAAATGAGCAAGGAGAAGCTTTAGGAATAGGCAGATAATTAGTTGAATCTAAAGTGTTGTGCATTAACAGAAAATCAAACAAAGATACTTGTATTTTCCAGGTGGCGGGAGTTTGAATCCGCAAATGGTGGAAATGTTCATCAGGAAATGAACAGACACATGCTCACTGGGAAAGAAAATGAGGAGGAAGAGAAACTCTGAGGAGCACAGCTGGAGAAGCGATCATCACTCAGGTCAACAGTAATTACCGAAAAGATGGAGGTAAGAGGAAAGAGGAGACACATCTTTACTATCCATTCCTTTTTTTTTTCTTTTTGTTTATGAAGACATGCTAGTAGGAATGAACTATTTTGCTTTTGCATTATATTTTTACGTTATTCTCGGGCCTTGTTTGTAACCTTGAGTTACATAATAGCATATTTTATTCATTTGTTGTGACATTAGTTTATAAGCTTAACAGAAATGCAATGTTTTAGACTGTAATGTAATAATTTGCTTGTTTTCATTCATACAAGCTCAAAATGTGTACATTTTACATTTCTGGTTACTTGTTTAGACTGAAAGTTTCATTCCTTGAAATAAGTGTGTATAGAAAATAAACAAATATGGTACATATATACGTATGTGGTTAAGAAAGAGCTTAGCCGAAAAACAAAGCTCTCAATTTACAAGTCAATCTACGTTCCTACCCTCACCTATGGTCATCAGCTGTGGGTGGTGACCGAAAGAAAGAAATAGCGGATACAAGCGGCCGAAATGAGCCTCCCCCACAGGGTGGCTGGGCTCGCACTCAGAGATCAGGTAAGGAGTTCTGCCATCTTGGAGGAGCTCGGTGTTGAGCCGCTCCTAGTCCAGGTCGAGACAAGTCAGATGGGGTGGTTCGGGCATAATGCGTCCCTAGCGCCTCGCTAGTGAGGTGTTTCGGGCATGTCCTACCGGGACGAGACCAAGAGGCATTCCCCGGCCAGCTGTGAAACATGGTTTCTCCAGCAGGTCCAGGGAATGACTAGGGATCCTTCTGGGTGAGCTGGAGGCTGCAAGGGGCGAGAGAAGGCTGGGCTTCCCTTCTGAGGCTGTTGCCCCCGCGACTAGGCCCCTGATAAGCGAAAGACAATGGAACAGAATGTGTGTATGGGCATGTTTTACAAATGTTACACATTTTTTAAATGCTTCATTGTTTAATGGTTGGCTAAGAAGATGAGTTGTGCTATTGACGAGATATTTTCTTTACATTTAACAGATGTTTGAATCAAGTTTTGTGGTGTCAAACTTGTAGAAACTAATCTGTGATCAAGTACAAATGCATAGAATGCATGTTTAATTCACTAAAAGCAATTCAAACTCAGTAATTCAGTCATTTCAACAGTTACTCCATCTCTGTAACAAGTTGCAAATAATAAATCACAGTAATCGAGTAACTTTCTCAACATTGTCGCTAATAAAAATCACGTACCTGCCATGTTCTACCAAGTGCTAACAACATAGCCTGATGTGTTGTCAGCACAGGCTGTAATCTTTTATATAGAAAGTTTTCTCACTCTGAATGCTGTTATATATTCACTATTGGTGTGAACTTGCTTTAGCTCAGCACTAATTAATTCACAGCTGATGTCAGGAAGTTTCTCTAATCATGGTAAACTCTGAGGCTGACGGATGAATTTTCAGCCCGTTCCGACTGTTGGCTAAATATTCTTTTATTTAACCTCTCAAGAAGTGCTGATTCATCCCTGACAGGATCCTTGATGGTTGGGCTTTTCTCTTTAGCCTAAATCTTTGATGTGACTTTAAAAAGGATCAAGCTGTTTCTTTGGAACATATGGCTGTCATTAACACTTTCATTTTTTTTTTTTTTTTTAATATTAGTAAATTTTCTTTTTTGAGTTTTAACTTTGACTCTTTATTATCTTTTTCCATCTTGTTAATAAAATAAGTTGATTGAAGAGTTAATAAAATTTTTGTTTTAAAGTTTATTGGCACTACTTGAGTTAAATAGGAAAAAGAAATGTAGGGATGACACGAGAAACTGTACTGTTTTGTATTACAAACTGTGCTGTGGGGGGATTTGCGTCCTTGTTTTTGCAACCAACACTCACAAATCAGCAATCCTTGCCTTCAGCTGCGCCTCATAAACTCACAAATCTACTTTATACTGTAGTCCTCACAAAGCTGTTTAAATTGAAAAAGTTTCCTTTGCCTATTTTCTATTTGAAGTACAACACGGCACCCAGTTTAGATGAATTGAATTTATTACTGTCTGTGAAACCAAAGACACACCTTTACACTGCAGTTGCTAACAGTTGAACTGGATATGGAGACCTGCCAAGCAACCCCACCTCTTCCTCTCCACCCTGTTTTCCATTTGCTATTTGATTGCTTCTATTGCCAATATGCCAAAAAAATCTTTTATCAGCCAACTTTGCAGGAAACTTGAACAAAGTAGTTACACATCAGCATTTTTATGTGAGTCTAGCTTTAAAAGCAAAGAAGGTTGCATATCTTCTGCTTTAAACAGTACAACATTTCAGGACTGTAAAACCTGTTCATGAAATAAATTATCGAGAATGTGGGGTTTACTAAGAAAAAGTTAAATTTTTTTGTCACAAAATACAAACCTAGAATGAAATTTCAAACTTCTACTTAAATAGAAAGTTGATTTTTGCCTCGTTTTGAACATTGAAACATTTCAATTTTTTCTCTCGCTGAATCACATAAAATGGCACAAAAGTGAAAAGCTACAATAGATGGGTTTTTATAATAGATTAAGAGATGTTCTTTTTTTTCTTAACTCAGATCTAAAGTCACAGGTTGAACAAGTTCAGGGGAACGTATAAGGTAATATTTTCAAGTAACATTATAACTCTATGACAAGTTAAATTTTTAGATCTGATCAAAGATTTTTGCATTTGTCTTTTACTACGCATGCATAGCAACAGAATCTGATTACGAGTGAAAACATAATGTTAAAAGCATTTGTCTTTAGGGAAAAGTTTTCTGTGAATAAAACTGAGAAAATAATTTAGTTAGCGAGTGACGAGTACAACTTTCTTTTTAAGTGCTCTGAATCTAACGTTGCCAAGATCTATGTTTCCACAAGCCAACCTTAAAATAACCCTAACAAACCCGGAAAGTCCTGAACTAACCCGGACAAACGAGAAATGGAATGCGTGCTGATATTTTGTTTATCATCCAACTGAGCTGGGCTTAAAAGTTTTTGCTAAGAAACTCCTTAATGGAATTTGTGTCACGCAAAGTAGGATTCACTCCAGCTGCAAAGGGAGTTCTATCCAAACAGTGAATCAGGTGGTATATGCTTAAGTAAGTGCAACTTTGCTCGTGTTTCATCTCTTCTGGACATGGA
Source organism: Neostethus bicornis (assembly GCA_902685375.1). Lineage (NCBI taxonomy): Eukaryota > Metazoa > Chordata > Actinopteri > Atheriniformes > Phallostethidae > Neostethus > Neostethus bicornis. The sequence goes on from LR738541.1 coordinate 29,709,607, forward strand.
ATAGTGCAAAAACTCCACCTTGCATTCGTTGGCAAGTAATTTGGGATTTTTTGTCTTATTTGTATTATGTTTAAAGTCACATTGTAGTCCATGAGTTTATCATGGCAGGATCAGTTGAGTCTAATGATGACGTTAATACTAGATCCAAACACCCTATAGAATCCTGTATTGATAATGATATGTACATCTTAATTGTGTCTCAGAGGCTAATTTTTTACTTCCCACTTCCTGTTTTCTGCAATTTTTAGACGAAGCATCCGGTTTCAGTAAACAGATTATACATGAATACAAAAACTTTCCTTCTCAGATAACATATGGTTGATGAACAAAGAAGAATAAAAAATAATAGATGTCTTTTGCATTTTGAAATAATTAAAAAAATCTCAGTCTAATCCAGACAAGCTGTTTGTTTACTCAAAAAAAAGCAACCTAAATTCCACCATGCTCGTGCTTTTAAAATGTAAAAAACTATAATTTTGTGGACTAAATTGAGAAAAAAAGCAGCTCTTTGCATAATTTGTCCCCGACACTGTTAGGAGCATGTGTAATTTCATTTGGAATTGACTCCTTGGCCCCTATTCCATATCTCTGGAAAACTCAATCTCCAAGGAGTCTGAGGTTCTTCCCTCTATAATACAGGCAAGTAATTTCAACACCGTAAAGCTGTTAGGAGCAAAATAAGAGATGGAGGCCTAATGAAGAGGGGTTTAATAGAAGAGCAAGGCAAAGGTTGTTCTGAGCCTTGCTTCTGTTTAATTCGATGGGCTCTTCCCGCTGACTGAACTGGACCATTTTAATTGCACTTCTTTTTCATTTAGAGAAGAATGGCCACAGTAATTTAGCTGTAATGAATCTCAAAAGAAGGGAGGATATTTTGTATACATTCATTTCTTACAAACATGCAGAAAGATAGTGTGGCCACATTAATTGGGAACAAAATGCAAATTGGATACATACACTCCAGATTTACCTCCACCCTATTTTAAAAGTCAGTTTTACTTTTAAAAGCAACCAAAATATCTGCTGAAATGTAAATTTTAAAACACAAATTCTAGACAATTATGATTTTGTCCACCAGTTGTGGTCCAAAGTATTGAAACCCCCTTCTTTCAGGGGATGTAATTGAACATTTTTAACTTGATGCTCACACACATGATGCATCTTAAACCAAGGGTTTCCAACTAAATTATTTTCGAACATGTTAACAAAAACTAAGTAATAACCAAAAAATGTAAGTAAATGTGCAAAAGATCAAACTTTCATCAAATATCACTTTCATCAAATATCACATTTTCTTGGAAAAATGTGTAAAACTTAATTAAGATGAAAACGTTTTAACAAAAACACACAGATGCACCCATTTTTGTTTCCTAATTTGTCTATCCACTTTTCCACACTGCTTCAGCTAATCAGAATTGGAGGACTGATAACCAGCGACTGAATCAACTTAACTATTTATGAAAATTGAAATGTGTTGGTGACAAAAACCCCTTCCTGGTTATATAAATTCAGCAATGTCAACAGAGGTGAACATTGGTTTTACAGGCTCAAAACGTTTTCTGAAACCAACTTTTTTTCAGATTGATAAAACTCTCAGGAAGCCGAAAACTGCCGCAGCAGCTCCATTTTAACCAGGACGAAGCTTACCTTTGCCATCTGTGCCTGGACTCCGCTGGCTTTGAGGGAGGCCACTGCCTTCTGGGCCGCTGCAGGGCTGTCAAAGTCTACAAAGCCATATCCTGTACACACAAAAACACACAACAGAGGAATCTCAGGTGGGAAAGAGTGATAGAGAAAATGGGAAAAGGGTGGACAGAGTTTTATGTTGTTGTTTTTTTCTCAAAAGGTCCAAAAAGGAAGAAAAAAATCTTTGCAATTACTTAATGCAGGAGTGATTTCTATCAGTAATTTCAGCCCGTTTTGTTTACGCTTACACCTAAATCTCACAAATAGGTAAGTGGTTCAAAATCAAGTCAGCTCACGTATTTTATGAGAGCTGCCATCTCTCCCCCAATAAAATGTGCTTAGCACAGAGCATTAAAACAGCTGATCTCGTAATAGTAAAATCCTGTTTATGATACACCATGTTTTTATAGAATCAAGTTCATGTTTTTTTCATAAGTTTTATGCATCTGTTTATATTCCCGCAATGCACACACTGAACCATCTTCATACATGCAAGTGCTCGCTGCAGAAGCTGGTTAACAAGACAAGATCTACTGCCTTCCAACAGACCGGCATTAAATACTCTCTGCAGCTTGTGAGGTCATTTTGTCTCTTTGCTACACTAAATTTTCTCTTTGTAAGATATATCTAATGTATTACGTAACCCCTAAAACCTCTGCAATAGGAACACCATTAAAATAAATTGCAATGAACGCAGACTCTTGTTTTGATTGAGAGTTTTGTTTAAAGAAAAAAAAGGAGTTGAAGGAATGAACTTCCTTCATTTGTATTGCAATAATTTCTGCAGTAATTTGTTTGAATACATAGTGTGTGTTGGCGATAGACTGCACACAGCTAACTGGTGGGATTTGGGCTGGGCCTAACAGGAAGAAGCAGGGGACAAAAGGTCGGACACACACATTAATCTCAACCTTCAGAAATACTGTGTTCTATATTTATGGGGTCACACTGGGTGGAGCCGAGAAGAGATTTCTGATGCAAAATGTCCATTTTCACACTGTCTCTAGTGTAGGTTTAGTGAAAAAAGGAAATCATGTGTAAATCAGAAATATATACTGTGTATATATTGATGTATCAAGACATAAAATAATCTCAGATAGCAACAGCTTCCACATGCTAGACAACAGTGGTCTTAAGAGATCTATTTTCCAAATATTTCAGAGAGAAGATTTGGATTTTTCACACACTTCCGTTCGTGTCTGCATGCTTGTCTTTCAGAAAATGGAGTTATTCTCAGTTTTGCTGATGAGCAGATCTTTTCTTTTTTAGTTGTTCAAAGAGCTCAAGCTGCTTTCACAGCAAGATCTGCCCTGCACACACAAATATTTGTACTCTTGCTAATGAGAAATCCATAATTCAGTCAAAATGGAGCTATGCAAACAAACATGTAAGCTGGAGTTGTGATACATACATAGATATAGTCACTCATAACACACTTTTGAAACCAAAGGGTCCTGCAAATTAAATCATAGATTCAAACTTTTGGAAAATTACATTTTTGAAAATAAAAAAAAAAAAACAAACAGAAAAACACAAGGGATTGTTCACAGAGCTAAATTACAAAATCAAGCATTGAGATTGACTCTCAAAAGCCCGTATATCTGATCGCTGTATTGGTTTTATAAGGATTAGGGCTTTTTCCAGCAATCAGACTCTGGACAGGTCATATTTTTATCAAAGAGTCAGAAAACATTTTACCATTTTCTATTGTCAAGTTAACTTAATTGCAGACCGAAAAACTTATGTGTATTGAGGTTTATATACCTATCTATAGAGAAAATATACATATTTTCTGCGAAAATATGCACGGAAGAGGATGCAGCAGATAGGGTTAGATGGAAGTAACTGACTTGCTGTGGCGACCCCTGGAGGGAAATGCCGAAAGGAGAAGAAGAAGAGAAAATATACATATGCAATACACAATTTCACAAATTCAATTTCAATACACACAGTGAGTATAGTTAAATTATCATAAAAACACACTGCATGTAAGATTATTTGTCAAAGGATGGGTGGGATGAATGGACGGACAGACAGATGGATAAAAGTAAAGACATCCCATCCTCAGACCAAAAAGTAAAAACAATTCAATGTTTTTTAAATCACAAAAACATGGCAAACAAATGGCAAAACATGATTGAGTATCCGTCAATGTTAACTGATCTCTTTTTGCACAAAGTTGATCAGTATCGCAAGCTGAACAAAAGATTTTGACAGCTGTGGTCATGAATGAGCAGAACAGTTTTATGTAAGAGCCTCAAAGAAACTTGAAGTCGTCATGCAATGTAAAAAAGATAATCAGATAGATAAACTCCAGACAACAAGTCTAGTCCGGACATCTCAAATTATTCAGCCGGTTTCTTAGGACCAAATTAAGTTTTCTTCTCAAGTCGTCCAACAGTCAATACATTTTCAGAGACCGGCCATGCTGTTTGGTCTGAAGACTGTGGCACTGAGGAAAAGACAGGAAACAGAGATGGAGGTAGAAGAGATGAAGATGCTGAGGATCTCTCTGGGAGTGACCAGGATGGCCAGGATTGGAAATGAGTATATCAGAGAACAGGAACAGCACATGTTAGAGGTTTTGGAGTTAAAGTCAGAGAGGCCAGACTGAGATGGTTTGGACATGTGCAGAGAAGAGAGAAATTGTACATTGGAAGAAGGATTGCTGGGTTTGGAACCATCAAGAAAGAGGCCTAGAGGAAGACCAAAGAGGAGGTTCATAGAGACAGTGAATAAAGACATGAAGATAGTTGGCGTGACCAAAGACTACGCAGAAGATAGAGTCAGATGGAAGAAACTGACTTGCTGTGGCGACCCCTTGAAGGGAAATGTCGAAAGAAGAAGTCAAAGAGAGTTTTGTAGTGGACCAGCTGGTTTTCTAATCTATTTTATATGAACACTTATATGAAAAATTTGTCTAATAATGTGTGACAATGCCCAATAAGAAACAAACAAAAAATGTCATTCAGCCACAATAAGTGATCCGCAGAGGCTAAATATTAGTGTGTCTGTTACAAAATTAATCTTTGTCATCAACAAAAAAGAAAAAATGAATAAATAGTACCGACCACCCCACAGGCACCAGACTATTCAAAATCAATAGAATGCTGAGGTATTTGTTGGAGCTCTAACACATTTAAAAGCAGCCCCAGTGTAATCTTTTGATTACATTAGTTTACCTCTATCAAACTAGAGGATTGAGATTTAATGTCCAATGTCACCTGGAGCCTCTTCTGGGAGCTGCTGTGTTTACACTGATACTCTGATCAAATGTGTCCGCTGTATTATGGAACCAGAAAATTGAATTCATGCCTCAGGTGCCTTGTACGGGCTTTCTAAATAAAATATTGAGCCACTGAAGATTTTAGCACGTAATTTAGCTTTGCCTAGCACATTCAGTGTAGTCTATAGAGATCTTAAGTTTGTTTTAAGTTGTAAAATTGGAGCATAAAGGTGTCTTGTGTTGGTTTAAAAGATGTTATCACCTAAAAAGTAAATCCCAAAGGTGATATTTTACACCACTCAGGGAGATATGTATAAATTTAGTAAATTACATTCACCACTTTCTATACAGAAGTCGTGGGTCATGTATAAGCAAGACAGACTCTTCAGGAAATGCTTATTTCTTTGTGTTGCTCAAAAACTCTTCAGCAATGATAGATGTTTTCTTAGATGGTGAACCCTCTTAATAATGAATAGATCGGGTCAAATTCTGCTAAACAGGGAGTTTGTGTATGACAATAAAAACCCAGCTGGCCTCTATGAGAATGTGTGTAAATGTAAGTAACAGCTATTCCTCAGGCAAAAAGGAAGTGAACTGAAGAATAAAAATCCACATCTAATTGCATGATTTTTCACATCTGCATCTCATTTTTGTGTTGCACCTGTAACCTTACAACAGGACACAAACGGATACATGCATACACATACAGTACATACATTTACTACTCAGCTTTGCATAATTTAGACATATAGACATTGATTATATCTCAATGTCAAGATATCCATCTTTTACACATATATAAATTTATATTTATGTATGCATGCATGTTCAAACATCCGAGTTAGCTGAATTCCTGGCGTTAAATCCTACTATAGACTAACCAAGCACAGAAAGACAGAGACTGTCAGAGTGAGAGAGGTGGGGTTGGAAGAGAGCAGGACACATTTAGGGCAAGCAGCTTGTCTTTGGATTGGAAAAGATTTCCACTTCCCAAAAGATTTCCTCTGCCTTCCTTCACCCTTTTCTTCATGCACTTTTTCACTTTAAGACCTCTGAATGCTCACAAGAAGACTGCCAAGATAGACTTTCTACAAAGCAAAGATGAACAAGACTCTCTTTATATCGTTTCAAAGAAGAAAATTTCAATTAGTTCTCTTTCAGATTTTAAAACTAAGTACCTTCAGTTAATCACATAATTAAAATCACTACAATTTACATTGTTGGATAAAGTTCATATATGCAGGCACACAAAAAAACCAAGAAATTGTGCTCACCAAATTTTTCAGATGACTACAGAAGTATTCAAACAAATTAACAGCTTGTGAGATTACTTTATTTACCCCTCTGTGTGTTCGGATTTTATCCCCTTATTTTGCTTTTTCTTTTATGAGACTTCCTGAAAAAAAAAAAACTGCCTGCTAAATCATCAGTTTTAAAGGGTCCTCTTCCTTTTCTGTCAGCCTGAGGTTATTTTTACCCGGTGCCCCCACCTCTCCATGTATCCGCCCATCCATCTCTCGCTTTCCAGGAGAACTCTGTGCCAATTTGCACTCTCTTAGTCACGCTAAGTACTTATCAATCCCCACTGAACGCCTTTGCAATCAAACCAACACTTATCCGGTTGTACGGCACTCTAATGGTCGACTGATAATGAAACTGCTTCGTTGTGAGTTAACAAATGTCTGGAAGATGTAAGAAGACCACATCATGAGCAGAAAAATTGCTGACAAGGGTATAGTCTGTAAATGTCGCTTTGCTGCTGGAGTTGTCACATTCAGAGTAGCATGTACGGTTAAAAAATAACCTTTAAAGCTAATTGAAACATTTTGCCTAGTGTTATTCTAAGAATTTTTATATAAGACCCTATATATATAAAAACCAAAATAATATAAGATCATTTTATATAATATGTAAAGTATTTTTAATTCAATTCAAAGAAACCCCTCATTTCAAACCTTGGCATCAGCGCAAACGCATTTTTTTAAACATTCTATTTCCATCATTTTCTGAAAGTTTTGGTATCAACAAAAACTTTTTAGTTATCTTTTATTCACTGACAGAAACCAACCATTGTGAAAACATGACAGCTAAACATATGGACACTCCACTTTGGGAACGGATATCTCAAAAATGCAGATGTTTTTAAGGTTTGTGTTTTTGTTTTATCCCCATCATAAAATGTACTTTTTCTTTAAAGTTTATGCTATAAAACCCTGTGATATAAACTGATATTATTTTTTACCCACCACACATCTGTTTACCAGATAGACAAGTGCATTGCATAAAATTATCAATTTCTGTCTGCTTGCCTGAGAACAACGCAGAGCCTGGACTATTTTGAAGATGTTTTTATTTTAAAAAGTCCATAGTTGCTGATTTTTTGTAATATTGCAGATGCTAATTCCTTTTTTTATTATTTAAGGTTTGTTTTCATTGTATGTTAAAACCTTAATAATTGTTTGCCAATTTTTTATTGCTCTAAATCTTGTTTTTACTGTAGCACTTTGACATTGCACACAATGGCAAATGCATACAAATAAAAATCAACATTATTGATATTATTATTACAGGAGAACAAACTACTGTACAATTTCTTCCACAAATGTCATTGGTAAAGATTAAACCATTGTGAAACTTATTGTCAAACTACAGTAAATGAGGAAATAGAAAAAGAACTAGTGCAGATTGAGAACAGCTCAATTTAAAAATATTATCTGGCCAAAAGAAAGAAAAAAAAGAATGAAAAGTCAAATTTTTCACAATGCTGCATGTTTCAAAAAGCCCAACTCTCATGTCACATGAAATTGACGTTTCATATTTTATGCATGTACATGAGACAAAATCATGACGTCAGAAAACTGTTACATTGTAAATGTTCAATTCAAGAAAGTCACATGCTACAACAATTGATTCAAAATGTATGCAAAATTTTTTAATTTGCCTAAATTTTCTCAAAGGTCATATTGGTGGTTTATGGTCTCAAAAAAAAGACTGCAGACTTTGCAAACATCCAGACAACAAGCATTGACACTGTTAAAGTGCAAAGCCACAAAATACCATAGCTAAAAAACTAAAACCAGTAGTTCACAAAGTACTGCATCTGAGTGTATTCACAAAAATTGACAAACTTTCGTTAAAAAAAAGAAACATCAGGAAAACAGATGATCACACAGGCTTACAAGAATTATTGACCAAAATTAATTCCAGACTTTATTTTAGTTTATTATCAGCTTTTAGAGACGGAAATCAGCAAAGCAAGAGCAATACAAGCTTGTGCAAAGGATTCCTGAGAACAAAATACATTTCTTTTTTGTTTTACATGCAGGTTCTACTAAAAACAAGCAAAACAAATCAAGCTCTTATAAATACATCATTATGATTAAAAAAGAAAGAAAACCCCTATCCTTTTCTGAACATAATTACTATTGTAGTCGTTATATAGCCAAACAACATACAACACAATGAAATGATTGTGGATGGGTTATATACACGTCTATTATCTGTGTCCTGTATACCACAATCAAATAAATATATTTTAGACATTTCGTTTCATCTTCTGAGCCACTTATCCCTAACAGTGTTGCAGGGGGTGATGGATTCTATCCCGGCTGATTTAAGGCGAAAGGCGGGGTACACCCCGAACAGCTCACCTGTCTGACGCTGGGCCACACAAAACCACCATCCACACACTCACCATTCCTAGGGGCAATTTCATAGCAGCTAATTAACCTAACATGCATGTTTTTGGAGGGAAGAAGGAAACTGGATTATCCGGAGAAAACCCACACATACACAAGGAGAATATGCAAACTCCACACAGAAAGGCCATTGTTCCCAACCTCATTCCATCTGGGATTCGATCCCAGACCTTTTTGCTCTTAGGCCACTGTCCTATTATAAATATTTTCTAGAACTCAATCTCATTTTGCAAGACGATGTTATTGCACACTAGTACAATTTTGTACAGTAAAAACACATTTAAATTAAGATTGATTGCAATTGAACCTTCTTTTTACATATATACGAAATACAGCTGAATATCAGTCTACTCTTACCAATTTGTTTTCTATCAATGTGTTATGTTACAATTTACCTCTCCCAAAAAGTAATGTTACCATGGCATTTTGTCAATACATTAACATTTAGGAAAATTAATCTCTCTTTGCAACATAACTACTGGGCATTTAGTGATTGAAATATAAGAACCGCAAGTCTTTAACAAACTAAATTATTTCATGTCACTGTGTTAGCAGTGAGCACTATGTACATTTTTGATTCAGCTCAAATGTGTTAATAATTAAACAACCATACTGTAGTACAAGAAGCATTACACAAAAGCTTGCAAAAAAAAAAATATAGAAGAGAAATGAAGTTGCTTGGAGTCAAGCCGCTGCTTCTTCGGATCGAGAAAAGCCAGACGAGGTGGTTTGGGCATCTGGTCAGGATGCCTCCTGAGCGCACTGGTGAAGTGTTTTGGACATGCCGCGCCAGGAGGAGACACAGAGACAGACCCCCGGGCTCGCTAAAGAGATTATGTCTCACAGGTAGCCGGGGAACACTTTGGGATCCTCCCGGGTGAGCTGGAGAATGCAGCCGGGGAGACAGAAGCCTTGGCTTCCCGTTTGCCGCTGTTGCCCCAGTGATCCGGCTCCAGATAAGCGAAAGACAAAGAAATGGACGGAGAAATGTAGGGACAGTATAGATTGACTGTTGAAAATGTTCAAGAGTGCAGTAAAAAAAATACTGCTAAGAATGTGAGAAAACGCAGTATAATTTAAGATTATTATTGAGTTTATATTTTGTCCACTCTCCTTTGTCTTCAGCGTAATGATGTTGGTAAAGACATTTCAACATGCATTCAGTGCTCAATGCTTCATTTGATATGTAATTTTTTAAATGGTAGATGGTAGATGAGACTACGTAGAACCATAACTGATCAATTAAAATGATCCAGAATAATTAAAGTTAAGAAAACATATTCCAGTGGGTCTTATTAGGATTCAGTTTTTGTTGCGTCTTCCACTAGAACAAGTGAGGTCATTAATCCAAAATATTTTATCCTGAGTAATCAGTGCGAGGAAAGTCTCGGATTTCACGTTTGGATCACCATCAGCTTAAACTTTTAGACAAGGGTTTTCTTCAATCATACTGTTGAAAAGTCAGATGTTGATTACAGAGCATTTGTGCTCTTCCGTGAACCCTGTTGCTTTTCTTTAGAGTACAGTCCTGGCAGATAAGCAGCAATCATGCTGAGCACATGCTCTTGTGTTTCTCTTCAGAAGCAGATGACAACAATCACACTGATTGGTTTTATTCAGACCACTCCAACAATCAAGCGGGTCTTTCTCAAAAGACACTTTAGTAACCCTCAGCCACTATCAAAACAATCCAAAACACATTGTGACCATTGTGCGTTCATCCTTTTGATCAGCATGTGCAAACAATGCCTGAATCTTGTCGTCAAAAGCAGCTTAAGCCTTAGCGTTATTAGGGCTCAATCCTAAAAATCACAATGACAGTAATAAAAAAATATTGTTGCCCAGATTTATTGAAAAATAACAAATACGCCATATGTTATCTACTGGAGATAAAAACCAACCAAAAAAACCAAACTTTTTTAGTGATCGTCTACTTCATAAAGCAAACCCATTCAGTAGAGTTTCAGTCACATTGTTAGTATGTGAGTAAAACTTTTGGCCGTTGATCAATCGCGGTTGTAAAAACATATAAAAACCAGGGTTTATTGAGGATAAAACCATTCCCACACTGATTGCTCTATCTTTGCACTGCCAAAGTAAATCAATGTATTATTGACGTTTTCCAGACTTAAATCTAAATTTAGCGTATGACTGTGTAGTATTTCTAAAAGGCAACAAATAATCATAGTAAAATTGACTGATAACTTACCTTTGCACTGATTTGTGTTTTTGTCCAAGATGGCCTTTGTTGATACAATCTTTCCATATCTGTAAAAATAATGCAAATAAGATGTGATTAGACGCTGAGCTTTTTTTGTCTTTTAAACATTCAAACCAAAATTTGCTTTGTTTTGGATTTTCTCCAAACATCTATTAAGCTGGTTGGGCTGTGAGCTACCTACTTTAATAAATATTCAAACATTTGAATCACTTCTTATGTGAGAAGACTGGATCCTACAGAATTCATTTATTAAAATACTGACCGCAAAATTGTGGTATCTTTCATTGTAAACTCTGCTTATTGTGAAACGAGAGCATGCCGTGTCTAAATAATACAAAATATGAAGAATTTGGAAACCAAATGATTACATTCCACATGACCACATCCAAAGTGTTGACGGGACTCTGCTTTTTCAGCACAATGGCCAGAAAGTGGAGTAAAGATTCTTTTATCCCAGACAGATATTATTCTATATGGCCTTTCCAAACTTTCCCAGCCTTTTGGGATATTTTTTTCTAGTAAGACCACCAACACTTTCAAGTTTGACCCCACCAAAGACATGCAGACCCCAACATCATTGTTGTTGGGAACGTTGGAATCTAGAAATCCAGACACCTCAATAAGCCTCACCACAGTAGGTTTTTGCTTTTGTAATATTAACTATTCTATCTTTTAAGCATAGCAGTAGAAAGACAAATAAATCTGAAAACATGTCAATTATTCAAAGTGATAAAAAGCACCACCCATTGGAGTTGGAAATGTTGTGAAGGCTCCCTGATTAGAAAGAGAAAAACAAGCACTCAAAGAATAACTTCCTAAGAATAAATGCAAATTCTCTTGAATAGGAGTCATCGCATGCAAACGCATTGCAGTTTGAGAGAAGTGTATTGGGTTATTGTATAATTTTGCATGCTAACCAAATCATAGCATCCCTCCTAAACACAATACGGTAGTTCTTACTTCTATGTGTGACTGACGAGTTTGGTAAATATGTAGAGGTAGTGAAGAAACTGCCATGAGTTTGAAAAGATTGTTGAACTTCCATCACATTTTATATTAGAGAGTACGACTGGTATTTTCTCTAGTTTTATGCATCTATCACTCACAAATGCCTGAGAATGTGGACACTATCACTTTATAAATAATGATGGTAACCAGCTATTTGTTTGGCACCTGAATCTGCTACAGGGGCCATAGGCCGAGACAGAGAAGCTCTCTACCTCTTTCTGTCTGCTCCCTCTGTCACCTTTCAACGTCTCTTGTCTGTTTCGCTAAGTTACTCTATTTGTTTAACACCCCCGGCTCTTCCTGTCTCCTTCCTTTATTTTCCAATTCATCCTACTTCTATCCTCAAGTTCTCTATTCTCAAGTTCACTGAAAGAAGTTAATAATGTTTCTTATCTGACAATTCTTTTAGCATTCCTGGGTAGAGGAGACCAGAAAAAAAATGTGAAGAAAGGTTGAAAAGTTGGGTGAAGAGACTCTGAGTCATAGAGATGAAAAAGAAGGCAAAGTTGAGAAAATACAGAGAACGAACTTTTGAATTACAAAACCAACATTGATCGCATCGGAATATGAGGAGAAGACATTTGAATAATTTAAACTTTTCTTAATTGACTAGTTATACTGAGCGACAATCGATCAGATTGACTGGTTGACAAGTTGAGGTGGGAATTTTAGGATCATCGCTCTTCTTTTAAAGAAAGTAAAAGGGCAGAACACAAAAATGAAGTGTTTTCTCTAAAGAAAAGAGAAGGAAAATTCAAAGAAGCGAGAGAGAGTACATAATGTCAAATAGAGGGAAGGTGAGACATTAAAGATGAAGACGAAACACAGTAGTCTGCCAGAAACCGAGTGATAGTAAGAGCTGTTTAATAAAGAAAAGATCATTTAGTTGTCACCACCAAGAGAGTCAGTCAGACAACTGTTTCAGTCTGTGAAAAAAAGAACTTCGAAGAGATTGGCTGACAGCTTCACATCAAGCTCTTTCGGGACAAGAAGCTTCAGAAGTAAAGATACCCCTTCTCTACACAGCTTTTAGTGCCTGTTATCACACATCGTGACAGTCAAGCAGCTTATTATCACACAATTAAAAGATTAAAAAATGTGTAAAAAATTTTTACTTTAAGTTCCCACAGTTTTTTGCCGCAAATGATTACAATATTAAGATTGATGCCATTTCAATTTCATAATAATGATTATGTATACTTTATTGATCCCTCAACAAAATTTGTGTGCTGCATTACACCGCAGCAAGCTGCCACGACAGTGCCAATGGTGGTGGGAGAACAGGGTGTCAGGTGTCTTCTCCAAGGACCCAAGATGTGAACTCAGTGGGATTTATTTTACCAAAACTTTTCAAAAGATGTTGCAAAAGTTACAATTTTTTGACTGGGTTTGGAATACTGTCACAAAAAGCATATAAGCAGGCAAAGCTAAAAGATGCTAACATCCAGAATAACAAACATGTAAGCAAATGTGCACATGTGTTCACAAAAAAGTCTGAGATCGGCTTTGAACAGGTTTGATTGTTCGAACAGTTGTGTGTAGGGAGTTATTTTTAAATCTATGTGTACCTGTGTATTTGCTCATGTGGTTTTAATCTATTTCCCAGATTCCATTTACCCATCAGTATTTTGGCAGGTAGTTTGTCCTGGAAGAAAAGTTAGAATTTTTTTGTCACAATCGCTTGAGACAAAACTATATATATAAAAAAGAAATGGGCAGGTAGCTGCCTGGAAGCAGTATGAATCTTGGAAAAATGCTATTTCTGCTGGTCTGTTTTTACAAAGGGTATTATAAATAATGTATAGTTGTCTTTGTGATATGATTAGATCAGTGTGTGTGACAGAAACAAATCCAACTGTTTCCTCTACTGTATAGTTGCACAATTTAGCAAAACAGAAAAGCAAAGGGAGACTCAGAAAGCTAGGACAGAAAAAGAAAGAAGAAAAGCGGATGCCCTGGGGAATTGTCAAATTACAACAACATCACATCATCCAGTATGGAGTCTCATTTTGGTTTTAGTTCAGCAGAAATATTCTATCTGATCCCACCAGCTGCAACAATCTGTGGTTGTGAAAAAGAAATGGAAGAAAGTATTGATAATAGATCACACGATGGATTAAAGAGAGAGGAGAGCATGAAATAAGAGGTGAGTAAAGTGCAGAATGTCCTGTTCTAAACCCAACTGGAATCTTTTCATTTATTCCTCCAAATGCCTGGAGAGAGTTGAAAAAACACCAACCTTAAGTTCACTTAAAGACAGTGACATATGAGCCTCTCATAAAAACTTTTGGAATACTTAAAACATACCACCAAATATTATGAAGAGCCAGATAGTTGAGGTCAGATCGACCTTATTTCATTCACTTTCGCTGTTCCAAATGCAGTACATGTTGAAAGTCGGCAACTGGTGTGTTTTTCTTACACCGAGTCCACAGTGGGAGTAAAGCATAAAGCAACAGACTAGAAATATTTCACAACACAAAAAGGGAGAATGAATCCCAGGAAAAACAGCTAAAAAGCACATTAGTGGAAAAGACCCAACAACTGCAACAGGTTACAGAATCTCACTTTAAAGGTTTCTCTTTTTTACATTTTCTGTTCTGTCTACTTTTTGCCATCATGTCAGCATGTGAATTAATCACTGCTGCCAAAATAAATCAGACAACAGACAAGTAAGATTGGAATTCCCAGTCCAAGTCTGTAAAAACCACACTGACTTAGAGACATGAGCTATCTTTTGTACACCATTACAAAATAAAATATTACTTTTAGAGATTTAACATATATATATGTATACAGTATACTGTATATGTATATATAAAAGATACATACAATTGTGGGTAGCACAGTGGCTTCACAGCAAGAAGGTCATGGGTTTGTGTCCCTGATGGGGATGGGGCTTGGAAAACTGGCCTTTCTGTGTGGAGTTTACATGTTCTCCCCATGTATGTGTGGCTTTTCTCCGGGTAGCTCTTTATTTACCAGTTGATCCACATTCCCACCCTCACCAATTGTCACCAGCCATGGGTGGGGACTTAAAGAACGAGACTGCAGATGCAAGCGGCCGAAATGAGCTTCCTCTGCAGGGTGGCTGGGCTCTTGCTCACAGATAGAGTGAGGAACTCTGCCATCTGACAGGAGCTCGGAGACAGGACCTCTACAACAGTAGAGCCGTTGTTGCAATCCCGTGCCGTCCTTCAGCGCTTTTTTCACACCTGCAACTCATCCCATTCTCACACCTGATCCACATTTACTCCTGATCAGCTGCTATTTATTCTTCAGATGAACCTTCAGCCAACGCCAGAGTTTTGTTCACCTCGTGGTGACAATCATCGGCTCTGTACATTTATTCTGTCTTCTTAATCTTGCCTTAAAATTAACATCCGACTATTTTTCCCAGAAAACCAGCCCTGTTTCTCCTTCGGCCTGGCTGCTTGAAAACCAAACACGGGAATTCGTCTTCTTTTCCTGCCAGTCATCTCCAGTTCATCAACGTTTTCAATAAAGATTTTGATCTATTACTCTGAGTCTGCACTTGGATTCCGTTTCCCTCACCTCGACATAACACCATTGCTCCTCTGAGTTGAGAGAAGCCAGATGGAGTGGTTCAGGCATCTGGTTAGGATGCCTCCCGAACGCCTCGCTGTTGAGGTGTTTCAGACCCCAGACACGTTGTGAGACTATGTCTGTGACAATGTCTCACAGCTGGTTGAGTAACACCTCGGGATTCTCCCAGGTGAGCTGGAGGATGTAGCTGGGGTCAGAGAAGTCTGGGTGTCCTATTTAGAGTTACTAAGTTTATTATAAAAGTTAGTGAACTGCTTTAAGTTGTGTGTTTCCAGTGGCTCAAATGAAATTCTTCAAAGATCTTCCAAACTGCACTGAGCCAGAGAAGAATACTTTAGTTGGAGGCCACGGTCGGATCTGATTTTCACCATAACAATCTTATACTAGTTATGAATCCTCCTCAGGTTATAAAAACTTTTTATGAATCACAGCCAGAATGGAAGCTTTGATTCCTTCCAGTACAATTTGAAGAGAAGAGAGAGACTGCTAAACTGACAGTGGTTTCAAGACTGCCAAGATTTAAAGAAGAAAGTCGATGTGAAACTCAGATTTTTCAGGCATGACAAAATTTGTGTAACCCTGGCTCAGTATCTGTGTACGAGTCAAGTGTTAATGGCTCTCCTCAGAGCTTCCCCAGATTCAGATCAATGTGTTCGTCCTATAGATGCACACTATTTGATGTCTCTTCTTCTGTAGCTCTCACACAAACACAAGCTGTATTGCTTCTGCATCTCTCCAGGATGTCTACGAGTGTGTATGCTAAGTGTGCACTTTGTGAAACTTTTGTGTTTACTTATGTGCATCAGCATCTATTCAGGTTGGTCTCTGTGTGCAGTAGTTCCTAATTGGGGATCCGATCCAGCTGTCTTGTCTCTAACATTTCCCTCATTTTTCCACCCTTCTGCCAGCTAGATTCAAACTGACATATAAAAGGGAAAAGAGGAAGAGAGGCTGCAGTGCTTCGAATGTGTGAGAATCAATTCCCCCCATGCAGTTTAACATCTTTATGTGAAAATAAAATAAAACCTTGGCCTTTTTCCAGGATTAGAGGACATTGAATGTGAATTTAAAAGATAGCATAATGTCACTGGAACATTAAGTTTAGCTGCCAAAAGAGATTTTCATAAAACATATAAGCTTCAAGGTCACTGGTTAGTGGTGCATTTAAATTGGTCACAGCCAAATAAGAGTGTGTGGTCTTTACGAGGTAAACATCCACAGGAAAAATATAAGCTATATTATTTTCAGATGGCCACAAAATAAATTAGTTGACTAAGTACAAGAAAGTACTGAAATGTCAGGACAAATGCCATTCTAATCTATCTTTGAAAAGTGGGAGGTTTTAAGGTGTTCAAATATCAGGCAAATTATACAGAAAGCTGTTTTATTTCATCCTGAAGAATGTTAAATGCCGTCTTAAAAGCAATCTCTTAAACAGAGGTACCCACTACGTTTCAACTGGCGAGCTACTAATAAAATTGCCAAGTGAAAAAGTCTTAAAAATGAGGGATAAAAAAGAAAAAAAAGGGCATTAGATAAAAATAGTCGGTTCCCAATGTATCCTAAATCATTAACAGTATTTCAGCAGAATTGTATTTTGTTTGAATTTAAACTACTTTGGTATTTTATTAAAGCATTTTTGCAAAGAAACCTTGTTATGTTAAAAACTTCGGGGGTTTTTGTGCCATTGAAAGTTTTGATTAACCAGTCATACATTTAGTCATACTGTTACGTTAATAACAAACTGAGATTTACGTAGATAAAATATAAATTTTTCTTACTTTTAATTTCACAAAGAAGAATATAAATAAAACCCTTGATTTTTCTGACGCAAAATGCAAAATTTTCTGCTAATTTTCTATCAATGCCTTAAAAATATGTCAAGTTGATCATTCCCTTTTTATAAACTAGCTTTTGTGGAGTGCGACAAAAAGGGTAGAGAAGAACACTAGAAGGTTGTACTGTTTGGTTGCTATAGTTATAGTAAAAAAGAAAAAGCCTGCCTGTAGATAAAATAAAAAAAATTCATATGAAGAATAAATAAATAAGCTTTTCTTATTAAACACCAAACATCATGACTGGCAACGCCCAGCGGACGTCCAAACAACATTGTAACATATTTTTTATGAACATGACTGTTGTCACAACATTGCAACGACATCATATCTGATGCAACCAGAATTCAACCTGCCCGCAACACTGCAGGGACGTTGTGAGTCAGCTGGGTAGATAGATAGATAAATAGATAGATAGATGATAGATAGATACATAGATAGTGAGATAGAGAGATAGATAGCGTTACAGCTGAGGACTGTGGATGAAATTGCCCTTGCGCTCTGCTTTACATTCAGCTCACGTCCTCCTCTGTCCCCAGACGTTAAAAGTGTGTCCATAGTTTGGGCGACCAGGGGAGTGATTGGAAATGTCAGCTGACAACAGCACTTTTCACTGACACTCCGCGAACTGGCGCAGAGACAGAGAGGGGGAGAAAGGGAAAGAGAAGGAAGAAAGGGGAAGACGATGGAAGGAATAGCCAAACAAACAAACCAGGCTTAATAACAATAAGGATGTGAATAATAGAGTTGAAAAGGAGCCAATCGGCCCGTGTGTGTGTTTTAAAGGTAATGAACTGGTTTGTTAGTTTTCAGAATTTCTTTCCTAAGTGTGCACATGAATAAAATAGACAAACTGATACCCCAGCTGCCTGAGAGCGCCCACAGACCTCCGACTCCCCCAATGACCTTTCCTAAATGTTACCGACCACTTGGCACACCGACGGGGGCTCCTAATGAAACTTTTATTGGCCCCCATTTTTCACCCTGTTTCTCCGGGATGCCTTCAGGGTTAAGCAGAAATAGAACCAGCTTGAAATACAGCTGGCACACAGAAGGCTAAGTTCTGTTTGTGTGAGAGTGTATACCTTATGTCTGTATTCTTCCTTAATCAACAGAATAAATGAAACGCACAGAAAAAGTCATTTTCAGGCAACAGTATCCTAATCATCAACATAAAACTTTAATTACAAGGGATCAATAATATTTAACCAGAGATTCAACAATTCTACTTTACATTATTGCATATGAATTGACTAAACAAGGAATATTACAGTAAAATTTGTGCAATGACAGAACAAATTACTCCAAAGCAGTTCGCGGTGACTGCTTCGGAGTCTTTAGATGCTACCGTACTACAAATTATTTACAGCAGATTGGTAAATCAAGCATTAGTGCTTCGGTTACTTTTCTGTCGGGTAAGACATGACAAGTTCAGGTTTCCATTCAGAATTAAATTTAGCTGCTTCAGTGGTAGATTTTTTTCTCCAAAAGCAGCCAAAATCTGAACAGAAAACAAAATTAAAACATTAAGTTTTAAAAGCATACTGCATTCAAAACCATGAATAGTGGAGGTGTTGGCTCTGGGTGTAGAGTGTTTTTCCTCAGACCAGGAGAGGCTAGTTCAAATCCCACAGACCCAAACCCCTAGTTGCTCCCACCATTGGTGCCTTTGTGTGGCTGCGGTGCAATGCAGCACAGTAATTCCCCCATTGTGGGTCTATTAAAGGAATTACTCTTCTCACACAAACACAAGCTGTATTGCTTCTGCATCTCTCCAGGATGTCTACCTGGAGAGTAGGGGTGGGCAAACTTTTTGGTTAGCGGGCCACATTGATTTCTAAAATTTGACAAAGGGGCCGGACCAGGAGCAGATGGATGGCATGCTTTGGTAAGCACTACATTAGACCAATAAAATGGCGCACTAGATTTTAAACAAGCACGCTAAATGTCACATCAAGAGCGTTAGATTTGAAATCTAGCGTGCTAGGCCTGAAATGTAGTGCTACAGTGCTTAAAAATGCGCATTTAGCGGAGCTAGTTTGAAATCTAAGCTCATGATGTAACAATTTGATTGCTTTAACATCTAACACGCTTGTTACGTGCATGTATTGGGCCCAATGGCTTTCCATAGCATTCAGTGCGAAACATCAGAATTGCAGGGGAAATAAAACATTAACAAAGTTTATTTATTCAAATTTTTCAAGTTCGGGACGTAGTTTACCCGTGCCTGTTCTAGGCTGTCCTCTGCCATTGCTGCTCTCTGTAATATTGATTTCTAAATAAAAGAGCAAAAATATTTTCAATTATCATAATGTTCTTAGATTCAAGGGTGCACAATGTTAAATTTAACTAGATTTCTTATTAAAATTACTGGCAAAGGAAAACAAAAAACAAATCTATCTTGTTCTTTATTTTTGCTATTGAGGCTAAATTCAAATTTGAGTTTTTGGGAGTAGTTCAGCTTAAAGTTTGTTATTACATGAATGTATGTTTATAGTTGCTGTTTTGAAAACTGGAATCTGATATAATCTGACTGTAATTAAAAAAAGTGTCTTATATTCTTTTTTTTTTTTTTTATCTTCCAATTCAATTTAAACCTCAGCTGGGGTGGCTGGGAATGTTATTGAACTTGTTTAATTATCTATCTAACTTAATGTTTACTCTGATTGCTAAGATCATAAAATGAACATACACCCTTTCTATCTGACACTACACATAACAAATCCTCATAAACATTTTGATTACAGAGAAAGCTGGCGTTCTCTGAATAAGGCGGGGACGGAGCGGATGGGTTAGGTCCGACTAGGATGTGTTTTTTCCTCTAAGGAAGTAGAGTAGAGGATCATTGAGGTCAAGAGCAAACTGGTGTGACTCTATCAAAGCTGATATTGGTCTCATGTTAAACTAATTACCACTAAGCTGAAAACAAAATTCTACTAGCCAGCATAGCTGAAAACATCTGCAGAGCATCAAACAGTTAGATCAGGATAATAAAAGAAATCATAAAAGAATAGAAGAGAACAGAACTTACGGTTGGCAAAGTTTGATGAGGTCCTGGTCAGTGGTAGCGGGTGGCAGCCCTCTTATATACAAGTTAGTCTTACTTAGTTGCTCCACCAAACCTCCTCCGTGACCTCCGCCTCCTCCTCCTGTAGTGCCGGGGCTAGGTGGTGCCATGGGGGCAGCAGGATGAGCATATGACTGCTGCAGAAACAAGAGGTGATAAAACATTAGAAGTCACTAAAATCTCATTACAGACTACTTTTTTTCTACAACATTGTTTTTTCTAGTCATGCACATTTGCAAGATTAATATTAGCATAAAAAAATTTCAGTTTGTATTTCTTAATCCTACCCCATCAAAATATTCTCATCTAACGTATCTCTGACCTGCTCAGCTGTTATTTCCTGACTTACATCAATTTCTTGATTCAGCAGGAAGTTCATTGAATTAAGGAAACAGGATATAAGAAAATTGCTGTACTTTGCAATTATGGCACCACGTTTTACCACAAAGATTTGCATCCGTAAGTCTAATACAACAGTTTCCACATTTAGTTTACATCACAGCAATACTGTTCATTCTATTTTAGAGCCATAGCACTAAAAGTAAGAATTGCTCCGTACATTGCCATATTTTAATCACTGTCAACTTGATAATTAGGAAGTTTATCCCGCCGGTGATTGTACGTCTGGTTGAGGATTTATGTCTTTCTATCAATCATCCAAAACCAATGGACTTAGAGGGAGTTGAAGAAAAAAATCTTTTATGAAGTCACTTTTGTTTCTCATCTAAGCAGTAGCAGATCAAACATGTTGAAGAGAATCAAAAGAAGTCTGTGTCTTGATTTATTCAATATGTATGGGTGATTTATCCACTTCTCCATGCACAAAATAGGCCATCCAGAGTTTAATCCTAGCCTGGGTGCTAAATCACTCTCTAACTTACTAAAACAACTCATATTGGCCTCTACTGTCCAATTACACAGCTCAATACTGCCTAAATGGCTTAATAAGATGACTGTTTCTGGCAGGGAGAAAGAGCAGTGTGAAAATTAATGAGTGTCTGGCACTGATGGAGGACCCATCTCCATTTTGCCCTAGGCAAACCATTAGGTGAAGTTCGCAGGAAGCAAACAAGTTTGATGGCTGCTAGGACAACAGTGTCTTGATGTTTAGGAGGAAAACAGGCTAATTGTTTCAGTAGTAGTCCATTTTTAGGAAAATGGAGCAAAAAACTTCCAAGCGAGGAAGAGGAAAGAAACAGATGAGTGAAGCGATTGATTACCATGAAGGTGTAAAATAAAACATTTAACTATAAGCACAGAAAGCAGTTGGTGTCTGGCAATAAGACACTGTTACTGCTCAGTGATATGAAGCCTGAGCTAATGTGTTTATAAATGTGACAAAAAAGTGTCAAGAATAGTGAAATCATCTGGTTTTGTTATCACATACTTTGTGGAGAATAGCAATCTGGTGAAATAGAGACCATAGAAACTTCAAATAGTGGTAAATTTATAGTATATGTAGTAGTTCAAGATAGACTGTGCCACGGTTGTTTGTTGGTATGTGTTGATAGTGATGGTGCAAGGGGTTTTCGCTACTTTGTTGGAAAAAATAATTTGTCATTTTGGAAAAAAAAATCTGGACACTGATATGCCAAAGAAACTGTACACCAAGCCTAAATATCAAAGCAACAGAACTTGCCAAAGAAAATTTACAGGAGGACTTGAATTTTTTTTGTTTGACAAATTTGCAAAAAATATGGCGTTTTATAGTCAAACTTCCAATTTTGTCTGTTATTTTTTAAGCAAGTTTCTGTTTTTTGGTTTGTTTGTTTATTCGGCTTTTTGCCGCTTATTCACAATATATGACTCGCACTAATAAATCTTACAGAAAATTCTCTAATCGACACGATATAAATGTGGCTGCTCACAATCAAAATCGACTCATCATTCCTGGATGAAGTTATTTGCATCTTTACTTAAGGTAGACACTTTATTTAAAGTACAAAAAAAAAAAACTTGGGATTGTAAGGCTGATGGAATATTTTATCAGGCAAAAATAGAACAATATTCTTCACTCAAACAATTTAGCATCAAACCTAACCAAATTCCAGTCGGCTAGTTCATAGACTAGTGTTAGGAGAAACTTGTAAATGTTAGCCTGTGCTTGCATCTTCACAATGTTTTGGCACCATTAAAGACATGCCAAATATGTGGCTCGTTGGTCTAGGGGTATGATTCCCGCTTCGGGTGCGAGAGGTCCCGGGTTCAAATCCCGGACGAGCCCAATTTTGGGAGGCATTGGGTCAGACGTAGAGTTTTTGTCTGGACTGGGAGAAGCCTATTCCAATCCCACTGTGCCCCATTGGTGTCAATCGAGTGGACATCTAATCCCTTAGTTGCTCCCACCATTGGTGCTGCCTGTTGTGTTGCTAATGCAGAAAAAGTTATTTTCACATTGTGGGACTAGTAAGGCTAATCAAAGATTCAAACAAATCATTTCATGCTAAAGAACAATGTTTATTTTTAACCATACACAGAAAGGTCTTGTGTGTGTGTGAAGAATTTTTGTCAAATTTATAGCCCATCAAAACAAACTGATTTTAAAACCTACAGTTTGCTTGAACATTTTAAACTTTTAAAAATCAAAAAACATATCAAGTTTTTAAAAAATGTTGTAAAAAATAAGACAAAAAGAAAATTCTGTTTGGTGGTATTTCAATTATCGTAGCCTAATTAAATTAATTATAAAATATTAAAAGCTCAAGTAATATACATGTGCTTACCAGAAAGAATCTGACATTTTGATTGTAGTAATTATATTCATGCTATATGGTTGATCAAAAGTGCACAAGAAAACCAATTTCTGCTGGTCGCTTTTCATACGTGTAATTCACAACCCTTCACAACAAAGAGAATACAATGTCTGTGCTGATGGATGAAGATATGTTTTTGCATATGATTTCTGTGATTGTGACCATAAAAACCTCACTGCTTCAATCAATTACCTAATCTGATTACACGAATACATGGCTGATGGAATGTGTCAGACGTAAATATAAGACCCTGGGCTAAAATCTATAAAAGAGATATCACTGGAATGAAATCCATAAAACAAATTCTGCACACATTTCATGCTTACAAGCACAGTGACAGCATGCACAACACACAAATGCACACAAAGACACACACACCGACTAACATGTGGCCTTATCTTCGTACATTCACTTCATTCCAGGCAGGATCTGGAGCAGAAAAGAGATATTTTTCACTTGCAAACGCAAATGTCCAGGTATGCATGAATGTTCAAAATCTTTCTTCTTCCTTCCATCTCACTGACATAACACACATTCCCCCTGACACACACACCCGATCAAAGGCCTTGCCCAGGGAACCTCTTTCAACCAATTTGTGCAGCTGTCAGGGTCGGGCTGATAGTGAGCGTGTGTGTAATGCGTCAAAGGCTGTGATACGGGAAATCCTTTGAAACATTGAAATCTCTCTCTCTAGCATCCTCACTTCCTCCCACCTTTTTCCTCTGTCAACTGCTGTCAGTTTTGACACGATCATCGCTCAGCATTGTGCTCTCCTCACCTCCACCCCTCCATTTGCAATATATTCTCTATACATCTGGGCTTTGATTCCTCACTCTGCTCTTTTTTTCACCTTTTTTTTCTTGCAGGATTAGTCTACACCGGAGTGTGTGGACTGAAGGCTGCCTCTCAGCTGGCGTTGTTGACACACTAAGAACAGTGGAGCAGCTTTCACAGTGGGGAAAAGCCTCAAAGGCAGCGACACAAACTGTCACACAAAACAAGCACGGTGACTGCGATGCCGGATTTTGTGCACGGCTGAGCTGTGCAAGAGCGTCACATCACCGTGTCAAGTATGTGCCTACTGTTGACAACCTGGCGAGCGCAGATTCGACTTTTCTCATCACGAACAGAGGAAAACACCATAGTGACCTTATCCACAATTTTGTTTAAGCAAAACAATAAACCACACATCTGCTTAAAAAGCTGAATTTATTCAAATTGTTTTGAGAGTGTGAAGCACATTCTCTACTTTAGTAATTGGACAACAAAAGTTCCATTTTAGTAAATTTGATGTGAGTTTTGGGATACTGTTTTTGTCACAACTAAAACAAACTTTTTCCATCTCTTCCCTCTGTGAATATTAGAAAAATGGGTCTGTTTCAAAAGAGGGAAGGCTTGTCTGAGAGACTGATTTAATTTAAACCACAATTAAATTATTCATTACAATAGACAAAAGATGCTGAAACAGATTGTTCCAGAATTATTTAAGGATGGTTGATACTAAATGTTTGTTATAACTACTACAAGACCCCGTACAATGTCTGGTCCAGAGGTGAACACAAACAACAAGATGTACAGCTTGTGAACAAGGTGGACACCAAAAGAACACATTCAATTTTCTCTCCACACAATCCTACAATAGCGATTTTTTTAAGGCCCTGTGTAGTTTAGAAAGAACCGGAAAAATGTAATCGTACATGAATAGAAACAGTTTAACAACTTTTTCTCAGGACTTCTTTATGCATTAGTATTGCTGGAGACATTCCTTCAACTTTTGTTAAGCTATACAGCTGTAAAAAAATTCCAAGGAGAAAATAACTCCCAAATTTAATGAGCTTGCTAACAAACTTGAACTCCGTTGCTGACAGCAAGATTAGGGTGATGATGGTAGAGCTTTGCAATAACAGATTCTCTCATTTTAAACTACGTCATACTTTTGGTCAGTCCCTTCAGGAGTCAATACAGTTGCAAAAAATAATTGTAAAAGACAAGTTTACAAAGTTAAACTTCTAAACCATGCACACACAATCTTGATTTATTCTCTACATTCCCACCCAGTTGGATTACTTAGAGGCAGCAAGGTAAAGACATTTAAAGCAATTTAAAACATATTTTGAACCGAAAGAATACACTGACATATTTCTATGTATGGTGCCTCAGTTGCCCTGAGACTTTGTTCATCAACAAACTATGAAATACCGGTGATATTTTTAAAAGACACTTTGAGGTGATCAAACCTGTCTGCTTTCATTGTGAGCTTATTGAAGTAAGAGAGGACGGAAGACAAGAGCGATGGGGAAGTTGCGGCTAAATGTGTTCCACAGTTACATGGACCAGTGAACTTTGAACGACAGGCTGAAAAAAAAATCAACAAAAAAGGTGGAGATAAATGACTAATGAGAGAAATTATGTAACAAGGGGTAAGGGAAATAGGCGTTTGGCAGGAGAAGGGAAGGAGTTGGACATGGGAGAATGATAGAGAAAGAGAGAGAAGGGATTGTTCCAGCCTCTTCCGATGCTTCCTGAAACACAGAGGAAGGAATGTGGGCTATTTTTGGGTCCAGCACTGAGATTCTTTCGAACTCTCTGTACTTCTAAACACATCGGCGGAAGAGTTTAAGGAAGTGCTTGTAGACCCACCAGAAAGGAAACATAAGGCCAGGAACACCATCCAAATAAAGAAAATTACAAAGACAAGACCAGTCATACCAAGTGATAGGGAATATTTTTCATTTTATTAAATGTTAAGAGTTGGTCAATAAATTACTAATTACTTTACTGGCTCATGCCACTGCATACCAGGTAGTGTAATTCGCCTACATTGTACATAGAGAAAAGGTGTTGCCCAACAAAAGTTAAAAAAAATACTTCTGCTCCACATATGGGTTCCCAAATGTCAAGTTGTGCAATGCATTAGCCAAAAAGCCCAGCTCATTATGAGGCCATATTAAGAACTTAAAGACACATCTAGAAAAAAAAAAGAATCTGCCCCAAAAGTTATTTTATAAAATTATTACATAAATTCAGTTTAATAAATACCTTTAAATTAGGGGGAGGAGTAGGAGGATATCTAAAGTGCAATTCCCTTCTGAATGGTTTAATCACAATCATGACCTCAGGCAAATGTTGAGCCTATTTTTTATTGTATTAGATTTTCCAATAAAAAAAACATCTCAAACAGTGTTAAAGGTTGGTCTCAGTGCAATATGTGTTTAAAAATATTGAATGTTTGAACATTGTGAGCTCATTTCTCATCAGTTGAGTAATATTTTAAATTACTAGCACAAAATGAACTATTTCACAATGACTCAAGTTTTGTTTGTAGTTGTATTGAAGACTTAGCCCGTAAATGTTCTTTTATATTCTTTGTGCAAACAAAACCAGTGCCTATGATCATTGTGTCATATGAAAAGGCCATGAAGTAAACAGATGTTGATGATTTAAAAACACATAACAATTTTTTAATTATAACTGTTCTATTCCATCGTCTTCCGCTTAACCGGAAGACGGAAGGTCGCGGGGGCAACAGCCTCAGACGGGAAGCCCAGGCTTCTCTCACCCCAGTTGGATCCTCCCGCTCACCCGGAAGGATCCCGAGTTGTTACCCGGCCAGCTTTAAGGCCATTGTTGACATGATTATTGAAGATGGACGATTATTTTCCAGTGTTGTTAATGTTTTTAAATACTTTAAAGAACAATATATTCTGAGATGTGAGGATCCCTTAAAGCACTGGTAATCACATAAAAATGCACACTCCTAATCTGTTGAGGCTGGCTCAGAAATTTCTTTGTGTACCGTCATCATCTGTTCCATGTGAAAGAATTTTTTTGGTGAATTTGTGAGCCAAAAATGAAGCAGAATAAAGCCTTCAATTCTTGAGGAAATTCCATTTTTGAATAATAACGTGATAATCAAATTGTGTTTATTTCCTAACTATGGAAAGTAGAATATATATTTTCTGTAACTAGAAAATACGTAGTTTAGGATTACCCAATCATGAGTTATGTGCTTGTTTGCAGTGGTTAAATTTGTCCACAAGGGGTTGGGTTTTTTTCCGAGGACTCTGACGGTTCAAACCATTTGATACAGTTTTGCAACTGAGGTGTCGAAGCTTCACAAGGCTTCACTTATCCATCTCTAACAGAAAGTATTTTGGCTTTAAAGTAGTGATGACAATTTAAAGATGACAATTGTTTTGTCATGCAAAACAATGCAGAATTGTAGAAAAACTGTTGAAAATTATGTAACATCTGCTGAAACATAAAAAAATAAAAACAAAACACTTGTGTCTAAATCTGTTTCTAGCTCTGTTTCTTAAATCAAAGGTTGAGTGAGTTGCTTAACAAAAACTGATTAGTTATGTCACCCTTGTACAAATTTCTTTTTGTAACCTTTGCTTGCTGGCTCACATTTAAACAAAACATTGGTTAAATAATTATTGTTCAGAAAGCTATGCCTGGCCAGGCCTCCTCCTACGTTGTTTAATTTGCTCATTGAATACACTTCAAAGAGACCCTTAACATCATCAACCAAAGGTCTTGTCAGCCCACAGATTACATTCTGTCTCAGCTGGTTGTACCTTCAACAGTAGTAACCCATTCATCTCAACTCCAACATCAGAATTTGAATTGATTTTAAGGGTAAACTTTTAAAAAGAATTTTGGAGACTCCAGAAATTCTTCTCAAAACTTCGACGGATTATTTGATTTGAAAAGAAAGTCTTTGACTTGTTCATTTAACCACTTTGTCTGGTCTGTAGTAAAATCAAATAACACTGTAGTAATTGCACATAAAAGCATTTGAACATTAAGGGAATTACATGGGAAGGAGTCATCTGAGGTTGATTTAATTTGACAGAAAATCAAAAACAAATTCAGGACTAATATGTCACCAGGTATTTACTGGTAAATCACTTTGTCGGGTTCATCGAATGGCTCATTGTTAGAAAATCAAAAAAGAAAGAAGAACAAGAAATAACGAATGGTACTCACTCGTTTACAAAACAATAGTTTGCAAGAAGAGAATTTAAAGGGGCATAAATCCCCAAGAAAAGATTTGTTATCCAGTATTTAAAAAGTAAAGCTTTCAGCCAGATTTATAAAGAAAATGAACAGTAAATAAGCAGGAAAGCCAGAGGGAGATGAACTAACATCTATTGGATTGTTAACCTTTACTTACTGGTGAAACTAGTTATTAACTTCTGGGAGACTTTGTAAATTTACGATTGAAAGTATCACAAAAAACACCTTCCAAAATTTTTATGACCATATTTTTTTTTTTTCAGGCAATTTTTAAAAAAATATTCTCATCAACCAAACCCTGACAAAGCACAACATACGTAATATAGTAGTGCACACCCTCTGTTGGTCATTTTGGTTTTTGTTTCTCAGTTTCTTTAATTAGTCCCAGCTGCTGGACTTTGGTGGCTGCTGATAGGTGGACTGGCCTGATGAGGTTCACTTGCCACTTTAGTATTTAAGACCATGGCTTTAGTTCAAGACTGTCAGTTCTTCAGCAATAATCTTTGTGGTAATGTTATTATGTTGCCTGTTATTTTCTGGAACCCTTAAGCCCCAGTGCTCATGAGTTTGTCCATCCTACCGGATTCATCTCCACCTCCATGTGGACACTGTTATTTAACAAGTTTGTTTTCCCCACTTCCATGTGGAATTGTTTATTTAATAAACCATATTTTCATGATTATTGACAGTGACCTCTTTCTTGCCCTGATTCATAACACATGGAGCAAAACTGGATCTGTTTTGGTAAAGAGTAAGAAAAAATATCAGACTGTGTTAATCTTAATTTCAATGGCAAAACTACGGTGCAATGTTTGAAACAATCAGAATGCTCCGTCAAGACCCTATAGGTTCTTTGAGGACCTAATGCATGTCTTTTAGGAATGAGTAATTTTATCATTGCTGCTGGTTCCTGTAAGCCTCTTTAAAATTAATAATACTTAAAAAGCACACCGTGAAACAGTAATAGCTTTCTTATTGTGATAATTAGAATTTGCAGGCCAGAAGCTGAGAACTTGTTTGTCATGTTTGTGATTTTATTACAATACCGCTCTTTGTCTTAGGGCAACATGCACAAAGTACATTTTATTTGTACCAGTAGACTTGACTTCACTCTTAAAGTGAAATTATTTTGTGCCAATGAAGTTTTTGTGCAGACCCATGACAATTTTTTTCTTGCAAGGAAAAGTCTGTTATAAAGACCGTATTTTCTGAACCCTAATTATAGAATGGCATGAGAAAAGAAATTTCTGTAAAACCAAAATTTAGTGAGTGAACTTATCAATTCAGACATCATATTAACTGGATATTAATTTTTGTAAGAAAGTTAAAATCAGATCAAAAGACGGATATGAACCAACTTTCATAATAGAAATGCTCACTTTTTACCAAAAATGTTTTTATTGGAAGACAAACCACATTATATCAGGCCTAAGTTGCTCTTCAGATAAAATCTTTTTGTTCCTGGACTTAACTATTCTTGCAACTTTGCATACAGCATTGTTGATGTTGCATTTGGTTTTTCTCATGCTTTCTATTTAATCCCGCGCTATTACAAATAATTACACCCATGCTGCTCTCTTGTTTAGCTCGCCTCTGATTTCCTCTTTTTGCTCATGTATGTCCCAGAGTTCTTCCACGTTTCCCCTAGGAAGATCGGGCCAGCTATAAGGCTTCCCAGTGGAACAGCATGTTCCAGCCTTCCATCTCTTGTTAACATCAGCTGCAGCAGCATCAACACACACTTGGGCTTTCATAAACAAGTTGCACAAACATCCTCAAAGGACATTCAGCTTGGTCTTGGTACTTAGTGATCTGGTAACAGATAGGGAAGTGATGTAGAAGAGCTGTGATAGGTTGAAGAACTTTTTGTGAACTCCCGGCTTTCATTTCTGTGAAGTGTAGGCTGCATACTAATTTGTAAGAGACGTGTAACTTGAATAATTTTATTTTAAATCGGCCTGGTCATCTTTTGAATTTGAAATCAAAGTTTAAATGAGTGTTTGTGTTCTAAAACAAAGTTTACATCATAATTTCATGGTGCAAAAATCTCAGTTTTTGGTTGCATCTCTGTACATGAGAGAACACAAACTGTGCCAACAAAGCTTGTTTGGAAAGTGATGCTGTCACAATTCATTCGTATTTATTTATATCTCAAATGAATAAAGCTGTTCACTTGTGCATTCTGACGAAGCTTGAAGGCCGTTTATGAAACTTTTTATAGAACTACACACCAAATTACACTCAAGGTCTAAAGAATGCTAGAGTGAAAATCAAACATAGACACAAAATTAGCTTCTCCATTAACCTAAAGATTGTTGCACGAAAGTAGAAGTAAGGCACTCTGAATTGATGAACAAGTCAGGGTAATTGAATCCAAACAAGAGCACATAGGCACACAAAACAAGGCCAAGATAAGCAGGGGCCCGTTTCAAGAAGGAAGTTCAAGAAACTTTGAGTTTAAATTTAAACCTTGAGTTGGTCAACTCTGAGATTGAAAACTCTGAGTTTTCGGTTTCAGATCAGCTGAAAACAGTTGGATTAATCAACTTCAAGTTGATTGACTCAGAGTTTAGAAAATGCACCTTGAGAATAAAAAGCCCTGATCAATGGAGTGCAGACATGAGGAGTTACCATGGAAACAGGAGTAAACAAAGAGGTCTGAATATTTCTAACAGACAGAGCTGGATGTCCTACTGCAGACATACAGCAAGTATGAGAACATTTTTATTCAAAAAAATGTCTTTGGAGCAGAGAGAAAAGGCCTGGATGGAAATAGCTGCCAGAATAAATACACACGTTTACATTTAATCATAGTGTTTGGTGTAGCTAATTACTGAATAAGGGTGGAGCTCGGGGGCGTGCTGTAGCTCAGTGGTACAACGTTCACCCTTGGACCGGGAGTTCACGGGATCGAATCCCACTGAGCTCACGTCAGCTTGCTGCGGTGTAATATAGAACACAAATTTTCCCATTGAAGGATGAACAAAGTATACTTATTTTTAATTTTTTTGTTGTCGTATTCCAGTAAAATGGGAAATCATTCTTAATTTTTCAATCATTTAAGAAATTACTTCAGTAATTAAATAGAAGACCAATATTTGTATGAATTAAAACTTCTTTTTAAACTTCTCATTGTGGATGAAGTGGGATTTGTACAGTAACAATAATCCTATAATGAAATACATTTTATGGAGAACAATAAATACATAAATCTAACTGTGTTTTTAAACTTTACCAACACTGATGTAGTTCTATAAATAATCCTGTCGGCATTAAAAGAATATGAAAAATAAAACCATAATTTAAACAGGTAAAACATGATGATGTCGTAGATCACAGGTAGACCATCTGACTTTATTAAATAATTAATTCTATCAATGCAGCTGCTGAACACTGTTGCCGCTCAGCATCTCCAACTTTAATCAAGAAAAAAAAACGTAACGCAACAAGCGATACAAGAGTGTGTGATGTGTCTGATGGATGAATGAGATTATTAATGTATGTTATGGAGTCTCAAGAAAAACAGTACCGCTCAAATAAACATGAATGAAGAGATGATAGAAAATTAACTCGTGGTCTCAAAATTATTTTGTGTCATAAATTCATTTCCCTGTGAATGAATCCAGCGTCCTCATCTACGTACATTATGATCTAGAAAAGGACATGTCATTTTGGTCTCTGCGTGAAGGAGACAGGTGTTTTTTTTAATTTTACATACTTTATTTTTCCCTCATCGGAGAAATTTTTGCAATTTATCCATCAATGTAGAAACAGATTGAACGAGGAAGGCGTATTTAAATCCTGTTCACTTTAAAAAGGAGCGGAGACCGTGAGAAACTCTGGGTTTCCTCAAGTAAACCTGCTACCGACCAGGTTTGGTTTGCTGAGTCAGTTTCCCCAGTAACCGACTCTGAGTTTTGATTAACTCTCTTCTTGAAACTGGCTTAACTAACTCAGAGTTTACTGATTTAAGTTACCTCACTTTCTGAAACCGAAAAGTCTGAGTTTTCCACATTCTGGGGTTAACAAACTTAGAGTTTCCACAAAACCTCCTTCTTGAAACGGGCCCCAGATATACATTTTTAAGTTAGGTAAAACAGTTGTTTACAAACAGTCACATATGAATTTGTTGTTAGACCTGCACAATCTATTACCAAATCAGTGTTGTGGCTACGCCAACTTTTCTTTGGATGAGCAGGAAATCTTTCTCAAATGGTTTGAAGAAGTGAAAGAATATTGAAACACAAAAGAAAGATAAGATCTTTTTCTTTTCCCTTTAATGAGTGTGATTACTAGTCATTTTTCTCCAGCTAACTGTGTCTTCTCCATCATCTTTTCTGAAATCAAATGCCTTCATGTCCCCCATTTCTATATTCATTAAGCTCCACTTTGAACTTCACTATGCCTCCTACTTGGCAGGTGTAAACTCAGCTTTTTACTGTCAATGTTTTTTGTCTCTCCTCTGGACATGTCCAAACCATCTCAGTCTGGCCTCTATGACTTTATTGTCATAACCTCTAAAATGTACTGTTCCTCTGATTCTCTCGTTCCTGATCCTGTCCATCCTTATCCCTCCCAAAGAGAACCTCAGCATCTTCAACTTTGTTACCTTGTGCTCTATCTCCTAGGGTTTTTCACTGACACTGTCTGGAGACAAAACAACATTGTTGCTCTCAACATACGTAGTTTGGTGCACCTTTCCTTTCATGTTAGCTGAAGCATTGTATCACACATCACATCCATTGCAGCTTCCCTGCACACACTTGTTCACCTCTATTCTACATTCTCAGTTATTCTGGACTGCTGATTATGAGTGCTTAAATCTTCCTCGTTTATCTCTACTTGCAATCATTCACACAAATATACTCCATCTTGCTGCAGCTAACCATAATTACACTTTCTGCCAGGGCAAACCTCTCCAGCGTTTCTTCCACCTGTTCCCTGTTCTCACTGCGAATCACAATGTCATCTGTAAACATTATAGTACATAGAGATTTGTTTCTAACATCAACTGCACCATCACATCCTCCATCATCACTCTCAACACTGGTGTGTCCTCAGTTCCCTCTGGTACACAATGTACACCCATGACTGTGAGGCCACCCAAGGATCCAACACACACATCAAATTTGCTGATTACGCAACCATTTTTGGACTGATCTGCAATAAGGATGAAACTCCATACATGGAGGAGGTCCAAACACTCACAGCCCGGTGCAATGACAACCACCTCAAACTCAACACCAGGAAGACAAAAGAGATCATTATTGACTTCAGGCAGATAACAACCATATATTCAGGCTGAATTGTCAATGGTGAAGAAGTGGTGTGGATTAAGAACTTTAAGTTTTGTCACCTCCTCATCTCAGAGGACCTCAGCAGGACTGTTACTATCACCAACATTGTTAAAAAGACCCGTCAGCGACTATACTTCCTGAGAATACTGAGGAGAATCAAACTTGCTCCATTTCCCTATGATGTGTCTTTCCATCTGGTAGACCAAGAGATCTGAGAGCCCGGACCAATCGGCATAGAACAGTTTCTTCACCATAGATGTCCAATACACACCGCATAACATACACAAAAGTACTCACAAACGCATGTATGGAATGACATACATAACTAATTTGGGACTGTCGTTGGTTCATTGATTGCATTTTTATATTACATTATCTATTTATTTTTGGGTTTCTAATAAAAAAACACCCAACAGAAACCCATTGCTTCTTTGCAATGATGATAAAGAACTTCTTGCATCTTAAATCTGCAAGATTTAAGACGCCTGTCCATCAACATGGCAAACAAGAAGAGACCCGAAGCAGATCCCTGATGTAGGCCCACTTCCACTCTGATCTACAAAGACACAATGCAACTCCCTTAGAACGTTCCTGTACTTCTCTATCAATTTCTTCAAAGCAAATACTGCACCTGTAGTACTCTTTTTTTTTTTTTTGGCATAAAACCACATTTCTCCTCACAAATGTTAACTTCTGACCTTTTTTGAGCTATGACTTTTCTTTCCTATTACTTTATTATATGGCTCATCAGATTTATTCATCTGTAGTTATCACAGCTCTGCACAGCTTCTTTGTTCTTAAAAATGGGAAGCAGGAAATTTCTCCTTCATTCATGAGATCCTGTTAAACAACTGAGTCAGAAACTCTACTGACACTTCAGTTTGATACTCTAATTTCCAAGTGAAATGAGATATGCTATACATTTAAAAAGTGCTATAAGTCCTTACAGAGCGGTTCGTGAGATTATACCCACAAATAAAGTCAAATTTGCCTTAGGTGCCCAATATAAGTTAATAGAAAATCAGAAAGTTGTTTGTCTGTGACTGTTGCCTTATGGGTGTCTGCTGCCCTCTTGACCAACCCCGTATAAGCGGAAGACAACGGAACAAAACGGACGATACAAAAAAAACAAAAGTGTTACAAAAAAAGGAGTACCCCCTCCAAATACTATGGTAAAAGTAAATAACATTTATTCACATGAAGAAGAATATACTTTTTTGAGGTTCACTGATCACTGTAGGTTCATTAAGCCCGAACAGCTGCAGTGCAAGCACCCGTGACAGGCTTCTTGTTATATACAGTATCACGATGGGTATTGATTGGTTTATTATTTACATAAAATCACTTCAGGTCTTGTTACTTGATCACTAATGTGATAGTAAAAAGATGAATGAAATGCTTCACATATTCCTCTGAAATACTTCACATACCGTATTCTTAAATCAACACTTAGTGTATGGTGAGCCACACAACCTCTGCAGTATTAGTGACTTTCAACTTAATCAGTTGGAAAGAAATAGACTTTTACTTTAGAAAGTGTCATAGGGACATTTTGCATTGCTGAAGTCAGGGGATTTGGAGTATAAAACTACCTGTCTCCTTACCCGACAGTTTGCAGACTCTCAAAAATAGAGCAGCTGTACAAGTGTACTCAAACCACAATAAGGGCATGAATAAAAATGACCACTGACTACCTAAAAGCATGTCTCTCCTGTGTGTACAACAAAAGGAGAGACAGCTCAGTTAAGACTTCAGATATTGTGATCCTGAAGTCTATTCTGAATGAAGAAGGGTTATGTCTGTTTTGATACATCGTTTGCATGCTACAAGGAAGCATTGTTTACCACATGAACATCAAATCTCAGAAAATGAATGCGATGTTTAAATTTTTCAATGAAAAGTTGTTGAAAGTTGATCTGAATAAATGGGATTATAACATCTGGCAGATGAATAAATATTGATTTTGAGTTGTGGGGACTGCTGACTTTGATAAGACTTAGGATTAAATAGATTCTGGAGTGTAGCCTAATCTGCTGCTATAGCCAACTCAACAAAACATCTCTGTGGAAAATTGTGCCACTATATATCCTTTTTTCTCCAATCAAACTTTTGTCCCACCAGATTACGTATACAGTAAGTTAGAATCTATGCACCAATTTTATCCTTTCTACATGAGTCCACAAACGTCTTTAATACACCGACTTCGTCTCATGTGGCAAAAGTTTGTGGCGAGATGGTTTGTCGAGAAGTCTAATATAAGGTTTTTTCCTACTCCCATCGGTCTGTTGGATTTTGACTTTGCAGACAAACAGCTCTTTCACGACCCAGTGATGGTACCAAATCCTAGAGTTCACTGTGATCGAAGATGTGTGTTAAGACAAAATAAGTTGACTGGAAACTTTTAAAGAGGTGTTTTTTTAACTGAAACCACAAGAAAAATGTATTTTTTGTGCAAACCAGCTGGAGTAATAAACTTTGATTTTTATATATTTTTTGTTTTACTTTAGAGATGAAAAAGCCCTCTATGAAATACACTTTGTTCTGTTCTGTGGGAATAAGAAAAGAAGATGTGTTCTTACTCACAAAGTAAAAAATTTTTGGTTGATGTGGCACTTTAAAACCTTTCTTTTGCATTGTGACATCCATAAATTCTCAAACTTTAGAACCTAGCCAAAGCAAGGGGATGTTCTAAACTTTTCAGTTTTTATTGTTCTAAACTAAACTTCTTTTCAACTGAGTTAAAAGCAGAAATTCAAAATTATTTGTTAATTTAGACCAATTTTTCCTCCTTGTCTTTTTTTGCAAGTAAAACTGTGAGCTTTTGTTGCTCTTTGTAACACTCACAATAACCACACATATTCACATTTATTCACCAATATAGACAACGTGCTACGTTTGCTCAAGTTCCAGCACTGTCACGTCTCCATCTGTCTTCTTTTACTCTACTTGGAACCATCACAGCAACTACCAAATCAAAATTAAATGGCAGACTCTACTTAGTGTCATGAAAGACATTATTTTCTAAAGTCCAAGAAAAACACTGAAATCCATTATAAAGCATGAGGGAATTTTCTTGTATGTTTTTTAAAAAATTAAATAAAAGTAATAGTAAAAGAGATTCTCAGCATATACTCCTACCAGCAAATTGGATGACCTCTAGCTTGCATGCTACAAAATGAGAGGGGGCCAGAAGGGGGTGCATGAATATTGAAGAGAAGCATTGCACAAAGCTCTTTTATTATGGATATGTATGCAAATTTAACGTTAGTTTATTCAAGAAAGCTAGTCTTGCTCCTCCTCCCGTTGCCCCCTGGTCAGAGTTTCAGCTCAGAAGTCTGTGCATCAGCAGCAGCAGTGGTGAATGGTGCACCTGAATCATGACTGGTCTACTAAAGACCTTTAGAAGAGAGAAAAGTGCAGAGGTTTTATTGTTCTCATGTGACCCCTCCGTCGAAAATTCAAAATGAAGCCTTAATGAAATATTCTTTGTCACAGTTAATGAACTCCGGAGGTCTCCTCATAAGCTGTTCTGTAAATCCCTATCTGCTGCTCATCATCTAGCAGCGCTTCAATCCTTCTTTATCTCATCGTTTCATCCTTGCATATTAATAATCTCATCCTATCCTGTGTCCCTCACCTATTCACTACTCTTGTTAGACATTTGGCTTTTCTCCTCCTCTTACATAACTTAATTTCCTCGCCCCTGGTGTTTAACTTTCTCCTCCTCCATTCCTCAGTTAACGATGCTATTTCCAAAACGACTGCCGGCACGATCGGCCTCACTCCCATTTTCCTTGTCTATCATCTTATTTCCACTTGTGTCATCTCCACCTCGTACCGACACTCCTATCTTCTGCCACCTTTTTACCCCCACCATTTCTCAAACTGCATACAAGAGATTAAAATATGAGGAAACAATCAAGCTCAGGCTGATTAGCATATGAACAGGAGGCGACATCAACTGCAGACATGACAACAGAACCCTGGAAATCCAGCGCCAAGCTTTTCTTTTTTTCATTCTCCTTAATCCCAGAAATGACTTTTTACCATATTTAGTTGAATGAAGCAGAACAATCCTGCAGCAGTCCTTTTCAGGCAGTCTGAATTACCATCAGAATAAGAGGGCATAAAAAAAGACAGAATGCTTATATAGCGT
Organism: Neostethus bicornis; assembly: GCA_902685375.1. NCBI lineage: Eukaryota > Metazoa > Chordata > Actinopteri > Atheriniformes > Phallostethidae > Neostethus > Neostethus bicornis. Next base: position 29,747,143 of record LR738541.1, read on the forward strand.
CAGGTCAAAGAATGGAGACAAGTGTGCAGACAGAATAATGTTTTTCCACCACAACAATGAAGAGCTGAAAAGATAAGATTTGGTTTGTGTGTCCATGTGTGTGTGCGGCTGCTCTGATTTGTGTATATTTCAGTTATTTGCTCACAAAACCAACCAGTGGTAGTTAGCATGTGTGTATGATTTTATGTTAGCTACCCTTTTCAATCAATTACTATGACTCTGATAGGTGGAGCAACGTAACATATGTGTGTATGAAAGGTAATTTATGATCAAATATTGCATAGCAACACATAGGGAAGAGTAGTTTAGGCCATTTTAACAGTAATGTCAGTGAACTGAAGGATGGTAAACAGATTACAGGTAATAAACTTTCTGTATAAACTCATATTTACAACTTACTTGAATTTATTTCTTTTAATCATCTTTTTTAAAGATTATTACAAGCAATACATGTATAAGACGACAATTAATTATATCCAAATTTCATATTTCATGGACTTTGCCTTCAAATTAACTCTTGTTTTTATTATTGAACATAAACGGTTGATATATTTCCAAATTATTCACGAAAGCATGCACGCTTCATTTATTCTCACTTGTTTGACAGTAAAAGTTTTTAAAGTTTGCTCAGAACAAAGAGCTTACGTTAATTTGACTATAAAACCAGATAAAAAAAAGTTTGAAGTCATAATCGTCTGTGCCCTAAGATGTATTCAAAAGTGTTCCAAATCTGTCGTTCCAATTGTTCTTTGAATGTCCTACAGAAGAGTCTAAAAAGTTGAGTCAACGCTAACTACAAAAGAAAAAGCCCAGCCTTGTGTTATCGTGCTATGGAATTATGCAAATAATTTTGGGGAAATAAATGGACTATGTGATATCTGATTTGATGCAGAAACAGTAGTTTGTTGTGCACTTGGTACAGCAACACCAAATAACTGAACTATTAATACCGACTGTATGGGAAAGATTTTTGGTTGGTAAAAAAAAAAAATCAGAATTGAAGACTAAATTTCTTGAAATAATCCTGAACAATGAGGGTTTTGTGTTTAAACACTGAACCAAAATGTCACACAAACCAGCTGCACTGGGTAGCATGTCTTAAATTTACTGACTGTACAAATAAGTTTCTGTTAGGTGCTGGCCCACCTTAATTTTCTAATAACTTGTCTTTGTCCTTTGCTAATTATTTCTAGGTTAATTCCCTCTTTCTACCCCGTTTGCTGCTCAGCCGAGTCTGAGCTCCACCTGTTGTTGGTGCTCTAGGTGGCTGGTGATGCCAGTTGATTAGTTTGAGGTCAGTTAGTTTGTTGTTTTCGTTGGTCACTAAGGGTAGTAAAGTTGCGACCGCCAGCACTGACCGACCCGTATCCTTCATCTTCTTTTTGTTTTGTTTGGCTAGCCCACCTATGCATACTTTTATTTTATTACTTTTCAGGCATGATAGAGTTTCTTTTAGAATCTTGGAATCCCAGCGAAAAGAAGTTTTAATTATGAAGATCAACTCAAAATGATGTCTTGCGTGTCTTGTTAAATATGTTCACCCTCGGGTCATAACAGATACTTTTATAGTTGCAATAAATAGTTATTTTACAAATGTAAACATTTGTTCTAACATGCCACTTAAAAATATTCTCGATCAGTCAGTTTCAAGCTTACAATTGGGGTTGTGTCAATTTAAAATGACACATGTCAGTGTGACGTAAATTAAGGTTATTGTTTTTACGTTAAGCAACTTTTCTGGAAGTCACACAACTAAAATATAAAGCCGTTTTTTACTGTAATGAAACACTATTTTGTATCCTTTTCTCGTCAAAATGCAAAATAATATTAAAAACAACAACAATAACCAATAAATGACTAAATTCTAAATTATTTATTGATTAGGATTTAAATGAGTAAACACATAAAAAAAAAAAAGAGTTACTATTTAACAATTGCACCAAAAACATAAAAACACGACACAGCAAAGATCTTCTTAAAAGTCGAAGGTATTGTATGAAATGCAGCTGCACTGTAAATAAATCTCGGGTTCATGGCCTCCACGGCACATATGGTAATGGAAGTCATATGAAAGCAGTAAACAAGAACTCTTGAAGATCATTTTACATAGGAAGGAAACGCATGTGAAATTGAAGGACGCAATTCTTTACACCGATCCCTCTTCCTGTACAATTCTTCTTTGGCGTTGCAGAGTTTGATGGTAATTTCCCAAGTAGGTAAAACAGTGTTGCAGCATCAGTGCGCAATGAAATCTATACAGCCTTTCCTAATGTAGTTACAAGGTTCAATACGCCTCTCTCCTTCAGACTGACCTGATCTGATTAAAACACAGTTATCTTTACCTTGTGAGCTTATGGGGTCACTGACCATTCATTATTACTCAGGATCCTTCCTTCACTCTGTTCCTTACCCTCCCTGCTTCTTTCTCCACACTAATTAAATTCCTTTATCAAATCTGAGAGGGGCAAATATTCAGGGAATGAGGAAAAAAGGGAGCGCTGGAAAGAGTGAGGGGGAGAAAGACGGAGGAATAAAAGAAGAGAGGAAGCGATCCGAGTGCAAGAACATATTGAGCGGAATCCAAGCCCACTGACTAAGATCAGATGATGACCTGAAGATACCTGGATGGAAAATCTATAAAAGGGTATCAGAACAAATGTAGAACTCAGTCCAATCTTTGTATGTTTTATTTCTCAGGTGGAAGATTAGACAGAAACATGTTAAAAAGATTGAAGCAAAAGAGAAATCTATAACCTAGCTACCCTGGGTGGTATGAAACACGTACGGCGGAATTGTAGTCCGAAGATTTTACATAGAAGCTTCGATTCAAAGTTACCCCAAAGTTTTCACATTTTACAACTAAAAGAAATCTCTCTTTAGTCTTTCTCATTCTCAAATATATCTGTTTCAATTTAGCCACCAAGGAAATTCATCTGAATTTAGTTCAATGTTTTCAACAGAAAACCCTGCAAAATGTAAATTTCTAAGTCATTTTACTCTCATCTCCTTTCATGAGTGGGGCAGAAGTATTCATCAAATTTGAAAGAGACACACTTTAAAAACAACAGCAAAACAAGGAGAAAGGCAGTCAATGTATTCTGTGATCATAACCCAGACATTGTGTGCTTGGATTGATTTAAAAGCCTGATCAAATTACCTGGAAAAGGTTAAAAGTATCCATTACCGGCTAACATGCTTTTGCTATTGAACAGAGGGAGAAAAAGGAGAATGCAGCCAGGCTGCATGAAGCAACAATCAAGCCCAACTGTATCCTGGAGGCATCGATACAGCAAAAAATGTCTTGGAAAAAACTATGCTACTAGGAGTCGATGAAGTAAAATAAGCTTAGATAATCTCTCTCAAATAAATTTTCTGATCAAACATGATCCTTATATTTGAACACGGAACACCATGGTGCATTAAAGTGGTAAATTGTGCAAGAAAACAAGATGGAAATGTACAAAATGAGAGATACACAGGGTAGGGTTGGAAAAAAGAAGAGAGGACAAGTGAATAGTAAAAGAGGGTAGAAAGGCCACAGGAGAGGTCACTTCTGCTGTTAATAATTTATCCTTTAAAAACCAGTGTGAAGCTTTAATTGGTGCGGTGGCTAATCCTGAAACACACATACACACACCTCGGGGAGCCTCTTAGCAGCTGTGCTCCAGCTAAATTGGCTACAGCGTAGCGGCGACAGCAGTGAGCTCCCTCCAGGTAGAACACACTCAGCCAAAACAGCAATATCAGGCCTGCCAAGCCCGTCTCATAAATCTGGCCATGACACTTCTCACTGTCTCACGCTTGCTGTCACGCTCTCAAAAGAAATCTTACGGCAAATCAAAACGACAAGACATTAGTCCCCCGGTACGGTTGTTAGTGAGATAAACTGCTGGCTGCTTTTTTCTGTAATCTGCGTTTCACCAATGCAGAATATGTTCTGCTTGAACTTGCAGGCTTTTTACTTTAAAGTAATTTACTTAAATATTCAGCTTAGTGCTGATAAAAATGACATTTTCTGAATTAAATTAGCCACTCTGAGACCTAAAGTGTTACACTATGTGAAATTGAGAAATATAGGTTGAGGAGCCGATCACTGTTGTTTCGTGATAACCACATAATCATGATTATGTCTTACTCTGTTCTAAAGAAAGAGCTTTCCTACATTTATTCTAAAACAAGTAATCTAAAACAATGTTGCAGCTAAAACCAGTCTCTAATGTATCAAGCACTCAATAGCTTTACACATAAATAGGTATTGTTCACTTGTGTAGGTGTCATATTTAAATGATATCCCGATCGATAAAGTTTTGTTTCATATTTCAATGAAGAAAGGCAGTGTATTCAGGATTCAATATATATATATATATATATATATAAAAGGCTAAGGCACTGCCCTGGGTGGCTGCCTGCTGCAGTGCTTCCTGTTACTTTAGCGTTTAATCGCCAACTTTCGCTGAGTTTTTGTCCCTTCTTCTGGCTATATTTGGTCTCTTTCTGTAGATTTAATTTTGAGCACACTTTGGACGTCATTTTGGACTTTGTTGTTTTGTGTCAGACAGCTGATTTTTCAGAAATTGTCCGGCTAGCTCCCAACGGCTAACTGTTTCTGGAGTCATTCTGCCATTGACATGCATGTTGACATGCATGACCAGCCGCTGGCTCACAGAGGCACATCCGTGTGTGGCTGAAGGAGTTAGGTTGGTCCCAGGGGAGCTGAGGAGAAGGAGTCAATCTAGAGGAGGTGCAGAGAAGGAGACACTCCAGTTGAGGTGCTTCGGGACCTTTGGGGGGAGAGAAGCCTAGGCTTGCCCTCTGAAGCTGTTGCCCCCACAACCCAGCCCCGGATAAACGGAAGACAACAGAATGAAACTGAACAAGAACAATTTTTCTTTCATTTAATTTACACGCAGAAAATTACGAAGAAAGCTGTAGAATTTTGCATGATGTATATACTTATAAATATATATTTTAACGTACTGTATTCATCCCTCAGTGGGGAGTTTTCAATATGTTGCTCTTTCACCAATGCAAACACATCACTGATATTTTCTGAAAAAATCTACAGTTAATTACTCTACAATACAGTTACCTCTTTGTGTTTGGACAAAAATGAAAACTGCCCACTCAGTCACACAGCAATCATGACTAAGACTACTTTCCGTCTCCACAGTTTGATTAGCGTCACATTAAAAGCCCACTTTTCCTGCCATAACACAAGAGCTCTGTGGGTGAGATGAGCACAGAAACTGTAAGTGTGTCTGAAATTCTGCTGGAGACCAAGAAAAGCTTTTTATTTGAAATTCAGATCACATTTCATTAAATATTACATTCATATTACACAAGAAAATACTAAATTATCACATATCTGATTTTCTTTTGAAATTAAGAAAAAAAAAACTATTCCGTAGATAAGTGCTGCCATTATATCATTCCACAACCAGCTTGAGACATTATTTTCCCTATGTGAGGTTGAACTATACCTCACCCTTATTTTAAAATCAAATACTTGCAATCTTAGGATCAAAATTCTTTGCTCAACTAGATTGAAGTGTGTTCAAAGGATTCTGAAACACATTTCATAAGTGTTACCACTGAACAAGGTCAAAAGGTTTATATTGTTTTCATACAACTACTTCTTTTTTTTTTTTTTTTTTGCAGTCTTTTTTTAGATATCACATAAACAAAACTCGGGACTCAAACAGTCTTTCTTAGAGGTCATCATATTGTTTCATCTATTGAATCATACTGCAGGAATGAGCCTACAATTTGCCTCACACTTGCTCAAATATTACATGCTTTTCAAAGCACTCTCACAAAGAAAAGATGATTCGGTACTGGAGAGTGTGTCAGAACTGAACCTCTCAGTAAGGATAATGATTTCAATGGCTGTCACCTGTGCCGCGGCGAAGAAAAACATTAATCTGTCACAGCAGTTCACGCCACATTAAATCTGTGAATCAGTTGTTACCAACGGAGTATTTTTTTTATCTGAGACTGAATGTGACAGCATGCATTTTTTTCCCATAACTTCTCCTAATGTGTCGCCTAAAAACCTGTGTTGTTTGGAATTGTATTTGAGAAATAAATGTCAAAAGTTGAGTTAAAACTGTCCTATGATTGGACGTGGCCCACAGTCACCCAGACAGTGAGGTTATCCTCTAGACTCTGACACCATACGAAAACATAGTGTTTTCCAAATCCTATTGTAGCATGAAATGTCACAGCATATTAGCTACAAGAAGGATTACCCTTCTTCGAAAGTAGAAAAAAAAAGGAGCTGGAGGCGACTGAAGAGAAAAACAGAAGGCAGTTTCATATGATCAGTATAGGAATGCATATGCAAACACATGTTGGTCGTACCAAGTCGATGGGGTGTAAATTACATTGCTCCATAAGTTCCTTTAAACATTATTCCCTTTTTTCCCTTCAGACCCACATCCTCCTTTTCCATTATTGCTTCTCATTCTATTTTTCTCTGTGTCTGACTCTTTTTCTCACTCTCACTTGTCTTTTTTTTATCTCACTGCCTCAGATAATCTCTAGATCTTGATTTGGCCATGCTTATAAATTATGCACACTCACAATAGGACACACACACATACACAAAGCTTATCTATGGCAGGAAAGTTGAGCTAGGTTGGCAGATTGTAACCAACAGCTTGTGGCTGTACTTTGGAAGAAAACAAAAGTCTGTCTCTGCTGCTTTGTATCTGTTTCGCCACTCCACACTTTTGTCAGCCCTATTTCCCTTCTGTCTGGGTTTGTCACTCAATCTGTAGTTCATCTGGACTTCACGCCTCAGCTCAACTCTTGTAAAGTCCAGATTCTTTGGGGGATTTTTTGGTGTTTGTTTTTGGACTTAGCTTTCTTTTGCTGTTGTTGTTGGTGTTGTTGTTTTCACTCTTTGGGAATGCCAATCTTATTTCCATCTCACACATTAATTCAGGGGCGGGGAGGAAGGGGTTTCTATCAGATTTTGAGTAGATATGAGGAGAGAAAACATAAAGCACGCCAAGAACTGTTTCCACTAATAAAGAAGATATTCCTATGATCCAAATGATTGTCCTTAATAATTTCCCTTTTTCCCCTTTTTGTGTTCTTTGCCTTTCAGCCTAACTTTAATGTGTTCTTACTATTATTCTAATTTCTGCTTTTAAATAATAATGATGCATTGAACTTATATAGCGCTTTTCTAAACACTCAAAGACGCTTTACATATGCATTATTCATTCACTCCATACAATCATTCACACACACAACATTCATTCCTGATGATGGGAGCTACCATGCAAGGCGCATACCACTATCATCAGGAGCAACTGGGTGTTCGGTGTCTTGCTCAAGGACACCTCGTCATGGACTCTGGGCGGGGGATCGAACCTGCGACCTTCCGATTACGGAGCGGTCGCCCTACCCACCGAGCCATCCTTCCCCCAAAACATTTTACTGCCATATAAGATCAGCCCACCACCTATGTGCTGTAAAATTGCTGTAAAATTTCACCCAACTCACATGAGAGTTTTCAAAAATCTAAGCATTGAGCTTTAGGCTGAAAGTAGAGTACGATTATGTAATGTTCATTAAATCTTTGAAGCCAAATCCCATGGTACTCTTAAAAGCGATACAGCTAAATATATGTTAAGAAACTGTTTCATCTATAAAGTCATACATTTTTTTAGGTGCATACTCTTTTCTATCAAACATGATTTTATGTGCACACAGTACAGCCAGATAATATGAGATGAGAAATCCAATATAATAATAACGTTTCTGCATGTGCATGATCATTTATTTGCAGAAAAGCTGAGATCCAGCGCATCGTGATTACATAGTATTCAGAAATATAAACAAAAATTGCAAACAACAGCATTAAGTTACAGATGGATCATTATTTTAAATACAAAACAAGATCAGCAGTGTCTGCATGCACTGTATGTGTTGGTAGCATATTTGTTTCTCATATCTGTTTTTTTTTTTTTAAAGGGCTCAGGGAGGCTTCCGCTGAGAGGATAATTCTAGGGTGATATCATTGAGAGTGCTAGAGATAGTATTTTCTGTCACTAAGGTGCTCCCCATGTTGCATTCAGAGCTACCACTGCATCTCATACAGGATCTGACAGGTGATCTGTAATTCCCTACAGGCGTACTTTCTAAAGAAGAGTTTGAGTATTTATTCAAATTAAGGACGCACCTATGACTCGAGATATTTTACAAACCCATCTCAAACAGTTTAGGGGTTAAGATTCTCACTTCCATTGGAGAACAGTTTAATTGTCTTCTTGTATCAGTTCATTAACTCACACACTCACACTCACAAAATAGTGCTGACACAACACACTGATCTTATTCGACATGTTTTCCCACATCTGACATGGCCTAAAAATGTCAAATTAAAGACTCATGAGTGTTCATGGCACATAACATACTTGTCATTGTGCAGTGACATCTTGGGACTCTCTTAGACAAGGAGTAAAATGGTCAGATAACGTGATAGTTCAGACTTCCCTCTTTTAAATGAAGCTTTGACAAAATGATGACATATACGGATAGTAAACAAATAGGAGATATTAAAGGTAAACTGACATGTGCAAGATGGTATTGTTATTAAATAATTCTTTCTATATAAAAATCATTTATATTCTCTTCGGCTTTTTTTCCAATTTTAAATTTTTTTTTAACACCATCAGTGAAGTTTTGAGAAGCAAACTTCTGAAGTTGTAAATGATAGTCTATGAAATTTCTAATGAGTTCTGACTAGGACTTGAAATCTTATTTTAAAAAGTTGAGCACTGCAGTACATTCCAAACTATTCTGCAAATGAAATGTGTGTGCCACCAAAATTGTTTCTTAAGTTTATCTAGTTTGTATTGTATCTCAGGGCTTTGGATTTCTGAAATCAGATTTTTGTGATATTTGTTTGGTCAGTTGAGCCCAATTAAAGAAAAAACTTCAATTATTAGCAGATCGATATTTCCAACAATCAAAAAAAGAAAAACAATCTCTGCTGCTGGAAAGAAGGAAATAGGTGAAAGAAAACATTCCATATTTGACGGAAATGTGAACATTTAAAGAAATTTGTGTTTCTTTCAGAGCCCACACCGTGCCATCCAGATAAAGCCATGATGACAAAGGATGTTGCCTGACAAATACAGTATACCAGCTTAACAGATCAGCTGCTAAAATGATATTACAAAGCAGCAAACAGGAAGTGCTACCAACATCAAAATGCCAGAGGGTTGTGGCTCTGCAAACCAACAGAAAATCCTCATCTGCTAAAAACTTAAAAAAATCTGTGTATATTTTTTGTGTGAAATGATTACGAATAACACAAAACAGAACCAGACAAACCTTCATAAATCACAACAAAAAAAAAAAAAATAGGGATATGAAGCAAGTGGGAATGACCATCACTAAAAGTTGTCATTCCATGCCAGAACAGCTCCAAATGTAGATAAAAGCCTCCATACAGATGGATGCACTGTATGAAACAATGTTATGTATTAGTTTGAGAGATTCTTTGTGATGCAGAGCAAAACCTCTGGATTCCAGTTAATGCGTTCTATAATAATACATCCATTTATTGTAGAAAGTGCATGTTAATGAAAGTTAGGATACCCTTTACAAGGACAGGCACATGTACGTACAGTACATACTAACTAAGCCTGAAAATGCACGGATCAGCTAGGCTCCGCATACAGATCCAAACAATTTAGAATGTGCATGCAGAGATGCAAACAAGCACATATATAAGCTGCTCCGAGGGGTCTTAATTACTCATACAGGAAGCTAAATCAATAGAAAATGCAAATTTCTGTTATACTGCATGTGTCAGACAAATGAGCCTGTCTATTCTTAAGGTTTTGTACAAAAATCAACATGCTTGCATAGTTTATTCTGTATTTTGTTTAATCTGTCATAAGTTAATTATTATAAACAAGGTCTGGCAACAGAAATAGAGACTGCACTTGACCGAGACCAATTTTTTTACCGGCTTGCGAAAACAAACAAAAAAAAAAGTGTTTTTTTTCTCCCAGTTATTATGACACAACCTACTTGCAATTTGATGTTTCTTGTAATATTTATCAAGTTGTAGATTCAAAAGTTGTGGAAATGGTTTTTTTTGTTTGTTTTAGAAAAAAATGGTACTTTTTAGCTTTATCTGTAAATGCAATTTCTTTACCAACCCACAGTCCTATTTACATTTAAACAGAGATAAACCCAAATCTACCAATACCTTACGAGTAAAATCACCTAGATGCCGACATAGGCCGTCCTTCAAGATCTGGGACTGTAAAGTGAAGTGAGCATAAAGTTAGTTGCTTATTTGTAGCTAATAAATGTTTTCAAGAAATTAATTTTAAATAAAAAAAAAGAAAAAAGACTGACCAATCGTTAACAAGCAGAAAAGCCTAATTCAACCTTAAGAATGAAAGTCTTGAAGGATTGTGTTCTTAACAGTATGACTGTTGAAATCAATATTTCATGATGTATTACGTCAGGCAAAAACTCTCCAGCTAATACTCAATTCCACCTTGAAATATAATGGTTGTGGGTTTTAAGAAAAATACAAAGATTAACTAAATATATTTTTTTGTAATTAATGCGCAGTACTTGAATGAAATGTGCCCTTTTGAAGAGTTGTGTTGGAAATAAAGAAGCTTCAAATAATTTTTTGCATTAAAAACAACATTTATTCGGTTTACACATGCTCCTTTTTTGATTTGAACAACTCTTTTTGCTGCAAGGATATTACTTGAGAAACATATTTGAACAAAATGAGAAAATTGCAATCCAACTCAAAATGCAGCGATCAGATCTGTAGTTAAATGTATTAATTAAATAAATAGTTTGAGTGCCAAAAAAAACTATTTTACTAAATTAATAAATTATCAATAATATCAAATGGGTCTAATATTCTAAAGCCAGGCATATGGGAAAATATATGAAGACAAAACAAATGAGCCTCTATAATGCCTGAATATATTTTTAACTACAGGGCACTTCTTTATTCCTAAATGTCAGAAGTCCATCAATGCATCTAAGTCTCACAAAGGCACAAAAAATCCATTAATATGGACAAAATGTCATGTGTATTAGCTTGTTTTATGCTGAAAGGACCAAAACAGTACAAACGCACAACAACAACTGTTCAGGCCAGAGACAAACATTAGCTTGGAAATGCAGAATTCTTCTTCTTTTGGCATTTCGCTTCAGGGGTCGCCACAGCAAGTCAGTTTTTTCCATCTAACCCTATCTGCTGCATCTTCTTCGTCTTCCTATCTTCATGTCTTCCTCCATTGTATCCATGAACCTCCTCTTTGGTCTTCCTCTAGACCTCTTTCCTGGTGGTCTGAAACCCAGCATCCTTCTTCCAATGTACCCTCTTTCCTCTGCACATGTACAAACCATCTCAGTCTTGCCTCTTTGACTTTTTATCCAAAACCTCTAACATGTGCTGTTCCTCTGATATATTCATATCTGATCCTGTCCATCCTGGTCACTCCCAGAGAGATCCTCAGCATCTTCATCTCTGCTACCTCCTTCTTTGTTTCCTGTCTTTTCCTCAGTGCCACTGTCTCCAGACCAAACAGCATGGCCGGCCTCACCACGGTTTTGTACACTTTCCTTTTCATTTTAGCTGAAACTCTTCTATTACACATCACACCTGTTATCTTTCTTCTTGAAATGCAGAAGAATTATGTTGTATTTTAAAAATAAATCACTATGTTAAAAAAAGAAGTATGACATCATTGCAAAACAAGGGAGTTGGTGAATAGTTGTTTTCATGTCAAAATGAAACACTTAGTCAAACACACTACTGTCATTTCAATACATTTTCCATCAGTTTATACAAGTGTAACAATATCTCCCCATTCTCGATACATGCACTCAATCATTCGAGGGAACAGTGCAACTTAGTCAGTCTTTAGCTTAACGAGAGGTAAAAATAAACTTGTCAAAATTTACAGAGGGACATATTTGAATATGGAATAAGGATGTCCTTTTTATCTGAAAGGTTGCGGAGTTCGATTCGCCACCCGGAGTTTATACCAAGGTGTCCCTGAGTATGACACCGAACCACCAATTGCTTCTGATTGTGGTTTGCTCCTGGCATGGCAGCTTCCGCCATCAGATATGAGTGGGTTAAACCTTTGCTGCAAAATTTAACTGTCATCGATTGGTTCAACAAGTATTTCTGTTAGTAAAACTTTTTGTCAGCTGTTAAAGGTAAATAAATCACACAAGTATTAAAATTCCCTTCAAATGTGACACAATTATACAGTAGTTCTGAAGGCAACTTTGCCAAAGAACTTTTATTCTTCAGAGAGTGTTTTGACTTTAAGTAGAAGGCTTTGTGAAAAAGAAAATTGACTACACTGTAATTTAGCTTTCCACTTGCAGATCTGATAAGTTATGGATGGAAGCAGCTGTACTGGTTGTAATAAACTTTCTCTTCTTTCAGTGATATAAGAAATCCGGGACAAATTGCTGATGGTGCTGTAAAAACCAAGCTTTCTGCTTGTACCAACACTTTACTATTGAAAAGTACATCTTATGCATGCGTACCATAAAACCTTGAACCTTTTACACCTTATGCTTGTATGTACATCCACACAAACACGCACATAAAAATTTACTACTCCTCTTTTTATTGCATGAATCAGTATGAGCAGGACCATACATCTCGCATGGGAAAGCGCACACACAAAATCATCCTTGGAGCATACTAAGCCAGATTGCTGTAAAAGACTGGAAGTCTCTAAGGAGAGGCAGAAGTGTAAATGAATAAAAGCCGTGTGGTGCTTAGAAATCTGGACCCAGTCAGCTGAGTTGGCCACTGCCCAGATAGAGTGATGGTTTCACTGTAAATAATCACCCACGCACAAAAAAGTAGACTATACATTGACTGCAGTTTGAACAACCAAAGAACCTGGCTTCTTTCATTACTCTTGACTTATTCATGAATGTCAACATATTCAACCAGTCTATTAGAAGAAAACAGGTATTTTGTGCTTTACTAACTTTAGAGCATCACAAGTGTGTGATAAGACACGCACGAGCACACACACTTTATGGGAAATATAAACAGCTACTTTCAAGTGTCATCGGTGACCGTTCGCTGTGGATGAGCTCACTGTAATTAGCAGCAGACTGTGTTTGAATTGCCATAAAATGAATACCCATCCCCAGCCCTCCCTTTTCCCTCTCACACAGTATAATACATGCACAAACAGTGTATGGGGACAACTCTGATAAAAACAAGTCTGTGCATGAAAGTAGTTTGACTGAGGTCCAACAAAAGATGTATTTTCTCTGGATAATCCCTGAGTGGGATAGTAGAAGTTTGAGAGTGTGTGTCTGTGAGTTTATCTGTGAGACTATATGTGACTGTGTGTGTGTGCATATATGTGTGTGAAAAGAAAGTAAAGCCCTGAATAGTGGGTGTCTGTATTTGTCTGCACGTTCTTATGCAATTGTGTGTGACAGACTGTGTGTGTTTGTGGAGGATCAAGCTGAGCATGGAGGGTTTCATTCAGGATTTCATTAGCGGGGAATAGGAGATGTTTGGCCTGGCCAGCCACCTCTGGCTCAAGGACAAGTGTATGTCTGTAACTGAGCTAAACTGTATGCAAGGGCAAACACTGTGGAAGTTTGATAGAGTTTAACTCTGTTTCTTCATATATTTTTCTTCCAGAGGGAGAAAGGCTGTTAGTACAGGTTGAGCTCCACAGGGACAGAAGCATTTTAGCACGTTATTCCATCTCTAGCATGCTATGTTTTTAGAAGGAGCGTGTTAAGTTACACTAACAATGCGTTTGCTTGTTCTCAAATATGTTCTACTATCAGGCTATATTTTTAGTTTTTAACTTTCCAAGCTTTTTAGAGAAATGACTAACCAATAAAGTTATTTGGTCAAAATATGATTATTTGACATCCATCCCTGACCAAGATCTGGTCAGTATACTATTAGAATTGAAAAGGTGAAGTAAACTTCTATGTGTGGCTCACTTTACAGTTGATAGAAGCTAATTTTCGGAAACATTGAGAAAGAATTCAAAGGGAAGTTAAGTACAGTGAGAGTATCTCCCAACAATGACTGTAAATACAGGAAATGGACATAGAAAATCAGGTCTTGTTTATATATGATATAGGAAGTACCTTCTGGCTCTCAGCGCCCGTAGACTTCTATTAAAAAAATGGCAGCTATTACTCAGTCACTACGTTGTGAGCGCTGGCTTAGCTACCTTAGTTTTAAAACATTCTCACACCAATCAACAGATTTGACTTAGCAAAAGACAGTAGGAACCAAGATTGTGAGTCAGGCAGAACGCAGTGGACCAATGAATGCATATTTAGGGTTCTAAATATTCATTATTGCATCTTTCACAGTCGATTGTTTACCATCAAGCTTGATCACCTGAGAAGCAAAAATATTGTAAATCTCCACTTTAATTTGATCAAATAAAATGTATCAATGTGTTTGATTGATGATTACATGGACAAAATGACATAGAAACGTGCAGCAAATAAGCAGTGGCCTCGCAGCAAGAAAGTCAGGGGTGGGAAATTCTGGCCTTTCTGTGTTGAGTTTGCATGTTCTCCCCGTGTATGAATGGGTTTTCTCCAGGTGCTCCTGTTTCCTCCCACCCTTCAAAAACAGGCATGTAAAGTTCATTGGCCACTATGAAAATGCCCTTTTTTTTTGCTAAAAAAAAAAAAAAAGCCCATTACAAGTATACAGTAAAAAATAAATTGTGTTATTCATGGACAAATATTTCCACCAATGATGAATTTCAGAGAGTTCAGATTAAATGATCAAGACAAGGTCTTTCTTAGCCCACATCCATCAGGATAGACAAATTTACAACATTTAGAAATGTATTTTATCCGAAACACCCTTGACCAAGATATTGGCTGGTGATGTCTAACTTTGATTTGTACTTTAAAGCTCGCCACACATATTTGGCCAGAATATATTTGATATATAATGATGAGGTGTCTGACATTACTTCAAACTGCATCGCCTCAATCTAACATCTTGTACATTTAATTTGTAGTTGATGCAAGATTTTCACAGACATCTTATTTCCTGTGCCCAGAAGGAACGCTTTGACTTGTTACATCACCAAAATGGTCTTCTGGTAAACTCAGAATCTAAACTCTTCTGTGCAGTACAGTACAGTAATTTCTCCATAAAGCAATTCTTCTTCTTCTAAGCTGCATTGCAGTTTAATCACTCCCTCCTCAAAAATAGCTCGCATTCAAATTTTACTGTTGCCTTTGACATATGTGTGGATTTCAGGGTTTCATTGGAAAACAGGGAGAATTATATATTATAAGACAGGAAACCAATGTCGAATTTATTTAAGTGAAGAATACCACGTTTTTACATCTTTGTTTTCTAAAGCTTCCGTTCCGTCGTCTTCCGCTTATCTAGGGCTGGGTCGTGGGGGCAACAGCCTCAAGCTGGAAGCTCAGGTTTCTCTTACCCCAGATGCATCCTCCAGCTCACCTGGAAGGATCCCGAGTCGTTCTCCAGCCAGCTGCGAGACATAGTCTCTTCAGCTGGTCCGGGGTCAGACTCTTGGTCTCCTTCCGGTGGGACATGCCCGAAACACCTCACTAGCAAGGTGCTCGGGGTTCATCTTGACCAGATGCCCGAACCACGCCATCTGGCATCTCTAGACCTGGAGGAGGAACTGCCCGACACTGAGCTTCTCAGCCGATCTCGGAGGGAAAGCCCAGGCACCCAGCGAAAGAAGCTCATTTTGGCTGCTTGTATCAGCGATCTCATCCTTTCAGTCACCACCCACACCTGGGGACCATAAGTGAGGGTAGGAACGTAGATTGACTTGTAAATTGAGAGCTTTGCTTTTTGGCTAAGCTCTTTCTTTACCACGCTACTGCGTGTCGATCTCCCGCTCCATCCGTTTCCCACTCGTGAACAAGACCTCGAGATAGTGAAACTGCAGGGGGCATTCTAAAGCATTTTCAACTAAAAAAAAATTACCATTTAAAATTTTCTAAATAATGACACATTTTAAAAAAGAAATTTATCATGTTAACCAAAAATAAATGGGTCTGGGTAAGTAGAAGTACAGACGTTGCATGTGTGCTTTAGCTGTGGTTTGATCATGTCGGCTTTAGTCGACCGTGAACTTTAGAACATTTATATCAGAGTGGCTAAAAGGAAAAAAAAAATATCTTAGAGTTGTAATTGCCAACTCAAAATGAATCTCTGTTATTTCAAACAGATGTAGAAATATATTATTCTCTGGGATATTTGTTCAGAGGATTTTCTTTTCCGCCAGACATATAAACCAGATGAAAAAGGATATATTAAAATTTCAAATAACTGTTTTATGTATAAGTGGAATGTATTTGTGTGTATATATATATATATATATATATGAAAGCACTCACAAAATTGGCAAAACATACAGTAATTCAGTTTTATGGACCTCTTCTTTGAATAGCAGGTAATGAAAAATAAGGGTTTTCATTATATAACTGGCTAACGCTTGGAAAAAAAAAATTCTCTACTTAGAAATAACTCACAACAGGAAAGATAATTATTCTTTTCTTTCCAACATGCGAAATTTTGCAAGGTTTTTTTTTTTTAACAATAAAAGCTACTGAATTAAAAACAAAATGCGAAGACATCAATTTGCTAGAATACATCAAATATCTACAACAAAGTTTGAACCAGAAGCTCAGGTTGTCATTTTTTCTCCTCTGAGCTTTCTGACCATTGGTGTTTTCAGATAGTCGAGATATAAAGAGAAAAGTAAAAAGAAGAAGAGAACAGAAGGAGCAGCACCTATGATGAGGAGCAACAAGTGAGAAAAAAAATCCCTCGGGCCACTCTTTCAATTATCTCTGTAGTCCCTGGTGAAGACATCGCTCACCCACCAACGCACCCACCTTCCCAACATAACTTTCTGCTGCAACCAGGGAGTTCACACAATGAATGACAAAAGAGAATGAGAAACATCACAAAAGTTGCAATTCTAAAGCCGGGGGCAAAAAACCCCCAAAACATCCTAATGTTTAATGGACTTGAATATTTGCATTTAACAAATTCAAATTTAAAATTGTACCAATTAATCAAAAATTGCTACTGAAAATTCTTATTCTAATAGAAATCTGGTGTGCAGGACGTTGGCACAGCAAGAAGGTCAGGGATTCAAGTTTAGGTGGGGGTGAGGCTTGGAATTCTGGCCTTTCTGTGTGAAGTTTGTACGTTTTACTCGTGTATGGGTGGGTTTTCTCCAGGTACTCCGGTTTCCTCCCACTCTCCAAAAACATGCATGTTAGGTTGACTATAAAGCCCACGTATCATATTTGATACGCAATTTATTATTATTATTAATTAATTGATAATTATAAATTAATTACTTAACTAAATATTAATTTATTATTTTTATTATTATTATTTAATTATTTTTCCAAAAAATTAGAATTTTCTGACATTTATGTCTTTGGGTGGGCTTTACAGGGTTAAATTGCCCCTATGAATGACGGTGTGAGGCGACCTGACTGGCGACCTGTTTGGAGTGTGCCCTGCCTCTTGCCTTGAGTTTGCCGGGATAGGCTCTGGCAACCCCCGCAATACTGCTAGGGATAGACGGTTCAAAAGATGAATGAATAGAAATCTATGTAATACGTCAATGTTAACTGAAACAATATTATGACAAAAAAAATGTATTTATTCTTACTACAAAAAGGAAATCTCCACACACAAAAAATGATTGACGTGGAGTTAGTTTGTGTATTAAGGACCCAATAAAATAAAGTCAACTAAAGTCTGTTAACAACTCGTAGGTGTGCATCATTTATAACTCGTGTTTCCAAGCTAAGATAAAAACCTGCAAATAACAGGATAAAATGGCTCATAGAATTTTATTTCACAATAAATGAAATACATGCAGGGCCAGGAAGTGTTTGTTTTAATAACTTCAAATCGAATTTTAAACCCACCAAGAAAATAACCAGAGGGAACATTTTGTTGGATGAAAAAATGTCAATGAAAATAAACTGCAGAAAGCTTCAAATGAACAAACTGCACTGGCTTTTTGGTGAATGTAACATAAAGAATCAGATCTTTCACCGTGAAGACCATGTTTTATTAATTCTTCTTTTTCGTTTTCTTAGCTCGACTCAAAAATGTTAGCATTCGTTCATGGATAAGAGGTTGCTCTTCTGTATATGTTTATTAAAAGATGGAAATACTCTCTAACTCATTAAAAATCAAAAACCACTTCAATAAAGGACAGAGATCATGTATGTTTAATCACTGCACACAATGCAATTTTACATAGTGTGATATTTGTGTAATGTGTCAGCTCCTGCTGGAAGCATGTCTGTAAATATAGAATTAAATCAAATATTTTAGTCAGATAAATAAGAACTGATTTCAAATCCCTGGTGAAACAAGGCTTGAAACACTGACCTTTCTGTCATGCATGTTCTCCCTGTGTTTGTACTCCGGTTTATTTCCACCGTTCAATAACATGCGTGTTAGTTTGAATGCCAGTATAAAATTGCCTATAGAATGGAGTGTGTCTCTGGATGTTTGTGAGGGTGTGGCCTCGCAACAGACTGGTGACCTGTTCGGGGTGTACCCTGCCTCTCACCTGGAATCAGCCAAAATAAGCAACGTTTTAGGGATAAGCGTTCAGAAGACAAAACGAAAATGATAACTGAATAAACATGAAGTCTGAAACTGTGTTTTTGCAGAACATTTAAAGGCTGAACCCTACAAAGCGTAAGACCTTGTTAGATATGATACAATCTAAAAGCATTTAAATATCTTTTATTTTTGGTAAAAGAGCACAAGGGATTTCATTAATGTATTCATTTCAAGGTTTGACCCACAGGTTTGAGGACATGCTGACTTATCAGAAAGACAAGCTAACTTGCACAATTCCTGATTTTTTTAGACATTTATTACTGCCTTTCTACTTTATTGCAATCATTTATTTATAATAATGCACTTTCAAAGTTCCTTTTATTGCGTGTTTGGCATGTTGTCACTGGTTTTTTCAAAAGGTTCTTTGTGGGTAAACGTTGCTTTCTCCTGACGTTACGTTAATCTAACGATTCACATGTAGAGACCTTGTTTTTTACTTTTTGATCTCACCTTTTAAACTTTTGAAAAGCAGGTAATACAGACACTAAACGGCAGCAAGCTAATGTCCAGAATCTTCCACGAGTACAAGTCTGAGACATTTTAAAAGGTCTCAAGGGTTCTGGTTAAAGTTCTTGTAATAAATTTGTGTTAAATTTAGCTCCAAACAAGATCTGCCTATCCATCCATCATAGCAACTAAAACCATAACAACTGCCAGACTGTATTACGTTGTTGGTTATCGGATGAGGAAGTGTTTGTGACTCCAGGAGCCCTCTGTAATTTCCGTGGTATAAATGTTTGAGGTTGAGGGCTCTGACAGGAGCTTTTAAGAGGCAGGGAATCCATTAGACAAGGGTCGCTACAAAGTGGCCAACGATTAAAAATGCAGCAGCACCATTATTCCCTGACCCAGCCTACAACTACAGTGCTCCCCACTGCATCACAATTTATTTCCCTTTGGAACATCATTCCTCTTTCTTTTCTTTGGCATTGTCTTTACTAACGCCATCTGTTCTCTTTTTATATTGCTCACTCCTTACTCTGTTTCACCTCTTTTTTTCTCCCCTCTGTTCTTTTTGGCTTCAACAAATATCTATTTTTTTTTATTACCAAATTTGTCGGTGCAAGCTTCTCTCACCTCTCTGTGCAAGTGCTGACCTGCTGACGCTTTTTCACTCTTATTTGGAAAAGTGAGGGGATGGTCAGCATCCGCTACTGTACTGCGACAAGAATAGAACGACCCACAGAGAATAATAAATGGACATATATGGGTGGTTAGAAGAGTCCCTTTTAAGCAGTAAAACTATGGGTAATATGAACAGATGGTGGAAGAAAAAGAGAGAGAGCCCAGAACACAGTGGGAGAGAGACAGGAAAGGGGCAGAGAAGAAAAAAAAGCAAGTGACTATTAAGAAGGCTTTAAAAAAAAAAAAAGGCAGCATAAGGTTGTTCTCATTTGTCTTTCCTGGCACACAATGTGATCAAGATCAGAGCTGAGAATCAAACAGAGAAGCTAGATCTTTAAACAACGTCTGCACGCTAATGTTGGATATTAAACTCAGAGTGATGCAGGCAGGCAGATGTGTGAAAAGAAACAGGGCATGAACAGAATGCGCGCTGGGCCATAAACCCCGTATCCTGTTTACTTTACACACTAAACACACACTATTTTGTGTCGGTACGTGTGTGAGATGAGTGCTGCATAATTTATAGTCACTGTTTCTGCCATGGCAATGTACTTTGCGTATGACACGAGGTGGTACAGAGGGAAAAAAAAATGGATGATTAGAAGATGAGCTAATCAATTTCTTGTGTTTTCAGATTTGTTTTTTTTTTAATGTTGTGTGTTCTCACTTTCTCTCTAGATTTTTTGTTTGCCCATCACAGTCAATCCAAGCACTGACCACATTTATTTAGCGCATAATGGAGGGTAATTGAATGTGAAAAGCTCATTTTTGAAGGGATGCAGTCTTCTGTTTAGATGTCCAGGCGTGTCCACATGTGTCATTACTTTGATATCAGCTAAATGTTGTTTCTCATTATCTTAATTAAAGCTCCTTGTGTGCCGCTGAGCATATTAGCACACTGATCTGCGGCAAGCTAATGATCTGCTGGTTGATAATACGACTTTTTTCCCCTCTGTTAGCATCTCTTATCATGCTCTTAGTGATTATCTTCAAAGATTTGCATCTTCAACCAAACATCATCAGAGCCTGGAAAGATTTTACAACTTAAGTAGGACAACTAGATTCAGAGGTGATTCTCACACGCTTTCAGATGAAAGTTCAGAAACACACATAAACAGACACAACGTCCTAAATTAAAAGTGGAGTGAAATAAGACGAACATCAGAGGGGAAAAGACATAAAGGAAAAGGATATGAACACTGCAAGAAAGATTCTTTAACATTTTGAAAACCACGCAAAGCTAATTCAGAGATCTGCTCCTTTTGTAAAATGATAACCGAATGTGAAATAGAAAATATGGCTGCAAGTATTTATATTTCTTTTTTCTTCATTTTGTCCTCCAGCTGAGTTCTCCTTTGATCCGAAAATCTGCAGAACTTCTTTGGCTCCTGACTCAGATTTTCCAAAGAAAGATAATTTGGAAAGGAACAAAGAAAGAAAGATTTGATTTGTAGGGTGCAAAGATGATGATCAGAAACTCTGAGTTTTAAGAGGAATTGACAATCTGTTCATAAATCTGTAAAAGAACTGAAATAATTACTGGCAGAATCCTTTGGAAATTAAAAAGACACATAGATTAAGACTTAAAGAATATTCAGAACAGGGAGTAATCAGATTGACAGTGAACTACCACAGTGCCCTGCAGAGAAAATTTGATGTCTACGGTTTGGTAACAAGTAGAAATTTTACAGGATAATCAAGCAGAGTGGGCATATCTGTACAAATGCAAATCTTCAAAGTCAAGATCATCATAACCTGAGAGTAAATGAACCTCAAAGTAAACCATTGTGTGGTTTCATTTCCATCTTCCATCCGCTTATTCCTAATGAGTTTGAGGGGATAACGGAACCTATCCCGTCTGATTTCGGGCAAAAGGCAGGATATAACCCAAACAAGTCACCAGTCTGCTGTGGGGCCACACACACAAACAACCATTCACACACACAATCACAGTTGTATTATTTTTAAATAATCTACAATATGTAGTCTTTCTGTAGATTTAAACAAAACTTAAAACATTCCCAAATCCAACATCTAGAGAAGATAAAAATAATTGAGGAAAATTCAGTGCCCTGAAAATACCGCACCTGCATGCAAAAGTGGATTGCCAAAGAGTTCGCAACTTCCAACTTTTTTTGGCCTTTGGATACACCATCTAACACCATTAAAAAAACTAATAATATTCACCTTTTAAAAACAATCATAATAGATACAAATAACAATCCAGTTTAAAATGGAATGCAAAATTATTCTTTGTCATTAAAACTTATATTCATGGGAGAAAAAAAAAGTCTGCCACCGACAATGGGCCAACACTCAATAATAATTACAAACATTGTTGTTTCATGCTGGTAAGTTGATTGACTCAAAAACAATAATAATAAAAAAAACTTACTATTTCCAGATGTTTACAGGCAAATGGAGAGAAAGCAAAACAGTCTGCTTAAAAATAATCGGACGAGCCTATTTAGCTATTACAAAAATTCTAAATAATTCTTGTTCAGGTGAAGGATGGGTTCGGAAATAATCTTATCCCTACAGCTACAGCACAGTCGCTAAATATGTTTTACAAATCACAACTACAACATAACGATGGAGTGACACTGTTTATCCAGGTTCCCATTATTTACCTCCACTTGCTAATAAAGCTAATTAGGAACCAGTGGGTTCTCAAAAGAGAGTATGACCCCACCTATAC
The DNA here is from genome assembly GCA_902685375.1 of Neostethus bicornis. Classification (NCBI taxonomy): domain Eukaryota; kingdom Metazoa; phylum Chordata; class Actinopteri; order Atheriniformes; family Phallostethidae; genus Neostethus; species Neostethus bicornis. The sequence goes on from LR738541.1 coordinate 29,769,660, forward strand.
CACTAACGTGCACCATCTTGCAGTCCATTACTGAGGCTAAACAAGAGGAAATCTTTATGTAACTTTCACTTTAACTTGTAAATCTCGATTTACAAGTTGATCTACATGTCTACCCTCACCTAGAGTCCCCAGCTGTGGGTGGTAACCGATAGAATGAGATCGCGGATACAAGCGGCCGAAAGGAGCTTCCTCCGCAGAGTGGCTGAGCTCTCACTCAGAGATCGGGTGAGGAGCTCTGCCATCTGGGAGGAGCTCGATGTTGAGCCGCTCCTCCTCTAGGTCGAGAGGAGACAGATGGTGTGGTTTGGGCATCTGGTCAGAATGCCCCCCGAGCACCTCGCTGGTGAGGTGTTTCGGGCACGTCCCACCGGGAGGAGACTAAGAGGCAGACCCCGGACCTGGCCGGGGAACGACTCAGGATCCTTCCGGATGAGCTGGATGATGCAGCCAGGGAGAAGGAACCTGCGCTTCCCGTCTGAGGCTGTTGCCCCCGCGACCTGGCCCCGGATGAGGGGAAGACGACGGAATGGAACTTTCACATTAAATACACGGTCACTATATGGCTGGCCTATTGTCGACAGGTTAAGTTAGTCATGTCATAAGCAGCTGTACTTGTAGCTAAGACCCTGTGTGCAAGGATGAAAAGAAGACTTATGCTAAATGCTTAAAAATTTATCTAGCAACTGTAAACAATCTGTATTTGTCATGCAAAGTCTCCAGCCATTCTACTTGTTCTTTTATGAAAAAAAATTAAGCCACATACAAGTATAAAAAATCATCAAGATGTGAAAAAATATTAAATAGGATCAAAGTAAAGTTTTTTAAGATTTTCTTTTATACCATTTCACAAATATTTTTCAAAGTGCTGCAGTGAGCATTTGTTCCAGAAATGGGTTTGAGAAAATGGGTTTTTGGCTAGAAGGACAAGGACAAGGACTTATTCTGTGGAACAGGATATTTTCAGCATCAGTTGCCATACCAAAATTACTCATTTACCACTGATATCATGGATTGAGGACACTTTTATGTGCCAACTCTTAGGAAAAACCAAACAACTTCCCACATAACAAATAGAAAATTCCTTTGTGGAGTTTGAAAAAGTGAACAAAATTTCTCACACTTGAAAAATGAACAATTGTAAATTTGGTGAAACAACAGTAACTAAGGACCCCAATGTGTTTGTTGTTGTTGTTGGTTGCCTTGGCCCTTGTTCACATTTTTTATGTAATTCAAAGCCAAAAATTAATTTGTGGAGTGGTTCTACATTCAGGTGGAGACCAAAGATGATCTTTTGTTCTGTTCTCTGTCAAGAAGGTTTCATGCTACCCCATTTGTATTGGGGTCCATCCTTCGTGAGGAATTCATCATTCCATAAAACTTGCTGCGATTGATTTTCACTCCATTTCTGTTTTACAACTTCTTCTCTACTACTCCATTTGTTCAATTTCCTTCAATCTTTTTCAGGACACACTTCATATCATGCATGCCAATTCCTCAGTAAAAAGAACAAACTACTCGAAATAAAAGTTTTTTTGCTTTTCGTTTTTTAACAAAAATATCTGTCAAAATAGAATAGGTAAAGGGGAATGCATTATCAAAGTGCCTTAAAATGTTCGACATAAATTTGTTCCATTTTATGTCATGTGGCCCCAACTGTAAACTACTTCAGATCCCCTGATACTGCACAGTCTCTCCAGCAGGAATAACTCTGATCTTTACTTTTACCCTTTGTCTTTTTCTGTGATCGCTTTGCTGCGTTCATCATGTATATTTTCAAAACAACTTTGGCAAAAACTTCAGTTCATTAATAATACATAGAAAGGAAGTAAACGAAACAACGTGAAATTGAGCCTTTTGGAAGCGTAATACAGAAATAAAAAATAAGGGTCAATTCAAGACTTTTAAAGCGCTATACTTAGAGATTGATTTTCCCGAAGAGAAAATGTCCATGTACTGAAATTAAGATCTCAGCTATAAACAAGACTAAATGTTTAGAAAAGAAGTAGATTACAATGGATCCTAAATAAGAACAATTATTGTAGTCCTTGGTTTTGTACTCAACAAAGAAGACCAGAAACATCACTTACAAACTTACACATTCCCACAGCTACATGTGAAGTCAAAAAGCAAAACATGCGGATCAAACTGAAGGCTATTGTCAAGGTCCAAATAGATGTATAACGGAGGTATTCCGAAGGGGCCTTAGATCTACACTTACACACACAAACAAGCAATTCCTTTGGGACCCAGAGAGCTTTAGTGACAGCAAGCTGCATTGTAAAGGGGTCAGCCAAGGGGGAGGGGGGTTCGGATCACTGTTCAGACACACACGTCAAACACTTCTGTGCTTTATCCACACAACAGTGAGCAAATATATTCTGTCTCACACATGAATTGTAAGACGAAGTTACAGGTTGATCTGCAGTCACAACCACGAAACTGACATGCGGATCCATGTTTTATTCGTCCGTGAATAAATTTGTGAACACACACACACACACCATGCAACCATGACTAGTAGATACTCCGTGTAGGTAGGATCCAATTTGATTTGACCTTGACAGCAGAAAAAGGAAGCGAGGAGCTGGTGGGAAGAGTGGAATGGAGTGATGGTGTGGGCCAGATGCCTGTTGCTGATACTTGAGAGAAATGAGATGACCTTGAACTGATGGAGATAAATCATGGAAGAAGAGAGTAGTGCAACACTGAAACATCTGCACACGTGAAAATGGGTGACAGACATGCTTCAAATGTTAAGTTAATCTCACCCGTATCGGCCTGTTATGTGATATCTTGTGCAATAAACCAACAAATGATCAAGTCAATTGCAAAATAAAACCTTGCTTTGCTGTTTATGCTCCAGAAATTTACTCTGAGTTCATTATGATGTGATTTAGAGGAATTGTAAATGAAGCTGTTGCAAAATGAGCCAAATACACAGCTTTAATTAGTTAAATGATCATATATCATTTCATTAGAGGTCACATTGGTACGAAAAGGTTTTTCTGACTAGAAACATCTTTATCAGCGGAAACTGATTTTCTAATGGAAATTTGCTTGCACCAATTCCTACTTTCCCATATTGGAAGTGCATTTCCCAATTTCTCCTACTGAATGGTATTGTTATTGCTAGAGGTATTGTCTATTAGAACCAAATCACAGATGTGGATTAAGAATTCTTTCCCTGCTTCTGATTATTCATCTCGAGCAGATTCTTAAAAGCAGCAGGCAGCTCTCACATGTAAATGTGTACAGCATATCAGCAGATAACGGTGGATGCTGGTAGATTAGATGCAAATGACATTGAAAACTGTGTTTTGCTTTTAATTGCGGCCATTTATTTTACTGTTTGAACCAAAGTGAAAAATTATCAAACGAATGTGTGTAAAATATTTTTTTAAACAAAACTACCATTGTTTTTCTTTACCACACAAGTGAACCTACCAACCGGTAAAACAAAATGACACATTAAAATGGTACAAATGGTCTATCTACACATTTCGATTGGAAAATCGAGGTTTTGTTTTTATTTTTTGTTGGTTTGACCCTTTCTATGGGGTAACATTACTTTTCATAGGATGATATTACATCTGACTTGCTTGAAGTTAAGCAAGTGTGTTATTAAATTGGAAAAACTTTTGAGCACTAAAACTATCTTAACACTTTATTTTTTAAAACACTCTGTCTAATTGATTAACAACCATTAATGCATCATTAAAACATCTACAGAAGCCACATTTCCTTTCCAACATTTTTGCTGCTTTAATAAAATGTTTTTTTTTTAAGAATGTAAAAAAATGCCATTTTGGCCTATTTTCTAAGTAATTATATTTACTAACATGGAGTTTCCATTACACATTTAGACATGTGTAAAAATTTTGAGTGCTAATTCAATTTGTGAGCCAACCTATTTGTTGTTGAATTTAACTAACAGTTTCCTGGTCACCACTTAGCTGTGTGGATTCTGATCTAAATGTGATCAGATCACAGTTCAACACATTTTAAACAGTCATTTTTTTACCTGCTCTGCCCACACTGAGTCCACTCAATAACATGATCTCTCTATTCTCCCAACATCCCACTCCCACACTCTTTTTCTGTGATTCTTTCTACTCCACTGACACATGCACATTTACTAAATATTGCAGTAAAGCTGCCAACTCCTCACATTTACTATCGCAAAACCTTGGGAAAAAACAGATGAATCACAGCAGACAAAGCGAACGGTGGCTGATACAATGCAGGAGTAATCGATCAGGCTTTCGTGATCCATTTTTTCTCTCACGGTGGTAGAAGAATCAGAGTACGTCAGCATATGGGTATACAAAACAAATTTATCAAAATATGTGGTTTAGGCATTCGAGTTGTGGGGAAAAAATGTAGTTGAACGTTGTGAGAAAAAAAACTGGTTGAGTTTTCTGCGTGCTGAGTAGTCTGAGAGGTGTCTCAAGTTCAATTAATCATTTCTACAACATGCCTTCATACGATGACGAGAAAGCAGAGGCGAAGAGGGGGGTTGGAACAGGAAAGGAACAAAGTAGGGAGGGAAACAAGAGCCGAGGGGAGAATGGGCCCCCTGCCCTGAACTTGAACTTAGAACTGGTGGGGTCATAGGAAAGAGGGCAGGGTCAAGTGCTAAGGACAGATAGAGAAAGAAACATCCAGCTGAGAGCCGTCATTATCTCTCTGTTAGGAGACAGTTGGGGACATTTTTCCCTCAGCACCACTAACATTCATCTTGTTTACTATTCAAAGAATTTAACCAATCTGTCATTGCACAGCTTTAACATCCCTCACTGAGTAAACCATCTAATCCTAATGACCAACGGCAACCATTAGTGTCCTTTCGTGGACAGTAGTGGAACTGATTGAGCTCAAAACACCAAGAAATTTTATTCAGTTGCAAGACAAGTTTGAGCAATTTACAAAAAATATTTACAGAAAAACTAAAACACTTTTTGAAGGAAAAAGTATAAAATAGGTCACCATTAGACCCCATCCTACCTTCGTCTGGAGATAGTGGGGGTAGTAGTAGGTGTAGTGGGGGTACATTGGCTGCTGATCCAAACGTTTTCCCATGTAGCTGGAATCTGACTGAAGGTCCTGAAAGCCGGAGGTACAAGCTCACAGGTGGGGCACGATCACTTCCAGCCGCTGGCCAAAAGAAGAAGATGCAGGAAAATGCTCTTCTACTTGTCTCCACAAAGCCCGAGAGATGCTGGAGTGGCAGCAGAGAGATGTTGAAGGGGGGAGAAGAGGGGAGGATGAGGAGAGGACGATGTGGAGGGATAATAGTAATAGAGGAAACAATAGAGAGGATGAAAAAGGAGGACTTTGAGTAGAGTAAAAGAAGAGGTGGGAGGAGAGGGAAAGAGGGGTTTGCTTGCTGGTTCTTTGCACTCTCCGCTCTAGAAATTAGACTCACTCTTCATCCCTGCTTGCCCTAAACATGCCCCAAAATTTGCTTTCCAGTGTCCTCTCTCTTCGTCTCTCAGTCTCACCCTCTTTTCAATCTCTCCTGATCCAGATGATAGTCCAGCTGTGTCCTGGACAACACACTCTGTCCTTTCCTCTATTCTCAAAAGACAGTGAAATCAGCGATGAACTCACACATGGATGTGGAGCCGGTTAGAGAACAGGAGGAGGAGGAAGAGGAGAAGAAGGAGGGAGGGTGGTCTGGAGCTGAAGCTGTGACTGTTTTTTTTTTCCTCACTCCCTCCCTCTTTTGTTAAGCTCCGGGGATAGATAGGTAGATATGGCTGGAGCTTGGTTTGAAAGATGAGCAACAAAAAAAAAAAAAGCCTTGGTAAACTCCTCTCGCTGAGGAAGAACAGCCTTATCCAAATGTGCACTCACACACAGAAAAATCCCTTCAGATTCACAAGGTGCCCCAACAACTCTCTTTTCTTCTCTTCCCCTCGGCGATCCCTCTCTTTCTTCTCAAGCTCTCTCCTTGACGGCTTGCTTCCCGCTGAGCCTGCCAGCCGTCAGTGTCTGAGTATGTGTGTGTGTGTATGTGAGAGAGAGAGTGGTGGCAGTGGCGACAGCGGTGTTGTGTGCGTGCTGAATGTGTGTGACTGTGCATGTAGCTAAGAGGGGAGTGTGTTTGTGTGGATGTTGGAGTCTGCTCTACTATGCATGATGAAGGATGGATGGGGCTCGGCTTCAGCGCAGCTATGCTCCTCCCTCAGTTCCTCTCTTCGTCTTCTCAGTTCTCTCTCTCCCTCTGTGTTTGTCTAACTAGAGGACAGTGGGAGTGGTTGGTCCTACCCTCTTTCAAGTCCATGTGTCTGCTTTTAAAAGAAACAGAGATAGACAGACATGGGCTGTCCTGCTGGTAAAGCACAAGTGGGAGGGAGATCAGAGAGGATGAGAAGAGGACACTTGCTGTATGGGGCATAATGTGATAAAGGAGAACCACCCCCTGCTGGCACTTAGTAGATGCAGCAATACTTTTTTCTGGAAGGGGGAAATCAATATTTTTTTACTCTTACCATCAATGGCATGCACAGATGGACACCTGCCTCTTGTCCTCTCTGAATTACCAAGTACCCACTTGCGTTTTAAAAGTTTTTTTTTAAAACGCAACAATAATTAACATGGTTCTTATTGATACGGCCTCTCCAGTAAGCTGAAACACCCAAATATAAACAAACATTAAAAATAATCAATTTTGAAACACATGACACCAAAGATGCTACTTTAAAACAGCGTGTTGAAAGAATCAGGCATATAAACAATAAAGAATTTTAACTTTCATTCAACATGTGCTTGTTGTTGGTCAGACTGAGATGGTTTGGACATGTGCAGAGGAGAGAGTACATCAACAGAAAGATGCCTGGTTTGGAACCACCAGGCAAGAGGCTTAGAGGAAGACCAAAGAGGAGGTTCATGGATACAGTGAAGGATGACATGAAGATAATTGTCATGATCGAAGAGGATACAGGAGACAAGATTAGATGGAAGAAACTGACTTGCTGTGGCGACCCCTGAAGGGAAATCCCAAAAGAAGAAGAAGATTCAACATTTGCTTGTACTCCTAGACAGGGTTTCAAAGTTGTCTTCTGAACTGTGTATTTGAAGATCGAGATGCTCTCAGGTTCTGTCAATCAGATTGAAAAGGATTTCTGGATGGAAGTCAAAATGTCTGAATCATCAAATACACTGTCCAGCAAACAACTTTGAAAGCCTTTCTACAATGGATCACTCCTCGACGAATGAGGGATTACACGAACTATGTGCTTGCAATGTTTTTTCTTTTTCTGTTGTTCTTGTAGTTCTTTTATTTAAACACACACTTTTATGATAAGTTAGGTGGCTAACTCACATGCAGATAGTTGCCCTGATTTTTCAGAGACCACCTACGCCACCTAAATGTCTGTGGATGCTCTTGCTCATTGTTATAACTACCCGGAATGAGAGCTTAGCATGTGAATGAACATATATGACCATTAGGCCTTATTAACCATCCAAATGTTCCTAATGGTGTGTAATTCACATCTAACAAGTAACACAACTAACACAGAATGTGTTCTCTGAATGTGTGGCACAGTGACCCACTGACACAGTGCTGCCTGTTATATGATGTAACCTGGTTTAAGTAGTGCTCTTACATAAGCACAGTGAGCCATGCATGAAAAGACTGCGCTGCCCTCTTACTACAACTCTGGGTGTGTGAGCGAGTGTGTGTGAAAGGAGAGAGAGAGAAAGTTGGCAGGCAATGAAAGTTCAATGCAGTGGAAAAAAAGGGCACAGTAACAGAATGCAAACATGAAACCTCCTCCAAGACAAGACCATTATTTCATGAGGGTAATTATTTCAGACAACAGACTGTGATGCTCTGATGGTAATGTCTTTCTCATTTCTCATTGTATGTATGGATCTGCACATAAAAAAATAATAGGGTTGGCCAAGACAAACGTGTTCTTTAAACATCTTGACGTCAAAAGCCTATGTGTACAACCCTGCAAATTTATAAAAGATCCAAACCAAAAGCAGCACATTGCATGATCCTACAATACAAACTAGGGCTATTACGACAGCTGTTCTTGGTTTGAATGATATACTGTATATTTCTTGAGTCTTTGAGGTTTTGACATCAAGCTAATGCTGACATTGAGTCTGGATTGAATGTAGCTAATTCGTCCCATCAAAATAAATGTACAAGACACATATTTCAATAAGTTTGGAAAATGATAAGTTGTCGACTTTTAACTGGAATAAGTCCAAAAACAATGCATTGTGTTTGGTTGTGCAGCTTAGAGTGACAGCTGAGATACCTAATTGAACCCAAGCCCTGCAACTTAGAGAAAGCTCAAAAGTACAATACAATTAAGTATTTGCACATGTGTTTATTGCATTCTGCTGTGCCTGGAGAATTTATGGGGCATCAGATAAAAATAGAATTAGCCAGGAATGATGCATCCTGTTTCTTGTCTTCTCATGATGAAAAAATGTAAGCGCTGCAATTTTTTCTTAGTACAAAAAGAAAAAAAAGCTGCCTCGGGCAGCCTACAATTATGGGAGAACCATGACAGAATGTGAAATCCATCCTAACTATATTTACTTCCATGATGTTGGTCACATTTCTGAATGAGTCAACAAATAACTACCCAAATAAAGAATAAAAGAGTTATCTTTTTACAGTGGAAAAGATTAAAAGTGAAAGATATAATCTTGGCAACCCTTTAAATTGTGCAAAAGGCGAAAATGCCTTTTTCTGCAGGATGAGTAATAAAACTTGTATCAGCTTCCCATACTAACCATATTACAGTACAATAGTTTGTTGTTCTGTTTTGATAGGTGAGTAAATATGATGACAACGGTATTTCCAATGCCAATACACTCCGTCTTAATTGGATTTCGGCAAACTGATGGATTGCTTTTTCTTTGTGTCACATGTTTTAATGCAATGATGTGTGAAGCCTAGGCTGAATCGCAACCTGTAAACTTGCACAACAGCAACAGCATGCCTTGAGGCAAGACTGGATAGAGCTGAATAACTTATAATTTTTATCCACATCGCCTTGTTAAACACATGACAAATTGAGCTTAGTTATGAGCTTATTCACTTTATCTAGCAAGAGTATCTTCAGCTCTGCATAATGCTGTTTAATTACATGCTGCTTACAATGAGACACATGGATTTTTTTCTTACCAGCTTGAGCATACGTTGTGTGTAAAAAAATGGGGCTTGTTTTCTAGACCATATGAAACAAAAGCATTTTAATGGCAAGCTTTAATCAATATGTTACGAATCTTACACTTCCTTCCCTCCCCAAAACAAGCATGCAATGCTCATTGGCCACTTTGACCTCCTCTTGGGATGAAAGTGTGTATGAGAAGCTGTGTTCCTGGAAAAAACTGGTGAGCTGTCCAGGGTGTGCCCCACTTCTCACCTGACACTAGCCAATATGAACAGTGCCACCCTTTCACTCTATGTAAAATTGTTAGTGGTTTAGACCATTTCTTTAGATTACATTACCAGTTTTATGTTATGAATTATAAAAGTCTTTTTGCTAATAAATGCTTAAGCTCTATTGTCTAAAAAAATTGGCATGTGAATAGGACCACACCAGTCAGACTGAACTCATCCTCTGACAAGCAGAGAAGTTAAGCTGTCAAATGTGTTAATAATAGAGGATTTTTGTATTGTTGGAACTGATAAGGTGCATTTACAGGCACAATTCGGAGCGAGAACAAAGAGATTGTTCTTTGATACGATACGCGCTGACTGCTCTGCGAGTCTATAATTAAATACACCACTGCTTTGAGTTTAAGTGTCTTTGTGTTAGTGATGACAACATCATAATGCAATCATTTATCGTCAACAAAAATAAATAAAAAACTATGTTACCCATCATGGTTTTGTTTGTGTCCCCTGATCAAAATGCTTTTAGTTTTTTATGTGTTTTGTCTTGTTGCAAATAATCATTTTAAAGAAATTGTTATACTAATCAACATATACTGTATGACAAAAGTGTACAATTTGATATTTGAACACGTATGTGAAATTGGTCATAGCACCTCAACTTGGGATCAGGGACATGGTCCTGCCTCGTGTGGAGGAGTTTCTTGGGATCTTGTTCAGGAATGTGGGGAAGAAGAAGCGGAAGGAGATCGACAGACGGATTGGTGCGGTTTCTGCAATAATCAGGACACTGCATTGGTCCATCGTGGTGAAGAAAGAGCTGAGCCGAAAAGTAAAGCTCTCGATTTACCAGTTCCTGCCCTCATTTATGGTCACCAGCTGTGGGCGGTATTGAAAGAATGAGATTGTGCATACACGTGGCCAAAAGTAGCTTCCTCCGCTGTGAGGTTGGACTCTTTCTTAGACATAGAATGAGGAGCTTAGCCATCTGGGAGGAGCTTGGAGTAAAGCTGTTGCTCCTCCTAGTTGAGAAAAGCCAGATGGGATGGTTTGGGCATCTGATTAGAATGCCTGCCGAGCACCTCACTAGTGAGGTGTTTCGGGAACGTTCTACCGGGGGAGGAGACCCAGGCGCAGACCGTGAACCCGCTGGAGAGGCTATCATTGGCTATCGCCGGCCGGGTAATACCTCGGGATGCTCCCGAGTGAGCTGGAGGATGCAGCTGTGATGAGAGAAGCCTAGATTTCCCGTCTGAGGCTGTTGCCCCCATGACCCGGCCCTGGAAAAGCAGAAGATGACGGAACGGAATCTCTCCTTGTGATGTTCCTGTTATTGAAGATATATCATTATCATCTTAAAAAAACATCTTATTACAAGACCAAACTAGAAGGACCGTTTTTAATAAACAAAAATTTAGATAAACCATTTGGTTACTGCTACCATTCATGTAAATAAAAGATTCAGTTGGCAGGTGGGCAAAAACACATTTTCTATTTTTCAGAAAAGAAATCATCTTAAATCATATCTTATTGACTTAGCACCTATGTATAGTTTGAAGGATGTAGATTCTTTTACGATACAAATATTTTCCATTCCTACATCCCTAATATGCCACCAGGTGAGACATAAATTGAAAGAGCTATTGAAATTCAAAAGAACTCAAGTTTAATCCCATAAACAGCAGGTAGACATTTATTTATTAGATTTCATGGTAATGTTTTTCCAAAAGCAACAGCTTTTCTTTTGGGATTCAGAAGGGGTGAAAGAACATTTTCATCTAGGGCTCACATACTCCTTAAAAAAAATCCTGGATAATATTCAACTAGATGACTGACAACTAGAATGGTGAAATTAGACATTTAATCGTTATTTAAGCAATGTCGAATAATCTTGAGCACTTCGAGAAAGATTGTTTTATGAGTGCAGACTTTGAATAAATAAAAAGAAGGAGATCAAAAGAAGGAGATCGCGGCTATAAGCAGCCAAACTGAGCTTCCTCCGCAGGGTGGCTGGGCTCTCACTCAGAGATTGGTGAGGAGCTCTTCCATCTGGGAGGAGCTCAGTGTTGAGCCACTCCTCCTCCAGGTCAAGAGAAGCCAGATGGGGTGGTCAGATGCCCCTCGAGCGCCTCGCAGGTGAGGTGTTTCCAGCACGTCCCACCGGGAGGAGACCAAGAGGCAGACCCCGGACCTGCTGAAGAGACTATGTCTCACAGCCGGCTAGGGAACAACTCCACTGGGGAACGGCTTGGGTGAGAGAAGAATTGGCTTCCTGTCTGAGGCTGTTGCCCCCGCGACCCGGCCCCTGATAAGCGGAAGATGACAGAACAGAAAGAATATGAGTAAAAGGTGTGACTTTCCAGGTAAGGTAAACGTGAACAGGTTTGATATCCATCTAATGCACTCACTAAGTAGACTGAGGTTGTTTCTTAGTTTAAGAGAAAGAAGAATGAATCATTACCTTACACGTCTAATTCTCCATGAAACAAGATCAGAATCTTTTTAAAGTGCTATGCTAACATTAAAAAAATCAATCATATTTTCAAAAAAGTTTTTTCTTTAATTAAGATGCAAAATGAGTCACTTTATTTGAATGAGTCGGACTCACTGCAAGTTTTACTGTTTTTTTGGACCAATTTCTTTCTTTTCAGTGGTTTTTGAAAGAACTTAATTCATTACACCAATGATTAAGAATTTTTAATTATGCTGTTTATATTACAATGAGAAACTTTTTACTGTTTCAGATTATTACAATAATGGGCGTTGTTTGTTATGTTTTAATATGTATGCTGAAAACCTGCAACTTCTAAAGTTACATGCTGTAAAAAAATGTCTGCATATCTTCTCTTTGTTAAAGAAATGTTGATGCATAGGAACTAAACTTCTACCTACTTCTTACGGTTTGTTTTGTACGTTTGAGGCATTGAATTTAGCTTTCAGCTTGCCTGGCAAAAATGTGTGTATTTGAAGTCAGGGTCGTAGTCACGCCAACAAAATATTTACACATTTTTTGAGTCACTCACAGCTGTTAAAGTAATACTTAAATTTGCATCATTGAGTCTTTTAGGACTTCAAAAACTATACAAAGTTTGCAGTACATTCAGTACTGAAAACACAAAAGCACTCACACTGTAACATGCTCCATCTACGGGGCTGGATACTTTAACCACATTCCTCTGTTTTGTGAAAAAAAAAATACCAATTGAGTTCTTACTAAAGTTTTTGAAATGTTAACTTTAGATCAAAATGGGAAAAGAATTCCTCACAATCAAGGCACAGTTTCTCTGGGATCTTTGTGGTATTCAATCTTCATCATTTTGATGAAGATAAGTATGTCTGTCACACAAAAGCGTTGTCTGTGGAACCTCAAATGAGTCCAGAGATGTGGGAGTGTTTTATATGAGTAACGCATGAGCCAAAGTTTTTATAAGAATCTTAAGATTCAGCTGACAGAGCAGTTTGGGAATATACAAAGAGAGAATTGATTCTTACTGCTACAGAGTACAGTCCCATTGTGAGGAGGCACAATCTTTGTATTCGTCTCTATGCACTGCCACAGTAAAGCTCCCTAATTACCTTATCTAGTGGCAGGGCAGATGTAATTGTCCTGGTAAATACAGACTGGTTAATGGCTTTCATTTCAATATCAAATAGACTTCATTACATCTTAAACACAATCATTTTTGCTTCAAAAGCAAGTTAATTGCTTCATGGTTTAGAAGAAGTCCCAATGTGTCTGCTCCATCTGAATATTTTTCACAAGAAAACTGTTTGGCAAAAAAGAGCTGATTCTCAAGTCTAGTGTTTGACGAATATCAGACAAAACCTGACAGCCGGAGCAAAATATCAAAGCCTTTCCATTGACACTGTGTGTTTGTAAAGCTCAAAGTCATCAAAGCCCTTTTCAAATGGAGCAGGAAAGGCCACGCTGTGTTTCAGGAATGTGTTCCTCTCATCACTGACCACCAGATGTACAACAAACACAAAACCATAAAAAAAGACGATGACAAAAAGCTCTCACATCTTAGCTCAGATACAGCTGGGAAAACAGAAGAGGTCACAATGTTCATTGCACTCCTCTACAGAAGCTCTTCGCCATGGTTTTCAGGAAAAACACTCGCCAGGGTTTAATCACAAATACATACGCGCACACTGGTATTCGACATAGCAGATTTACACTACTAAATGGACTATTACATCCAATTGCCACGCGCAGCATGATGGAATTTGTCTTGTTGTAAGATACAAAAACAAGAACAGAGATCATAGAGGCTGCAAAATAAACTATTCAGCATTGGTTTTATTCGGGAACATCAAATAGGAATTTACTTTTAAAGATCTATATAAAACAGCATAGTTTTTGTTAATATCTCATTAGCGGGTATTTAACTTTAATCAACAAACACAACTCCTCTACTTCAATCTCATTCACGCAAGTTTATTTATTCATGCACTTTTCCCTAAAGCTGAAAGACATAGCAAATCTGAATTTATATGGATACTTAAAGATTAATGTATTTTCGGTGGAAATTACAATTTACCACTTTCTGAGATAAAATGCACAGACGACATGAAACAACTGTAATAATGATGATTTAAATGCATTAAACAATCGATCCTTATCAACAGTAGACTTTATAACCCATCATCCACCATACCTGTAATCACTACCAGCACATGAAATTCACAGTTTTCCTCTGTGATTATGTAAATATTTCCTCTCCTTCTCGTTTTTTTTTTTTTAAATCAATGTATCCTTTTGCATATGTTGCTATCTTTATGTTTCCTTTTCTTTGAGAGTGTTTCACACACCTTTTTCTGTGGGGATTGTTAAGGTCTATTTCATTCAGTTGCTTTAATTTATAACTAAATCGACAATCAAAATTTATCTATTCCAGTAGAATTATATTACAATACCAGTACATACATTTTCTGAGGCAGGTCCAGGTTATTTTAGTCAAAGGTTCAATGTGATCATTTTCACTGTGCTGTTGACCTTGAAGAAGACCACCAACTTTTCTCTTGACTGTAACACTTCAGAAGAACTTTGGTGGAACTTCATGAATTTGCTCTTTGATTTGAAGGTAGCATCAAAAAGACACTTCCACTGAATGTCCCACAGCTTTCCACATCCCTTCTCCATAACCTTGACCAAGAAGGGAAGGGAGCTAAGAGCGGTTGCCATGGTGAAATTTATAACCTTGAGGTACTTTGGTTTGCAAGTTGTCAATCAAACTCAATCAAAACCTACACTCTGTTATATTTGATTTAAAAACATATTATTTAATAAGGACACTCAAAGATCACAAAGAGGAAAATAAGCCAATCAAATTTAAAAATGTCAAAACTGCAAAAATTATATTTAAAAAATTCATTAGCTGAATATAATTTATTCCTCTTTGAGTTTGAACATTTTAAACCCAGTAATAAATAATACTACAATATATTTTTTAAAATATTAAAGCTTTAAACTAGTGCATCTTGGTGGTGCAGTGGTTAGCACAGTGACCCACAACAGGAAGGTCAGTGTTCAAGTCCTGTACAGGATTTGAACACAGAAAAACTCCACACAGAAAAACAGGCTTTTCTGTGTGGAGTTTGCATGTCCTCCTGGTGTATGTGTGGGTTTTCTACAAGTACTCTGGTTTCCTCCCAGTCTCCAAAAACACTGGTGTTGGGTTGATTGGCCACTACAAAATTTCCCTGAGGGCGTGTGTATGGTTGTCCGTGTCTGTGGTTCTGCAGCAAACTGGCAATCTGTTCGGGGTGTACCCTGCCTCTCGCCTGAAATCAACCAGGACAGGCACCCCCTGCAGCCCTATTAGCAATAAGTGGTTTAGAAGAAAAAACAAAACCTTAAACAATTGAATCTAGGGAGAAAACGAACATTCACAAATATTTTTTTTTTCTCACACCACATCTTCAAATCTCGATGATTAAAATCCAAAAGAAGAATGTAACGTAAATTTTTATTGTTTAGGATTATAAATTGTTATTCTCAAGTTTTTCTTCATTTGAGCTCTGTCAACAACATCTTCATAGACGTACCAACATAGATTCATTTTTTTTTCTCGCTCTCCAACTTTTCTGTGTGAGTTTAGAAAAAATTTTTTAGAAAATGCAATTTGGAATATTTTCTGAACATTTTGTGTTTTTTTCTTGGTTTTTAAATCAATTTGGAAAACTATGAAACGGAAGCTGAGTCCAAGTGGAGGTAGACGTTTAAAGACATTTATTACTTACCATTGATTAAACAATGTGTAGATAAGAATGTCCTGTTTCACTGGTAATATTTACTACTCTAAAAGTGGATTAAAGAGCTAGTAATGGACA
Source organism: Neostethus bicornis (assembly GCA_902685375.1). Classification (NCBI taxonomy): domain Eukaryota; kingdom Metazoa; phylum Chordata; class Actinopteri; order Atheriniformes; family Phallostethidae; genus Neostethus; species Neostethus bicornis. The sequence goes on from LR738541.1 coordinate 29,785,363, forward strand.
TTATAATGAATAGATTAAGGGCTGGGGGAACAAATTGATGTCTGAATCAATAAAATAGACAGATAAGACAAGGCAGATATTAGGTTACACAAAATGAGAGACACGCTAGAAACCAGCTTAACTGTCATGAGGCCATATGAAATATCACTTCGAGCCAATAACCCTTTGTACAACATCATGTGCTTCATTATGTGACTGAATCAAACCAGTGACAAATCACCTTAGGCCTTTTGAAAATCCCATTCCTCTCATTCTTTCTTCCTCTTCACCCTCGCTCACCCTCCCCTGTCTTCTTTCAGCAGCAAGCCACAGCTCACTTCAAGACAAATCATCACTTTATTAAAACAGAAAAAAAAATTGGTGCATCAGTGGATTCATTTAAACAATTATGCAAATAAGACATGAGATGACGCTTTTATTAATGTTAGAAAAGTGTTGCATCAGATACTGCTGAAGTCATTAAGTTACTCCGGCTGAAGATGAACATATTCTGATTAACTTGATGTCCCCAGGTCTGCATCACATTATTTTCTTGGGGCTGTGTGTCAGCACAATGCTCCCAGTTGATCCTGCATCCAGGGTAAATATCGGAAGAAACTATTTCACAGCTTAAAATTTACTTGTCATATATTGGTCTTATATTACTTTCTGGATTCTTCGGGGACAGTTGGTACCATTTCTTTTTGTTACAGTAATAGAAAAATAAACTCTAACGTAAAAAAGAGATAGTTCGCAATTTTGTCTAGCAAACCAGTTTCAGTTTGTAAAAAGAAATGTAATCCTCCTTGTCCACCCTCTGCTATCCTTGCCTTCCATGAATCCTTATCCTTTTTGTCTCTGCAGGTACAGAGCTCAGGAGGTGTTGGACCATGACTGACTGACTGAAGCCTATGCTTGCTGCAGCTCTGAGGGGTAATTAATTTCAGCAAACGACCGCCACGTCTGTCGGCTTTTATAAACGAGCGTTTACGTGCTATGGACAATTTAACCACTCCACTGAGCCTGCCTCGACAGAGATGAGTGAAGATGTGTGTGTGCACTTGTTGTCTGTGTGAGCTGAATGGAGGTGGAGAGGGGAAGGAGTAATGCTGCTTGGTGACTGATGGAAGATATAATCAATAAAGTAAGCACATGCCGTGATGCTCACCCAACATTCATATTCATAGAATTAATTCTCTCAACGCCCACGCTGTTGCTCGCCACAAAATTATAATGCATGAAGTATTTCACCACATCTCATCAGGCTTTATCAAAAGCTAGCATCATTGCTGCTAATTATGTGTGGTATCATGGACTAAACATCACCATAAAACTCTAGTTAAATGTTCCCGTCTTACATCTGAAGGTATTTTGATCACAGAAAAGAAAATATTATTCAATCAGATTTGGTACTAATATTCAACAAGCTTGTTTTTTTCTGTGGAAAGTGTCAAGTGTTGTTATGAATACCATCAAACATATATTGACTGAATTAATTTTACATAAATTGTTTTAATCTTTCAAGTTGAAGCTGAAAATTGCCCGAAAAATTTGAAAATGTGTTTTTTATTTACTTTTTTTAATGCTTAATCTTTTCCTGCAGAGATGCCAGAAGCTATCTCAGCTAGCGCGCAAGTAAAAGGCGGGATTCCCCTCCTTAGGTCACCAGTCATTTTCATACTCATAAAGAGACAGACATACATTATGTATGCATACATACCCTTACAGTAATAATAATATGCATTGTACTTATGTAGCGCTTTTCATGACACTCAAAGACGCTTCACATATGCATTATTCATTCTTTGCCATACCAGGTAATGGTAAGTTACTGTTGTAGCCAGAGCTGACCTGGGGCAAACTGACAGAAGCGAGGCTGCCATTTTGCGCCATCAGCCCTTCTGACCATCACCAACCAATCGCGCACACATCATTCAGACTAGGCAACGTGGGTGAAGTGTCTTGCCCAGGGACTCAACAGCAATTTAATCTCAACCACCCGTCCCACTGTGGCACCTGGGGTTCCGTCAGTCTCCCACACAAGTACTGCCCAGGCCCAGCATGCCTAGCTTCTGGGGTCTGACGGGAAATTCTGGGAAATTTAAACTGACCAGTCAGCCTAAAGTACATGTTTTTTGGTGGCGGGAGTAAATCGGAGTATCCCAAAAATGTGCAAACTATTCACAGAAGAGCTACAGACTCAGAATGATGCTCGAACCTATGATAGACCACAACATTTCACACAAAACAGAAAAAAATAATTGGTCTTACAAGTAAACTAAGTAAAGACATGAAAAATTGGGAACAGAGAGAGAGAGGAAAAAGGGGAAAGAGTTGTTGTGAAATTACAGTTTAAGACAGATTGTGTATAAATAGATTTTGGAGAAAGTAATCTCACACAATGAACCAGTAGCATATTGGTCTTCATAGCTGGGCCGTTCGAGAAATATAGTTAGAGCCTGCAGGCAAGTATAAACGAACAAGGATAGATGATTTCACAATTGGGAAGAGTGCTGCAGGTTCAATCCCCCGCTTGAGGTGTCTCTGTGCAACATACCGAACTCAAATTGATCCAGATGAGCTGTGACTTGTGCTTTACTGGGCAGCTTTAGCCATCAGGTGTGAATTTGAGCAACGTTGTAAAACACCTTGTAAAAAGGCGTCGTATAATTAGACTCGATTTACCATATACAATTAGTCAGTACTTCTTGATGTTCACAATATTTAGAGTTTTATTTGAATCTAGTGAGCCTTAAATATCAACCAAACTATCAATAACACTGGCTCACAAAATACATTTAAATTTGTTAAATATTTCAGAATGGCAAACGTTGTTGCAAGCAGATCTTAAGTAAACCTGTATCTATTTAATTTAAAACATTGTTTGAGTCCATCTCCTCTTTTTTGAACCATAAAGGAAACAGGAGATGTGTTTTTCCTGGGACATTAGACTTTATAAAGACTGACTTTTGATCGCTTTAGAGTTTAATCAAAATAAAAAAATATACCTATTATTTTCCTGATGAACTATTTTCCAGGTGCAATCTTCTTCCTGTTAATTTTTTGATGAATATTTCCATAAACTTTCTCTTACTCCCCATCATATAAATTCAAATATTTATGGGAGCATTTCCCATGATGTGACAGATTTTTGCAAGAGCACATAGTCTAAAGTTGCTAATATTAAATCAAATAACGGATTAAAAATAAATTGTACTAAAACATTACATGGGATAAAATTGGTTAAAAAAACACAAACAATAAAACAGGTTGATGACAATGTAAGTTTATGTGAGTGTAACAAACAGAGAGGAAAATTCTTACAATTTAGCTGGACACGTCAAGTAGAGATATATAAACTGTCTGCCAGTGTTTAGCGCTAAAGCAGGGCAGAGAATAAAGAAACAGAAACAAGAAAAAATATTCAACTTGTCAACAATTCAGTGTATTTAGAAAGATTCCAGGATGACAATGTTTCTGAAGTCTTATCAAGCACAAACACCAAGACTTAAAATAATTAAGAAAAAGTGCCACAAATAAAAAAGATTGAAAAAAATTAAAGAGCTTTTTAATAAGTAAATATAGAATTGAACAACGGAGTACTGATGCTGACATGGTCTTATGTCAATGTTTGATCTTGAAGGGTAGCTTCCAATTTTTGGACCATTTCTTCAAACATTGGTAGAGAATGATGTTTGTCCATCAAAACCTTGTTCTTGTTTCATCTCATACATCTGAGAACTCCTTTGCGTGAATTGCCATAAAAAAGGTTTTCAAGACGACAAATAAAGCGAAATGATACATTGTTCTCTAAAACGCCCCACCTTCATTTGGCACTCAATGTTTTCAACCACATTGCTCTACATCACTTTCAGGAAAAAAGGAGGGAAACAAGTTTAGTTTCTCAGTAAATGAGTCATTAGAACCCAACACCGTGCAACTGAGAGACTCTGATCCCTCAGAATTTCCAAACTTGAAGAAGTACAGAGGCACACCGCAGTCACCGGGCACTCTGTAAGCTGACTCTTGTAAAAAGCATTCTGTTTGCTTCTACCACTATCAGGTTGCCAGACTTTCAGAGCTGCAGCCCAACTCTGCTTTGTTCCCCCTGCCAAAGCAAGTTACACGGGTTGCCTCTATGTCAGTGTTTTCACAGCTAGACATACATTACTGTGTGACATCAAGCCTGGGGGCTTATAGATCGGTTGGATTATATGACAGGGCCCTTTATGGGTTTTGCTGGAATGTATGACAGCAGTATGCCTGCCTCAGTACTTGGCAGGGATAACTATAGTATACCACAGAGCAGAACAGACTAGTGTAGCCATATGAGGGGCCCAGGGCAGCAAACGTTTCCATGACCACAGTAGGCATCAGAGATTGTTTGCATTCCAAGATAGAGAGCATAAGAATGAGTACTTTTTACAATTGTTGCAGATAAAAAGATTGTAGGATATCATATATCTATTTTTTTATTTTTAAGATTTTTATCTTCAGTGGCTGGTGTGTGAAACTGTATGCTTCAACTTAAATAACAACACTTCTCACTGCATTTACTTCTTCAGACACTCAAACACGTATGGGCATTCCTTCAGCAAAAAACAAAACCTTAACACACATTTCTACTGCACGCTTCGCCAAGCCAGTGTAATCAGGGCCGCATAATGTGTTTACCTCTCTGAGGTACAAGAGTTTGATTAAAAAGCAGCCATCTGGCAGCAGAGAGCAAAGAAGAAGAGAGGTGTAATCTTTTTCATACACAATAAATCCTGCCACCGTGGTAATCATGGGTAAGCTGTCAAGACTGTGGAATCGCAACTCGGCCACTAAAACAAGCAATTTTGGGGATAAATATGGGTGTTGCAGCAACAAAACATGTTCTGTCAAGTTATCTCCCAGATACAGACAAGCAATTTGTATCAAATGGTTTTGTGGTCGGATATAATTATTTAACACATCCACTCATTTTTTCATTGTCTTTCATTACCCAGTGACAGATTGCTGGGTCAGTTTTCTTAGAGGGACTCACCTTGGACACTTCTGTCAGTTGGTATGAATGGATTCCCGGGCATTTCTTGATTTTCTCAGAGACAAGTTGCTCAAGCAGGATTTTCTTTTTTTCTTGGTGGGCTATGTTAAAGATATACCCCGAGACCCTTCCAAGGAGTTATCTGGGGGGCTTTAAAAACAGATGCACAACATTACATCTGGATTCACTCTATGTGGAGGAGCAGTGGCTCCACTCTGAGTCCCATTCAGATAACCACGTTCTTCAACTCTATCAAGGAAACTCATTTTTGCACCATGTATTTGCAACATCATTTATCTTTCATCTCCACCTTCAGGTTCCATCATTACCTAAGGTAATGATGGAAATGTAGATCGACCAGGAGCTTTGATTTTAGGCACAGCTCTTTCCTCAGAACAAAAAAGGAAGAATCCTCAGCACTGCAAATGTTTCACTGATTTACCCATTGATCCTTTGCTCTGTGCTTCCTTCACTCATGAACTAGATCCTGCAAGACTTTAATGTACATGTACACAGATATAACACTCAACTTTTTTTTTTAAAGCTGAGGATACTCTCTTAAATTTTTAACCAGGGATTCACCACCCAATTACTTCAAAATCTACTACAAATTACTTAAATGAGCGCTGGAGATTGAGGTTCAAAGAAGACAAAAAAATAAAAAAAAAACAAACCACCACAGGGTACTAGGCTACATTACTTCAACGCCTTTATAGCGCCTGTAAATTCTGCTCATAATGGCTTGCGACAGCCTTGGGGGAGTGTAACACTCAATGAAACAGGTTTGACTAATTGTCGGCAATGCAGACTAAGCTCTGGCATTAGTCATATAGGCACCTGACAGCCCATATGAGGGGTCTGGCTCCCCTAACACACAGAGAACCCTTTAAAGTAATCCACCATGGGTCTAGAGAAATACCTCCAGCAACTTCACAAAGCATGTTAAGACTGTAAGGCAAACTTCAATGGGTCCTTCAAGACTATAATGATGGTAAAGCCAAGCCACTGTTCGGGGATGAAGTTCTTTCAATTCAAAACCAAAGCCAAAAACAACACACCTACTTTTTAATTTGAGATGTGACTATTTCAGCAGACCCTTTTTCCAAGGACCCAAACAGACCTCCTCAGGGTGGTGCCCGTGATGTATGATTTTACCACAGCTATCCACAGCTCACCTTCCAGCAACCACCCCGACCTACCAGTATAAAGAATCTGTTAAAATGTTCATGTAACTCTGCTCTGCATCCAGAGTTCTAAGAGACTTCACGCAGCTCTCATCATTCCTTGAGGTTTTGCCACCAAAAGCTGTTTGAACTCCTTGGCACCAAAGTACTGTAGATAGGAAAAGTCCATTCCAAAGCTTCCAAACTGTACTTTCTCATCGGGCACTTTATTGTTTAATTTGGCAACACTTAGAAATAATCATAATAAATAAAAAAAAGTTTAAAAAAAAAAAAAATCAAATTAGACTGATTAACTAGAGCAATATTGGGTTAAACTGAGGAAACATCTTCTTTGATTGTTGCCATACATTGTTTTTTCTATGCTTAAGCAGTATTGGATATGTTTTCTCCAACAGAGTCAAAGAGAAAAGAGTTTAAATGTAATGTAATAAGGTAAAAACGAGAGGAATGAGTGCCTACGGCGAAAGGATAGCAACATCTTGTTGGATGTAGCTGCCTCCCCTCCCCTGTGGTACCTGACAGGGCTGTAGCTGAGCTCAACCTCAGCCATTATTTCTACTGTAGCCTTACTGCTCCATTACACCCAACAAGCTTAACTCAATGGCTTTCATTCCTCACTGCAATGGCTTCTGCTCTATACCCTTGTGGCGTTTAACAGGAGAGGGGGCGATTTGCGTGTAAGGGAGGAAGGCACTCCCCTTGTTAACACAAAATATGTCAGCCGTTGCCCTTGTTAACTTTAAAAGAAAAATCAGTGAAAAAAACAGTATCTTTGCCTTTGCTGCTTTCCTGGTTGCTGGAAATAAAGATATTGCTCACCAGGGGCCATAGCAAGAATTTAACATCTGTAGTAAAAAAAAAGAGCCATTAGGTTATACTACCCTTGTCATGCAGTGGTATTTAATTGCCCAGCTTCAAAATGCAACAAAGAAAACATTTCCCACTCACCGTTTGGTGTCGTATCAGACTCCAGAATGAGGAAGCAGTTTTTGGTTATAGGAAAATGAAGAATTAACCTGCGTTTTGTCAGGAGCTGAGTAGCTGAGAGAAAATCCAAAACCTGATGTGTGACTAACAAGCTATTCAACCACATAATCTGCAACAAGAAAACAAATTAGTACCAATAATTCATAACATATCGGTTAGGTATTGTTTTGCTTCATCAGTGATCGTACACACTTCACGTGATGTTACCAATAGGTTGTGTAAAATGATGATTTTAGGCAGAGTGCTCATACACAATTCACGTGATGTTACCAATAGGTTGTGTAATATGATGATTTTAGGCAGAAAGCAAAGTATTCCTCGAGCAGAGCTAAAGCATATTTTATCAATATGTTTCTATTTTTAAAGTTCAAACGCAAAGAAAGCTTGACTGATGACAGTATCTGACAACACTGGTAAAAAATCAAAGCTGAAATTTTCATACTGAGCAGCTGCTAAAGATATCAAATATGAACAAAAGAAATGATCAGAAGCAGTTAGTTTTATGAAGGCAGACAGGTATGATAGAGATCTTTTTTCACATCCCACATATGATAATGTCAAGTGAAATGTACTTTTAAAAATAGAACACAACAGATATTGATTGTTACAACTGATTGTTGTCATTGTGTAAGAAATTTTGACTCTGAGTTCAATTTTATTCTACATATAAAAAATGTCACAAAGATGGGATTTTATTATCTTAAAAACATAGCCAGAGTCTGCCCGTTTTTCTCTCTTGCCAGCACTGAGGTTCTGATGCATACTTTTATTTCCAGTAGAATAGATTATTGTAATGCCCTGCTTTCTGGTCTCCCTAAAAAGAGTATTTATAGTTTACAGCTACTCCAGAACTCGGCGGCACAGGTTCTAACAAGGACCAGGGGCCAGGAACACATTACACCAGTTTCAAAACTGCTGCATTGGCTCCCTATGCGTTTCAGGGTGGATTTTAAGGTGTTTCTAAAGGTTTTTAAAAGTCTTAATGATCTTGGGCCTTCTTATTTATCTGACCTCCTTGTGAGGTACGACCCCTCATGGACCCTGACGTCCTCTGCTACTGACCTTTTAGTAATACCAAATGTTAGAACAAAACTCACGGTGAGGTCTCGTTCCAACATTATTGTCCTTGCCTGTGGAACAGCATGCAAGAGGAACGCAGGGCCTGAGTCTGGTCCTGAGAAGAGGTTGAAAACCCACTTTTTTAAATTGGCTTTTACTTGATTTTTATTTTTGCTTAAGATGATTTAATGTATTTAATCAAATCTGTTTGTTTACTCTCCTGATTTTACTCAGTTTTATTTTTTTTGATTGAGTTTTCTGATTAATTTCTTAAATCATTTTTAACCTGTTTAACTGGTTTTAGTTTTTATTTCATTGTTTTATTCTGTGTCTTATTCCAGTGTTTCTTTGTGGGGATCCTCCATCCCACCAGCTTTGCCTGCTCAGTCTGTGGGGTCTTCTCTGTCGGAGTCTGACTGGCCTGGGTGGTGCGGGTGCCTCACTTTAGCCTGGTGGCTTCTGTGGGTGACCGTGTCTCTTGGAGCTGGGTGGGCCCCTATGGTTTTGGCTGCTGCAGTCATGGGCAGGCCGAATCCTGGTGTGGATCAATCCCCAGTTATTATTTCCTCACAACAGCATCGGGGCGGATGTTTACTTTTATTTCAGTCAGAGAGACAGTAGCTAGCGGTTCAGGTGAACTGGGGGTAGTGGAGAGGAAAGAGGAGGGATTAGAACAGGTGTGTGTGTATGTAGGGGGTGGGACGGGGGTTATGTGAATGTTGATGCATGTGTGTTGTGTTTTGTATGAGTGTGTGATTTTTGATGTACTGTATGCCTGCTTGTTTTTTGACTCCGTTGGGGGGAGGGGGGTTAATGATCTAGATTTTAATGTTGTTTGAGATTTTATTTGTTCTGTTCAGTTACTTCGTGTGACTTTATGTTGAAAAAGTGCTTTACAAATAAAATTTGATTTCATTTGATTTAAACAATTTTAGTGTCTTTTTTTACACTTGAGGAGGTGTCCGTTCGGCAGTCATTTGCATACTGATGGTCTGCCTGGGAAAAAGCTGAGAATTTTTTTTTAATAATCTGTCAAAGAGTAACTATCAAACTAATATGTGTGAAGTCATTTGACTGTAAAAAAAAAAAAAGAAAGTCTATAGTTCAGCCTATTTAGACTGTAATGCCATTAGAATGATAACCATCCAAACTTACTCTGTCATTTATCTTTCTCTGTGTTTGGCAACTAAAGAGTTGTTTTGGCCTCAGTTCACAACAAATTTTTTGAAGTCTAGTTTTTCAATCTAATTATATTTGACTCAGGGCTGGAAATTTATTTTATTTTCCAGGGAAAGTCAACCCAAACACACACAAATCAATACTCTAAAAAGTTGGGACGCTGTCAAGTGTAGATAATGTAATAATATTTAAATCCAATAACAGGGTATTTTAGACAAATTACAAACAGGAAACCTATAAAGTATTGAAAGATTAAGTTGAAAAAGTTTGGTAAAAGTCACTACGCTCCCCAAAAGTTAAGATTTTTAGAAAAATAATTTTGGAAAGTAATACAATGTAGAATAACTTCTGATTTCGCTGTATTCTTTACTTGGTCAACCTTTCTACAATATTTTAAAGAAAGATGCTTGAATTTTTGGCCTTTCTGTGTGAAGTTTGCATGTTCTCCCCGTGTATGTGTGGGTACTCCAGGTACTCCGGTTTTCTCCCATCCTCCAAAGACATGTGTGTGTAGTTGTCTATGTGTATGGCCCTGTGACAGACTGGTGACCTGTTCGGGATGTATCCTGCCTCAGGCCTCTCGCCTTAAAATCAGCTATGGCCCCATTAGTGATATGCGATTCTTAAGGCGGGACAAATTTGTGACAAATTAGTCATTGATGCTGTTAACCAAGACATGACTCACAAGGTTTCAAGTGATGCCGTTATTGTTTTTTAGTGAAACTACTTCTCCAATTAATAAAAAAACATGTCAAACTGTGAAGTGGCAGCATACTTTGGGTCTTGTTAAAACAAAAAAACTTGCTTTTAATTTGAAAATAGAACCATTTATTGTCTCGAGTTGCTGAAGCAGACAAGCCTTCATTTTACTGAGGTTTTTTTTTTTTTTTACACTCTATTAAGTAGACATTATTAAAAATTTTAATCATTAAACAAAATGGCAAATCCCTGAGAAACATTAAACAGAAAAGAAGTAAAATCAATCAATTATCCAAAAGTACAAAATAAATTGATAGTTTAGTTTTTTTAAGTTGATCTGATGGAAGAGTTTATTTTATCAGTTTTTGTTAATGGATGAGTGAGCTAAAAAAGTTCTTTAATTCTTGTGTCGTGTTATGCGTCAGTTTGACCCACATTTTAGTTTTTGTGTAAAACAAAAGACCTACAATTTTCTGACATTTTCCCATCTTGGATCACAAACTTGCGTGTGCAGTCCGGGGTCTTTAGTGTGCATAGTCATTTTTACCCCTAACTCTTTAATGTTAGTAAATATTGTAGCTATTATTTCCAAAAGTATGGCATATTTGGCACCCTGCCAAGTATGGCATCAAATTATGGGTAGACTGTGTTGCAATATCTAGCTGTGCATGAAACAGAAGAGTATACACTGAAAAGCTACCTAGAAAAGAAACTAAGAAGATTAACAGGATGTGTATCATGCTGGTGAAGTTGTGACTTTGACTGCAAGGTCACAACCTCACATGTGATCATTTCTTTATATCACCTTGGAGATGAACTTCAGAAGAAGAAGGAAGCTGACCATGTTGGGAACAATCAGAAAAAAAACAAGCCAGAACTTCCCAAAGAAATTCTGCGGGTGCAGAGCAGACCTCTACCTTCCTCAATACTTGCTTTCAGAGAGAAAACGATTGTTTCTTACTGCCCAAGAGAAATAAAAATGTTCTGTAATCAGCACAATTCAAACTGGCGCTTCTATGACTGCAAGAAACGGTAATGAACTACAACTCAACCAAAGGAAGAGTTTATAATCTGGACAAAGTCACAGAAATATATAAATTCCAGGGCAAGACTGCTCATTGGTCCAGAAGTTTTTCTACCATTTTTCTCACCAATTCTTTTCAAGCTCCGTCACGTTGATTGGAAACCCGCAGTGGACAGCCATTTCTAGGTCTCACTTGCTTAGGTTCAACTCAGTTCTTTTGCTGAGTTACTGAAAGACAATTACAGAGCTTACTTCAAGTTATAAGAAGTAAACCCCAAGTCCTCACATTTTCGAGTTATTACGTCTATTTCTACCCTCCGCTCTACACAGGAGTCCTATTATTTTGTTCAATTCATTCTGAGTCTAAGTCATTAGGAGTGTGAGGCTGCCAGCCTTACCCTTCATTGTTGGGATTGCGATGGTGAGTGAAAAAGCAATGTTTAACTAATTCTAGTTTGTGTGCTTACAACTGATAAAATATTTTAGCTTTACTTGATCAACTAGTCATGTTTCTCCTCTCCATACATCTCCATACATTCAATGTATCTACATTGAACTATTTTTGCACTTGTGACTTGTATTGCCGATGAGATAGACTACAAAGACAGGTTTAATAAGGTTACCGTTAATTAACACCTAAAGCAGAGTGTAGGCCCAGTGAGAAGCTATGGTGAGAACTGAAGCGTTGTGGGAAAACCTGACTGCTTCTGCTTCGATCAAAAAATATTAAAAACTTGTATCTCTAGGGAACACTGTACAAATTATATACATGAAGTAGAATAGGTTATTTACTATTCAGTAGAAAGATTTTCATTCACAGACTGTTTGTGGACTTTACTGCAGCCTTGTATGACTTAAAAGAAAAGGCTCTCACGTTGATTTTATTGTCTCAGAGAGCTTATGAAACTTTTCTGGCTCTTTTTGTTGATCTTTGACAGAGAACTCATTGTGAAAGACCGTGCAGAGCAACACTCCAGGGAGGAAACCATGGACACAGCTGTAATCTCTTTCATCTTTTCAGTTTGAGAATTTCCTGTTTTTCAATGGCCACACTAATTACACAGCTACAAACATTCATTGAGCCCAAACCAAAATGCGGACAGATGCATACACATCTTCTCAAAATGAGCTTGCACACATGTAGACACCATAAAGTTACAGAACAACAGGGATAGAGCGAAATAGCAGACCGTTCTAATTTTTCCCACACCAGGTTGTTTGTGAATTTCTGTGGAAAGAATGTCACCACACTTCAGCTGCTTTTACACAATATTTTAGTTTCTTTGAAATAGTACCGCAAGATGACTTTTAAATTCTCAGTAGGTACAACAACTACTAAGAAACACTTCCACTGTTGATGGATACCATTTTCATTCAAATACCTTTGTTCCTTTCAAACACACACCCATACGTTGCTTGTCTGTGAAAGGAAATTGTGACTCTCATCACCAACTCCGTTCTGAACTATGAGGTACTCAAGTCTTTTATCTAAAATTATACCAATACAGGGCTGCACTTCATACACATCATGTAAAAATAAGATATCTAACATCCAGTAGGATGTAAAAAATGAATCAAATTGAATATGTCAGGAAGCATCAGTCATGCCCGTTGTATTGTAAAACAAAGATAAAGTTGAAGCTTCTGCTGTCTATATTGTCTCAAGGACTTAAAAAAAAATCCCATTTTTTATTTTATCATTACTTTCAGAAGTAGTATAGGTTGATAATTGTCCAATAATTATATTTAGATAACGTGGGGATTGTTTAGGCTTATTGTAGAGATAATTTAAAGGAGACCGTATGTCTGGGGGTTTTGTATGTTTCTGTCGGATTAGATCTGTTTTCTTTTTCAATAATAATAAAAAAAAAACTATTTTCTTAATCATCTTCATGCAACATTTTACATTTGGGACTGATCAAACTAATTTCTTTCCAGCTGTAAAGCATCAAAGCTAAACATCTGAAATGCATAAAAATATTTACGGAACAGCATTCTTCTAGAATTCCATAAAAAAAAACCTTTCCATCCCACTTTTAGAAATTGGACAGCTACCTCAATAACTGAATGAAAACTTGTTTTGCAGGATTCTTTGAAAGTCTCACTGCCACCCACATTCACGTGGCTCTTGGCACAGACTAGAAACTTGACTGTGGTTCTTGGATTCTGGACAGCACTTCATCACATCTGTGCAGCTCAGCCTCCCGTGGCAGCTCAGAGGGGAACACATCAATAAATCTAGCCATCACATTGCAGGAAAATTACACTGGCATAAAGATAGACGAGAGAGGGGCACAGACAATGAAAATAAACGATAGCAACGCTAATGATCTAAGTGATTACACATGGCGGAGGATGTTTCTCCATTCCAAGTGCACTCTAATTTCCCAAATCTTTCTATGCAAACAGAATTTCTATCAGTCCTTTTATAACAAACATAGATTTTCTTTCTGTTGCTCAGAAGTACTTCAAATCTGAATCTGGTAATTGAGTGACTAAGTGCAATCCGCATCTCCGATGGGAGGGGTGACTCAAGTCTTTGCAATGCATCTGTACACTTTGCACAGTTGCCAGTTAATGTCAACCGACTTACTCATTCTGCTCTCTACCCACCCGGGAGCACACACACCACTTAACAGCTGTATCTATTTAAAATTAAATCCATCACAGGACAACTTGTACGTTGCAATCCCCGGAAAAGAAAACAAGAATGTTGTAGACTAACACACTAACCCAAGGAATTTATGTTGTTTTGTTTGTGAGAACACACATCACTTGAAGTGTGTGGATATATTTTAGCTAAAGTGACATGATGTGGGAAAACCACATGTTTCTTTATTTTTTTTTTAGATCTCACAGTGTTTGTCTATGTGACACAACACGTGTGTGTATGTGTGTACACAAAGTAAGCTAGTCAATAGACTGCAATTTTGAGTTTATTAACAACTGTTATTCATGGCGAGTCTTGTTTCTCATTTTTGACGCAGATGATTCTTTTCTATGCACGGCTAATGTGATGGAGGGTGTTCCTGCCTGCACTCAGATTGCACATCAGCGTGTTCTCTATTGTGTTCAATTTTCACTATTGAAGTTTTTTTCTTCTTTTCTTTTCCCGAGAAACCAAAAAAGTTTAAAACCACAAAAAAAAAAAAAAATTGAAAAACAACCCAATGGACCCATAAAAAAGTGTCTAAAAAGAACAGAAAGAGACGAGAAACGGCAAAAGAATGATGATATGGGAAATGTGATGGATTGAGGTGATGAGGAAGGTGGAATAAAGGGAGGTGGATGCACCCATCAGCTACTTCACTGTCAGGTACTCAGCTGTGCTGCAGGAGTAGGCGGCTGGTAGGAAGCAAGTGTGTGTGCTTTACACAGCATTTGTGTGTTTGCCGCATGTTCCCTGAGTCTGGGGACCAGTAGGAGGTTGACAGATTATCTGTCGTGGAGCAAGCTGGAGGGTTCCCTCTCCCTCTCATTTTTTCCTCAGTCACTCACTGGCTTGTTTCATCCTTTCCTCAAGGTCACTGCAACACTGCGAAAGTTTGAAAGCTACATGATACCAGATGCTCAAGGGTGACTCAGCACTTTTTCACTCCTTTGCTTGTCTTTAGCTGCCAGACTGGCAGAAGAACAAGTGTATCTCCTGTTACCTGTCTAATATATTGCCATTGTGCAATGCTGTTCATGGACTCCCGGATAAATCAACTCTTTGTTAACATAATCCAGGCTAAGTCGGTGCATCGTGCCTTTACAGATGTTTCTGCTTGCTCAGTTATCTCATCATATCGGTATTTACCACATCCCCAGGGATTACTGGTTTCAAGAAGTTAAATTAATACTACTCTATGCATCATAAAGTAAATATTTTATGCTCTAAAGTAATATCAAGAAAATGTCGTTTCAGTCTTCTAGCACAGGCAAAAATAAAAAAACAACAGCTTTACAAATAAAGAAAAAAAATCCTTTGCTGAACACTTTGAATGAGTTATGTGATGGATTGAAAGAATAAACTGAAATTTTTTTATAATTGATTATAAATCCATGGGTAAATGTTCAGCCTGTGTGAGTATGATTCCAAACTGGGATTCTGCTGCTTTTCAGCTGCACTTTTTATTTCCTTCCAGCTGTTCTCTGCCCAGAAACAGAGGAGATGTATTCTATTGGCCTCAATATGATCCCAGGCCTGTTTCTGGATGTCTTCATCTTGGCAGGACAACAGACAAAAAGCTGCAATGTCAGCCACAATTATAGCGCAGCACCAAGGATAAAGACAGGGAAAACAAATCTTTTTATATATGACTTTAAAAACTTTTCAAATTAGTTGCGGTATTGTTGCAGTGAGCTCATGCATTTAGTTAAAGATGGACAGTGAGCTCTGATTAATGACACTAGTGCTGATGATATTCCCAAGATCTCAATTAGAGAGTAAAATGGCACAGCAAAGCAAAGGTTAGTTTGTAACGTAACACATTTTTCCAAACTGTTTCTTTTTACGTTTTAAAACTGGTATGAATAATTTTGCTATATTATTTAAATCTACCTTTGTTGGTTGAAGTCATGCTTATAAATAGCCGCACTAAAAAAAAAAAAAGCATGTTTTAATGGGCAGCACAGTGGCACAGTGGTTAGCATAGTGGCCTCACAGCAAGAAGGTCAGGGTTTGATTACCGGAGTGGGGGAAGGCTTGAAACACTGGCATTTCTGTGTAAATGAGTGGGTTTTCTCCAGGGAATCTCTGGTTTCCTCCCATTCTCCAAAAAATATTTGTGTGAGGTTGATTGGGAGCTGTGAAATTGCCCCTGGGAATGAGTGCATATGAATGTTTGTCTATGTGTGTGAACCCGCAACAAACTGGCAACCTGTTCGGTGTGTGTCCTGCCTCTTGACTTAAATCAGCCGGGGTAGGCTCCGGCACCCCCGCGACCGAGGAGTAAGGGATAAGCGGTACAAAATACAAAACAAACATGTATTAATAAACTATGTTTATTAATACATGTTTATTAATAAACTATGTTAATTAATACATGTTTGGGCGGAGCTTCGATCTTCATTTGACCAATCGTTGGGTTTGTTATTGTTGTTCATTAAAAAAGTTTTGATCTAAAAAAAATAAAAAACTGTAATTTAAACCTCAGCCATTCATTTTGCCACTAGGTAATTTTCACACATTCATTGCTTCCCATTTTGGTTTGGTGTGCACACCTGAAACAAGCAATAGGGTAACAATATGTACAAACCTGATCGCTTGCTGCTCTCTGAGATTTTAGACCCATGTGATTTTTTTGGAGAAATTGGTAAGAACATCACATCTACTGCCTTTGCCTTAATCCTTATCTGTTCTTTGTTGAGACTTTTGTGCCCCACGCCTCTCCGACCACCTCTGGATCTGATGAGATGCCTCTCAGGGTGTGCCTGGGGCATGGAAGGCTGTGATTCTGAATCAGAACCCAAAAGGTCATCTTCTTCTACAATATAAATTCATAATGGAAATAATGATGAGTTGAGACATAAAATATTCTGTCAACAAAATTTTAAATTAGCCAGTGTAACACAAACGGGTACATGAACTATTTATTTGCGTAGCTCCCTTTTATTTGGAGAGTTGTATTCCGTTCCGTCATCTTCCGCTCATCCGGGGCCGGGTTGCGGTGGCAACAGCCTCAGGCAGGAAGCCCAGGCTTCTCTCTCCCCGGCTGCTTCCTCCAGCTCACCCGGAAGGATCCCGAGTTGTTCCCCGGCCAGCTGTGAGACATAGTCTCTCCAGCAGATCCGGGGTCTGCCTCTTGATCTCCTCTCGGTCGGACATGCCCAAAACACCTCACCAGCGAGGCGCTCGAGGGGCATCCTGACCACATGCCCGAACCACCCCATCTGGCTCCTCTCAACCTGGAGGAAAGTTGTATGGGTGTTAGCAAATCCAGAATATTACTTACCAACATCAAGTCTGTTATACCAGGCAATAAGTTCATTAAGGTCTGAAAAGATGTTGGTGTAAACAATTTACGGCATACTGTACATAATTGGTTACCAAGAGACACAAACCAGAAAGAAGTCAAAACCAGAATAAGGCTGAGGCTATGAGTAATATGGGCTCTTCGTGCTGAAATGTGTTCAATATTGCCTTCGAGGTTATTTTCAAGAGCCACCATGCTTCAACAAAAGAATCCAACAGCCAATAAATTTCTTCACAATTATACCTAGATTTAAGTACAGTGTGGTGAAGTATTGAGAGGGGAGTTATTATGGCTCATGAAGATCAAAACTGGAAACTCTATTTTATATCATAAACCAATCTTATTGTCAGAACATAAGACTTTTTCTATTTAAAATACTGCGTGCAATAAAAAAAAAAAACATTCAAAATACCCAAGAGATAAACAGTCTACATGTTCATTTGAAATGTTCTTAATCATTTGATTAATTCCTGCCTCTATTTGTTGTGGACTGGAAAAGTTTTGCCTCGGTTTTATTCTTTTATTTACAAAAGCCGACATGTTTATGATCAGTCTCTTCTGGAATTAGTTGTTTATTGAACGTTTTATTTAGAAGCCAATAAAACATATTTCAAAGAAATATGCAAAAGTAAAAAAAAATTTAATCTTTACTCTGATTACTGACTAATGAAATTACTGTTGATGTCATAGATCTCTTTTTCAAAATATTTAACAATAGTTTTCCATAATCAGGGTGTCACAAATCAAAACCAGATGTACAGAACCGCCTCAAACCCCCTGAAAGGATTTAATGTTGTCACACCTGCTGAAACAGACACGTAGCTATTGACTTTGTGCGTTAAGTTTTTATAATTAGCTGATTATTCATAAAGCATTTATTGAGTGTTCGATATGGCCCCGAGCAATTTAAAAACAAAACTATGCAGATTCTTTCTCTGTTTTAATTAATTAAATACATCTGTTTTTGGAGTTGATGCACTTCTGAAAGAATGTTGGTTAATCTTGTGCATAAAAAAAGCTTCTTTTTTCAAAAATCAGCAACAGTAAAATAAAAATCGGGATTTACTAAATCCACACTGAAATAAGGTTAAGATTGTTTTAGACAATAAAGTTAAGTTTACTACTTTAGCCCCCATTTCCAAGAATCTCATTATGCTTTCATTTTTTTCAAATTTTGACTGTTTTTGCTCAGATTTTGTTCCTGGGATTGGTGGTGTCTTTGCAGACCAGCTAACGGTTGTGGCTTTTCTTGAATTCCTGTGGCTGACGCTTTTTGTGCTCCACACTGTATCATTCATGGTATTATCTTCCAAAAGTTCCCCCAGAGTCGGATGTAACTGGCTTAGCATGAAAGGAGGTTATGTCTGTGTTGGTGTGTGTGTGTGTTTGTAACAGAGAAAAAGGAAAAAGAAAGAGGAAGGGCTGCTTTACATTTAATCCTCTCTGAAAACAGCTAAAATAGCATCAAATGGTCCTCACATACAAACCGACCATCCAATTTCCCAGTAAGACAGCAAGCTGCACTTTCACATGGTCTGCCTCTATCCAACATCTTTTGTTTTCCAGCTTATCTATAATCCATCTATCTATTCAGTACTTCAATGATAGCAGCTTTTTATTTATTTTTTTACAATAGTCTCTCCCAGCTCAAAAAAGAGGAGGAATAAGAGCTGTGTGTCCACAAACCTCAGTTCATGGACCCTAAACCAGATCCAGATTTATGCCTCACCACATTCCCCACATTATAGAAATACAAGCTTCTTCCTCAACTATCATACCCACCTAATTCTTGGTCTCTGCAACACCAAATCCCTCAATGATAATATTGACTTAGCATTAAAGTGATTTATTGTATGAAAGCCCATTTGGCTTTGCATTTATGGCTTGGGTCAGAAAAACCCAGAGCAGCTAAAACACTGTGTTCCTCTGTTGGAGTGGTGCAGCAGTTTTTTTTTTTATTTTTTGTTTCTGCTGCAGTTGCAGCAACTTTTGTCCCAGACATAACCCCAGTTTCCCAACACTCACTACGCCCTTTTGAAATCCGCCCTCTCCAACATGCAATCACCCTAGCTTGAACTTTCAACTCTAGTCTGCCTTGTTTTCCTGCCCCAATCCCTCATCCCAATCTACCCGCAGCTCCTCCACTGAATTCAAAACCTTCAGCCAATGTGTCCACTACTCTAAACCAGAAATTAAATGTTAATTCCAGGCTATGATATACTCATTCACTCCCAGCCAAGACCACAGATGTTTTAGCAGGCTCCCACAATTTGAGTCGAAAAAGTAAATCCTTTAACAGGGAGCCACTCGTGTTCAGTTGAAGTGACGCTGTCATCAACTACATATGAAAAGCTGAATGTGTGATGAATTGTTCACTGTGGTTTAAAATAAGACTTAAATATTAATGTATAACAATAAGGAAGCATGAAGCTTTAAATAAAATAATAAAAAAAAGCCTTTACAAATGAGCAAATGGAAGAAAAAAATGTTAAAAAGGAAAACACTGACCTTTACTAAAGCTGGGCTTACTGCCACCCACATTGCCAGTACAAGCAGAACAGTCAGCTGGTGGAGGGAAAAATGAAAGAAACAGACAGGTCCCCCTCTCTATTTTTCCGAAGAACTTGTTACTGCATTCCTTTGTCTGTTAGGTGGCTCTTGACTCACGGAGAGGTCGGGTTAAAGGAAGTTAGTCATAATAACACTGGCCGACAGGAGATTTCAGCTGGCCTACTCACCGTAGCTCAGTCTCAACACAGCTGCAGGCCTTTCAGTGTACTTAGGATAAACTGTCCAAGTCCTGCACAGATGAGATTCCAAGATCCTCTAAGGGAATTTAGTTTTATTCAGGACATTATTTCTTTCAAGCTCCATCATAACCTGTAGCCTGTGTGTTTTTGAGGTACTGTTTGGAGAAATATCAGTCTCAGATGTGGGGTATTACTTTAAGCAGCAGCAGATTTAATGGCTTTGTGTTATTTAGGTTTTTATTTGCCCATCCGGCTCAAAAGACAGGACTCATAAAAACAAAACTGCAAAAGCTGACTTATTTTCTGACTTCCCAACCTTCAAAAAGATTTGTATACTTAAGGTCTGGCTTTAGTAAAGCGTAAGTCGAAAACAACTAATGCATCCTCTCTGAACATATGGCTGGCCATTGAGCTGGCAAAGCAAATCTATAACACATCATATTAAGACCGAGTCTCAAATGGCATGTAAAAGATAAACTATTTTTTGGTTTGCATCATTTATCTTGTATGACTGGAATTTGTGCCAAAAAAAAAAAATGTTGGACTTGAATTGCTTTGGTCCCCTGCACATTCAATATGTCGGATAAAAATTCTTTTTTAAAGTAAAGAAAAAGTGAATTGGCAGAATTTTGAGATTTGCAGGTTGAAACTTCTGATACAAAATCTGAACATTTCAACAGCCTTGAAAAAATATTAAATGTAATGGATTCCAGAAATGCAATACAAATCTGAAGGCTTTTTCTTTCTCAGAGAGCATTGTAGGGTTCTAATTTGATTTAGTTGTTGGGAATAAAAGCTGACCAAAGCTAACAAACATCAGCTTTGGCTGTAGTGTATCTTCTGCTATCCATTCTCTAGGGAAGTTTCATAAGTTGTTGTCAATCTTTAATGTCTTTTATATTTTAACTAAAATAAAAAAATTCTTCCGAATAAAAGAAAAACTGATGTACGTATATGTGGAAGACATGTGCGGCTTATTTAAAATATGCATACAACAGGTCATACAAATTTTAACATCAAAAGCAGCTTTTGAAAATGTGAAACCAATTAAAACTATTTGAAAAGGTTCAGGATGTATGTTACAAATTTGGAAACACTGGAAATTCTGTAGCATTAACACAGAGGACTTCTTCTAGAACAAGACTTCTGACTATACTCCATAATCTTGTGGGAAAATCTTTAGACAGTATACTGCACAAAAAGTGTCATTATGTAAGTATGTAATGTAAATAGAGTATGGATACAAGTACAGAAAGGGGGTATTCATAAAAATGCATGTGATACATGGGTAACAAATCTAGACTGAAAATGTCATAGTGGAAATTTAAACTATTGGTTTACTAGATGAAAAAGAAAATGCAAATTTCAAATAGTAAGATGAGGAATTAACATTAGGCTTGATGAGTAAGTAAGAGATTCATTCTTGGTCCATTGGTCTAAGTCCATTGCTGTGAACAGAAAAGAGTTGCAAGGGACAACCAAATAAGGCCCGGGCCAGAGAACCAAGACTCAGTCATCCAAGTCAAATTTTTGTAAAGCTGATCTAAGAACAACTTCAGCCATCCAAAATTTAGTACACAAATGACACAAATAAAATAGTGAAAAGTGTAAAATACCACTTTTAACTAGAAATAGAAACCACAGACCAAAAAAGTCAAAAAAATAAAGTAGATCAAATCTGATTGAACATTGTTGTGTAAAGCTGTGTAAAAAACAGTAAAAGAAGTACGTATAGTAAGGATGATGTCAAACTTTCAACATTATATGCACAGCTAAAAATAAAAATCAGCATCACTGTTTGTTTGTGATAAGCAATACTTTTCAACAAAGTATACGCGTTTAACGTTGTGTGCTACGAGCGTTAAACTTTCTGGCATAATTTCTAATATCCAGTTCAAACACATTCATTCCCATATCTAATCATTTTCCTTAAAACAAGCTGTTTCTAAACTTATTCAGAACATTTGGATCCTTTGTCCAGCCCGAACAAAAACATATTTTTTTTTGGTGGGTGGCATTTATATTTTATAATGTATTTTCTACTTT
Source organism: Neostethus bicornis (assembly GCA_902685375.1). NCBI lineage: Eukaryota > Metazoa > Chordata > Actinopteri > Atheriniformes > Phallostethidae > Neostethus > Neostethus bicornis. Next base: position 29,807,256 of record LR738541.1, read on the forward strand.
TTTTCTTGGTTTTGGCATAACAGCTACATGTCATTGCAGGATAATAATTTCATACAAAATTAATATATTTGCCCTACACAACCACAAAAATTGAATGTTGTTTTTGACGCACAAATGCTTTTAATATCTCTATAAGTCTAATTTGTGCTCCGTCTTACATTTTTATCCAAGTTGATTTTATCTTCAAGATTTTGTTGAAATCGAAAAATATATAACCTCTTCCTGCCTTAGTAAACTACGGGCAGGTAGAGTCTGCCCATATATAGAGGAGTAAACTATGCAAGTAAACAAATTTGTCATCCTTAATTTCAGCATGAAAATCACAGACATAGGAATGTGCTCATTGCAAATGCTCCACAGTTTTTTTTCCACATCTGTGTCTGTGAAAGCATAAAAAAAAATCTATGCTGTGAAATCAACTCGTCACACTGAAAAAGCTGTCGCAACAAAAACAACCTGAGCTGGAGTTTATGACGCCTTCCTTTGCTCTTTTCATGCAAGTCAAATTAACCTGCATGATTACAGCATTATTGCTACCAATGTTCTCATCATTGTTCTTGACAAAGGTCTTTTACCCAGAGGTTTTTTTTTTTCATTTGAGCATCTTTTGAAGGTTATCCCTTCAATTTTCAATTTGTGTGCTGGATTTGTCTTCCAAACACAATTTTATCATACTGTCTGAGTTCAAGAAGTTTTCGACTTGAAACTTATAGCTGAGGAATTTACGCTATTATCAGCACGGGTGGTGCCATATGTTTTTGACCGCTGTCTGTTCTGATAAATTTAACTATATAAGTTGATTTAGTCAACACCTGCTGGGGGTGTGCAATTCATTAAGTAAAAAGAAAAAACAATTGTGCATCAGATTCAAAGGAAAGAACAAGCTCCCAGACAACAGGATGTTCACAACCAATGAATTGTCCACCTTGTTTCCATATGAATTTTTCCATTTGATTATAAAAAAAATTCTGTATTTGGATGTTTGGTTAACTGCAGACCCCGGACCCGTTGAGAGATCTTGTCTCACAGCTGGCTGGGGAATGACTCAGGATGCTTCCGGGTGAGCTGGAGGAGGCAGCCGGGGTTAGAGAAACCTGGGCTTCCTGTCTGAGGCTGTTGCCCCCCGGACCTGGCCCAGGATAAGCGGAAGACGACGAAACAGTTAACTGTATAGAGTAAAGATTTATTTAGTGAAAATGTATTTTGTCAATACTTAAATTCAGCAGCAATTTGTTGGAGGCTTTTATCAGTCTACATTTTAGACACATACTAATTTTTCAAAAGCGCAGACGTCCTATTGAAGCCCAATGAATCATCTCTGTTTTCCAAACCAGCGTAATCAATAACTTCATCCTAATAAATAGCAATCCAAATAAGTAAATGCCACTTATTTCCCACTAGACCAGTACAGTTTATAGACCAAAACTACATCAACTTATTTTTGTCCATCCTTAATGTAAGTTGTGTCTTAGCATAAAAACCCCTTTCATAAATCAAGTCATTATTGAGGCTCAGTGCTGTTTTGGGACAGGGCGTGTCTCAATTGTTGGAGTAATAGTGTGCACAAAGTTCTATTACTTAACATCCCATCATTTAGATGATACAGTATGTTTATAAATAGTTCATTTTAGAGAAAAAAAAATCTAACTTCTCATCTCAGTGAGTATGTATTGAAATTAGCAATGATGGAGAAACTCTTAGTTTTTATATCATATTGTGATCTGACTTAAAAAGGTTTTGCATTTAATACAGTATACTGTACATGCCTCTCGCTTTAAAGTAGAATTTCTAGTCATCACTGAGACGTTTGAAGAGCTCCATATGGAGAAGAAGCTTTATGAGTTGTTTTGAATTTGACTGGAGGTTTTTAAAGAGCCTTTACATAAAAAAAAAATCTCGTGGTGAAAATTGGCACATGTCTAGTATCTGTTTCAGACCTCAAAACTGTGGATCTAAAATACAACAGTCTAAACAAAATAATCTTTAGGCCGTTGTTCTAAACTTCACACATTCAAGATGAAAAAATGGTACACATATCTGACCTACAGGTATTTGCCATCACAGAGTAACAAACCATCTGATCAATTTACTTGTTGTCATGCAGAATTTATTTTTAACCTAAATCAAAAGTACCCACAAAGAATGAAACATCATCTGTCAATGGGATTGAACCAAAGTTTTTTTGTGAATTTTCTAAAAGACTAACAAGCAAAAATGATTAAAGTAAGCCATTCTCGGTTCTGGAAGTTCTGAATCGATGTGCAGCTCTGCTTGTGACTGAAAGCTGTAGGTGTGATTTAAATGTGAGAATACCTCCACATATATTGCTCCATAAGAGGAAGAAACCTAAAAAAGTAACTTAAACATCCAGCGAGATATGTCAGGAGCTTGAAGAACCCTTGCAAAAGCCTTTTTTTTTTTTTTTTTGCTAAAAGAGACACAACTATATTTTACTCCAGTGGACTGGCAGGCTGTCCAGGATGTTTCCAGCTCTGCGCCTGTTACCAAGGATAGCCTTCAGAACTGATGTTGGGTTCTCAAAATAAAACTTAACTAAACTAAAATGTTTGTTTTTTTAAAAAAAAATTGTGAATTACCGGTTCTTGTTCATAAAAAAAAAAAAAAAGCAAATCTATGTTTTCACAAAGATAACCAATATGCACTAAGAAATAAAAAAGCAGAGAATTTCTAAAATTCTCTTTCAGCACTTTCTATGACAGCTCCAATTCTGTCACTTCTGCTCCGATATCACTTTTTCTAACTACACAGCAAGAAAATTTAATGTACTTTCTTAAAAACAATGACCTGTTCAAAATTTTGGCTACATATCTATCTTTTGGGATATTAAAAAATGAGTGCTGTCGAGTTCATTTATCAGGACAAGTAAAACAGTTGAACAAGAGTCTGATTTCCTTATTGAAGAGCACCGCACTGATGCTGGCTGCTGTTAATCTTTGCAGCCTTTAAAGTTGAAATATTAGAGTGGAACCAAAAGAAATAAAAAAAGCTGTCCTGCATTAAAATTGAAATACAACAGAGGAGTTTTATTTCCCATTACTTTTTTTTCTGTTTAATAAATAACTTGCTTCTCTTAAATGAAAGCCAACAGCGTAGAAGTGGGAAAGAACGACAAGCACAGCGGAAGAGAGAGAAAGAAACCTGCTGAGAAGAAACAGATTTGGAGCAAATGCAAATGTGAGAAGGAGGAGAAGTGAGAAGAAATGAAATCAATAATGAACGGCTCCATAACAGGAACTTAATCAGAACAGCAGGTCCCTATATTGCTCCTGACTAGCACACGCATCACTGCTGTCGATTCAATTTACTCCCCAAACCCTGAAAAAATAAATAAAACATGGAAAATAAATTGAGACGCTCATTCAAATTCATTAGAACTTGTCCCTGTGTGGCTACAGTACGTAATATTCCTTGAAGAAGTAAAAGAAATAAAATGGGGGGTGGGGGAGATATGCCAACAACTTGGTATTGGTTTCTAGGAGAGAATGAAGACAAGGGCATCACATCTTAACAACCTTCACAAATAGAACTTACACACAACCTGCACACACATGCTCATTACTGTACAGCAGTACACATACTGTACATTATTTACACTTCCTAATAAAAATACATGAGCAAACACTGAGAATGAACACATACATTTGGAGAAAAATAAAGACACTTGTGACCGAACGTACATCAGCATATTCAGCAAAGTTTCAAATAAAGATGCTTTCAACAAGAAATTATGCAGAGAACTTGGCAGGTCGGTTGAATTAATCGTGGGAAACTTGCCGTAGTGTCAACTGTACTGTCTCATAGAGATGTTTTCCTTTTTTTTATAATTGTACTGTAGAAAAACTTGGGAGCTGTCAGTTGTAGCTGCAGTAGACAGAGGGCATATTGGTGATTGGTTGGAAATTCAGGAAGATTTCTTTTCACTTAATACAAGTCTGTGCTTTCTAATAAATTACTGAGCTATTGGATACTTTGTTGAAAGTTTTTTTTTTTACCTTTGTACCTTAAGTGCTCAAGATTTTTGAACACTTTTGTGCAAGCAAAGGTCTTACAACCCACACACTCTGCAGCAATCCAATTATATGACTAAAGCACTCAGACAAAAATTAATCAGAGTCATAACACTGAAGCACAACAAAAGAAGGAGAAAAATCAAATCGGTAAAAGGCAATGTTGCATAAAAACAAGTGGGATTATGAAAGGAACATTGCTGTGGGTGGTCGCTTAGGCGTCCGAATTCCGCTCTCACGGACGGTCAGGACTGATATTTTTATATTTGGATTTCCTTCTTTAAACAACATGTTTTATTACTGCTTACACACACAACTCTACATATTACCCATATATTTACTTATCTCACTAGTGTCATAACTCATTCTCATCCTATCTTTCCCCCACCCCCGTTGTTCCCTCCATCGCTACTTTACCCCAGTCTCTCTGACAGCTTCATAAAGGCTGGCACCTCCTCAACATTGGCTCTAATTGAAAGATGAACGAGTTTATTTGGGCTTAATCCATCACCCTGTCACCTGAGGAGAAGAAGAAAGTCCTAGACGCAGAGAAGAGGAAAGAACAAGGAAAGCCCAGTGGAAAAACTTTTCAAACAGAAGATATTTAAAAAGAAGACATTCAACATTACTCAGTAAATATACAGAATAATTTAGCAAAGGAATATCTGCAAACAAGCAAAAATATGAACAGGATAAAGTTTGAAGATGTGCATACCTCAGGCCATTGAAACAAACCATATTGTGGTTTCTGTGAGCCAAACTGTGTTCTCGTGTTTAAAATAAAAGGCTCCAATGGGAGTATAATTCTGAACCTTGACACAGAAGAGACATTCCTCTTCTGCTTAGTTACACAAGATAACATACCGCTTCTTTAAGCCGAGGCAGTCGGAGAATCTGCCTACCCTGCATACTTACCGCATCATTACTACAAAAGCCAAGCCTAGAATTCTTTTATAAAAGCTGTAGCACAGCGCTAAACTGGCATTTGCAGCATCGACTTTGTGTCTCAGATGACACAATCACACAAGCCACGCCATGCATGCTTTGCAAATTCTCTTCCCTCATGGCATTTAAAGGAGGACAGTTTTTTTCTAACTATTTAGAAGATCATTTCTCTGAGAAAGGAAAGCCAAATAGAATATCTGAAATAAGCAAGTGGAGCAGCAAATTATTTGTATGTCGTTGAGACTGTCTCTATCTCTTGGGCTGTGCAAATCACAACCCATATGTGTTATATTGTGGTATGTGTGACAAATGCAATTTTGACCAGTGTGGACATGGACTTGAAAATGTTCTGTAGGACTCTGGCAGAAATGTCCCTTGAACAACATGGAATACGTTGTTTAGAGATCTATGAAGCATGGGTCATCGGGGCATACCTGTAACTTCTCGGGAGTTAGTGCTTGACAATTTTATTTTTTTTCTAGCAGCAAAACTGTTGCCGTGACCATAATACTATTTCAAACAATGACTGTAATTTGGGTTCCATTACTTTTTCATTTTGACTTTGCAAATCAAGTTTTACCAAATGTACAATGCAATTGTTTGTTGGTGCCTTTGATTTTTATTGGAATAGAAATAAACTTTTTCTTTTTATATCCAAGTGTATATATTCAAGTGCATTCTGCTGCACATTTTAAGCATGCTCACCATTTTGACATTTTTAAAATGATTTGTTCATTCTGCTTTTTGTTCAGATGAGCTATCACCACATCTTGTTCTGTGTCAGGAACAGAGGATACCTAACGATGATAGAACACCACCAAAACTTGTTCAATGGACCTCTATCCATATTGGTCAATAGATACTGTAATTCCAATCATGACATGATCTTGGATAGATTTGATGATATTGAACAATGTTTCTTCCACATTTTTAAACAACTTCGTGCATGCGAGCTGACCTTTCACTACTTCACAATTTTCCTCTTAACAATTCTAAGTGTAGACCAAATCCAATCTGCTAACTGCAGCACAGAGGTTCATGTGGCATTGTGTTTATCCACTGCAGGAATAGCAGGAGGATGGAGCAATCTAACAAAGCACACAGAACCAGAAATAGTTGTTAGGATTACAGCCAATTTTAAGTATGTCCAGGTTTACCTCCATTATAATGGGTGTCCATCTGCTAATGGGAAAAATGAACATAAGGGTCTTCTTTAGGACTGTGACTGCAAATAGGATACAGAGTCAGACCAGTTTTCACAAAATGCTGGCTATCTAAAAAAAAAGTTAAAGGCAAGCATTTTCCCACAAAAAGCATAGAAATCCACAGCTACAATCATAATATGTGACAGAAAGGGAACAAGAAGACAGGATCCTTGCAGGGGGTGCCATGAAACCAGCAGCACATCCTAAACTGGCTGCCTCTGCCCACATGAAAGCCAAGAAATTGCACCGTGAGCCATGCCTCACTGGTGACATAAGGAGTAAGAACATTCATTTGTTCTTCTGCAGTGAGAATAATGTGGCCAAAACTTCAAGAACATTAAACACAGTCTTAGAATAATCCTCCAAAGTTGTGCTATGCTCTGCCAGAGCACAGATCCAAAGAGTTTTATTCTGTCATCTCAGGCTTCAGTTAGATCTAAACAAAGTTTTGTCATTCATTGAGCCCAACATGTTTGTCATGCTTGGTACAATGTGAACTTTTAGCATTTATTTTTATTTTCAAAAAAAATATATTGCTTTATGAGACATATACAAGGATGCATGCAGATTTAAATATAAATGAATGCAACTTAAAATATTTAGGCCTGAGGACAAATATTGCTGTAGTTGGCATGGCGCCAATTTTTGCCTCGACCTTGAGACAACAAGTAACGGTCCTTTTTTTTTACAATAACAAAGTAACTTTAGGAAGTATTTTTGTTGCATTTAATCATCCTGCATAGTATCAACATTTCAGTTGGAAAAAAAATGCCATCACAAATGCTCTTTGAACGTGCAAAATGGGTTAAGTTCATTTAATTTAATATGTTCATTTTCACATCAACAACTATTGCCAGTCCTAAGATTGCTGTACTCACAAAATTCTCATTCACTCAGTACTGTATGTTCCACTCACTTCCCTGTACAATGTAGCTACAACATATACTTTGCAGTTATTTGCTGAATTGTCAAGACTTTAGTTTTAGGGAAATTTTCTATTCAGGATTGGAAAAGAAAGATCAAAGATGATGACAAATCACTTGAAATCTGAAACATTAAATTTCCCTAAAACTTTTTATTTGGTCAAAGTAGTAGAAAACTGCCTTTTCTATTTACTTGTTAGTGACAAAAATGTCAGCCTAAAAAAGATTAAAACTGTTGACCAACATTCTGCTCTCTTTTCTTAAATGTGGACCTTTATCCCCAAAGCCTAAAATTCCAAAATTTCAAATATCTTTTTTGGGATATATATTGCTGTGGTGACCCTTGAAGGGAAATACCAAAAGTTGACGAATAAGATATTGTCTCTGCTTCTCATTGAAACAAAGACAGCAATAAAATAAAGCATCTGTTTTGTTGTATTTTTATTGGTTTATTTGTACCCATTTAAATATCAAAGAAAAATATAAGTGCTGCACATATTTTGAAGAAGAAAACAAGAAAAACCAAGAACTGTTTATCGGAAATGCTGAAGGAAAAAAACCAAGAGTGATAATTACTGTTATAATTCCCAGATGACATGAATGATCTTGGTGATAATGAAGTTGCTTGCTGACACAGAATTTAGTTTGTCATTGGATGGATGCTTTCCTTCCATGTCATCATGGATTCATAACACACAAAGTTTCAGAGGATGTATTAAAATGGCAAAGGACACTTATTGGTCCAGAAATCAGACTAGTTTTGGCTGATGGAAACATACTGATTCTTTTAGGGATTTTTTTTATATGTTTCCTAAAAATCCTGTGAGTCTATCTCACAACCTGCCTTTCCAGCCTTTCCAAGTTCCTTGGTAAAAATCTGGGCTTTAGTCTCTATTCCCCTGATAAATCTCTGTGTTCAAACAGTGCAAATGCTGAGTTGTGTTTCCAGGACCAAATAGAACATGATTATTGTTTCTTACTAGCTCATACACAAGTCTGTGGAAATACTGCAGTGATCTTCAGTTCCATCAGTTGAAGTATATTCTGTCAACAAGAAATCTTCTTTAAAGAATGTTTGGGTTTGACTAGTTTTATGTAAACCCAAGCATCTATTTCGAGATAGATCATGAATCAATTTAATCTTGAAATTATATTACCTTATGGATAGGTGTGTGAGGATAAGTTAGTAAATCATTCAACATATCCAGCAATTAAGCAGCACCACCCTCAGAAGACTGCCACTCCATCATATGGCTTTACTTCAACAAAATTATTACAAATGGTCGACAGTGGATTTTTCAATTAAGATAGCATAATACTACGGTACTTTTTTTTCTGATGGGGCAGGTGATAAAAACTATCTGCCTAAATAGAAAAGGGTTTATAAGCTTCATTTGTGAAGCTAAACAGGCCATTGGTCTGGAAGCTATCATGAACGTACTGGACTCTCACAAATGACAGCTAGATGGGAAATTCTGACGCAATGTATGGTAGGTACCTTACATCTAAGAAATGGTTGCACAACATCTTCTTTCTGAATAACAGTCTGTGTCTGCGAAGGTATAAAAAGTGTTTCTTAATAATTTGCGCTTTTCTTTTAACAGCCCTGGGGCTGCTTAACACCGACACACAACACTGACTGATCCTGCAGCACATTTCAGGCTGCACCTGGAAATGAGAGAAAAATGTAGTGTTTGTGAAAATGCTGAACAAGTGTCCAAATTTCCAGGAGTCTACTTTAATTACTGTTAGTAACACTCACATGTGTCACATTAAACAACAGAGTTGTCTATTTAATGAGGATTCATACATATTACTGCTATTACCTGGATAAACATGGAATTAAGAATTCTTTTTGCTCATAGATAGAATAGTTGTGTGTAAAGGTGATTGTTCTGAAATATTTTATCGTGACGGCAAAGGTGGTCAGTCGGTCATGACATTTTTTTTTTATCATTATTTTATCAAATTTGTTTATCTGGATATGTCCATTATATGACAAATTCTAACCAGTGTTTCTGGCAGAGAGAGAAAAATGTTCCAGCAAATGGGATATTATACAGCACAACAGAATTGGCCCCAAATAATATTTTTCCGACCGTGCCTGAAAAAAATATAGCTCTTAACTCATTATAAAGCCACCAGACATCAGTGACTAAATGATTAAAAATAAAACTCCATGTGATTGTGCCACTGTGTGTATAATGTTCATTGCAAACACAATCCCAGCTGATTTGGGCACGTCAGCTCTAAATTGGAACAATAAAGTCTAAAATATGACACTGCTGTCATAGTTTTATTTTATGCACCAGGCATGAACATGGGACGCCTAGAAGTGTGAGTCACCGTTTGCCTCGTTCTGGCTCATTTGTGCTCACTCATTATCAGTCATGTATTTGTTCTCAAAATGAAATGCAATAGACTCACAGAAAACGTGTATTCAAGTGTCTTCTGTCTGCATGCAATATTTAGGTCAGTTATAAATATTTGCTATGGGTAGCTTATGAGTTCTGATCATTTATACCCTAATCAAACAAAATGGTTATTTTTTTTAACCAGGTTTCTAAAAAAAAAAAAAAAAAAAAAGGCACCACCAGTTTTAATTCAACACCAACAGACCATACAGCTATACCCATGGAAATAACCGTAAAAAAAACCACAGAGTTTTTTTTAGTAGTCATCTGACAAGCTTCAAATGGACTTTCATCCGCACGTCAGGTGACATTTCCAGAGCAGTGTAACTACAGCAAAAGTATTTAATAAATGAAGAGGGCAATTTCTGTAGACTCAAATGCCTCCTCAGGGTTCTGGAGACTGAGTGGTGCTTCAGCATGAACTCATTGTGCCATTTATCTGGTCATGACTCTACCTAATGCAGTCCCTTACCGTGGCAGGCCGTTTTGTCTCTTTTAGAGGCCCAGTCTTCTCTGATTGCTTTCGATACACAATTTTTTCTGCTAATTTAGAAGCGTTTGCCCGAGTTTATTGAGATATAAATGGCAATAAAGAAAGTGAGAGCAACATTTTGTTAGTCTTGTTTTTGCAATCACATCGACATTGATTTTTTTTTTTTTTTACACAAGTCTGAAAGTGTAATATTGAGTTGAATGTACCCGAACAGATGCAGTGGTATTTGAAATGTTGGCAATGAGAACAAAAACAAAAGAAAAAGGCACTGTTGAGGTGTGCAGCGCAAAGTTTCTGTAATTTACCTGTGGAGTAAGATTTTTTTCTTCAAGTTTATAAATTCCTTTTAAATAAAAGGCTTTGAGAATAATTCAGCAGGACAAGTTGAGTGTGAGAAGGATGTGAGAAAACTTTAAGAATTTTCTTTATCATATTTTTATTGCCAATGACTTTGGAAAGTCTAAGCCAGACATGCCAGGTCTCCTCCATTGGGCAGGAGATACACGCAATTAAGACCTACAGTATGTCATGCTCACCCGCCAAGACTAATAAAACTCCTGTGTGATGTAGGCGTGATGTACATTTTAGTGCATTCCATTAACATGATTACATGTATAATGAGGCTAAGCACATGGCATCTCCTGATGCTGTGCATCTTAAAGTGCAAGTGCACTAGCCGCTCTGTAGCTAAACCAACGCTAAATCAACGTTGGCTTCAGTGGTGCACTGCTAAACCAACACATCACTGTCATTCTCAAACTTTTAACCTGATCACTGCTATAATAGTGACGACCAATCTGATCAGTTATTTGTACCTCCTGTCATAGTGCTGAAATGATGTGAACTGAACACTACTGTAGCCTATTGTACATAAAAGCTTTGCATAATGCATTGTATTATGAATAAAATTCAGTGTTTTAGATATTAATATTAGTCTATAGTGCCATTTCTCTAAATTTGCAGCAAACTCATATCAGAATTTTCAGTCTGCAAAAAGCCCAATTTTGTGTTAAAGTGTCACCAGAATGGACCATTTAATGTTTATATTTCTAAATGTTCTGGGGGAGCATGCCCCCGGACACCCAAAGCACATTTCCCTCTTTGTCAAGCCAAAAACTTGGCATCTCTGCAAAGCTAAATTCAAGCAAAGCAAGGTAGATTATCATTTGTTCTTTAGCTTAGTAATATTTTATTATTTTGTGTTACACACACCTTATATTTGTTGTAAAGTTACAGTGTATAGCATTATGGGAAATGACCAAAAGATAAACCTAATTAAATAATTGATAACAATAGTAAAAAAACAAAACAAAAAAAAACAACGTGTAGCAGATATAGTGTGTTTATTTCCAAAAAATAAGTTGTTTCTTATCCCATTTACCCTCCTAAACCATTCACCATGTCGTGCCATCATGTTACTACAGGCTGATCACGTATTTGATATGGTGTCTGTATTTTCATTAGCTGACCGCTGTGTACAGAATGTTCTAATGACAACAACAAACAAGGCCAAATTATAGTTGTAATTAAGTTTATGATCAGCGAGCATCCGGAGAGGGAGCACAGGCGGGTGGGTGATGATTTGACTGCAAATCTCGTCTACTCTGCTTGAGTTGACCTAGAAAGCAAATCTGAAACATCTACAATTGAATTCTTTTAATTATCCTTTTCATTTTTTCCTCTTTACAGAAAATTTGTCTTGTTTGAGTTATACTGCTAATATTGTCTGATTTCAGCAAGAAACACAGTATAGGAACACCCAAATCCTCACTTGTCCTATGCAAGCAAGGCAGTAGTTTGGCAGATCAGCAAATCAAGTTGGCTCACACGTTACAAATGTCTATAATAGGAAAGCAAATGGAACATGTAATTTTGAAGACATGAGAATATAATTTTGGATTCTCATGACCTAAACGAAGCATTTGCAAACCCCAAATTAGTCATTCAAAGTTTTTGCAGGTGCATTGTTTATGTATTGCAACTCATGGTTTGATCGATGTAATGTAGCTCTTGTCTATTAATGCAATAAATAAGGGGAATTATGACTCACTGCTATCGTGTGACTTAAGTTTTTTTATTTGTATTTTGCAAAGGTCAGGCTGTACCACATCAACAACAAGAAAATAGTTAAATAGAAACACATCTATACATAATTACTAATTCTTTAAAGGTAAAGTCCATTTTTGTCTCTCTTTCTCTCATGGTTTAATGCTCTCTTTCACTATATGATCTAGTCTGAAAATGCATATGGACTTTACTTGTCATGATTAAACGAATGACCAAATCCTCCAGTTTTCTCAGTAGAATCTTCTTCAGATCAGTTTGTTCTCCACTACAAATGTACCATTGTGAAAGAAGCAGCCATAATAATAATAATAATACATTTTATAAAACAGCACCTTTCTGGATACCCAAGGACACTTGACTGACACTTAGCAGAGAAGCTCAGATCCCCTCACTCTGGTCACATCTTCTAGTTCATCTTGGTGGATCCTGAGGTGGACATGTGTTTATCTCTTGTTCTCCTTCCAGTAAGACATGCACAAATACCTCACCAGTGACGTGTCCATCCTAACTAGATGTTCATCCACCCCATCTGAATTCTCTATAGAGAGGAGTTACGGCTCTACTCTGAGCTCCTCACCCTATCCGGGAGTGAGAGCCTGGTCATTTTTCTGAAGCTGATATTCAGGATCTTGCTCTTTCACTAGCCAAGCTGGTGACCGGAAGTGAGTGTCGGAAAGTCTGGTAAATGGAGAGTTTTGCTTTTTGGCTCAGCTCTTTTTCTTCACCACAACACACCATTGAAGGGTCCTAACTGTTGCAGATGCCACTTCGATCTGACTGTAGATCCTCTGCTTCATCCTTCCCTCACTCATGGACAAAACTCAAAGATACTCAAACTCCTCTGCTTCTGGCAGGATCCACCATTCCTTTAAATGTTCAATGATTTTCCTTTTTCTGAAAATTTTACCCAAGCTTGCTTACAAAACTCACTGCTGCGCTCTGAAAATGGAACAGTCAATACTTCATTAATACTTCAACTGCGGTGTTGTGAAGCCAAAACATCTATGGAGGCCTGGGGAGAAAAAATGTGCCTGTTTAGTGTCTTTCCAGCTGGGCTGATCTGAAGCGACAGAAATTCAGCCTGAGTGTCTCTCAGGAGACAAGAGGTTTCAGATGACGGCATTACCCCCATCGCTGCAGCTGTTTAAATTATCTGGATGAAAATAGAGATAATCTGCTACCCTTCATGGGGACTTCACACCGATTTGGAAACATAAAAGGAAACGGTATGCCCTCCTCTTCTGGTTGGAAAGTATGAAGACTGAGGTAAATGAGAACAAGTATAATAGTATAAGCTCACATGTGGTTCCCTAAAAGGCAATTTGATTTAGAAAAATTACTATATTGTTAGGCTTCCACCTGACATGTGCTTGTAGTTGCGGAAAAGTGCAGCTGTGCAAACACACCTCTCAGCATTTAGTCCGAGATGCACTTTTTGGAGTTTCTGAGCACTCTCTCTGGGGAAAGACTGTCAACTAAATCATTTTTCTCATCATCTCAAACTGATTTCTCAGGCTTGTGTGTAAGCTGATGTAGCAAATTTCCACTCTAAGTAGGACACAAAGCGGAAGCCTGAACTCAATTCTTGATGTTTTATAACTCCGACAATCACAGGAGTGTGATTACATACAACATCATTTTTCATAATTATAGCAAAGGTGCAATATAAATCATGCTGTAATATTTCCTCTGGTTCTTTACTTACGATATGGTTTTAGATCTCATTAGAACAGCTCAGTATCCCGGTTCATCACTTTGTCAGCAAACGGTAATTTCTTGCAAATAACAGAAACTGAAGATGATCTGACAGCAAGCTTTGCCACAAACATCAATAAACGCCCAGCCTTGCGCATTTATGAATATTATTTAATCTCTAAACTCAGGAGCTATGTGGTCTATTATTGCGAAATGTCATCTTGCTTTTCAATGGCTCATCAAACTGAATGGAGGAAGAGTGTCATCATGTCTGCTTTCTGCAGCTTTTTCCCTGAAGACCACCGATCTGCCTCTTTCTTTCTGTCTCTTCTCCTCTCAGGCTGGATGACATTTAGAAAGGAGCGAAGGAAGATAGAATAGAGGAAGTTACAGAAAGAATTTTACCTCCAAAATAGGGAGAATGAGTCTTCTCTGCCCTCAGAGGTCTTGACCCGGCCAATGGCATCGGAAATCAAAATGCTTCAAGCATTTTAAACCGGGAAACAAAAACAGAGCTATTTTTTCATAAAGTAAATCAAAATTTTAGTTAACAAAAAAAAAGTGCACAAATTATTTTATTTAGAAGTAAAAGATGTGCAATTGATAACTTAATGCCAAAGAGCCCCAAGAGTTTCTACATATAAAATATTGTAAACAAAAAAAATAACAAGTTCAATTTGCTTCAACACATGATGAACTGAAATAATAGTAAAGACAAAAAAACTGAATTAACAACACTGAATGGGTCAAGTGGGTAAGAAAACACAACATAAGAGTCCCACTGGTACAGAAATATGTGCATGGAAAAGCCGCATGGTGTGAACGCTTCCAGCTGTGCACATTCTTACATGATATCAACCTAAAAGCAGATATGGATCGGATAAATGGAGGTATGGTTTACAACGGCTTCATGGATACAGGCATGCCTGGAGGTAACTTGAGGATGAGACATCATAAACACTCAACTCACAGGAACAAAAAATAACTCATGTTCCTGCAAGTGCTAACATCAGTTATTTTCTAGGAGTTGCCAGAAACAGTAAAAAAATTACATCTTTCTCTAAATGTAATTGCGTTGCACTCGCAGAACAACAAATATCTTCCTGATGAAGATATAAAAGTTTTGCCTTTTAATAAGATGATTCAGCAGAACTGCTCCCTTTTCGTTTCTCTCTCCTTCATCTTGAATCTCCCACCTGCTCCCCAGCATCTTTTATCAATCCTCTAGTGCTCTCTTTTCTATTCTCTCCACAGCACATTTCCCTGCTTCATAACTCTTCATTAAAGCCATCGGAGAGACGGTATAGCGATGCAAAGTCCGACTCCAATCAGAAATGGAGAGAGCTCAGCCCTGGGGACAATTAACTCATCCTGCGAAATAACATCATACTCCCGTCTGTGTGTGGGTACTAGCAAGACAGCAGAAGCTGGTTTTGATTACAGGCAAACATCCAACCCTGAAGTGCCGAAGGCACAGATGGTATGATGGCAGAAAATCAGCGTAAGAATTTGCCTAAAGCGTTGTGTGTTTGCAGCAGATCTATCCCTGCAATACATTGGCATGTCTGATCCAAAATTATCCAAAACATAGACAGGAAAGTGTTCTCCAGATTGTTGATTAACAGCATCCCCCTTTTATACAACCCATTTTTTTTATTGTTGTAGAGTGTGTAATTTAAGAACATTGCTTGTGCGTGCATGTGCTTCACCAGCAGACAAATAACTTTGTCAGTTTGACAAGGATGCCGTTGTGTTTGTGGGTGTTTAGTATCCTTGGAAGCATCAGGTGTCCTAAAGGGTAATTCTACAAATAGAATACAGGGACCAGGGAAATTCCACTGAAATGCATTTCACAACGCTGCAACGTACACACAAAAACTGATCAGTTTGACATTTTCAGAGTGTTGACATGACCCCTCCCTGGGTTTTCCCTCCACACGGTCATGAAGGATTCTTTTGTCACAAAAGGTTACGCATGATCAAGTCTGTGATTTCTAGTAAGCCAAGGTCATGATGTCCTGACATAATTATCTACGCCTGCACTTCCTCTTATTTCACTGGACTCATTTGTCTTGAAGCTGTTTCACTAAACAAACATCCCTAAGTCCATATCTTCTGTGATAAGATATAGCACTCTCTCTAACTGAACATTTTCTTTCCTTGTAATATTTGCAAAGTTTTACCACTACTAGTTTGACGAGAACACAAGACACCCGGCATAAATGCAGGCATAAACAAATAAATCAAAATTTCATGTGATTAAACTGATTTCAATTTCTGTGACGACAAAGTTGGATGAAGCTGAACGGAAACAAAGTACAGACCAAGGCGGGATTACAACTAATGAAAACAACAGACTTGATAAAGAATGAGTCCAAGAGGAGAATGAGATTTGCCAGTGCTGTAAAATCCATCACACCTGTGCTTCCTTCTTCTACATGCTCTTTTCATGGAAAACTTTCCTTTATTTCTTTTTTACCATTTAAAACCAATGAGAGGTAGGCATATGCATATGAAACCAATTTAATTCTAAAAGTCTAATTAATTGAACTTGTCAAATAACTCCCTAAATTCCTATTCGACTCAACTGACTTGTAAATGTGTTATAAGTTCATCTGATTGTACTGGTGTAGAGCTCCGTGGCTCTACACCAGGCATGGGCAAACTACGACCGCGGGCCACATGCGGCCCGTTAAACGTTTTAATCAGGCCCGCCAAACTAGAAAAAATTAAATTGAAAAAATAAACCCTGTTAGTTTTATTTCCCCTGCAATTCCGATGTTTCCTCAGTAGATGGCACACATTGGATACAACAACACTGCTCCCATTAAAATGTGTGTCTTCCTGATGTGCACGATGCCAAAATGAACAGTGTGCACAGGTATGGAAAGTCATCTGGCTCAATACACGCACATAAACAAGCGTGTTGTATGTTGAAACAAGCAAAGTGTTACATCAAGCGCTTAGATTTCAAACCTTGCGCCACTAAATGCTCATTTTTAAGCACTATCACACTAGATTTCAGACCTAGCACAATAGATTTAAAATTTAACCCGCTTGTTTAAAATCCAGCATGCCAACCTAATGGTGTAATTGGTCTAATCTAGCTGTTACCAAAGCATGGATCCTGTTCCGGTCCCTTTGTCAAACGTTAGACTCAATGTGGCCCGCGAATCAAAACGTTTACCCACCCCTGCTCTACACCAACAGTGCAGAGCCAATTGGTTTTGTTGGCTTTACACCAACAAAACCAAAAGAGGGTCATGGTTTTGTTTTTTGGGAAAAAAAAAAAAAACAATTCATGTAATACTAAAAGGGCTAGTTTTACATTTTAAAAATTGAGAAACATCTGCCACGGCATCTACATTAGTCGATGTAACAATAGCCATATTAGTTCTCTAACAAGACAACTTGCAATTATTTAAAAATATATAGTCCTGACTCAACAAAAAAAAAATCTCTTCAATTCACAGAGAAAGCAGTGTTACTTAGACAGACATGTCACTCCTGCTGACATCACCATTGAAAACTGGCGATGTCTCCATGGCACTATCGCACTGTCAAACTGTCAAAAAGAGGCACAGGAAGATGGACAGTCAGAAGAAAAAAAGATCAAGAATGCTCACAGAGAAAGGGAGAAAAGCCATGACCTCTTCCTGAGATAAAAATGTAAGAGTGAGTGATTTTTTTGAAAGAAGCTGAGTTGTGTTTACTGTTTGATGTTTTGCTTGCTCTGAAACAAAAAGATGTCATTCAAGATGTAGAAAGTAGAGTCCTGTCAAACGAACCATCTGCTCTATATCTATAAATCAATATGTAGAAAGTATTGTACATTTAAACCTTCAAAGCTTAAAAAAATCTGTTAACAGTAGCATCAACTCCTCTTCAAGACGAGCTTCTTCGAGGTGAGCATTTATTTGAAATCTGACCACCTGCATTCCCCCTGCTTCACCGCATGACTTTCATTAGAAGCAGCCAGCTAATGGCTCCATCCAATGCACTCATCATGATTCCTGATTTTGATCCACAGCTACACACAACATCCTTCATTCTGCAGCAAAAACCTGCATGTGGATTCTATCAGGGCAAATTTTCTTGCACAGTTCAGGGCCTGACTACTGTAATAAAAATGATAATGTCACAGGCAAACCCAGTACGGGTTCAACGGTTGAGGTGGAGAACCCAACATTCCAGATTCAATTCCAGCTGTGATTCTGTACAGCAAATCATATCACACTCACCTCTGTACCACTATCTAATAAATGTGAAACTGCAAGATATTGGGATTAAATATATTCCAGCTTTGCTGAATGATGTAATCATGAAAGATGTAAGAAATGTGCATCACTTTCTCGTGTGCGCAATACATCAAAAATAGATTTAAATACAATGACCTGAGAGTTTGAGATTTATCAAAAAAATAAATGACAAATCTAACTCAGACCCTTTGCCAACTTTTTTCCCCTCCAAGATGTTTTTAAAAAAATAGCAAAATTATTTCTAGTGTTTAGTGGATGTATATTTTAAGTTATGTAATGGGTGCCTAGTTGCTTTCAGCTGCATTCGCCAATGCAAAGTTTGATTTATTGCCAAAAATGAATGAATCTGTTTTGGTTGGTTGCTGTTTGTCTGTAAATGTCATAAATGCACCAGTTTCACTTCCTTTTTTGTTTTAAAACAACAAAGCATGGACAAAACTGGTGAATGTACAATATGTTCTATCTAAATTTTGCTGCAGCTTCCTAACATATGAAAGAATTGTAATGTTCATTTTAATTAAGTGTCTAATGAGGACAAACAAGAAATAGGTGAACTAAATTATCCATATGTCTTGCCTCTAACCTTAGAAGGGGAAATTAACATTCAGAAAACTGCTATGCAGCACATGATTTTGCAAAAAAAATACCAAAAAATTCTTGTGAACTGCAATCAGTTTTCCTCAGCATTTCAGAGGTGAGGTTAAGACCCTGGCAGTGCCTCTGCAACCTGCAAGGGCAATCTTAATGAATAGCAAGATACATGATAAATGTGTCCATATGGTGGAGCCGGCTGGCTAAGACAGGGGTGCTAGCAAGCTGTTATACAGCCACACACACACACAAATACATCTCCATACCTGTACCTCATTTCCCTGCTGTGCAAAAGACGACTCATCAAATTCTGCATAACTCAGAACAGCCGCAGGTAGGGGTCAATGACCTGCAGGTCCTTTAGATGAAGTGTAAATGGCCAATCATAAAGTCAGGACTCCACATCTTGTCTGAAAGTTTGGCAGAAACTCAAAAAAAGAACTTCAAGCATTTCAAGACATGCTACTACAACTCAGAAGAAAAGCCTCTTAAATTTGAAAATTTGGAAGTGTAACACTCAAGTGTTAAAAAAATTGTCTTTGTCGCCACAGCAGTGTGTGTGTGTTTGTGTGTGTGAAACTTCACTGGAAGCCATATGCTGTCATTTTTTGTCTTTTTTTCCTTGCTGTTGACAATTCACCAAAAATCTTATTACTATTCAACTCCACACGCTTCCAGTGTGTAGCTACACAGACACACACTCAACATCCCTAACTAGCCTACAGACACACCCACACAAACTTTATGCCTATTTACACACATAAAGTTGTGGACCAAAACGCACAGCAAACAAGCCATTGTTCTCCTTTACACAGCAGATGCTATCTTGCTCTAATTGGCTCAGCAAAAACAAAGGAAGGGCATGGATGCCCCGCTGCATTTCTACTCTTTTGGTCTGCAGGGATGCCCTCTGCTGTACTGACATGCATAAAAGGTCCTTGGATAAAGCTGACCTCTGTGCTGTATAAAGAAGGCCAAATCTTGATTACGTGGCAGAGTTTCAAGGTCTGCAATCAATCAGTAAGCAGTGTGTTCAGAACAGTTTTGAAGCACAATAAATGTAAAAAAAAAATACCCTGTGGGTTGCCAACAACAACCCGTTGATCCCCTTTTGAACTATACATGGAAAACATGTTTTGAGGCTTATCATTTTATACGACAAGTACTGATTTTGCAAACATTTAAAATAATTTTTTTCATATTCAGACTTGCTCATGCTTTTCACTTTTCTTGACACCATTCACAGCCTGGTGTCCCTTCACATGCAGCGGACACGCAATAAGCTTCCACCGCATGCGTTTCACAGCTGTCAAAGTTTGTGGTGCTTTCAAACCGAGAGTGAGAAATACTTGGGTAATGTCTACTGGAGGTGTAATTTGTGTTGGTGCAGTTTACTTCAGCAGTGTGAAACAACTCAGAGACAGCAGTGTGATATATGATCGTACCACTGGCATCATTGATCTTAACTTTAACTGCAGTAGTGCAGTGCTACTTGATGGGGTGTTATATTGCAGAGAAAGGGATAGTGGAGGGGATTCATTGACCTTACCTTCTATGCTGCCTGACTGATGATTAATAACGGGGAAAGAAGTTCTTCTTTATAGAAAGAAAGAAAAGAGTACTGGTATATACATGTCTCTGTGGGACGCTAATTTTATGATTAAATAATCAAAAAGGTATAAGAAAAAGTAGCAAAGGGTTCGGCCGTTAGTCACCCTGGCTCTGATGAATAGCCTCTGAGGCCTCTAAATGTCTTATTGTCCTTTCTCCCTGCTTGAGCAGAAATACTAAAGGCAGACTAAATGGTAAGAAACAGCACTCTCTTCTGGTAGATCATAAAAATATTAGGCAGTTACTGACATTTCAATCACTTCCATTATCAAAGATTTAATTTGTGATACAATTTTTTGTGTGAAAAAATAAAAAAAACTAGACGCTTAAATGATCAAGAAAACCAAAAATAGTCTCTTAGTGTGTTTAATAGAATGATTCCTTCAAATCAGTAATTTTAGATATTTCAATGCTACTGAATAGATCTAGGATTTTTTGTTTTTTTCCCCCAACCAACATCAAAATGTGAGGTGCTAAGGTATAAATAATTCATGCTTCTGTTTAGCAAGAATGCATGACAATCAACAGCCAGAGAGCAACTTCATTAATTCAGCTTCTGATTGCTTTTATTACCAATTTTTCTGCTTCTCACTCTGACAATGTGTCACTTGTCATTTGTGTACCTAATGCAAACCTGAAAGAAGAGTCTAAACAATTCATCATGAAATCTTTTCTACTTTCTCCATAAAAAATAAAGGGGTTTCATCTATGTTTTTCAAGGGTTACTAACTCTGATTGAAGCTGCCTTTGCGTTTCAGTGACTCCTGTCGCTTACAGCTTTATATAAAACTAATTAGATTTTTCAAGTGACCATTATTTCTGTAAAATGTTGTCGTAGAACCAACGACTGCAAACAAAGCCTGAGTGATTTAAACAATTTGGGCACTGAACTAGCACATGCATAATAATAGATTTATTTGCATATATTATGTCAGTTTGGTTAGTGTGTTAATGCATGGTAAGTTCTGGTTTTAATCGTTTTTCTGATGTTCTAATTGGGACTTTGGTAATTGGTTACACTGATGCTCCGACACTTGTTAACACACTTGAAGGTCTGGTTCATTTATTCGAACCAAACAGCCCACAGAAACAAAGGTCAAATTTGCAGCAGAGGGAGACTGATTGTTGTTTTCTTTTATCTGTGTTTTGTTAGTCACTATTTATTATCAAAATGACACATTTAATGTTTAATTTCTTGTCGCTAAATTGTTGTTGCAGCTTATGCGTAAGGACTCTCGACTCGACTGGTTATTGCGAAAATACAAGACTGTAAAACAGACCAGTTAAGCAGTGAGATACATTTAGCTCATTAAAGTTTATTTCAGGGCAAAAGCATATAAGTCCTCAGAGCAAAAAAATGCTTGAAAGATTTATAGAATATTAGCTACTTTGTTAATTGGGTAGAAGATTATTCCTATAAACACCCCATTTATTACTTTTTGTAACCAGACTGCCGATTCAGGATCGGGCAGGGAGTGCCAGGAAAGCAGAGTCACAGACCATAAGAACAGTTTTAACATTTTAAAAAAAATGTAAATCAATAGCAGTCCTAAAAAAAGAAAGTTCACGTATCCGGGCACAGCCCGGGTACCTCCACGTTCTGGTTTGCAGCCTGCGGGCATCTCCTTGTACCGGTCCACAGCCTACAGGCACCTCCTCGTCCCAGTCTGCAGCCTACAGGCTAACTTCACCTGCGGGGACCGTCTGCCTGGACCGGCCTGCGGGACCGCCACCTACGGCCTGCGGGACCGCCTCACCCAGATTGCCACTTGCAGGAACCACCCCCATTTCCTCTGAGGCCCAGAGCGATTTTAGTCCTTTTTAGGGGGAGCCCTGTCCCTCACACCACAGTGGCGAGCGGGCTGACACACCACTGTGCCGTCACCCGTTTAGTCCATCACAGGGGCTCCCCAGTGTGTCTCTCCGCTGCTTCTCTCCTGCTTCTTCTTCTTCTTGAGGTTTAACGGCAGAAGCACCTTTCTGGGGCATTACCGCCTACTATCTACTTTGTACACTACAAATCTTCACAGCAACGCCTTTTGACCCCGTCAATGACCACCCAATTCCAACATTCTTAACCCAGAATCCCTCAATATCCCAAACATAACCACCCTCCCCCCCTCATATGCACCCACCCGTCTGCACCTCCCCACACTTCCCGTCCGGGCGCCTTCCCACCAGCCTAAGAACCATTTAACCCTGTGTGCCCCATCCGCAACCGACTAATTACCACCTGCGCCCTCCTCCTTCCTGTCGTTGAAACAGCACCCTCCCCTACAATCCTCTGAAAACTATACAGACCCCAGCCCATAAGCCCCGATTCCCATCTCCCATGCTTCACCTCCAGCTGCTTCTTACCAAGTGCTTATGGACAACAACTTATGTGTTAAAAAATTACACAACTCACTGAGACTCTTTTTGTAATGTCAATTTACTGTGTCGTTAGATTTTTGTTTAAGATTGAACCACTGCTAAAATGAAAGTGTGGAGTGCAAAAGCAAACTAACAGGTTTTGTGGGCTTTACAGGAACACTGATTACTGGTGGTGTTCATAAATAGCAATAGTGTCACTTTCAACACTGTTGTGACAAAATGCAAATGACTCATTTGGGACTGAATCAATTTGAATTATTTTGAAAATTTTCTGCGAAATTGGCCCCAGCAATGAGTATGAGTAACAATGACCAGTTGTGTTGTAAGGACATGTAAAGAGTAGAAACTGATGAATTACATTTCTTTGTTGTTTGTCTTATGATTGTGATGCCTCACCTCTGGCTTTCCGTGCCTCCAAATGGTCCACCTGCAAAAGGTGCTCCCAAGTGTTCAACAACCTTACATTGGTTTTGGGGAGGGAATTTAAGATCTTTCAAAACTAAGAGGGGTGTTTTGGGGGAATCTTTTTATTATTTGCACGCAATAATTATTCACACTCCCGACTGTGAAGCGGCCAGGATAGGAATCAGTGCCTCCAAATCCAAGACCATGGTCCTCGTCCGGAAAACGGTGAAATCCCCCCTGCAGGTTAGAGTCCTGCCCAAGGGGAGAAATTGAAGTATCTCGGAGTCTTGTTCACAAGTGTGGGTAGGATGGAGCGGGAGATCGACAGGCGAATTGGTGCAGCATCAGTAATGACTAGGATGCTGCATCGATCCGTCGTGGTAAAGAAAGAGCTGAGCCAAAAAGCAAAGCTCTCGATTAACAAGTCAATCTACATTCCAACCCTCATATATGGTCACCAGCTGTGGGTGGTGACTAAAAGAGCGAGATTGCAGAAAAAGTGGCCAAAATAAACTTCCTCTGCAGGCTGGCTGGGCTCTCTCTCAGAGATCGGTTGAGGGGTTCTGTCATCCGGGTGAAGGTCGGTGTCGAGCCGCTCCTCCTCCAGGTCGAGGATGCCACCAGAGTGTCTTGCTAGCGAGGTGTTTCAGGCACGTCCCACCAGCAGGAGACCAAGAAGCAGACCCCGGACCCACTGGACTCAAAGCTGACCGGGGAACGACTCAGGATCCTTCCAGGTGAGCTGGAGGATGCAGCTGGGGTGAGAGAACCCTGGGCTTCCCATCTGAGGCTGTTGCTCCTGCGACGCAGCCCCATATAGGTGTAAGAGGATGGAACCGCAATATCTTGTCGGGATAAGCGGTTTGAATGTTGAAGATAATAAATTTAAAACCTACAACTCATTCTATTTTCAATACACTTTCATGTAGTTAAATTTTCAGTTTAACTATTAATATGTCATACTTTTGGGATGTTTTAAAAGGTTTATGATTGTGACATCAACATGTGACAGCAGGAAACACACTGAGAGACAACTGGAGAAGAAAAATGACAGGTTTGGTAGCAAGAAATTTGTGTAAAAAAAAAAAAAAACCTAACCACTGCAATTTAGGAGTGAATCTGGTTCCATGGAAATGAGAAAGTCATCATTTAATATAAGACCGCGTGTCTAACTATAGACAACAGGCTGAAAACTTGAATCAAAATGCATCGAAACAACATATTTTTCTGAGAGTCATCAAGAATCTTACAGCTGCACTATCAAGATGGGCAACTTGACAAGAATAAACCATTGGAACTGATACCAACTTTTCGGCTATAATGATAATGCTAAATGTTAGAGTAACTTTAGACGGCGTGTCTGATAATAGAATGTAAGATTAAGAAGGTGGAAGATTTTAAGTGCATAGGATCAACAGTCCAGAGCAATGGAGAGTGTGGAAAAGAGGTGAAAAAGCATGCAGGCAGGCGGGAACGGGTGGAGAAAAGTATCAGGTGTGATGTGTGATAGAAGAGTTTCAGCTAAAATGAAAGGGAAAGCGTACAAAACTGTGGTGAGACCAGCTATGCTGTTTGGTCTAGAGACAGTGGCACTGAGGAAAAGACAGGAAACAGAGATGGCGGTAGCAGAGATGAAGATGCTGAGGATCTCTTTGGGAGTGACCAGGATGGATAGGATTAGAAATGAATATGTCAGAGGAACAGCACATGTTAGAGGTTTAGGAGATAAAGTCAAAGGCCAGACTGAGATGGTTTTGACATGTACTGAGAAAAGAGAGTGAGTACATCGGCAGAAATATGCTGGGTTTGGAACCACCAAGCAAGAAGCCTAGAGCAAGCATGGGCAAACTACGAACCATGGGCACATACGGCCCGTTAAACATTTTAATCCGGCCCGCCAAACTAGAAATAAATAAATAAATAAACCATGTTAGTTTGATTTTTCTTGGTTTTTTAAATGTTCGTCACTAGATGGTGCCGAAAATACAACAACACTGCTCCCATTAAAATGTGTGTGTCTCCATGATGCGCACACTTTCAAAATAAAATGTGTGCACAAATATGGAAAGCCATCGGGCCCAATACACGCACGTAAAACAAGTGTGTTAGATGTTAAAACAAGCAAAATGTTACATCAAGCACTTAGATTTCAAACCTAGTGACGCTAAATGCACGTTTTTAAGCGCTATTGCACTAGATTTCAGACCTAGCGTCGCTAGATTTGAAATTTAACGCTCTTGATGTAACATTTAACACGCTTGTTTAAAATCTAGCGCACTATTCTATTGATCTAATCTAGCAGTTAGCAAAGCATGCCATCCATCTGCTCCTGTTCCAAGGGGCAAATACAGGACATTCTAAAGGAGGGGGGCACAAAACGAGCACCTATGGAGGGGTCTGTATAGACGGCCCTGGGGGCAAAACCTTTTTGAAAAATAAGTCATTTTTCTGCATTTTGGTGCATATTTTAACCGAGGTTTACAGTAATTAAAGTAGTAAGAACAATTTTTTTTTCCAGCCCGCTTGTCAAATGTTGGAACTCAATGTGGCCCGCGAGTCAAAAAGTTTGCCCACCCCTGGCCTAGACGAAGACCAAAGAGGAGGTTGATGGATACAGTGAAGGAAGACATGAAGATAGTTGGTGTGACTGAAAAGGATTCAGCAGATAGGGTTAGATGGAAGAAACTGACTTGCTGTGGCGACCCCTGAAGGGAAATGCCGAAAGAAGAAGAAAAAGAAGAAGCTAATTTGTTTGTTAGTCCATTTCTGTAGTTAGTCATGCATTTATTCATTCATCACATATCAACTCATTTTTCACATCGATTTATTCATTTTATTGCTATCTTTACATTTAAAATGACTAATTTGAGAGAAAAGAAGAACTCAGTTAATTAAATGTTTAACTTATTTTATTTTCCACACACAGTAGGATTTGAAATACAATGTAGTTAAATGAACTTAATGAACTTAATTCATTTTGTGTTTGGCACTTGTAAAAATGACGTCTTCAATCAACATTACATCTTCCTCGTCGTCAACTCCCGCTGAAGCACAGTCCTGGTCAATCTGCCACAATACAAAGAGCACACCTTTTATAACTCAAAATATCAAATGATATCATAGTCTTTTCTCAATCATTAAAACTACGTGAAGCAATATTTATCTGGGATTGTTTTTTTTTACTGAGGGTTTGTGTGCTATTGTTCACTTCCAGAAGGGGAAAAACTGTTTAGAGCTTTCCATTTGCCGGCAATGCAGCAACATTCAAGACTCGAGATTAAGTCTTTCTTTGAATTCCTGCTTTTCTTGCTGGAATTAGAAGTGAGCAAACCGTAAGTTAGATGGAGGCTGAAGCAGTCTCAAGATGTACCAGAGCCAAAAGGAATGCTTGACATTAACAAGCAGAAAACAGAAATGATGTGGCTTTAGAAATGTTGTAAGGTAACAAAAAAAATCTACAAAACTGCAGAATGTACATTAACATGCTAAAAACAAAAACACAAAAAAAACCTCTCAGAGTATTTCGGACTTTGATTTCCAACAGTTTGACTCCTGAGCATATTTTTTTTTTCTGAGGATTAGATTTAAAACATTTTTTAATCAATTTGAAAGAAAACATTTGACAAAAGGTTGAAGGCTCTAGCATTGACAGGCCAGTGATATTTCAAGTGTAAGAGTGTCAGACAGCAGTTTTATCAACCACAATTCATGTTAATAACAGTTCAGTTTACACACACACACATATTTATATACAGTAAATATATATTATATGATGTATCACACTTTGGGTGCAAATTGACTTTGTTGCTATGCAACTGTAGAGAACTTGTGTAACCTGAAGACTTCTGACCTCACAATAGAGCAAATTTAATAAGCATCTCCCCTACATTATGAGTCATGAAGAAATTGTGTCTATACAAATAAAAGGATATTCTAAAGCATGGTGCAGCCATGTACTATTCAAATTGAACCCACAGAAATGAATTATTAGGGTTAATAACTAATCATAATAAAATGTGTGTATATGATGTTTGAGTATTTGCTTTCTTGCAAATAAGCATACCTCAGAACACGAG
The DNA here is from genome assembly GCA_902685375.1 of Neostethus bicornis. Taxonomy (NCBI): domain Eukaryota; kingdom Metazoa; phylum Chordata; class Actinopteri; order Atheriniformes; family Phallostethidae; genus Neostethus; species Neostethus bicornis. Next base: position 29,834,341 of record LR738541.1, read on the forward strand.
CTCATTTCGGGGACTTCACAGTGGGAGATCATTTGATTAATTTTCTCCAAGAGTGAATGAGCCTCCACCAACACTGCAATAAAAAATGATAAACGCTCTTTGTAGCAGCCCACTGCTACAGTATGTACCAAAATGTGCAGAGTATTTCTCAAACCATCTCCTTCAAAAATATCTTTAACATGAAAATAAACTGATCTTTCCCGCACATTACCAATTTAGATACAATTAAAACAGTGAATATTAATAATAACAAATGGTAATTCAGCAGTAAAGCTATGTTACAGGTGTAATTTGGTATCTGAGATGTGATATACGGCACCTACATTCAGCAGCCTTACGGACACACAATAAAGCTTCTTCTTTGTCGGAGTTGTGTCCATCAGAGTTTTGTCCATCCGACTTGTCTCCATCTGACATTTTGGGAGATTTACAGCTTCCTTTCAAAGCAAAAAGATTGAAAAAAAAATCATCTTAACAAAATCTTAAACACCAATTTGTGACAAAAAAAATCCATTAGAAATTAAACAAACGTTTTCACAAAATGTTTTAGAAATGTAACAAATGTAACAGAAAAGTAACAAATGTAACAGAAAGTGATACATTTGACAGGAACGTAACCAAAAAAGTAACAAATGTGACAGAATTGTAACAAAAAAGTAACAAAAGTGACAGGAATGTAACAAAAATGCAACAAAAATGTAACAAAATATGTATTTCTTTTAAATGTTATAGGCTGGCGAGATCCAGACTCACAAGACAAATAACTAAAATACAGTATATCTATATATAAAAGAAGTCTGACTTCGATGTCTTTGTTTTTACTGTAACACTAACGTCCAATCACCTTACGTTTATTTTTAAACAATACATTTCCCTGTATAATGAAAACAAGGGCTGAAGTTTTAATATGTTTTAAGGTTTACTATTATTATTTGATAAAGTCCGTAGTTTTGAGTTTTACGCGGTAAATGTTGACAAAATTTACAAAAATATTTTTAACCGCCATTTTTACGGCCATTGTTTTTTCTAGCGACCAGCTAGCTAGCGATCGTTGACTTAAATATTTAGAACAAAACAAAAACCGTTCCGACTGAGAAAAATTGTTCATTTAATCATTGTAAAACCTCAAATTAAACTTTACACGTACCTGAAACTACTTGGTTGGAAAAGAAAGACTCGAACAGCTCTGAAATGCTGGAATTTGACTAGTGCAGTAAACAGAAGTGGACGTTTTAAAAAGGCGACCGCTCAAGCACGATGTTAAAACGAAAAAGTTTCGAAATGGCGACCGTTGAGGTTCAATTAAAAAAAAAAAGAAAATAATTTTTATTTATAATTTTTATTATTAAAGTGGGTAAAACAGATTAAATTTAAAAACGTTATTAACTTTTTAACCAAAAATAGTAAGACAAGAAGACAGAAAAATTGAACATTTATATATATATGTAGTTTCTTTTCATTTTATTTGATTAATAATACCTGCCAAAACCCAGTTATAATTACACAAAAAAGCATTAACATGTCGGTAATTACATAATTTTATGGTAGATTTGTTTTTCAGTTTTGGTTTTGCTATCAAAAGTGATATTGTATCTAATTTTCTAATTTCATTTTAATTTCTTATAGCTGAAAATTATTTTTGGTGTCACTGTTGTGCCTACACTTCTTTATTGATTCAAAAATTGGATTTAGTTTTTGGGGGTTTTTTTTCTTTTTTTTTCCCCATCTAAAAAATGCAAAATGCATATTTTTTTCCCCTCGCTTTTAATCTGAAAGTAACTACCAGGAAGTGGTTCAAATTCCTTCATTCTTTGACATCTAGCTTGTTCCGGTTGTGCTCCGGGAAAGAAAGGAAGTTATCATTTGTTTTAGAAAATCAGTAAATCAGACATTTGGGATTTTTACCTATTTCTGTTGATCATTTTAAAATAATTTTCAATCACTAAATTTGAACTTGTAGACACCTTGTTTTTATTTTACTTTGAAACGAACTGATCATCGTGCTCATCCCGGAAGTTTTTGTTTTCTCACCTGTCAGTTCGGACCAGACACTACCAGAGTCATCCTGTCTTTGTTTTCCTCCTAGAAATACGCGTTCTTCTTTTTTCACATATTAATTGTAACCTTATGTGGCTCCTTGAGACGTGAATAAGGACTACATTTTGACCTGGTGAGTAGAAACCGACAATAAAAGACAATCGACTCTTGTTTCCGTTACCTAGCCTGAAGACGCTAGCCAACCTTAGCTATCATCATAACAAATCGATCAGAATGATAACCTCTATCGGAAATGTTTTAAATTGTTATTTTATAAATTGAATTTTTGGATATGTGATTTAAAGCAGGCTGTACACATCTGTAAAACCCTGTCAATATATTTGTTCCGTGTTGTTAGATGATAGAAGCTAACATGTTGTTAGCATTGTTCAGACTAGTTTGATTAGATCATTTTTATACCCTCTATTTTGATCATAATTTTACATTTTATTTGAGCATCCTTACATTTAGTCATCCTTTGCCAAAAAAATAAAAAGATCAGATTATTATTTTTTTTCGTCTTAGTCACTTTAACTTTCGTTTTAATAGTTCTTAGGTTTACTTTCGATTTCTCACCTGGTTTTGTTTCTAAAGATCAGCATGTCAAAGGTTGTGATTTCTTTTCAATGTTACTACCCTGTGACTTTTTAATTATTGAGATTACTTCTAAAGCTTTAAATCTTTTGAGAAACTTGGAGTCTTTGTGTTTGCTGCATCATTGTATGCTGACATCATCTAGTCTTAGCCTTCCTCTCTGCTGACCAGCTACACTAAACTAAATGATCCAGGAGACTGTGGAGTGTATTTAGCTATAAATCATCATGTTCCTGTAAACTTAGCCAACACCCAGGTCAATACAAAGTCTGTTCTGTTTGAGAATGAATCAGAGAACACAAATCGAAATTATATTTCTACTTTTAACCAAAGAGGAGGTTAACCATGAACATGAAGATAGTTGGTGTGACTGAAGAGGATGCACGAGATAGGGTTAGATGGAAGAAACTGACTTTCTGTAGCTTCCCCTGAAGGAAAATGCTGAAAGGAAAAGGTGTTAATGACATAAAGAAACCTATTTCAAAATCAGAAAACTTTATTAGTCCCAGAGTATAATTGTTTTTACAACGGTCCTTTAGTAACTTGCTTCACCACACAAAATCTCACTAAAAACAACAGATCATAAACATCACATAATTAATCCAATAAAAACACACACCTTGGGCCAGACCAGTCCAGTTAAGAAATCCCGTACAAATACCCAGTTTAAGAAAAAACCTTGTAAAATTATGACTAATTTAAGAATTTAATTGCTAAGGGCGCAAAGGAATGTGCGAAACGGTTTGTTGACCTTGCGGGAAGATAAAAACAACGCCCTAAAGCCATTAATTAAGTACGGGCTTGACGGGTGCTGAGATTGACCCAGGATTTAAATTTTATTCCAAATTTTCTTTTAAGCTTTACCTAAACTTCATCTTGAACTTCTGCCTTGTCCCAAAATTTCTTTTAAACATGTTCTTGCATATGTTTAGGTCTTCATTACGGATTAGGCCTGTGCAGGCATGGATCACCTTGTAGAGGATGACATCTGCATCCTCAAACACGAAACAGCCTACACAGCCGCCGTAGAGAGCCCCGTGTCGGTGTGTGCCGGAGACGAGTCTGTTGCTTCCCACTTTGCTCTTGTCACGGCCTATGAGGACATCAAGAAGAGGCTTAGAGACACCGAGCGAGAGAATACCTTGCTTAGGAAGAGAGTTAAGCAGCTGGAGGATAAGGTATGAATTTTAATTAAATGATAAGTTCTTTAAATTAAAGCTGTGTGTAGGGGATTGGTTGAGAAAAATTAAGGTGAAAGAACACCGTTTTAGGACAACGCATGGGTTGTGTCAATTTTATCTGGTCCATATTTTATTCAATTAGGAAAATACCCCCTGCATCTCGTTTAAACACAGTGATTACTTTTCTTCAACATGAATATCTTTCTTATCTAAAGCTCTTCAAGCCAGAAGCTCCTCCATCAGAAGGCCCCCATTATGTAAACAAAGCCTTCAACGCCTACAAAGGAATCTACATAGAGAAGGAAGACCTGCAGATGGAGCTTAACAAGTTGGTGAGTTTTTTCATCGAACTCATTTTAAACAGGATCACAAAATAATGTGTCATAGGAGTAAGCGTGTGAATGTGTGGTTGTCTGTATCTGATTGGAATTAAAACATCCTAACGTATTACTACAGAATATGAGTACTTCCCCAAAAACTCATAAAGTTGTCATCTATAATGTAAGACTGAAAATTTAGTTCTTAGAGAAATGATCAAAAAAGTTTTGAAATGCCAAAATGAGCTTCCTCCTCAGGGTGGCTGGGCTCTTGCTCAGAGATAGAGTGAGGAGCTCTGACGTCCCGGAGGAGCTCGGAGTAGAGCCGTTGCTCCTCCAGGTCGAGAGAAGCCAGATGGGTGTCTGGTTAGGATGTCTCCTACACGCCTGAATGGTGAGGTGTTTCGTGTATGTCCCACCGAGAGGAGACCTAGACGGAGACACTGGGCTCGCTGGACAGACTATGTCTCACAGCTGGACAGGGAACAACTCGGGATCCTCCCGGGTGAGCTGCAGGATGCAGCCGGGGTTAGAACCCTGGGTTTCACATCTGAGGCTGTTGCCCTCTGCTACCCAGCCCCAGATAAGCACAAGACATTGGAATGGAAGCAAAAAAGTTTTGAGATTTTTTGTGCATTTGCTAACTTTTTAATCTTATTTTCAGTGCATAAATATAGGTAGGAAAAGGCCTTTGTAATAAAAATAAATATAATTTAAAATGAATAAATCAGGGCATAATGATAAAAGTTGTCTTTGGAATACATAATAAGTCTATGAAACATTCAGAACTATTTTATATATGATGCCCAGTATGTGGCTAATTGAATTTAGCTTTAGTATAGATTGTAAAGTGATGAAAGGAACACAGAACAAATGATCCAGAAAACAGTGCAACTCTAATGTACTGTTGTGACTTAAAACAGAACTGTCTTTTGACCTGCTTTTTCTTTCCTTCCCTTGTGTTTGCCAGAAAAAAGAGAAGAGTGAGAGTGAGAGGCTGCTGACTGAGCAGCTTCAAGCCAAAGAGTTGGAGCTGCTTCAGCTAAAGACAGAAATGGAGACGAGCCAAGGTACAGGTAGAGCACACAGATCTGTTTCTTTCTAACTTTCTTTGACATGAACACTGGACTGTAAAATCAGTACACTAAAAATACACTTGTGTATATTTGATTATTTAATTTTGATGGGTTTGCTTTCAGAAAAAAAAACTGTAGACGTGAAAAAAAGCAGTCATTTTTTGCTCCGAAGATATAAATTGATCATGCGCTGGATTCATTTATTGAATTTGAAGAGAGCCACATGTTTTGCACATTTACAACTCAATCTGAACTTTGTAACTGGACATTTTGTTCTGCCTTCTAACTTTAGAAAAGAAAGAAATTAATGTAAACCTTCTGTTGTGACATTATGCTCTAAAAACCCATTGAAGCAACAGATATATTAAAGTTTTTACTTAGAATATTTACAGATTATTTGCCATGTCTTTCTAAAACTTAAGTGTGTGGAATACATATCAATTTTTTTCTAGATATTCATTTCCGCTGAGTCATTCACACATTTATTACACTCAGTAGAATGATAAGAATGATGTTGTGTAATCAGATAATTGTAATGGAATTTTCTTTTGTGCGTATGTACTTATGTGTGCAGTTATGAAAAGCTTGAACAACCCGCAAGACCACTGGCAAGTGGAGAGGATCACCACCGACCTGCAGATCAACAAACTGCAGGAGGACCTCATGAGGGTGACGCTGGAGAACAACCGGCTGCTGGAAAGAAATGTGGTGAGGCTGGGAACAGTGGAATTAATGGCAAAACAGGATGAATGTCTTAAACAAAGTTGTTTGTCACTATCAACAAATAAATTAGAAAAAAGGTATCTCCTTTTGTGTTTTTACACAACTTCCTTCTGTTTTAGGAGGAACCTCGCGGCCTTAACGGACCTGGTCTGAATCCCCCCGGCGATGCAAGGTATCAGATTTTTATTTTTATCAGTAACTCAACTTTACTTTCACAGTTCAAAGCAGCAGTTATTGAAAAAAAAAAAAAAGATTTAAAAAAATCTTTTTGTCATACCATCATTACAAGATTTTGACTCTTAAGTAATTTGTTTAACTTGAGCTTCTGTTCCGTCATCTTCCGCTTGTTCCGGGGTCGGGTCGCGGGGGCAACAGCCTCAAACGGGCAGCCCCGGCTGCATCCTCTAGGTCACCTGGAAGGATCCCAAGTCGTTCCCCGGCCAGCTGTGAGATATAGTCTCTCCAGCGGGTCCGGGGTCTGCCCCTTGGTCTCCTCCCGGTGGGACATGCCCGAAACACCCCGCCCGCGAGGCGCTCGGGGGGCATCCTTACCAGATGCCCGAACCACCTCATCTGGCTCCTCTCGACCTGGAGGAGGAGCGGCTCGACACCGAGCTCCTCCCGGATGACAGAGCTCCTCCCCCGATCTCCGAGTGAGAGCCCAGCCACCCTGCGGAGGAAGCTCATTTCGGCCGCTTGTACCGGCGATCTCATTCTTTCGGTCACCACCCACAGCTGGTGACCATAGGTAAGGGTTGGAACGTAGATCGACTTGTAAATCAAGATTAAAACTTGAGCTTCATTTCCACCAAAACAAACCATTTTCCTTTTCTGTCTTTCAAAAGCATGGATGAACAATGACAAACAGAAACACAGGACTGATGTGTGAAGAATTGACATTTGTTATCTTTGTCCTTGGACCGGGAAAAGCCAGTTTAAATCCCACTGAGCAGCCTAAGTGTTCCTGGAGCAGACACCTAACCCCATAGTTGCTCCCACCATTGGCGCCATCGTGGCTGCCTGCTGCGGTGCAATGCAGCAAAGAAATTTTCCCTTTGAGGGAGCAAGAAAATAAAGTAAAAGAAAATAATGATAACAAACCATTGACATCTGGCAGTGCATCCATGCAGACGTATTTAGTTGTTTTTGTACTATTTTGGATAGACTAAACATATTATTCAGCCTGTCCTATTGTAAACCACTGAGGGTCTTTTCTATGAACTGTACTTGTCCTATTTGACCACTAGAGGAGGGTGCAGCTTTGCCCAACCACACATCAGAAGATGCACAACCAATCTGGGATGCGCAGATAAGCCCAAAAATGTTTAGAAAGGGTTTCGGAATCCATAAAACATATTCTTCCTCATGTGCTTAGTCTGCTGCATTTTTTTGTATACAGCATTAATTTAATTATTTGGTAATAATCGTGGTTATTTAATTATTTTAACACCACTAAAAAAAATTCTTTTCTTCTGTGATTGTTTATTTTGTAATTTCGTTTTAAAGGCAAAATTACACACTCTTGCAGAAATAATTCTAACAATTTTCCTGGTGAAAGTATTATCATAATTTCTATTGGATATTTAAATTCACTTTAATATTTTTATAAATTTGAGAGTTAGAGGTTATATTAAAGTCTACTTCTAAATTTTTATTGTTGGCATCTTCATATTTTTTTGTCCCAGAAAATAAACGCTCTGATATTGTAAACTTTTAATACTTTTGTGTGACCGGCAAACCCCAGGTAAATGTGTCGGCTAAAGAAAAGTCTTTTTTGCTTTAGAGAAAACTGCTTGAATGAGAACAGCCGAAGAGAAAAAAAAGAAAGAGAGCAGCCGACCTCTTTGAGTATTTTTGTAACTGGATGAAATTGTTGAACCTTAAAACCCACATCAGTTTTATGTAAGCTCTTATTTAAAGGACTCAAGTAGAAAATCAGAAGCACATTTTCAAAAGTGACCCTTCTTAATATCTGAATATTTTGTTCACTATTGTCTGGTTTAATTGAAATGTTTTTTGTATCTGTAGGGAGAATGGCATGCAGCAGACATACAAAGCTTTGTGTTGCGAGGTAACCCGTCTTCAGTCAGAGCTAAAGCACCAAACAGGCCTGATCAGGAAACTCAGACCACTTTTCAGTGAGACAAGACCAGGTAAGACAAAACAAGGGATTGTCCCACCATGTGTGTGTGTAAGCATATGTATATAAATTTGTGCGCTCAAAACATCCCATGCTTCCTGAGAAAATGTGATGAATCTATTTTTAAGTGTTTTTCTTTTTAAAATCAGTGGTGCTGTTTTTATTGTTTACCTTTTTTTTTTTTTTTTTATCATTTCACGTTGGTAACTCACATTCAGTTTCTAATGTTGCTCTATTTTTACTTCATATGCTTCCCAAGAATTTTTTAAAACACATTTTATAAATGAACAAATATCAAAATAATGACAAATCCCATAGGTAGTAATTTAAATATTAGATGGAATTTATTCCAAAAAAAACATATGTCCAAAATTTTGAATGGTAATAATATTTTTTTTATTGCTAGATGAGCAGGTAAAATCTATCATATGTTCTAAAAACAACTTTTACCGAACAAGTTTTTTTATATGACAAAAGTAATATTTGAAAGTTGAATAATATTTTTTTTTTAAAATCTGTTGGATGCTCATCACACAAAAACAATTAAAATTACAATTTCTACTAACTATAAAGTTGCTTATATGTGGCAGTTTGTGTTGTTAAAAAAACATTGATATTCCAGCTACTCAAATACTTTGAGAAAGTGCATCAAAAAGTAGTTTATCCCTCCAGTTCCTTTCTTCTGCTCTCATGTAGTTTGGATTTACTTCGTTGTTGAAGTGGAGCGCAGAAGGTGAAAATTAAAATGAAATACAAAAAGGAAAAAAAAATCTCTCTGCCTATTTATTCCGCCAAATAAGAAAATAATCCTGTGGCTCAAATGAGGCAGATCGAGTAAAATAAGGAAAGAAAAAGAAGAGAGTGTGTTTTCTATTTATTTAGTCATTTTATGCATCTGTATTCTTCTAATGCCCCTCCTCTGAAATCACTTTTATTCAAATTCTAGACTCAGGAGACCATCTCATGGAAGCATAGCGAGGATGGATGGATAAATGATGTGTGCATGGAGAGGTATGGTTAAAAAACAATTGGTACACAATCAAATTTCAACTTTAATATTCTCCTGAGAAAATGATTTGATGGCAAATCTACGATGTGTGTGTGTGTGTGATTATAACATCTGATTTCGCACTGCTTAGCTATTTCTTTTTTTCAGTAGGAAGGGTTTTAGTTTGGATAGGACTGGATGGTCACACAAAGATATTAACATGGTGCGGTTTTGGGCTGTTTTCATGGCTTTTGTCCTTTTTTTTTCAACCTACAGTATGTAAAAGTGGATTGTTCTTTTTACATTTATTTTCATGATAAAAAATTATTACTTAACTTAAAATCTGTTTACAAAAGTGTGTCATTTCCACTAAATCAACACAATGACACAATTTTTAAAAAATTCAAAATGTCATATTTTCACAAAAACGGACATTAAAAAAATCATTCTTACTGGATTTGAATATTTTATCACATACAAATTCCGTTCTGTTGTCTTCCGCTTATTTGGGGCCGGGTCGCGGGGGCAACAGCCTCAGACAGGAAGCTTAGAATTCTCTCACCTCAGCTGTATCGTCCAGCTCAGCCGGAAGGGTCCCGAGTCATTCCCCAGCCAGCTGTGAGACATAGCCTCTTCAACAAGTCCGGGATCTGCCTCTTAGTCTGCTGACTAAGAGGCAGATCCAAAACACCTCACGAGTGAAGCACTCGGGGGGCATCCTGACCAGACGCCTGAACCACCCCATCTGTCTCCTCTCGATCTAGAGGAGTGGCTCGACACCGAGCTCCTCCCTTTTCTCGTGTACAAATATTTTTCAAAAAATTAACTGCACAACAACAATAGTACATTGTAACCATATGACGGGGGAGGGGCAGAAAAGAAAAAATACCATCTCTGGGCTTTTCAGACCTCACCTAAATGACCTAATGTCGCCTTTCATAGTAGAATATTGTATCCTCACGCATAAATGCACACAATACTGGTTCTGTCTATATTTTTTTAATTATCACTGTTTCGTCAGATATAAAACTTATATTTGGATATGTTTCCAAGTCTTTGGTGGGATAAGTTTTGTTCATGTCAAGAAAAATAAAATATTGTAGCAGAGTGGCACATCTTAATCTCTTACTGGATGTTTCTTACATATTTGTCTGATGATCAGATTCAGTAAAAATAAGCAAATACATAATGACGCTCTTAAACAAACTAAAAAAAAAAACCTATTATTGTAGTTAAAACGGTCTAAATCAGCAGTTCCCTCTCAGTTTTTGGTAAGCAGGCAACAAAAATATTAAAGTCAAAAGTGTATGCAGTAGAGAGGCAGTCGAAAAAGTTCACTGGTGCTGTTTGATTGCTTTGCTTAGAGTAATCATGATAATGAGTGATGTTTTTTGCTGGACATCCCTGAAAAAAATGATATGTTGAAGACTAGTGTTTAACACCAAACGAATCTACTGGTCGATCGCAATTGATGTAATTAGAACTCCTGGTTTGGTAAGTGTCTAAACTTGATACCCTGAACGCTATCCTTGAAATCCTGGTCTGAACTTGGCACTTATTAGCCAACAACAGACCAGTTTGTTGGCTGGTATCAAGTTCAGTATTAACAAATCATCTTCTTGTGACTTAAAAAATAAGACACGGTAACCAAGCATAGCCAAGGTAGATTATTAATAATATTTATTATATTATCTTCAAAATTTGTCACATGTCTAAAATAGACCAAAAAAAAATAGACTAAAACTTTTGTTTTGCTTATTAACACATAAAAATTTTAGTGTTTTTAGTTTTGAAAAATTGTGAAAACTTAACTACTGCATTACTATTCCATATTGCTCAAATTGGTGTTTGAAATCTTCCTAACTACCAGTTTAACAAGAACTCTCGCTGATTCTTCTGTTTTTCTTCCATATTTGATCACCCGATCTTAACTTATGAACTTCGATCTCACAACTGTCCTCTTCTACCTTTTTTGTTTTTAGCTGCCTCGACCGTTCCTGTCCAATGTCTGGACGACGTGGAAAAGAACAACAACCTTTCAGTTCCTCGGTCATCAGTGTCTCGACCCCCTAGCGCTCCCCCACTCCCCTCATGCTCCGGCCGGCCCTGCCCCCCGGTCTGTGGGCCACCAGGTGCTTTGCTACCAGATAGTCTAAGGGAGGACTGCTGGTACAACGGGCCATGGCCCTCTCAGACCTGCTCGGGAGAGGCGCTGCTGGGGGGCGACACGTGCTCCGTTGTACTCCCACCACCTCCTCTCAACCAAGCTTCTCTTGATGACAGCTCCCGCTCCTTCCCCAGCCCACCAAAACCAAGTGATGCCATGTTCTGGGAGGGACATTCTGCTGCGTCCAACTCTTCTTCCTCAATGGGGAACTGTGGTGCCAGGAGCCCCCCTAATACAGAATGGGTCAGGCCCTATTGAGGTGAAACTGAAAAAGAAAAGCAATGAGTAACAATCAGATGGAAAAACCAATAGAGGAGCAAATAAACTCTAAAACCCTGCCACATTGCTACAACCTAACATGCCTTAAATTGTCCACTTGGAGTGGACAACACTGGACCTACGAGTTGTGGGAACTGATGAAGGCCAGAAAAGGCCAAGTCGAGGTAAAAACTGCTCATTCATTTATCCCCTCTGAACACCGCATCGGTGAACATATCGCAGAGAGAACGTCGATGAGAAACCTTTAGCGAAGCAAATCACCTTTCCACGTGTGTGTGTGTGTGCGAGCATGCATACGACGACCAGTTTCATTTCTCTGTATGCCTGTGTATGCAGATCAACATTTGGGCCTTCTTCTCTCCTGTCTATACCCGTATCCCATCTTAATAAACCTAAGAGGGCTCCAAGAGGCCAATGATCATAAACAGCCACAGTAAAGTTGTGGAATTTGTAAAACTGTACCTCTTCAATGCAAATCTCTTTACATTGGATCAGTGTAAAGTATTATTATGTAGCTTCATGTTTGTCTCATAATCACGTGCTGGAGATTTTTTGAAAACTCAAGATGGTTTAGAATTAGTGAAGGCCGACAATTTTGGATTATTGTAGGTTTTTATGTTTTTCTTCCAAAGTTGAATTATTAAATTTTTTCCCATAAAATTATTTGTGAAGAAGTCGTTTAGTTTTCTCAACCGCTTATTCCCTAACAATGTTGCTGGGGGTCTTTACGGCTTAATTTCAAGCTAGGTTTGGAACCACCTGGCAAGAGGTCTAGAGGAAGACCAAAGAGGAGGTTCATGGATACAGTGAAGGAAGACATAAAGATAGTTGGTGTGACCGAAGAGAATGCAGCAGATAGGGTTAGCTGGAAGAAACTGACTTGCTGTGGCGACCCCTGAAGGGAAATACCAAAAAAATAAGAAGATTTTACTTTATTTTGTAAAACTTGTCTGAAATCTAAAACTTCTCCTTGAGGAGGCCCAAAAGAAAAATGCTTTTCAATCAAAAAATACAAATCAAAAGAACCTTTTTTTTTTTTTTTACATATTTGAAGATTTAGCTCTTCTACATGATCTTTTCTCAGATTTTTCTGGTTGCAACCTCACTTAATCATGTGAATAACTAATGAAAAATAGCCAATGCACTCCTTTTTGTCTCTTGCTTTTAATTATCAGAAGAAGTCGGGATGGGATTTGTGGATATTGAGAAATGGTGTATCTAAACCTTTGTGCTGGTGTTTATCTTGCTGTAAACTGAGGAAAGTTTGAGGTGTTTTCTGTTTTTAAGATAACTCCGTTGTCAAATGAAGGATGTACAAATGCATAAAATGTGGGAATAGAAGGATGTTCATAACTGTATAAATGTACATGGCCCTCACTTTTACATCTCTGATAGCTTTCCACTCCAATTTTTTGGTTGGTTTTCGCTCCACTGACAACAATACTTCTAATGGAAGAGCCGTCTGTGATGGCGAGACAATATTCTCCTTTAAAGATAGTATTTGGAAATTTGGTGCACAAAGCACAAAGGCCTATTGTTGAAAAGACTTTTTATTTTCTTTAGTTTTTTTTTTTCTTAATCTTTAAAAAATTTATTTTACAGCAGTAATTTCATACTTCTGTAAACTATTTGCAAACCAAAATGCAATGTACAGTAGATATGGATTATATTTTAGATTTACTGCACTTCAGACTGTTTGTAAATATGGTAAAATAAATCAATGAAAAGTACAAAAATATTGTGCAGCCTGGTCTTTGATCCTGTACATCCAGGGGTGTCCTTTACATCAGATGGCAAGAGACGTTTGTAACATTTTGTGGTGTTTGGTTAAAACAATACCATGGCATATACTGGTAGTCTGTCTTCAAAATGAAATTTGGCAAGGTGTTTACATTGACTTACTGGAATCCTGACAACCACACAACATTCTTCTTCTCTGCCTCTCTGTGGCAGAGAGACGAAGTTATTCCTCCCGTTAAAGTTCATTGTTTACTTAACTAAAATCATTTGTTTCAACACAAATTTAAAAAGGGTGAAAAATATTGTGAACTCTCTTAACCTCAGTGTGAAACATCTTTCTCGTTTTCTCACTATATTCTCTTAAAGTGGGGGTTTATGCAAAATGAACTTTGTGAGTGTGTGTCTGGTTAGTGTGTGTGCCCTGTGACAGGTGACCTGTTTGGGATGTACCCTGCCTCTAAGTCGGGATAGGCTCCAGCACACCCGGAAACCAGTTAGGGATGAACGGTTCAGAACATAAATGACAAAATAAGCTGGAGCAGGTGTGTTGATGCAAGAACAAATAGAAAACTTACAGGACACCTGTGTTCTAATGTAAGCGGCAGTTTTTGCAGCCCGTTCACCCCAAAGTAAAAAAAATCAACAAGTTTATTTTTAAGCTCAACATGTTTTGTTGGAGTGATTGAAAACGCTTTCATTTTCATGCTTCAGTTTTTCTTTTAACACAAAGATTGACCTCCTGGAAGTGAAGGAAAGCTCGTAGTCGTTTGTGGGTGAGAATTGGGAGGTGGAGGTGTTGGGCCCAGGGAAGGAAACATTTAGTCATCCGGATAAATGATGTCACTGTGGTTGACATATTGAAAGTGATTTACACATAACACAAATTATTTTTACAACTATATATTCCCGACTCCTTCAAAAAAATCTAACAACAGGTTAATTGACATTCTTTTTTTTCTAGAAACACAGTTTCTTAGGGTTTTCTAAAATATACGAATTCCTAATGATCCCTGATTTGCTCTGCTTGCTTTTCTACTGTAAGTAGCAATTTTTTCAAAAATGATTGCACAACTTGTGAAACCTTTCAAATTTGACCCGAATATATTTCAAAATAATACAATCTTTGTTTCATATAGAAGCACAAATTCGCCATTCTTTGTGTTTTTATTTTTACAACTGCACACTTCATTGTTGATTAACTATTTTCAGTTACAGGAAACATTCAAAGTTCCTGGTTTTAAAAAAAACAGATGCATTTTTTTCACATTTTTCAAAGCCTTTTGGAAAAACAAATGAGATTCACCTCCGCTGTGAGGTGAGAGTTGTTTTATAAACACAAAAAAGCACATGACAAACTTAAAAATTTTAATCAGAACTTCGAACCACACGTAAAGATAATTTAACTACAAATTTTTAATCCTTATGACTATTCTGCTGATTTCACAAAGTGAAGAAAAAAATAACTTTACTGCAACATCTGACAGCGTAATGTTTCCAATATCAAATAGATTTCCATTTATATCAGTCAGGTGGATGATATGACCAGCTTTACTTTCACATGTTTAATTAAAACATGCAGACTAGAAGCTTGATGAAGAATAAACATTACAAAAGTGTCTTAATATGCTGCAAACCAGTCCTCAGACTGCCAGTCACTTGGTTGTTCTGTTCATCACATGCTGGTCGGAAGTTTCTGTGTCCTGTTCTTCGCTGGGATCCCCGTCCTCTCAAACTCCAGTTTCTCTTGGATGTACAGCTTCTTACACTCTTCAAAAAACACTGGATCCTTGTAGCTGATAAAAGCAGAAAGTAGAGTATCATCACAATGACAGTAATCAGAAAAATCTAAGTTAACACAAGACAATTTGTGGCCGGCCAATAGCAGTAAAGGTAGAAAGTAGTGAAGTAGTATGTGGTGTAAAAACACCTTTGGGTGTATGTGCCGTGTTGCAGAAAGAAGTGCAAAATACTCACTGTAGCGTCAGGCATTCCTTTAAGGCTGAATTTTCCTCTCGACACTTGAACACCATGAAAAAACCAGACTCCTTACAGCAGTGATTGAAGGCTGGAGAGAGAGGGGACAGAGAGGGAAGTATATATATCAAAACGGTAACAACAGCTTTGCAAATAAATCCAATTATTAACACATATATGTTTAATTGAAACTTATTTTATGCTCTTTATGTAGGCAATGAAAATCAAACTAAGCATGGCAAACAAAAAATAAAATATACTTTGCTGTTAATTCTCAAACTAGAACCCATATCTATAGTTTAAATCAAGGGTATCGTCTCAGTTTGGTAAAGTTCACTTTAAATTTTATTTATTAAAAGGAGTAAAAGCGCATAGCTCGGTGGTAAAATTGCCGCCTTTGAACCAAGGAGTTGCCGGTTCGATTCCTTGTGATGGCTGCCTGCTATGGTGTAATGCAGCAAACGTTATTTCCCCATGAAGGATTAATAAACTACAATTATTATTAAAAAACATAAAAATTGAGCCAATTAGTAAAAAAAATATATATATATTGGCTGTGGCATCAGTGACTTTAAAACAAAATCAGCAAAGCCCCTTAAGCAACACTGTCAAAACCCGGGGTGAAAGCCGTGTTAAATGTGTGCTGTACTCATTGTGAACAAGGTGCTGAAAACAGAATCTGCACCTTGTTAGTAAGCTCCTTCTCAGTACTTTAATTAAAACCGCTGCCTTTCAAAACAGCTGCTGTAATTACCTTTATGAGTGGCATCAGTAGGATGTTTTTTTTTCCCACTTTCATCAGGATGCGGATGTAAAGAAAAGATATGGCAAAACCAATTTGGAGAAGCAGAGAAGTGCGACTAATCTAATCAGACGGAGCCTCATCCCCATCCCACAGAGCTGCTTCTCATACAGCAGCACTTTTACATCATATCGCAGGTTGTTTGGGTGGGTTCTTTCTTTACATAGACAAATATTATGTGGCATTTCAGTTTCATAGGAGCTAAAAACTTTGGCTGTTTAAGAAGATATTCTGCTAAAGAGCAAAAAAATAAAAGCTTGTTTTGCAAATTAAAATATCTAAAAGTTCTTTTATTGTTTACACAAGACTAATTCAATTTATACCCAATAGCAATGAAAAAACAATACTTTTTTTTTGTTTTCTAATTTTTTTTTTTTAAGCAAGATTGGGTGCACACTAAGTAAGCAACAGATAAAACAGGAAAATGATTGTGTTTTTCTTCTCTGTTTTTGTAAAACTAGCCGAGAGACACGGGCAAGCCGAAGCCCTGCGCAGAAAGAACACAGTGCACGAGAGGGTGGAGGATGTAGGTGTGAAAATGAGTGGGACGACAAGCTTGTTTTTGTGAGGGGGGTTTCCACAGAGCACACAGTGACTGTCTGTCCCATCACCTCAGGATGCATGTGCACTAGGTCCTCGAGTGAGCAGGGCTCACCGACTGCCAACAGATTTCTACAAACCACATAACTTTGTAGCTGGCTGATGTGTTGTACTCTGTTCCCAGGCAGAAGGAAAAGTATCTGTTGTACAGCCAGCCAGCATGTATCATGATCAAAAGATTAAAAGAGAGTGAGAGGTGCAGGTAGGACAATGGGCAGTAAAAAAAATGCTTATAATCTAAAAAACAACAGACTTAAATAATATTTCAAGAGAGGGCTAAGATTAAACTGCAGAAATGATTTATTATTTTATTTAATCTGTATTTAACCAGGTGGGTCTATTGAGAACGTTTTCTCAGTTGCAACAACGAGCTGGGGGCCAAAGCGGCACAACAAAAAAATTAAAACAATACAAGATTACAAACAAATGCAACATGACATATTGCGCTTTTTACAAAAAGAGTCCTTAAAGAGTCTCTAAGAGACAAAAGATGACTATTTACGATAAAGGAGTATAAACTACACTTAGAATACACTGAAAAACAGCTGCATTCATCACAAACTGTGTTTTGGATGACTTAAAGGCAGCTAAGGAGACCATTGTTTTCTGCAGCTCATTCCAGTCATTCAGAGCAGAGAATAAAAAAATTAGGAGCGACCCAGAGGGGGACGAACTCTGGGAACAACCAAGGCGATGAAGTGACTTTCCAATTATTTCTACCCAATAAACTAATCTTTTACTTTCTGGCCTTTTGTACTGAAATTCAAACGTTGTCAGTTTCTTGATAAAATAAAAAGTAGAGGGAAGAACTAATTAAAGAAATTGAATGCCAGATTATCAAAAGCAGATGGATTATACACAGTTACTCCAACAATTGTCAATAACACACAGTAGATTAACAAGTTGGACTTTAAAACACAATATTTTCTCACAACCTTAAAAAACAAATATTGTACACTGAATGAAATTGATATATTAAGTCACAGGTTAAACTTGACTATCATAACAAAGTAATACAAAGTAAAACTGTCTCGTTTTACCTCAGAGAGAAAAATATATCTTTAACAGTTCAGTTTCCACAGTAGTAATGAATTTTGTTGTGAGCATAGAAATCTAAACAGTTTTATAACTAAATAACTAATAACAGATTTTCTTAATAACTAAAGATCTTCACAGCACAAATTTGCCAATCTCAACAAAGGCTAAAAGATGGTGAAGTACATGAGCGGTGTTGTGACTGCCTCGGTTAGGAGGCTTGGTCAGGATTGGTCACTCTCTGGCATCTTTTCAGCCATAAATGAAAATAAGACTTAATAAATTCTGAGGCTGTAGAAAATAAGGGTGATTTTTCATTGGGACCACGCACATCTCTACAAAGAGCTGAACAGTGGCCTCCCAGCAATAAGGTCAGAGGTTTGAGTCCCAGAGTAAGGGCAAGGCTTGAAACAGCAGCCTTTCTGTGAGGAGTTTGCATATTCTCCCCAAGAATGCATGGGTTTTCTCCAGGTACTCCGGTTTCCCAATGGAATGAGTGTGTGTGTGTATGGTTGTGTGTGTATGTTTGTGGCCCCTCAACAGACTGGCGACCTGTCTGCCTTTTGCCTGAAACCAGCAGTATAAGATACGGTAAGATCCCATTAGAGATAAGCGGTTTGAAAGACAAAACAAACATTTTTACACAGATTGATGTCCTTTTTTTAACCAACTGACCAGTTTGTCCACGCTATAACCTTTACCACGTAGCCACAAATTGGATTCCTAACTTAAACTGATGTACTCTTTGTGTTAATTGTCATTTGTTTTTGTAAATTCAGGGTAGTTGATTAAGTTTCTGTGACATATTAGTTTTGTTTTTTTTTTCCAGTGACCTGGTCTTGGCCAGATAACATTTTTAAACTCCTTTTGATTTTTGTATAATTTGGTATAAAATGATTTAAAATTGTTAATATTATGAAGTGTGATGCTAGTTTAGCTACATTGAAACTTCTTGAGAGTTTAGTAATGTGTTAATTTCATGCAGTGTTTTTGACATAGAGAGAGAGCAATCGACGGCTTGTTAGCAGACGGAAAGCACACAAAATCTTCACGCTGAAGGGTGTTCAAGATGCTTGTTTTTTGCTGATAAGTGAATGTCAGTGAAGCAAACTATCTTAAGAGACAACATATCAGTCAGATCAGTCAGTTGTTTGTCTGTAATGATGAGCTTTTAAGAATACTTTCATTTCCTTTCATGTCACAAATAATTTAGTGATTTATCTTCATAACAACTTACAATATCTTTGACAGAAATAATGTTTTTTTTCACAAAGCAGATTTGTTTCTCATTTCTGTTCTAACCCGTCGTCTTCCACTTTTCCGGAGCTGGGTCGCATGGGCAACAGCTTCAGACGGGAATCCCAGGCTTCTTTTGCACCCGGCTGCATTCTCTAGCTCACACGAGAGGGATGCTAAGGTGTTCCTCGGCAAGCTGTGAGACATAGTCTATCCAGCGGGTTTAGGGTATGCCTATGAGTCTCCTGGGTCGAACCACCTGTGGCTTCTCTCGACCCAAGCTCCTCCTGGTTGGCAGAGCTCCTCACTCTATCTCTGAGTGAGAGCCCAGCCACTCTTCAGAGGGAGCTCATTTCGGCCACTTGTATCCACGGTATCGTTCTTTTGGCCACCACTAACAGCTACTAACCATAGGTTAGGGTAGGAACGTAGATCAACTGGTAAATCGAGAGCTTTGCTTTTTGGCACAGCTGTTTCTTTACATAATTATTGTGGATGCCACACATCCAAATAATTTAATGATTTGTCCGCATGATAACAACTTACAATATCGGCAGAAATAATTTTTTTTTTCACAAAGCAAATTTGGGCTGCACAGCAGGTACCACTGCGGCCTCACACCAAGAAGGTTGGGGTTCAAGTCCTGGAGACTGGGCAAACACAAGTCTTTCTATGTAGAGTTTGCATGTTCTCCCTATGTACGTGTGGGTTTTCTCCAGGTACTCCGGTTTCCTACCTCTCTCCAAAATCATGCATGTTAGGTTGATTGGCCGCTATAAAATTGCCCCTAGGAATGAGTGTGTGTATGTGTGACCCCGCAACAGACTGGCAACTTGTTCAGGGTGTACCCTGCCTCTTGCCTGCAATCAGCTGGCGAGCCTATCCCAGGAAATGGGAACGTATATCCATTTTCTTTTTCTCTAACCCTCTTTTTGTCGTTCATTTTGTTCTAAGTTACTGTTTAGTGCCAAATCTTTCCCTTGGTGTGTGACACTGAAACATATCAAATGATCAGTGATGATCAGTTTTAGATGTTGAGTAGGTAGTGATGTCAGAGGTTTGATTGTACCTTCAACTTTCTCTGCACAGCGTTCTTTGGCTTTCTCCCTCATCATTTTAGGGATCAAAACATCCTTCTCCACGTGTCTCAACTGGATTTCATCTGACAGGAGATTAAAATAACAGAGAAACACAAGAAATGTATCAAAGCAGTGATCATCTTAAAAACTCTGATTACTGGTTCACTTCATGAGAAAGATCTTGTAATTAAATTAATGAAGCCATCTGAATGCAACTTAAAAGTTAAAAAAAAAAGTAGCCAATCAACAGAGAATAATTTACTGTTCTTTACTCTGAATAGAATCTGATAAAAACATTTCCTCTGCCTCAGACTAAGCTTGTTACCATATCAGCACGTAATTACTTATTAATAACAATCAAACCTGGTTTACAAAATCCCAACATGTATCTGGACATAATTAATTGCCTAAATGTTTTAATACCTGTATTTGTTGCTTCCATTATGGTGTATCTTCTCAAAACATTACAAAACAGAACCAATGTGACCTAGCTTGCCAACGTTCAAAGCACTTCCGCCGACGTAAGCACGTAGCTGTAAAAACTACAATCCCCACAATCAGAGACAAAGTGCGCTTGCGCAATTCATGCAAAAGCACATGGCCCAAACTCTCTGGTGGGATTTTGCAAAAAATGATCTGTAAATTAGTTTATTGTAATTTACAAAAAAAAAAAAAAAAAAAGCAATACTTTCTTAACCACTTTGTCCATTTCTGGGTGAAAAAAATGAAACTACAGTTTGCAAGCTTGCTGAATTTTTGTCTTGATTATTTGTTATTTATTAAAATTCACAATTCTGTACTTGCTCCTCAAATTATGTCGTGTTAAGTTGTTCTTTTCTAACATTATGATATCAATTTAATTGCATGGTTTCTTTGGGATGTGTAAAATAAAATTTGGTTAAAAAAATTCAATATAAAAACCCCAATATTTTATTTAACAAAACAATTATTGTATTTTATAAAACATTACATTCATGTAGAATAATTTAGTGTTTAATCTAAAAGGCAACTTAAAATATATTGCCAATTTCTTTTTTTTTTTTTCAGGAACACATGGGGATGATGACCTGTTTTGTGGATTAATGACAATCAGAATCAGAATGCTTTTATTGCCATGTCAATGAGAATATCAGAGACTAGGAACTTGCTTTGATACAGGTGTGCAATAATATAAGATAAAAATAATAAAAAATAAAATAAATAAAAATAATTTTAACAAAACAGAGTGCTCAGAAAGAAAAAGAAAAGTAGTGCAATGTCATAGAAAATAATAAAAAATAATAAAGATAGTAAAGTGACAAAAGGGAGGTGACTAAGAGATGTGGGGTTCAGGTTATAAAGTATTAATTAGACTAACGGCAGAAGGGAAGAAGCTGTTTTTGTGGCGGGACGTTCTGGTCCGAATGGACCGGAGCCTCCTGCCCGAGGGGAGTCGCTCAAAAAGTCCATGTCCAGGGTGGGAAGGGTCAGCTGCTATCCGACCTGCACACCCCCGAGTCCTGGAGACGTACAGGTCTTCGAGAGATGGAAGGCTGCAACCGGTCACCTTCTCTGCAGAGCGCACAATGCGCTGCAGTCTGTGTTTGTCCCTGGCTGTGGCTCCAGCGTACCACACTGTGATGGAGGAGGTGAGGATGGACTCGATGATGGCTGTGTAAAACTGCACCAACATCTGGGCGGGCAGCTTGGCTTTCTTCAACTGCCGCAGAAAGTACATCCTCTGCTGGGCCTTTTTGATCAGGGAGCTGATGGACGGCTCCCACTTTAGGTCCTGTGTGATGGTAGTGCCGAGGAAGCGGAAAGAGTCTACAGTGGTGATGGGGGAGTCTGTCAGTGCAAGGGGGGTAATGGGTGCTATAGCTTTCCTAAAGTCCATGATCATCTCCACTGTCTTCTGAGCGTTGAGCTCCAGGTTGTTGTTGCTGCACCAGGACACCAGCCGGTCTACCTCCATCCTGTAGGCCGACTCATCACCATCAGAGATGAGCCCGATGAGAGTGGTGTCGTCCGCAAACTTGATCAGTTTGACAGAGTCATGGCTGGAGGTGCAGCAGTTGGTGTACAGGGAGAAGAGCAGGGGAGAGAGGACACAGCCCTGTGGAGATCCTGTGTTGATAGTCCGAGAGGTGGAGACATTCTTCCCCAGCCGCACGCACTGCCTCCGGTCTGTCAGGAAGTCAGTAATCCACCTGCAAGTGGAGTCAGGCACATTGAGCTGGGAGAGCTTGTCCTGAAGCAGGGTAGGGAGGATGGTGTTGAATGCAGAGCTGAAGTCCACAAACAGGATCCTAGCATAGGTTCCTGGGGAGTCCAGGTGCTGCAGGGTGAAGTGGAGGGCCAGGTTGATAGCGTTGTCTACAGACCTGTTGGCTCTGTAGGCAAACTGCAGAGGGTCCAGAGAGGGAGAGGTGAAGTGCTTGAGATGAGGGAGAACCAGGCGTTCGAATGACTTCATGACTACAGACGTAAGCGCCACAGGCCTGTAGTCATTAAGTCCAGTGATACGGGGCTTCTTGGGGACAGGAACGATGGTAGACAGCTTGAAGCAAGCTGGAACGTGGCATGTCTTCAGCGAGGTGTTGAAAATGTCTGTGAAAACTGGAGACAGTTCCTCAGCACAGTGTTTCAGGGTGGCAGGGGAGACACCATCTGGGCCCGAAGCTTTCCGAGGGTTTTGCTTGCGGAAGAGCTTGAGCACATCCTGTTTTGTCACCAAGAAAGCAGTGGAGGGGGAGGGCTGGTCAGTTGGAGTGACCTCTGTTGTTAATTGGGTAGGGGATGGGAGTGGCTTCAAAGTGTCTGAAGGTTGTTGATCAGTGAGGGGGGAGGAGAGTGAGACATCAAACCTGGCATAGAAGGTGTTGAGTTTCTCTGCCAGTTGTAAGTCATCAGCAGCTTGTGGGGCTTTCGGCTTATAGTTTGTAATTTGCCGAAGTGATCTCCAGACAGAGGCGGTGTCATTGACAGAGAATTGGTCCTTCAGGCGTTTATTGTACCTGGATCTCGCCTGCTGTACCTCTCTCGAGAACCGGTACTTGGCGCCTTTGTAGCTCTCTCTGTCATTGGCTCTGTGAGCTGCTTCCTTTTCCCTCCTGATCTGTCTTAGTCTGGGTGTGAACCAGGTTTTGTCGTTGTTAAATCTTACCCTGGTTTTTGATGGAATGATGCTGTCCTCACAGAAACGTATGTATGACGTCACTGTGTCTGTGTAGTCATCCAGACTATCTGTGGCAGCTCTAAACACACCCCAGTCTGTTGTGTCCAGACACATACGAAGCTCGTCCACAGCTTCGCTGGTCCACTTCTTGGAAGTCCTCACTGCAGGTTTAGAAAGCTTCAACTTCTGTCTGTATGCCGGGATGAGGTGAACCATGTCATGATCAGAGAAGCCCAGAGCAGCTCGAGAAACAGCCTTGTAGGCTTTACTGGCTGTAGTGTAGCAGTGATCCGACCTCTATTTAAAAAAGAGCCAATCCCAATTACATAAAGTTAGATTAATGTTACAATTTATTCTATTCATGCTGCCTCTTCGGGGTGTCAAAAGGAGGCACAGCATGAGTTTTTACAACTATACTGTCAGCACAGATTTACGTTACTCCCCCATACCCATACCATTCAATATCCTTTCAAACTTAATTTCAGTTTTCCATCCTGAAAACACACTAGAACCATTTAAACCTTCTCTTCTTCTCCTTTCAGCATTTCCCTTCAGGGGTCGCCACAGCAAATCAGTTTCTTCCATTTAACCCTATCTCCTGCATCATCTTCGATCATGCCAACTATCTTCATGTCCTTCTTCACTGTGTCCATGAACCTGCTCTTTGTTCTTCCACTAGGCCTTCTGCCTAGCGGTTCAAGCCAAATGTGCTCCCTCAATCTCCTCTGCACATGTGAAGAGTAAATTTTTGACCATGCCAGTGTTTGAAAATTGTGGATGTCCTATTTTAGATTTTATTCTAAATTCAAACTATAGCAAAATTCCTAAGCATTGTTTTGAAAATTTTGTCAGAGTCCAATCATTATTTTTTCTTGCCAGAAAAGAATAGAACCATGCTTTGTTTTCTAATACCTTACATCATTGAGGCCCTGTTCTCTGGTCTTCATAATATTTTTTTATAATCAACACACAGACTTAGATGCAAACGGGAATTATCATTTTTTTTACGTTTGCTCTACTGCCTTTTTTTTTTTTTTTTTAAATAATCAACCGGTTCAAATGTTCACAAATGTGTGCAGAGATTGCGTGCAGAGTTGCACCTGTAATTCGGGCCACCTGGCTTGGGTAAATTTTATACCTGGTGAAATAGTGGTAAAAATTCATCTGAAAGTGTTTCGACATTCAGTCACAATTTATCGGAACCTGAACCACAGAGTGAATGTAGAGCCCTATCAGCCTGACCACAGTCGGCTGTGTGACAGACCTTCTGTCTGGATTCCAGACAAAACTGCCCCACCTGTTCAATCAAAGAGACAGGTACATACTCAAATGCAGACACACACCTAGAAGAAAATATCTTCTCACATTCAGAAATACAGACCATAGACTTCAGTGAAAACAGGTGTAAACTACCCACCTCCAGATCCAAAACCACACATATATGTCTTGGCAATCACACGCACCCACACACACACCGCCACCAGAAGGGATTGAAAATCTCACAGCTCTGACCTTGCAGCACGAAAGCTGCTACTCTTCTCTGTAAAGAAGCATATTCCTTTCATCTACAAATCAAACGGCAGAGCGAAACAACGAGAAAAAAAGAAAAACAAAGACTTCCTACCTAAGATAACACGCAACACTTTACGTACATCATGTAGTTTTATTGATCTTTATTCTCTTAACTTACCCAACAAATGAACATAGACAGATGGAGGTCTTACTCTCCAAATTGAAATAGTATATTTTACTCTTCCTATAAATCTCCTGACACCAGGTGGACATCTGCAGGTTTTAATATCAACAGATCTCTCCAAAATGCACTTCTTGCCAAATCTTCTCACCAAGGCCAAATGGAGTTCATACGAATGATTACACAAGCACTGAAGCAAATCTGATGAAAACCAGATTTAAATGTGCTTTAAATACTTGATCTGTATTTGAAATATTTTGTTAAACTGTGTGACAAGTGAGAACGATTCACTTTTACTACTGTGATAGCAGTTTTATGCATCATAAGCATAAAACTGTATACTTACGATGCATTATTAGTATGCATCGTAAACATAGCAAGTATAGAAAGCATTTTAAAGAAATAAGAGCGTGGACGTCCTATGGTGGTCAAAGAAATATTTCTGCTTTTCTGTTTTAGTCCAGTGGTTAGCCTAATAAGGAAATTTCAGATGGAAAAAAAAATTTGGGTTGGCACTTCAGTGGAAAGCGCTCACTACCCAAGCAGTCTGCCCAATAGGGCAGGGGCATTGGCTCCCAACACTGATCCAATATTACCCAAGCAGCAGGATCCAATGAACCTGTCAGAAGGAGGTTAGCAAAGTTAAACCCTTTTACCACACGCCTCACTGCTCAGGGCCAACCACCAGCTCATCCAACTGTCCACTTACAGCCACAAAGCATGGCCCCTGTCAGAGAATGTTAAAGGGTCATTGACACTGATGCCCTTCCACATGTGAGACTTCAGAAACCAATGAGTCATGCTTGATGTATTGACTTCTTTGCTAATAGCCAGAGAAATCTGCTGTTTGTGGATTGTGTTTTCCTAGAGCGTCAATTTGGCAGCAGAAGAGTCATAACGAGGAGGAGGGAGTGTCTCCTTATTTTCTCGTCTGCTCTCTGTGTCTTCCAAGACATCACCCAGCTGGCAGATGGGATGTGGAGATGAGATCGTAGAGAGTGTTTAAGCCCAAACCACAGGGAGCTTTTTCAGGGTCGATGGATAACAGATAATCCGAGGGCACGGGTGAGGGGATTACAAATCTTGCAGGAAGACCTCTGCTGTTGAGACTTGCTGTGGGGCACCTTCCATGAGTCACCCCTGTGACATTTGGCTGTGATGATAGTTGTCAATGTCAGCTAAACGTGTGTCATAATATCAGAAAGACTAGAAACTTGATGGCTCCATTTCATAAACACGGGTGCGACATACCAACGTTCATTTGTTGCATAACTCTAAATACACAATAAATTATTAAATTAAATAACCGTTTTAACTTCCAGTTGCATTTTAAATCTAAATTGTGTCGCCCATCTATTTAAAAATTGACCATAGCCATATTTTATGATCAAGCTTACACTTGAATGGCTTCTGTAATTTAAATTTTTTTATTTATTTTGCTTCCTCCGACTCTGGGGTTGTTGGCACCACCTGAGCGATGTCAGGATGCATTTCCTCTCATGCAAGTGAAGGGGTCTGCCACTGTGCCACAATCTGCACTCGCTTCTCAGGCAGGCTAAACCCTTTGACACCACAGTTTTTAATTAAAATTACATTAGAAGTAATCAGCCGGAAGAGTTGGGAATGGAGGTCAGTAGCATTTATGAAGGGGTGGTAGGGAAAACAAGGATGTAGAGTTCAATTCTAAGCATTGATGCAGAGTTGATCGTTGTTTTTTATCATTTACTAATTACACTTTTCCATCTCTTTTCTTTATTTAGTATAAATTTACCCAATTTTTTTTAACTTTTTTCCTTCAAGTAGATGAACTTCAAGAAAAAAATACTTTGAAAGTTCACTTTGGTGTGTTCAGTTTCAGTCCAGTGTAATTCCAGAAATATGTTTGAAAAATTAAGTTATAAAAAGTCTTTTTATGCCTTCTGTTTCCTAAAAAGGAGACTCATTCAGGTTTCTCACTGCATCTTTAAAAAGGAGAGCAAAATGTTAATACAACTTTCTTTTTCCCAGAAACTGGGAAGAAAGGACTGAAGAAAAAAAGGCTACAAAGACCCCATTCGTTCTCACTTGAGGGGCTCTCACCAAGATAATTATAAGCTTTATGAAAGTACACAGCAGAAAGTAGTAGAAACCTACCAAAAGAATGGAGATACAGGAGGAGGAAAATTACTTTTCCCCTTTGCTTTTGCTTTATGCCCCCTTTAACTAGAGATGAGACGGCAATGGATGGAGGAGGCCTTCTTCAGCAGGCATCCTGTGGCTTTTAGCGGAACGGCAAAAGGAACGAGGGACAGCCCTTCTTGTGTTTCTTCCATTCATTAAGGCAGGACACCTTTGACCATTGTACAATGACCAGTGTTTCCTCATTACAAGGTCCATCTTGATGAAAAGATGAGGAGAACAGAAATGGGGATGAGCAGTACAGGAGGGGCAAAAAGAGAAGACTCTACTATTTGAATGGGAGTTTGCTATAGAATCCACTAGCACTAAACAACACCATAGAGTACATCTTGTCTTTTGATCAAGTTCTTTCTTCATTTCGTTTTCCTTTCTCTCTCCTTTTTACCAGCCTTTCTCTCTCCTTTTTACCAGAATATGATCCTCTCTCGGCTTCTGTACCCGCATCAGATGCACTAAGCTGAGTGTCTGAATGCAGTGGATTATCTAAAAAGAAAAGTTTGTACCTGTTGAAAAGCTATCCTTGGTTTCTTAGCTCGTTAATGCCAACAAAAAGCAGCCATAGCAGATGGTCAGAGGACACCACATGCTGCGGAGAGCCTTTCAGACATGTCCCTAATAAGAATGCAGTGGTGAGAGCTCCTCTGAATGCATGCAGGGGGAGAGGTAGATAGGTAGGAAGAAGAAAAGAAAAGAGAGGAAAAAACATCTTTTTACCTCTCCATCTATAATTACTCCAAATGAAGAATAGAAGGCAGAAATGGTTGGGGAGACTTTCCATTATAACAGAAAAAAGCTGTCAAAGAGAAAAGGCAAAGCACAAGATCGATAGTTTTTTTAATGGATGAAAAGAAAGAAGAACATCTCAAAGTAACTGGGCATTTTCCTCTGAGCGTGACCGTATGTGTAAGTTCTAAGAAATCCCGTCTATAGTTTTATCTTAAAGTACATTATCTATCATTGCCACAAAATTGATATTTTTCAATGTATTATATAGTTTATTTTCCTATTTTGTTTCTTCACTAGGATTCCCAAATTGTGTTCAAATCTCCCAGCATTTTTTTTACTATTTATAATTTTTCTTCACTCGGTATTCGTCAGTATCAGAAAAAAATATTTCTCTGTTTGCTGGATTGGGTGGATTTATGACATGCTGACTGAGGAGGAAGTATCATCTTGTGCTGTAAATGGCTTGTGAATATTTTCACACTTTCATAGGGAGAGAGTCATGTGTGGTGAAGCTTTAGGAGAGGTCAAACTTGGACAGCATTTATCTTGTCATCGGGCCTTTCACACCTTAATACACAACTTCACCCAGCAGGCAGAGCATCGGACAAAGTGCTGCTATGGAGAAAAAAGGAGAAACAACTAAATCATTTGTACAGCTTTATTGTCTTCAAAAATTATCCAGCGTCAACAAAATGAAGACATGCTAATTGTAGAGCGACTTCGACTACACCCAACACTAAATAGTCAGGAAAACTCCCAGATGATTCTAGAACAAGGGTGCTCATTCCATTACGTCGATCGCGATCGACTGGTCGATCGCAAAGGCATTATGAGTAGATCGCCTGGCATTGAAAAAAAAGTTAAAAAAAGCCTATAATCAACCTCACAATGACATCTGACCTGAAGTCAGCTGCTAGAGTCTTTTTTTTTTTTTTTTTCAAAAGAAGTGTCAATCTAGCGGCTTTTCTGCTGTTACTGGAGATTTTGGGAGTCTGTGACATGAAATCACGATGTTTAGCCTGTAATCAATAAGCAGCCCGCAGTGCTGCTGTGGCCCCTCCCCCTCGCAAAGCGCTGCGAGTGTGTGTGTGCGTATGTAACAAATCATGTTGTAGGGGTAGTTACAGCAGGCTGGAAACGGCAGGCTGTTGGGGTTTGCAATGGTAACATGGGACTGGTAGATCTCAGGAGGTTTGATATTTGTAAAGTAGATCTTGGGACAAAAAAGGTTGGGCACCCCTGTTCTAGAATACAACAACTCCAAAAGTGTCAGCTCCATCAAAGACTGAAGGACGACCTGCACATGATGACCCGCAACCAGATTCCACCAGCACAAAAGAGAAATGTTGATGGCACCCTAACCCAGTGGACGCAAGACAAAAGTTAAGCGGAGAGCTAATACTCTTTTGGCTTCAGAGCTTCTCATTCTCTTAAGTGAGACCCTGTCAAGGAATGATTCCAAGAATTTTTAAAACCATTAGCTACGTGTGCATGTCTGTGTGTGGAGTGATGGGTGGCCTCGCATTACTGTCCCATTAACCCTGAACAAACTTCAATGTCAAGTTGAAAAGTTGTAACTGAACCAAAGAGTTTGGCTAACACCCAAAATTAGCCAGTAAAAATACCACCTAGAGTAGTATTTTCAATGATGCAATGATCATTTTCAATGATTGAATCCAACTGGCTTAACCTAACCTACAGAAAGCTGAGTTCTTTTTCTTCTTCTTTTTGGCATTTCTCTTCAGCGGTCGCCACAGCAAGTCAGTTTCTTCCATCTAACCCTATCTGCTGCATCTTCTTCGGTAACCCCAACTATCTTCAAATCTTTCTTCACTGTATCCATGAACCTCCTCTTTGGTCTTTCTCTAGGCTTCTTTCCTGGTGGTTCCAAACCCAGCATCATTCTGCCAATGTGCTCTCTTTCTCCTCTGCACATGCTCAAACCATCTCAGTCTGGCTTCTCTGACTTTATCTCCAAAACCTCTAACATGTGCTGTTCCTCTGATATACTGATTTCAGATATACAGTACTCATACAATTTCCCAGTATTAGGTCTAAATTTTGTCACAATTTCCATTCCTCAGAAGGAACAGTATCTGAACCTCCATTTACAAGGAATGGCAAAATA
The DNA here is from genome assembly GCA_902685375.1 of Neostethus bicornis. Lineage (NCBI taxonomy): Eukaryota > Metazoa > Chordata > Actinopteri > Atheriniformes > Phallostethidae > Neostethus > Neostethus bicornis. The sequence continues at coordinate 29,864,191 of LR738541.1, forward strand.
TTTGCTCAGTTTTAGGGAATGACAGAAAAAAACTTTTGTTTTCAAGATATCAATTATTGATTAAAATCTTTGAGATGATGACCACCAGAAAACGTTTGAGATTTATTTATGCCTCTTCATAGGATCTGTGAGATATGAACAATAAAACTGGTGAAAAGCAGCTCACGACTTAAAATGAAAATCTAAACAGTATCTTTATCCAATCTGCTTATTGAGTACTCACTCTCTTTTCATTTGTGTGTGTCTGTGCATTAGGCAGAAGCAAGAGTAAACATGGTACGAAAGAACATGGAACAGGCATGTGAGGGTAGGTGCTAAAATATACAGTGAGAAAAACATTGAGAATGTAGCTGAACAGCAAATGAATGAATAAATATGAAGAGGTGTTTTTTAAAGGTAATAAATTATTATCATTTCAATCAGAGCAAAAATGTACATCTGAAAATTTTAAATTGGTTTTGTGAAATCTTATTGTCTTGTGATTTTGATTTTATACCATCAATATTATCTTATTATTCATCTAAATTTAGATTGATATCTATTTCCAATTATGTTTCCCTCCTTCTTTAAATGGTTGTGCAGTCATTTCTAATTGAACTGGTAAAATGACAAAGACACTTATCAACATGAAACAGACAGGGATTCTTCTTCTCCTTTCAGCATTTCCCTTCAGGGCTCGCAACAGCAAGTCAGTTTCTTCTGTCTAATCCCGTCTCCCGCATCCTCTTCGGTCACGCCAACTATCTTCATGTCTTCCTTCACTGTATCCATGAGCCTCCTCTTTGGTCTTCCTCTAGGCCTCTTGCCTGGATGTTCCAAACCCAGCCTCCTTCTGCCGGTGTACTCTCGCTCCTCTGCACTTGTCCAAACCATCTCAGTTCTGGCCTCTCTGACTTTTTCACCAAAACCTCTAACATGTGCTGTTCCTCTGACATACTCAGAAAAAGAAACCATAAAAGAACAGATTGGGAGCATTTCCTTTCTTAAAAACAGCAATTACTGATCTCAACGCTTCATATTTTTTTCCATTGACTGAATTCCCTTGCTGATTAAATTGCATTTACCAATACAGAAGGTTTCCTGATGAAAAGCAAAGTATGGTACAAGGGGGAAATGTCACATGGGTGTCACTAAAGATGTAATAAGCACAGATTTGGGTCAGAACATCACTCGGTATTATGTGATTCTCCCACTTAACCTTGGTAGAGTTGAGTAACACCTTTCGAGTTGTTTTTTTTTTTTTTGCGAAAGTGTTCCAACCTGGAGGAAGAATTAATAGCTATGATGTAATCCCTGAAAAATGTGTTTTTTTACTTGAGAATTATTTAGTTATTTTAATCAAAATTTTCTAATTAAATGTACATACAGTAGTTCTCCAATAGTAAACTTGAGGGGCTCAAATTGACTAGTTTTAATCACTGATAAATCACTCGTTTTAATCTTGAGAACTTCATAAAGACTTTGACAATGTCTCAATGCTTTTCTCAACACATTTGCAAACCTTTCTAAAAAAAAAATTCACAACAGTGGTGAACATGGAAATCAATGTGACAGAAAAAAAAAATGTTTATTGTGGTTATTATGTCAGAGGGGTTCATTTTTCTCCCAAACTTCCAAACAAAGCTGATTAATTAACTCAGGGGCTTATACCTCTGAACCATAAAGAGCTTGCAAATTACCTTGGGGAAAATGATTAAAACCATGGAAAATAATAAATCAATCAATGAATCTAATGAACCTTGTCTGTCGTTGCTGTTTTTTTTTTTTCCTCACTGGTTGTCACTGTCATCCATGGAATAACAATACAAAAGAAGGAGATCACAGTTAAATTACCAATCACAATGTGATACCAATGTCAGCAGAATCCCTGTATGAGAAAAAGACAATCAATGTTCTGGGCGTCTGTTACAAGAGTGAATGCAAAGCAGAAACAAAATCATTTCTATGCTAGTAAAGAAAAGGACTCTACTTTCATTCAGCTGCTGCCTCTTTTATAAAACACATTTGCCACCACATTTCTACAAATGCTATATTCAAAAGCTAAATTTATGAATTAAAAAAACAATGGCTCCAAGTAAATAACAAATATTTTTATTAATCTTAATCATTTAGATTTAGCCAATGCACCGAGGTGGGTCATGACAAATTACTCAACTCTTAACAAGAAGATAATTTGGATTGAAGCTTAGTTATTGAGGATGCTGCACCAATCTGTTACCAATATTTTTATGCAATCATGTGTTAATGATTGTTAACACTTTTTGTATCTTAATACATGACCCAGGAACAAACTAAAGCTGCCATTCCATCAGGACTGCTGTTAATGGCAGATTGATGAGAGGAAACTTTTAACAGTACAGATTGGGTGATAATGAGTGAGTGCTCGGAACAAGACTCATTTGGCTGCAGACTATTTAGAAGTTTCTGTAGGAGATGTCATCTGGGAAGTCATGGGTCTTGGCTGAGTTAAGATGAATCTCTTATGTGAAGTTGTGATTGAGCTGAATGAGTTAATCACCGATGAAGTGTTCTCTTGTGTTATGATAGAAACAGAAGGAATAAACGTTGCAGTCATGATGGGATTTTTTTTCTTTTTTAACAGAATAGCAGCTTTAAAGCTTTCCGAAGTTCACGGTGAAGTTGTTACAACTGTTGCTCTACCAATGACTCAAAGAAATCAACACTTCAGAGTTTTAATGGATTTTTTGTACTTTTTCTAAGATTTTAACTTAACTTTTTCTTTCTTTATCTATCTTTCCTTTTATTTCTTTTCCAAAAACTAAGAGCACATCATTTTGTTTTTGTCTTTATCTTTCACATTATCATGAAGCTACTTTCTGGACCATCTTTCCTGAAAACCACTGACTTAATCCCAATGGGTCTAATTGAAGAATGTGGTTTGAACAAACATTTCTTTATCCACCTCCTGTATTTGGAAAGGGATATTCTGAGAGATAGTCTTGTAGTATAAAGTCATGCAAACAGGATCTCATTAGCAAATGCAAATGAGAAAACACCCAATCTTCACAGAGAGGCAGAAGTGTATCTCCATGGGATAGCTGGAACATGACAGTTCACCAACTGCCCCCACGCTGAGCACCAAATGTGATGGTCCGCTCCTGCTGCTGATCTTAACAGGATCTAGGACCAAACCATAAATTTAAGCAAAGAGGGGAGACAAGGACGTGGGTCACAATATACCCTAACCTTTTGCTTTGAAAGCAAATCTTGATCACAATTTTTAACTGTTTAAATTTGCCGACAATCCATTCATTTTTGTATTTTTTTTCACCAAACATGTTTCTGTCTCATTTACAACTTTTCAAACTTTTTCTTTTTGGATACTTAGAGATTTAATATGAAAGTTTTCATTTGGCACATCATTTTCTGACTTATGTTTTATGGAGTGAAGTCTAGTTTGTGAAACTATGTAAGAAATGAGTTGTAAATTTTTTTAATGAGGAACACTGATTCTCAAACCAAACTTCTCTTTCCTGTATGATTTTTTCAGACAGCTAAACATCTATGATGGGGGAAAAAGTTGGGATCACTTTCAGTTCAAGTGATAATGAATTTGATCCATGAGATCCAAGGCTTGGAGAGATTTAAATATTTCCAAAAGTGAGACAATCTACCCAACCAATCACAGCTCCTGTTTGAGGATGTGTCCGTCGTGACATCAGAAGCTGTGATGGAGGAAGTTGGTGGCATTTCTCCAGACCAACAGACCGTCTGCTGTCAGCAGGGTAGCAGTGGCCTAGGGCAGAATCATGATGGCCAGGTCACCAGCTTTTTCCTCCTGCCTGGCAGGACCATTGCAGGGGGCGTGATCGGCAGTATGGCAAGATGTCAGAAACAGCCCTTTAGATGTGTCAAAAAGCAGGCACAGCTAGAGGAAGCTGTTCATTGAGCGTGGAAAAGCGAGGGTGGGGACACTCCACAGATAGACATACATTGTAATAGTGTGAAATGATCAGGACATAGGATGGTGATATTTAAGTTAAAAATTGCAGAATATATCCAACACAAAGGATAAATAAAATGCAAAATACAAAGTAAACATTCTCACTTTTCAAACAGGCAATGTCTGCGCTACCTAAAGCTTTTTTTTTTCCCTTAGAAGTAACTGTGAGTCAGTGATGTGGATTCAAATAAAAGCAGTTACATGCTGTACTGATCTTTGTGGTTTCAGATAAAAGAATGACAGGATCATAGTGTCCTTTTTCCTAATTAAATCAAATGAAATGTTGCATATATGTGTTGTTCCACAGGAGGGTATCGTGGCTTTGGATCAAAAGTAAAGCTGACATGAGCCCGACCGAACTTAAAAATTTCAGGGATAGATTCTGTTTGTTTGATTGGTAAAATTAGAAGCTTTGTTTTTATCCTTCTTAATTGATTTAGATCATCGCCATCATATCCAAGGTATTCCAGTTTCTGTCTGTAAAAGAAAACCAGTGGCCATCATAATTCACACCAAAGTTAACTAAGATTTTCTTTTTTCCAAATTGTTGATTTTGGAAATCTATGTTGCATTATTTAGTGTCACTTTACAACAAAGACACATAAAATTGTTTTTTTCAGAAATTTTTATCAAAACTTCACATAGCAAAACATTGGTCATTAAATAACCCATATAACCACAAAGTTTTAGAGTTCAATGTATTCAGATCATTTTAAAATTTTTGGACAAATGAGCTCACGTGTTGAAAATAAGGTCTATTCCTACGTCAGTCTTGTCCGGTTAAACTTCTTCCTCAAAATTTTACGAGTTGGATCAAACTAAAAGATGAATAAACATATTACTGGTAGCAACTCAAGATGTTCATATTTTTTCAAGTTGCATCTTCATGAATCCAGAAAATCTCACAGAAAATAAGAAAACCCCACATAGTGGCACAATAGTACATCTTGTAGTACAAATACATTTCAAATTTTCCAAAAAAAAAAGTTTTGTGCACTATTTTCTGTTTTATCTAAAGTAAGAAACCAAAATGATAAAGATAAAATGATTCCTTTTGAAATTAAATTGAAAAGATCAGTTTTTTTTTTTTTTTTTTATTTAAATGGTTTTAGTATCTGATCAGACAAACCAATTTGAATTTGCTCACAGGAATGACATGTTCATCATATTTTTTATAAGCTAAGCAGTGAGATACTTGAGTGTGGAAGATAATAAATCAAACAAACACATAAAAATATGTCATTTTAAAATCCAATCCTTCAATAAAATTCATGCACACACCTAATTTAGTTCCTGAAACAGTGAAGAACACATCCATCTGATCTCCACCACTGGTGGAAGTGTATTAGCTATAGACTGTTCAAACAGTTTTCATTTGTCCTGTTTGATCTGCAGTGTGTTTATTTCAGAGGTGACACCCTCTTCCCTAATCCTACACTGTTTTTATCATGGAAATGTTTCTTCAAGTAAACAGCAGCAGCTAAGCATCGTCTAGTGCTGAAGTCGCTACTTAAGCTTTCGAAAGCTTTGCCATTACCACAGCCATTCAGTATAACTTAGAGTCCAAGTCTGGGGTCTCTTTTCTCTTTGAAGTGAAAAGAGACAGTCAGGGGTGAAGTCAGGGAGGAAACAGGCTGATGCATGTTCCTCTGCAGACAAAGTGACCTGAAAAAAACTTTGGGACAAACTTTAACATTTGCATAAGTAGAGTGAAGACAGTCTCAACAGGTTTGATGTCTCTATCTATAATAAGATTATATAAAATTAAACATTGGATTTAAGTGGAGGAAGAACTTTTATCACACATCTGACTAATTTGTCATACATTAAACTGCAATCAGTTTAATGTGATTGCAGTTATTTGCACTTGCATCATTGTAAGTGCATCATTGCACTTACAATTTAGTAAGTGCGAGCACAGGAATTGTGCTCGCACTTACTAAAATAATCTTACATGGAGATAATTTTATGTTTTTAGGTTTCCAAAAGACCATCATTATTAAATGGTGGGTCTCACAGATTGGCTTTACCTATTGCAGGTAGAGCCCTCCAACATACCTCTTCTTCTTTTGGCATTTCCCTTCGGGGTCGCCACAGCAAGTCAGTTTCTTCCATCTAACTCTTTTCATCTTCCATCTAACTTTTCACTCTTCCATCTAACTCCCTCCAACATACCTCTGCGGCTCAATATCCACTGTCATCAGACTGAGATGATCATCACCAAGCAAATCAGGTCAGAATGACACACATTTCATTTTCATAGACACCCAGATTTCTGTATAAGAATTGATTGAAATGTGTCTGCAGGCGGTTGTTTCCTTTCCTGAGTCTTAACATCACTGGTCTGAACATGACAGCACATTATAGTGTGTTTGTGGAGGTGGTCCTGGTGGATACAAACCATTGGAGGTTCCAGGGAGAGAAATGGGTCACCTGTGGGAAAGAAGACGAAAACAATCAAGATGGATATGAATTTAAACATTTAGTTTACGTGGAACAAGACCTTTTATCACACACAGACTCATTTATCCTAGATTAAACCAAAATCAAATCAGTAATCTGTGGTCTTATTGCCAAAATAATCTCACAAGGAGATAATGTTATGCTTTTATTCTATGTGAATGGGATTGTGAATGACTTTATACAGTTCTGCAGTTCTGTAGTCCAGAACAAACGTCCTCTCTGAGGACAGTAAAATTGACCTTTATAGGTTTTTATGTTTCTAAAAGACCATCATTATTAACTTAATAGACTAATACTGGTAAAAAATTTGGCGTTTTTTGTTGTAATATTTGAATGATTTGAACTTTGATAATCTCAGATAGATTGTTACTTGTCAGATGGACCAAGAGGAAGCCTCTTTCTTACATCCCACTGCTGTGATGCTGAGGATCCCCTGCTCCTCCTCTGATGATCAGATGTGATAAAGAGCTGCTGTCTGTGCGTCATGGTCACACACAGACAGTGCGCAGCGCACAGAGCGGCTCTGCGCCTCTTCACAGCGCTACACCATTTAAATCCATTTCTGAAGCAGAGATAAAATGATCTTTTACTCTGAATGAAGTTTTTATTTTGTTTAATGAAACTAACTGAAGATCAGAACTTGGATCCTGCATGGTAAGTTTATTTCATTTAATATTATTTGATAAAATTTTGTTTGAAAGTTTATTCCACTATTTTAGGCTAAACTAACATATTTCCATAAAAGTTACAAATGACAAAGTATGTAGTTTATTTTTTGCTGTAACTCATATTTTTTACTTTAAGAAACAAAAATCTAAATGTGATTTCCAAACGTTTTTTCCCCCTCCTTCCAGAAGGATTTGGTTAATCTTGTTTCTGTCTGATCTAAGAAGCATCACAGGTTTCTTCAAACGGAAAAGTAATTGGCCATTTCCCCTGTTTCAGTCCCGATGGGAAGTAGGAGATCATCAGGACTGAATAGATGCAAATTAACTCTGAATAATAACAGAAGAAAAGGAAATGTGTTTACTCAACATTTTACAGTTTTTGTGTGTTTCAACAAATGCAGGAGTTGTTCCACAACTCAATCTTTTTCTTTTCTTTTTTTTTTTTTGCAAAAAAAGGCCAAATTGGATGTTTTTTTTTTAAAAAAAAAAATCAAAATAAAATCAATTTGAGTTTAATTTTTAACCCTTAGAAATTATTTAAAAACTAAAGAATCTAATAAATATTTAACTATCTTTCACTTTAAATTGTTCAAAAATACTCTGCACATGCCAATTTTTTATTTAAAAAAATAAACTTCAATTCATCAGTGAAGTTTTAAATTTTGCAAACTTTATTTAGTTAAAAGTAACGGGATTATTCTGAAGCGGCCCTTACAGATTAGATATAAAATTATGACGCTTTCTGACAGAATTAACCTAGACAAAAAGGATATTCCATTTTTTCTAAATGAATAAAAATAATTGGAAATGTGTTATAAATTGCAAAGTGTAAAATTGGTCGGATTTATTTTCTTTTTTTTTCTTTTGTTCAGTTTAATGCGTGAAGGCCAGGATTTTTTTTCCCATCCTCTAAACCACTCATTCCTAACGGGGTTGCGGGTTGTATCGGATTTTATCCTGGCTGATTTCAGGCGATAAGCAGGGTACACCCGTACAGGTCGCCAGTCTGTTTCGGGGCCAGTATTTTTTGTCTTGAAATAAATTGAAAAAATAGAGCAAAAAATTTTAATTAAACAAAACAGTGCAAGAACTCCAAATAATAAGAAATGTTCTGCACTTTTTAAATGTAGGCCCTGTTATTCCACATTTAGCCTTTAAAGTAACTAAAATAATGTTTCGTTTACTTTTTTATTTCTCTTGTTTGAACCACCAGATTCACCTGGACGCTTTCTAAGAAGATCCCAGATCGTAAAGATCTTCTAGTGAACCCAAAACAGGAATTTAAGGAAAGAAATAAAGAAAAAAAAGAGCTAAAATTATGCTCGGTGGAGAAGGAGAAAACAGCGCATTTTCCGCAAAAGCAGCTGCGGATGAGAGGCGCAAATCTCCGTCTGTAGACGTAGATGATGCTCCTCCAGCAAACAGATTCCCAGATCAAGGATCTGATCGTTACTACATACCCCCCAGCATTCCTAAGCAGACCCCAGAAGCAACCAACCCCTGCTCTTTTCTACCATACCCTCCTGGAGGACCTGTGTACCCCTCCAGCTCCACCAGGTACTCCTCTTCTCTCCACCTAGGATCAGTCCTGCCTCCTTCAGGTTTTTCTCCTCCAGCTGGTGGACGTAGTCACTTTGCCCCCTCATACCCTCTTGGACAGACTCCTGCCTGTATCTACCCCGCTTACACGAGTTCTAACATGGCTCTACCTGGTGCAGGGATGAGGGCACAGGTTTACCTCTGTAACAGACCTCTTTGGCTCAAGTTCCATCGTCATCAGACTGAGATGATCATCACCAAGCAGGGCAGGTCAGAATGACACACATTTTATTTTTCATCCAACACTTAAATTCCCGTGTAAGAATTTATTGAAATGTGTCTGCAGGAGGATGTTTCCTTTCCTGAGTTTTAACATCACTGGTCTGAACATGACAGCCCATTATAATGTGTTTGTGGAGGTGGTCCTGGCAGATCCAAACCATTGGAGGTTCCAGGGTGGGAAATGGGTGACCTGTGGGAAAGCGGACAACAGCAATCAAGGTAGAATTTTTATAGCAAATTGGCAAAAAAACAAAAAAAAAAAACAACCCAAAAACAATTCAGTGATCTGTTAATTTTTTTTTAATTTCTAGGTTTGTCATGCTTTCAATAAGATGTTCATCTTCAAACTTTTTTTGTTCTGTTTCTTTTGTAAATATAATCTTGCAATATTGAGCTAAATAATTGCAATTTCAGTGGATTTTTAAAAAGGTTAGATTCTTTGTGTCTTAATTTCTCTAACTTGTGACTAGGGAACAAAGTCTACATCCATCCTGAATCTCCAAACACAGGGGCTCATTGGATGAGGCAGGAAATCTCTTTCAGCAAACTAAAACTCACAAATAATAAAGGAACTAGTCACAACACCACCCAGGTAAAAAAAAAAAAAGAATATTTATTAACTATTTTTTTTCTTTTAAAAATGTTTGATTTGAAGTTGGCTTTATTTATTCAAATTGTTTTATTAAATGTAATTGTTTTCTTCAGTATACTTTCAAAGTGTTTTTATTAATAATTAGAAATGAGCTTATTGTATTCAGAAGAAAATTAATCCTGTAACAAATTATATTTATAACATCAACAGCATTTTGAGAATGATCTTGCTTTTCCAAAAATGATCTTTATAGTTAAAAAAAAAGAAAAGAAAAAAGATATAAATGTGTTTAACAGAATGCAAGACTTTAAAATTCTAATACAATTGTGTTCTAAAATAATTATGATCTAATAAAAAATGAGATCAGAATAAATTATGAAAAGGCTAGAACATAGGGGCATGTTTTACTGGATATAGAAAAAAATGGTTGAAATGTATTATTTTATTTAATTAGTAGTGCTGAACTCTAGCTATGTGCTTCTTTTCTGTAGATGATTGTTTTACAGTCACTGCATAAATACCAGCCTCGGCTGCACATTGTGGAGGTGACTGAAGATGGTGTGGAAGACATCAACAATGATCTGAAGACCCAGTGTTTTACTTTTCCAGAAACCCAATTCATCGCCGTCACTGCCTACCAGAATACTGATGTAAGTTAGAGATATTGTTAAGTCTTTAGAGTTTAAAGCTTCTTTCAAACTTTTTTAAAAAATGATGTTACAACGCAATGAACAAGACATTAATTAGTTTGTTCTTATCCTAAATAACAAGTCAATAAAACATAGTGAAATATCACATTTTAATGTTCAGTCTGTGGAAAACTTTTAAGCAGAGTTTTAGAATTATGGTGATAATGTCTGATAAATTTATTAAAACTATTTTTTATATTGTTTCATATTGACCATGACTTTATTTTATGCTTTTTAAAATCCAGATCACACAGTTAAAAATTGATCACAACCCGTTTGCCAAAGGATTCAGAGATAACTACGATTCGTGAGTATTTCAGAATAAATTATATTCTATAGTAACATATTTTTTCCTCATGTATTGAATAATCTTATTTAACATGCCTAAATGATGTGTTTTGTATTTTAGGATGTATACAGCTCCAGAGAGCGATCGCCTCACTCCATCTCCGACGGACTCCCCTCGTGCCCACCAAATTGTCCCAGGTACTCGCTATACCATGCAGCCCCTCTTTCAGGACCAGTTTGTCAACAACCTTCCCCAAAATCGCTTCTACAACTGTGAAAGAGCCGTTCCACAGACCAGCAGCCTTCTGTCACCTCAGACTGAAGATGGAACATCACAGAGGTGGTTTGTCACCTCTATGCAGCAAGGGGCAAACGGTCCAAGTGCCGGAAACAAGCTTGACTTGACCCCATATGAGGGGGATTATTCAAGCCCCCTCCTTCCTTATGGTATCAAATCTTTGTCCATGCAAACCTCTCACGCTCTCAGCTACTACCCAGACTCTCCTTTTGCCACCATGTCTTCTGGGTGGGGATCAAGAGCAGCATACCAAAGAAAAATCACCCCAAGTTTGCCTTGGTCCCCGAGACCAAGTCCCACTGCTACTTTTTCAGAAGACTCAGACAAAACTAAACCACAGATGGAAGAGCTGGTGAATGGAGGTGAAGCTATGATAAGTTCTTGGACAGAAAACCAAACAACAGCTCTATCCACAGATAAGGCTGAAACATTTTCCATGGCTTGCAAGCGAAGGCGTTTGTCTCTTAATGGTGCCAGTACAGAGGATTCACCCACCAAGTGTGATGACTTAGCCTCTGTTTCCACAAGCAGTTCATACAGTAAAGAACCGTCCCAGTCCAAAGGCATAGCACCGTACTATTCATTTTATGCAAACCCATGAGTTCATGCCTAAAAACACCGCATCATCTTGCTTTATTGTTAATGTGCAATTGTCAGTATGAACATATATTTTTTGTTTTTTCGTTTTTGGGCAGCTACACCAAGAAAAAACAAAATATGACTGCAAGTATTCAATTTTCTATCATACGCTTATGGTTTTTTTTGTTTGTTTTTTTAATTCTTTACATGAAGTTCAATTTTTGAAAGTTTTGACAAATATAATGAAATGATCTTTTTGGAAAAGAAAACTAAAAAAAAAAAAAAAACCCCAATGTGATATATGTTTTGTTGTTGTATACATTGAAGTATCTATCTTGACAGTGAGAATATGATTACGTGTTGAGAGATTATTTATTGAAGGCCTTTACATGGTTTATGTGCACTCTGAAAATGTGAATATGCTGTATGCAACTTCACAACAAAGATTTGCTATTTGATAATAAAAAATGCATGTGTTAATTCATTAATTCAAGCTTTTAATTAATTGATATGAACAGTTTTGACTGCAAATTTGTGTATGTATTTGATTTATTTGCATTTTAGACTGTTAGTTAACTCACTGTTCAATGAGTTCTTAATGTGGACTTTGTCTCCATCCAGTGGCCATATTTTATTACTACCAAATTGAGTGAACATTTTCTTTTTTCAAAAAGAAATTATTAAAATAATTCTTAAAAAGTAAAGCAATATTTTTTTCCCAAGTTTTATGCAGGCAAGAAAATTATTTTAATTTTTCAGATAAATAATTTGCACAAAAGTTTAATTAGTGTGCATTCATCACAAGATCAATCAATTCATCACTGCATCAATCTGTAAGGATACATGTTAAGCATGGAAAGTGTGCAATCTAACATTTTTATTTTATAGTGATTGATTTTTTTTTCTTAAAATTCAGCCTAATTCTGTAATTAATTGTATTTTCCACTATGCTTAAAATAGCTTTGACTTTATAAAACATCAATCTGGCATTAGAGAGTTATGGTGCCATCTCATCAGCCACACAAAAAAGACAGAAAAATCACAAGATCGTTTGATTTTATTGAATAAATGAATAAATAAAAGTATGAACAGATAAATAAATGTGTCTGAATGATGGTTGTGCTGAAATCTGGCACCTCAGCTTGTTTTCTTTCAGGCAGTCAGGAGTTGACAGCAGTAACATTGACTCTTATTTCTGGAAAAATATTTTTAATCTCAGCTCAACCAACGATCGGTTCAAGAGATCTGTTTGAAAACATCTAAATGCACCTTATCTGTAAGTCTGATTACTTGTTACGCGTTGTTTATTGAGTTTTTTTAACTGTTCCAGATAGCTTTAAGTTGGTTAGCATCGATGCTAGCCTGTTAGCTTTCAGAGCTAACGCATGTACTGACGATCATCAACGCAGATGCTAACGTCATGATCATTTATAAATAAGAGATTGATAGCGACTTAATAGTTGTTATTATTCATTTTCACAACTGATGATTTATTTTCAAGACCCCGATTGTTTTTCAGGTAACACGATGAAAGGTCAGTGTCTGTTAATGTTTTTCTTTCTCATAAAAACAGTGATCAGGATGAAATCAACACACACGCAGTCAGTGTACAAGCTAGCAAATTTAAAAACACTACACGACATGAAAAAGGTGTGATCAAAGGTGTTTAGTGACAAATAAGACAAAAGATGACACATTCTATTGTTTGATCTAGATCTGTCATGAGGGAGTGTGATCGATTTGTTTTTTACTTTTTTATTTAACTCTATAGAAACACGTGTTCCGTTAGAATTTCGCCCAAATCTAAATTCAGAGTTGGATTCTATGTCTCAGATTGATTGTGTTTACTCTTCTTCATCCTCTGATTGTGTTTGCTTCCTCTTGCATTCTTCACACAATGAACTGATTTGTTTTCTTAACTCTTCTAAAAGGGTGGAATGCCCCCTGCAGGTCAGGGACAGGGTCCTGCCCCATGTGGAAGGAGTTTAAGTATCTCAGGGTCTTGTTCACAAGTGGGGGAAGGATGGAGCGGGATGTTGACATACGGATTGGTGTGGTGTCCGAAATATTTACGATGCTGCACTGGTCTGTCGTAATGAAGAAAGAGCTGAGACGTAAAGCAAAGCTCTCGATTTACAAGTTAATCGACATTCCTACCCTCACCTATGATGGTCATAGGTGAGGGTCATCATAGGTGAGGGATCATCATAGGTTAGGGTACCAATGGTGCTCACGAGATCACGTGAGATCTTTTACGTGATCTTGTGAAAGAACGAGATTGCAGATACAAGCAGCTGAAATGAGCTTCCTATGTAGGGTGGCTGGGGATTCAATCAGAGATAGAGTGAGGAGCTCTGCTATCCAAGAGGAGCTCAGAGTAGAGCGGTTGCTCCTCCGGGTCGAGAGAAGCCAGATGGGGGTGGTTCGGTATGAGGTGTTTTGGGTATGATCCACCAGGAGGAGAACTAGGTGCAGAGCCTGGACCGCTGGAGAGACTATGTCTCACAGCTGCCCGGGAACGCCTTGGAATCGTCCTGGGTAAAGTGGAGGATGCAGCCTGGTTGAGAGAAGCCTAGGTTTCTCTTCTGGGGCTGTTGGCCCCATGACCTGGCCCCTGATTAGCAAAAAACGACGGAATAAAACTCTTGTTAAAGACTAAATACTCCCTTTTGTTTTAATTTTTGAGGTAGGAAGTGATTCTACACAGTCCTAAAATACTGTTGTGTTCATAAAAATTTTGGAAAAATTGAATTAGGTCACATTTTAAAGACACAAATCCAAGAATTGAATGAGGTGTAGCTATAGGATGACAAATCTTCTTTATATGTTTCTATTGTAGCTGTGGATTCAGTTCAAACAAACCTCATAGGCTCTAAATTCCTTCATGCTCTCATCCTAACTTGGGCCTGGTCAGTGTTTATGTGAACATTCCTGGCAGCTTCAAAATCCCTCCCACGTCCTCATTTTGCTCTATCACTGCATATTTCACTCCCTCTCCTCCCTCTATTCTCTCAGATTAAAGAAAGAATCAATTTATAGAGATAAAGTAAACAGAGAAATGAGGAAACATTCATTTATTGTACAAAGTATTTCACAGTCACTCCACGTAAGGTGAGAATCATCGAAATATTTTTTAAACCTTCTCAGAAGAACAAATGGTTGTATCTGCTGTAAATTTCCAGTCGTCTAAGGAAAAACTACATTTTAAAGTGTTCTTCATTCTGCGCAAAAAAAGTACCATTTGGATTTATGTTACAAATGACCAGTTCATAAAGCATTACATGGTCATGTCCATATGGTGTCCAGTGACTCGCTGCATGCTATTCTCTATTTTCTTGCATTACAGTGAGTCCTGGCTACAGTACGATGAGTAGAGTTGGCATAAAGTGGCGGAAGCTCCTGGTGATGCCAGAGGAAGTCTTGTTTTTCTCTCTGTGTGAGCTTTGTACTCACTATGTTCAGTTATTCAAAGCAACAAAAAAAAAAAAAAAAAAAAAAGAGAGGAGGTGTTTACTGTACACCGGCGTTTGTTGCAGAAAATCCTTAAAACAACTTTGAGGATGGAGTTGTAGTGACCGGTTCTCAGAGTGACCGGTTCAGCAGAGAGGATTTAACTCTTTTATGTCTTCTTTTCTTCAGGACATGCGGCATGTCGACTTGTTTAAATTCCACAGTTTGAAGAAGACCTAAAGGGCTGCTTTGCCAAGTCAGAGCTTGAAGCCATCGTAAGGAGGAAGAAATGGGCAACACAGCGACTAAGTTCCGAAAGGCTCTCATCAACGGGGATGAAGTGCTGGCCTGGCAGCTCTATGAGAGCAACCCACAGTTCAAAGACGCTCTGGATCCAAACTCTACGTATGGAGAATCGTACCAGCACAACACACCACTGCACTATGCTGCCCGGCATGCCATGATCCGCCTACTCAGGTCAGCTTTTGACCAAGATAAAATCCTAACTATGCAAAGAGATCTCGCATATTTTCATTAGACTGTACTGACCACTGAAAATCAAAGTGAACAGATGTAGATAAGATAGTGATAGTTTGTGTTAGCTGCTATTTCAGTCTGTATTTTTAGCACTGTGTGAATATCGAGACATTACTGCTTAATACAAGGCATTTTTTGTTTTGTCTCTATATGTTTCTGTCCCATCTGTCCCTCTTCATAGCCATCTGCTCTCAGGAATGCAACATGCTGGGTTAGAATAGAAAAGTGTTCCAAAAGCAAACTAACAAACCTGTATGCGATTATCTTCATCCCATCCAGGCTCCCCATATCTAGTTTTATTCCTACCTGAATAAAGATGAGTTAGTGTACCTTCTGCTTCTCTAATTAAAAAAAGCCTGGTATATTGAAGTATATCTGAGTTTGATTTTTTTAAACATCAAATGACATTGTGATCTGTAGTGAGAGATGGGAAGAGGTGGAGGAAAAGTTGGAGAGGTGGAGGTTTGCACGAGAAAAAAGAGGAACAAAGATTAGTCAGAGTAAGGTGGAGTACATGTGTGTAAATGAGAGGGATCCAAATGGAAAAGTGAGATTACAGGGGGAAAAGATAAAGAAGGTGGAAGATTTTAAGTACTTAGGATCAACAGCCCAGAGCAATGGAGAGTGTGTAAAAGAGGTGAAGAAGCGTGTGCAGGCAGGCTGGAACGGGTGGAGAAAAGTATCAGATGCTGAGGATCTCTCTGGGAGTGACCAGGATGGATAGGATTAGAAATGAATATATCAGAGGAACAGCACTTGTTAGAGGTTTTGGAGATAAAGTCAGAGAGACCAGACTGAGATGGTTTGGACATGTACAGAGGAGAGAGAGAGTACATAGGAAGAAGGATGCTGGGTTTGGAACCACCAGGAAAGCGACCTAGATGAAGACCAAAGAGGAGGTTCATGGACAGTGAAGGAAGACATGAAGGTAGTTGGCGTGACCAAAGGAGATGCAGCAGATAGGGTTAGATGGGAGAAACTGACTCGCTGTGGCGACCCCTGAAGGGAAATGCAGAAAAAGTTTTGTTTTGTTAAATCAAATGATCAGAATTGACTGAAATAAGCAGACAAAACTAAAAAAAAAAAAAAAAAAAAAAACGCAAAAAGGTCCGTGTGTGGCTTTGTTGTCTAATACCAAAACTAGAATTCTAAGTTGATAAGGTGACATCAATTCACAAGTAATCAACAAAAGGTTCACTCAAAAGAAAAATAATTCAGCCATTTTTTACTTCTTTCTGATCAAAGTGATGACTTTTGTTTTCAAAGTGCTTATAACATTTTGTTTTCTGTTTTTTTCCTCCTTTTTTATTGTTAGGTCTTTTCTACTTAGCAAAGATGGCAATCCTAACAAACGTAACGTGCACAACGAGACCTCTTTGCACCTTCTCTGCATGGGACCCCAGATCCTGACGTCAGAAGGAGCACTGCACCCGCGAATCTCCCACCCCTACGAGGACGAACAGCGGCGAGCAGAATGCCTGCAGCTTGTCCTGTCTTGGACCGGAGCAAAGTTAGACCACGGAGAGTACGAGAGTGCTGACACCAATGCTACAGACAACAAGAAAAACACCAGTCTGCACTACGCTGCTGCTTCAGGCATGAAAACATGTGTGGAGGTAGGCAAGCCAGGAAGTATCTGTAGATCTTTACGCTGACAAGTTTGTATTGTACAGTTATCTTTCATTTTTTTTAATTTTTTTTTATTTTGAATTACTCTATTCATCCCTCACCGGGGAAATTTGTTTGCTGCACTCCTTACACCGCAGCAGGCTGCCCTTCAACGGCGCCAATGGTGGGAGAAGTGGGGGCTAGGTGTCTTCTCCAAGGACCCTAGACGTGCTATCCGTGGGACGCGAACCCGCGACCTTCCGGTCCGCGGGCGAACGCGCTAACCATTTTTAGAGTTACTTTCTAAAAATAACTTTCAATATGCAAAATCTGCAAAAAGTCAAAGAAGTTTTAAGCCTTTATAAATTTTTTCCAACAAGCCTTTGCATTTTCACACCTTTCTTTCTAAGTTCAAACCTTTGTAGAAAATAAATACAGTAATATACAATGAAACAAAATACCAAGTTACTTTTCAGCCTCAAACATTTAGGAACATAAAAATAGGAACTTTTTCCTATTAATAATATTGATGGATTGTAGGAGTGATGGGTTTAATTTTAACGACCAACCTATGATGTTGGACCCATAAAAAGGTTCAATGTCATAGGACCATTTTATGGGTCCTATGATGCACTATCAGCGCGCAAAAAAACCCTCCTGCAAAACAGCGAGAGCGCGAAAGATGAAACGCATACTAGCAAGGGATTTTTTTTTTTTAAATGGATGCTTTCAAGTATTAAAAACTTAGAGCAATGTGAACAAAAGAAAGATAAGAATGTCATAGTAACCCACATGTCAACTCAAAATATTCAAAATCTGCCCTTTTGCACAATGAATGTGTGTAGAGCAGCTCTTTGTGTGTGGAGGTCGTGTCGGAGATGTTGTGACAATGTGTATTGAGCAATAATTTACAAGCACCCGTTGTTCAAAGTGACAAAGCACCAGTTTAATGTCACTTTGTAGGTCTATCCATCCTGATGTTACGAGTATTTCTTTTAAGAACCAAGCTGAATGGAAAAAAAAATTTGCTTAAAATAAATTGACAATTATTTTTTGTCTCAACCGGGTTTCAAGAAAGTAAAACAGGCCTTTATAATGATTTGGCTCAGTATGGTAAGTTACATGGGATCCACTATCTGATAAATTGGCTGCTTATTTAATTGTACATGATCAGTGTGACTTCGTTTCATTACAAATAATTATGTTATTGTGTTGTTTTCTAAAATTGTGCTCACTCAACTTTCCTCTGAAAGTTCCACCGTGGTACAGTATCATTTAAAACCAGTAAAATAAATGGGAAAAGTAATATGTGAGCATTAATGTGTGACAGAAGCTACATTTGCATACTGGAAAAAAAAACACCAGTGTTGACATTTTCAAAGTGGTGAATAACTAGAACGGGAACACTAAATAAAGTTTGCCTCTTGATACTTTGTGTCCAGAAAAGCTTGTGACTGTTTTTTTAAGAATGTTAGGGTTGATTAAAAGAAAGATGGTAAAATATTAACTGATCTCAACCAAGATCTGTCCGAAAGTCCAGCCAGTTTTCAGAAGTGTTGTCAAAGAAGAGCATACTTGAAACAAGGTTCTAGATGAATAAAATAAGATACCTCGAGTCACCAAAAACCGGTTTAGTAATTTACAATAGCATTTTTAGGATGAACAATAGCTTGGCTGTGTTTTATTTTATGCATCCAAACACAATGTTTTATTGGTAGAGATGTAAGACCCTTAACAATAAATAAATGATTAATAACCAAACTTGCCTCAGAGCAACTCCTCTTCTGCCTTCCTGATGTTTTTCTTCCCCACCTCTGTGAGACATGATGCGTGGTTGTCTTTTGGATGGTTTAATTTGACGCCTCATTCTTTCAACTTGGTTGTTATAAATCTATCAGTGGTTTTGGGGAACATTGAAAGTGATATTCTCTAAAAAATTAAAACATCCTGACTTGTTTGCTTTTGAAAAGGGGTGACCACAATTTTCCAATACTACCAATAACAAAAATGTAAAACATATACTTATGTAGCTTGTAGGTGGCAAACACTTTACATTTTTGATGGTATGTCAGTGTAACGTCATACGCTAATTGAGTTTATATATGAGGCGTTCAGGAGGCATCCTAACCAGATGCCTGAACCACCCAATCTGGCTTCTCTCCAACCGGAGGAGCAACAGCTCTGCTCCGAGCTCCTCCCGGATGGCAGAGCTCCTCACTCTATCGCTGAGTGAAATTCCAGCCATCCCCCTAAGATAGCTCATTTCAGCCGCTTATATCCGTGATCTTGTTCTTTTGGTTACCACCCACAGCTGGTGGTCATACGGGTAGGTAGGAACGTAGATCGACTGGTAAATCGAGAGCTTTGCTTTACGGCTCAGCTCTTTCCTCACGATGACGGACCGATGCAGCGTCTAATCAAAGGGTTTTTTTTTTGTCTTTTTGCAGTTTGTTGAACTTTTTTAGTCTGTGTTTACTGTGTTTTCCCAAAAAAAAGTACAGTAAATAAAGTTCTTATTTTCTTGGGCCCATTTTTGTGCTGATTTATTTCAGTCGTCTTATTTTATGTAATTAATGAATAAGATTCACATTAAAGGCTGACATTTGACAAACTAAGTACTGGAAGTCACAAATGTTTTTTTTTTTTTTTTTTTTTTTTTTTTTTTTTAAATCCATGCCTCTTTATTCAATGGTTGTGTTTTGTTTGTTTTTTTTTCCTTGTTTTTACTCACACAGTTACTGGTTGAGAGAGAAGCGGACCTGTTTGCCGAAAACGAAAACCGTGAGACTCCATGTGACTGTGCAGAAAAGCAGCACCACAAGGAGTTGGCCCTCTGCCTGGAGTCGCAGATGGTCTTCTCTCTTGCCCCCGAGGCAGAGGGCATAGAAGCAGAGTACGCAGCCCTCGACCGAAGAGAGGTACAGAGTAACACATGGACGGTGAATGTGAAGCTTCCAGTTTGACGCCCCCTTCCCATGTGGCTAAATCTTTATCAGAATCTAACTGATAAATTTTCACTGGATATTTATCTGTCAAAATAAGTTTTATTTTAAGAGATAAGCTTTGGTTGTTGCTAAGTAAACGTGACTAAACTTCTCCAAAATCACACACTTGAAATCTTATTTTAAGAATTAAAATGAAATTAAAAGTCTCGCTCATATTGGACTAACTTGTTTTTCTAAACCAGATTTCATCAGAATTAGATTCATCTACTACATTTTATCCTATTTTCAGTTTTTCTTAGACTTGTTTTAGAAGTGAAGTATTTTTTTCTCCCCTTTCTGTCAACAAACTTGATTATTTTTCTCTTCTCCTATCTGTCTAGCTGTATGAGGGACTTCGGCCTCAGGATTTACGGAGACTGAAGGACATGCTCATAGTGGAGACAGCTGACATGTTGCAGGCTCCACTTTTCACTGCAGAAGGACTGCTACGTGCCCATGGTATGACAAAACACACCCGCTTACTGTGACAAATAAAGTTTGTCTGCCTCAGGGTTAAAGTAAGAATGTGAAGAAATTAGCTCATTTAATTTTTATTTTTTACATTAGCTTGTTTTTTTTCACTCACGGAAGAACGTTGTTAAACGTTGTTAAACTAACAATGTGAGAAAAATGAAACTGAAATAGTTTCCAACCTGATTAACAAACGTTAACTGTTGTGATAAAACTGAATGACAGTAGAAAGGTCATTAAGAGTGCGAGGCGTGAAAGCAGAGATTTTTTTATACTTTGTAAATACTTTATGAACTCAAAAACTCTAAACACTGTAAAGCAGCATAATGCAGACATTCTAGTTTCCTTTTTGGCTCTATATACATAGATATAGCACTTCTATAGAATAAAAGTCTTGCTGAGTGATGCTGTTGCAACCTAAAAACTTTTGTTGCAATAGTCAAGTTTTTTTTTTATTATATATTCTTGAAGAAACTTTTCCTAAGAAATGACACAGACAGGCAAAGGAGAGATTGAGCTGCTGTATTGTGGGCAACTAACTTTGCCAAGTAGCTCTGGACTTTAGTCAGATTGCAGCTGCCTGACAGCTTTCAGTGACAAGTATCTGAATGAGAAATAAAATAAGGTGGCATCTTTTTTACTCTTGTGGGTATAGCCAAAATAATAAAAAAAAAAAAACCATTTTGTTATATCCTATATGAATAAAACTAAAAAGTAATCGTATACACATTAAATGCTCTATTGTGTTTATTATCATAATCATAAAAAAATAGTTATTTTGTTGGACCAACCAGTCAAACATCCCAAATGCATGAAGGTAACTTTAACTGCTCACATTAGCGCCTTATCATTAGTCATTATGCATTTGATGGGCTGCTTTATCCCTGATTTTATGATGGATTTATTGTTTTGTTTATTGTTTGGGGTATGCTATTGCGTCTCTGTTTTTTTTATAGACATGTAAGAAATGTCACCACACTTATTTTTTCTCTCTCATTTAAATAGACAACCCACCGATCCGCAGTTTCTCTAATTAATTGACCAAGAAAAGCAATTTGCTAATTTAATAAGTATGCTTCACAGATTGGCAGAAACAATTTCACTTTCCGTATTATTCCCAATAGAAGCACACATTCTAACAGAAGCACACCCCTGTTTTTATCTTGAAACTTGCAAAGCTTAGCCCAACAAAAAAGAGTTTTCCATATGCAGCTTTAGCTCAAGTTGGACATGTCTTTGTACTTTTAAATGGCGCTACTGCACATGTGCAGCTTGTGCTGTTACTGGTACCATACTGAGCCAAATTTTTTCGCCCTGCAAATTTTTTTTCTTTGCAAATAGCTTATTTATAGAAACACATCCCATTAATGCGGCCGTGCATGCGCAAGTATTGAGAATCATACGTTATATTCCTTTGTTAGTGAGAACTCATAAACGAATGCAGTTTTTATGCAATTTCTAGCCTTGAACTATTACTTTTCAAAATAGCTGCAAATCTTTCAAACAATACGTAACTTTGAATTCTTTTAAAAGTATTTTCTTTCTTTTACCAAAGTCCTAAAAGACAATGGATGTATATAAAGGTCAGTAGTCGTAATAAGTGGGTCTATACATTTTTAAAAGGACTTGTCTGTGTAATCTCTCATTCGTCCAAGAGTGATCCATCGTATAAAAGGCTTCAAAGTTGTCTTCTGGACAGTGTATTTAGTGATCAAGACATTTCGACTTCCATCTGGAAATCATTTTCAATCTTCTAGACGGAACTTGAGAACTGATTTTATATATCTATGTTCTAATATCCTTTTTAAGAGGAAGAAAAAAAAAAAAGACTATTTCTGTGTTCATATTTACTATTTCAATGCTGTTACTTTAGATTTTTAAAAAATAACTTTCTTTTTGCCTGGTAGACTCTTTCAGTAAAACTGACTATGCAACATTTTCTACTCAGTTTTAATCATATAACTAAATGTGAAAACTTTACAATTCATTTTGAAAATTGCCTGGAGCATGAAGATTGGTTTATACTCATTGATTAGTTTTAATTGTAAGAAAATGAAGAAGCCGAACCAATGTTCATTATCTACAAGAGGTCATTTAAAGTCTAAGGGGAACTCATTGGTTGAGCGATTTGTCTCCAGGCTGATAACATGCTAATAGCACATTTGACCGGGTCATATTCTTTTTAGAAAGAAAGACATGTCGACATAAGCACCATGTAGGGTTTTCAGGATTCCTAGTGAAAAGATCTCAAACTTTTTTGTGTATTTTTAAGTGAAACTAGGAAGCTATTCTAAGATAGAAAAGCAGGTGGCAGCAGGTGTTTGGAATTGAAAGGTTTCATGGAGTGGGCACTACCTTGAATTTTTTTTTTTTTCTAGTTTAGGTTAAAAAAAAGGCTTCTGTGAATGTGATTTTAAAAAATGTTTAATCTTGTTCATAGTGCGTCATCTTGGCATAATACTAAATTTGGGTTTGACATATTTTATATAGGTTACTTGAGGTCTGATGTTTTAGTCCTCACAGTAACAAAAGCGCTCTCTTTCACTATCCGTTTTCAATTTACATTTAGATTGGGACAGAGAGAAGCTTTTGGAAGCCTGGATGAGCAATGCGGAGGAATGCTGCCAACGCTCAGGAGTTCGGATGCCCAACCCACCACCAAGTGGCTACAACGCATGGGACACCTTGCCATCGCCTCGCACCACCCGCTCCTTAGTTACCTCGCCAGACCAAATCAGTCTCATGCCAGCAGATGAGGATTCTACTCTGGTGAGATATCACACCTTTCTAAATCTGCAGGGCAAATAGATAGGTCATCGCTTTGCTTGATGCAAAAAACTTCATTTTGCTTTGAGGCTTCTGTTCAGCACACACTTTGATACCAATCATAAATATTTCACTGTATAATCTTTAAGGAAGTTCCAACTTTTTCAGGAAGTAAATCTAATGACTTTGAAGGACAGTTTTTCAAGAAGTTCTGTTAAAGAGATGAACTTTACTAAAAAAAATTGATAAAAGAAATAGAAAATAATGAGTTTTGTCATTCAGTCAGAAGTAAAACTTCTTCTTTTTGATGGTAACATTTATACTGAACCAAAATGAAAAGGCTCTTTTATTTAACAAATGGATTTCTGCATGAGGGAAAATAGTGTGTGGTTTTTTTTATTAGACTGTTCCTATTTCTACCAAAATACTGCCCATAAAAACAGCTTTGCATTGTTTTTTTTGTTTTTTTTTTGAGGAATGGTGGGTGGGGGTGTTGTTTTCATTTCACTCATATCTAACATAACAAATATGGCATTTTCTAAGGAAATAAATTCACAGGTCACTTATGGTCACCAGCTGTGGGTGGATGGTGACCAAAAGAACAAGATCACAGATACAAGCGGCCAAATTGAGTTTCCTCCACAAGGTGGCTGGACTCTCACTCTGAGAGTAAGGAGCTCATCCATATGGGAGGTGCTCAGAGTAGAGCCGTTGCTCCTCCGGGTTGAGAGAAACCAGATGGGTTGGTTGGGCATCAGGTTAAGATGCATCCTGAACGCCTCGCTGGTGAGGTGCTTGGTGGACGTACCATCAGAAGGAGAACCAAAGGCAGACCTCAGACCCGTTGGAGTGACTATGTCTCACATTTGGTTGGGGAACACCTCGGGATCCTCCCAGTTGAGCTGGATGATGCACCCGAGGTGAGAGAAGTCTGGATTTCTCATCTGAGGCTGTTGCCCTCTTGACGCGGCCCCACATAAGCGAAAGATGACAAAACAGAACAGAAATTCACAAGTGTTGCCATTAATTGTACCAAAGCACTTTTTGGTGAGTCTTTCTATTGTGACCTTTACGCTGGTAAACTAACTTGGATAGGACAGGATGCTGTTAATATTTTGTGTCTGTTTAATTCTGGTAACTGGGACAGTAAATAAATAAAACTCCAGTTAGTATCATTGAGCGTCTTGTTTTCCCACCCATGAAGCTTCACACAGTGGGTGGGACCTGTCTGTGTCGAAGGCTAATAATAACTGGAAGTGTTCTCATAAACTGCTCACTAGTATTTATTTAAATCGAGTCTCCCTGGCGGCACACATCTCCTGAAGGCTTTCTGTTGAATTCCTTGAATGTTCAGTTTTCACATCTGTTTATTTGCATAACGGTGTTTTATTTCCTTACAATATACTCCTAGCAGTCATTAGTATGCATCCCAGTGGCCTGAACTACAAACTTTAAAGACAAGCAACGATTCTTTTTCTTATCCTCAGGGAAGCAACAGTGTTTTAATTAAGCAAGTTCAGAAGTGAATATTAGTAGATTTTCCATAAAAAACTAACAAAAACAACCTGTAATTCTACATTTAGAAATGAGCAAACGGCATTCTTTATTTCCTTCTTAAGGAAAATGAAAGAATGATATGATATTGATCTGAATTACAGTATGAGCATGTAAAGGTACACATTAATTACAGCTTCTGGTCATTTTAAAATTTAATTTGATTTGCTTTACTTCATCTGGCTTCTCTCGACCTGGAGGAGGAGCAGCTCGACACCGAGCTCCTCCCGAATGGCAGAGCTCCTCGCCCGATCTCTGAGTGAGAGCCCAGCCACTCCCAGAGGAAGCTCATTTTGGCCACTTGTATCTGCGATCTCATTCTTTAGGTCACCACCCACAGCTGGTGACCATAGTTGAGGGTAGGAAGGTAGATCGACTTGTAAATCAAGAGCTTTGCTTTTCAGCTCAGCTCTTTCTTTACCACAACGGACCGATGCAGCGTCCTTGTTATTGCTGATGCCGCACCGATCTGCCTGTCAATCTCCTGCTCCATCCTTCACCACTTGTGAACAAGAACCCGAGATACTTAAACTCTTCCAGTCAGCCAGATGGGGTGTTTCGGGCATCTGGTCAGGATGCCCCCCTAGCGCCTCGCTGGTGAGGTGTTTTGGGCACGTCCCACCGGGAGGAGACCAAGAAGCAGACCCTGGACCCGCTGGAGAGACTATGTCTCACAGCTGGCTGGGGAACGATTCGGGGTCCTTCCGGGTGAGCTGGAGGATGCAGCTGAAGTGAGAGAATTCTGGGCTTTCCGTCTGAGGCTGTTGCCCCCCGCGACCCAGAGTAAGCAGAAGACAAGGGAACGGAAAGCTTTACTTCATGGACTTTACAGGTTAACACATATTTCAAGCCTTTTCGCTTTGACACTAATCCACAAACATACAAAAGTCAGATCCAGTTTTACAATCACAATTTTTTTTTTCATGTTTTCAGTTGTGCCATTTCATCAGAAAATGACATTTCATTACCTTACTCCCTCAAAGGGCGTTACTTGGAGGAGCGGTGAGCAAATTGACTGAGTGCTCTCACGGGGTCGCTTACAGCTTATAGCGGTTACATCACATTCTGCTCATTCCCAAATCAATACTTTGCATTGTTGAGTCGCACTGCCCTCTTTGTTTTTTCTGTCCGTGTCAGCGCCCCTTAGTAACAAGGGTCGAGATTGTCCTTGTTTGCTAGTGGCTCGTGTTTAGTTGCTGTGGAAAAACAGACATGGTCTGAATAAAATTTTCTGCAAAGTGTGTGTCAGTTAAGAAAAGGTCGAAAGCTTTGCAAATTATAAATCACTCTTCATAAAATTAATACACAAAACAAACATTTTCTAAACTAATTGCACTCAATTTTTTTCTTAATTTTCTTTCAAAGTTTAAAAACAAATTGACTCTTGCTAAAATGCTGAGCTTGTTTGTAATTAAAGATGATAATTATGATTCACATGGTAAGAATGTGTTTTAAAAAATTGCTTGAATAAAAGTGAGCAAGAATACTATTTCTGTTTTAAGAAAAACGACATTCGGAACACACTATTGAAATGAAGAAGTATACTTTATTCATCCCTCAACAGGAAAATTTGTGTGCTGCATTACATCCCAGCAGGCTGCCACAATGCCAGTGATGGGAGACACGGGGAGTTAGGTGTCTTCTCCTTGGACACCTAGACATGAGCTCAGTGGATTTCAATCCCACGAACTTACAGAGAACTTCCAGTCCAAGGGCGAATGTTCTACCACTGAGCTATAATGATTTGAAAAGTAAAAAAAAAATGTTTAAATCAAAAACATTGAAAATATATTTCTTTAAGAGATCTTTTTGCTGGATGAAAAAGTTTGAGCACTGCTTTTTCTATAAATTTAAGGTTGACACAAGGTTTTTAGGCTGCACAGTGGCCTCGCAGCAAGAAGGTCAGGGGTTCAAGTCTCAGAGTATGGACAAGGCTTGAAACACTGGGCTTTCTGTGTGGAGTTTGCGTGTTCTCCCCATGTATGTGTGGGTTTTCTTCAGGTACTCCGGTTTCCTCCCACTCTCCAAAAACATGCATCTATGGTTGATTGGCCTCTATGAATCGCCCCTGGGAAAAAGTGTGTGTGTGGCTGACTGGCAACTTGTTCGGAGTGTACCTTGCCTCTCACCTGAAATCAGCCGGGATAGGCTCCGGCAACCCTGCTAGAATTAAGTGGTTCAGAAGACGAAATGAAATAATGTTTCTTTAAATTGTCGACATTGACCTTTTGCTACACTTAACGAATAAACACTTAAAAACAGTGATTAATGTTCCCCAAAAGAGAAACAATATAACAGAATGTTAGTTTTGCAACATTGCTTCATTATATTTTTTCTTTATTTCAACAGTGTGGCATTTGCATGTCTTCCATCTCTGTCTTTGAAGAACCCGTTGACATGTCCTGTGGCCATGAATTCTGCCGAGCATGCTGGGAAGGGTAAACTTAGTTTTTATTTGGCCTGCAGATTAAAATCCATGGCCTTTATAGTTTTGCTATTCACTTTGTTCTCATATTTTTTTTTTTTTTTAACATCTCTTCTAGATTTCTAAATCTAAAGATCCAAGAAGGAGAAGCCCACAATATTTTCTGCCCAGCTTATGAATGCTACCAGCTTGTACCAGTGGAAGTCATCGAAAGTGTGGTCTCCAGAGAGATGGACAAGCGCTACCTCCAATTTGACATCAAAGTAAATTTTCCATTTAGTCGACATCCTTACCTATTAAAATCAGAGCTCTTCATTTAAATGGTTGCCTGAGACAAACCAGAGTCCGAATATTGATGTGATGTGTCTTTATTTGCGTCAATACTAAAATGAGGAAGATTAAGACTTCTATTTACTCCGTATATTCCTTCTTTTGCTCTCTCTTTTTTTTATGTTGTTATCATCTATTCTTTATTGCATCACTTTTGGTGGCAAAAAAAACAAAAAAAACCATCTTAATTTATTACAATCAAATCTGTGCAAAATAAATTTATATTTATGCTCTCAGCAAAAAAAATTGCTTTAAACAAAAACTCACCACCAAAATAAAAGATTAGCTCATTGAACAAGATTGCTCATTCCTGTTTCTCCCAGTGTGGAAATGAAACCGTCTCACTATGTTTGGTCTTGTATGACTAACTGTTCACACTAGTCCTTAGGTGGCCTGTCAGGGAGTATGACACCAAACACAGTCCTGTGTCTGGTCAGAATCAGGTCAAGTCAGTTCTTTATCAGATGGCAATTTTGTCTCAAACATGGATGTTTGAGACATCTGCCAAATGTAAGTTGTCTGCAGCCGATTGGCCGCTTAAACCCCTGTGTAACCCAGTCCAACATGTCAAGAATAAGCCCAATCTATCACAGTTGTGCTTGCTCACAATCAGTTTGTGTCAGCTAGTGTTTGCCATAGAAGACAGCTGTCTCTGAATACGCCCCGCGGCTTGTGGTACCCACAGTGGCTGCTGGGAACCAGCCGTCCCACCCTAAGGAGGGCAGGAAAAAGTGGGCAGCTTAGCATCTTGACTTTCCCTGTTAGAAGAATGACAAGGTGATGATCCAATCAATTCCTGCCATCCCTGACAGAGGGAGCTCATGCCCTTCACAGTAGGACGGACAGATTGACGTCAAAAACATGCAACAGAAGGGGCCAAAACGGAGGTGGCTCACATGCCACCCTTCTCACGGGGATGCAGACTGTATTCTCAGCATAATTCAGCATTGACGGGTTGTAGCGATGCATTACACACACCAAAGGACGAGATTATTGTTTTGCTGAACAAACACGCAATTCCGGACAGCCTCAGACAAAGCCATTAGGGCTCCAAAGCATTTTTTGTGTATCACTCCATCCTATTCTAGACCTTTGTTTGCTAAACAAACACAACAATTTACATTCAGCATGCCTGCACACAAAGTAGTGTGTCGCTCTAGTCACCCAGGAGATTGGTTTGTGACTATCAATCACTCAGATGCCTTTCTATTTCCATTTATTCTCCTCACAGAAAATTTATGAGATTTACTTATCAGAATACAGTATAAGAATTTCAAACCTAGCTGTCTGGGGTGTCATTAAGCCCAGGGGGTTTCAGCAACTTCTATAGTTCTGTCTCAATTGCATCGCAGTGGGAAACTCTTACATGCATGATTTCCTGGAAATCCTCTAAACACATCAAGCAGTTAGGGATTGTGACCATCTGTCAACTAGTTTATGTAGGTTTTACTGTAAAGTAGCAAAATAATCATCAAACGTCAAATTATTCAGCACTTTAAGTTGTAATGTGGGGCAAATGATTTACCGTGTCACCACAGATTGTGTAGCTCGTTTGGCTTGGTGTAATGTGCTTTGTGGGCTGATAATTCTTATTGCTAGCTCAGTAATATCATATTGGCCCAAAAAATCTCTGAAATACATTTATTCATGTCTATTTCTGTTTTTGACAGTGTGAATGCACCCCCGTACCGCTCCTCTCACTGCCTGCTTAGTCCCACCCCCTGGGCGCGTGCACAACAAAGCATAAATGTTGTATGAGGCTACAAATACAGTGTAAATTGCATCAAGTTTGCAAAGTTAGTGCATAATCTTTGAGATTCTTATGTTGGTGATCTTACACAAAAATGTGAATCTCTGCTTATGAGAGGGACCAAGCGTGAGCAGAGTGCATGCACCAAAACACTTTCTGCTTACGTTATAATGTGGGTATGATGGAAAACAAAAGGCCAGGAATAGCTTTACCTTCGAACAGTATCCCTTTGCTGCTTGAACATTAACAAAAGGCAAAAAAAAGCCCACTCGAGGTATGTTTTTGGTTTTAGAAAACTATTCAGAGATGGTAGAGACCTCAAAAAAGACATTTTAAAATGTTGAGTTCATGGCAACTTCTCTTCACTTGCAGGTAATGGACTCAATTTAACATCCACCAACTCCCTCTCTATAATCCTCTTGGAGTGGAAAAGGGTGTTTATTTAGAGCAGGGGTCACCAACTTCTTTGGTACCGAGGGCTACTTCGAGGGCACTGAGTGATGCAAAGGGCACCATTACATTTGCAGCCATTAAAATAAATCAACACGTCTGTTACACTTAGTAACACATCTGTAACAGTATTTCAATATATTAAAATTTATCTTTGCCATGGTACTTACATTTTGCCACCAACATCTGGCATTTGTTTCGTTGTCAGTGGGAGGCCTGGCATCGCATGCTCTTCACCAGTGTACTGTAATCGGGGATGTAAGTTGACACTGCAACTCTGAGTGACTCTTGCAGATGTGCATCAGTGGGGCGGGTTCTGTGTTTATTCTTAATGAAGTTCATGTCAGAAAAGGCTGATTCACACAGATAGGTTGAACCAAACATGCTGGCAACCTTCATGGCTGCTGTGCATACACCACTGTACTTTTCAGTGTCTGCAAGGCACCAAAAGTTCGATGCGGCCTGGTTGGCTTTGAGGTGGAGGTCATTTTGCAATGTTACAATTTCAATCTCCACCTGTCCAACATCCGCGGTTCACGTGCGCGCGCCCTTAATGTCTTTTTCACAGGTAGTCAACTTTGAGGAGCGATAAAATCACTTTTATCCATTTTGCCTGTGAAAAAGACATTTAAATGGGCGCGCACACGTGAATCTCGGCGGAGTGAACCGCGGCTCACTTGACCGCGGCTTTTTCAGAGTTTTTTACCGGCCTCGTAAAAAAGAGACTGCTGTTTGGCCAAAGCTGCCTTTAACTCACAGACTTTTTCCGTCCGTACCGCGCTGCCAGGTGGGTAGTTGGCATGGTAGCTTTTGTGACATGAATTGAAATGTCTCTCCACGTTGTGCCGCTTAGCCGTTGCCACAGTCGCACCGCAGATGAGACAAACACAGTTTTCTTTTACGTTGGTGAAAAAGAATTCTTGCTCCCATTCACTGTGAAAATTATAAGTTCTCTTCCTTTTATCTGCCATGTTTTGTGGGTAAAAAAACGTGCTCAGAATCTCATCTATGTAAAGCTGGTTTGTCATACGCATTTGAGTGACCTCCGACGTCACTCTACGTCAGAGTTCGTGTATTAAACTTTTTTTGTGATTTTTTTTTTTTTTTTTACTTTTTTATGTATTAGTTTTTAAATTTACATCACTGTAAATGAAATTAAAAAAGAATAGCAACTCAATTAAATAAAATTTTAGACAGAGCTAATTTGTGATTAGTGCTATTTTTAGAACTGGCCTGCGGGCGCCTGTTGGGGTCGCCCGCGGGTACCGTGTTGGTGACCCTTGATTTAGAGGTTCTTTGTTTTTTGCTTTTTTTTAATGCTATGGGCCCCAGAGTTTACCTGGGCGAGGCTGCTTCCCAATCCGGCTTTTATGACCAAAGGTTATGAAGCCTTTATACAGATGTTTCTTGTTCAAACTCTTGATTGTCCATCCCTCTTGTTTGCTTTCTGGGTAGCTCAAAGGCTAAACTCCTAATACCCTGTGTGGGCATTGATGGTTTATGATGACAAAACAGCTGGGATGAAGAGATCCAACCAGCTGTTTACTTCCTGGGCTGTTTTCCATGAGGGTAAACCTGTTTTGTCAAAGGTTGTCCCACTGGATTGCTAAGGCCATTAATCTGTTTTATGGATGCTCAGCCACATGCAGGTCTGAGAGCTGATTCTACCTGGAGCGTGGCCACATCTTGGGCCTTGTTCAAAGGACTGTCAGTGCAAGACATCTGTGCTGCTGCTAGTTGGGCCACACCACATATAATTGGGTGGTTTAGAAGGCTTATTATTGCTCAGAGATCACTGGCTCATGCTGAATAGGGAACAGCCGACTGATGTCCAGATTGGGAAATTAATTGAATATTTATTTTGACATATGATTTGGATTTTCAACAATCATAAAACCTGAGCAATTTTTTTTTTCCGCTTTCAGAAGTAGAGCACCATTGGCTTTACAGCTCTACGCTATAGACCCCTTCAACAATCCTGACTGGCACCACTAGACTAAAGCTGGACCGTATAGTTTAGCATGGAAAAAGAAGACTTTTAAAGCCGATTATCCAATGCAAATCCATACAAAGTTGTGAACAAAATCCACCGACACTTATTTCATTCGAGGCATTTCACTTGCCTCATATTTTAGAGATGGTGCAGGCACAGCAAATAAAAATATCTTCTCACACAGTTTATCAGTTATTGTTCGGAAACTCTACAAATGATGTAATGTCTTCAATTTTTATGCCTCGTTGGCAGCAACCGATAATGTGAGTTGATTAAAAAAAATCACAGAGACGAGAAACTAAGTACTATTGAAAAAGAAAAAAAGATCACAAAATAATGTTTTTATTTCAGTCTGTGGTTTGGGGAGCTCTGCCCATATTAAGGAATGTGATACAGATGTGCTGACTGATGGGAATTATGTTTACTTCTTCTGTTAAAAGGCGTTTGTAGAAAACAATCCGGCGATCCGATGGTGTCCAGAGGCAGGCTGTGAAAGAGCGGTACGGCTGAGCACACAGGGGCCTGGGACATCCACTTCTGACTCTTTAAGTTTTCCCCTTCTTCGGGCACCTGCAGTGGATTGTGGAAAAGGTCATCTTTTCTGCTGGTTAGTGCTTCTACGTTTTGCATGCACAGGGTTGGGCTCATTTAATCTGTATATTTATCTTTTTTTCTGAGTTTGGATGCTGTGATTACTCTCTTCTTGCACTGGTTGCAATCTTTGCTGCAAAGTAACATGTATTTTCTTTCCTTAATATACATCAGTTTATACGAAATGTTTTAAGTAGTTGATGGGTTTAAAATGAAGAAAATGATTTATTTCATTTGTATGTTTTAAAGACTAGTCAAGTCAGCACAACTTTTTATTTTAAATAACATTTTTTAAACATAAAATCTCATTCGCAGGTTGGTATAATTTGACAAAGGTAGATTACTGATGATACAGCATTTGCAACTTGATTTTTATGGTTGTTAACATTCTATTTCACATACAAATATGCCTTTTTTCTTTTTACCCTTTAAGTTTACTTCTCTTAATGTATTCCAGGGAGTGTCAAGGTGAGGCACATGAACCATGTGACTGTGACATCTGGAAGTTATGGCTTCAGAAAGTCACAGAGATGAAACCAGAAGAACGTGAGTATTTTGAATATTTCGCCGATAATAATTGATACCATTTGTACTAATGATGCACCAGATTATTAGGAGATAAATTATTGCAAAAAGTCTTTATTTTCTGTTTCTTTAGTTTTATTTTCTTTCTCCAATTCTCAAATGATTAATTTATTGCTAAATTAGCAGGAATGATGCACATTTTACTGTAATATCAGTTGATGTGAAAGTACATAATCAAAGCTGTCATTTTAGTTTTGAATCATTTGTGGAACCTTTGATCACTTGTATCAAAAGAGTTCCATAATAACCAATTTTTTTTTATTTGAGTGCCTGTGTAAAAGTGTGAGATCAGGCACGGATCCTTCTTGGTAGAATATTGGCACAATATAAACTTTCCACATTAGTCAGCCTAGATAATTACATACCCTGAACATAAGTCTGCGTTGATGCTGCGGTAATCATTGTCCTCATTTTATCTCATTATACCTCAATTTATGGTGTTTACCTGCCCATATCCCCACTCAAGTGGCTGGTGTGAGTGTAGCTTACGAGGACGCAGCCAACTGCCTGTGGTTGCTCACCAACTCTAAACCCTGTGCCAACTGCAAATCTCCAATCCAGAAAAATGAGGGCTGCAATCACATGCAATGTGCAAAGGTGAGTTTGCCTGAGATTTCATTTACTCTGCATCATATTCTTGTATTATTTTGTATAAAGTATTTTGCTTTCTTGTTACCAGCACCGATACATGCTAGTAAACTGAGATATTTGGAAAAGTTGTAGATAACGTAGTTAAATGTTTACAGTTCCTGAAATATGGTTTCGATTCAAACAAAATAGGACCATGTAATAATATCTATATCAATGCAGACAACTTTTACAGAGTCTTTTCTTTTCTACTATCTGATTGGGCCACGCTGAGCTGTTTTACATTGGCAGCCTCTTTTTGGCGAGGTCTGTGTGACAGATGTCTAACTGTTTTTCAACCGACAGTTCTACTTAACGACACACATCTAACTGCCCTCTCTGCATCACTGGTCCGGAAATGATTGCCAGTTTCGAATTCAGTGAAACAGGGCTCTAGGAAAAATAAAAACAACCCAAAAAAAGTAAAGAGATTCAACTCACCCTCCTGTTTTTGCATAACAAGAAGCAGAAAGGACTGCATCTATTAGAGTGAGGATGACTGTGCAGTAGTGCATTTAGTAACACAATGTTGGGTTTGGTATGACTCAGCACTGTCACTGTCTTTGCTGGTTATAAAGATTAACTGGAGATGGTGGTTAGTTTAGGAGAAATGGATCAGCTTTCAAAAGCTGAGAGGCCATAAAGACCTGAGCCTCTTGACCTGTCATTATCTGGTAAGAAATAGCTTCACCCCTGTTGCTGGGAGACATGGGTTTGAGTGTTGCCAAGAAACCGTTGTCTTTTCAATGCCATTTTCTTCCCACTGATCTAGCGTCAGATTATTTTCTCGCAAGTCTCTATTTCACATGCTATTTTTTTTGTCTTGCTCGCTTTTCTCTCCTTCCAATACTTGTTGGAAACCATATTAGTTTTTACTGAAGTGTCATGTAAGCAGTGTTTCCAAGACAACAGAGATGTCGGCCTTTTCCACAGCTCTGGTTAAATTGTCACTGACAGACGTACTTGTGGATTGTAAGGTGAAATCACTTTGACTCAAAGGTGCTGCAGATTGTTGTTTTACAATTCCACAGGGATCTGTTCTCGGTTGTACTTAAAGTGCCATGGCAGCGGGATTCACTTTAAAGGCCGAACAGTTACGCCTCTACAACATAATCGTGACAGACCGAGAAAGCTCTTGTTCACTGCCAGTAATTTTAGAACAAAAAGGAAAATCTAAAAACTAAATGAAGTAGGTCATTTTTCTGCATTAAAATAATTTACGAGACCCTAAATTCTACTATAATTTCAGTTGTTTTAGCAGCAGCTACACATTGTGTCTCAAGAAATCATTATGGGCAGTTGATAGCCAGTAATAATGTGTCCTCTCACAATTATGCAGATGATACACAGATCTATGCGCCACTGACAGCAGGTGAACATGGACCCGTGGATTCGCTCTCCCATTGTATTCAACAAATCAAAGTCTGGATGCAAAACAACTTTCTCCAGCTAAACTCAGACAAAAAGGAAATCATTGCAATGGTCTACTCACTAGTCTAAACAAAAAGGCCTTAAAACAGCTGCAGTTTATTCAAAACGCTGCAGAACCAGAAATATGATCACATTAGTCCTGTGCTCAGGACTCTGCACTGGCTTCATGTGGCTCAGAGAATAGATGTTAAAGCTGCTCTCCTTGTGTTTAAGTCTCTCTATGGTCTAGCAACAAAGTACACCTGTGAAATGTTAGTGTCTTATGAACCATCTAGAACTCCGAGAACCTCTTGGGCCGGCCTCCTGCTGGTGTCTAGAGTCAGGACTAAACGTGGAGAATAAACTTCTTGAGGCTGTGATTCAGGCCTCTACTGTGTTTTCAGCTTTTAAATCTAAGCTGAAAACAGTCTAGGGCAATTGCTCATTTTATCTGTTTTGATTTTCAAAAATGTTAACATTTTTATCCTATATTTTGTGATTTTAATGCATCTTTTCAGTCTTGTAAATCACTTTGAAGTACCTTTTGTATGAATTGTGCTACAAATAAACTTGCCATGTATCTAATGTGTGTGCTAGAGAAAGTGGACAGAGTAGAGAATAAAAATGAAATGTTTTATCTCTACCTCTATCCGCAGTGTAAATATGACTTCTGTTGGATCTGCCTGGAGGAGTGGAAAAAGCACAGCTCTTCAACTGGGGGCTACTATCGTTGCACTCGCTATGAAGTCATCCAACAGGTGGAGGAACAGTCGAAAGGGATGACAGAAGAGGTGGATAGTGTTACTGTTCATTAGGACAGTAACTATTTTCATATGTGTTGTATTTTTACCCCTGTTATCTGAAGTCCATGTAAACTGTTGTTATTTTCTTACTAATCCGACAACATTTCTGCAAAGAATTTATCCGATTTTGTGGCGATCCGTCTAGACTAGAAGCAAAATCTAAAATGTTGTGTTAAAACATAAATTCCAAATTCAAAGGAAAAAAGTAATCAGCAAATTAGTTAAGTCTGTGTTTTTTATTGGGAAATAAAAACCCGTGCCATACTTTGTTTTCTCTTTCCAATCTCAAGTATGGCTTTCATCTGCACCATGGTTTACCATGACTGCTCACATCTAGGGTTTTACACACACTCTGCGAGTGGGAACAATGCGCCCAGACTGTTATTAACTGTGACTGTGTCTTGTCACGGCTTTGCAGGCAGAGAAGAAGCACAAAAGCTTTCAGGAGCTTGACCGTTTTATGCACTACTACACACGCTTCAAGAACCATGAGCACAGCTATCAGGTGAACAGAGCTGGCTCGGCTTTTTAGGGATATCATATTTGCATATTTGACTAAAAGTTTTATAATAACATGAGTCAGAAGTACGCTGTAGTATAACTGAAATATATTAACATCATTTGAATATTTTTTCTGAACATTTGACTCATGTTATTTTTATTTTTAAATTAAGTCTGTATTTTTATTATACTGTAAAAATTTCTTCACTTTTTGTGTCGGCAAAATCTTCATGACTTTTTTTCCTCAATAAGAAGAACTTCTGTTTCAATCCCAACAGCTTGAACAGCGGCTGCTAAAAACAGCCAAAGAAAAGATGGAGCAACTCAGTCGAGCTTTGAGTGGAAGTGAGTGTTCAGTCTGCTGTGAAGGTGTCGATCATTCTTTAGTCATTTAGCTGCTACGAGGCTTGGAAACACTGGCCTTTCTGTGTGGAGTTTGCATGTTCTTCCTGAGTATGTGTGGGTTGTCTTCCGGAACTCCTGTTTCCTCCCACCCTCCAAAAACCTGCATGCTATGTTGATTGGCCACTATGAAATTGCCCCTAGGAACGAGTGGATAGCATTTAATAAACTTGAATATGACAGTTTCAGTAACCCTTTACTTTTGGGAAATTAACTTGTAAGTACAACTAAAAGTCAACGCTATATTACTCGCATTGTTTGTTTTTAGACAGTAAATAGACCGGTGGAATTCGTTTAGAAGAGAAAGAAAAGATTAGAATTTAAATGAGTACATTCCAAATGGAGCAGGATGCATGCACAAGCACATTTCGTAGTTTTCTCATTGTAGACATCACAGTAATAAGTCCCATTATACTAAATTAAATGTAGGTACTTTTAGAGCAGTCGGGAGTTATTCAACTAAAGGAATGTAATTATGAGATTTTCTCTTTCTGTGTCTATCTCAGGGGAAGGAGGCCCACCTGATACTACATTCATCGAAGATGCTGTTTTAGAACTGCTTAAGACCCGCCGCATCCTCAAGTGCTCTTATCCTTACGGGTTCTATCTGGAGCCCAAAAGTACAAAGAAGGAGATCTATGAGCTTATGCAGGTTTCAAGACTTTTTTACTTGAGGAAAAAAAATGTTCAATACATTTTATAGTGCAAATGGGCCATCAGGGATGCAAGCCTTAAGCTTTCTACCTGATGATCTTCACCATCTGCTTCACTAATACTTGCACATCTCATCTTTTAGTTAAACATCTTGTATTTAATCATTTATCATCTTTAGGAAGAATGTAGTAAACAGCATTTATATTAGATCACTGTTAAATAATGATAAGTTATGCTGGTTCAGTTTATCAATATTTGATCAAATTTATAAAAGATAATGCACATTTAACATCTAATGTAAAAGTAATTTATGCCTTTGGCTGTTTTAATACTTTTAAAGAGAGGATATTGTACTTTTGCAAGGTGATCATTCTTATCTCATTGCAGACAAATGTGGTATTTTTTGCCAGCTCAGAAATATGATACCTTAAAATGCTTAAAAATATATTTATTCACTTTTATTTTTTGATACTAAATTTCCCCTCTTCTCGCTCCCTGCACATGTGCACAACACTGAACAACTCTTGCTCGAGGCCGCAAATACAATGTAAAGTGCATCAAGAGAGCAAAGCTAGCACATATTTTTTATTCATATTTAGGTGTGTTTTTCAAAATAGTGCTCATCGTTCAAACCGAGCGTCAGCAGACCCTTTGCATGCTGCAAAAACCCTTCCTGCTGTGGAAGTGGCAGAGAACAAAATCCGTGGGCAAGAACAACATCACATTCAAACAGCATCAACAAACTAAAGGAGAAATCTTGCAAATTTTTCAAACATACATAAAGAAAATTAAAAAAAAAACCCGCTTTGATTATGTTTTTGATGTGGAGAATAATGCAGAAAAATGGTAGAAACCTAAAAAATAGTTTAATTTTATACATTTGTTCTTTAAACAGTAGGCAACAAAATAGAATATATTCCTTGCGAGGGAATGTCCCCATTGCGGGATAATAATAAAGAGAGGAAGCGTTGGCTTAGTGGTAGAATGTCTGTCCTTGGTGCGAGAGAAGCCAGTTCAATTACCACTGGGCCCGTCCTCAAAGAAGACACCTAACCCAGTGGTTACTTCCACCACTGGCATCGTCATGGCACCTGCTGTGGTGCAATGCAGCAAAAATAATTTCCCCATTGAGGGATAAATACAGTACAGCAGGAAAAAAGTATTGCTTTGAGACAAACCCCGCTGTGAGTTTTTTTTTTTTCTGCTGTGAACATTTATTTAAATTGTAAGATGTAGATTATGTTGGAAAAATGTTTCTTCTAGCAATGTGCACTTGCTTAAAATCTATCTTATTATACCGTTAATACTTTTATTGCAGTTGAAACTTTCTTCACCGTCTAAAAACTTTGAAAACTTGAACACAAAATAAAATAAATCAACAGGTTAGATTTTCTATCTGGGGTCACAGTGAAAGTCCCTACAGCAAAAATTCTCCTAGACCCCTACAAAAAAAGCATGCAGTTTATTACTAAACTAAAGCTAGAAACTCATAAAAATGCTGAGCACACTTCCCACTGAAGACATCTTCTAGTTGCTAATTCTTATGCTAAGCAGAGCTCTTATCAGGTCTGACAGGAGCTTAAACAAGCTGAATTTATTCTACAGGTACATCCATGTTTTGAATGAACACACATACTTTATAATGGGTTTTATTGATGCAAACTATCATTTTCAAGCATTTTTGTCTTCAAGAGTCATATGAGAAACTACAACACAAAGAGCCCCATAACACTTGCTTGGGTTTCTGGCAAAACTCCATCAGCTTCTGTTTCTCTGCCCTCAGACAGACTTGGAAATGGTCACGGAGGACTTGGCACAAAAGGTGAACAGGCCTTACCTACGGACACCACGCCACAAGATCATCCGTGCTGCTTGTCTTGTAGAGCAGAAGAGGCAGGAGTTTCTGGCCTCTGTGGCCAGGGGAGTGGCACCTAATGACTCTCCTGAGGCTCCCAGACGCAGGTGAACAAATAAACATGCAACTCAATTTCTTTCTTTTTTTTTTTTTTTTTAATTCTGAACCAGTAAAAAGAAAGTAATTAAAAAATAATTTACCTTACTCATGTCAGATATGTCATCCATCAAACTAATAACGTTTTCTCTCTTGACAGTTTTGCTGGCGGAACGTGGGACTGGGAATATTTAGGATTTGCATCACCAGAGGTAATTAGTTTCTGGTTAAAATATCTGCTGCACCAACTCAAACAACTTCAAAAAACAAACCAAAACTGAAAGATCAGTGCTTTATTATGAAGGCTGTTCTACTTTTTAGACATGTGCTTTTCAAGGTGAGATACTGTTTTAATGTCCAGGTCTACTGGACTTCATTAAAGCAGTTTTGCTGTTTCAACAGATGAGAAATGTGCTGCTCAGCTGAGTATGAAACAAATTGCTTGCTGATACAGCACCTAAATCACTGAGCTGTATTACCTGTATTTAGAAAAGATAACCATGCTCAGAACACTGGGACAAGCTAGCACCAGTTTGCTAATGTGAACAGAACATACGGAAGCTTTGGGGAACTTCACAAGTTGTTAAATAGATTTTTTAACAAATATGAAGAGATCAGGGTCCATTGGATCAACTTGCAACTCTCCGCGGTAATTTCGCCCTTACTTCTAACTGAAATTGGGTACTTGGTGTGCATCACATCAGATGCACGTGTTCGGCGTAATCGTTTTATTTTTAGGAAGGATTGCTTGAAAAGATACAAAAGTACAATTTTAACGTTGCTGTAAATTATATTTAGTGAATCTCAAACTCTTGACCTTGTTGATTTTATATAATTTCTTTATTAAGTTGCTAATTTTTTAAATAAAGATGAAATGATTTTAAACTAGAGTAGCATTTGTGTTTTAAATTTGGCTTTATTATTCTGACTGAAAAAAAAATGAAGCCATTAAGTGTTTATGTGTTTACCATTTGCACTGATTTGTTGGAAAGTACTCAGTAAACACGGATCATTGCGTCTTACTAACAGGTATTTGTGGTTAGCGCTTAAGAGTCATAAAATTGTCAACCGGGCGATAGTTTGATTATCAGCACGCCTTCCTTTTATGCACAGCTTGACGAAACTACTCTGTAATTGTGTATGAATCAATACATTGCAGTTTTCACTCCAGGTGTTCATTACCGTGTCATTTCCGTGGCAGTTCTTAAAACAAATTCGCCTGGCTGAAAGGCTCCATCACTCCCCTGCTTTACATGCTGTCTAGTTAGAAATGCAAGATGTATGTAAAGTCTCAGATTAAATATGAACCTCTCTGTTTATCATGAGCATATTTTATCAATGTGAAGACTTTTTCATAGTGAATGTTTTGACTTGGCTAGTGATAAAAGCAGAGTTTGAATTAATGATGGTTAAATTGCATTAAAGGTCCCAGAAAGCCGTGTTAGTGAAGCAGCACAGACAAAAACTGGATCTCCCATATGTGTAATGTAACCATCTAATATTCCTTGTCTTTCTGTGAGTGCTTCAAGTTAAAAATGCCTGAGATGGAGGTTGATCACCAGGGAAACCAAACATACCCCATTTGTCAGCTGAGTTTTCAATCTCTTTGTTTCTCAGGTTGGCTAACTTTGTTTTTTTGGATCATTTACTTGAATACTTTCTACCTTAGCACGGAATATTAAGTTAGCAAACTCTTTCTTCTAAAGATGGGATGACTGTCTTTTTAGTAACTTTGATTTGTTTTTGACCATGTCGGCGAGAGAGTTCCTTGGTCTCCC
Organism: Neostethus bicornis; assembly: GCA_902685375.1. Taxonomy (NCBI): domain Eukaryota; kingdom Metazoa; phylum Chordata; class Actinopteri; order Atheriniformes; family Phallostethidae; genus Neostethus; species Neostethus bicornis. The sequence goes on from LR738541.1 coordinate 29,905,173, forward strand.
CATCCCCAATCTAACACTATTTTAAGTAATGCATCAGTCTCACAACAACAGTCACCACCTCATCCCTTCGTCTGAAGCAGGGGTTTGAAACTCACATAATTTTTGGCCCCCAGTTTGATATAAAATATTACTCAACTTTGAAATGAACCACACTTTACAGCAATGTAGCCAAAAACTGACTGACCCAGTCAATGAGGACATTTCTCACAGATATTGTTGTGGAATTTCCTTAATAAGTTGTCACACAAATGAGAAGTAAAAAATAGAATTTATTGAGGAATAAAAGATGAAATGCTGCAGCATTGGAAGTTCATGCAAACCAAAGTTTGATCGGCAGAAGTTCAACGATTTGACCAAACCCCAATGTTTTCAGGAACTTTGTTGTTAGGGTGGGCTTCCCTGTTGGTAGGCTGGATGTCTAATTCTGACATGATGTATGATAGGCTAATACTTGATAAAAAAACTGAGTTTTAAAGTTGCTGCTCTGAAAGACGTAATAGAATAGTGCTGCTCAGAGTAGAGATGTTGCTTCTCTGAGTCGAGAGAAACCAGATAAGGTGATTCGGGCATCTGGTCAGGATGCCTCCCGAACACCTCGCTGGTGAGGTATTCTGGGCACGTCCAACTGGGTGGTGACCCAGAGCAGACCCCGGACACGTTGGAGAGACTATGTCCCACTTCTGGACAGGGAATACCTCGGGATCCTCCCAGGAGACCTGGGGGATGCAGCCAGGGTGAGAGAGCCATGGGTTTCCCGTCTGAGGCTTTTGTCCTCCGTAACCCGGCCCCAGATAAGTAGAAGTCAAGTTCAGTGGTTGCAGTGACTGTCCTTTAATCAGAAAGTTTTAAGTATAAGTACACCATTTACTTACAGTTTTTTTAATTTTCTTTTTAATTCCTAATTTTTTAATAGGTTTTATTTGATTCTTTTATGTTCAAAAATGTTAATTTCTAAAGATAATTTTTCTGTGAGAAATTTATGTTGCCCAGACTCAACTGGACGTGAAACGAGACCCCTGGAGAGATTGAGTTTGAGACCCCTGCTCTAAATTAAATACAGAGCAAAGTGTACATCCCTGTAGGCATTAGATGTAATGTTTTTATATTTATTGGATTATTTATTTAGTAATAGCTTAAAATGGATATAAAAACTCCCAATTTATTCAAAATGCCAGCATGACCCAGATGTTTTGTTTAGTTTTATTTTGGAGCCTATTACATTTTTTTGGACTGAAGTCAATGATGAAATTGTTGATTTTTCAACCAAATTTTCACAATATGCCTGCATTTTGCACAATTTCTTTCTAGGAATCTGGTTTGGCTTTTCTTCTAAATCTTATTTCTGTCCTTCAAATAATATATGGATTTTTAGAAACCTCTTAAGACCTAAAGAAAACACTTCCAGGGCAAAAGAAAAGATTTAATTAAGTGTGGTACAATTTGCAAAAAGATGGCTTCTTCAAAAGAATTGGTCATCATTAAAATTCAGATGGGACGATCATCTGATCATCCACCTTTTTGTTCTGTTGATTCTCAAATCACAAGCAAGCTGCAATTGATTTGTATTGTCACCAGATCTGTTGGATTTTATATTTTCCTTTGCAGGAAATACTACATTAGAAGCTTTTTAATTTAGTGTCTGAACAGAGCCTCAGCCTCTCATCTGCAGTAATCATTGGAAACTCAGCGGTGCTAATCAAAGCTGGATGTGACTGGCTCCCAGGCACAGCTACAGATGGGCCGCTCCACGCTTCTTACAATGCCCGCAGATCACTTCATAGTGAGCTATTTATAGCGTGCTGGAAACATGAAAGCGAGTTTGGATGTCGGGCTTTTGATTATGTATGAATGTGATTCGCTGACTTTTGGTAATAAATGAGGACTGAAAGAAAAATGAAAAAGAATACTTTTGGAGTAAAATCTGCCGATTTGATGCAGCGGCATCAAATGTGGACACTCCGTCACGTTGATTAAATAGAACATTGGGACTGTGACGTCAGCACGACACGAGTCTTTTTCATTTTAATACTTTTACATGGACACAATCACAATTCATCTGATTGGTGGCCAAACAATAACTTTTAAAGCAGTTTTCTTTGAGTACTTTTTTGCTGTGTTTTTTACCTCCAGCTTTTTTCAATCTTCTGACATAAACAAACTGTTGTCCAACACTAAGTAACATGTAGCCTCATCGGAATCAAGCTACATCTTTCTTCCCCATCGTCCTCAAAACAGGTCTACTTGTTATGGGCTCAGAGGGAAAACCAGTTCTGTTCTGTTTTCGTCTGCTTATCCGGGGTCAGGTCGCGGGGGTAACGGCCTCAGACTAGAAACCCAGGCTTCCCTCACCCCGGTGCATCCTCTAGCTCACCTGGGAGAATCCCGAGGTGTTCCTTAACCAGCTGTAGGTACAGGGTCTGCCCCAAACACCTCACCAGCGACGCACTCGGGATGCGTCCTAACCAGATTCCCGACCACGCCGTCTGGCTTCTCTCAACCCGGAGGAGCAACGGTTCTATTCCGAGCTCCTCCCGGATGGCAGAGCTCCTCACTCTATCTGAGTGAAAGCCCAGCCACCCTGCATAGGAAGTTCATTTCGGCCGCTTGTATCCGTGAGCTTATTCTTTCGGTCGCCACCCACAACTGGTGACAGTGAGGGTAGGAACGCAGATCGACTGGTAAAGTGAGAGCTTTGCTTTTAAGCACAACAGACTGTTGCAGTGTCTTGATTATTGCGGATGCCGCCCTGATCCATCTGTTGATCTCCCGCTCCATCCTTCCTCCACTCGTGACCAAGACTGGAGATACTAAAACTCCTCCACTTGAGGCAGGACCCTGTCCTTGGAGGGATAGATTTTCCCTATTTGAAGGGAAAACCAGTTGTCCCACTTAACATACCCAATTAAGTGGGTTTAAAACCTTTGGTACTTTTTCATCAGAGACAGTAAAAACTTCAAATAATTCCATGGCACTTCTTTTTTCTATTTCAGATGTGTTTCATGCATGTGGGTGGATGAGCCCATGAGGTGCTTAAGTAAAATGGTCTTCCTATGAATCATTTCCTGAATGCATTTTTCAGCTGGAGATGTGTTTTTGCCACTCAGATGATACCACATTTACTTCCGAATCACTCAAACACTCGATGAGGTTCACTCCTGCTTTTGAGATTAGTTGAGCATGCACAAGTGGGGTTTTCAAACATGTGCATCTCGGTCCTCATGTTTCTTAAATTGCCGTTCCCTCCTGGTGAGCATGTGCTCCGCATGAATTGAGTCTAGACTTGAATCAAGTGAAAGCCAGTAGTGAAGATGAAAGGTTTGAAATAATCTCGTGGGGCTAAGCTTTATTGGAGATTTAACACTGACCCCGTTTTGGCCAAACGCCTTCCTTCCTGAAATAAGTTTCTATTGATTATAACTTTGTAAAAAAAACAAATGAATATTTACAAAGATTCATTAAAGTTTATCTTTTTACTTTTTTGTTGAAGGAATACGCTGAATTCCAGTACAGGCGGAGACATCGGCAGAGGAGGCGAGGCGACATGTCAAGTGTCCGCAGCAACACACCGGACGCTGAGGATTTCAGCGACAGCACTTTAGGTTCGGAAATTAATAATAACAATATATACTTTATTGATCCATCATCTGGGAAATTTGTGTGCTGCATTACACCACAGCAGGCTGCCAGGATGGCACCAATGGTGGGAGAAATAGGGGGTTAGGTGTCTTCTCCAACGAGCCTAGATGTGAATTCAGTGGGAATCGAACTCGCAAACTTCCGGTTAACTTAAGGTCCGAGGGCGAACGCTCCACCACTGAGCCACCGCCTCCCCCAATTCATCTTAGATGTAGAGTTTCTTCTTTGAAAAATATAAAAATGTCATAAATGATCAATTAGTTGTTCTCGGTATTGACTGAGACATCACAGATACTCTGAACAGATGATTTAACGCCGTCAGATGGACTAAAAGTTTTCACCGTCAGAAATCTGTGCTTTAAACAAAGTTCACAGAAACTAAAAATCCACCTCATCACTGCACCAGATGTGGATGAGAACTGCTTGACTTCAATCACCAGAAGTCCTGTCAAAAGGCAGCTCCCTGGTAATGATACCGAATGATGAAAAGCTTTGCTAGGAAGTGACTTTGGGAATGGAATGAACGGAGCATGACGAGTTAGAACATCTTAGCATTTTTACAATGTGACAGAATAAAGTTCTGATCACTGATTAATCCAGCAGTGGCAGGTAAAAAGAAAAGTGTAAAAGTAACACTGCAGAGTTAAAGCAAATGGTAAGATGTCTTGGACAAACATTCTCTCACCGTAACTGAATAAAATAAGTTGTCTCTTTCCCCCATACTTGTTTTTTTTAAAAAAAAAAACAAAAACAAAAAAAACCCCAGAAGTCATCATTTTTGCAATTAAATGCAAATAATGGGACTTTTTTTCAAATAAAAAATTAAATGAAAAATTGAAAAGACCAACAACTTTAATGCATACGTCCAATTTGGTAGGGGAGACGGTGGCTCGTTTGCTCACGGACCGGATGTTCGCGGGTTCGCATCCCACTGAGTATACGTCAAGTGTTCTTGGAGAAGACACGTATCCTCCCGTTTCTCCCATCATTGGCGCAGTCATAGGTGGCAGCCTGCTGTGGTGTAATGCATCACACAAATTTTCCTGTGAGGGATTAATAAAGTAAATTTAAAAAAAAGAAAAAATATTTTCAATCTATCGGCTTTCTCTTGTATTGAGCTGTTAAAACATTTACTATGATTCACTTTGACTGGTTTAAGTTGTGGTGAAGAATATAACCTAAAGTTAAACAAGACCATAGATACTTTTTTCAGCATTGAAACAATGCAGAGATTTCTTTCTTATGAAACAAGGAATATTTCTACTGCTGTGAAGATGTGCACTAATTACTCTGAGTCCAAAAGATCCATTAGAATTCAGTCGATGCAGATCGTGTCTCTGCTCCTGCTGCGGCACCTGCACACCAATAAAACATCATGCTGCCAGTCAGTTTTATTTTCTTCCTTTACTTTCTTTACATGGCACTGCCTTTTTTTATGAGTCTGCTGCTCCTTAGGGTAGTGCTGCAGTCCAAGTTTTCCACTCGTTTTCCTTCATAAACTCTGCTAGATGTTTTTCACCCAGCTGCTATGGAAACCCTTTGAGCAGTTTGGGGTTGTGTGCTCTTCTTAAGATGATGTGAACATGTTGTTGCATTATTATTTTTTGCTAAAAATGTTTGAACTTTACTGATAGTCAGGAACTAACAACAACTGTGTAAATAAATTTGACAAAGTTATTTAAAATGCAAATTTGTACGTACTTAAAATGACCATATTGGTTGTTTAAGAGCTGAATAGCTGCACAGCTGTTCAGCCATAAAGTTTTATACTGATGGCTCTTTTTTTCTGTCTCTCTCTCTCTCTTTTCCACAACAGACAATCAGGATGTTGGAGGTGGATGCAGGCAGGGCCCGCTGATGGTGAGTACACAGTTAGAGCTTAATAAGCCTCCCACTACATGCTGGGTGCAAAAGTGGATGTTCATAGGTATTTTTGAAGATCGCACCATTTCCACAAATACTTTTATTTGAGTTTCAGATAGTTTTATTTTGAGTGGTAGCAACTCATCCTACACTGCTACAGCCACGTTTTTCTTTGGTTTGGTTTCTTTTTGACCAGCTGGCCAGTCACACTAGCAGGAAAAGCAGTAAAGTATTTACTTTAACGTTTCAAACTTGTTCATTTTACCTGCTTGTGGTCGTCCATGTTGAACGGTGATAACTGCTGTTGTTTTGTGCTGAGGTGATGGTTCTGTGCTTTTTGACTGTAACTCTGTCCCGGTTCTTCTCACAGGCGCTTGGTTCCTTGGATGAGGATGACCCCAACATTTTACTAGCCATTCAGCTGTCACTCCAGGACTCTGGAATGGCAGGGACTGGGTCCAACCATGAGATTCTGGCCAACGAAGCTTCACTCGGTGCCATCGGTACGTCCCTGCCCTCTCGGCTGGAGCAGAGGGCTCCAGATGTTGAAGTTCTTCCCAGAGCATCTCTAAGCAGCTCAGAACTGCTGGAGCTAGGAGATAACCTGGCGAGGCTGGGGAACATAAGCAGCCAATACTCTGCCACCACTAGTGTTCCCATCACTGCGCAACACCGTGACAGTCGTTATCAGGCGCATAACTCCTCGACTGGCCTCTTTTCCTCATCCACCGACACAACAGACTCTCCTACATGCGACAGTGGCGATCCATCTTCATCCTCCGCGTTGGCAACAAATGCTAACCTCCTTGGCAATATAATGGCTTGGTTTCATGATATAAATCCTCAAGGCATCACCCTGGTTCCTTCCACTTCATCTGATACAGACTCCAACAAGGGTCCACTTATTGCAAGTGGCGTTGGATGTCTGCAGAAGGATGAAAAAGTCAGCGTCCTCACAGAGAGCAGGAAGCCTCACGAGCTGATGGCAGATGCAGCTTCCAGCTCTCAGAGTGTTGCAGGTGAGGAGTCCACTGTTGCTGAAAGGCCCACTCAGTTAGATTTAGCTGGGCACGACCCTATGGCCCTACCTTACCTCGACCTGAGTGGAGATGGCTGCCATGTTGACAGCTCGCAATGTGACTCTGTGTCCGATCAACTGCCCAGCACCAGCTCCTCCGAGTGGGAAGAGCAAATACATTTGGTTTGATGATGAAAGAGAGAGTGAGCGATAGGGAAGGTTGGAGCCGTAATCTGGAGGCCAAAAGAACATTATAGATTGCATAGATAAAGAATATGTGGAGGAGCTGTTTTAGTAGAATGTATTACGAATGAAGAATGTGTTGGTGAGCTGGTAAAGCAGAAGTATCTATTTTTCTATTTAGTTGAACTCAGAAGTTAAAATTTCCAGCATCTTTGGAAAAAAGGTCCATCCGAAGCAACTCACGAGCTAAAAGAAAAGTCAGACGAACACAGCCAGCTTAGTTCTCATAATCCAGCAGTGCTGCCTTATACGTAAAAATTTTAAAAAGTGGAGGTTGGAGTTGAAACTACATTTTTAGTTTTTGACTGATTTAATCAGTCGAACAGTAATTATTCTCCAACATATTTTTGAACACATACTGGTGTTGGCATGTGCCGAATAGAGCAAAGCACAACTCAGAGATTATCAGACTCACAATTACAAGGTTTTTTTTTTTACTACTTCTGAGGCAAATGAACCACAGCTCCGAACTTCATGGGTGACATTTAGTACCTTAGTTTTCTGGTAAAGCGTGCACCTTCTGAATCTTGCTCTCTTGAAAGAGGGTGGGCTAACCACAGCCAGCACTTGATCACTATTTTTTTTAAGAAAATATTTGCCAAAATGGAGCTTTTATTCATAAAAATAGATAGCTTTTAGCAAAGATGAGATCAAGCCTTAGAATATTTAGCCTAGTCACTCTTTTTCCCTACTTGGGCGAAACCTATGAGTCTGATATCTTTGAGACTCTGTGTAGTAATCAGAGTCAAATTTAGCTCTTTAATCAAATTAACAGGCTTTAGGTGAGAGGTTGTTCTTGCTTTTGTCTGTTTGTATAGGTGCCAAACACTGATTAGCTACAAAAAAAGCATAGTTTGCAATCACCAATGGATCCTTCGCAACAAATCATACCTGCTTCTTACAATCGATTTGATTCAGTGAATTTAATGTGAACTTACCGAGCCATATTGTTTAAGATTACGGCTGAACACTTTTTGAATCTATCAAGCTTAAAGCTGTAGTGGACTGTGTGTAAACGTGTAAACTATACAACCACAATGGCTGTAAAAACTAGTAAAAATGATTAGGTGTTTAAAATATTTTAAAAGTAGATCATCTCAAAGATTGAGTAGATTGTGTCCTCAGAGGTTCAAAGACAAGCACATATTCACTGGACCGCACAGTGCGGACCATTTCACACCTTTTGAGACTTTGAATTCTGCTGTATTTGAGTTGAATCTTAAGTGTGACAGACACGAGTGCTCTTGTTTATGCACTGCAGGGAAGGCCGGTCCGGGAAAATATCCTGGCAATCATTTTCAGACTTGGCTGAATTAATCTTGTTCAAGTCGCTGTAATTTATCTCGGGGGGTTCTGTGTCGGTGGACGAGGAAAAAAAACAAACAAAACAAAAGCCTTTGAATATCTCTGCAGATATGTGAATTTGTGAATGTGTGCAGCATCTAAACCATCATGAAGAATCCATACGCGTGTGTGTGAATCACTTTTCTGCAGATCTATAAATCACAGTGCCTTTATGTCACTTATCATTTTATATTTTTTTCCACATATTTGAGTGCTGACCACACAGAAATTCAAACAAAAAACACCTGTTACCTTAACGTTGTTTCACCTTACATTTCTAGTGTGCAGAATGATATTTGTAGCACTATTTTTTTTTTGTCAGTAGTTTTTCTTTAATGAAAGAGATGGATTTTTAAAAATAATTTGAGCAAATATGTTGTAACTGTTAGTGACGATTGGTTGAGATGGATGGTTTTCCCTGTGGTTAGAAAACTAAGATGAGTTTATTAACTGTATTAATTATGAAATGAGTTGATGTACTGGATTTTGATCATGTTTCTGAAAACACTAAAATTTAGAACATTTGCTGAATAAATTAGGTTCACCTAATTTTATAATAAATGATAGCTCTTACTTAAACTTTCTCCCCAAAAGTGACTGAGAATATCACATGTAAAGATACCGATTGCTTTAAGTGTCCTCAATTAGTGGAATTCCGAGTGCCATATTGCTGACGAAGCTCAGTCTGACAGTACACAAAATGTGAGTAAAACTCTAAATAGAAATTCTATTTTCTTTGTATTTCACCTGCAGGTAATTTATTTTAAAAACAACTAAACATTTTATAACCATGTGAGATTTTCTATTGTAAAGCAACTAATCCTTGAAATGCTATTTGCACTTTCATAGTCTATACTTGATACATTCCCTCTTTATATGAAAACTGTTTGCTGTGTGATGCCAATAAAAAATGTGTTTGGGTTTTAATGCCTGTTTTTTTCTGAAACTGACCATTTTTTATGAGTTTTGGTGTTTAAAAAATCTGGTACATGAACAATAAAAGTTCAAATATGGTTGAGGAGCCGAGCTGCATATTATATTTGTGGTTGATTTAATCAAATAGACTATTGTCAGATGCTGAAGATGTCTCTGGGAGTGACCAGGATGGACAGGATCAGAAATGAGTATACAGTATAAGGGGAACAGCACATGTTAGAGGTTTTGGAGGTGAATTCAGAGAGGCCAGACTGAGATATTTTGGACATGTGCAGAGGAGAGAGAGAGAGTACATCGGAAGAAGGATGCTGGGTTTGGAACCACCAGGAAAGAGAACTAGAGGAAGGCCAAAGAGGAGGTTCTTGGATACAGTGAAGGAAGACATGAAGATAGTTGGTGTTACCGAAGAGGATGCAGCAGACAGGGTTAATGGAAGAAACTGACTTTGCTTTTGCGACCCCTGAAGGGAAATGCCGAAAAGAGAAGAGGAAGAAGATTGTCAAGCATGCTAAAACAAAAATGACCCCACACACATTTAAGAATTTTGTGTATTTAATGTACAAAAACATCAAGGTATTACAATCAGTACAGTCTTCTTGCTATACAGTTTAGGGTCAAATTTCGAGACATCCCTCAAATGGGAAAATTTCTGTGCTGCATTGCACTGCAGCAGGCAGCCACGACGGGACTAAAAGTGGGAGAAACTGGGGTTAGGTGTTTTGTCTAGGGACACTTAGGCATGAGCCTGGTGGAAATTCAACCGGCATCTCCTGGTCAAAGGGGAGACATTCTACCACTGAGCTATTGCCTTCTTTGGTAGCAAGCGCTAATTTTTAACTCCCATCATTGGGCTTTTTCTAGAAACTAGAATTAGACTCTAGATGTACAAAGTTCAGTTTTACCAAACAAATCAAACATACCGTACATTCTCTCTAAAAATCAATAGTAACCCTTTAACTACCTGCTCAACCATATGGTTAAAATGAATTTTTTTCCCAGTTGTTTTCTTTGCGGGGTAGTTAAAAGGTTAATTATAAATGTGTACATGTTTGCTGTGTTTACAATCATGCTTTCAGTTTTGAGAAGAACAATTGGATCTTATTTAGTAATGAGTTCCACAATTTACAGGCCGTATAATACAAGGCTGACGCCCACACCAAACCACCCCATCCGGCTCTTCTCAACTTGGAGGAGCAACAGTTCTACTCTAAACCCATACTCCTCACCCAATCTCAAAGCGAGAGCCCTGCCAGCCTGTACTGGAAGCTCACTTAGGCCACTTGTGTTTGTAATGTTCTTTCAGTCTCAACCCACCACTCATGAGCACAAGTGGGAGTGAGAATGTAAGTACAATGGAACCTTTGTCTCTTGGTACAGTTCTGTCTTCACCACGATTCACCCTAATTATTGTGGATGCCACACTGATCCCTGTTGATCTTCCCCTCCCTTTTTTCTTGTTACTCAATACTCAATAATACTCTCAGTATAAATATATTTACCATGTACAACACATCTGTGTCAACCTGAGTTATCTGTGAGTTACAGATTTTAGCGGCAGAGGTTGAAGAACTGCAGGATGAAGAGGAACAAAGTAACGATGTCCAAATACAAGTTGAGAGCAGCAAACACATACTCCTCTGGATGGATTTCATACTTTCTGTGTTTTCCACCAAGTATCAGCTGAGTATCAAACACCAGGTACTGCAAAGAAACAGAAGATGGAAGATGATATACATTTCTAATGGGGGTAAAAAGGAAAAACCTCGGCATGTATTTTTTATTGTCTGCATTTCTAGTTTGTATAAATTTCAGTGTAGTTGGACGATGAGTTGTGACCTGTTCCTGACAGCACAGTGCACAGCTGAAGGGATCGGTCTCAACATTTGGTGTTTAATAGCAGAAACACAGAGAGGTGCTGGTGAAGATGAAGCCTGCTGCTGATAGAAAATGCAGTGCTGCAATAAAAGGGCATCCCAGACATCCGTTATACAAACTGCTGTGACAAACTCTGGTGGCAGATGGTGTGGCCCTGAGATCAAAGCTTATATCACATATATTCATTTGACACTAAGCTTTCTCTGATGTTGATTTCTTTCCTTTACGAAGGTCATTTTGACAGCGAGCGTTACAGACAACCATTTACTTCCATGACAGCTTCGAGTGCACTTACTAGAGAAAACAGCACAGTTCCAAGGAAGGCGTAGAAGATGTACAGAAACTGTAAAAGAACATCAGACAAATCATCAGGAAAAGAGCCTCGCAGATATAATTTACTCTTTATTTGTATGTTTTTATATCACAAATGGAACATTTTTAATTTACTCTACAATTTGTGCCGGATTGTGTTGACAAGATAATTCAGCATGTTTTTTGTCTCTTTAAAAAGTAGAAACATCTATGCCATGTTCTGCTTGGTCCGTTTGATTAATGTTACATTCCCATAACAAAATGGGACTTTAAATTCCTCCCTTTTTTCTGCTTAGTCTCACTAAAACACAAACAAGCACTTTAAATGAAAAAGCACCGGTCTGACATGAGAGGAACTCCTTTGAGGTTTAAGAATACACACTCTTCTTTACAATCTGCTCAACTCACAGGTTAGTAGCAGTGAGTGGAAAGGATAAAAGCCACCAGGCAGTACATGGTGTCTCGTTCTGACACACACTGCTGCAACTCATTTCAAGCCTGTAAACATGTATAAGGACAACAGCTGCTTGATTTACCTGGGATCGGATGATTGCACACAACAGTGCGAATGAAATCAAACTCCAGCCTAATGCCCACATGCAACCAGCTCCAGCAGTGAAATCCCACTGGTGACAGAAATGTTAGGAATAGAGACAAAATGTTACCAAAAAACTTGAAAATCATTTATTTAATCTCAGAATTAGAAGAGTAAAAGCATGATGGAGATTAAACTGAAAGGAAATAGTAATGATCGCTTTAATTAATCTACACACTGTGACAGAAGCTTAGGGAATCACAGATGACGTGGTGTTTTGGCCTGTGTGGCCTTTTTAGAGCTAGAGGGAAAGAAAAGACTCCACAGGGTAAAATTCATCATCTGAGATGCCATGAGCCAAACATGTGCGGTAGTCTGCTTGACATTTATACCCCAGCGACTTTGATCAAAAGACCATGGGCATGATGTGCATACTGTAAAGTAGGAATGGGTTCCGAGAATACTTTTTTTTTTCGAAACCGGTTCTGCGGCCGTCATTTTACCCGGATCAATAAGCGCTTGTCCAAACGATTCTGCTATCAGTTCTGGTTACGCAGTACGCACCCTCACTCGCGATAGGGTGGTGCGCACGTGCGCTGCTACGCACACATGCAAATTTTTTTTTTTTTTTTTTGAAAACTTTATTTAAAGATTTTTCATTTTTTATACAGACACACACAAAAAAAAACAACTTTAAGTCAAGTTATATAAAGTTACAAAATAGAGATGATTAAAGAACATGTCAACCAGTAGTATCTATCTGAGACTTGTAAAATATTTGGATCAGACATGAAACAAAAACAAACAAACCCAAAACAAACAAATCACAAACATAAGCTGCAGCTTTCTCCATAAGTACTGGTAAATGACAAATTTTTAAGCCGAGCGAGGCGTAATGGCAGAACGTGCAAAGCGATCTCAAGTTTGTCTTTATTTTACCGAAGTTGAGGCCGACAACGTGTATTGTCTGAAGTGTAATAAAGTATTTTTATGTAAAAATAGAACCACATGCAATTTTCCAAAGACGTTGCCGAAAATTCACGGCATTCAGACTGAAAGATACACTGTTTGACGAGCGCGTTGAAGCAACCATGACTGCGAGGAACAGGAATGCTAATAAATTACGGCACATGCACGCTTGGAAACGCCCGTGCTCCATGTTTTATCATAAAAAAAAACAAAACGATAAAAGTGAAACAAAAAGTGCTGCTTTATTAATATTTTAACTTTTTTAAACTTTTTTTTGCGGATGATGTGGTCCTGTTGGCTTCATCGGACCGTGATCTCCAGCTCTCGCTGGATCGATTTGTTACCGAGTGTGAAGCGGCCGGGATGGGAATTAGCGCCTCCAAATCCGAGACCATGGTCCTCGCCCGGAAAAGTGTGGTATGCCTCCTGCGGGTCAGGGACAGGGTTCTGCCCCAAGTGGAAGAGTTTAAGTATCTCGGGGTCTTGTTCACGAGTGGGGGTAGGATGGAGCGGGAGATCGACAGGCCGATCGGTGCGGCATCAGCTATAACAAGGACGCTGCATCGGTCCGTCGTGGTAAAGAGAGAGCTGAGCCGAAAAGCAAAGCTCTCGATTTACAGGTCGATCTACGTTCCTACCCTCACCTATGGTCAGTAATATTGGATGTAATATTGTGTGTTTGAGTGTGTTATATGAATCAGTGTTAATGTGAATCAATAATTTGTTTAATTAAATACGGTTCTGTTTGTGAGTTCCACCATCATCCAATTAAAGTTTTTATGTTCATAATACTTATTTATTTGTTTCTAAAAGTATCGATAAGAGATTCGTTAAAGAACCGGTTCGTTAAGCGGTATCGATAAGAGGACTACTATTGATAAATCCTTATCGATATCCATCCCTACTGTAAATATGTTCAAACTTCACCAGTTTCCATCTAGTTTTCGTAGTTAGATTTAAAGCATTCTAATAAGAACACAATCATCACAATCATCATTATTCTGTTTGAATCATCTAGAAAAGATGAGCGTCTTTTGTAATAAGCGGCAAAATGTTTTGGAGAATATTAAAAAGGACTTAATACAATTAGAAGGCAAAAAACATCGTTTCCGCCTCTTTATCTTCTCTCCCTCATGGCATGTGATTACTTTTGTGGTGAATGGAAATCATTAATTGAAGCTGCTAATAAATGCATGATTTTAAAATGATGTTTTAAATAGTCGATGCAGGATGTGCATAGTGAACCACGACAATGAGCAAGAATAGTTAGACCTAGGAAGGTGTCATGCAAAAGTGAGATACCCTTTAAGAAATAAAGATACCCTTTTGAAATTAAATAAATCCACTAGATAACTCTGATGTTCTTTTTTGTTTTCCCATCAAAATATTCCCAAGCTTTTGTTTTCAAGTCATCACTAAGACAAAAAAAGAACTCTCATTTTAATGTCATTACATTGTTGTTGCAAGTTTTTTTTAAGAAGAAGAAAGTTAAAACCAGATTGCTTTAAAAAGGAGTATTTTACTAAAAAAAATTGTGAGGAATGACAGTCAGAGTAAGAAAGAGTACATGATGAGTAGATGAGAAGGATCCATATGGAAACGTGAGGTTGCAGGGAGAAGAGATAAAGAATGTGGAAGATTTTAAGTACTTAGGATCAACAGTCCAGAGCAATGGAGAGTGTGGAAAAGAGGTGAAGAAGCATGTGCTTCTTTCCCCCTGGCTGGAATGGGTGGAGAAAAGTATCAGGTGTGATGTGTGACAGAAGAGTTTCAGCTAAAATGAAAAGTGTACAAAACCGTGGTGTGCTGTTTGGTCTAGAAACAGTGGCACTGAGGAAAAGACAGGAAACAGAGATGGATTTAGCAGAGATGAAGATGCTGAGGATCTCTCTGGGAGTGACCAGGATGGATAGGATTAGAAAGGAATATATTAGAGGAAAATCACATGTTAGAGGTTTTGGAGATAAAGTCAGAGAGGCCAGACTGAGATGGTATGGACATGTGCAGATGAGAGAGAGAGAGAGAGTACATAGAAAGAACGATACTGGGTTTGGAACCACCAGGAAAGAGGCCTAGAGGAAGACCAAAGAGGAGATTCAAGGATACATTGAAGGAAGACATGAAGATAGTTGGTGTGACTGAAAAAGATGCAGCAGATAGGGTTAGATGGAAGACTTGCTGTGGCGACCCCAAAGGAAAATGCCGAAAGAAGAAGAAGAAGAGGAGGTATTGTCTCATAAATGATAACGTTACACAGTTTTTCTTGAATATAAAATAAAACTGTAGCACTTTGATTATTAATACACTTTGTGAAGTGGAATCTATAATAAAAAAATTAGAAATTGAAAAAAAAATTGTAAAATTATTGCATTTATTTTGCTTCCTTTTTAAAATTTTTTCCTCATATAATCTGATTGATAGTTTAAAAGCAAACAGACCTGTTGAATCCAGTGTTTTTGATGAATAGAAACTAGCTGCTTTTTATGGAGGAGGTCGTTTTTTAGTTATATGTGCAGTCATACTTTAGCAGAAGCAGAGTCTTTCGTCGGCGTGGCAGGATTACATTTATTACTTTATTCATTCCTCTTGTTGTGCTTCCTTTTTCACACAGTGCAAACCAAAAGTAATGAAAAAAGAAACTTAAAGGAGGTGAAAGAAATTTGAAAGTAACTTATAATGATCTGTCCAAAACGTTTCTGAACAGATTTAAAATTTATGCAAAAACCTCATTTTAGGGAGCTTTTCCTCCACCACAAAGAGAATTAACTTGATTGGTATAAAAATGACATCAGCAACAGTTGCTTTTATTTTTACTAGCCTGTGCAGCATTTCCCAAAAGGTTTGGACCCTTTGCTGGTCATTTTGGCAAAATACTTATGTAAAAAAAAAAACAAAGAAAGAAACCAGCTCAGCTCGATATATTCCAAAGAGCTGCATGGTCACCTATGGTCACCAGCTGTGGGTGGTGACCGAAAGAATAAGATCGCGGATACAAACGGCCGAAATTAGCTTCCTCCGCAGGGTGGCTGGGCTCTCAGATGGGTGAGAAGCTCGATGCCGAGCCGCTCCTCCTCCAGGTCGGGAGAAGCCAGATGGGGTAGTTCGGCCATCTGGTCAGATTGCCCCTTGAGCACCTCGCTGGTGGGGTGTTTCGGGCACGTCCCACCAGGAGGAGACAAAGAGGCAGACCCCAGTCCCGCTGGAGAGACTAAATCCCACAGCTGGCTGGGGAAAGACTCGGGATTCTCCTGGGTGAGCTGGAGGATGCAGCTGGGGTGAGAAAGCCTGGGCTTCCCATCTGAGGCTGTTGACCCCGCGACCCAGCCCCGGATAAGTGGAAAACAATGGAACGGAGCTGCATGGGACACACATACCAGTATCCAACTTGTGAATGTATAATTTTACCTTCGACTGCATTGCAAACAGACTCATGCCAAAGGAAACAAATGCTGTGGCACCCACAGCCCACATCACTGCATCAGCCTGGAAGTACCTGCAGACATGCATGCAGTGGGAGATTCTACACATATTCAGCAGGTAGTTTCATCTTCTTTTACTTCTCGTGTTAAAAAGAAACTTTTATATACAATACTGGGACTTCTTTCATCAAATAGTCTGTGTTATGTGTCAGTCTGTTGAAAGAACTCTCCAAAGGCCAGGCATTTTATGGCATACCAGCCACCTTCATTCCCAAACTAGATTTATCCTCCAGCAATATTTAAATGTATAATTGATAAACCTGAGCTTCAACTTTTTATGAAGAGATGTTAAGCTGATGAAGAAAAACATGTTTATACTTAAACCAGACACTTCTTTTCTAAGTCTTCTAATTTATATAAAACCCCCCAAAATTATAATTTCGCATGCCTTTTAATCAGCCCATCAGCTATGATAATCTTTTATGAATTTGTTTACTTCTGCTGTAAGTTTTTCAAATATAAATCAAATAAGATAATTATTAAACTAATCCTACATCAAGAGGGACAAAACACTCACACTGTGGTGGATCCGAGCATCAGGCCCTCTGCAAGAGTCTGAAAAATAGAAAAAAAAAGTTAAAATCCCAAATAAAAAAAGGCAAATCAGCAACTGGTGAAATTGCATGCGTAGCCATTTAATTTGATGCCTGGATGGTACTGCTTTTACTCACAAACAGGCCCAGGGCTATAAAATTGAGAGGCACTCGGCGGCGGATGTTGTCACAGCAGGACAAAGCCAAAATGAGCACCAGCACCACCGACCTGGTAAGTACAAAAAAAAATATTAAAAATCTGCTCCTCTTTCTTTTCCACTTCTCTATGTTATTCTATCACACATTCTGGCCTAGATAAAGCCTGATATTTTATTAGAAGGGTCTTCAAAGCTTTTTGAAGTAAAGTTTGACTTTGAATAGTTGCTTCTTTTTCTTTTTTTTCAGTTCCATTTTTTCATGTGTTTGTTGTTTGGGACAAGCATTAACCACATAAAAGTGGCATAAATCATTTTAAATTAAAAGCAGCACTTTATCACTAATTGTGTTGGCTTTATAATTATGATGGAAAAGAAGGATTTATCATGATGATAAACAATCTGGCTGTTTATATGAAATCGCTCTGGTAACTTTTTATTTCAACTGTCTTTCAGTTCTTTTTTGCACCAATCTAAGTGATTTTAGAATTCTTTCGAGAGTAAATGTTATTTTTAACTTTCTAAACATTTGTTTTTCATCTTCTGCACTGCTTATCCCTAATGGCAATGAAAGGGGTGCCAGAGCCTATCTTGGCTGATTTCAGGCAAGACGCAGAGTACAACCCAAATACGTCGCCAGTCTGTTGTGGGGTCACACACACAACCAAACACACACCCTCATTCCTTGTGACGATTTCATAGCAGGAATCAACATAATGCTTATGTCTTTGGAGGGTAGGAGCAAACTGGAGTACCTGAAGAAAAACCATATATACATGAGGAGAACATGCAAACTCCACACAAAAAGGCAAGTGATTGATGCACCATCCCCCTACTCGAACCCCAAATCTTCTTGCTGTGAGGCCACAGTGCAGCCCCAATTGTTTTTCTTTGTTTTCCCAAAATGTTTTCACATCATAAATAAATGAATGAAAATCTGTATTCGGTAAAAGAAGAAAAAAACCAAGACAAAGTTGTAACTTCATCATCAACCAAAATACCCATAGTACATATTCTCACTTTACAATTATGCATCTAAATTTCCCTCATAAACACCGACAAGCCGCAACAGACTGGCGACCTGTTCAGGGTGTACCCTGCCCCTTGCCTCGAATCAGCCGGGATGGGCTCCGGCACCCTCACCCCCAGTTATTTGGGTTAGATTCATTAGACAAAATTTTATTCAATGTTTTTCATACTTTTTTTTTTAATGTTTTTTTTTAATATGTATCCAAGTTTTAGGCAAAATAATCTTTTTACTATCCCTTATAAGAGTAGTTAATTTATTTTTGTAAGTTTTGTGTTTTACTTCTGCTTCTTTTGTTTTCTTCTTGATGAATGTCTTATACAAGTCATTTTTCATTTTACACGCTCTCTGTAGAATATCAGATTTATATTTTTATTAACTTGTTATTAATGACTTACATCATAGTGTATGAGAACCAGGAGTTGGTTGCTACCCACATCTTGAGTGTGTTCCTGGAGTTAATAAGAAAAAAAATAAGAAGAAATGGAGGGTTTAATCGAGCAACTGTTATATGATAGAAACAGTGGAACAATTTTATTCATTATTAATAAAGAACAGAGTATTGTACACATGGGAGCAGAGTACAATCTATGAAAAGAAATGACCATGGCTGCTTTCTGCTGCATCTATTTTAAAAGAGGTAGAGATTTCAAAGTTCTGCAAACCGAGGTAGAAAAACCTTTTACTGCTGCATCGTGCATTACATCAGAAAGTGAGAAGCGATGCTCAGATTTGCATAACGGTGACGGTAATGGTCCTACTCTTGCTTTGACACACAAAAAGTCTGCTGAAAAGTGGTCGTGTCTGACACAGATTCATCTTTTTTTTTTTGGAATTCTCCTGTGTGCAGGTGCCTCACCAGTACAGAAAAGTGCAGATGATTCCAACGGTACACACAAGCTGAATCAACAAGGTGAAGTAGACTTTCCTTATAAAACCTGGTAAATGAAAGAGAAACAGAGACAAGACGGAGGAGAAAGAGAGGGCATACAACTATCATTAGAAATATTTCAGAGTGCTGCAGACAAGTAGGAGTGGTTCTGAAAAAGTGTTCAGCCTTTCACCAAGCTAAAGTCTGTCTTTCAAAATTTGGTAGCTGTGTAGAGCTGAGATGTGTGCAACAAAGATACAAAAATGAATTTCAAATGAACAATATGAGGGGTGCATGGTGGCAATGTGTTTCGCATTATCACAAATGTTAAGTTAATGGTGTCCTAACGGTGTCCTCAAAGCAAAAAGGTCAGGGGTTTGAGTGCTGGGGCAGGGGTGAAACTTGACACTGGTCTCTCTGTGTGGAGTTTGCATGTTCTCCCTGTGTATGCATGGGTTTCTCCAAGTACTCCAATTTTCTCCTAGGAATGAGTGTGTGTGTGGATAGTGGTCTGTGTGTGTGGCCCTGCAATAGACTGGTGGCATGTTTGGGGTGTACCCTGTCTCTCGCCTGAAATCAGTCAAGATTTGCTCTGGCATCTCCTGCGACCCAACCAGGGTTAAATGGTTCAGAAGAGGAAGCGAAATGAACAATTTGGGGAATAGTACCATCATTCTTTCTTTGTTTCATTTCTGAAGCTCTTACCTTTTCGTATTGCTGCATCACTGAATCCAATATTTTCTGAGCCATAAAAGTAAGAAGGTGGACCCTGATCAGGGTGTTGGTTATTCTGGCCATCAGGGTGTTCTATGTTGTCATAGGTACCAGAAGGGGTGATTACCGCTATGTGTCCTGTTCCTACCTACAAGTAGAAGACCCGCACAACCAATTAAATAGAATATTTTGAGCCACATTTTAGGATTTTTATTCTTATTAAAATAATCACGAATACGTGTTTTTTTGTAGAGTTTTCTCATTTCATTCAAATATTAAACAAAGTGTTTTAATTTCATTGTTCTTTTGAAAACAACACAGACCTGATACGTCATTCCTGTGTTACCATGTTCTTCACTGTATGATTGAACATATGGAGGAGGACGAGGTTCATACTCTCCATTTCTGGTGCTGTTATTCCTCTCCATCTCAGTTAAAATGAGTCAATCTTTACATCAGCTGATGCAGAATAAAACAAGGGAAGAGAAAGAATGATACATGAAAGTGAGATTAAATGAAAGGCAGCCTTGTGAAACATCCTTTCAGATTCTTGATGCTTTCATCTGGGATTTTAAACTTGTAAACGGGCCAATGTCGGTGGGGAACAAATAAATGGGTAATTACAAAATGATACAACGCTCAAATACAAAACCATTCAGGACAAACATCCATAATTATGACCTCAATCTTCAATTAAATAGAGCCGTATGCCTAGTTAATGGTGGAGAAGATAGAGATAATTGATCTCCTTGGACATGAAGGACTAGGCCAATAATAAACTTTAGGATGTTGCTTTTGATCGTTAGGAAAGAAAATAAACAAATTCTTTTTAAGGTCACTCGTTTTTAATTCATCATTCATGGAATGAAGTCATAATTAGCTGCTCGGTGATCAACGCTTCATGATGTAAGACATCAGACTGAGCGATGTGTGCACCAACAGGAGATAAGAAGCTCTTTCAGAGCACGTAGGATGATTTAAAATAAACACCAACACTGCATACAAATCAATCAATGCTTGGATAAATGACAACATTTACCTCTTTTATTATTACTAATTATCACCTTCTTATGCCCATAATTAATTATAAGACTGATAATGTCCAACGTTTTCACTCTAGTGTCTGAAACTAAAAGGTATAAATTTTCAAAAAGCATCACTTGCGTTTCATAAATCTTCCCATACGAATGAATTAGAGTCTAACTTGTCGGAATATGTCCTACCTTCTCTGTGACAGACAAGAAGCTGATTGTCCTGTACTTCCTGTGTTGTTGGTTCTCCTCCAGGACAAAGTCTACTTGTTATCAGATGGTTTCCAGGGCGACAGGACTTTAACTCCACCAGGAAGAGAGCAGGTATCTCATCAGACTCAGTTCATTAAGAGTAAGAGATGACGGAATAGTTATGCCAAATATAATCTCACTTTATATGAATGAAGCTTTTCTTGTGATCAAAATAACTTGTTTGCACACTATTTTACTATTTTCTTGCATTTTTAACATACAATTTTATTATAGAAAATCTTTTCATACTTTGCTGAACAACAAGAAACATCTGTGTAAAATACCACTGGAAAATGATGAGGGCTGCACAGTGGTGCAGTGGTTAGCACAGTGGCCCCACAACAGGACGATCGAGGTTTGAGTCCCAGAGTGGGGGTGATGCTTGAAACACTGGCCTTTCTGTGTGGAGTTTGCATGTTCTTCCTGTGTATGTGTGGATTTTCTCCAGCTAATCCGATGTCCTCCCACCCTCCAAAAACCTGCATGTTAGATTGAGTGGCCACCATGAAATTATCCCTAGAAATGAGTGTGTGTGTGTGTGTGTGTGTGTGTGTGTGTGTGTGTGTGTGTGTGTGTGTGTGTGTGAGTGTGTGTATTGCCTGTGTTTTGCTTCATGACAAAATTGGCGACCTGTTCGGAGTGTACCTTGCCTCTCGCCTTAAATCAGCCAGGATAGGCTCCGGCACCTCTCGTGACCTCATCAGGAATAAGCAGATCAGGAGACAAAATGAAACATATTGGTGACAATCCAATCCAATGACAATGCAGTGAAGACAAATGAGGTGTTCTATGAGTCCAACTCAGACAAAAAGATCACATATTTTGAGCTAAAAACATACTGCATCTTGAAAATACATGAATAGAATATGTCGATGCAGTTTTAGTGTATCTGCATGGAAAATTGAAAGTGTTTTAAGTGGATCCACCAATGCACCAGAGAAGATCCAACCTCATTTATATCACATATCTACAAATAAGTATTTAAAGTAGACTTTAGCCTATGCATAGAGTACAAAAAAAAAGCCAAACTAAGAGAATAAAACAAGAAAAAAACAGTTTCGTCCAAGAAAAAGCAGTGATTATCTCAATTTAATGGACACTGGGGGGCACTATTTTCCTGCTCTTTGTCTAGTATTTGCAATCATTTGCTTGTGACTCTCATCCTTCTCAAGTTGTCACCTTCTCCACCAACCAGCACCATCAAATCCTCCCACTTAAACCACTCTCTTCTTCATCTTATCTTCAAGATCAAATCCTTCACTTCAATAGCTGACATCAGATATTTGTGTCTTTTTCAAAGTCTTGTAGAAATAAAGAGAAAATGCATTCTTTTTCTTCTTTGTTTATATGATGATAAATAAGACATGCGTTAAAAAAAAAGAATCAAATCAAAAGATTTAACAGTGTAAAGACTTTCCTTCTCAAAATGTAGGTTTATGTTCTTCTCTCTGATTGGTCTGTCAGTCAACGCAGACTGGATTCACACACGGCCTGCTCAGATCTGATGGGCCTGTTTCCACCTATTAATCGGATTTTAGCAGGATTTGAATGGAAGGCATGGCAAACAGCGTCACATTCGAGCAGGCAGTTGAAATCAAGCCTCTGTTGACATACCAATCAGTGTGGAGCCAAATTTAAAAGAGATTATTTTGGATCAGTGCTGTCCAAACAAGAACTTGTGAACCAGGATGTGTGAAGAACACAGATTGATGGTATCTATCTCTCCATCGAACCAAGAAGAGAAAAGATGGCAGAAATATGGCCGTGTTCACCTTGTCGATAAGGACAGCCCTGTTTTGTCTGTCCTAAAATTCTTTGGGGCTTTTGAGACCTCAGAGGAGAGCATTGTAGTGTCATTGGCGGAGAAGGGATGTCGCCATCATGCGAGGATCTCTCTTGTGCTGCTGCATACAGCTTTAAAATACTGCCTTCTTTGCTGGTCTGCCCACAGAAGGATTTATTTGAAGAATAGAAAGAGTGGTTTGTGTGGCCTTAGAGAGCTCAAGCACAGGTCTGGGGATCTGTGCCACTAGATGCCCCTTCATTTCTAATTTACAACCCTCCTCAAGCTGCATCGGTGGAATTTCTGCAGGATGTATTGCTGATGGGAAAGTTCTCTAATGACTCACATGACACTCTGGGGCTGCATGTGGTACTGTAAATAATGAGACACCCTCCACTGTGTTACATTTAATAATACCAGCTGGTCCAGCTTTGTAGAGTTGAGAATATGATTGTGACTTTGCATTGCATTGCAATTCTTCCTTCCTGCCTTCTATGTTTTTTTTTTTTAATCAGTTCCATTATCTTGTTAAATAAATGAACAGAACACAAAAAGGAAAAGCTGTAGTCTGACAAACTAAATGAACTTAATTAAGAGAATAAATGACTGTAATCCATTGTTGATTTAATATATTGCGTTACAGCAGCCAAACTCCAGATAAATTTATCCCCATTAGAGTCAAGATCTACATTAGCTGTCTGTAGAAGCACTCTGTTACTGATTTATAAATTCTGTCCAAGAAACTTCTGTCCAAATCTATTCACTAAAAAGCTTAATTGATCAACAAAAACTGTTAATAATAATCTAGACTGTTCCAAAACTTATTCTGGCTTTCCTACTTTTTTCATTACGTTCGAAGGTTTTAACAGTTATTACGATATCACCATCAATGTAAAATCAATCATGTGTTCAAGAATAATTCTTAATTGTTTTAAATAGACTGTAATAATTGGACACTTAACTTTCATTAAAAACTCACATTTTGAAGTGACTATTTTCAATCCAGCTTCTAGATAATCGGCCAATTTCTACTTAAAACTCTATAAATACCAGTGAAACATAGAAAGAATTCTATTTACCATTCATCTTGTTTTGCTAGAGAGATTTACTGTTCCTTTCGTTATATACATGTGAGTTAATGTCAGTGCCATTGATCCATACAAATGTGACTGAAATGTCAAAACATGAGATAAACATAAAAATAGAGCAAAAACAAAGTCTAACTAAGGGCTTTTAGGTGAAAATAAGCAAAATTTTATGTACTTAAATTTAAATTAAATGGTTTGCACTTTTGAAGATATTTACCGCAAACATTCTTGAAAATACTAATATCCCATTGCCTGAAATCTATTAAATAATATCACCTTTTGCATGTTAACTTATAGATAATTTTGGAGGGTTTTTTGTCTTTCTTTGTTTTGTTTTTTTTGTGACATTGGTTGTTTTTAAGAAAATCAACAGCAAATTTTTCCAAGAGATATTCAGGGTGGGCTGCACAGTGGTGCAGTGGTTAGCATGCGGCCTCACAGCAAGAAGATTGGGGTTTGACCTGGAGTTTTTAAGAATACGAGAACGATTGAGTGTTTGTAGATGGTTGTGTGTGTAGCCCAACGACAGACTGGTGACCTGTTCGGGGAGTACTCTGCCTCTCACCTGTAATCATCAGGTGGGCCAGGATAGGCTTCGGCACACCCCATCACCCCATTAGGGAAAAGCAGTTCAGAAGACAAAATGAAACAAAGATATTTAGGAACTTCAAACACTTGAAAAGAAAAAAAAAAATCTATGGTTCTGATTTTTGATATTTACTGAAAACATTCTTGCAACTACTAACATACTATATCCTTTGGAGATAAAGTCAGATAGGTCAGACTGAGATGGTTTGGACATGTGCAAAGGAAAGAGAGAGAGTACATCGGAAGAAGGATGCTGGGTTTGGAACCATCTAGAGGCCTAGAGGAAGACTTAAGAGGAGGTTCGTGGACACAGTGAAGGAAGACATGAGAATAGTTGGCGTGATTAAAACGTTTGACGGGTCGCATGTGACCTGCGGGCCATAGTTTGCCCATGCCTGTCCTAAAGTCTACAAACTACTCAAATAACCTTTTGCAAGTTAGTCATTTTGGAGAGAATAGGTCATTTTGGAGAGTATTCTGTCTATTTTGTTGTGACATTGGCTGTTTTAGGTCTTTAGGGATGTCAACCTTGAAAAGACAAAAAAATAGAAAAACGATATTTCTATGACTTATGATGTTATTTACTGCAAATATTCTTGCACTTGCTTTTGATGATATTTACTGTTCAGAAGATGAAATGAAGATATTTTCAGAGGTTGTTGATGGAAGCCTTGAAAAAACAAAAAAAAAAAAAAGAAGAAAGAAATTATTTAAAGTAAATCCACACTCGATCGACTTTGACTGATCAGAGCGAAGAGAAGAGATGGAATGCAGGAAAAATCCGAAATCAAACTTTTTTTTAAGGAGAAACCAGTGTGAAAATCTTCCCCAGCTCGGTTGTGTAGTTTTAACTCCACATAGGGTTTAAATAAAATAGAAATAGAAAGAAATCCAAATCTTCTCTGCTGCTCACAGTGTGAGATCTGATGTTGCAGAGGCAGCAAAACCCAGAACACTGGAGCTAATCTCTGACAGACATTTTTTTTATGTTACATTCATGGAGTTCAGGCAATGTGAGAAAACAGCACTAACTGCATAAAGTAACTGTAAGAAGAAGGTAGGGTAAAAACTAGCCAACAGTTTTGTGTGAGGAGTAAAACTGTCAATCAAGTTCCTCCTAAAACATAAATTACATGCCAAATAAAATAGATTCAAAGTGATTAATAAGAGCAGAAACAGCTCTTACTATGTTCCCAATGCTGTAATCATCTCAAAATTAGGATCGAATAGCCAGATGGGTCAGAGAAGATGCTTTTTCTAATAAACTTCTGTTATTGGCATAAGTTTTATGTCTGACTCTGAAAATTTTACTCTGGTGGCTGCAAGTTTTCCATTAAGCTTGAGAAGAAGAAACATAGGCAGTAAAGCTGCTTGGCTCAGACAAAATGAACCGAAAAGCTGCAGAAATCCTCAGTGTGGTGTTAAAGATTGCATTTTAAATTGTGTTTTTAAAACATTGGTTTTGTGAAGCTACACAAGTAAAGAGCCAAAACATGACAAAACGTTCTTTTTGTGCAACTTGTAGCTAGCTAATGACAGCAAGAACCAATTAAGTAACTCGAGAAGTGATTGAAACTCGTTTATTAAACATTAATTTTGCACAATCGTAGTACATTCAAAGAAAAATTAAAAAGAGTAGTAGTCTGTTACATATAAATACATGCTGAATCATTATATAATATTTCCCTCTAACTCAGTCATTGACCTGTATGATCAGAGGTGCACGTAATTTTTTTTTTTGGTCCACTACTCAGACAAGCAACTGGAGATATTAATGGGCACTCATTGAGCCACCAAGTTGCAACCTGCCACACAGCATGGCTAAATAAGAGGTTCTTATGTACTTATTTAGCACTTTTCAGGACACTCGAAGACGCTTCACATATGCATTATTTATTCAAGCCATACCAGGTAACGGTAAGCTACAATTCGTAGCTTACCGTTACCTGGTACGGCTTGAATACGAATTGTAGCAACATCTGCCCTGGGGCAAACTGACAGAAGCAAGGCTGCCATTTTGCACAATAAGCCCCTCCGATCATCATCAACCAACGTTGGTGAAGTGTCTTGCCCCAGCACACAGCGACAATTTAATCTCCATGGACGTCCCACTGTGGCACCTGGGGTTCCGGCAGTCTCCCATCTGAGGACTGCCCAGGCCCAGCATGCTTCTGAAGTCTGACGTGATCAGGCATTGACAGGCTGGTATGGCCACATAAACAAGCTCAAATACAGAAAACTGAAGGGAATATTGACTGAATGCTTTAAACACAAGTTTGTCTTCTAAAAACGCAAATTTCAGATGTTATAAAATGCTTTGTGTATTTTTCTTTTTTTAGTGATTTAGTGATAGTGTTTTAAAGTAATGTAAATGACACCCATTTTTGTTCTTTTCTGTGCTAACATGCAATTTCTAAGACAAATTTTCACTTCTTGCACTGTTGCCTTGCAAAAGTGCTGCAACCTGTTTGAGTTTTAGCACAGCCTGCACAGACACACGTCTGTGTATGATGATATATTACAAATTAGTAGACTGGTGCTAATTGTGTCTCATACTGGTAGTGAATGTACTGAAGCTGTGGAATCATGTATGACTTCATATCATGTATATAAAGAATGTGAGTTACTCTATAACTGACCACAGAGCAGATAATGTAACTGTGATCATGTCTGCAACCTTGGAATGACACAGCTGTCACTGTGACTACAGCAGCTCAGCTTTCCTTGTTACCATTCTGGCTGTGACATCCGTTTTTAATGGGTGTCAATTACTACATGCAGAAGTACGTGGATGAAAATGTATGCAGTGATGATTTTGCTGGCTGCTAGAGAATTGTATTAACTTTGCTTTATTCCTGAACTCCTGCTGGTAGATGATGTCCTAGAGGCATCATAAGTTTGAACATTAGCATCTGGAAGTATCCACAAATGGTCAAAATTAGAGTTCTTACAAGTGCAAAAAAGTGATCGTAACATTTTTTCTGGAAAAAGCCATGCAGAGTCCGTTGTCATTTTCATTCTTTAAGTGTGATGTTCCTCTCATTTTGTGTGTGCTTTGCTTCTCCTTTTTTAGTTTCTCTTGCTTAAATTGCTTGGTAAAATCAAGCACACTGACAATGTTATCAGATCAAGCTACTTAATGACTTCATTCTTGCACATTTCAACTGCTAGCACCACCATTTTTTGTGACCTACCACAGACGTTTTGAATTTTCATTAGATTAATTAGGATGTCCTATGCACTTGACCAATGTAGAACCCAGGAGACACTAGGACTGTGTCTCACATTGGACCTACAAATCCCATTGGAAAAAGTGACCATATGACTTGGTTGTGCAAAAGACTATTTTTATTCATTCATGCACTAACACTGAAACTCACTGACCTTTGGTAGTAAAATTGTTTCATTCATTTGGTGAAATCCCGCTTTGCTTTACTGTGGCTTCTTTAGCCGATTGTGTCTCAAGTGGTTAGTAAACGCATCACATATGCTCATCCTTTATGTACCAGTACCAGGTTAGTAGTGATTTTTTTTTGTTGACAGATGGTGCCTTGTAATTATGATACACTAACTTGTCATGGATTTAAATAGAGAAAAAACTTATTGCAGGATGTAAAAATAACAATATAATAAGCTTTAATGCCTTTTAAGTTATCATTAAGGGAAAAAAAAGATTGTTTGAACAGTAAGTTGCATAATTTTCACTCCAGAGTGAGATATTAAACAAGTTAGGGAATTGTTGGGGTCTTAGAAAAGAGGGTGAGAAACATGGATGAACAGCTTTTGTCTCGATTTCTGTTTTGTTCTGCTCTTTCTCATTGGTTTTTACTAATTCTAAAACTAAGTCTCAACCTTCATCATTTTTATTTCAAGTTATGAATCACAAAAGGACCTCTGGTCACCCAAATGTACATTACACTGTCAAGGTTCACCTGCTTTGACTTGCTCATCCCATTGATAATTCATTGGGTTCAAAATGATGTAACTCCACCCTTTCCAGCTACAAGAGCTTCAACACTTCTGGGAAAGCTGTTCATTTGTGATGTCACACACTGATGTTGGACTAAAAAGCCTGGCTTTCAGTCTCCACTCTAATTCATCCCAAAGGTTTTCTATCAGGTTAAGGTCAGTACTTTGTACAGGCCAGTCAAGTGCTAGGTTCTTCATGTCTTCATGGATTTCTTAATGCAGTCGGGTTGGAAAAGTTGCCACAAATTTGAGAACATAAAATTGTCCAAAATCTGTTTGCTTGGTGCAGCTGTTACAGTTTCTTTTTCTGCAACCCAAGGACCACACTCCTGACACACAACCCAACACCACTAAACTTCACTTTTAGAACAGTGCAGTCACACAAGCATTATAGCTCTGGTAACAGCCAAACTGAGACTTGTTCAGCAGATTGGCACATGAACAGGCATAATTTGTAATTCCAAACATGTCTCCACTGCTCCAGAGTCCAGTTTGCATGCTTGGTTGTATTATTTGATCCATTTTCATTCATGGAAATGATTGGAGCATCTGGTTATCATTTTTATGTTTAAGTGAATACTTTTAGCGATGCGGTTCGCATCCTCATTCTGTTGGCTGGTACAGCTAGCTTGTTATCTTATAATTTTATTCACTAAAGCCAGATATTAAATCAAGATAATTTTGGTAGATTTCTGTGTGTTTTTGGGAGCTATTTTTGAATGTTTTTATGTGCTAGAATGGATTGATCTTTACACTGCTTCTGATTGTCCTCTCCAATGTCCAAGAGATGCCGTAGAATGTTCTGTGTTGAGTATCTGTGAATATGTAAAAGTTTACTTTCAGTTAATTTGTTTTTATTTTTTCTATGTTTTGTATTTTTTTTTCTTTTCTTTCTAGCTTCTTTTACTTTATTTCTTTATTACCAACATAATTTGTTAATTAAAGTAAAACATATTTTATCCTCATTCTCATCTGAAGACAGAATATCGAATTGTTTAGTCTTCAAACCATTTAAAATCGGCTTATGTACATGCTTTAGTTTAAGCCAAAATTTCTGGCACACAATTAATCTCTAGACTTCTGATTTGATCTCAATGAACTCAGTCTGATTACTTTACTAACAAAGTTTGGATGCTGAGCTATTGAGGAATGTTTGATCTGATTCAAAATGGAGTGGAGTGTCATGATGCTACAAAAAGGGTTGAGAGAAAGTTTCTTCCAAGCCATAAAAACATGCTGCCAAGTCAAATATGGACTGGAGCTTTGTGAAATCCCTCTGGGTCGAGACCAGTCGCCATCATGGATAATTCGCCTTCTGCTTAAGCTGCATGTTTATGCAGCAACCAAACCAGGCAATGATCAAATCACTGATGTTTTGATTACATGAATAGTAACTCTTTTTATATGACTCAACACTAAATTCATATCACTTCTCTGTTGTTTTAGATTCCATTAGGTTGATAAAATGCCAAACTTATTAAAACTGAAATGGATTTTTAGAACATACCCCCCACCCCCATCTTCTTGTTGCAAACAAGAACAATTTAAAATACCTTACTAAAAAGATGTGGAAATTAAAAATTTGATGTCTGAAATTAGACTGTTTGGGACCAACAGAAATGACAGGAAAATGGCAATTTCTAACTGGTTCAAATACAACAGGGCTTCTAGAAAAGATGGTGTGAAGTCTAGAGACAGATTGAGGTTTGATCTGTGTAGAGGCCATGCAGCCATGTGCTGTCAGAAGCTTCCAGTCTGAAAACGGCCAGAGCAGATTTGAGTTTGAGGCTTTTCTTCCCTGACAGAATGTCTTCAAACTGCACAAAATTGATTTCACAGAGGTCAAAATTGCTACTGAACAAAAAGTGACAATGGCATTTCCCTACTGTTCTGGTGCTGACATGAGGAGAAACTGCTGCCATTGTCCGGTGGGCGAAGGTCAGCCTGATTTCTCAGTCTCATAACAAATCTGCCTCATTGATGAACTACATAGAAATGAGCAGATAAGCCTCTAATCAAACAAGTCTGTAAGAGGATTTTTTTCTATTTTCTTACATCAAGTTTGAACTATTGCTCACATAAAAAGTAGCTTTGCCTATAACTATTTAACAGTGATGTGAAATCTTGGCATTGATATATGTACGACAATCAAAACAGCATTTTTTTGCGACAAAATCAATTTCAGAAAAGGGATTTTTTTTTTAGATGATCTAGGAAAAAGAATCTTCAAGTCACATCAGAAGGCATCTCTTTAACAACAGAACATTCTTTACATGTCTAAACTCAGACACTAAGGTTTGAATTATTTGCCTCAGGGTAGGTTTATTATGGTGTTGCATCATCTCTTCTTTCAGAACAGTCAGGAGATGTATATGCATCAATGTAAATGTGGTTCATGTATTTGAAAGTATTTGTTTCCATTTTAGGCAGAAAAGGTTTTTATTCCACTTTTATTCCACATGTGTGGGATAGGACCCACACATGCAGGTCCCATGCCAGGACCCGCATGTGTGGGTCTTGTAAATATAGGATAGTATCCTATATTTATTATGGTTTAATGAGGCTGAAACTGATTTAAATGGCCCAAGAAAGGCTGATTTACGTTTAACTTGCTCTTTAAAAAAAAAAAAAAAATTTAATGCTCATGGATGATGAAAAAAATATTTTTTTCATTCAAGGATGTCAAAAATCAATGTTCAGAATAAACAATATTGTGTTGGATAACTTGAGAGAGAAAAGGTGTTATGATTGACCTAATCACAGCGCCAATATAATATTTTAATTTATTCTTAGTCAGTACTGCTTTATGTCATTCCTGTTGAGGTCACAGAGGTGCTGGAGCTGATCTTAGCAGGTTACAGGTGAGAGGTGGGCCACATATTGAGACTGATAACCACTTACACAAATAGACACTCATTTCTAGGGACAATTTCCCAGCGACAACATTTATTGAAGCGTGTGAGGGAGCTGGATTACCGGGAAAGAAATCAACATGTACACAAGGAGAACAAGCAAACTCCACACAGAAAGGCCAGCGTTTTAAGCCCTGTCCACTTGGGGATCAAACCCCTGATTTTCTTGCTGTGTGGTCACAGTACTAAACATGTATGCAGTCAGGGTCCACATGTTGGATCAGTGTTTCTGGACATGTTCTCAAACGCTTCTAGTTGCAAACAGTATGTATGTGACATTGTGCAATGCGTTGTTTCACGTGGTTTTCTAGAAGTACTGCCGGTCCAAGAGTCAGTAACACAACTATCCAGATGAGTAATGCACCATCTAAAATTATGGGTACCCAATGAGATCTTCAGCTTAATTCTTTGCACACATTTTCTTTGAATCCGTAGCAGTATAGATACATTCAGTGTCAAAACTTTTCCAATTTCAATGTTTATGATCTTTTTTTATCTTCATACTCTACCTTCAAAGTCATCATGCTTTGCTTTTTAGAAACTTAAATTCACTTTTATAACTGTTTTATGTTGCATTTTTTTTCAGTTTGCAGTCAAACAAAAAGTAGTTACATCAAAGATACCTGCAGAGACAAGAATCAATGAATGATCAAAAATGTTTGAAGTCAAAAGTTTCAAAATGAAACTCCCAGTTTTATCTTCTGAACCGCTAAACCGTAGCAAGAAGTTTGGTGGTTTGACTCCCAAACAAATGGCCCTGAACCTAATCCCATCTATTCTCAATTTTAGTTTTAAGTTCAGAGTTTATAGCATATTGATGACTCAGAATATTGAGTTGTTCCAGATTTTACTAATGTCTTTATACGGTAAAAGTCCAGAAAAAAATGGTTTCAATTGTTGAGTCACTGACCGAAGTAACATTTTCTGAACTGACAGACTTATCGAGAGGAACATATTTAAAAATCCTAGCAGATCTACAGCAGGCAGTGTTGCAATGTGTCTCTATGTTATCCCTATAATTTCCCACTGACTGCTCCGGAAGCCCTGGGGTAGTTTAAAAAAAAAATGCATGTTTGAACTTTTTTGGTGAGTTTGTCCTGAAAGCAAAAAAAAAAAAAAAAAAAACGTGATATTTTTTTTATTTGGTTGGTGCATTATGAGTTACACATCAAACTCTTGGCTTGTAGGTAATAATTTACAAACACAATTGTGATAAGTTTGCCGTTGACAGTATATAATTGTTTACAAATGTAAAAATCAGGGGTGAATAATAATTTTATAATTGGCAAGTTGTCAGACACTAAAGGCTTTTTCTGCAGGCCTTAAAAATTGGTCTGGTTTGGTTTTGAACACAGCATACTCTAGTTTTATTGCATTTCTACGTGATAAGGTGGGCTATGAATAGTAATTGGGTGCCTGATTAGTTCAGACAAAGCAATTGGTGCAAAATAAATATTAGATGGCAAAAACTGAAAATTCTTTAAGTGCAGACTTTAAAACCTGAGATGAGTCATTTCTGTTTGAGCCCAATTTTTTGGGCAACATAAATTTTTAAAAACCCCACAAACTATAATTATGGCAAAAAAAGTTACTTAGAAACAAAAGAAACTAATGCAAATAGTTTCTGTAGTTCAAGACGTTTAACAAGACTAAATTTTCAAGAAAAGTATTTCTTTTGACAAAAACATCTTAGGAATATTTTCTACTTGGTTTTTCTACTTGTAAAAAACAAAATATTGGTATTTTTTCTTGAATAAGATATGACAATATGATATCTAAATTTCTATGGTTCACTTTTGAATGTGTAAGTTTTGTGCACAGCACAAAGAAACAAAAATAATATAAAAAAAAGGTTTGCATATTTTTCTGGTTATAAATGATGGTGAAACAGAACAAGACTAAAAGTGTGAGCCAAGAGGAGTAGCACATACCCATGGGTTTATTGGACGGCCATAAATCAATACATGGTATCCCTTTTTAATTAAATTACTATT
This sequence comes from Neostethus bicornis, assembly GCA_902685375.1. Taxonomy (NCBI): domain Eukaryota; kingdom Metazoa; phylum Chordata; class Actinopteri; order Atheriniformes; family Phallostethidae; genus Neostethus; species Neostethus bicornis. Next base: position 29,938,300 of record LR738541.1, read on the forward strand.
GGTTCTCTGTTTCTTTGGTTGGAAAAGTAGCAGCAGACTGTCCAAATAACTCTTTTTGCTGGCTTGAGAAAAAGAAATAATCCATTTTCTCCTTTTCTTATTTACAGCACAAATTGTAAACTTGCATAAAACATCCTATAAGCGTCTAGAAAAGACGTTTAACAAGCTCAATTCACTTGAATGTATTAAGTTGTAAATCAGAGTTGCTAAAAAACTCCAACCACCAATAAGTAGACAGTGAGTTGACTCTACTTTTTTTGTACACCAGGTCGGGGGACATCTAGTCATCTTTGACACCAAAATTGCTCCTTTAATAGCTTGTCACATGTCACATCTGGTCGCCCTATTGCCTACAAGACAAATTTAAGGTCACGGTTAGTCACCAACATGCTCAGCTGAGCTAAAGAAGGAAAAATACCAACAAGGCAAAGAGACAGAAAAAACAAAACCTGTGCTTAAACTTGTCGCTCAGTTGACACAAATCCCTGCCATGAACAACCATGTGTTCTCTCAGTGGGTTGTCCAATGGACAACTTAAGCCGTTCTCTTTCGGAAGTTGCTGCCGGCAACGCTGTCAACAGAAGACCGTGTAATTATTCTGCCCAGGACTAAAGTGGCACACTTTACCCTCCCTTCCATAGCCATTCTAAATGCAATCTTGATTTATACCACAGTGTCTAGGTAGGGACCTGGATGTTGACCCCAAACATTTTGAGATTTGATTTTGAATTCATCGGAACAGCATTGAATAATCTTATTTTTAATATTTAGTGTGAAGATATCTTCTGTCGTTATCTCAAGACAAATAAACAGCTGTTCTAAAAAAAAAAGGGTGGGGGTTGAAAATAAAATCTTGAATCAATTGCATTTTTAACCAATATCATTTGAAGTATTTAAAATCACAAAAAAAAAAAAGTTCTTGTAACGTCACACTCATTCTGTTTGCGAGTCTTAGAGTTTTCTTTCAGTGTTCCTCATAAAGCCATGGGGATGTCTATGATTCTAAATGTGTTAGCAAAAACTGAAGCAATGCACTCAAAGAAATCAAGAAAATGCTTGTGGATCTTTCGGAAAAATACTGTCATATTTTTTGACAATTATGAAGTCCAGTTATTTCCTCACAAGCTGGCTTTTCTCTTGTTTCATGCTTTCTATTTTGTCAGGATTATCCAGAAGGGACGTATTAGGTTGCTGTCACTGTTGTTTGTTTTTTAATCATTGGTGTGATTGAGGCTTTGTGAGATTAAACTACAATAAGCAATAAGCGTTTTTAAAAAACCACTAATTCTTTCTGTGAGCCGCACATCCTTCATGCACGATGGAACATTATGTACATGGATTTGTCTTTTGGGAGAAGAGATTTTCTGCAGCTAAGACTTCTGAATATGAAAGAAGTGATGGTCAGAGGATCTTTTTCAAAGAAATAGAAAAAAAAATGAAGTCATACGCAGCCTCCTACGTCCTCCTCACATCATGAAACTGCTCCCTTCAGGAGAGTGTCACAAAGAATTACAAGTTAATCAAGATAATTTGCACAATTAATGTGTGGAGACAGGGGGCCTATTAAATCGGACACTCTTTGAGCAATTAGACTGAAGTTGTCGTGATGTGGAGAGATTTGGTTCTCACTGGGATGGTTGACTGGATCGGGGTGACACATCTGGCTTCAGGGTGTTTAAGCGGCTACATATTCTGTCTGATCAGAACATGCTGAAAACGAGGGATGAAAGCAATCGAACAGGTGGCGAACATTTATTTTTAACTCTTAATCTTGTTGCAAGCTGTTTTAGATTTTTGAAAACGCCTATTGTTTTGATCACGTTACCATAATAATTATCCAGTCGTTCATTTAACTTCAAGTGACAAACTCTCAGTGGTTTGACAATTTAATGTGTATCATTAATACACATTCATGAACGATCTGACTGGTCAATGTGCGCCAAAAACGACCTCATAAGATTGAATGTATTTATTCTAACTGTTCCAATTGATGCTGTGATTCAGTGGTTATGAAAGCAACCTTTTAAAATGTCAATTGCATTGACAGTCTGGGGGTTGTGACACACGCCGGGTGGACCTGCATTGGTACTATAGCCATAAATCACGAGATTTGCTCTTTTTAACCATGGACAAAAAAAAGAAGTTAGTGAGAAAATTCACTGAAGCAGAAATGCTTCAAATATGTTCACAGTAAATTCTTCTCAGCCAATATTTACTCAGCTAAAAGATAAAGACTGAGAAAAGAAAATTACAGTTACACAAAAGCAGCAGTGCCTCAGCGTCTTGGTCAGCAATGATAACTTCTTGTTGGCGACCAAAAGAATTCCCAAGCACTAGAAATGGGAATGCTCTTCTATCAAACCCCAATCCAAGTATATAAATACAGTAGTTTAAAAACAGTGAGGTTTTTTTTTTTTTTTTTTGCTAATGTGACGTGAGGGTCTGACTGCCATGACAACGCCACCCAGGAAGCTTCGCCCTGGGACAATGGAGGCCTGGTTACTGTAAAACACCAGGACCGCGCTAGGTCTGGACACGAGTCGGGTGCACAAAATACGACAAACAAAATGACTTTAATTACAAAATACAATGAAAAATGAAATGAATATACAAGAAAAGCTACACGCAGACAGAGAAACTGGTGATCAGATAAATCAAATTCAAATAAAACAAAAGAGTAGGATCATGCACACATGGGTTCCTACACAGTTCCTTGTCTGAGGAGCACAGGATTAAACAGACTGATGATTTTCAATAAGCTGGACAAAACAACGGCTTCTGCTGAACGGTGACGCCAACGAGCAGCCACACACCTAGAAATGAAGCACGAACATGAGAGGAGGCTAAAAGAAAAAGCTAACACTGTTTTACGGCTTACCTGCCGGTAACGTGAGTGTTAGTAGTGCAGCGGAATGAGGAAGGGGCTGCAGGCAACCACCGGAGCTTTCAACAGTCTGAAATAATAATTAATCAGCCGTTGTCCCACACTAAACACAAAGAGAACCCACCCCGAACCTACCGGTACGAACTCCGCTCATAACGCAGCGCGCCTGACGTGCGCATTCTGTCTAGGTTGAGGGGCAGGGAACTGGAGAACCCAGCAGGTCTCAAGTGGTCCTGCAGATCAGGATGAGGTTTGGATCCCCTGATCCACTCCGTGAGTCCACTCACTCAAACCTGTGTGTGGAGGCGAGCACATGTCCAAAATGGCGCTAGTACCGCCCACCAGACACGTCATAGAAGTCCCACCTGCCACATTCTATCCCCCCTTAATTTGTCATCGCCCCGATGACACGCCAAGAGCAGTCTAAACTTGAAGGGCTACTGGCAGCTCTAGGCAGGTGATTTAGGTTGGAATGCCGCCTAGCCGTGGCACGAGTTGTACGGCGTACAACTGCCCCACTTGTTTGAGGTTGGGGATTCCGAACAATATCAATTGTTGGATCCCCACCCTCATTTGCTGGTTCAAGATTGTCACTGGAAACAGGAACTGGTGGTCGAATAGGAGCAACCATCTGTGGGGCTTCTGTAAGCAGATAACAGGAGTCCTCTAACCTAGAGTCATCGCCCCTTGGCTCCTGAGTTGGATAGGGCTCAGGTTCAGGTAGCGGAACTGGGGGTACATGGGCCTTTAGCCTGTCCCTATGCACATTACGGGTGGCTCCTAAGTTGGTAACAGGAGCGACCGTGTATACTGGCCCATCCCCGACTGGAACCTTCAAGACCTGATACACAACGGGGTTCCAGATATCTTGGATTTTGTGGCGACCCCGGAAAGTGTGGTCCTGCAGATAGACCAGCTGACCAACCAGCAAAGGCGCTTCTCGCACCCGACGGTCATGTCGTGTCTTTCGACGACCAGCCTTTTCAGTCAATCTAGGGCCAGCAGCCTGCTTCAAAGCAAGTGGGACAAAGCTACCTGGCCGGAGCCTGGTATTTAAGTATTTAACATCAGTAGATGTTAAATACTGCCTGGACAAGGCAACAGCATTGCTATTGCTTCGGCCAGACCGACATTTGATTTCAAAATCAAATTCTGCGAGTTGCGCTGTCCACCTCTGCTCCAGTGCTCCCAACTTGGCTGTCTGAAGATAATTCAAGGGATTGTTATCACTGAAGACAATGCACTTTTAACCAAGCAAATACTCCCGAAATTTCTCGGTCAAGGCCCACTCGAGCGCAAGCAGCTCCAATTTCATGGGGCTGTAGTTGGTCATATTGCGCTCAGTGGGCCGCAAGCCTCGACTTGCATAGGCCACCGGACGGATGCCCTTGTCAGTCTCTTGGGAGAGGACAGCGCCAAGACCACTGTAGCTCGCATCAGTCTCCAGAATGAATGGTTTGGAGAAATCTGCATAGGCGAGCACTGGGGCGGAGACTAGCTTAGCCTTTAAGGCCTCAAAGCTATCCTCACACTGCTGGGTCCACACCTCAGCCAGAGGCTGCCCAGACCCTCTCTTTGTTTTTGTTCCTCCCACTGCTGCCACCAAACTGTGGAGGGGAGCTGCCAATTTGGCAAACCCGGCCACAAAGCGCCGGTAATAGCTTGCGAACCCAAGAAAGGATCGCAACTCTGTAACATGCTTGGGGGGCCTCCACCCAGCCACTGCTTCAATTTTGGAAGGGTCGGTGGAGACACCCTCCTGGGAAATCACATGTCCCAAATACCTAACCCTAGCTTGGAAAAAGGAACATTTTGCCAATTTTGCTTTCAAGCCCTCCTGTTGCAGGCGTGACAGAACAAGCTCCAGTCTCTCAAGGTGCTGTGACACAGAAGATGAGAACACAACAATATCGTCAAGATAAAGCAAGAGTGACTGACACTGTTGGTCCCCAAACAACCTTTGCATCAAGCGCTGGAACGTGCTCGGCGCGTTGCACAAGCCAAAGGGCATTCGATTGAACTCAAAGAGGCCAAAAGGTGTACAAAAGGCCGTCTTTGGTTTGTTATGCTCCGCCATTGGCACCTGATTGTACCCACTGGCCAAATCGATGGTCGAGAACCAGCGGGCGCCCGACAATGCATCCAGGCTCTCCTCAATGCGCGGCAAGGGAAACGCATCCTTTCTGGTTTTAGCATTAAGAAGACGGTAGTCAACACAAAGGCGTAGGCTTCCATCTTTCTTACGCACCAGAACAATCGGAGAAGCATACGGGCTGCTACTCTCCCTTATAACCTTAGCCTTGAGGAGCTGGTTAATATGGGCCTTAACAGCCTCATATTCAGATGGTGGAATACGCCGGCATCGCTGCCGGACGGGCCCATTATCCAGCAGGGGGATCTCATGGGTAACAAGGCTGGTACACCCCAAGTCACCGTCGTGTGTTGAAAACACAGAGCGGTATTGATGTAACAAAGCCCTTACCTTCACCCGTTCCTCAGGATCTAGGGCCGATAAATCTACAGTGTCTAGCCTCTCCTGCTCTGTTTCCACAGAAGTCTGGGAGGACACTGCAGCTGTGACTGGGTCTACTTCTGTGACCCCCGCTGGGAGACACACCACCTCAGCTGTCTTTAGGGTCCCAAGATTGACTCTAGGGTACAGAAGGGTGTCAGTCAACCCAACATTAACGACAGGAATGTTAACAGTTCCTTGCTCTACACTCACCACACAAGGTGAGGCCAACAATCCTACAGGTAGGCCAGAGTCTGGAGGTTCGAAAAGAACCACCTGTCCTGCAAATTTCTTTGAGCACGTACTGGCTATAAATCTCATCGTGCCACCAGGTATGCGCACCGCTCGTGGCCCACGCACCTTAGCAGCACCTGTAGTGTAAACTGGTTCCCGAGCTTTGGCGTTATGGCACCTTTGTAGGGCCTCCAAAACTGGACCAGGGGCCTGGGTGATTAATGGCGACTCAAACAAAGAGGGGCCATAATCACCAAAGAGCTCTCTGTAGCAACGGCGAATTATGTTCATTCCTAAAATACCAGGGGCAGATGGGCCAGCACGAGGGGGATCCTTAACCACAAGTACACCGCACGCGGGAATAACCTTTTCACAAAGGACAACGTCGAGTTCCAAATACCCCACGTATGGAATTTCAAGCCCATTAGCAGCTCGAAGTTGCAACCAATGACATGACCGGAGTCGATCCGGACCCCATGGTGAAAAATGTTTCCTAAAGAACGACTCTGTGATGGTTGTCACCATGGAACCAGTGTCCACCAAACAAGGGACCATGACTCCACCAACGTCAACCTGGATGGTTGGGCATGATGCCATCAACCTTGACAGGTCACTCTGTACTGAGCCTGTAGACTCCCCTCCTGAACGTTGGCTCAGCGGTTCAGAGGGCTTTAGTTTCCCTCTGTTAGTTTGGCCTGCCACACAGGAAGGGCCTGCATCAGGATTGTTGCGACCCTTAGGCCGGACTCGCTTCCCGTCACACTCACTGGCATAATGGCCAACCTGAAGGCATCGCCGACAGGTAACACTCCTACGTTGAGTTCTGCCCGATTGAAGCTTAGTTACAGTTTCCGTGAGTCGTGTCAATTGCTCCTGTTGAGCTGTCAATAGTTTTCTCAGTTCACTCAGTTCACATACTGGAACTGGAGATAAGCATGTGACACTGCGCACTTCACATTGAAGGCCGACCTTGGATGGGAGAGGGAAGCTTTGTTCACAATAACTGCTAGGTTGTCCTTCTCTCTCCCACTGCAGTGCTTCCGTGCGAACCTGTAACAAGGAGGACCTCGGATTGTTACGCGCAAATCGTTTCAGTTCTCTACGCAGGGAGCCATCATTGACGTGCTCTATGAATTGATCACGCAGGAGCGTGGAGGCATTGAGAACACCATCAGGAGCTGCCCGTTTTACCTGTTCCATTAGTGACATAAGGGCCAAGGAAAACTCCTGGAGAGTCTCCCCTTTTTGCTGTCTTCGTGAGAAGAAAGCCTGTAGGAGGATAACATAAGGGGTTACACAACCGTATAACTCCCGTAACACCTGGAAAATCTGAGCAGGGTCTTCCTTAACCTCGGCCGAGCGAAACTTAATTTCGCTCTTGGCCTCCCCTTCTAAATGATCGAATAGAAAAAGGGCTTGATGCCCGACAGGAAGATCGCGAGACCGCATATCCGCCTGAATCTCCTCAATCCAATCCTCCAGAGAGAGGCCAGATTTACCGTCAAACGTGGGGCATTTCTTGTCCCGCAACATAATGAAAACCCGTTCAGGTGCATTAGCACTGGTCTTTTGACAAGTGCCCGAAGTCTGGCTAATCCCACTTGACCCAGGTTGACCAACTCCCCTCTCCTGGAGAAGTCGCTCAGTGTCCGCCTTAAGCTGGGACATTTGTTCTTTGAGCTCCTGTAGCTCCTCTTCCATTTTAGTTGCAAACACACACGAATACCAACAGGTAACAATAAAGAATAGGAAAAACAGTTACTAACCTTAAGTTGGTAACCCTGAAAGAATGCCGTTGTTTTGTCCAGAAAAATAACACAATCACTTTTAGAAAAAAAACAAAACACCTCTATTTAGTGTCCAAATCCTGCCGACAACGCCAAAATGTGACGTGAGGGTCTGACTGCCATGACAACGCCACCCAGGAAGCTTCGCCCTGGGACAATGGAGGCCTGGTTACTGTAAAACACCAGGACCGCGCTAGGTCTGGACACGAGTCGGGTGCACAAAATACGACAAACAAAATGACTTTAATTACAAAATACAATGAAAAATGAAATGAATATACAAGAAAAGCTACACGCAGACAGAGAAACTGGTGATCAGATAAATCAAATTCAAATAAAACAAAAGAGTAGGATCATACACACATGGGTTCCTACACAGTTCCTTGTCTGAGGAGCACAGGATTAAACAGACTGATGATTTTCAATAAGCTGGACAAAACAACGGCTTCTGCTGAACGGTGACGCCAACGAGCAGCCACACACCTAGAAATGAAGCACGAACATGAGAGGAGGCTAAAAGAAAAAGCTAACACTGTTTTACGGCTTACCTGCCGGTAACGTGAGTGTTAGTAGTGCAGCGGAATGAGGAAGGGGCTGCAGGCAACCACCGGAGCTTTCAACAGCCTGAAATAATAATTAATCAGCCGTTGTCCCACACTAAACACAAAGAGAACCCACCCCGAACCTACCGGTACGAACTCCGCTCATAACGCAGCGCGCCTGACGTGCGCATTCTGTCTAGGTGGAGGGGCAGGGAACTGGAGAACCCAGCAGGTCTCAAGTGGTCCTGCAGATCAGGATGAGGTTTGGATCCCCTGATCCACTCCGTGAGTCCACTCACTCAAACCTGTGTGTGGAGGCGAGCACATGTCCAAAATGGCGCTAGTACCGCCCACCAGACACGTCATAGAAGTCCCACCTGCCACACTAATTTCAATCAAAAACATGCGGTATAAATCACTTTTAGGATTACCTACGCACATATTCTTCTAAATATTTAGAGTGTCTCACTTGGAAATGATTTTCATGGGTTTCATTACGTATTCCCTCCCATGACTCATGATGAAAGCTACATGACTATTTATCATCTTATAAGGTGTCTCCGAATACCTCCCGCCACCTCCGTATGGTGAGCAAGTATGACACTAATCCTATCTCCTTATCCCAGATGTACATACACACACCCTCAGTTTAACGATGGCATTGATCGAGCTAGTTGACCTCAGTTTAAAGCTCTTCAATTTATGCAAACCTGAATCTTCCCAAGTCTACTGTAGGTTATTTTTCACAGTTAGTGATTTAACTTGGGTTAAAATTTTTATTTTGTTAAGATGGCAATGAAGAAATTTACATTATTCATTCAGTTTTAAATTAAAACGAATAGATCAAACTTTACAAGACTTTGGTCAGAAAGATTTGCACAGACCATTTAATCCTTTCTCGGAACATAAACTTTACACCATTTTTATTGTAAATTGTTCAACTTACTTCACTAATCAAAAATAATTTGTATACTAAATCTCTTATTTCCTCACATTTAATCTGCATTGCATTAAAAACAGATTACTTGGTCTTCTAGCTCTAAAATCTACCTACGTTTGATTGTAGGAAGAAATGATAGATCGGTTCTCTGGCTTTGCCTTTCTCAACAGCGTCTTCTCTGGACCATAAACAGTCCACAAACCCAGAGGACATCTGGTCAGTTAGAGCCATGGAAAATGGCTCATTAGCGAGGGCATGAAATATACAGCAAGAAAGCGGCTAGTTAGTCAACTGACAGTCCAGCACATTAGAGCCAAAAGATCCATGAAAGCACACACAACTCATTACACTTTGACACACACTGGTGAGAAAAACCAGTAACTTTACTGTCTCTAGCTTCACACTCTAAACAGATGTTTTCCTGCAGAATGTTTGATTTCATCATCTAGACATAATCATTACTTATAAGTATTCCTGTTTGGAAAAATCCAACTTTACATAGAAAATAAGCTTTGAATTTGCAGATAAACCCAGCAACAATAGTTTGCTAGCAGTGTCAAGCGGTGTAATTTCACAGTACACAACACCCTGTTGATGAGAGAGGAGGAGTGGCCAGAGGGTATCCAAACATCACAGACAGGAACATCCTTTCATATTTTACCCTCACATGTACCTCAGCAAACTGATTTTCTCTACCAGTCACATGACCGTGCTACAACATCACAAATAACATCTCGGCAGCTAACTGCTAACCTGCCCCATCACCACGCCATATTGGGGCATTTAAACGGATGATTTGCCTTAAGAAAATGTTTCGGAAACCTGCCATTGAGCATCAGAAAACCCCTCTGAGAATTCCCTGATACAGAAAGCAGAGCTCTAATGAAGCTGCATGCTGTTCTTTGATCAAACAAGTGTTCAGGTCAGTGTTCTATACCAATGATTGTTCATCCATGGTGAGAAAATACCCTGAGCTGTTCGACATGTTGGCCTACCACTGACTTACATTACATCATTGCCCCTTTGGCAAAATCTGCTTGGTGAAGCTTTTGTACAAATTCGCATGAAAATCCTTCCGGCTAACACATACAAAACCCTTGACTTAGGCATCGAAGTATTTTTGTAACCCAAGCTTCAATTCAGACCATTTCCTGTCATTCAGGAGCTTGGCTAAACTAGCTTTTATTTCCAGACTTGGTCGTGTTATTTCTGTCACACTGTCATGAGCTACCTCCTCTATGATTACTGCAATTAGCTCGATCTCATCTCATTATGTGATATAGTGGGAAACTCTGACCTTTTCTATAGCAGCACTCTCTGAATCACCTTTTCGACTATCACCAAGCTAGAGATCATTTAAAAAAAAAAAATCAAATATTTAAAATGACAATTTCTTTTCTAACTTGAACTCTTCTGCATTTTCCCCAGAATAATGCATGCTTAAATTTTCTTTTAATGGCCTTCTCTAATGACCTTGATAAAACGCTTGAACATCACTACATTTATTTTACAACGTGTGCAATCATAACTATTCAATCATTAAATTTATTCAGCTGGAAGATTAAATAAAAAACGCTTGTTATTCATATTGCTTGCAAGGTAAAGTAAATTCAAATGCCATTCTACTGTGGCACATTTCTTGGGTAAATTCTGTCTGACCATGGGAGTTTAGAGCAAATGCATCCCTTTGCTTGCTCTACGGAGTGTGACGATGTCAGGAGGTTCAACTCTTTAGTATTTCACTCATGCACACACAACGTTGATTGAATTTAAGTCCTTTCTGACCTGTAATAATTACTTAAGTAGCATGTACTACGGTAACATGTGCTAACCAGTGGTGAGCTACAAGGATGGGGTAATAGTAATATGTAATAGTAATATGTGACAGAAGGTTTTTGCTGTAATAGTAATTAATGTGTTATTCCTAATAAATGTACATGCGCGGCTGCACTGATGGGGTGCACATCTATAAAAAACGAAATTGCAAAAAAAAATTAAAAATCTGAGGGGCAAAAAAGAAAAAAAGGTTTATTATTGGTGTTGCGCTTAAAAAGGATTATGTACTCTAATACGACTACAATCCAAAACCTTCTAAAAACGTCCACACTCAGAACTAAGGGTTTTCATGCATTGGTCTTAATCTTTAAAGTGTCCTGCATATTATCGAAGATGTTTTTGTACAAATGACAACAAAAAGTAGCCTTCTATGTCCTTATTTATATTATTTTGGTCCGGGAGCCATGTAACTTGCTTTTACACTCTAAAACCTGCATAAACACAAAGAGAGACATTTCGATGCAAAAAGAATACAAATTTATGAGCCACTTTCATGATAATTTGATTTTTTTTTTACCGCAAAAAGCTGAGATGGAGACGTACTTCAGTGACGTCATAGATCGGTGTTTCGATGCTCCATTGTTTGGAGTTGATCTATGACGTGTTGTCACATTTGAAACAGTCTTTTTGAGCGCAATACCGATACTTGCACAAGCTGCACATGCGCAGTAGCACTACTTAGAGCTATGCAGAGTTGAGCTAAAGCTGCAAATGGAAGATGGTTAAGTTTCAGAAAAACAGGGGTGCGCTTCTATTAAGAATAACACGGTATTCAAAAACTTTTCTCCTGGCTAAAAGTTATTTGAAAAACAAACTGGTCTGAATTTTATTTTTGCCTTGAACTCTATTTTTTTCACAACTTTTGCACTTCTATTTTTTTAAACATAAACTCTAATATTTGAGGGCTGCACAGTGGCCTTACAACAAGGTCGGGGTTCAATATCTCTGGTGGGGACGAGGTTTGGAACACTGGCCTCTCTGTATGAAGTTTGCATGTTCTTTCAGTGTATGTGTGGGTTTCCGCCGGTATTCTGGTTTCCTCTCACCCTCTAAAAACATGCATGTTAATTGGCTGCTACAAAATTGCCTCCAGATATGAATGTGTGTGGATGGCTGTTTGTGTGTTCCTGTGACAGACTGGCGACCTGTTCAGGCTGTACCCTGCCTCTCGCCTTGAACCAGCCGGGATGGCCTCCAGTACCCCCTGCTAGCCCATCAGGGACTTAGTGGTTCAGAAGATGAATGAATGTAATATTTGAGATCAAACAGAAAGCGACGAGACAAGTTGATTATTTTATATTTTATATATAAATTAACGATTTATACATTGTTGATAAAGAAAAAAATACAAATTTTTTTGATCTTACATGAGATTTACATGTGAAATTTTACACAACATATTCAATAACTTACAAATGTTTTATCTGCTTAAAAAATATATCTCTTTACAAAAGTTCTTTAATATGTACATATTCTTACACACCAGTCTTTGAGTGAGATAACAACTGTGTGGCACATTTAAAAGCGGTCTACTCTATTCTGGAGTCTTTTAAATGAAAGACCAACTGAGAACCGGATTCATGTCCTTGCCCCTTCATAAGAAACGTGAACTCGCAAAATATATAATACATGTCGATAACACAAGACATTTTCCCAAAGAGTGCCATCAAGTATCAAAACTGTATAAATGTACAAAATGGAATAGCAATGACAGGGTTCAACATAGTGGTACAAAGTATTATAGCAGCATTTGCTATATCGAATCACTTTTTGCCAACATAGATGTGTATGAAACTATGAGCTGCTTTTCCTCTCCAAAGTTACACCATCTGACATCACTCTGCTAAATCATTGCAAACTGTGCAGATATGTTACATCGGTGTGCAGTTTCACTGATGCGATGCGTATAACCTTCTTTAAAAACACATGCCTGTACAGTATTCAAGGCACTGCAATGATGTAGTGATGTGATGACAGCGTCTAATTCATCTCTCTGTTCTAAAACAACTGGTCTAAAATAATGGCGGCTTATGACTACGTGTGCAATTTCTTTGATGTGTACTGTACATCTGTTTGGCCCAAGCTGATGATTGTGAAATGATTATTTTGTGTCAGGAAAGGGGTAAGAAAATATGCTTTGTATACGTAACAATCCAAAAGCAGGAGCATGGATCAATAATATTCTGTCTAAGGCACAGATTCCCAAAATTAATAACAATAAAAAATAATGCCAATAAAGTAAAAACGTGCACACACACAAAACTGTTAGGTAGGACTCATTTTGTTTTTCTTATTCCTAAGTAAGGCGGATGGATGCCGTTTATATAAACAGAACACAGTAAACTTCCTCCCACATCAGACGACTTACAGAAATAACTTTGCACTGATTCACCAACATTCAGATCTCAGCCTCTGGGAAACCTGGCCTGCTGTTGGCTATGTGCAGTAAACATATTCACAATAACATACTTTTTGAAAAAAAAAAAAAAGCAATTTATATTAAAAAAAACAAAAAAAACCCTCCTGCTTTTAGATTTTTGACATATACAAATTTGTGGTGTTTTTCACTTCAAATTTGGCTTGGTTGGAAAATTAAAATTTATAAGCTTAAAAAAGTATATGTGCGTATAATGAGAAATGGGTATTTAGTTTTTTCTGACTAATGCATTCCCTCATGATCAATCGTCTTGGAAGAAACTGGAGGCCTTGTAAAGTCTGTTAGATGTTATAATAAAATATGCTGAACTTTTTCTGTCCAAGTCAAATAATTTCATTCAACTTGATGGTAAACCTGCAGTAGACCATTAGCTGTTGAGAAAATGTACTCTGTTGTCAGAGAACGTGCATGGTGATAATAAGAGCCCTAGCGTTCCCTGTGGCACTCGAAAAAAAATGGTACTACTCTTCAGTCATTAGATCCCTGGCCGTGTATCTCATCGGTAGGTGGTGTCGTCCAATTAAAGGTAAAATTGACCATGTGACTTTAAGCAAACCGCAGCACTGACATTTTTCAGAGAAAGGTGTTTCTTTTCTGCTACTTTAGCTCCTTTTATACTCTCTTCTGCTTGAAAAATAGAAAATAAGATTGCAATGATCATCTCACAGTCGAGAATTTTTTTCTCCCCATATAATAAGCAAAGCAGCAAAAAAAAAAAAAGAAAATACAACCAAAAGCTCTATAGATCTTGGTCAGTTTTATCTGTAAAGAAAAACCTTTAATTATTTATTTGGCATTGTGGAAAAACCCTCTATAGTTAAACTACAGAGCATAAAATACTCTATTTTATCTAGTTGCCAGAGGCTTTTTTTTTAGTCAAGGAGTGAACACTCACAGAGTGTAAAATCATTTCTCTTCACCAGACTATAAGAGGATCTGAAAAAGAATCCACCTTTTTTACCCTCTTTCATCTTCTACCTTGTTAATGCTATCCATTGCAGCTATCTTAATTATAGCTGAAAGTGTGCTTTTGTGTTCCTAAGTAAATCTGTGTCTTTGCTGCGTGTTATCAGAAGCTGAGGGAAAAAATAACTTTTTTTTTTTTTTTTCCCCCACGTAGTTTCAAGTGAAGCATAAAAAGAAGAAAACGTTATATATTTTATGTGATTCTCTCTGAACGTCTTCCTCTCTGTTCTTGGTATACATCAAACCATGGTGCAGATAGTGTTGAGATTGGGGTCGAAGCGGACCACTTTCCCCTCAGAAGCTTTCGTGTTCGTGTTGTACATGGGGTTCTCAAATGTGGCCTGTCCGTTGTTGTTCTCGTGGACAGAACAGCCCGTGTACTGCGCCTTATCTGCTTTCCTGTGTGGATGGAAGAAAAGAGAAACAGAAGCCAACGTGTTAGCCCATGTTAGCTGAGAGACAAGAGTCCGATTACCTCCGCTGCTTCCAATCACGTAAACATGTTTCCATTATCTTGGTGTGGGCAGCTGCTAAAGCTAAATGAGGCTGTGTGGTAATTACAGTTGAAAAGAGCAGTCGAGGGAGCCCGCCATCTCTCCGCTAACTAGTATAATGAGTGCAAAACTTGTACGGCTCAGAGCCTGTGTGCACGCACAGTTCAGAGAGGTGAAATGGTAAAATTAGGACAAAATGTCTCCTATCTCCATCCTGCATACATTCACATACTTTACATATGGCATCAAAGAACTTCTCATTAAATAGGCTGAGGTATGCCTCTAAGCAGCATGGTTTAGATGGCAATATGTGGACAAATGTTTCATCATGCTTTGAAGTGTCTCAGAAGAAAGCTTGTGTTTCTGGTGAGGAGCCAATGCAGGCCAGAAGAAGTTTGCCAAACAAATCTTCTAACTGATCTTCATGCAAATTCATTTTGGCCACAGCTTCACACATCTGCATAGTTCTGGGATTCTGGAATCTCTACAAGATAGATGGTATGGAAATTTACTAAGATAAGGTTCTAAGAATACATGGAGAAACCACCTACCTCTGTTTATATAGATAAAAACCAAGGCCTGCAAAGATGAGAGCGAAGAAAGGCACGAGGATTGCGACCGCAACAGAGCTGCTGTTGGAGGAGCCGTTGGATTCAGGATCAGCAAGTGTGATGTTCTCTCTGACACTCAGACCTAGTAGAGAAAACAAACATTTAGCATTTATATTTAGTGATATTCTACAAAATACTGGAGTCAAACAAAAGACCTGAGGTCCAAAGTCATTTGAGAATCCAATTTGGCCTATGGTAAAGAAATTATATAAAACCTAAAACTTAAAATACAGAAAAAATATTTAATTAAAGTGACCATTATTTTTTTTTATGTTAGTTTTCATTTGTCAGTATTACAACAAAATTGCGGAGGGTTTCAAGTCTCTCGGGTCTTGTTGACGAGTGGGAGAAAGATGGTGCGAGAGATCGACAGATGGATCGGTGCTGCATCTGCAATAATCAGGACGTTGCATCGATCTGTCATGATGACGAGAGAGCTGAGCCGTAAAGCAAAGCTCTCGATTTACCAGTCGTTCCACGTTCCTACCCTCATGTATGGTCACCAGCTGTGGGTGGTGACCGAAAGAACGAGATTATGGATACAAGCGGCCAAAATGAGCTTCCTCTACAGGGTGGCTGGGCTCTCACTCAGAGATAGAGTGAGGAGCTCAGCCACCTGGGATGAACTCGGAGAAGAGCTGTACCTACTCCAGGTTGAGAGAAGCCAGATGGGGTTGTTCAGGCATCCGGTTAGGATGCTTCAACTAAAATAATTTTGTAAAAAAATAAAAAATCCCACAGTCGTTGATAAGAATGATGCTGAAAAGTGAACAAACATACAGAGACAAAGAATGTCTAAAGAAGATTTTTCACTTCCAGTATTTATATTGTAAAGAAGTTGTCAGAAAATACCAGTTAAAGCAAGCCATTGTTATTAGTAAAATTGAACTAAAGACCCTTTTTGATTCAAATTTAATATAATATATGTTTTAAAATAAACTTGACAGTAATTTAATTTAAATCTGTCTCTTGTTTCAATAAAGTGTGAAACTAGAGGTTTCAAGCTTTATTAAATGTTCTCAAAACATGATCTGCTGCCCCTCATTTCTCCATTTATGAGCAGATAGTTTTAATTAAAATTTTTGGTAGAAAGTCAGATGAAATAAAAAAAAATACTTGTAAACCTTTCAACTTGTCACAACATAATTATTAATAAAAATAAAAAAAAAGACCAAATGACATTAAACAGTGTCAGATGCAACTTGATCACAACTCAAGAAGGCACAGAAACTTAAAATTACCCAACCCTGAAACTACAATGATCTAACCACAGCAAACTGACACAGAAATAGTAATCAATGCAGCTCTACATGTAGCTGTTTTCTAGCTGAAGAAAAAAAAAACTGGCGTTTTTAATAATTACATAAATCCCTAACAGCAAAAAAAAAAAAAAAATGCTGAATTTGGGCTTCTTATCTTAATTACTTACAGAAGCTGAGATAAAGCGGAAATCCATTTAGTTATAGACCTAACAAGTACCCGGGGAACCGGTGCTATACTTCATGGAAAGAAGTCACAGTTAACTGGTGTGGAGCCAATTTGAAAAGGAACAGTTAAAAGATGCAAAACATGAATTTACAGTATAACGCCCAAAATACATTCATGATGAAGAGTTAAGGGTCACCAGCAACACATGTTGGCCAACTGTTGGTTGTTTTTAAATGTATCGTTCTGTTGTCTTCCACTTACCTGGGCCAGGTCATGGGGCAACAGCCTCAGGGGGCAAGCCCAGTGTTCTCTCACCCCAGCTGCATCCTCCAGCTCACCGGGGAGGATCTCAAGGCGTTCTATGGCCAGCTGTGAGACGTAGTCTCTCCAGCTGATATGGAGCCTAGCTCTGGCTCTCCTCTCGATGGGACGTTCCCGGAACACCTCACCAGCAAAGCGTTCAGGATGCCTCCTAATCAGCTGCCCAAACCACACCATCTGGCTTCTTCGACCTGGAGGAGCAACGGCTCTACTCCGAGCTCCTCCCAGATGGTAGAGCTCCTCCCTCTGTCTCTAAGTGAGATCCCAACCACCCGGCGGAGGAAGCTCATTTTGTCCGCTTGTATCTTTCGGTCACCACCCACACTTGGCGTACATAGGTGAGGGTAGGAACGGAGATTGACAAGTAAATTAGATTAGATTGTAAATGCTTCTAAATGTACTTTATAGAAATAAGCTGAACTACAGAATAAGTGTTCCTATTACTTCTTTATAAGACATCAAATTTGTTTCCAATCTCTCAGAGAAGACCTTTCTCTTGGTTTAGAACTAACACTGTTCAATTGTTTAGTTTCAAAGCTGAAGTTTAAAAAGAAACTTTAGCTATGGTTCAAAGAGACAAAAGCTACAGAAAGTTTCTTTGTGAAAGAAATTTCTGCTGTAGTTATATTCAACACAAATAATTCAAGAATTAAAATATTAACTGTTTTAATTTGTCAGATTCAAGATGCATGCATTCAGACTTCTATCAGAGGGTTTTAAAGTATCAAACTTAAAGCCTTTCTTTCAGCACCAATCTCAAAATTCTATATTGAATGCTAAAAAGAAGTTTTTTTTACTGCTTTTTTTGGAACAAAATGGAGCATGAGGGATGATAAATGTTTGTATATTTAAAAAAAAAAATCCTACCAAGCCGTTGCAGTCCAAACTGTCCGTAGTCTTTACCCTGTATAAAACCCTGGAACACGTAGCTGCCACCCTCGGGTTCAGCTGAAACCTGCACACACAGAGATCCCGACACTTAAAGTCTAGTATAAAGTTCCTCTCAGTTACGTCACATTTATATACAAAAAAAAAACAACACTGTCACATCTAATGGTTTTCAGAGTTGGGGTTGATGCAGTTTGCATTCTAATGAAGCATAAAATCTCTGCTTTTAGCATATTCACAACAGAATTTGAAATTATCATAACTCATTATGGCCATCGTATTCTAAAGAAACTATGCAATTACGTATAAAATAACCCGATAAACAAAAATATAATTACTCTCGTATGTTCAGACGCAGCAAAAGATCTACTGACTGTTAGCATGCTTTGAGAAAAAAATAAATAGTTTTTTGTCAAAGTTTGGGCATTAAATAAGTTTTATTCCCCCACTTTTTGTTAATCAAAATTATCGTGTATTTCTTTAAATATCAGAATAAGTGCCCTTTTGTGATTAAGGTTTTGTTTGACAAAATCTTCTAAGATTAACAAAATTGACAACAAACTAGTTTAGCTTTTAAATTTCTTGGTAATGTTTTTAAAAGGGCTCTGTGCTGTATGCTCTTACAAATCCATCCATCGCCCAGGTCTCATCAGTAATCCTGCTCAAGGAGCTGTGAGTCAGGGCTCTCATCTGGTAAAGCAAGAGCATTAACCGTGCCTCCTGGCGTTTGAAGACTCCTGCAAGGTAGACGACAAGAGGCAAAAGAAAAATGATGAGTGTAGAAAAACAAACAGCGAAAAAAAGAAAGCAGCAAAGGGGAAAAAATAGAAAGAGTTACGAAAAGAAAGTATGAGACTAATGACTCTGTAGTGGGCAGAGAATTCAGTGCAGACTAATTCATCCGTCTCCAAAGCCGATAGTTCATTTAGAGACTCATGCATGAGATGGTTTGGTGATTGACGTGAGGAACCCACAAAAACAAATAGTGGTGATGAGGGAGGAGAAGTGATGTGCAAAAAGGAAGTGGAAGGAAGATGATTTAGAGACGGCTCACCGGAGAGCAGGAACTCCACGCTGCTGTCTGTTAATGTAACATTGACTTTTCCAGTTGTAGTATTAAAGCTTGTGACTGTCAAACTCATCGGCTGCTTCTGGCCCTTGTAATCATACGAGCCTTTCCAGATGAAATCAGGTGCAAAGACATCATCAGGAACTGCAGAAGAAATAAAGAAAATGGAACACCTCAATACCACATGGTAACAATGATTATTTCTCAAGAACAAGAAAACTTACTAATATTCAACATAAAAAGTCATTTTAGAAATAAACAGTTTCTCTTTTTGCAAAACACAATGGTCAAGACATTATTACCAAAAGATAAGCGCAAAATCAGCATGGCTTGTTTCTCCCTAAAATTGGACAAGTCCATGTTTTTGTATATACAACACATATAAACCTGTGAAAATCAAACGAAGATGAAGAAATACGCAGAATTCTGGAAAAACTTTGGAGAAATAAACCAATTTTCAGTTCTTGTAAGAATTTAACCATAATTCCTCATGTTATTGTTGGAAAATGAAGATTCAGTCATAAAGATAGAAAGGTGACGTTTTTTGCAAATTGTGAAAAATGAACTGAGATGCAGAAGAACTTGCAAAGTTATATTTCATAAAACATGTTAGTGACATCTAATATTGATTGTCTTTCTTTGATTTAACATTTTTATAATCACAATAACAGAAAAAAGACTAAACATTTCTGAGGAAATCTGAAAAAAATGACTTTGAACGTAAAAATTTACTATACAAAACTTGACAATAAATGTCACAAAAATACAAACAGTAAGTCAAAGTTCAAACCACATGTATCTAAATGGACTTCACATAGTAAATTAAACCAAAAAAACCCTACAAAAAAATCCATCTTTAATTTTTTTTTTAATTTTTACTCACTCTATTCATCCCTCAACAGGGAAATTTCTGTGCTGCACTCCTACACTGCAGCAAGCTGCCCACGACAGCATCAATGGTGGGAGAAACGGCGGATTAGGTGTCTTCTCCAAGGACCCTAGACGTGCATTCAGTGGGATCTGAACCCGCGAACTTCCGGTCTGCGGGTGAACGCTATAACCACTGAGCGTTATCTAATGTCCCTCACGTACATTGATCATTTTTTTTACTAAACATACCGAGGACATTCCTGGCCTTTGTCCCTCTTTCTCAGTGAGGAAAAAGTCTTGTAAGAAAGTTGGTGTGCAATGAATTTTTTAAAGTTAAAATCCTCATTTTACTGTATGCACAGCACCATATTTCCCTGTAATAGCCATTTTATGTACTAGTTTCCAGGACATATTTTCTCTAACTGTGCCCAAAAGTTCTGTTCACATAGCATAAAAAAGACCAATTCCTACAAGACACGAGGAATAGATCATCCCCGTCTCTCTTTGTCCTCTACTGTCTACTGTCCTCCTCCGAGCATCCATGTGAAAACTTAAATGTTTCTTAGTGGAAGTAAAGTGACTTGCAAACCTGAGCACAGCATATCTCATCATTAAAAATTAGCATGTGCATCCAGGTGTTACGCTCTCATCAATGCTGATCAGAGCCAGAGACGAGAAATATTGATGACTACTGCATAATCCTTTAATGTGGGTTTGAATGTCAAAGAATGCCTCTTCTTCTGCACCAAATGCTAATGCATGTAAGCAGTATTTTAATCAATGTAAATGAAGAAAATAAGAAATTTACCAAAATGAATGCGAAAAGCATGAAAACAGTCAACTCATTCTGAGTCTATATGTTAGTGTTAGAGATCAACTGATTTGCAAGCGAGCATGTTTCAAGTCCAACTTAAATTATAAAGTGATGTTATCAGAACAACTAAATATTAGCTAAAAACTAGTGTCAAAATCCTAATGTGAGAGTAATTTGCAAAGCACCAACTTAAGTTTTGGCAAAATCTTCTTCTTTCGGCATTTCCCTTCCGGGGTCGCAACAGCAAGTCAGTTTCTTCCATCTAACCCTATCTGCTGCATCCTCTTCCGTCACGCAAACTATCTTCACGTCCTCCTTCACTGTGTCCATGAACCTCCTCTTTGGTCTTCCTCCAGGCCTCTTTCCTGGTGGTTCCAAACCCAGCATTCTACTGCTGATGTACTCTCTCTCTCCCATGCACACATCCAAACCATCTCAGTCTGGCTTCTCTGACTTTATCGCCAAAACCTCTAACATGTGCTGTTCCCCTAATATACTCATTTCTGATTCTGTCCATCATGGTCACCCCCAAAGAGATCTTCAGCATCTTCATCTCTGTTACCTCCATCTCTGTTTCCTGTCTTTTCCTCAGTGCCACTGTCTCTAAACCAAACAGCATGGCCGGTCTCACCGCAGTTTTGCACACTTTCCCTTTCAATGTTAGCTGAAACTCTTCTGTCACATATCACACCTGATACCTTTCTCCACCCGTTCCAGCCTTCCTGCACACGCTTCTTCACCACACTCTCCATTGCTCTGGACTGTTGATCCCAAGTACTTAAAATCTTCCACCTTCTTTATCTCTTCTCCCTGTAACCTCACTTTTCCATTTGGATCCCTCTCATTCACACACATGTACTCTGTTTTACTCTGACTAATCTTCATTCCTTTTCTTTCTAGTGCAAACCTCCACCTCTCCAGCGTTTCCTCCACCTCTTCACCTCTTCACTCCTCTCACTACAGATCACAATGTCATCTGCAAACATCATTAGGCATTAGGCAAAATCACACTTGATAATCTACAATGTAACCTAAAAGCAATGATTTGCAACTTGCAACTATTTTTTGTATATTTTTTCATCTGACTCAATGCATTTCACTATAATACTCCATTTTTGCTCTGGTTGGTTTTCTAAATATGCAATTTGTATATTATTCTTCTCTTACCACGTACAGACATGCAACATGGTCAAATATACAAATATTGTGTTGCAGAGATATTTTTAATTTAGCAGATTTTATGTCTTCATGACCTTTTCATACTTCTTAATAATAAGCCTGCGACAAATTAAACAAATTAGAACTCTTTGGTAACTAGGCACTCTGGAATAATCAATATTTGAAATTCTGAGAAATGATGGAAATATAATTTTACTCTCCATGTTAATTATGATGCAAGCAACACACAGCGAGGTTAATTGATTTTTACATATTATGAAGATTTTCTGTTTATTTTTTATGAAATATGCAATAAACCGCAGGCATGGAAGGCTGGGGGGTTAAGTAACTACTTGGGAGTCAATTTTTTTGGGGAAAGAAGTTTATTTTGTCAGTGGATCAACATGTCAGGGTGGTTAATGTCAGGCTTGTCAAATCAAATATGGGAACGACAACTTCAGTGTGTTAGCTCAGTAGCTAGCGGCTTGGCGATACTCACCCTTTATTTTAGGACTTGGCGTCCCTGGCGCTGGTTTGACAGCTTTTTCTTGTGATTTAGATCCAGCTGCAGAGGAACATAAATATGCACGTCACACAGATGCTCTAGTAGACAGAAAGATTTACCAGCAGCAGGATGCTTCTAATGTAAGAAGGCCTTGCCTAGAACATGCTCGCTTCATCAAACTTTTCATTGCTTGGTTAAGATGTCTTGAACTTCAGCTTAACCAAACGTGTACCGGCATATTAAAAACTTTCATCTGCTTGCTTTAAACACCTCATCTCATGCAAAATAACTTTTCTCATTGTTTTTATGCAGATAAACAACCACAATTTGGTTTTGGAATACCCATTAGACAATAGTTATGAAATCTTACTGATTTAAAGAACTGAACTAAATTTACTAATTTATTAACACAGACCAGGGAGCGTGACTAAATCTAATCTTCTCGCCAACAGTAAGAAAATGCAGGCCCTGCATTCAAAATTTGACACAAATTGAAGTGAACTGCCTATTTTCCGTCCAACTTATAGAGCCAGGGAGGAGCACAGGTAGAGGGGAATATGTGTGGAAAAAATACTTCTAACGTAAAAAACAGCTTCGATACTATGCAACATAAAAAGCGTCATGGCTGAAGCCAGTGGCAACATTGCTGTAGCAGACATTTATTGTCACAATAAACGTTAAATACTTTTGAAAACCACTCTGATGTCAAGTTCAAATCCCACACATTGCTTTTAAAAGCTAGAAAGTTAAAGAAAGTTGATTTTGTATGAGAAGGGACCTACAACTGTTTGATGATCCAGGAAGTTACCCACCATCCCAGCTCGAACATTTTTTTGTTTCTTTTCTTTTTATTATCAATTAACATTAGCTCCTTCACTCCATCAATCATACATCCCTGTAGATCTCTGCAGACAGCTTACCTCTGCATACTGGCATCTTGCCAGTCCAGCTGCCATCTGAGCGGCAGACTCTGTGTTCTGAACCTCCGGAGAGGAAATAACCAGGTTGGCAGGTGTACACTAGAGTGTAACCATACGAAGGAAGGTCCAGACCCACAACGTCTGCATTGTCCGGGTCCTGCGGCTGCTTGCACATGTGAGCTGGAAAAAAAAGGAAATATGCCACTTAACACACGTCTAAAGCAAAATCGGTAAACAAACTTTTATGTATCCCACGTGACATACCCAGACTACTACAGATGGTAATCTGGACTCAATTAAAGATGGAGAAAGACAAGTTAGGGGGAAAAGTCGACTTGAAAAAGAGATTTTCTGCCAAAAAAAAATCAGTGCCCTGCTGCAATTTTTTTTTATGATGCTATCGCCCCCAAAAGTTTAATGGTTCCTCTCATTTTCACTTTACAAGACCTTTGCATTCACCCCTGACAATATTTTATCAGCCTGGCTGACTGACAACTTACAGATAGTATTGAAGGTCTTTATAAATTTATTTTTTATTCCCTAAATCTGCCTTCAGGGGTTAAACTTTTTCCTTTACTCAAAAGTTAGTTCTTATGTGGACCAAAATTCTTTAAATTAAAAGTGCAAAATGATTATCAGGTAAATAAGTTATTGTTTTATGACTAGTTGACTTGGGGGAACAGTGGCCTCACAGCAAAAGTCAGGGATTCGAGTCCCAGGTGGAGATGACGGTGGGAAGACTGGACTTTCTGTGTAGAGTTTGCATGTTCTCCCCCTGAATGTTCTGGTTTTCTACGGATGCTCCGGTTTCCTCCCACCCTACAAAAACATGCATGTTGAGTTGATTGGCCGCTATGAAAAATTGTCTGTGTGGCCCCGCAACAGAACCCGCGACCTGTTCGGGGTGTATCCTGTCTCTCCTCTTGAATCAGCCCGGATAGGCTCTAGCATCCCCCGCAACTTTGTAAGGGATGGATGGTTCAGAAGATCAATGAATGAATGGTTGACTTAAAGGGGTTGTCTGCTCCCTTTGTTTGCAACATAATAGTTTTTTTACTTTTGAAATCAGGTCACATAATTTATTAAAGTCAGATTTAAAATACCAGCTTTTCATAGTAGCAACCCCCTACACCAAAAAAAAAAAAAATTGCTAAAATGTTTCCTGATCACAGCAGTAGAACAGAAAGAGTCTGAAAAAGTTACATCAGCAGGATCTGTTTACAACATTTGGAAACATCTGAGGATATTAGCTGATTAACTTAACAACCAGAGTCTAAACCGTGAAAATGATTTACAATTCAAACATAGTGTTTAGTTGTTCTGTCACATAGATACGAGTCTGGTGGAAAGCCATATTCAGTGACCCAACACATCTGTAATACATTGCATCATGATTTCGATTTTGTTTAGTACAGTCCAACCCAAACAAAACCACTTTAAAACCTAACATGTTAAAATAACCTCATAACACTATAGCACTTAAAACCCAGAGAAAAATGTGAAGAAAAATATTTTCCATTATTTTATCTTTTAAATATATAAAAAATTTGTGACCTCATGGATTATTTGCTAAAAAGAGAGAAAAAAGTACGTTATTCAAAAAATCTGACTCAATGCCATTTGAATTTTTCTAATCAATAGAAAAACACAGTAAATGTTATTTAGTTGGTTTACATCATCTAGTGCAAGAAAAAAAAAACGAAAAACAGTAAAATTTGTCCACCTTAAATGGTTGAGGATATTATTCAATTTTCTCCATTTCTGTATAAGTTTCTTCATTGTACCTATGACAATACAGCTTTTTGAATCTTTAGTAGTGGAAGGGAGCACAAATCTCCAACGTTTTTTTCCAGATATTTGTCCAACAGTCTTTTCCTTTGTTTGGCTTTTCAGTTAAGCTTAAAAACTTGGCAGAAAAAAAATGCCTTTGTGTTTTTGAACAATTCTCGTAAAGACCATAATCATTGTCATTTTCATTCAAGTTTGAATCTCATTTAATGTGTCACATCGTAGAACTCCATCTACAAAATGGAAATGTCAAAAAAAAAATAAAAAAAAATCACATTACCCAAACGGTAAAAACACTGCAGGGGGAAACACTCAAACCTCCAAGTCATCAATAGTAATGGAAAAATATTACATTAATTTTGACACTTGGGTAGGAAAAAAATTGTTGCCAGCTGTCAAATAGCAGGCAGCTGCTAGTAAGTCACATGCCAAATCGGTCCTTCATGGCTTCTTAATGACATTAGTAGCAATGGGGACTCCAGAGGGGTGCCGAGATTAAATATAATTTGAATTTTTTTTTTTAACCAAAAGACTCTAACATGGGGTTAGTAGTGTGATCATGTGGGAATAAGTGACATATTTGGGGTAAGATGTAAACTAAAAGTGATACTTTGATGACATGACTTATTTTAGGTTATGGTAAGGATAGAAAAAAAGTAGAATCGTTTGTTGAATCACTTTACAACTGTTTATGGAAAAGGAATTTAGCTTATTAAAAGACCATAGAAAAGGCTTTAAAGTTTTTTGGCAAGATATTTTGACTTCCATCCAGAAATAATTGGGAAGTCAGAAGTTTCCTGGATGGAAGTCAAAACGTCTCGATCAGAAAATACACTGTCCAGAAAAAACCATCGAAACTTTTTCTACGATTGGATCACTCCTGACTGAATGAGGAATTATATGGACTTATTAGGAAATTAACATTTTACATTTCCTCATTTTAAGTTTTAGTCTAAATTCCAAAGATCTCAATAAATAACAATATGCAAAACAAGAGATCACCATGTTCTTTGTCTAAAAAGAAGTTTGTCACCCATTAAAAAGACAAACTGTCAGCCAACGTCCACAGCACAAAAATTGTTGTGCTTGTAGACCATGAATATCAAAGACGGTTACAAGGCCGATAGATTGTTTTATCTAAGGCGAGTCATGTTGTAGATCAATTCTTTTTTCTTGAGCGTGTCATATTTATTTATACGTCAAACAGCTCAGTGAGATTTATGCCATAGATTACACGAGACCTTTGAGGGCTCTTTTCTCACACATATAATGTGATCAGTTGCAAGTTACGCTTACACAAAAGAAATAACACTTGTGGAGTGACTATATATCTGATATTTAGTAATACTTGTCACATTAAAATGCTCCAGCAAATTTAGGGATTTGGGTTGTGTCTATAAAACAATGATATGATCAAGATCAAATAAGACCTGATTAGTGTACATTTCATCTCTTTCATATTTTCTGTTTATAATCCTTGCAAATATTGTATTGACCAGCAGCCCAATATTTTTAAGCTTCACCATTAAATCTATCGGAGCGGCTTTACAGTTACACAGGCCCATTTAATCATAGATAAAGGTATTTTAGAGGATTTATGATTCTCTTGTGACTGAGGGTTAACGCAGAGTGTAGAATCCATGTAAAAGCACTCATACTCAAATGCATATATGCCACCATAATTTGTCTACAATATAAGCAACCCCATGGGCCTGTGTGTTTATGTACTGGCTCTGTGAGGGAAGCATTAATTAAATAAATTAAACTATTTATCAAGGGTAATATAACTGATTAATAGTTTGTGCTGCATTTAACCTGAGGGTCATGTTTCTTAATGCCAATTAAGTAAAAGCTATGTTCAGTTTTTTCTATTCCAAACAAAATCAAAAGTTACATAAATAATGGTTTATTTAGGGATATGTACATGCCAGAGCAAAAACCAGAAATTACAAGCTTGAACAAGAGTACCCCCAATTACTCAAAGTAACTATTATTCTTTCACTTCAGGAATGATTGTTTGCTTGAAGTGACTCTTATGCAAACATGTATGCGGTATAAATATAAATGGTCTGCGCTGGCTAGGCCATGTATACAGGATGGATGATGACCGCATTCAAAAGAACAGCTCGCCACAGGAACACGACCAACTGGACAACCTGCTCTGCGGTACAAATCTGAAATTGTGCAACATCAATGCAGCAGATCTCGAGTCAGTGACCTCTGACCGCTATAGGTGGCATGCAACTGTCAAAATTGGACTGAATAAAGCAGGCCGAGGAGACCAGAGGGATCTGGCGCGAGGCCACGAAGGCTGGAAACAGCAAAAAAGAAAATTGGTCTGCCACTGCTCCCCTCATGACTCATATCACCTATCACATTTGCAACAACTGCGTAGGAACTGCAGCTCCTGCATTGTCTCCTGTATTCAGCCACAGCCGACGCTGCACAAACAGATGAGTATCCAGGTGCAGACCATGTTGTTTCTAGAACCGACATGTAATATAGGGTAGGATACTGTAAGAAATTTATGGCGCTTTACTTCAAGTTTAAAAACATTTGTAGCGAGAAGAGGTGTTGGAAGTAAACAAAAAAGGATTAAAAACTAAAAAAAACATCAATCGAATTTGCTATTTCAGTTCATTCTGTTGGAGTAGGAAAACACTTACACACATATAACATATAGCCAGGTTTTGTTTTATGTGTGTGTAAGTTATAGGGAAAAAAAAGACATGCAAAGACGAACAGTAAAAATAGTTGCTTTAAAATGACTTTAAGTCTTCCGTATGACATAAATTGAATCTTTATTTTAATCTCCATAATAGCACAAACTATGCCATTTTGCATTCATTTTCTTTGAATAATTTTCAGAAGGACTGGTGTTCAACAACTTGAATGTTACGTTAAAGAGTGCATGAGTACTTCAGTATCTTTTATTTTCCATTTTTCTTTAAATCAGCTATCAGACAGACTTTAATCAGTAAAATATTTGCATGCAGACCACTTTACGCTCACCTTTATGTTACAGACTAAGTTGCCAACGCACTTTTAAAATTGTCTGGAACTATTCTACATAATTTAAAAAGTGTAATTAAAGTCTCCGGGACAGAGAAGCGTCTTAAATCATTTAATTGACATGAAGTTGCGAAATTTGGATTTTACACCTATCTTTGTCCCAAAGCTGCAAAGTGAAATTTAAGGCAAAGTTATTCTGTTTAAACAAGAAATTAATTTTTGTGACATTAAAAATACGGTTGTAGCAAAACAAGAATAACTAAAATTATAAGCAATCAATTAACTGAAAGAAATTAAGAAATAGACTACAGGAGTATTTTTTAGTGACCGTTTCTGGTCAAATAGAACCATATATATATATTTTACAAGCTATATACTGTATATATATATATATATATATGTATATATATATATATATATAGTATATATATTTAACTTGACATCCAATCTCAAATACAAGTCAAAGGTTCAACATTACAATTGTTTGTGTTCTTTTTCTGCAAGGTTGTCTCTGAAATGACACAATTCTCCTAAATCATGGCTGTAAAAATGAAAAATGCCTGAGCAATGGACTGAAACAGAAAATTAAAAAGTCTTCAGCTAGTGAATGCACAACAAATGTGCCACTTGGACGGTGGGTATTTCTTCTTATAGAAAATAGCACAAAACTTAGATGGTTTTTAAGTCAAAACAGAAGTCATTGTGCGAGTAAAAAAAATTGTCAAGCTTTTTCAACCTCCGAAAGTGATCCGTTCAACTTTCATTGATATAAAACATGTTTGACCTCAACCATGCACGTTTCTCCTGATGTGTATAAAGTAAAACATTTCCAATCATCTCTGAATATAATGTCAAACATTTGCTTTCAAATTCACTATAAACTTAAATCAACGGGTCTCTTATTAAAGGAAGATTAGGCATTGCTCTGTTACAGTATGCTGTATTAGATTAATTTAGTGCTCGCTAATAAACTCCTCATTGGCTCATACACAATGAAAACAAAAGTTAGTTGAGGAATTCTAACCCCTCTTAAAGTTTGCTTTTGCATACCTACAAAGACACAATATGATGCCATGATTCCGAAAAGATCTAGAGCAAAATAAATCAGCATGAAAGTTTCTGCTTTCTCAGCAGAAAAGCATACAGAATCCAAATGGGTGCCACATACCTTCATTGCAGGGAAATCCACATTAGAATATTTTCAAATCGTCTCATACTACAAATCTTAGTAGTACTTTGTCAAAAGTAATTTTTATAGGGCTGAAGATGGATACATTTTTAAGCGATTGTTCTGAAACACTTCATTTCAAATTTAACAGGTATTCATTTTGCCAGAAAAATAGAATAAACTGCACAGTCCTGGCTTGATGTTTCTTGACAGTTCAGGTAGTTCAAACAGAAAGATCATAATCACGGTCAACGATTTTCTCTCAGAATGATGGCAGGTTGATTGAGATACAAGAAGCAATCTACTCAGAGGTCAGAGGTTATGGGAAGACTGAGAGAATTTGGCATCTGTTGGGGTAGAGAATGAGTGAGGAATGTGACATTCGAGACAAGTATGAAGAGAATATCAGAACAAACAGCAATGTGGTTGAGGAAAAACAAAAAGCCAGAGGAGTTTTGTGAAAAAGAAAGACAGATAGGATGATCTGAGAAGGTAGTGTGTGAAATACAGAAAGCACTCACGGATGCAAGTAGGCTGGATGCCAGTCCAGGTGAGATCTGCCAAACAAAGCCTCGTGGTGGAACCCTGCAGTAGGTGTCCTTGATGGCATTGGAAATATATTCTGCTGCCCACCTAGCCATAAACAAACAGCACACAAAGTAGAAGGAGTCAATACACTGATGCAAATGTCAATAGGTAAGTTTCATCAGATCTAAAGAGGTTTGAAAAATACTCCATATTAAAAAAGACCGATTTCCACTCTAAAGATTATCTGTTACAAGAGGAACCAGAAGACATTTAACACAATGGGGAGATGGCTTTCTGGTTTTAAAAAAAACTCTCAACTGTTCGTTTTTGTCAGTCATTCTTGTGATCTCTCTAAAGACAGTCCTGACACTGGAACACATTTCCTCTTTGTGGGTGTCATGATGTTAATACAGTTATTTAGAGAAGTGGGAACAAGAAAGTTTATACCAATCAATATAAGTTCAATCTACTTTTAATATGAAGCAGTAGCTGAAACTAATTTAAACACATTTTACTAAGATAAAACTTTTCTTTGCTTATGTAATTCTTTACCAAGGAGATTTGGACAGTTGACCTTTTAACACAAATCTTTAGTAGAAGCTTCAATTCATCAACCACAAAATGTTATGAATCCACTTCTCTGCAACATTCTTCCACCCACACAACATCATCTGAAGGACAAAATGTTGATTTTACTGTAAAATCTACTAAAAAGTACCCATTTGATGTTCAGTAAGCCCACCAGAGCTATGAGCTTTAAGACATGCCCGCCCTTTGTCTTAAAAAGAAAAAGCCAAGCTCAAACATAATATCCAGCTGTCTGAGTACACTTTATTACATCACTACCATGTACCTTCCTGTGGTATCTGTTAAGTACACAGCAAAATCTGTCAGAATCCCATAACTCTTATACTTCCACTATAATGTCAGCTTCTAGCAAGTTGCCCACATGGTATGATCGAGTCTTTCTTTTGCTTTACAAAGCTTTCCTCATTCAAAGAAACCCAAGTCTGGCAGAACAGTTGATCAAGGTGATCACCTGCTTTGAGTTCAGTGCCTTGCTCGAGAGCACTTTGACATGTGTAACTTCCAGCTGTCGAAGTGCCAGCGCCAACGCCAGAGGCATAGCTGCTTATTCACAAGCTAAGTTCAAAGCACTGCCAACTGTGAATGTGATTATTTAGGCTTTCTTGTAAATACATTTATTTTTGCTCTTTTTCACCTCAGGGGTAAAAATGTATAAATCTGTCTCATACAGTACACACATCGTTAGACTAAATTACCTTAAAACCTGTTGTGTAATTCACAAAACCATTCTCAGGCATCCCTGGATTTTCACAAGTTGTTCTTGTGGGTTCTGAAAAAAGACATTATTGAGGAGTTAAGCGACTGCAACACAATTAAGAATAGAAGAGAATAAAAATAATTGATAATAAAAGTACAATTTCTCTCTAGAGAACCGTATTCTCTGAGAATGCTACTAAAATATTTGAACACAAAATGCATTTTTATTATGAAATGTGTGAAAGAATCTGCAAGTACTCAAACAGGGAGAAGGTTTTTCCTGCATTTGTCACTGAATTATAAATAGAAACACATAATATGTAAATGTATGTGCTGCTTTTATGCAAATTATCCGGTTTGTATGGGTGACTGAGCCACACTGTGTCTAATCTGGGAAATTCTTGTAGCTACCATAAAATCCCAAAAGCTGTGTTTGTCTGGATAGTGAAAAAAAAAGATTATTATCACTTTAAACTAATATGAGCAAATTCTAAAATGTATACTTTCTTTTAGCTGCACGGTGACGCAGTGATTAGCACGGTGGCCTAACAGCAAAAAGGTCGGGGGTTCAAATCCCACTTGAGGCAAGGCTTAAATTACTGATCTTTCTGTGTGGAGTATGCACATTCTCCCGTATAAGTGTGGCTTTCCTCCCACTCTCCAAAAACGTGCATGTTAAGTTGATTAGCTGCAGTGAAATTGCCCAGAGGAATGAACGTGTGCATGAATGGTTGTCTGTCTATACTGTATGTGTGGCCCCGCGACGGACTGGCGACCTATTTGGGGTGTACCCTGCCACTTGCCCGTAACTAGCTGAGATAGGCACCTGCACCACGTAACCCTGACATGGATAAGCAGTTCAGAAAAGGAAAGACATTTTTAGATGAGTCAAATCAGCAGACAGAGTAATACTTTGTACCTATACATCGAGGCTGAGAGCCACTCCAGGTGCCGTCTTCCTGGCACATGCGTGTCGTCGATCCCACAAGCACATTGGGGGCGGTGCAGGTAAATGTTACCTCTGATTTAAAGATGAAGCTGCGCCCTTCTCTCCGTCCTTTTATGGGCACCCCTGGATCTCCACAGAACTTTGCTATAAAGCAGAAGTGAGAGACTTATTAAGGACAGAAATCATTCATTTGACTTTTTTTCTTTAATTTTACGGGGTTTTTTTGTTGTTGTATTTTAAAATCTTGTAGAACATAAAGAAGCAACACATACAGTAGCTGATTGAATAGATTTTGTTCAGAATGTAAAATATCTGGGCTTCAATGCTGCGCTTTTACATTTTCAATCTTCTTTAGCAAAATAATGATTGTCTTTCCAAATTATTTTTACACTCTTCAAAAACCGAATTAATTAAATGACATTGACGTTACCCTTGTTGAAATGGATAAAGGGTTCTGCTTCTTCATTGCATGTGGGCAGATTCATTGACATCCTTGTCTCAGGATGAATTGGCTTCTAATCATTTTATTCCCAACAATCAACCTCGTTGTTGAGTGGCTCGGAGAATATCCATCTTTGGAACGCAGTGGAGGGAAGAGAGGTCATGGCTCTCAATTTTAGATCAAAATAATTAGCAAGTGAAATATTAATTTCTTAGCCTTGAGGGTAACTCAACTGGAACCACTCACTGCTGCTGTCCTTTAAGCCACTTGTGTGACATTATTTTCTTTTTAATGGATCCAACAAAACCTTAGTGAATGAAACCTGATGGATTATTATTATTACTTCTCCTTCATTTTGTTCCCTGTGGACTACTAATCAAACTGATTGGAATAATTTAGTCTGAATGGGTTTGATGGTAAGAGAAGTGATGCATCTTCCTTTCTGCTTTTTTTTTTTTTGTACTATATTCATTCATTAATTTACCACTGCTGCAGTGATCAGTAAAAACTACTTGCTAGCTGTCAGAGGTTCAGAAATGCTCAGTGTGTGTGAGAGTAAATGTGAGGATGAGAGTCACAACATTCAGTCACACAGCCAGAACCTTGTTGGATCAAGCCAATAATGAGGTGGCTGCTTCTCCAGACCTGACATGTGCTGCTGCGTGGAGGTCTGGTGACAGAGATAAGTTCTTGCTTACTCTCCCTCTTACAAATCATGAACTAACAGGAGTCTGCGCACAGCTATTTTCTGGCACAAAAGATGTGCAGTAAAAGAAAAGATTAGAATCCAGCCCATGCAGGAATAGCTGAAAAGAACTATAACGGAAAGTGGTGCTATCTAGGAAGAAAATTCCTCATATTCAAAACCACATCTTCTCCACAAAATATGTCTACACTGTTGGTTTTCTTTGAAAATGGTACATTGTATACTTTAAATCCTCTCAGTATGACCATGTTTGATATGACAACAAATAAAAATGCAAATATCTGACCAGATCTGAGAGTGATTCTTGTCGCCTTGCAAATGGCATGGTATGACTAAGTATTCAGGTGGTGTTTCTCAGAAGGTTGACAATACAGACCGAATAGGTGACAAGCACATCAGTCATAAGCTTAAAGCCGCAGGGAAATAATGTACTGTTTTATGGATATATAAGAGAAATGGCCCCAAGCCAAACCAAGCTCAGCATATTTAATGTGCCACCGCGTGCATGTCTATGTACGTGTGTGGGAGTTGGGGTGAGAGTGAGACAAGTCAAACTTTTTTTTTTCCTTTTTTCTCGCTCTCCTTCCTTGATGAATTATCAATGCTTTGAAGTCATCAGTATGCAGAAACCAGATTCAAAGTTGGGATCACAGACTCATCCCTGCAGAAACGTGAAACGAGCATCGAATTTAGGAATTTCCAATGTGCAGTTACAGGGAGCATGAACAAGCCTCTTAATCCTGTTTGGCTGCAAATGCTCACAAAAAAATATGAATTTTAAGTTTTGTTGACTTTGTTGCATCTCTAGCAGTTTCACTGCTTCTAATTGCAACAACATTTGCTGAGTTGAAGATAAAAACAATGTTAGTTTCTGGTATACATATACAGTATGCTTGCTGACTGCATTATGAGCTCTAAAATAATTTGAAACTAAGCTAAAATAAACAAATTTGTCAGGTTAAATTTGCAGCCAATCTCATAATTCAGCCAAAAGAAATCTGCATATTCATGCTGTCGGCTTTGTAAGTTTGTTGGTAGATATGGAGCATCACAAGTTAACAATTTACCATGCTCAGTTTACTGCATTTATGCAGATTATTCTGACCTGAATCTGATGTACATACATAAAAATATAATTTACTCTATGTGTAATTTCTTCTTTTTCACAAATGTTTGCATTTATGGAGCAAATGATTACATACTAGTCTTTACTACACTGCTGGTTTTAAAGATTTACATGTTATAATGGGTTCATTATTCACAATAACTATCACCTTAGACTGGTTTAGATAGTGCAACGCTGACATTTTAATGCATAGATAATAGCCTTTTTTATATCAAATCTGATCAGCATTTTTCTCTCCTTCGGTTCACTATTTCTAATCTCATTTATTTGCCCCCACAAGCCTTAAGTGATTCATCACCGTCCCGGTGCCACTTTAACTATGCAGACGTGGAGAGCCTGCTTCTGCACAGAAAGCTGTGTATTGATCACAATGATATTTATAGCATGCAGCTTTCAAATTTTGTCAGTTGTGCACAATTATTGGAACCTGTATCTATGTCACAAGAAATGGAGCAATTAAATTTTATCACTGGATCAAAAGATGTTTCATGGCCAAAGATGCTAAACGTTATCTTAGAATGAGAAGGCTCCTTGCACATTGTGGTGTGAGGTTGTTTCGGGGTTGCTGGTGTAGAAAAAAAAATTCTAATTCACTGGGGGATGCCACTGCGTGTTTAAATTGCTGTGGACATACTACATTGAGCAGTAGGACCCTTATCTGTTTTATGGCCGTTTGGCAAGTTTCTATCCATCACAACAACACCTGACCAGTGTATTTATCAGAGCACAGTTACCAAGCCGTTTAGCTTTGCTCACACTAATACGATGCACAGCAACCTGCTGATCAGAATTACAGGGAGTAACTACAATATGAGCTTTCAGAGGATGAAACAATTCTACAATAACAAGTGTAAACATCTTCTCCGGTACAGAAGTATCCACACCAGGATGTATTCGCTTGTGGTGCTTGAAGCATCTTGTTTCTCCACAGTCCGTGACCTTTTTCTGTCCCAACTATAAAACAGAATTGTTGCTGTATGCACTATTAATGAATGTACTTGTGAAATCCATAAGTCATAGCATTCCCTGCACCCAAAAGCTTTGTGGTAAACTTCACCAGCTAAAACAACGTAACTTACTTTCGACAATGAAAAAAAGACATCTTTTTGTACTTGGGGTGTTGTGGGTGATTGTTTTAACTGGCAGCTTTCATTGCACTTAGCACTAACGAACATTCAAAGGGAAACAAACATGTTTCAATACTTTACCTTGATAAATATTACATTTAAGAAAGACTGTCTTTATGTAAGCGTGACTTTAGATGATGGAGAGACACAGTTTGAACAGTCACTCGTAGTTGAACCGCAATGTTCTCAAGCTCGGAGGGTTGCAAAGACCATAAAACAATAAATTTCTGTTTCTCCCACGATCCTCCACTTTGGCATCGGCTTGAAAGTTTTGACTCAGAGGTTAGAGGGCATCTCATTATGCACTCTTTAACTTTTTCAACATGTAAATTAGAATTTTTTTTCCAATTGTTGATGAAATTCTTTTTTAAATTCAAATAGAACAGACCAAACATTTTTTTCAAAATGCATTTGAACACAACATCCTTTTTCAAGCTTTAACAAAATAGTGCAACACGTCTACATGTAAAATAGCAATAAAAAGTAAAGTATTGGAATTAGTAGGACTGACAGCTTTGAAAAATGTATTTTATTGAAAGAAATGCTCTACAGATTATCCCCTGAACTCTATGTCATAATGTTGTATTTTTTTTATTACAGAATCCTATTTGATGTTGGATCATACTTCCTGCTTTGGAATTTAATCATTTCTTTAAATTGAAATACCTGTCTGGAGTTGTGAGGTGAGATTACATAGAAATAGAAAAAGAATGTAGCTAAAGCATGTTTATGTTTAGTTGAATGTGAAAAACTGTATGTTTTAAACATTTCAAGACAGTCCAAGCCAAAGAAAAACAATATTACAGCTTGGACAGAGTTAGTTGTCTTACCACTCAGTATATCACATGCTTTCACATGCAAAGTAAAATTCACAATCAACCATGTCATTTAACAACCTCTTCAGATTGTAGTCCTTTTACTTTCATAAAACCTGCTTATTGTGTTTTAAAGTGTAGAGAAGCAAAATGAGAAACTTCTGTATGTGCCAGCATTCAAGAGTTCCGTCTTTATGTGATAGTATTTGAAAACATAGAAAAAGAAAAATTTTATTTCAGGCAGCGGGTGAGAATAACTTACTACAGCTATCTAAGTCTTGAGAAAAGAAAGATAAGTTTGACTTGAGGATGGAAGTATTGACTCACGCAAACACTGAGGTAGATCTCCGCTCCATGTTCCATTTCCTGTGCAGGTAACCACAGCGGGGAAGGACAGCTCATACCCAGGTAGACAGCTGTAGCTTACACTTGCACTCCATTCCAGGACTGAACCCTCAACGAGGCCATTGGGAATGGGGGGCGGTGTTGGACACGTCACCACTGTAGAGGTAGAAAAGGTACGCCAATTGAAAAAAAATTGTCGACAAATAAAATTTTCAACAACAAACAAATATCTCAACGTGAAAACGAAAGAAAGTTTTATTTGACCATTTACCAGAACACCTCAAATGGCTCCCAAGAAAATGGTTTCAAGTTTTTTTTTTTTTTTATGCAGTTATTACAAAAGTCTACAATCCCCTACAATACCTAGTTTTGGTGTAGCATAGCTTACCCATTTGCATTGCCAAATGGTGTTGTAGAATGGTGTTGGCTCTTATCAAGCCGATAGGAAGACATTCGCCGTGACCTCTTAGAATCCCTCCCACGCACAAGTTATAACTCCACCGCAAAAGCCACATTTTGCTCTGGCTGCCAAGACACATCAGCTGCCCCCAGACTCCCACAGGCAAATAAAAAACACAATAACTTCTTCAGGTTGACAGAACTCCTCACTGGTAATGCTCCCAAACATGTTCTGGGATTAACGTCATGACAAGCATGGACAACCTCAACTGAGGGTGACTACCTCAACACTAGTGGCATGGAACATTGCCCATTTAAACTCAATGTTCCACTCCTCATAAAACCTGGATGAAGCTCTGCTAGAGGGGAGAACTTCAGCACTTTTTGACAAAGGACTGACCAACACAACATGTTTTCACCTGCTAGAACTGATCAGCATCCTCACCAGTAATATGCACCAACTACAACTAAGACAATCAGAAACGCCCAGTACACAAGTTTATGTTTAATTAAGATCATGAACATTCTTCCTCCTAGTCACATGCTCCTAGGTTTCAACTGTCACTGCCGGAGTGACTGTCATCTCGGAGCAGAGCCCAAAACACCCCAAGATAACTCCACACCATCATTTTGTCTAAAGACTCCAAAAAGAGGGTCATTCTTGAGATCTGTGCAGTGTGTGGACATAAACAAGAGACAGGATTCATTCTCACAGTCGAACATAAAGGGATGTTAACTTATGTTCATCAGGATGAACCCTGACATTTCAGCACTAAGCAGGGAGGGGGTAATTAGTATGCCAACACCCGCTCTGCATATTTCATTGTGAGCAACTCGGGAGTAGGTCCAGCCTTGCTCAAGGAGAAAGGACCCCAGCTGTGTGTCAAGGTGACTCAAACTATATGTAGAACAAACTGCTCAAACTTGCAAACCAACTGAAGCTCACTACTCCTCAGAGAGATGATGTTTAATTTTCCTTCAGCCTCAAACTTTGCAAAAGGCCAATGCACCCAGTCTGCTCCCCATGGTTGTTCCTACAGGTGGCACCCAAACAGCATGAGGGCCAATGTAACCCTTTTGGGCTAAGCAATCAGGACTGGACACTGGGTGCCCTTCTTGATGCCCCCACCTCAAGGTCTGTCTCCAGAGGAGTGTCCTAGCAACCTACTTTAGTGAAAGAAAACTGTGTTCCAGTATTTGTAGTAATCAGAAATTCCCTGAGCTGCACTTGAACAGGTCTCTTAAGAAGGAATCAGACAAACCAGGTCCATAAAACTTCTGAGAACAAGGCTTCAAACAACCATTGGGGCACAAACAGTACATACCTTTAACATAATGGTGGCAACTACAAGACTTTGCTTTATTTGTTATTCATTCCCTTTTAATTTGCAACTCTAAGGGAATTAAATATATTCAAAGATTAAAACAATCTTGTTTTCCATTCCTCACATTTTAATTTAGGATTATAATTAGAATACTCACAAAAACACCAACATGTTTCGTTAAGGTAGATGTTACTCAGCATGCTTCAAAATGATAGTGTCAGGCAGCATATATTGAGCATGAAGCGTGGGGGCTAAAGGAACAAAGTCACCCGTTTGCACAGCATGGTTTTCTAGTTAAAACTCGGTCTTTTGCCAAGAAAAACTGACAGTGTTTTGACACAAAGAGATTTTCCTGCTGCTTGCATGATGCAGAGGAATATCAATGTGTTTGTGTCAGCTATGAACCTTAAATTCAATAAATGTAGCAAATGAATGTCTATGAATGATTAAAGTTTGTTTTGACAGATTTGGAACCTACAAAAATTGATTCGAGCTTTTGGTAAATTACTAAAATATGAGGTTTTCTTGAATCCTCATTATTTCTTCAAGTCATTTTAGCTTTAATTTTTTTGTAGTTAATGCTAAAAAAAAGTGCAAATTTAGCTTCTTTTAGTACTATGAAACTTTTTGCTAATATTTTCTAAGTTTTTGTAATCTAAGTCTTAAAATGCTTCTTGTATTTGGATGACTGATAATGATGGATATAGTAAAACAAGCATATGATGAAAAAGTATTTCTACCAAATTTGTTTGTTTTTTCATTACAATCATCTACAATAATGTAGAATAGGCCACAGTGGGATTTTTCCACAATTTCTCCAAGGAGGAACTATCTTTTGTTCTCAGTTGGCAGTGAATACAAAGCAATTTCCATGTGGGCATTTAGCAGCTGCATATGGTCTATATGCTCAGAAGTGCGATGGATTTGGAAACATATTTAGGACGAGATGGAGACCAGTTGAAAGCAAAATGATGCCTAAGTTGCAATTGCTTTGCTGCTATCGTGATCATTATGATAGTTAAAAAATTTCAAGTTAAATGTAATAGTTTATTCCCAATGGCATTTAAAGTTAGCCATAATTTGGTTGGAATATGTGTAAAAGTAATTCTGTAATCAATGTAAAATGAACAAAGAGGTGTTAGTTTGGTAACGAGACATAGTGGAAGCAGGCATGTGCAAAGTAGGCAATTTACACTGATTAAAAGAGTAGGTCTTTTAATCCCTAAAGCAAAAATTACTTGAATAAATAGAGAAAAAAAACAAACAATAAAAAACAAACTTCAGGCATGGTTGGCAGGCAGAAGTGAATAAGAAGCGGAGAGTGGCCCCATTTTTCCTAAGTAGTTCTAAGCAGCATTAGTGCCTCTTAGCTGAACATGCCAAACCTGGGATTCAAACTGAATCCTTGCTGGGTGAGGCTTAGGATGCGTCATCTGTAGTGTGTATGTGCGCATCACATAAGAACGTTGTGGTTAGAGCTGACATTCACACGTAATGTGCAAAATTATGCACAGAGTTGGCGCTTGTAAAACCTCTTTGTCTCTTCTGGCTTCCATTTGTCTCTTTTTGCCTTTCCTTGCTTTAATCTTACCTCTCTCTCTGTCTCCTTGCCCATCCCCTCAGCTCTCATCCCTCTGGTACATCATCTAAATCTATGGGAAGATGACAGATGCCCTGCTTCACATTGGTTTTAAGCAGCTCGTCCAAACTGCTGCACCTTCGACTTAAACCCCAATCAGGCAAAATATAAAAGGCAAGTGATCTTATGGGCATAAGAGACACTTTCAGATCAGAAAAAAAATAGAACTTTTTTATATTGGTTTTATGACATAGAGCAAATTGATGTGTGGGTTGTGGAGAAGAGAATATGACGGAACAGGACATCTGTATTCTGACATAATACGCCATCAATCCTGAACAAAGGCTAAATTAAAGTTGAGCGCCCACTTTGCAATCAAACTCTCCTCTCTTGGATTTCTTTTATTCATTTACCAAAGAGAGAAGTATGTATGGCTTGACACGAAGGAGCATGGTAGGAGGCAGAAGAGTTCCTATGGGTCAGTTACTAATGCATACAGGTCAACATGAGCTGACAGCACTCAAGCCGTGGCTACTCTGTGGAGGAAAACCAAAGCGTGGGTGTGTATCTGAGGGATTTGGTGTGTATGTATGCATGGTAGAGGCAAACCTACAACTGCAACAACTTTTAGTAGCATAAATTTATGGTGGCGGGGTTAAACTCCTATGGGTCACCGCACTTTTTAACGCCTCCATAAAGAGCAGAGCAAAGAAGAAAAAGAGTGCAAGTGAGAGCAGAAACTGTCAGAGACCATAGCATTTGGGGTAGTGGAAATTAGATACTTGTGATGCTTCACAGCTGTTTCACAGCTAAACATTTGTGGCTAACCACAGATCGACCATCAACTCATCTCATGTGCCGAACGACATTTAACAATGTGACCATGGTATTGAAAAGACTCAAAATGAGTTTTTTGATGTTGTAAACTTCAAGGCTGGGTTGAATGAGGCAAAAATAAATGAAGAACATTTTTCTACCATAAAACTATATTTCACCAAGAGATTTTTTTTCTGTTAATCATATACTGTACGTCAGTGTTTAATAACTCTACCAACTTTCTTTCTGAAATTTAATTTGTCATTTTTCAAGAAGCAAACATAATAACACCTTAATTTAGAGCAACAGCAGCAGCCAGGAAACAGTTTCTTAGCAACAACAAACCACCATTTGCCTTGTAGGCTCTTCCCTGTACTGTACGACTAAATCGTTCCCAGTATTCCTTTTGTGGTGACAATTGCAGAAATTCTATTCCACGACCCAAGTTGTGGATCATAAATTTTAGATGGATGTTAGTGCTGATGGGTACAGAAAATCTCCTAACTAGAGTTTATGACCAAAGTAAAGTAAACAAAAAGTTTGAGAAAGAATGAAGAGGTAAGTTTACTTTTGCTTGCTTAAAGTGAACACTTCAACAGAATGTGACCATGCAGAAAACCCTGTTTCACCTTTACTAATCTTATTAGATCTGAAAGAGTAAGCATGCTTTCATAACGAATGTGACACTGCTTGTAGACCAAGGTTATTTCAGTAGAGTCTGATGGTTATCAAGGTCGATGCCTGACTGCAACCATGAGTGAAATGTGGTTTCTTACCTTGGCATACCGGCATTGTTCCACTCCATGTGCCGTTGTTGGTGCAAACCCTTCTGATGGTATTGTCTCCTATCATCACGTACCCTGGCTGACACATGAAGGTAACGTTTT
Organism: Neostethus bicornis; assembly: GCA_902685375.1. Lineage (NCBI taxonomy): Eukaryota > Metazoa > Chordata > Actinopteri > Atheriniformes > Phallostethidae > Neostethus > Neostethus bicornis. The sequence goes on from LR738541.1 coordinate 29,979,812, forward strand.
GTCCAACTGTGAAGTCATCGCCAAAGCGAAGTCCGTTCGCTGGAATGCCGGGGTCGGCACAAGTGATCACTGTGAAAAGTTAGAAGTATAAAACAAAATCAATTTGTAGATTTAACACAGGTTATTTTTTGTTCATTTGGCGACACAATTGCCTCAGAAGAATCTGTGGTGGTCATTGGATCGGAAAACAAGCCACAGAATTTCTCAGAATTCAACTTTCTTGATTCACAAACTCCACTTGTCCATCTGTTTAAACCACTTTGAAGTTTCTTGATCAAACCACTTGGAAATATTGTTAGATGTGAGTGTGTATGCAAATAAGAAAACATGTCCGACATTTCAGTCCAAATATTTCTATTGTAGCAAGATATTTTTTTAAAATACGTTTCCAAAACCGCACAAGACCCATGTAAAATTGTGAGATTTTTGCTGAGATATTTAAATCCTAATGGGATTTTTATCAACTTTTTAAAAGATCCCACACCATGGTACCCGTTTAACATCTGTTTTTTAACTTATTACGACTTTTCTCATTATTTTTCTCTCCAACTTTTTGCACTTCAACTTGTACTTTTGACACATAAATTAAACTTGCTATTTCTGCTTAAGCGCTGAAGGCAAAATAATGGCTAGAACTTATGGCGATGAATTATCATATTAAACCTACTAATTATCCTCTGCGCTACATACAGTTTTGTTTGAAATGTGTGAAACAGCTGGCTTTTTTGAAGTTAAAGTTTGCATAATGCAAAAGTTTGGTTCACTCTTTGGAACATTAACAAATAAAATAATGCAACACCTACTCAAAATGTGAAGTTATCCAGCATCACCAAAGAAAATAAAAACCTCAAATAAAATAAGTGGTAATGTGTAACTGCTAATGATCTCTCATTTGTTGTCCTGATTTGAAATGGGTCTGAGCAGGCGGCAGTTGCTTCGACAAAATTGTGGCTGCTCAACGATATGTTAAGTAGCACCGCACTGAGCTGCACTTATTATTTATATTTGACAAGTCATTATTTAGATATTGGGTAGGAGTGTCTAGCAATTCCAGTGATGAAATGTACAAAAATTGGTTTTACATTTCCCTGTAAAAACCTATATTTACATTTTGCTCTAGAAGCGGGATACTGTATAATCAAATCACTTGATACATAACTAAGCTAAAATGTCTAAATGAAAGTTTTTCATTCAGAATTTATTCCAGTAGAGGTGTACATAATGGGAAGATGGTCAGTTCATTGAAAATAGAAATTAAAGAACCATCCAGACAGAGAAAAATTGAGATTAACCAGTTGACATAAAATGTTTCCTCACTCCAAATCTTCAGCCAAGGATTCTTAATGTATGTAAGTGGTAGTGTACCATCTTATAAATAAAAATCAATAATACCTAGATAAATATTTATCAAGCTTAATACATTTAAAAACATCCTGGTGACTCTACCATAATCAGTTAACCTACAACATGCTAAAGGATATATTTGCTGATAGGAGATTGAGATCTAATCAAACTACTCATTAGAACCTGCTTTTTCTACGCATGAAGTTGAATTGTGGAGCTGTTGTGATGGAAACTGGTGGAAAGAGGAGCTGTGCATCTCAATGCAAGTCACGCACACACAGCAGCTGGATGAATTTTTAAGTGCATAAGTGTGCTGATGCTGCAAAGTTAATTAAACAACACTTCTCTGTGCAAATGGACCAAACTGTGAAAACCAAGATTTACATTAGTATTATGAAAACGTAATTTTCTACATGTGCAGAAAGAGAAGAGGGTAAAATTAAATGTAAAAATGTGGCAGCAAAAAAAAAAGAAATATGTGGTACATGTTTGTTTTTTTTTTTTTTTTTTTGCTAATTATGCTCTTAACTGCAGTTACTTTAGGTAAGAGCTATGCTAATACCTACGACTATGCAAATGTCAAATTCATTTATTCATCTTCTAAACCATTCATTCCTGACGGGGCGTGGGGGCTGATGCAGCCTATTGCGGCTGACAAATGTCAAATTTGTAAACACATCTTTTAAATATTCTTTTAAAAGAATATGAACAAAAACGTATGAACAAAAAAAGTTCATACAACAGAAAATACCAGTTAAAGAAAGTCTTAAAGAATTGGTTACATAGCAATTAGTAAGCCTTTCATTTCAACTATGGTTTCATAAACCAATAACTAAGAAACCAAATATCACTAAAAGTAATTTTACAACTGATTTCTTCAGATATAAAGCTCTAGAGTAAAATAAGCTAATATTTAAATAACAGTCTTAAATACATTGGCTGCTCCTCCTGGGGGAGGTATCCCTCTTTTGTGCGTATCCCCATTAGGTTTCTTCCTTTTTTTCCCCCACTGCTGTGAGCTGGGTTTTTGGAGTTTTTCCTCCCCATTAAGGCGGGTCTAAGTGAAGAGCTGTGTCAAGAGCTGAAATTGTTAAGGCAGTTTTTGTTTAGCTTTTGCTTTTAGCTTTAATTTTGTATAAATACATTTATACATATAAACATTTTTCTTTGTTTTCGTATGTTTTTCAATCTACTCAGTGAAACCTGTTTGTTTGTTTGTTTGTTTTAGTGGGTATATAATTATAATTGAGTTGAATTAAAAGGTATTTTTCATCTCTCTTCTGTCCAATGAGTGAAGGACCATGTGTGTGTATATGCGTGTGTTTGTCTTTCATGCCGTTGCTAAAATGTGGGTATTTAGCATTTCTAATTAAAGTGGAGGAGCAAGTTGGAAAAAATATTTGAATATTTGTGCTGGCTTCTCAAATGCCTGCACTTGTGACAGTTTTTCCAAAGTAAACAGATGGCTGAGTGTTGGCCGACTCAGCTGGCAGGTCCTAACCCAGTGCCATCTCTGATGAAATTACAGTTCCCAGTCTTTGATTGCTTCATCAACACCATTTCAATTCAAACACTCTAATTTGTACATAATTATTAGCAAATTTTCATCGACCTATTCACCTTAATGCGAGAAGCCGTTAGGATACACACATGGCTTCATCTGCAAATGCCTCTTCCCTTAAATCACTTTTTGTTTGTTTATTTTCAGATTCTGCAAAGTGCACTAATGCTTGAACTTGCTTGCGATTTCTATGACTAACTTTGTCCTGGAAGGATTCATTCAGTAGAAATGCCTGCTGAGAAAGATTCAAACCAAATGCTAATTTGCACGATTGGCAGTGAGCTTCAGTCGCACTAATACTGGATATAGTTGTTCATGAGTACTGTTAGAAATTTATGCCAATAAATCATAAACCGTGATGTTTGTTCCAATACACACTGGGATGTTGCTTTTTATTAATTAGCTTTTGTTTATGTGGATTAACCCACAACACTGTTTTACAGTAAGTCTGTCAAGTAGCAAGCCGCTGTAACAGCAACCTAAACACAACGTACAAGTGTCGCTTTGTGAATTTCTAGGTTTCTTTCTCAAGCTAAAACACTGTTGTTTGACTCATGAACACATGACTAAATGGTACTTTTCATTAGAATGCAAATATGAAATAAGAATTATGTAGCGTCAACGAGAGACAAATTTTTCCGTCTTCCTTGAAATTACAACCTTTGTTGTTTGGCCTACATGTCATCATTCACCTGTGTCTCTAATTGTCTTTTTCTCATTTAGCTGTCATTAATGAAAAATATTTCTTTCCTTGAAAATGTAGTATTTTTTTGGGGACAATACAAAAAGCTTTTTAATAAATTGGTTACCCGCCTCTTTGTTTTGCCTTGTCTTTGCACAGAAATGTCAATTTGATTTATTTAGCACAAATGGTGACAGGCTCAACAAAGTGCCTTGCATTTTTAGAAAGAAAAATACAACTCAGATTAAAAATGAATTAAACAGAAAGGGATATTTGTGCTCAACTATAACTAAAAAAAAAAAACAGAAGGATTTTCACAAGTGACACTATTAGTAGATTACAGATTGAGGAGTATAGAATTTAGCAGTGGTGGTGTTACAACTGGTTTTTATTCAGCTTGAATGATCATATTTCCCTACTTAAAACCTCAGATTGGCTGGTGCAGCTGAATAAGCTTTGACACATATTGTGGGGCCAACATAAGTAGAAGCCTCAAAAAGAAATTAAACTGTTTTAAAATGAATTATGAATCTGACTGGAAGCTAGTGAAAAGAGGAGTGCCCGGAAGTAATAAGTTTCTCCTTTTTTTCCAGTTCAAAGAAGAACTATACAACCAAAAAATGGTTTAGCACTGACAGTTCAGTACCTAGTAACGATAAAAGCATAAAGTGTGTCTGGCTTAGACTGAGCTTTACTTTGGCCAGAAGCTTTTGCTGGATGGAACCCATCCCAACAACAGAGCTGAACAGTTTATTTTGTTGAAGATGATGGCTTGTGGGGCAAAAGAACTGGCAAAAATCAGCATCTGTTCAGGATGACTAAGCAGAGTTCCTTTTCATGTGCTTTAATCAAGTTTTAGTTAGGAAGGAAATGAACATCCTTTTCTGTATTTCACTAAGGCAGTCATTTACAAAGGGAAATGAAAGAACGAAATATACTTTAATCATCCCTCAGCTGGAAAATTTTTGTGCCGCATTACACAGCAGCAGGCAGCCACGACAGCACCAATGGTGGGAGAAACGGGGTTAGGTGTCTTCCCCAAGGACACCTAGACAAGGGCAAGGGCAAACGATCTATCCCTGAGCTATTGCCTCCCCTAAATATCGCTGAGGTTAATTTTTTTATAGCATATAATAAATTAGTCCATCATCTGCAAAGCAGCAGATAGAAGTATCACACTTTCGATAAACCGACTCTGAGGGTTAAAAGTCAGAAGACTAAAATAAACAACATAAATTTGATTTCTAAGGACCATACAAGAAGACAAGCATTTGCGGAGAAAACACTATCTGGTTTCAAAGAAATGACAGGCTGAGGAAAAAAAGTCAAAATCATTGTTTATAATTTGACTATTTTTAGAAATGAGACAAATAGACAAATTTACAAAAATCTCAGAGAAAGAAAAAGCATGTGGTTCAGAAATGCAAGATTGCAAGAGAAAAGTATGGACATCTATTCATTACTTATGCCGACTTATTCAATTATTTGGATCTTGTGCTAGAAGGTGAAGAAATTTCTCCATGAACTTTTCTTTTGTTAAAATTAGAAAAATCCAATTTTTTTTTACTCAGTTCTACTAGTAAATGTCTCACAAAAAACAAACCTTATTTCTAGATACAAAATTTTCCACCTTTTCCTTGATCTCAATGTCTCTATCAAGGGAGATCTGCAAAAAAAAATTATTTTGCCAGAGCGGTGGTAAATTTGAAAATAATCCCAAATGCAATTAAACGTAGCAGACTATAGGAAATGCAAACTAATATGAACATATTTTTTTTCAATCAAACAGACTCAAACAAAGGGCTCCAAAAAGCAATGTAATACATTCTAATTTTATATATGTATATACTATATATATAAAATATCACTATTATTTTGATTTTGCAATTTTTTTTTTGTTTTAGTACATTTGTCTAATCTAGTCAGCTACCAAATGGAGCTATGTAACTCTGCACACTAATGATAGTATTTTACAAAACGTCAGTGCTTTGGCGAGTGTGTGGTCATAGGTGAACAGAAGGTCAGCTGTTTTTGACCTTTTGACCAATCTCTACATCCCTGGACTAGGTTGAAGAAAACTTGGAATAAAAAATTGAAACATAAACCCATGACATAGCCTTAAACCTTAGTCTGAGCTACTGGAAGGATGTATTGAGATGACTCTGTAGCACATTAAAAGTAAGGCCAAACCAGAGACCACATCTATAAATCTTTAAGCTTTGACAGGTCAGCATGTCTGTTCAGCTTTTTTCTGCTTAATGAACATTTTAAAGTCTGGGCAATTTAATTTGTTCATACGCTATGTGTTTGTTTATTCTTCATATTTGAACAGAAGCTCATTCCCATTCTGAGTCAATATAATAGGAGATTATACTGAATTAAGCATGATATGTCTCTCCAAACATAAGCCAAAAGCAGCTGCCATAAATAAAATACATCTCATACAAATTTCAGTAGGTATCAAATACAACCATCTTGTGAGGAGATATAAAAGTGGAGTGAGGAGATGGAAAGATGGAGGAAAAAAAGTTGTTCAGATGCAAACGGCTGCATATTCCTGTTGAAAGGTGGCCATACATCGCATAGACATTATTATTGATGAATCCAAAGTTGCTCCATATGCAGTGCAGAAAATATGTGCAGTTTGAATAACACGCAGTTCATGCAAAGTTTACACATGTCTATTTTGCGGTATAATAAGCCAAATAATGACTTGGAAATTCTGCTGTTGGCTCTCTCTGATATACATGAGGTACGATAAAAACCATCAGAGAACCTTCTCAGTTGAGGGTTTCCACCCAGTGAGTATTTAGAAATAGAGATAGATTTCATTCATTTTTCACTAGGTTTATGCAGTCAATGCTCCAGTCTGTTTTCTTGTATTTAATGTGAGTATAATACTTTGCTGTGCATATTTGTGTTATGCTTAGGGGTGTGACCCAATGTCTAAGTTCTCATTGCAAATGAATATTGTTCAGTTTTAACATGTACAAGTTCAGAGAAAAACATGAACTTGAAAATTCCGTTATTGTCCTCCGCTTATCCAGGGCCAGATAGCCGGGGTAATAGCCGGGGTAATAGCCTCAGATGGGAAGCCCAAGCCTCTCTCTCCTTGACTGCATCCTCCACCTCACCCTGGAGGATCCAGAGGTGTTCCTTGGCCAGCTGTGAGACATAGTCTCTCAAGCTGGGCTGAGATCTACCACTGGGTCTCCTCCCGGTAGGACTTGCCCGAAACACCTCACCAGCGAGGCAATCGGGAGGCACCAGCTGTCCTGACCACCCCATCTGGCTTCTCTCAACCTGGAGGAGCAATGACTCTAAATGTTAAATTGCAAATTTAAAAAAAAAAATCTTACAATTTTTAGTTGCAAGCCAGTTACAGAATTATAGGTAGATCAGTATGAAAAAGTTAATAAAATCAACTAGAAACAACCACTTTTTTGTCGCGCTGCTATTTTTTGAAAAGAAATGAACAGTGGAAAGAATTATTTTTCATCCATCCTGCAGCATCATTTACTTTTTGTTTTATCTCACTTTCACTTTTTCTAAACATGATAGGACTTCAAACATCTCCAGAGGACATGATCGTATACATTTCAGTTTTATTTAGACTCCAAATTTAAGCCATGTGGGATGGAGAAACGGTGCTGTGAAGAGTTTAATAACCATTTCACTTATCAGCTGCGAATTCTGCTGCCTTTAAATCCATACATTTCAATCTTAATCTTAAGTTTCTGAGCAATCATTTACTTCACATCTGTCTATTCCGCTTAGGGGCTAAATGCCACTTGTGTGTAAGTTTGGATAAGAGTAGTGAAAAAAAAAGTTGAGTGTAAATCACCCTCGCCACAGGGAATTGCACGGCGGATAGTCTCCCTGAAAAATCTATGTTTATGGTTTGTAACATAAAGTGCTTTATGGCTTTATTTTGCAGCTTACTGAGCAAGTCTCAAGCATGTCAGCTAATTAGCCAGTTTTTTAACATGTATTATAAATGTCATTTGTCAACCTGCAAGAGTAGGGATGAAAAAAAGAAAAAAAAAAAGTCTGTCTCCATGAAGGTGTTGCGACTTTATTCTGCTGACTCGCATGACTGATTCTGCATGAACTGTAAAAATGATTGCTCATTTAACAAAAGCCATGCCGAGCCAATTCTGATGTTCCTGAGTTGACCGTTAACATTTAATGTGAAGAAAAAGTATTACTGAGTATAAGTTTGGTGATGAGCAAGCTCTAAAAGTGAAAGAAAGAGGTGGGAATGATCCAGTGGATTTTTTGCTAGTCTGATCTTTATTATTCACCTCTATTTTCAATCTTTCTCTCTTTTCCCTGCTTCCTTGTGCATATCTCCCCAGAAACCCATTTTTTTCAGAAATTGAAAATTATGCCCATACCATTTATCTTTTCTTGTGACTCAGTAAATGGCAAAAATAAAAGAAGTAAGGCAAAGAAAAAAATGCTTTTCAGTGAAAGTGACATGTAATTTTCCTTTATATTCTTCCTGGGTAAATTAAAAATTGATTGGCTTGGTTTTTAACTGTCAATAGGTTCATTATATTTTTACATCCAAACAATATAAAGTACTTGAGTGGTTTTAATGCCGCCCAAAAAAAAAAAATTCAACAAGAATTTTGTTGTTTTCCACTTATCTAGGGCAGGATCGCGGGGGCAGCAGCCTCAGAAGGGAAACCCAGGCTTCTTTTACCCCGGCTGCATCTTCCAGCTCAACTGGGAAGAACCTGAGTCGTTCCCCAGCCAGCTGTGGGACATAGTCTCAGACACAGTCTCTCCAGTGGAACCTCTGGCTCTCCTCCCTGTGAGACGTGCCCAAAACACCACACTAGCGAGGCGCTTGGGAGGCATTCAAATCAGATGCCCGAACCACCCTTTCTTGCGTTTCCCGACCCAGAGGAGCAATGGGTCTAATTCAATTCTCATTTGGAATTTTATTTAAATGAAATATTACATTAGCTGTTCCTGTTCTTTTGTATTTTCTGTTCTTTAAACTTTTATTTTTGTTTTTAAAAATTTGTACCTAAACCAGTTGCTCTTTCCTTTCTCACAGCACTGCTACAATTCGGTCCAAAACAAGTCCGCTGGATACCAATCCCTCTATTTTGTTTCCCAAAATTATTTTTCGTACTACCACTGTGTGCCAGCCTGCTCCTTTTAGTCGAAACTACAGGAGTAAAAACAATCATTCCACCTCCTAACTGTGCTTTTTATTCTTGTCAAACTTACTTGTGCAGTTCGGAGCTGAGCCGGACCATGTACCGTTTGCGAGACACTGCCGTGTAGGCGAGCCGCTGAGAAAATATCCTTCAATACATGAATACACAATGGAGTGGGAGAAAGTTGTGCCATCGACACGGGAAATGCGGCCATGAGCAGGGGTACCCGGATTCCCGCAGTGCACCGCTAAAAGTAGAAGAGGAAAAAAGAGAAGATGTGAAGGTCAAAGGAGATAAACAGTAATGGATTTTCCAGATCAGTAATGGATAATTTAAGGTTAAAGGCAAAAAATTGTCACACAAAGAAACAAACATTCAGGTAGTTGCTAAACAAGTCAGTTTGACAGTAAAGTGTGTATTTGTCTTTAATGTTCAACAGAATGAGATTTGGAGACATGATGGTGCATTTTTCTGTCAGAGAAGCTACAAACCAATTAATGACTATGTGATTTCTAAAGGCAACAACTTTATTACACTTGGCAAAAAGGAATCAGTGCAGTGGTGAGGAAAACTCCTTTTCAGAGTTAATGACTTATCATTAAATAAAGTATTGTATTCCAAACTCTACAAGGATGATATTTAATGCTGTGGGAAAAAAGCAGAGATTTAAAGATTCACAGATCGGATTGGATTATTTTTTCCCTAAATAGTGAAACTAAAATACATCTCTGAAGAGTTGAGAAACAGTTTTTCTTCTGCTCCAAATCATGTCTAATTACCAAACTGATCTGCTCTTTCAATCACCTAATTGCCCGCAAAATCTGAAAAAGTGATTATTGTAGGAGACAGACGCACTGTTGCTGCGGCAGAGATTTCACAGTAACCATGTGTGCATCTACACAAACTCAGTGGAGTGAGAAAGAATTAGTCACACTCACACCGGATGCTTCCATTATGTTATAGTAAATGCATATATGCGGAAAGCACTGACTGATAGTCACGTTTTGCAATGTATTATGAATCCTTTTTAATATTTTAGAACAGACATAATGACACAAAATAGACTTTGATGGGTGCCAGAGAAGGTCATTAAGCTGAATATTCCCAGTGACTGTTTTTTACTGTATGTAAAAGGTTGTGGATAATGGATGGGCGGGCTTTAACAGAAGACAGGGCTTTAAATCATAGAAATGCAGCACTGAAACTCATTCAGGCTCTGGTGAATTTCTGCCCCTCCTTCTAGAGATGGAAAGATGGTTAAAACAATCTTTATATCAGTTCAGATGGTAGATGGAGGGATAAAGAGCCAGCAACAGAGACGGTGAGATAGCGAAGTGGAAAACAGAATAGGCAGTAGCACGAAAGATAGAGAAATACAAAAAGAAACCAAGAGAGAAGGAGGAGGGACAAAAAGGAAGAGAATGAGAAATAAATAGACAGTAGGAGTTGTAGTTCACCAGAGATGCTCATCAGTCTCCGTCCTGTTCTCAGCTGGAGGACAGTAAACGGGGGACAGCAGAAGCAGTCAAACATTTGCCTCAATATCCGGTTGACCCTCGGGGGTAATTTATGCATAATGTGAAGCTGGCGCACTGAGCTAATATCCCCAAAATCCACAATGATTCATTTATCACAATCACATAAAGAACTTGGCTTAAGGTGCTTGGAATTAATGAACTTTTGGGTTTAAATCTGGATGACAGTCGCGTCGCCATGTGCCGTCAGAAACTACAAAGCTACTGCAGACATTTCATTCCATCTGGTGCACTACTGCTTTTGTGTATTTATGGAATCATCTGCGAAGATGCTACCATGCTGTATGTAGGTTGCCTACAGTGTTTGTGTGTTTTTAAAAAAATCAGGAATTTGTTTGACATTTTTACAAGCTACAGCTGATGCAAGCTTCTAAATTTTGAATTCACAAAGCAAGCACATTCCTCAGAGTTTCATGTGGTCTTGAAGCACAACTTAGCAAGGTCATGTTCTACTTTCACACATTTCAGACGTGAAACCCAGAGAAATCCAAAGCTTAGAGGGAAAGTTTGTAAAAATAATTCATTACTCCCTTTAAAAACGCAGTTTAACAATAAACAGGTTTCTTTTTAAAAAGATAATACAAATGCATTAAAAACAATCCATTTATATTTTCTGCACAAAAAGAAACATGAATTTGGTACAATCCCTTTTCAATTCAGTGCAAGGCGATCCAAATTACATGAGTTGCACAAATAAATAAGTCTTTAAATAATTTGAGCAATCCTAAAGGATGCATTCTTTTTCTTTTTTTTTTTTATTGTAAGCCAACTGACAATAATAATAACAATACATTTAATTTAAAAGCGCCTTTCAAGATACTCAAGGTCACTGTACAGTTCACAACCGGAGTTAGAAGCTAAAAGAAAATCATTTGTGATTTTAAGTAGAGCTGTTTCTGTACCGTGAAGAGGACAGAAACCAGATTGAAACTGTTCATAGATATTGTATGTGGAAAGGTGAGTGCAGAGCTGAAGAGCAACAGTTTTTTTCTAGAATTTTAGAAATGAAGGGCAGGTTGGAGATGGAGCAAAGGTTATTGAAGTTACTTGGATCAAGGTTGGTTTTTTTTTAAGAATTGGAATTATGGAGGCAGTTTTGAGAGAATGGGGAACAATTCCAGACATAAGAGAAGAATGAATGATATTGGTTATAGATGGAAAAAGAGAAAGAAGACAGGATTTATTTAGATTTGTAGGGATTGGGTCAAGTTGACAGATGTCGGGTTTAGAATTAGTGATAAGATCGGAGATGGTTTGAATGAAAGGAAGGGAGAAATTTGAGAACAGTTTTGATTCTTTTAGGTTGTTTTAAATATTGTGAATCCCTTTCTAACTTTTCTTGTAATAGCGCTTTATACAGTAAATAAGGTCGACTATTTATTTTTAATATACGTAAAAGGCTCGATCTCATGCAAAATCAGCTTTTCTCAGAGCTTTCTACCTTCTAAAAGTGACGTGTGGGTCTTGTATTTGTCACCAAATTGGTTTTAGAATGATTCACAGTTTTTGAAAGCAAATGTGTTGGTATTTTGGTTCCTCTCTTACATAACCATGAATGAGTGTATGCTACACCGATGATATGACTAGTTACAATCATGATGCTTTTTACAAAGTGGAAAACATTTCTCACACCCTCTCCTCTGCCCATGCTACCATAATTGCTCAGGTTCTCCTATTTCACTGCCTCCACTCAGTCACATGTCCTGCATCTGTAAGTTACAGGTTTCTGATAGGGTCACTTTGGTTTTGGTCTTGTTAAAAATAAAAAAAAATTGCATTCTCGGCTGTTTCAAAAAACAAATTGTGGTTGCCTATGTGCGTAAGATAAAATGAGAAAAGGTTTTTTTTAATGAGATGGAACTTTTAAATGTATTCCGTGCTGTGCGCATACATTTAAATCTGTTCTTACAAAAGTTTGGTATTCCTAGTACAGCCTTGGGCAAAAAGAAGTTCTAATGTGTGTGAATAAAGATGCGTGTTACATCTCTGCATGGCTTTTATCTGCCTGTCTCACACAACTCATACAAAATACCCAACAGATATTTGAAAGTTTTTCTTACGCTTGCAAAAAGGCTGTTTGCCTGACCATGTCCCGTTGGGGAAGCAGATCCTCTCTGCTGATCCGTACAGTGTATGCCCCACTGCGCAGGTGAAGCGCACCTTGCCACGCACTTTGAAGTTCCCCACCTCCCTGCTGGCATGTGCAGGTGTGCCAGGATCCCCACAGGTGCTCGTGGACTCGCCTGCAACAGGAGATAACCAGACATAGAGCGATGAATGCAAGAAGCTGAAGGTACCACCCACTAGATTTGTGTGTGTCAATGTGTGGATCATTTTAAATTGGTATGGAAGTGGTTTATTTTGCTCCCTTTTGTTCTTTCGGCAGATGGAAAGCACAACAGATACCTAAACGCTCCTTGTAGAAGTAAAACAAAAATTGAGTTTTTTAAAATTCATCTATAAGACCTGGAAAAGTTAAAACGAGCTGTATAAATGCAGAACATTTACCATTTGTCACCATGCCAACAACCTGGCGGATACATACTTCTTGCAGATATGACGCCGGCTCTACTGTTCATAAAACCAGCAGGGGCAGCTTTAAAAGGCATCCGACTGTGGTTATGAGAAATTATGAATAAAGTTTGACCTCTAAAGCTACCAGTAAATGCATTTTCATTATCTTGAATGATATCTTCTGTCTCTACTCTGTGAGGGATATCACAAGATTTTCAGTGTCACCACCCGGCGTCACCTGTCGTTCTTGCTCATGAATTCAATCAGAAAAAAATATGCTTGGCATCTTATGGATTCTGCTCATGTTTCTATTCTTGGGTGGAAGAAATGGGACATGTTATGCTTCAAAGCCTTTGGAAATGTATATAAAAAAAGCAAGTTGACAGGTATGGAATCAAGGCAATGTCATCACCACTGAAGATTTTATGATGTGATGATGAGCAAGCCAAGTTGAGTAGTATGTTGGTAAAGATGGTGTCTACGGTTGAGAGTTCAAATCACTGGGGACGTCGTCGGTGCGACAGAGTAAGACCGATGCAGTAAGAGATAACACCAGGCTACTCTTTTGCTCTTACTACAACTTCTGTTGCCTCACAGAAATAAAACAAGCCGGGGAGGGGGAGGAAAAATAGGATTCAGAAGGCAGAAACGGCACCACAGATAAAAAAGACTTCCATACACGCAAGTATCAAGTCTTCAAATATAAAATAAGTAGGGCAGTCTGTGAGGTATATGTGCTTTAGAATTCCATCTTATTAGGAGTGCACAAATCCTTCTTTTTGTAATTGCCGTTGCTTTTTACTAACTGGACTTGTTAACAACAACTAGCAGCCCAACCAAAATGCTTGCATCTTCTACACATGTCCCACTGCTCATTTGCAAACAAACCACATTTACCGGGTCAAGGATTTACAGAAAATGGGTAAATTTTTGTGTGGCAGTGCGTAACATTATGTGCAAATGAATTGTTGCATGTGGATGTTTCTGTGAGAAACTGTACTTAAAGCATCTCTATTTCTCTGTATGAAGTTACGCGCATTTGCACCAGCTCATGTTGTCGGTGCATCCTTACACGCTGCTGGAAGTGTGCAAATCTGCACATTTATGTGTGCTCATCTCTCAGTAGCCATTGCTGCCTCATTAATCTCCTCCAGTTAGGATTCACGGCCCAAGTGGACATACACAGCGACAGCTGTAATCTTACTAATTGGGATGAGGGTAGGATATGGTTTAAATGTAAGTTAATGCCCATTCACTAGGACTCCTTTGTGAAAAAATAACAAGGCCTTAAACTCAGACAAGCAACAGATGAGGACAAAAGGGAAACGGATTGGCAAGCTAGCTTAAGTGCCATCTTACTAATTAACAACGGAGGACTGATGACAGGATGGGTGGATGTATGAATAGAAACATGGCCAGAATGGATGTTAAAACCCGACTGGACTGAGCAATTCATGGAGCAAATCATTTTTGTTGCAACCGGTGATGTGCACTTTCACAGAATAACAATGTGCACATCTGATTTGCTATGTGTGGCCCTCCTCTATTGCTAAATACAAAAAATATATATAAAAACATGTACTGTCATGCCTCCAACTGGTTTCATCACTAATTAGACAAGACATTTGCTGAACCACAAGCTCTCTTGAAGCATCAAATGAATTTCAGCGATGCTGCAAATCCAATTTCCCCAGCATCTGTACCAGCTGTTTACAACCATTTGTGAATCTATTACAGCTACTGGTGAGAAGCATCTGATTTACAGCACTTTTGACTCAAAACCTTAAGCTGCAGTGTTTTTGTTAATCACCCAACCTGATAAAATATAATCCTGTGTGGCATTTTAAATGATGTGTGTCTATTGAACATCAATAGCAACAGCTCGGTATGTTGCAATTTCTTGGAAGAGGATGCAGTGTGACCGAAAATGAAAATGTGTAAAATAGTCTATTAAAAATGCTGTTTTCAACATGCTGTTTTTAACGTAGTTTAAAATTGTTAGGCAATGGATCTATGTGTAGTCCACCTGTAGTATTTACTCAAGAAGCCAAATTTTTGTTTTCATTAAAGTCTCGCTATAGTAGCATAATGTTGTTTTTGAGATTAGCATTTATGCTATTTTGTTTTTCGGAGTAAACATCTTCATTTTACTTTTAAAGTGATGGCTTCATACAAATCCAGTTCATCCTACACACCCATTTATATCTGTCTGAAATCTATTGAAGAATTGTACACTATCTCCACTTATGGAGCTCAAAGTGAACGACATAATGAAATTAAAAACAAAATTACGCATCACCTCCGAAAGATATGTTCATTAGTTAAAACAGCAGGATGCCGATCAGAAAGCACCTACAATCTGTAAAATTCATTTACTTTACAGATCATTTCTAAGGGTGTGTGAGATGAATTCCATTTTTTAAATTACACTATTGCATTTTTCAGAGCTCTCTATGCTAGTAAAGCAAAATGAAAGTAGCAGTAAAAAGCCTTCAGGAACTGTAACTTTTAATTTTCTTCGTTGTGAGATAAAACCTCAAGGGGACGAAGATGTAAAAGGCAAAAAGCCAACACAGTAAACCGTCCATCTGTCATCAGGGAATATGGTTGCCATGATCAATTGCAGCATTGATGCGCTGCATAAATGTTTCAGTAGGAGGTAAATGTCAAAGTAATGTGCACATGAAAACCAGCTGCAGAGATTTTCCAACAAAACTCCACTCTCACTCCCCTGGCTCACCTTCTTCCAATACCCAATTCTCCACATGTCAGGAGTTACCCTTTTTTTATTCATAGTGATTCATTTTATTTTATTAGGTTTTCAGCAACTTGTGTTTTAGTATTTCTTCTGGGTGAAGGAACAACATGGGCAAACCTCTGCCTCCCACTCCCAATAATGAGCTTTTGCTCACCATGAATCACTAGTTATCACTGACTATGGGGTTTCCTTTTTGGTGAAAACTAGGGACTAAAAAATTTGACATCTTTCTTTGAGAGATGGATTCGAATCCAACAACAATGGGGATATTTTCAAATTCTGATCCAATGCCTCCATAAAGTCAGTACTGTGGAGAAAAGTCAGGTTACAAACAACGCCTTTTGCACAATAAGTTCAATAAACCAAGTGAATGTTGAGTAAAAACAAACATGCGAAACAAGATAAAAGTAAAAGTTTGTAGCTCTGTGGACCGACCACCAAAATGTCTTCTTCCTTTCTGGATCATATGTCAAGAGGTGAGCCTGAAAGATAAAGTACAAGACCAAAAACTCTATAGTTTGGTCTGAGATTAAATTTTTAATACCCCCGGTTTCCACCCGGAGTAATGTTGTTCATTCAACTGTTTTAGCTGCAGGCGAAATCTGCTTTTACAGATTTTATTACATGAAGGAGTAAAGTCACACGTCCTCGTAAGAAATAAGGAGTTGAGGTTGTCTTTTTCAAACAACCCCTTGCCAAATCTTTTTAGATTAGGTAAACCACGGGAGTACCTGCTCAAAGACAATGACACTGCTTTGAATAAACGTGAAATTTATGGATAATAAATGTCTACCGTTTTAGGATAGAAGAGTCATTTAGACATCCTGTAAAAGCTCCATGGGGGCCTATTTGAGGAAATAAAATTGCCTCAGTTTGCTGACAACTTATTAAATTTGCTATTAAGGTCTGTTATTATGTCACTGTGAAGAGCAGAGTGTCTTAAATAATCTGCTCACTGAACTCTTAAACTATCAGATAATTTAAAAAAGTTTGGTTTAATTTGTAGCTCTTTTGAGAACAATAACTACTGATCCTATCCATTCACCCATTTATTTTTGGTACACGTTTATCTGATCCAAGACCATCATGGGAGCGCAGCTCATCTCAACTACCATTGGATGAGAGGGGAAGTACTCCCTGGATAGGTCGGCAGTTTATCAGCGAGCTGCTGATAAAATCTTCTTGTAAAATCTACACGTTGTTGTTCAGACCAACTGAGACATGGAAATGATAAGATGCATTTCAACAGTTCCAGACCCCTGTCCACTCCAAGGTTAGTTGCTGTATGCGCTCTCATGCGGGTAATTCTATCATCATTCTTGTTTAAATAAGAATTGCATCTGATACCTCCAGAGCAAAGGTTTGAGGCTAGAAGGCTTTACTTTTCTACTATTTCGAGTCAGTATTTTAGTCAAGCCTTGCAGAAATTCTCACTCTACAAAAATTTGTTAGTATCTTTAGAGCATTTTTGACAAATTTGTACAGTTTAATATAATTCTAAATTTTTTAAAAGTGAAAGCACAGTGGTGGGCGACTGATCATTGGGACAAACTAGGAATTGAAATAAATCAAATCTGAAAATAAATTCATCACAATATAACTGCACAGCTAAAATAAAATGTTTTTATCAAAACCTCCAAACCACTGTTGGGTTAAAAAAAAGTAATTTATCATAAAAAAAAACAGTGAACAGTATTATAAAAACTTTAGCAATAAAATCATGTAGAACATTTTATATTTTCAATTATTTTTCTCAATGACTACAGGGAATGATAACGTGTTCTCTTATTCATTCCATCTCAGGTTGTTTTTGCTGAGGACAGACACTAACTAGTTTTATTCAATTCAATCAAAATTTTTCAAAGGAGATTAAAAGCAACTTAACTGACCAAAATCCTTCAAAACAACCTTCCCCACAAATAAAAGTATTCACAACACTTGAATAATTTAGTGTATTTTCAGTTTGGATTGTCCTAAAGCTCGAGAGTACCGGTCAGAAGGGGGAAGGTTGTTTGTTAATCTCTGCACTGCTAAAGGGAAGTTTCTATTCCCTGTGGTCCTTAGTTCGAATTTAGGAATGACCGAAAGGGTCAGATGATCTATGGGCTCAAAGTGAAGTCCAGGACAGCCAGAACTCACTCCAAAAAGGGCAAATAGAGTACAAACCATTATACATAATGAGTACAAAGACAATTTGATGTGTACTCAATAGGGTGACGAGTTCATGCTCTTTTATTTAGTCAATAAACAGTCTAATGCATTTCTGATATTGCTTAAATTTTTTTTAAAAAACAGAGTTTGAAGCGTTTCATCGATGTATAGAAGCCTTAAATGATTTGAAATATTTATTTACTTCACTTAGAGACACAAGTTCTCGCAACATTTTGAGACATCATAGCAAACTGCTGTAGAGAGTTGGCCTCTAATAGACAAAAGAGACAATCGAAGGAACAAAGAAATTGTCTGAGTAACGTCAGAAATTCTTTACAAAGGATAGCTGTGAGCTCAGCAATGTTTCTGTCACAAAGGCTTAGAAAAGATTTCTACAGGTTGAAAAACATCTGGGATTTGTGACAATTTGTGCAGACGAGGTTTGACACAAAACTACATTTTGTAGCTTTAACTGTATTTTGACAGTGAATCTCTTAAAAAGATAGTGACTCTCCCACAGTTGCTCAGTGTCTCTACTCGTGTATTTGACTCTGTAGGAGCTCGCTTAAGCACTTAGTTCCAAACCTTTGAGCAATCTTTATGTTCCCACATGTTCTGATAGGTAAAACCATAAAATAAGAAGGGAGGAGCTTTTTTAAACTTGGTAAATGAAAAATGAGTTATCTAAATCCCCAACTTTGTCATTTTTTTTAGAGCATCCTACTTCTACTATTCATCTAATGTGCAGGGAATTATGTATGACCTGTGTGACCATCTTTGAACATGATACCCACCTGAGCAGTGAGGCAATGGACCACTCCAATGTCCATTCAGCTGGCAGGTTAGAGACCCCTCTCCTATGAGCTGATGATCTCCAAGGCAGGTGAAACGTACCGTGAAGCCAAAGGTAAACTTCTCCCCACTCATCATTGTGTGAGGTGGTGTACCTGGGTGGCCACAATCCACCTCTGTGGAGAAGATGGAGGAGAGAAACGGATTATCATCGAGGAATGAATGGAAAGATTATCACTGCAGGACACATCTCATGCTGGTGGCACAGCTGCTTAGCAACACAACCAAACGATGCTGCCAGATTTCACTGGAGCAAAGCCAGATTCCATTAACCAGACCAGAGTTTAAACTCTGAATTTGGGGTAGAGTCCATGAGTCATTTAAAGACTCATGAAGAGTTCTTTAATTCAGCTCATTCATACTTGAATCATGTTATGAATACGTTTTCAAACTGTTGATCAAGTTTTTAATTTGAATATTAACATAAATGCTGAGTTTGAACTTTTAAAGTTTGTAGGCGGAGTCATTTTTACTGTACATAGAAAGTTCTATAAATTTCCATGACAGTCTACTTACGACATCTGGTATGTTTAGAGTATTTTTATCCGTCTATTCAACATGTAGGCTTCAGTCAAGGTGAAATCAGGTGATGGCTGGACTTCCAAATCTCCAAGAAGCCCACCCTAGTTGTTTTTTTCTTCTTCTTTAGGATCACAGTCTTTGTGGCTGATGCAATTTTATCCCTCAGGTTTTAACGTCTTTCATCCCACATACCTCTCTAGTTGCGCTGGCAGTCCTTTAAACTTTTAAACTTTCAGTTGTGTTTCATCAGTACAAAGTTGAACTTTGTCTCAGCAGGACAAAAAAGTTTTTATGCGCCTTTAGTCACTTTAGCTTTTTTCTTTCTGTCTATCCATCTAATTATTTACATGGTATCTAGTAACGAGTATACAGCAAGTGAGTCTTCACACTCGTTTTTTTTTTTTTTTCTCAACACGACAATTTAGTCACAAAAACAAACTCATTTACTCTTGGTTTAAGAGCTGTAATAATGAAAAGGATTCTTTTTAAGTTGATGTTATGTTTTATTGTCGCTATTGAATCAAAATGCAACATTAGGGTTGCATCATTTGATCCCAGTTTCAAAATGTTTAGTCCTGTTTAAAAAGTTTCTGAAAAAGCTTAAAGGAGTGGGGAAAAAAAAAATCAAACTTTGTGTTACTTATTCATAAAAAATTCAGAAACTCTTGTTGGTTAAAAGTTACATAATGCTTCTCCTGGTTTTCAATTGTTTCATCTGGAGTTCAAATCTACTTTATTTTTAATCTGTTTGCATTACAAAACACAAAAGCCCCAAATCACTGACAGTTTAGCTAGAATTGAACAAAACGTGGCATTTAATGAAAAATCTTTTACATGAATACATTTTTTTCTGTCAAAATGAGCTCACAATTCATACAAAACAATTTCAGCCTCTACTTTCATCCAAGTTTAATGCTCATCAAATATGTATAAGACCAACAAGAGAGAGGAAATTTCATTCTGTGTTTATATTTCTAACCTTTTTTGGAAGCATGAATGTAATAAATTTACAAATATACAAGTTTCTGCAGTTTGTTTTTTTGTTTAGATTGCTATTTATTTGGTTTGATCTGTTTTTAAAGAGTGAGTTTCTGTAATTTTGCAGAACTAAAACCAAACAATAATTGATGCCTGAAACAGTTAATAAAACCTTTGAGACACACACTCATGTGTATCTTTTTAAGTATTATTTCTCAGTTTATGCAATAATTGCTCGGCATTTATCTACTATAAAATGAAATGCTTTTTGAGCCTGTGTTCATAATTTGGAGGTTTTCCTTTCGTAATATGATCTGAAATAGGTCATTCCCGTTATGTGAACCAGGTGCTAAAATGACAGCGTGTTCTGACCCGTATGATTGCCATGTGGTGGTTGTTATAACCTAAGAACTCGGTTTAAAAGCTCTAAACCGAACTGTGACAATTGCTCCATTTTTTAGATAAGCATGATGAAGCCACATTACACAGATGCTCCCAGTCACTAGGAACGTAGACCATCAAAAACAGGGGCACAAAAAAGAGATATGGAAACATGAATATTTACATCCACCATGCCCTGCTGAGATAAAAGAAGAAGCTGCCACTGTACCGATGCATTCTGGAAGAGGTTTGTCCCAGTGGCCCTCAGGCTGGCAGGTGAGCACAGAAGAGCCAAACAGATCGTATCCCGGGTTACAGTCGTAGAAGACAACACTTCCAAAAGTAAAGTTCCCATGTTCGATCTTACTCTCCCGGATAGAGTTGGCGGGTATACCTGGATCTGTGCAGTTAACCACTGTGAAAAAGTAGAAAAAATACATAATATTTCAAAATAGAAGAGTGTAAAATGAAAAAAAAAAAAAAAAAAAGATAAATGTGCAATTAAATGAAGTATTTGCTCGGCTGTTACACCCAAGATAACATTGGCAAAATTCCTTTTGGACTTTATGTGCGGCCTTGTTGGACTTATTTCTAAAGAAAAGGTACAGCTCTTGCCTTTTTTTCTATTACTCGTTTTGCCCAAAGACAGCAGTCAAGGTTTCCGTTTCTCATCAGGGCTTCTTTAATCATAGCTTTGCTCTGTTTTTATATAAATGCTTGGCAGAACCCTTCCTGGCATATTTACATAAACACCCATTTATTGTGGTTTTCAAAGATAATGTAAATTCATTTTTGATGCACAGGGCAGCAGTGTGTGCCAATGAGAATTCTTACTTCTTGGCAGCATTTCTAAACTCCTCTCACAAAAATGCGTGGTATTTATTTATTTTTTTAATGCCGTTGTTAATTACAATGCAGAGGGTAAATAAAATCAACACAGTCACTTTAAATGAGACTAGAAAACCATGACATATGTTTGTGATGTACTTTAAAGGTATATTTACATACTACTTTGAATATTGAGAGTTTTATGTTAATAGTAGTTTTTTTTGCGGTTATAGAATGTAGAATGCACAAATCCATTTTTTGGCATGTGTCATTGAGTTATTGGGAATTATTTTTTCTAAACATAGCATTGAGCAAAAAGATAATAGTTGCACGTCAAATGTGCCTGATTCATTTCACACCGGCACATCACCAGGAATGCTTGCTGGAAGCCTCGTGTGTCTTTCTTTGCTGTGAGATTTATTTGCATAAATGTTATCCGTCAGCCTGTTCACGTGTGAGTTAATAATAGAAATTTTGACATGACCTAACAAAGTTTTTCTTCCCTTTTATCTTGAAACAGAGGAAAGGCAGGTTATATTAAGCTATGTCAGTAATGATAGCATCTGATACTTTCCCCTAGATACCAATTGCACACATTGTGTACCGTCAGAAATGCAGACATTTTTAAAGTATCAAAAGTTTCTGAAACTTCACACCTGACAAAGTGGTTCAGGTTATTCAAATCACTTGGATAAGAGTGTGTATGTACATGACAGGAGATGGCAGTAAGGTTAAAAGAGCACTATATTGACCCACTAATACATATTTATATTAAAAAAAATCTTGTTTGAATTTGAGGAAAAGTTTTCAGGAACAAATAAAATAATTCAACAAGAGGAGTAGTGACAGTTTAATATGATCCTTGTCTGCTTATTAATTCCCCAGGTTTGTCTTTCTGGTGTCATTTGGATGAAAACAGAGTTTCTTCATAATTAACTGCCAAAACTCAGAAAAAAAAATAGCTAAAGCATTGGCTCGGTTATGTCTGCCAAATAAATCTCCTGTCATCTGGAACCAAACACAACAAATCAATTAAATCACAGACATAATTCAAATTTCTATTGGTGTTTATTTCTGTCTACTTTTTCTGTTGAAACCAGAATACAAAGGCTCAATTTACCGGCCCTAAACAAATAATTTTCCAAAGCTAAAAGAAGTTTTTGTTTACATTGAAGCCTAAATTCCAATTTTCTGGAGTTTTCTGCGAAATGACCGTTACCGGCAATAACACAGGATTGAACAAAAATAATACAAAGAAGCAGCCATTACCTGGCTGGATCACTAAGATGTCTTCCACTGAGTGCACTCTGAGCTTTCCTGCCTTCAAAGAAACCTATTCTCCCTTCACTTTTGTCAAAACCTGAGAAAACAACTTCCCACTTACAAAGTACAATCCTTCTTCTATGCATTCTTCAGCAAGCCCATTACACATCCCATTTCTTTTCCTAAACTATGAGGCTGTAGCTTTGGATGTTCTTGCTATAGAGCATACTCAAAAATGGACAAACCGTGATCTTCCAAATAAATGGTTGGGAAAGAGTTGGTTTCATTCCTTTCTATTAGGTCTCCAACAAAACAGAAAATACTTATAACAAAAATCCATTTCCATGTTTACCTTTACCACAGCAAATCAATGCTACTGGTAACCAATTCACGAGTGGTCATTCAACATCTGCTAGTTGCAAAATTTTAGGTGAGTAAAATATGTTAAACCAAAATTGACTTTTTTCTTAAATGTAAACTTGTGAATTTAATACAGTGAAGTTGTAAGGTTTTTTCATTGACTTGTCATAAGGAGCACTATACTTTTCTGTTTCTTAATGCTAGTAGTTTTGTTTTATTTTCTTCAAAGCTTGTCCACTGGCAGACACAAACCTCCCGTTGTAGAAGCACTTCTTGGCAAAGGTAAATGCCTGGGTCCCTGAAGATTACCAACTTTGACTCACTACATTTAGTAAAAGCAACAGACTTCATCTGTCATCACGCATCTTTGCCCCTCTGAGACCTGAAGTCAGGCTGACCTGCAAGCTCTCTCTGGGAGGGCTTTACCTCTGCATGAGGGAGGCTGCTGGCTCCACTGACGGTTGGCCTGGCACTGGGCTGTAAAGGGTCCTTCTAAAGTGTAGCCTTTGTTGCAGAAGAAGCGCACAACATCATTGTAGTTGAATCCATCGCCTGTGGTGCGCCCATAGATAGGGCTGCCGGGGTGACCACATGTAATAGCTACATTCAGACAGATGGCAGAGTTGTAGTAATGAAGGAGGAGGGAAGAGGAGGGTGTGGGATGAAAGGTGAAAGAGAGAAAAGGATGAGAAACACACAGACGAGATTTAATATCAAAGGAAGAGGTGAGTTGAAGTGGCGACGCAACAATACTCTATAATTATAGTAAGAAGGTGATGCAATAGTAAAGTTCAAGTCTTATTCTTTTCACAACATAAATAGCACACAGACACGTCTACATACTCTGTACATATATATTTATTTTTCCTGTCCAGCTCAAAATTATTCATACTTTTGGCTAGCACTGAGTTAAAGTTATTTTTTGATCACTAACAAAAAATTTTTGAATGAGGAAAAAAACAGGCATCTTCTGAGAAAAATAAGACATTGTGGACTGTTGGGGTGGGGGCGGGATCTTAATTTTTATTTGCATTTGAGCCAAAAGAGAGAAATGCCTAATAAGTTGGAGCTTTTGCTACCAATCTCTAAATCTTACAAAGATTAGTGAAAAAATTCCTGCAGGGCAAGCAAAAAAAACCCAAAAAACAAATAAAACAATCAAAGCTTTTCATTGATTATTGAGAAGGACAGAAATAATTTTAATCATGAAACTCTTTGTTCAAATTAAAATATAAATTGAGATTTCCACTACAGTTCATTTTATTTACATTGTTTTAATATTTTTTTTACTACTGTGCCAATTCTAGTTCATAAAATCTGGTTGATGAAATTTTATTTTAAGTCTGAATTTACCAGGCATTTTGGGCATGAATGTTGAAAGAAAAAATGTTTTTGTTTCTATTACCATAACTCTATAACCATGTTTCCTCAATCATACATGCGCACTGCAGATTTTTTGCAACCGATTGTTCAGTAAAGACGCACCACCACTAAAGTAATATACTTACGGACGCAAACTGGAAGATATCCAGACCAGTTGTGATCTTGTTGACAGATTCGTACCGAGGAACCAATGAGCCTGAACCCAGGGTTGCATTGGTAAACCACCGTGTCTCTGTAGCCAAAGTTCTCTCCGATTACTTGTCCATTGACAATCTGCTCAGGAATGCCACAGTGGCCAGCTGCAGAGCCAAGAAGAATAAAATGAGTCATCATTTTGTTTGCCTCGCTGGAACACCAACAATAAAACACAATTTCACTAGGTTTTCCCATAAAGTTTAGCTCTTAACAACTAAATAAAACACAATTTTAAGAGCAGATTATAAAACTGCAGAATAATAGAACAGCAGATTTGTGAAGCGTATGATATCGCCTGAAATATCTTCAAAATCCGCACCGGTTCCAAGCTGACATGTTGAAGACAACTTTGCTTTTCTAATCTACTTTAACCAGATGGACACATGTGAAACATGTGCAGCATGCTCATAATCACATTACTTTTAGCTGAAATAAATCCCTTTCGCAAGCAGAAATCTTGCTGAGATTTCCACCGCCACTTAAAACTTGGGAAATTGCCACTGACTGTGAATCTGATTTCCCTAATTCACTGCTGCACCCAGAAACTCAACCAAGCATTTTATTATAACACTTGAGTTGAGATCAGACAGATCCTGTACAGATAGAGCAGGAAAAGGTCCTGGCTCGGTTAACCCTGCCAATCAACTTACAAACCCATATGCAAGAGGGTACTTTTTCTAAAAAAAGAAAAAAAAAGTAGATGCATTTTTAGTTTGAAAAGCTGGTGGCACACTGTTGATGTATGGATTATTCCAGCTGGCAAGCACACCTTCCCATTTTGCTGTGGCATGGATTTGAATACAGCTTTGCTAATTACACACACCTCATTCTCTTTCATTAAATACGGTCGTGATGAGCTGCAGTAAACTAAGCCGAAACATATTTCCTTGTTTTTATGACTAAATAACTCATATGGTGGCAATGCAGCTTGTCTAGACTGGATCATCACGTCACATTTGGCGTTCAATGAACCAAATTACATCTACTTTCAGTATTTAGCATGAAGAACTGTGCTCAAGTAGTAAACAGGATATTGCCAAAGGGCTGCCCACCTTTGCAATGTAAATGGGATACTTATACGGTCTGAAATAGTCCATCATGCACCAGTGGCTTTATTTAATGCAAACAATATGTCAAGATTTCAAGAAGATACCCCAAAAGCCTGAACATCTTCCAAATGCTTCACAGCCAGCGGTTATGCACACTTGGCAACAGAAACAATTATGGCCACCTACTGTGTCCCCATCTGGTTCTATTCTGGATGTCTTGGCCCAAGCAACAAAGTTAATTCACCATCTGACCAAGTGGCCAACGGTTTTTGACCTGGGTCAAGAACATTTAGACCATGCTTACCAAGGCACTGAGTCTCAATCCCACTCCAAAGACCAGACAGAAGACACTCTCTGACTGGAGATCCGGTTAAAACGTAGCCAGGGTTACAGTTGAAAATGGCAGATGCTCCAAAGGTAGTTTGAGTCCCAATTTTCTTCCCATTAGGAGGAACGGGGAGATCGCCACAGGAAATGACTGCAATAAAATGAAGGGAATATTGAAGAGATTAGGACGGACTTGAAGGAGCCAGGAGCAGAATAACAGAACAGAAGACAAAGAAAGACGAGCCGGTGGTTGGCATAGTCAATGGGAGGACCGGAGTCCTTTACACCCATCTCACTGACCTCAACGCCAAAAAAAAAAAAAAAAAAGACAACCAGTACTATTTCATGGGTGGATAATGATGGTGTTTTCTTTTGTCCAAATAGCTTTCATCATAGCATCTCACATCTTTTTCTGCCATTTACACAGCTTCTTGCTTCTCAAAAGCTGTTTCCATAGCAGCAAAGTAAGTTTCTTTTTTCATCAGATACCAGAAAAAACATATCTGAGTGCATTTAAAAAAAAAAACAGAAAGCGGGGAGTTTAAAATTAAACAAGTTTCTATCTATCAGTCAAAAACACATTCAGCTGGCAGGCAGTTGTTGTATTCACTCCTGATAAATTATTCACAATATTTAAATAAAGAACCAGAAATCATGGAGCTATTTTCAGCATATTTACTTTCACTTTTTTCCCCTAAATTGTTGACATTAAAACACTTTGATTTACTCACTTCTGCACCGAGGCCTGTCGTTTCTCCAACTCCACATCCCATTGGCCAGGCACTGGATGTGAGCAGGACCAACACGGTAGTAACCAGGGTTACAGGTGAAAATAATCTTGGTATGGTACTCGTAGTGCGAACCGTTGACTATCCTCCATCTTCCATGGTCCAAAGAGAAGGAACTAAGACTGGGGCACATCATCACTAGGGAGAAAAACAAGCAAAACAAACAAAAAGCAAACTGAATTATTTAATGATCAAGGGACGTTATTATTTTTTAATGATTTAAATAGGCTGACGTCTCTCGCCATTATTATTATTTAAATATTTGTATATGCTAATTGCCAAACCCAAGACAGTTTCGCCTGAGAGAAAAAAACTCGTACAAAAATATTTTGAGGCTGTTTTATCATTTTTATCAAAGATTTGCAAATACTTGAATATTTTTGCATGCAAGAGAACTTCAGTTAGCAAAAGTTTAAGCAATATTTTTATCCAAAATTAGTTTGTGTCTAAGGAATCAAATAACTTTTTATGTTGATTTCAATTATTAAAATGTTCACCTTCTAACAATTTAATAAAAGTCTTATCACGGTTCATGTTTGTTTAAAAAACATGCTCATGGTAACTTTTTAAAATTAAATTTATTTTCACAATTATATTGTATTAAAATATCCCAACTTAAATTTGATAATTAATTCATTTCTATTTTAATCTGTTACCTTCTATTCTATATATCATTGTAATACAAGCTGTGACTTAATTAGCAAAAGTTCTTAATGAGAAAAAGTAATTTAAGAATTTTCTCCTTAAATTAAAGAAAAAGAAAATACATTTTTTTTCCCTTTCAACTGTTAAATACTTGTTTTTTTATGATCACCTATTAAGTTATCATATTTAACTAAATCCTTATACATCACTTCCTGGATATTAAAAAGGACTGGTGACCTTTTTAGGATTTACCCTGCCTGTTGCCTAAAACTAGTTGAGTTAGGCTACATCAACCCCGTGACATCGACAGGAATAAGAGTTTCTTAAGATGAATGAATGACTGCATATTTCACCCAATTGTCCCTGAGCATCTTCCACTCACCAATGCATCGGGGTATCTTGTTGTGATTGCTCCAGGTGCCGTCTGGCTGGCAGACTGTGGTCGTCAGTTCTTTGGAGGAGAGCCGGTATCCGCTGTTGCAGAAGTAGGTCACCCGTGTACCGACGGAATAATCAGCGGCAAGCACACCTCCGTTCAGCGGCGCGTTGGGCACACCACACGACACAGCTATAGGCAGTCAGAGCATCATTGTCAGCAAATGAACAGAAAGGTACAATGATAGATGTGCTGCTGAACAGCCAATTCAAACACTCACATGTTTTTTTTCTTGCCGTTTGTAAGGACTAATACATTTGACTAAACTTTCTGGCAGTTACAACTTTACACCAGAAAACAATTTGTGCACATTTGCAGAGCTGCTGAAGTAAAACAGCCCAGCTAATTCATGGCAGACACTCCAAGTTATCGCAGTGGAGGCAGCTTATGTGCAATTAGCAACATTAATGACATCTGCATCCTAGTTAATTGAGAAACTGCCAAAGCCTCTACATTGTGCTGGCTACCTCAATAGAATGGCTTACTGAAGCACTTAATAGAGCCGACTTCTTATGAACAAAAGGGTTGCACCTGTCAAAAAGTCTATTACAGGATCGACATGAAGGAGCCATATTCCCAAGACAGCGACACAGTTTTATACCAAGCACATGTGTTTCTAATCATAAGACAAACATGCTTTTGGAGCCTGAACACTTAAGTCTGACCATTATGAGCGTATATTTGAACTCTCCTCCCATAAACTGCTTTTAGCATCTCAAAAAGCAGAAAAATCAAAGGAATTCATGTAATAGGAATTAAAACTTCAAAAATGACTAAGGTGCAATGATGCAATCAATGAACAACATTTCCAGCTTAATCATTCTTGAAACAAACTTTAACATAGTTGGTTGAATGTTTCCTACAAATCAAATCGGTACTTACATGGTCAGTCAAGAGCTAGTCTTGAAATACATCAATGACATACACACTCATTAAAGTGACAAGTGAAATGAATAATGTAGCCAGTTTCGACACCAACTGCTCTAAATGTGCAGAGGTAGGTGGCACTCTTCTTAAAAACTAGCACACAGCAGCTCTGCATGTTAAAACTGGGTTACTGTGGCCTCAGAGCTATGACCAAACAAAAACCTTAGCTAACTGCTTCAAAGGTGCTTATTAATTTATTTTAGGATTATTACATGCCAGAGAGACAGAAAACAGCAAAAGCATGCTGAGAAATAACACACACTAACACACATCTTTAAAAAAAGGGAGTAACATAACATTGAATCATCAAAAGATAAAGTCTCTCCATGTGGCATGCAACATTTATAAAGCCATTTAAACTCTTGTCTAGCATGAGAAAAGCAACTGACGTTCATTGATGAATGACTCTTTCGCCCAAATTCATCACTAAAGAAGCAGTGAAATGCTTCTACAATGATGATGGAAAATGTAGATGTTTGAAGTGTGTGCATGTCTAAGATCAGGAAAATCTAATCCGTCCCATCTCACAGATAACAAATGGGCAGCTTGGTATGAATATATTAGTTCATTTGCAGGAATGACTGGGTTTATGTGCTTCAGAAGAGCTGTGCCCAATTACAAATTGATAGAATCAATCCCAGGTGTGAAATGTTTTTATATCGTCTAAAGTACCCGACTTACATATTTTGATTTCACGGCATTACAATAAAATGCAGTCTTGCGCACCATCTGTAGCTGTTTGTTGCCATTTCACGCAACTCTATTCAAGTATGCACAGATCGGTGCACACAGTTCATAAAGAAAAACACAATTAGTAGAGTGAGACATGGCACGCTGACAGCAAATGAGCTTCAATCATTTAAAGAACCAAATGAATGGAGGATAAAATTTGGTTTATTTCCTCCTGCCAGGAAACTAACTGTAAACCAAGTTTCTTTCAAGGGACCAGATAGTTTAGTCGTACCATTTCCGGTGACTGGCGTGGAAACAGTGATCAGAAGAGTGTCTAAAAAGTCAGGATTGCCAGGGAGGGCAGTCAAGCTCACCTTGACATGCAGGAACCGGTGCGTCCCAGGCGTAAAAGCTGTAGGTGTTCTTCTTGCACACAGCTGTACCTTTTCCGATCAGCTTGTACCCCCTGTCGCAGGCCCAGCGCACCACGCTGTTCAGATGACCCCCAGTCTGGCTAACTACAAAACCGTGCTGAGGGGAGTCGGGGGTGCTGCAGTACATCGCTACAATAAGTGACGGAATAAAGGCACAGCAGTGAGCAGGTATGGAGAGATGCAAAGCAAGGCAGAGAATGAAAACCAAGTCAAGGGAAGAAAATAATAAAGTAGGCAGGAAGAGAAAGAAATCTAAACAAGCTGAAGAAAAGCATGAGAGGCATTAACAAAATATCTCTTAAGAACATCTTATGTCAGCTTTTTATTATTTTCGGAAGTCTGTATTCAAAGCTAAAATGGGAGGACATGCCTGAGGATGCTTGCTTCTCTCCAACAATCAGGCTGTCCCCCTCTATGACAAGAGAACTCCTTAAATCACATTACTAACACTCCTTTCCAGCCTAAAGGCATGCACAGATTCAGTTTGCTTCACCACATGCAATCCTGGTGCATTATTTGTTTCATAAGTCCGCTCTCCATCTTACAGCCCATCAACATCAAAAAAGGCACATTTGATTTAAAGAACATGACTAGCAAATGGCCAGTGGGACCAAAAATTTAAGAGAGGGCTGTACGCGTTCCAATAGCTGTCAAGCATTCCTACGAATCAGCGTGACTGGGAGAGAGATTTAAGACGAAAAGACACACTGCGGTTTAAATCAGTTCCTGTTAAAGTCAATCAAATCAAGAAGGAGTTCTCTTTACAAAATTCATCACACAGACTTGCTTTCATGGGAACACTCTTGTGTATTAAATATAATGAAGAGACAACATGCATAATTAATGTCCTCAGATCTCTTTTTTGCATCATTATTGATGCATTTCAAATGGAAGAAGATGCCTTTGCTACTCTTGCTTGGCAACACTTGCTTTATTAAAAGAGTCAATTAAGAATTTAAAACCTCTGAAATTAAAGGGTGCAAAACAGCATGCTATCATAGCAGTCGCTTTCTGTCTACGCCATGCTCTTTGCACGTAAAAACATTCCCCATTGTAATCTATTACGTCTGGAAAACATATTTTAAAAATTGACATGAACATTAAAAACCATAAGAACATTCAGAAGCAATCCCAACAGAAGGTGATAAAAGTCATGGTCGTGTTGGATCATGTATATGAAAATCTTTGGTAAACACAGAAAACAGGATTGTAGTAAATGATGAATAACTGAAGGTGCTTTTACTTTTTATGGATACAAAATAAATAATCATTACGATCTCGTTCTGATTTGTAGAGTAAGTCAGTGTAACTAAATGACATTTGGAAATTCAATAAAGGAATGAGACTGACATTTCAGAAGAAACGTCACTCTTTGATAACAGATTCTGTGAAGCCAATAAACCTGTAATTCCTAATACAAATCTATTCATGGAATGCTAATAAATCTTTAATTTAAGTTACACACTTTCTAAAAGTGTTTCTAAAATAAAAAAACAAAACAAAACATGAGTTTTATCACCTGTCTGCAGCTTAAAAACTGAAACAAAATCAAATTCAGCATAGATTAAGAAGAGAGTATGATTATAAATTGGATACATACTTTGATACTCACCCACGTATCTGATGTGGAAACCCCGTCGGTTAGTGCCATGGTCAGAGGACCAACGGAGCAAAAGCTGATGGCCTGTAGTAGTCAGATTAAATGGTGTTTCTATATCACCACTGAGCGTTGAAAGACTCTGACTGTAGATGTTAGGACCTAAAAAAAAAAAAAAATCCCAGAAAAATGTTTGACATTAAAGAAGAGATAACGTCCACTGTCTTGCTTTCAATGATGAAAATGAAATCCCAACATTACCCACCATCAAATATTTCCAAAATGTCAAATTCTTTCTCTGTCTGGAAGAGCTCAAAGTGAAGAGTGATGTTGTATCCTTTTTCCACATTGATTAGCCAAGAGCACATCTGGAGATTTGGGTAGTTTTCTGGGTAGCCAGGACTTAAGATCACCCCAGTGGAGTCAAATCGAACTTCATGAGCAGGACATTGGACTGGGAATAAGGAAGAAAAGTGAAGGTCAACAAATACTGTACAAGATAGAGAAAAATAGCTTGATTGAGCAAGAGACAGCAATTAAGAAGAATTTAGAAGAATCTCTGCAGAATTATGTAAAGTTATGAATTGAAATGCACCATTGTGGTGGCAAAACTACATCAGGAAAAACACAGTTTCAAAAACATTTAAAATAGAGTTGTGCTACATCTAAAGTCTAAGACGTTCTCTTCAGGTCACTAGTGAAGAAGCATGATACATGTAAAAGGTTAATATGAACAAGTGGTCCAGATAAAAGGTCAAAGAAAATTTTGGGCATGTATAAAATAAAAAACAAAAGAAAATGTCAGCATGAAATGTGTGAAAATTTTTGCTTGCGCATGCTTAGTAAATCAAGTGCTGAAAGATAATAGGACAAGATAACTTTCAGAAAGTGGAAGTCAATAACAAAACGATGAAAAAACATGATGACGTTTAAAACAAGAAAGAATCAGAATGAGAAATACTTTTATTGCCATGGTCATTGAAGAGGATCACAGACTAGGAACTTGCTGTGGGACAAGTGTGCAAGAAGCTGATTGGGTTTTACTGTTTTGAAATACAAATATTTTAATAATTATATTTGCAAATGAGAGCAAATTGTAAGTAAAAAGGAAAATTGCTGCATGCTACTCATTAGGAAATTATGGAATGATCTGATATCTTCATCGTCACTTTTTGCATTGACCTCTAATACATTAAGCTGGGATCTGGTTGGGATGCCTCCCGAGTGCCTCGCTAGTGAGATGTTACGGGCACGTCCTACCAGCAGGAAATCTAGAGCAGACTCTGGACCTGCTGGAGGGAATATGTCTCACAGTTGGCCTGAAAACACATCAGGATTCTCCCGGGTGAGCTGGAGGATGCAGCCGGGGTGAGAGAAGCCCATCTGAGGTTGTTGACCCCGCGACCCAGCCCCAGATAAGCATATGACAACAGAATTGAACAATAACATTTTTTTTTTTTTTTTTTTTACTAAGTACTAGAATCCATTCCATTGTAAATAACTCAATGAGCATTTAAAATAGCCTAAACACTTTTAGTTACACTTATGAACTATTTCAAACATCAAAATCCACCAGACTAGTATAAAAACACAATTACATTCCACAAAAAAACACACCCATAAAAAAACATAATGAACGAAGATTTTTTTTCTTCATTGTCAGTATGACATTTTGCGACAATTGTAATTTTGATAAATTTCATGGTTAAAAATGCAATCCAAAAGCCATCGCTATTCTGTGTGTGTGTGTGTGTGTGTGGTTTATTTTCTTTATGGTGGCTCGCCTGACCTTTCTAGCTTATATTATGTTTTTCTTTGAAAAAGAACATATTTATATATACTGTAACTCCCTCTTTTCTTCATTTAAATTGAATTCGGCCTTCTGAGCCAAAGCCTTCTCTAAGTTATAACTGGATTAGGTAGGATTTTGAGCTGCACCCAATACTATAGGTATTTTGTTTTTGTTTTTTTTACAACTGCAGAGGTCTCTTACAGGGATCCCGAACCCTGTATCATTTTTTTTTTTTTTTTTTAATGCAAAAGACAGAAATGTACCCTTTTTTGTTCTTTTCAATTTAATGAATGCTTTAAGATTAACGCACCAGCTGTTTTAAAAGAGCTTTTTTGTGGGTTCATCAAATGAACCGTAGAGGACCTTACTGGTAAGAATGAATGGGAAGAAATATGAGCTAAAAGAGAATTCAGACAAAGTCAAATGTATTGTGACCTTTAAGTGATTGCGTAGAGCTCAAAAAGGCATGCACGATAGAGAAACATGTATTATAGTTTTCAATCAAAATGTTAAAATTATACACAGTTAAGATTTTTATTTTTCAACTAACTATTTTTTTATTTGTTTCGTCTTCTGATCCACTTATCCCTGACAGGGCAATGGGGAGTCCCAGAACCTAACCGAGCTGATTTCAAACCAGAAGCAGGGTACACCCTGAACAGGTTGCCAAGCTGTTGCAGGGCCACACACACACAAACATTTACACACGCATTCCTAGGGGCAATTTTATAGTGGTCAATCAACTTAACATGCATGTTTTCGGAGGGTGCGGGACAACCGGAGAACCTGAAGAAAACCCACACTTACATAGGGAGAACATGCAAACTCCACACATAAATGTTTTAAGCCTAAAAAAAGTATCGTGGTTTATTTAGCTTTGTAAAGCTTTTTACTTTGTGGTTTACAACATTTTTCCATAAAAACTATGACTAATGTTTAAAGTGTGACTTAACCTTTGTTTACAATTTGACTTTGATTTGTACTTCATGTAACTTCTGCACATCATCCACCAACCAGTCTTATGCAATTCTATTTCAAATGGTTGGGTTTTTTTTTTCTTTCCCCTTTTAGTTTTGATAAGTTATAACTAATCTCTGTCTTTCAAATCTGAGTCCACCAGCAAATGAACTTAGTGAAGGAGCAAAACTAAATTTTTAAACAACAGATTTCATTTTACCAAACAGGTCTAGCGTCATTGCCAAACCCTATTCTGAAAACTTAAACAAGATGCCAGTAAGATTTTTGCAATCAGTTTACATGTTAAATTTAATTCTTTGAACTTAAATTAAAACTCAAATACTGTGGGGTAAAAACCTAATCTTCTATTGGCATTTTAATTGAGATTACTTATATGCATTGGTGTGAAACAGTTCAACACCATGTTCTCTGTCACTTTATTGACTATTTTTTTTCTATAACCAGCCTTAGGATAAGCAGTATACAGAGTTAACATGTCAGAAACTTTATGAAAAAAAAATCATTCGGCTGGTAGATGCTCGCCAAATGAGAGCTTTGATAAAAATAAATAAAATTAATGTTGCTAGGCAACAAGCTTAAGTCTATCAAAAGCAGAGCTGGAGCTTAAAGTGCTTTGAATGTAACTTTTCCAGCGGGGATTTAAAGAAATAAGTGACAAGAGACTTAAAATGCCTAAAATGTTTCAGACCTTCTCCAAATACAGATATTCCTCAAGGTGTTTTCCAAAAACATGTGATAGGGATGGGGAAACTACTCTGAAAACAGAAAAAAAACACACACAAAAAAAAAACAAGCAACTTACTTGTGAGAGAAACTAGGTTAAAACAACATTTCACCCCTCTCAGTGGAAATAAAACATAACAGCAAAATAACCAAATACAAACCCTGTGTACCTGACGTTACACTGTTCATCTTACTGGTCACAGGCAGTTAAAAATAACTACAAAAAGAGCTAAAATAAAACAAAAAATGGAAAAAATTGTAAGAAAGGAGCAACATGACATCATTTATCGGGTAAAACAGCCTTGTGGTGTCAGATGGTTTTCCCAACACAGCAGTCAACATGACTGTGGCTCTGCTCCTGATCAAAGCTACTGCATAACCTTCCTCGTAGGCTTTCATAAAGATAGAGCCTGGGGAAATATATGAAAACCCCGGGTATACAGGGATGAACTTTGCACAGACATGTAAGGTCTTTTCTGTGTTATCCAAGGCCTAAGATGACAATTAACAGAAAGCTTGACAGCAAACAAAAGCGGAATAACAGAGCACAGGAGACTTTTATTTCCTGTTCTACCAGCAAGCTACAGACAGGAAACTGCTTGTTGCACGCTTAGTGCAGCAGTCTCTTGGATGTGAATAACAGGTCAACTCAAATTAAGTTCAACTTTACATGTCCCAAGGAGAGCAATTAGTTTTGTGCTAGAGGTGTCGAGGACATAACGTATCCGACATGAGAAAATGTGATGAATTCGTGACTGTAAAAATGAGGAGAACCATGGAAATGTCACGCAACAAATTACCAATCTGAAATTTGTCCAAACTACACCGATGTGACGCTGAAGGCAGATTTATTTGGGAGCAGTTTGACTAAAATGATGATTAGTCATCTGACACATTAACAGACGTTAAAATGTCACTTACAGCTTTCATTTAAATGTGTTCTTTGGCACCTAAATTTTTTATGTGCACTTTTTTTTTTCCATTTTCTAGAGTGATGTCTTAATTCACTTTATTCTTCACAGTCCATTGTTATTTAAAAATGTAATTTCCACTGAATTTTCCAGGCTTTGCTCATTATCTAGACATTTCATACCGTTTGAACCATATATCTTTTATTGCAGAGACAGACCTTTTATGAATTATGACTAATATTAAAGATAAAGACACAGTATAACAGTTTATATTGTAATAGTATAATAGTTTCATTTAATTTGTTAGATCACACCTGCATGCTTTCTCAACCAAAGGAGAAAGGAAAATTTGAAATAAGTTTTTATTTTTGGAGCCAAAGCAATTTTGATCAAATAAGTAATCAGGTTTTTACAATTACAATTGTTAAAGCATGTTCAGTGATTTATGGACTTATTTCCAAGATAACAATAATTGTTTCCCTGGCAAACACCCCGCTCCCCCATAAATACAACAGAGAAAATCCTCTCAACAGAAGCAGCCAATAGGTAAAAAAAAAATCTGCCTTTCTTCTAATATCCAATACAAAGCTTGATCTGGGTTTTCAAAGTCCATGTTTCTCTATCATGTTCGTAATTCAAAGTCAAATGATTTTGCTCTGTTTCCTGACATGAAAAGAAAGAGGTGCTTGTTAACTCAAGATGTGTAGGCTTGAAGACTTTTTGGGCACTTCAAAAGATGGTCATCGAAGAACAGAGACTCTAGTGTGCAAGTGATTCACCAGGACAACATACAGAATGATAAAATTGCTTATTTTGTCAGAAAAAAACCCTGATGTAGTAGTATTTTACTTTTAATAACCATCATTGACAATTAAAGTAATACTTCCATTTCAATGCATTAAATAATGATTGCTTTGAAGGATAAAAGGGAAGAAAATTTTAAGTCATACACTGTATGTAAACCTGCTGAGCTGTAATTGGTCTCAAACTGATCCCCAGCAGTCCAATAAAGCAGAGCAGGTCTGTGATTTTGGTTCTGTTGTATTCTAAGCACCTGAGTCTTGCTGAATTAGAATAGAGATGCTGTTTGCCACCAGGAGACTGCTAGAGGGGCTCCTGCTGGCAGTCTGTCTGTTAAATGATGCATCAACAGTGAGTGCTGCTGACTGCAACCAACCTTGGCAGAGAGGTGTCAAGCACACTCATAACTAAACGTGATTACACATGCACATTGATGTGCGGGCGTATGCACGTCGAGCGAAAGAAGAGATTACACATGTGAGCATTGGAAAAATTCAAAAGCCTTACAAGTGAAGAAGAAACAAAAATCTGACTTCAATTCACAAAACCAACCTTGACAGACTGGTGGTGGTCCATCCATCTGTAGCCTCTCTCCAAGTCTGCAGGTCAAAATCTCACTGCCCACCAAGGTGAAGCCTGGCAGGCAAGAGTATCGAATGATGTCCCCTGTGAGGTCATTTATACCAGCAAACACACACAGAAAGAGAGGAAAAATGGACATGAAAAGCATATTCATTCGATCACCCGCCCACACAGCCCCAAACACATACAAGCTTTGTCAGGAAGACTCCTCAACACAAGCACTTGAAACAGTAATCAACTACACATTTTCTAATGAAGACGGACATTCCTTAGCACTGAAGGCACTTCATTAAATTACAGCCTCAAACTTCAACACAAACCCACACTAAATCAAAATCGCACGCTATTTCAAAGGCACAAAGTAAAACAGCGACCGGCCACATGACTTCCACTTCACTTTGCTAATTACTTTTGAGCACAGCTTTTAACAAACAGCGTTTAAGCACACTTAATTAGCGTGACTGTCAAACTAATATTTTAATGTGAAAAGAATGGATAGATGTGTGTACTTGAAGGGATGAGCTGCGAGACAGAAAAGTAGGTGTTGAAGGTGAGAAGATGTTGGGATAGTGGCAAACCCCTTGTCACAGTTACAACAATACATAAACATGTAAACCAGATCAAGCTGGATCAATGAATTGTGAAAATCATCAATAAAAACAAAAGAAAGAAACAATTTAATCAAAGAAAAAATGAAAAATTCAATACCCAAAGGAATCAACAAATGAATGAATGTATAAGTTACTCTGATAATTTGAAACGTCTGATTGCTTCTTATCCATACATGGCTGTCCAAGCGAATGAAATAAAGTCCACTAACCAGTGATTCTATTATACATCGGCCTATGCCTATAGAGAAGAAAATAGAATGAGACAAACCTATTTCGAACTCGTCATCATCAGTTAGAATAGTGGCATTGGCGACAGGAGGGGGTGGCTCACAAGTTCTCAGTTGGTAGGCTGTAGGAGAGAGGACAAACACATCGTAAGTGAATCAGACAACACAAAGCAACAGA
This sequence comes from Neostethus bicornis, assembly GCA_902685375.1. Lineage (NCBI taxonomy): Eukaryota > Metazoa > Chordata > Actinopteri > Atheriniformes > Phallostethidae > Neostethus > Neostethus bicornis. The sequence goes on from LR738541.1 coordinate 30,017,971, forward strand.
CACGCACGTTTCTAATTCTGCTGCAGTAATATTTTCTCTACCAGCTCAGTAAAACTAGATTAGATCATAAATTGCTGCCCATCACTGTTCATGATCATCAAAAAACAATTGCTAACTTAGCTTAGAAAGGGGAGTTTGATTTCTAATCAAATACTCCTCGTGGAGTGTTTCAATGAGGCTGAGAACATAAACAAAGAAAACAACCCAACGGACACAATTACTTTAACACAAGCATTCACAACCAGCACAAAGGAAAAATTAAACATGTTTCGTCCTGGTAGAGTAGCAGAGGAGTTTAAGTATCTCAGGATTCCGTTTTCACGAGTGAGGGAAGCAGAGCATGGGGCAAGAGATTAATAAGAGAATCTGTGCAGCGTGTTCATAAATTAAGAATCTACAGTGATCTGGCCTGGTGAAGAGTTTACCAACTGATCTATGTCAAGATCCGAGATTAAATGACAGAAAACATTACAATATGGTGCTTCTGGAAATAACCTGTGGCACATTTTTTTACGAATGCTTTTGTCAAATGATTAAGATACCGTGATAGTGAAGCTCAAAGAAGCCACTGGTACTGAAGTCACTGTGGAACTTGATGAGGACTTGATTGGCAGTGGTGGACACGCCCTCTTGCGTAGAACTTCCGCTAAACTGGCCAATTTGAGGTGAGGATTGGTCTGGTCCATCCCTGATACACAGAAAGCCAAACAGAGAGGGAGAAATATGGAGGTTAGAAGATGGAAAGGAGGAGGTGGTCAGAGAGAGGGGGGTGCAAATGATTTATGAATAAACAGCAGCGATGACTTGCTGGGATCAAAGAGCAGGTCTATTTCTCCTCTGGCAGTCATGTAGACTAAGTAGTGGTTCCTGACGATCTGAGAGAAAGTTTCACATTGATCAACCACGTCAAAGTAGAAGTTAAGAACATGCTTGGTGATTAGGAGGTGCAGAACTAAAACTTTCCACCCCTCCAGCCATGTTACATATTGATGGAGACTCACGTTTTAGAGAAAGAGGGGAGGGAGGCGGGATGCCAGACAGTCTGGAAAAAATATTTTCAAATTCCAGGAGCAGCTTTTGTGTACTCAGCTTTTTTAAAAATGCAAATACTGGGTTTGAACATTGTATTTTAAAACAATTAAAACTCCCATCATGGAAGCATCCAAAGACAGAATCATTTAGTTAATGATCACTATTTACATGTGATTATCCTAGAACTCTCAGACAGTTTACTGAGTAGTATAATGTGTGAGGAAATGCAGCTCAGACTTAATTGACTGGTAGTTAACCCAGAATGTGTCTAATTGTAAGAGAAAAAAAGCTGTTCAATAAAGGGTGAACATGTCTATGAAACTCATTTTGATAAACATAACTCCCAGAAAGGGAAAGTTTCCTACCAATTTAATGATGCAGATCATTTTACGATGCAATGCCTCAAATGCAGAGGGTGTGTTAAATGTCGATTATTTTTGAGAAATGAGTGCACATCTTTATGTGTTTGTAATTCCCTCGAATAAACAAATACCAGGTCAGTGGCAGCTTGTGAAAAAGTTGCTGAAAATTACATAAGCAGAGAACCACATCCTGTAAAGATGAATGCATTTCAAGGGAAATACTTTTTTCCCCCAAATGAGGTTCCCCTGATGTCTGGAACTGACTAATAGCAAGTACTGAAATGCCAAGCTGAAAATGAAGCTGAGCCTAGGGGTGAAATCCTTGATTTATGGAAACAAAAAGTTGGAAAAAGCCACGGGCAGGGGTCATGGAAACCCGATATTTGGAGTGAGATCGGAGTAGACCTGGTGCTCCAGCACTTCTTCTGTATAGAGCTGGCCAAGGCAACACAGACAACTAATTAGGAAACCTCCCGGGTGGCTTCCTGCCGAGTTACATCAGGCACGTCTGACTGGAAGGAGACCTGAGGCAAACCTCGACCATAATTATGTATTCTGTTTGGTCTAAACCAGCCTCAATGTCCTCAACATGGAGAATGAGAAAGGTGAGTGAAAAATGGCTGGAAATAGATTTAGTTCAGGTAAAATGGCAGTCAATAACTTAAAAAAAATTGAGATGACTTTCAAACTGATTATCTTATAACTGAGAAACCCTGTAAACCTGGTTTTTAATTTACCACTAAAACCTTTTTCTCAAATCAAAGTTGAATAGTTCATAAGATGGCTTACTGAGGTGTGAAAAAGAGGACCTGGCATTAACGCTGAAGGCTATTTGTGAGGTGTGCATTAGAGGCTGATCTTAAAACAAAGACACATCTCTGCTAATGGGTAAAGGTCAGAATCTATAAATCTTTCAAGGAGTGCAAGTTAGGGACAACTCAAAAGCTTTATTTGTTAGATTTTTTATTTTATCTAAATGCTGTGTGGAGAGAAATGTCTCATTAGTGGAGCTTTCAAAAGAGCTTCAAGGCCATTTAAAAAAAATGATGTGCACACAAGTCACACTGACATATGTTTAGGTAAATCTATTTCGTACCGCTTCGGTGTGGCACATTCGGTTCAATGCAGGGCCTTGCACAAAAAATGACAACCCATCACTGAGTTTGTGCAGCTGGAACACGGTGCTACAAGTGCAAGCGCAAAGCACAACATTTTATACTTCAAACTGTTTTCTCACATGTTTTGTGTGCAGTGTAGTTTTTGTCCATGGGTAAGTGAAACGGTGTGTGTTGGACACTTGTGGTATAAATGGTACATACCAAACTATATTTTTGTGTTCCGTTATAAATATAGTTATAAATATAGTTATATATCCTCTCTCTATATCCTGTATATATGGATGTACATACATACATTCCCTCAGCAAAAACTAAAAGTACCTTTGATGAGGTGCAAGGAAAGAAAATGCCAGTTTCTTTTTCGAGTAATCAGCAAAATGTGAAGAGGCACTTCGCCAAGGAAATGAAAAGTTGCCATCAGGGGACAGATTGTTTCTGCACTATTTCATTTAAAAACAGTAGTGCCAGAAGCACCCTCCTCCCATAGTATGAATAGCAGCCCAAGATGCTGAGAGGCACTTCCCTCCATCACCCAAGAGGACAGCTTCACTCTGCCCGAGGCTTACCACTCGGCAAAGGTAGAAGGAAACGAGAAGGTGTGAGGTGGCTACTACAGTGACACGAGGCAGGTAAGCAGTGTTTACCACTATACATTTGTCCATTTCCAACCCACGTTGCTACAAACTAACAAACATCCCAAGTGGCTCAGCCCCAATGTCTTCAGGCTAATACACGTTGCTGTCATTTCATGTAACACTCACTGGGATATTTAAAGATCTACCCCAAGTTTTGTGAGTTGGAGAAGAAAGAGAGTGACACAGATTTTCTTCTTCTTTTTTCCCCCTTCTTTGTTTCTCACAAGTAGCGTCTTTGTGAGATACTTTGTTATGTGGCAAAGCAAACAAAAACGTTTCATAAATAGTACATTTCATTTTTTTTTAATTAAATAAAATGAGGTATGAATGAGCAACAATGAAACAACCTGGTCTCTAAAGTTTTCTTAAAAAAAAATATTTTAATTCAGTGGGTGGTTTCTGAATGATCGAAATATTGTCAGAGAACAAAATTAAAAAAGAGCGAAAAAATATGCAAAAAAAGTCACTAAAATAGAGTTGAAAATTGAAGTGTAAATCAAAAACGCAAAAAGAAATAAAGCAGAGAATAAGAAAAAGGCTAAAAAAAAAAAAATAGGAAGCAGAGAAGACGTCTATAATATTTAATGAGGTGAAACATAAACGCCTAGGGCTATGATGACCAAATAAACCGTTCATCAATAGGTACATTTGCGAGGAAGACTAAATGAATGGATGGCATGGCTAAAGAAGTGGGTGATAAGAAGAGTCTATATGTCTTCTGTTCCATTGAGATGAGTACATCACAGGAAGAGAAGTGGCAGACGAAGAACCGTTCAAGCCTTTGGGCATGACTTTATGTTCCAGAGTTGTTTCAGTTGTTCAGGTCTATTGATGTGCCCAAAAAATAAGGTCAGCTGACAACTCAAATATAATAAATAACCTTTTATTTCCATCTCTATCATTTTATCTTTAACAACTTAAGCACAGTCAACGATGGGGATGTCATGAATCATTTGGTTCAGTCAGAGAAAGGTTCATGCACCAAAACGAGTTTGGAAGATGCAGAAGATGAGTGTCTGTATCTGTCCAAATTCCCTTTCATTTCTACAAAGTGAAAAAAACTGTAGAAAAGAAAGATTTTAAACACTAAAATGGGAGTGATATTATTTATAGTGTGTTGTATTTAGGGTTGAATGTGCTCTACACAAAACAAAAGATGAAGATTTACATTTGGATACTTGGTTTGACTAAAAAAGTCTTAAATCAAATGCTCTGAGAACTTGTTGTCCAACTGGCCTGTGGCTCTACGTGTCATCCTCCTGGTCTCCTGTGTGCAGCAGCTGAATTTGCTTTCTGGTGAAAGGGAAATTCTGGCTTACCACAAATGGAAATGTAATTTAGCCTCCCTGTCAAACCTTTTGAGAGTTGTCCTACTAGCAAAGCACTGTGTTTGCTACTGTGAAAATATATGTGGATATACATTTCTTTGTCTCCCAGCTTAGCATCATGTATGACACAACATGGGGTCTGTGGTTCATTGGGAAGTAAGGGAAGCACTTCAAGAGGTTTTATAACAAAGAATAAGACTAAATTAGATATGTGCATGGGGACTTTCATGAACACTGCTATGAAAGAATGTGTGAAGCCGTCACACTTCAAACTTATAAGTAACATTAAAGAGTCTCCCTTGGACAAGTACTTCTGGTATTCAATCTTTTTTTACTTGTAATTTTATCCAAAACAGAAGGACATCCACAGTTTTTTTACATAGTGCTGACTGATTCACTTTTAATTAAAACTGCACACCTCACATGCAAATGTACTTTCTCCAAAGAGAGTAACAAAGAAATGCAGAGTTCAGACATCCTATTCTCTGCACTTTATGTGCAAATTACAGAGCAAAATGTCAATATGAGAGACACATCAGCTTCTGCTGGATACAGAACAATTGGATGAAGATGAGGATGCTTTTTTGCATACTGGCATACTGCTGGTAAAGCAAACTTATCAAAGAAATCATCAACAAGAACCTCCTACTTTGCTTGCAAAGACAAAGAAATCCCTGTCTTAAAAAATTGCCTTGAGTCGAGACAGTTCTTTAAGGATGAAAAAGCATATAGAATGTTGTTGACATGAGTTGGGCAATTTAAAGAAACAATGTTGAGAACAACAAATGCAAAAAAACCTTTAAAATTGTTGCTAGCAAATCAAAGCCACTGGCAGCAATTCTGCATATAAGAAGCAGTGATTTATATATGTGCTACAAGCTGAGGTACGATAAAGGATATCACACTGTGAGAGAAATAGAAACCTACCAAACAGTGATGTAGTCATAGATCGGCTCTGTATTGATTACGGAAAAATTTATGTAGATGCCGTAGCCTGGGGGTACTCTGACGGTCCACATACAGTCCTGGAAGTGTGGGTATTCACCAGGGTGCCCGGGAGAGTAAATTGTTCCATTCATGGAAGTTATATTCCCACCACAGAGAGCTGGAGGAGAAAAAAACATTCAAAGATGATGAAAAAGAAAGAAGAAAAAAAAACTTTACATCAAGCCTTAAAAGTCACAGTGATGGATTTAATGTCACTAAAAGTTGATATAAAATATAATAATAACTATAACGGTGTGTTGAGTTATCACTGAGATGCGATGGGGCAAAAGCAAGTTTTGCACGTCGCTTCAGGGGATGAATATTGTTTTTTGTAAACTGGCTGCTATTGATTGATTTTGACAAACTCTTTCTCTCATGCCCTTCAGATGTTTTAACATGATACTTTGATGTGGCAGTAAAAGTCACAGTCGTACCATTTCATTTAAGAATAGGCGGAGAACTTGACAAGTTCAATGAAAAGTACAGAAAAAAAACCTTATCTGATCTTGAAACACAAAGAAAACTAAATAGATATCTTGTTAAAACTTACTTACTGTATGAGACCTGATCATCAATCATCATATACAGTATATATATCGCTACAGACTAAAAAGTTCACATTTCTTAGAATAAGACACTACCATGTAAAGCACTCTAGATCCTTACCTTCACAGCGAGGTATGGGATGATTCCAGTTTCTACTGACTCCATGTAAACATGTAAGAGATGGCTCCCCAAGAAGAGTGTAGCCCAGCAGGCACTCAAAGGATATGGTCATACCGACGCTGTATTCCTGACCAATCACAATACCGTTACGGAAAGGTTGGGGGTCAGGGCACCTCTGGAGTTCATATGCTAAAAGAAAAAAAAACACACACACACAGGCAAACACACACATTAAACAGATTTATGACATTTTTGTGACTCATCTATTTCTAAGCAGTTGGAAGAAATGAAAAACCATTCAAATGAAACTCACCTAGATTAAAATATTTTAAACAATGAATTATTAAGCTTATCAGGCAAATTTTGGAAGATATATAATTTTTTACCATATCGGGGAGTATTTCAAGAGAATAGATTGTTCCTTTTTATATTATGCTGTCGTGTGTTCTTTTAAACTCATCAGTCAACTGCTTTGACCTATGAAAGAAATAACTTTCACAGAGGGAGGCTGATTCCTGGATCTCACCCTGGTAGACAATATGGAAGCCTGGCTTGTTCTGGGAATTGTCACTATGGAAGAAGAGCGTTGTTTCATGCGTAGTGCTAAAGAGAGAACCAGGCACCACTGGGCCACTGAACCGATCAATCACCGTCCCCGTCTCTAGGCTCCCACTGCGCACCTCCAAATAGTCATGAACAGGTTCAGTGGAGAAGTTCAGAAACTGCAGATGGATCCCTAAAGGGCAGAAGGAAAGAGTTAATGTCAAACATTTTTATAATGACTCCAATGAGTCATTACAGAGCTAAAGAATGATGTACGTTCTTCCTGGTCAAAGTGTGATGGGAAAGCTTTTTTTTTAAACAAATCTAAGTGACAGAGAGATGAAGGAACAGCACTAGCCACCCACCAGAGTCGAAGAGTTTCCCTTAGGCTTTTTGACTTTGAATATGTTTTGGCGTGTCAGTCTCTACACATGCATTTGAGATGAGAAACAGTCCTTTCATGGAAAGACACTTTTGCAATACAAACTGACCATTTCACCAACAATAATTTGTAAGGAGAAAATAATCCAAGAATCTGGAGATTTGCGTGTCTGTGGCTGTAATTGACATCTTTGCTATAATTGTATGTTCTCGGTCTGCAGGAAAGACACACTAAATGTTCTTGGAACTATGTTGACAGATTTTTGCAATAACCAGTTATAGTTGGTGCACACAAATAACCCATCTAATTTAGCACAAGTTTAACAAGAGGGGAAAAAAGAAAGGAAGAGGAGAGAAAAGGACAGCAGTGAGGGGGTGGAAAGGAGGGCAGGTTACAGACCAAAGCCAATGGGGAGTTGAACTCTCCAGCTGCAGTCCAGGCTGCTTTGGTAATTCCCCGGGAAGCCTGGGCTAAGGATGACGCCGCTGAAGTCTGTCATAGAGCCTCCACACTGAGCTGTGGGAGACCAACCGAGGAGAAAGAACATGTCACTCCTCCACAAAAAGCCTCGATGGGAAAACAAAGAAAAACAATGACTAGGAGGTTGAACATGGAAGCAGGATGAGGAGCTTATTGCTTTGTGTGAGGGCAAATCATAGTACACGAAGAAATATGACATGCACGTAAAACAGGAGCTCTCTACATGTATTTTTATATATTCAAGCAAACATCGGACTGAGTCCCATTTTATGTCTGATCGTGTCTCAGCCTGCAATATACGCACATTCAATATACCAACACACTTTTGCTCAACAGTACTAGTGATTTCTTCACCTTCTCTTCTTTTATTTGCACCAGCTTTCTGCAAACATGACACTCATCCGCCTTCCCTGTGGCACATGCATTACCTAGCCTTGCATAAACATCCAAAGGCAAATAATTCCAGTAACTATTTCCTTATAAACCTCCAAAATATTGCATTTTTGTGTAAGATTAGATGCTATTTAATCTCGTTGGGTATAAACCAACCAATCAGGAAAAAAAAAGAAATTGCACCACTGGTTGGAAAAAGGAAGGAGTTGGAAGGGTTGTTACAGTTTGACCTGCTTGCTTTGTGAAATGGAAAAGAAGAGGGGAGAGAAGGCATTATAAAAGGATGCCTTAGTGGGGTTTTTTTTGCAGCAGCATACAAACTCTTTGATGTGGGTTTATCTCCGACATACTGAGTAAAGATCCTTGGGTGTTTGAGTGAGCATATGTACAATAAACAAGCTGTGAGTTACGTTAATGAACACAAGCAACCATCGGCGTCCGCATAATGAGTAAAGCTGGGCTTTAGCTCGGCGATGAACCATGTAAACCCCAGGCACATGGAAAATACAAAAAGAGCACATTATACAAGTGAGCTACCACTATAAGGGTGGATATTACTGTGGTGTGATGGTGGAAGTGTGTACACGTGTCACTGAGGGTAGCAAAACAACGACGTGTCAAAGAGAAAGCAATTAGTAATCTCTCGAATCTATCACTGCGGCACTCAACATCAGAGGAAGTGTCTTGGATATGGCAGACTCTCATCTGGAGGATCAAAAATCAAACAAGACATTGAGATGGTGCAAAGCCCTATTGATTTTCAACTGAAGGAGGATAGCAGGAATTTCATAATACCTACCCCCAAGCCATCCACTCATACCCATCCTCCTTTCTCCACCGTCTCACAGTGATATAGTTGCTTTCACTAATATAATACCAAATCTTCTTTCAAGCCACTGAGCTGTTGTGTTGCTGTGTGTGAAAAAATAATAGGGTTGAAATGATATTAAGTAGAAGGAGCTGTGCTAAATGAGCAAATGAGATAAGCTGAAGGGCAAAATGAAAAAAGGAAGGACGGAGTGTGTATTTGATGCTACATTTTCACCACTTTGAAAATGCTGGGTAGTAGACTGTAAAAGATGGGACATTACCTAAACACAGAGGTACGGGGTAGTTCCATCTTCTGACTGGGCCGGGCATGCAGGTTATATACGTATTACCCTGTAGAAGAACAAAAATGATCAAATCATCAAAAACAATCAAGTAGCTTGAAACAGGAGATTAGAAGATGAATTAGTTAACCTTAATAGTGAAATTCGGAGAAAAAATTAACATACTAAGTCATAATATACACTTGTTTGCATTCATATGTCCATCTATAAAGACGTGTCTATGTCGTGCATATATGTACAGTACATATATCTATAGTCAAGTCTAAATTATTCAAGCACCTGGCAAAATTTGCATTAAGGTTGCTTTTCTTTATTTACTGAAAGTGATAAAGGCTCCCTCCAAACTATTACAAAAGATTGCATAAAATATAGAGATGTGGGAAAAAATATTCCTCATCTTTTATTTACCGTATATTTGAGCCACAGTTCTACGTATCTGCTCGCAGAGCTGAATGGGTAAATACCAGTGGTACAACAACTGTTAGAAACATTCAAGATTTTCAAGGTTCATTAGCGCTTGTCTCATCATCTAATCCCCAGTATTCCCGGGGTAGTGGGAATACTGGAGCCTATCCCAACTGATTTCAGGCAAGAGGCAGGGTACACCCCGAACAGGTCACCAGGCTGTCGCAGAGCCACACACACACTTACAGCCATCCACGCACACACTTATTCCAAGGGGCAATTTCAACATAGCCAATCAATCTAACATGCATGTTTTTGGAGAGTCGGAGGAAACTGGAATACCCAGAGAAACCCCACACAAACATAAGGAGAACATGCAAACTCCACACAGAAAGGCCAGAGTTTCAAGCTAGGTCTATTAAGTGTTTTGTTTTTTAATTCTATCAGAAGGATCACTTTAACTTTGTACATGCAACCTTTTGTTCAAATATAAATACAAATTGAGATATTTTTTTTTTAATTCAAAGATGAATAACTATGATGCAGTACCTATTTTCATACAAATACCCCAAAGTCTAGTCCTAGATCTAACAATGCAGGAGTAATAAGTTGCTGGGTGGTGCAAAGTATGTGACAAGAAGTGATTGTCCGAGGCACGAAGTAAACTAGTGTGAAATTAGTAAAGCGACAGATTTACAAAAAACACAAAAAGGTATGTAGCTCTAAGCCAGCGGTCGGCAACCCGCGGCTCCGGAGCCTCATGCGGCTCTTTCATCCTTATAATGCGGCTCTGATTGGCTTGGGAAAATAAATTACTAAAAAAAATTTTTTTGTATTTAATTGAAGTGTGTTTTATTTGTGTTAGTTTTTTATATTATTTTAGTTCTAAATTTGAAGATTATTGTGATCTTGAAATATCACAAAGTATGCTCCACTGCATACTTTGAAAGCCCCAGGCGATATAAGGATGACGGCTCACGGATTTTTCCCTTTTGTTTGCTGCATGCACAATTTAAATTCAGCTTTTTAATTTATTCGAAAGAGACATTCAGACATTATTATTTTTTCAAGAATTCAAAATGTGTTCATTACATCGGTAAAATTAAATTTTCTCCGTAGCACTTCATAAGACATAACCACACTATAGTTGTTTATACAAAGTGTAAAGGTAAGAAAAAGCAATATATACAGTGTTATCTTCATTTTAGATAAATGGATATAAGGATGACGCCTCATGGCATTTTTCTGCTTTCGTTTGCTACATGGACAATTTAAATTCAGCTTTTTAATTTATTTGAAAGAGACATTCATTGTTATTATTTTTCAAGAATTCAAAATGTGTTCATTAAATGAATACAATGTACCGTAATTTCATGGCCATAAGGCGCACCTAAAACTCGAAAATTTTCTTCAAAATGAGCGGTGCGCCCTTTCGTGCGGTGCGCCTTGTGTGTGAGAAAAGGCGGACCTAAAAGAAAAAGCGGTGCCCGTGAAGCGGACCTGAAAGAAAAGCATGAGAACATTAAAGAGTGAGGTGTCTAACTAGTATTTTTATTCACTTTGTTTTTGTGATGTATTTTATTTTGAAGGTATGTTTACCGTTACCATGGCAACCAGAGTGCGTTCTAGCAGAGAGAATTTTTCCACGTTATAAAGACGCTGCTAATAAATTTTCTCGTGAAGACAACGTGGATTTAAATGTATTATTATTGATTTTAAAAAGCCCGTTTTCCCGGCTGGTTTTATCACCTGTAGACCGGTCCGTGAAAATATTATCAGACACTAAACCGGTCCGTGGCGCAGAAAAGTTTGGGGACCCCTGGTTCTAAGTACACTTCTGCATAACATTGTTTCCTCCTTTAACATTAAAGAAAAAGAACAGCTTTATCGTTTTTAGTGTGAAACAGAAAATATTTAAAGTGCATCAATTAACTTGAATTTAATAAAAATAATTCTTATTTAAACTATAAACTACAACTACTGTAGTGGATGTACAATTACACTTTATTCTAGTACGGCAAAAAAGATAAACGTGTTCCACAGGATCACACGCGCCTCACTATTTGAGAAGCACTGGACTATTTTTTAATACGTACATTTGCATGCTTGCGAGTGTGTTGTTGTAAGGCGGTGTGTGACTGAGACTGCGCCTTTTCGTACGGTGCGCCTTATGTGTGTGTTAAATACAGCAACGGCGCACAATACTGAGGCTGCGCCTTTTCGTACGGTGCGCCTAATGGCCGTGAAATTACGGTAATTTTCTCTGTAGCACGTGGTTTTCATAAGAAACATGCTGCGGTAAAGTAGTAGAAGTTTTTTTTTTTCATTTTAGATGTGCGGCTCCCAGTGTTTTCTTTTCCGTGGAAACCGGGTTCAAATGGCTCTTTCGGTGTCAAAGGTTGCCGACCGCTGCTCTAAGCATTTCTGCAATGATGTCAACTCAAGAGGAAATAAGTTAAAGCTGCTTTAGAGCAGACACAAAAGGTCACAGGCTTACCCTGGTATGCAGGGGAGACTTGAAAACCATACACAAACAAACAAGTACATAGAAGGAATAAGAAAAGTTGTCAGCATAAACCAACAGATGGTAGTTTTGTAATCCAATTCTGCTTTTTAGACCTTTTTTACTCCTTCACACCCACAAAAACAAAATTGTTATTGATGATTGTTTTAACCAACTAATCCTCTGGGAAAGTCATAGATGAAACTTGTTATCGTATTCGTGGAAAGGCTGAAATATTTGCCTACCTGTAATGAATAGCCTTGATCACACTGGAAGGAAATCATGTCGCCCACGGTATAACGATCTCCCACTTTTTTGCCGTTAATGGGAGGCAGCGGCTCTGGACACGAATCCAAACCTATTGCTTAGGACAGAGTCACAACACACAAGTGTGGACAGCGATCATTCTTCTGCTTATGATGGGATCACATGTGTTCTAAAGTTTTCAAAAACTTGATCAGAATCTTCCGATTAGCTTTTCTGAGCCCTAAACAGATCAAAATGATTCAAATAGAAGTCGCAAAAGACAGTTACATATTTTGCTGTTTAATATGCATATGCTATTACCAGTAATCATAATGAAGACCTTTTTCATTTGTTTTTTTATTATTATTCAGGGACTTGGAAGAGCCATAATGCTCTTCTCATTGTGGATGTAATCACAAAATCTGTCTGACTGATATCCGAAGCAATCACTGTGAAATTACAAAGCAACCTCTAAAGATTTACTTGACAGACGCAATGATCTCTGTTGAAAGAAAATTATTGCAGTGTCACTCGCTATGTGTTTAAAAGCCCGATATGGACACTCAAGTGTCTCAAAAGCAACAACGATGCTTTGAGTCAGTGATGGGGGGCACCACTGATACATTGAAGCTATGTTTCTACCACCTAAGAATAGAATGATGTCACGTCTCAATTTTGTTTGTGGAAGAAATGAACAACACTTAACATTTTGTCGTTTATTTTTATGACTCAATTCTTAGCTACAAAAATAGAGGCCTTGGGAAAAACGCATAATATTTCATTTAACCGAAGAGAAGTTATTTCTGTAATAACTGTTTTTGGTGAGATAACCTTAGGGGGAGAGATAATGGGTAGCATTGTATACAAGAAAAGCAACATAAGAAAAGCACCTCTGATCTGTGTGTAGGAACAAAAAAAACGCATGTTTGTGCTTTTTTGTCAGAAAGACACGTTGTGTGTTTGAGTGCTCACATTCAAGCCCACTCAAAGAGTTAACAAGTACAAACAATCTGGTGGGTGTGTGAGTGTAAACATGGCTACATATGTGGCAGCACAATATTCAAAACATTTTGAAGGCAACTCATCACAGTGCTAAGTAGGAGCTGTGGTCACTCTACTCGGCAACCAGGGAACGTTAGAGGGGATATTTGAGTGGGAGATGATGGTGACCCAAAGAGCAGAAACCGAAGTGCAAGTAAGCTAAGTATGTAACCATTCAGACGTAGAAGAGCTACTGTATGAGCAGTGTGGGTGGATCCTTTGAAGCTAGCAAATTTTTATCATATGTGGTTTTAAATAGAAATATCGTACTTTGAACATTTTAATTGATTTCTAGGAGATTTGGTTGAGCAAGTCAAGAAGCAGTGTGGTTGCTGCTGTGGTACAAGGCTTGCAGGAGTTAGGTCTAACATCAAAGCACAATGAAGCTATAAATTAAACAGTTTGAGTGAAATGTTCATATACGTACCTTAGATATAAAGGAAAGCTAGCTTTCCCAGAAATTTCTAAACCAATTCGTTTCTTTTTAATCAAAAGCAATTCCTACAATGAACTAATCAAGGGAAGCTAACGTTAACAGAAGTTAGCACAACTTTATTTCATTTGATCTGGACGTTATTTTTCCCAATGCTGCTTTTAGTAAGACAATTTTTTTATTAAAATACAAAAACAAAAATTTAGCACTAAGCAGACAAACAGAGCTTTGGTCAGGTTAAAAGCAGGTGCCCGTTAACATATGGTGCCCAGTCCTGTTGTCCCTGAGATGATTTTCAGTCAAACTGTCAGAATTCCTATTTGGCAGGCTCTCCTGTCACCCCGCTGTCAGAAGGTCGACACCTGTTCCTGCATTCACAACCACGTTTGGAGTGAGTCCCGTTCTTATCAAAGAAGCTTAGTGTTGTAACAGGACACTATGCTGACTGGAATTAGAGGATAGATTTCCAGTACTATGTGCTACTTCTGTACTTGGGATTAGAATTTTGGCGTAGCCAAAAGATTTACACCTAGCTGATTGTGAATCTACAAGTTACCTGGCAAAAGCAGAAGCATAATAATGACAAAATACTGTATGTTCTTTTCCCATCTTGTTAAAGAAGTATTTTGGCCAAATTAAGGTTAAATGTAATACAGTCTAGCAACATACTTACATCATTGACATCTTTGGCTATCAAGAGATTAGGCTAATTAGGACACATTTCAGGAGGTGGTGTAAAATGCAAATGCCTTGGGGGAGGCAGATGGAAAAGATTACCAGACAAATTTCTATCTCCTTTATGTAATCTCCATCAAGTCTGTGAGGATTAAATTTGCATCGCAATGTAAAATGATTCTGTAATGATAGTGTAAAATGATATGTTTCTCACCAATGGTCATTTCTTACTTTCTAATATTCATTCAGATAGCCATCTTCATAAATGTAATCCAATCATCTTAATCCTCTTTAGAATCAAATGATCGAAAGTGCTGACTTTATAATTGAAATATAAATCTACACTGTTTCAATTATTGTTGCACAAAGTCACATTTTTACATTACAAAATTATATTATTTTTGGATTGGTTTAAATTTCCAAAAGTCTCAGTAAACCTCTTAATAAGAGTTACATATTAAGAGTTGCCTGTGTGTGGAAACAATAACTTAATCACTTACAGATTCAGGTGATGTTCCCCTATATCTATTTACAAAACTGTAAAACAATTGTATATTTGCCTTTTTTCAAGATAATTAATAATTTGGAAACAGTTTGCACAGAGTCAAACAGCCACATGACAGTCAAAAGTTCCTACACTGATCTCGATAGCTCAGGAGGAGCTACTTCTCTGAAATCAGTCAGTATGTATCCAGAGGATACTTGCTAAGCACCATGTTCACAGACTTCCGTGCAAACACACGAAGTGGAGCTTGAAACCCGCTATGACTCATATTCATCTGACAAAACTCTGGTTTAAAATAAAATCTTTGTGTTTCAGAGCATGCAAACAACTACATAAACCTTTTTCTGAGGAACATACTCTTCAGCTGGAGTTTTTACTCTAAATCAACTAAATGAGAAGGATGGAACATTCAGTAATAAACAGTACAGACACTGCCTGCAACATGTTTAAAATGCTGAGTTTTATTCATTTTCAGATTAAAAAGAAATTAGCAGTCGGAGCAGTAATGTAAAAGCAAAGTACTCTGAGGACGTAAAACACGAGCAATTTTCTTTTTGATGAAAAGAGCAGTGGAATTAACCCTGTTTTGATGTACATAAACATACGTTCACCCAAACAATACCCCTGTTTTTACTGCGAGATGAGTCTAAGAATTACGAAACAAGATGGTATAAAGAAGGTAATTTGTAAAAAGATAGAACAATTTACCAGACTGTTATCTGTCATAAATATTGGAAAAAGCTCCAAAGACAAACATCTACAGAATGTGAAAGGATTGCAAGGAATGTCAGATTTCTGAAATCTGGACGATCACAACATAAAGACCTAATCACTTTCAGTATTTATTATGAGTTTTTTTTTCCTTTTTATAATGTATAATTGTGTTAACTCTGAAAAGAATGTTTATAAGTGTGTGGGATTGCATCAGATTAGATAATTAAAAAAAAAAAAACACCTGCTCACTAACATAAGTGTGATTTTGAGAATCATCAGGACCCATCTTTTCAATTAAATTTCTTGATTTTTCTTCAAATTCACATTTTCTTTACTGATTTTCTTTCTTTTCCCTAATTTTACCATTCATTAATAACTTAGAAATTGCCAGGAAACATTTACAAGGTTTTTCCCCACAATATTCAAATTGCTGTTCAGTTTAGCCACCTATAACACATCCTTAAAATGCACAGTTTTTTTTTTTTTTTTATTAATAGTACTCTCTTTATCTCTCATGGGCAAATGACTTTTGCTGCACTACACCAGAGCAGGCAGCCATTATGACACCAATTTTGAGAGCAACTAGAGGGTCAAGTGTCTTCTCCTGGAACATCCAGGCATGGGCATCGAAATCAAACCGGCTTCTCCTGGTCTAAGGACAGGCGGTCTACGAGTGAGTCACCACCTGCTTCTCAAGGATTGAGTGAATGAATTAAGGAAATTAAGTCAATTTGATGTTATTGCCAGCACCATTTCCAATTTGTATAAACTGTGATAAATTTCTGTAAGTTTTTTCTAAAAGTTTCCCTGCTGTTTTAGAACAACAAATAATTTTAAAGTGGTTTGATTTAAAGCAAGATTGAAATAATAGTTTCGCTCCACAAACTTGTTTACAAGGAAATAAAGGAAGCATTTCATTATCGCTTTAGTACTTTGAGACCATTATAAATAAAAAAAAACTCCTTAGATGCTGTTTCTGCTAAAATATTCCTGTTATGCAGATGATATACAGTCATACCTATCATTCCCACAAGACAACTTTTTGGTTCCAGCAAGGAAATTATCTCCTTAATAAAGATGTTTGTGCCCTGAATAATGACCAGTTGTCTTTTGTAATTGCCTTGCACTTCCTTTCACTTTAAGAAAAATAAATTAGCTGTCATTTACCAAGCCAACTGGCTTCCAGAATGAACCACTGCCATTCTTTACCTTAAATAAGCATCTCCTCTACTAACAGTTCAGAACATTCCAACTAATCTAACCTAGTGTCATGCAAACACATTTAAACAGTTCATTCTGTCATTACTCTTTAAAACTTAATTGCTGCTCACTTACTTGTTTTGCTCTGAAAATAAGTGACTTTTAAGTGATTAAAAGTACATTGGGTGCCATCTGTGAGGCTGTGCACTTTAAAGTAAATTGGAAATAGTTGCAAAGGATAGAGGTCTTGATTTGTTATCAGCATCGATTCACTTTGTGACAACGCAGCCAATGTAGAAATAATATAGGACACTGAACACTGCAATGACAGAAGCCCTCAGCGGGTTTTTATTTGGGGCATCACTGCCAGGGTACTTGTTAGAAAAATGCCTGTTTTTCCTGCTACAACACACTGTCTGCTTGGGTAAGCTGGGTAAATGCTTGGCCCCAACAATGCTGTGGCAATAAGTACGGAGACAGGATTTTTATGACCAGCCTCAATGGACTTATTCAATCACCCAAAGGAAACATTTTAAAACAGATGGTTAGTTGGTTGGGTTTGAGCCAGCCAGCCAGCCCTTGTTGCAATTTTCTTCCTCATGTGCTCAGTATCATGTTCTAACCAAAATTGAGAGCTTTTAAAAACAGGTATGACTGTATAATGTGCAGTTATATGCAAAGAAGATGCAAAATTGTTACTAATTAGAGTGAGTAAAGAGGAGTGCAACAACTAGATTCAGAAAGTGCTGAAACAGAAAACAACATATTGAAAAAAAGATAGGAATGCAAATTTGTATTGAATATTTTACAACATTAAGGAATCAGATTTGATTACATGGAGTATATTTGATTGATATGAAAAAGTAAATCGAAAAGTAGAAGAGTCTGACTGGTGCTTCGTAAACTCAAAGTCTCAAATGGGTCTAAACACGCATTATAATCTATTCACATTGAAGACAGAGAAGAAAGTAAGAAAAAAAGACAGGAAATATTCCCAGCAGATGGTGATGTTTGTAGCTGTAGAGTAGATAGATGAGATGACATTGTGGGTCAATCATAAAAACAAAGCAGACTGGGGAAAAAAAATGACTGAAAACTTTATATCCAAAGTATATGAGAACTTCAGACGCAGAGGTCTGACTCATATGATAATGTATAAAAATAACCATTTATTATTTATACTTGCATTAAATTACTTGAATTTATACTGTTGTTGACAACCAATGTCGTACTTGCACAACTTTGAAAGAAGTCCTTTCTAATCTCACTACAGAAAACCTAACACTTAATTATTCTTATCAGTTTGGTTGTTTTCTTTCTGTTTTTAAGTGAATTTATATTACAATCATCAATTGTGAGTCGCAGTTGTGATATTAAACCTTATAATACAAAGAAGAGAGCTGATTAAATTTGATTTGAGCAACAAAATCAAAACATGAAACAAGATTGTTTCATTAAGAATTTCCAATATTTTTATTTGTACAGATTTGATCTAGGAGCACTTGTGAAATATATCTATCCACTGGGACCAGACACACTCATCAATGCTAGAGCACGGAAAATGTTGAGCATGCTCCTCAACAAATAAGCTCCTGCCTGTTTTTAACTGAATAGTCTACTGAAAAATGAGAATGTTGAAGTTTTAGAGGAAAATGAAGCGCCAGATTGGAGATATAAGCAAAAATACATAAAGAATGCCGAGATGCGATGCCAAATGATAAAGAAAAAAAGACGACGAAAAATAAGATTTTTTCCCAATAAGACTAACAGTTTGCCCACAAACTTTTCTTCTTATGCAACATCTAACAGTGTCTAGCAGTGTAAGATTGACCAGCTGTCTTCTCATTCTTCTTTACCTCTATAAAACAGCTGGAAACTGCTGGCAGGTGGACTTATAGATAAAGTGACAACAGACTAAGTCACATACAAGTATGCACAACGTCTCTCCTCATACCTGTGTACTCCAAATGGAAACCAGCAGCTGACACACTGATGTCGGACTGGAAGGTCAAGTATAGATTGTTGGACGTGCTGTTCAGCAGTTGCGGAATTGTTGTACCTGCAAACAACACAAAGCAATCAAACTTGGCCAATATTGCAGAGTTTGTTGTGTGCCAAAGAGTTTAATGTATAAATAATGTCTGAAAATTCATACACTTACTGAAACATAATAAATAAAAATAAGTAACTGAGTGTGGCCTATAACTTTCTAGTTCCAAACTTGCATCTTAAAAAGCTAGCATTAAAATTTAAACATGCATAATTTTTATGATGATTACAGCCAAAATATATTCACAGCCAGTTTGAAAAGCTTTAACCTTCTGGTGCTCCATCTGAAAGTTGTAGTGGCAATGGAAAAGCTTTTTTACGATTTAAATAGTTCCACTATAAAATAAGGTTCTGTACATGACACTTGAGCATCTGAATCTTGAAAATCACAGAAGTCAATAACTAGAATAGTTTTTTTTTAATTATTGTTATTCTAAGAATAAGCATCTAGAATGACAATTTGGTCTCTTTCTTGTTTGGTACCCTTTGCACTTCAAATTCACATAACTAATAAAAATATCTCTCAGTAGACAGGAACACTGTGTGATAGGGGAAATTTGTGTACTTCTTTGACTCCTTCCATTGGTTTTTAGACAACCTTCTCAAAGGATATGCCAGATCTGATCAACCCCATCACCACATCTGTCTACTGTTCAGGCCCCATGCTGTCTGTCTGAAATTCAAATGGGAACTGACAACTAAAAATCAGTCATATCAAATTTACCTGAGTAGCTACCAAGCCTTGGAGCATTACCATCAACGCCGTCAAAAAAATCCAAAGAATCCCAGTTGTGTTCTGTAGCAAAGGTCACAACTTGAATCTGAAACAGAAATAAAATCCTTAAAAAAACTTGCTTGATCAATTAGCCGTGTACCAGTAGAACCACTTCAGATGAAAAGTCAAACATTTTAAAGTTTAAGATTTGTATCAGCCTCTTCTCACTTGTATGCCGGCTCCCTCAGGAACAGAGATCCTCCAAGCGCAGTTGAGATAGTGGGCATATGGTTCGGGGTATCCAGGAGAGAGGATAGTGCCTTTGCGGTCAGTTAACACTCCTCCACAGGGAACTAGACATGAAACCACATATTGGAAAAGAAAGACAAGAAGAGTCAGTTTTGTTGAAGTTCAGGCAAACTGAAATCACGGACACTGGGGAATGAGTGTGTATCATAGAAGAATAGCAGCAATTTGTCTAAAAGGACATTTCTACCCTTCCCACCCTGTCCATCAGAAAAGGGTTTTAGATGAGGAACACAACCCCAAATGATAAAAGTCAACAGATTTGACAAAAATTAGAGTTCTGCCATGATACAGCAATGATAATTACGGGTTCTACTCCTATTAAAAAAATGTATCTGTAATATTACACTTTAATACTCAGAAGACAGCAAAAATGGAAGTTCTTTTTTCTAGTTTCCCTCGAGTTTGACAGTTAAACTCTAACACATTGTGTCAGATCTTTACACACCTAAAGCCTTTCTTACCCACTACAGTTTGACCAATATCACAAGAATTTTTAACAAGACTTTGAGCACATAGATAAATGAGAATCTGAAGTCCCTCCCCAGGTTGCCCTGACATTACTGGGCATTGTGACACATCTAGAGCTAAATAATGAAAGAGTGGAAGGAAGAGCCGCAATTTCTTCCCCGCTCCTTTAGACAGGTGCCAATTGTTGTTGTACTGAGTGTACACCATTTAACATTTTGGCCCAATTTTCAGTTCATTAGAAACTGTGTTAAGCCAGCCATGTAAGATTAGCATGCACAACAAAACATGACACAAAATGCTTTTCTTTTACATGCTGAAATATGCAGTAGTTGTGTTGGATCATGCACACATTATTTTTTTTCCCTCCAATCTTTGCTTTGTTTACAGTGATTGTTCAGCCGGATACAGATGGAACAAAGATATGTTACACAATGCCATCCATTTAATTCAAATGATGTATATCACACGCTAGGAAAACATGATGTACAAGGTCACAATGTTAGAGCATGTCACTGGAATAATCAGTTTTCTTTATTTATTTATTTCCACCTTCTTTGGATTTTTGAACAGACATGATGAAAATTTTATGCTGGAAGAATGACTCACTGATTTGGTACTTTTAATACAATTTCTTTTGTTGCAAATTTAAAAGTCACGGGTGTATAAAAAAATCACTCTCTCTATTCTTTAAATTAACATTTTTTTCTTTGACAGAATGTCATGTTTAGAAAACTCTCAGCTAATAACTAATGATTCCCAGAACTGAAAAAAAAACTATCCTGTGAAATTGTTTTAAAGTTTGCTCAACAAATAAAAATCTATGACAGTAAAGCAGCAATAAAAATGTAAAATTCTGCGGACACAACGTGGAGGCTTCTCAGAGGTATGCAGAGCTAAACAATCAATAACGTGGCAAGCGACAGGGCTGCCACAACTGGTAACCTATTTTTGATTTGTGCAGTCCGTTCCTGCGACATCTCCAACACCAGAATACTTAGATTGTCCTCATTTTGAATACTGAACAAAAACGAGATCCCAACTTTCTTGTATTGAGAGCTCTTGCTTTTTAAGCTGTAGAGCATGACTTTGCATACATTCAACACATGAAGAACTTTGTCATAATTACACAACTCATTAAAAACTTTATTGTTCATGTTCGTTGTTGTAAAAGACTGAAAATTATAACACTATGTGGAAAGCCGTAATGATGTTGATGAGAATGAACGTGCTACCACAAGTAGGAGACAATTTGTTGTACAATATGTTGCTGTTTAATATGTTTGAAATGCTGTAGGTTTTAATTAACGGCATTTTAGTCAAAATATTTGCAGTGTGGTCATGAATATAATGTGTGAACTGTGATTTTAAGAAACTACATTTATATTTCAATTACCTTTGCGATAAGTTTTATGTTTAGATTGAATTAAATTTGTCCACACCTCCTACACACCAAATGCTCTTTGTCTATTTTCACCTACTTAAAAAGCAAAAGATCATCCGATTCTGAGTGATTTCAAATCAGAGAAAAAGCTGCTGAATACAAGCTTAAAGCCTCGCCCAGATCAAAAAAAAAAAAAAAAAAAATCACCATATGTCTTTTACCAGTCAGGTCTCTACTTGACCCCTGGAAGCATAAAAGTCACTTTTTGACCCTCTTGCATGTTTAAGGCAAAACCACTTGAATAAATTATGGCATAATTTAAGGTTTATATGCATTTTTAAAAGATTTTATACTTGCTCAGGGGATTTTGAGGTATGCCTCCAGGAAACATATGCAGTTTCCGTGACTGCCCTCAATGCCCTGCTCTGATTGAGTTTTCAGATAATAATCTAACTCTCAGATGCATGAGAGGGGTTGTGCATCTAGAGTGGGGTCAAAAGTGACCTCGCTCATGAAAAGTGTAGATCCTAGTAGTTTATACTTCTAAGGGTTGAACTATTTATATAAACAGACGCTAGTTATCAATGTGTCATTTCTACAAAACAAAACCTAGCCAAGGTTCATTTTTCACAGAGCTAGATTTTTTGTCAGAGTCTTTATTAATCCATTCAACCATCTTTGCTCATGACTTGACTCACATCATTATTGCGTCTTTCAATAAAGTCACAAACAAAACCCAAGAAGAAAATGATTAAAAGATGTTCTTTTTTTCTTATTATATGGTGAGCATGCTCTTGGTTTTTCAAATGCTAATTGAATCCCATCCTCCTTTTGTTAATTCTTCATTTGGAATGAAATGAAAATATCCTTCTTCAATCCCATAAGAAGCAAACACAGCTGTTTTCTCAGCTGTTAATTTATATGAAGAGCTGAGATAACAGCTAACCAGAAAAAAAAAGTTTTTCCATCTTCTCTCAGTCTCTTTGTACTTGATATCAGTTGTTTTCATTTTCATATTGCAAGGCAGCTGCTCAAGAGGAGATCCCTTTAATTTGACTTCACTAAATTAATTCTTAATAGGATATTGCTGCTTTGCTTTTCAACCATCTCAGTTACTCCAGAAACTGTAGCCAGAATGAATTCCAGCCCGCAAAGAAACTTAGAACTAAGACAACAAAAAAATTTACACCCTGCCCTTAAAGTGTAACTTTTAGAGATCAATTGATGCCTTATGACATGTCATTGAAACTGGAAATATTAGTAAACCAAAACTGAAGGTGTAATAATTTCAATTTAATTCCAAAAATTTCAGCAAGCTTTCTAACACAAGAAAGATCTAAGGTGTCACTTTGGCTTTAGCCTTGTTTCACTCCTTCAGACTAAAACACTTTAATTGGTCTTAGGAGGCATTTTCTCTACAAGAATTCACATTTATAAAACAGTGGCACTGTGTGACACTGTTTACTTGTTGACACCTATAAACAAGTGTTTAAACCAACTGTGAATTCCACAGTGTGGGCTTACTGAGCATGAATCATAGAAATCTGGGCGCTTATATAACGCCACACCATGGTGTGTGCGTGTCTAATTATGTGTTTGAGTGTGTGTAG
Organism: Neostethus bicornis; assembly: GCA_902685375.1. NCBI lineage: Eukaryota > Metazoa > Chordata > Actinopteri > Atheriniformes > Phallostethidae > Neostethus > Neostethus bicornis. Next base: position 30,041,263 of record LR738541.1, read on the forward strand.
ACAGAGAAAGAGATTTTCACTCTCTCAGTCAATGAGGGTATGAAATACCTATTTTCCATACAATACAACTTAAGCCCAGTGCAACCACTCAGATGTGGCTTATTTGATCAGGACAAAATGGTATTCTGCTCACTTGCAAAGCTAACTCGCCACTCCTTGTATTTGTAAGATCGAAAGCTAAACAAGTGTTGCACGATAAGCCGGGTCAATCTCGGCAGAACGAATAAATGAAAATCTATCTTCTCCCGTTTCTGGAGCTGCCATATCCCATACAGAGTTCTTGAGTAATTGAGCATACTGTTTTTTCTCAAGCCTCCATAAAACTTTATCCATTATTCTGAGCGAGTACACTACCGCTGAGGGAGATGCTGCAGCCAGATTCAATCTCAAGATAAAAATCACGGTGTTTAAAATGGAACTGCGTGTGCTGCAGCTATTCCCTTATCACTTGGCAGGGAACTTAGATGAACCCTGGACTGGAATCTTCTGCACTCACCATGTTGAACTACTTACCAGCTGGCACTGAGTCTTATTTGAAAGGTTTTGGTCTTCTCCATCTATTGCTCCTCACCCTCCCAGGCACATGACTAAATAAGACTAAGTGCATATCCTCCCAAATGTACGCATCAGTATGCATAGACAAAGAGAAAAATATGTCTCTACATCTGGATACAGATGTACAGGCACGCATGAGGGTCTAAGCGAGTTTGCCAACCAACCATGTAAAGCGAGACTTCTGGCCCGTTAATGTGTTTTTTTCTATATCACACTCACCCAACATGTCCTGATGGTTCATATAAGATTTTCTGCATTATCATTTTCTCTCATTCATATCGAGAAACTTTGGTGTCAAGATCATGTTACACTGAAAATTGGATATTTTAAACTGTCTTCAAAACTATTGAACACTATTTCAAATAAGCCCAAAAGTAGATGCAAAAACAAACAAAAAAAAATTACAGAAAACATCTAACACCTTTCCTACACAGAAGGCACAGCAATAGCTGCAGGCCTGCATAACATCAGCAGTCTATAAAAGCATCTGTCCGAGTGCTGAAATGGTGTTTTACTAAAGCTCACACAGAAAAGAGTCATCTGCAAATACATGCATCAAATATTTGTTGTTGTATCCTGTGGCATCAGGACTCGCCTTTACTTCAAAGCTTCGGGAATTACCATGCAAATGCAGCACTGAAGCATAGAAAGATTTTGGATACGCTGTATGTACATGCAAGAACATTGGTTGTGCAGAGTTCAATTTTTTTTTATTTTTTTTACATTTGAAGCTCTTATTATGCATTATTTTCAACGTCTTGCAGGTACAATTGATGGAAACAAGTCTTTCCCAAAATCACTCTATATTTCAAAGTGAAACTTTGTCGTTAGGTTGACTTTATTATCAGCTGCCACTTTCACCATACCAATACAAATTTGACAATATTTTTTAAGTAAAATTGTGTGATCAGAGCTGTACCAGATGGCTGACACGTTATTCCAAATGAATACAGATAAAAAAGCTCCAAAGATTATTTTAAAAGTATGACAAAAGATCACCACAAACACTATGGTGCTTCTGCAGGAATATTGCCCCAACTCTGGTCAGTGTCACTATCCGTTACAGCATGCTTTCGTTGTGTTTTATCATTAAAACCAGAATTGTAATATTATTTATCATTGTGACTAAAATCAGTGAAAGTAGGAGTGAAAAAACCACCACCTGTCGTGTTCTACGTGTATGTTCTGAGCATGTCACAGAGTGGGCGTGGAGACAAGGATGCTTACCAGTACATGTGGGAACAGTGCCGTTCCACTGGGCCAGGGCGTTGGGCACAGCTTCGCACCTGATGGCACTGGCGCCATGCAACGTGTAGCCTGGATTGCATTCAAATAGAACCACCATACTGGTGCCAAAGTCATTCCCTATCCGCTTCCCAAACCGGGGCTCAGGTACGGAGCTGCACTGAGTGGCGCTTGTCCTTGGTACAGCTTGGGAATAAACGGGCAATAGCAAGGAGAAAGACAAAGAAAGGTGGGCTGTTTTAGAAATAGAACGAGAAATAGCAAAACAAAGAAGGCAGAATGATGCAGCAAAGCCCTTGTGAATCTGCTTGTCGTTAGTCACTCTCATCTGCTTTGCCAGGACAGGCCATTTGACTCCACATCATTCTGCCCTACTAAGTCATGCACAGTCACATTCTGTGGCACTCTGCCGGACAACCTCTTATGTGATGAATGCGAGAGTAAAGTAACTGATGGGTTGAATGCACTCGGTACATCAAATAAGTTTGAATATATAGAAATCCAGCACAGAAGAGGATAAACTAGCAACCTTACCTTGGTAAACAAAATGAAATCCTTTGGACGTTTCTGTTCCATTTGTGGTAAATTTGAGTGTTATCTTGTTTCCTGAACTTAAAGGAAGTGTCTCGCCTGGAGAGAAAAGTCAAAAGAGATGGAAAAGGTGTTGATATTTTTTTCCCAATTCACATGTAAATTTTGAATAGGCACATAATTCTGAAAATCAAAAACCAGAAACCCTTTTATGTTGATAGATAAAAGCATAAACAAGGTCAAGGTCATGATTTTTAAACACTTTCAAAAAATTGTTTCAAAAGGAAAAATGTGAGCATTAATAAGACAAATGTCAGAAATGGTTGCTAGCAGGAAAAGTGCATGGTGCAAATGTGTCTTGCATTAGAATGGACTTAACATCAGACTGAACACACTGTTGTTTTTTGACTGTTTGATGGTGGGTGTGAAGATTCATCCATTATTTCCAGCTGCTTGTGCAGCATTCTTTTCTGGACAATGAGCTCCAGTGAGTGCAGAACCATCCCTGCCACATAAACCAACTTTCCTGATCAGTTTGTTCCATCTATTTAAATCTTCAGCTCGAATGCTGCTGCTCCAGCAGAAGGCTTCAGAGCTGATTGCATCTTGAAGCATTAAATTCTCAGCTTTATTAAGGAGTAGATTCCATTTTGTCCATTCATATCTATATTTTCCTCTTTGCTCTTTCGGTCTACTCTGATGTGTAGCTGAACTCTAAGGAAGTACAAGTCCCTCTCCTTATAGGTACACAGTGTTTTATTTACTCCCGTTCCTCCCAAAGTCAACATCATATCTTTACTTTTGTTTAGTCTTTAGATAAGCTGATTGTCCCCGAACTATCTCATAAACTGTCTGGCCAGTTGTCTCTTGCCCAACATCTTTTTCATTACTGATACACTCCCAAAGGTAAAAGCTTTCTAGAGAATTCAGAATTAATTGAGAGTACTCTTCCTTGTGATGTTCTTGTACCGTTTATCATGATCACAAACGGCACAAGATACAAGTGATTGCATTTTAACCTTAAAAGGTCTAAAATTTGAAAAGATTGTTGTATTTTCAAGTTAAAAAAAAAAAAGAATTTGAATCAACCTTGTATGCCTGCGGTATATTTTTAATGTAAAGTCTTTCTACTTTTTGTGTGATTGGTTGTGAAACAAACAAATAAATGTTTGAAAGACATTTGGAGATCATCTAAAGGATATGGCATTGATTACGGTTTCTCCCACCGAGTTACACAGTATGGTATCTGGACAATGCTCCACAAGATAACTGGCAATGATGGTGGGGGGAAGCATCAGAAAAAAAAAATCAAGAAAATAATTTAAAAAAAAAAAAAAAAAAAAAAAAAAAAAAGAAAAAAAAAATCCCCAAAATGGCTCTTTAGGTGGTGGATTGAAGAAGCTTAAAATATAAAAGTAATTCATGTAAATTTTTTTAATTTTGATTCCCAGAAACAAAAAAGAATATCAGAATTTTTTCTTTTCAAACCATTTGTTGAACGATTCAAAACAACACTTAACATAGTTGTTCTTTGAGTCTTAAAATGTTAACTCATTATAGAGACTCAAATCTGTTATTGAAAAGTCTTAGTAGAAGCGCTCGTTTTTACCAGAATGGGATCCATGTATGGACGAGAGTAACGGTGAATCCGTCGAAGGTCCATCAAAGATCTCGACCACGTCGCTGGAGAGTGTTTGAAAAACCACAAACTGACCAAACAGCACTGCAAGGATAAAAAGGGTTGGACAAAAAAAAAAAAAACAGAAAATAATGAATGTTAACAGATTGAAAACCTTTGACAGGTTAAAAAAAAAAGCTTTATAGTTTTTCCACTAATAAACAAAAGAACACAACTGGTTTAACAAATCATTTGAAGAAGGATTGCACTTTGAAAGGTAAAATGTAAATCTTAAAAACATGTCTTTCTTTAGATGACAATTTAAAACCAAACATGCACTATCTTATAATTGCTTACTACAACAATAAAAAGCAACTTTTGGTGCAATTTCTGTTCTAAAAAGTTGCTTTTTATAGGTCAGTGTTTCTGTAAGCAGTCCCATCTGCTCTCTATTGTAAACCTTTCTGTGACATTTTTCTCAACAAGCAATAATTAGGTGTTCTTGTGAATTTTGTATCCGTCTTTGGTGGGCCGTGGCATTTAGCATGTGGAGAATAACCTTCAGGCAAACACCAAGTGTGAATCTATGAAAATAAATATGTCAAGATTCTCAGCATTTTGAAAGCTAAAAACTTAAGAAAATCCTCAAAAATATTTTTTTCTTAGCAATTGGAGGAACATGTAATTGGTGGTTGTGGATCTACGGTACATTAACTGGCAAGGTAGTCTCAGGCTGCATCAAGATGACGTTAGGAAGAACAACAATCTGTACCAGTGCTTAAAAATAAACCAGAACACGATGTGTTAGCGACAGCGCTATCAAAGAGCTTCAACCAAATAACAAACTTATGTGACACTTGCGGCTACACATTTATTTGCTTTTTGAGAACAGTCACTGTGCTATCCTAACCAAAATCTGACATTTACAATGCAGCTGTCCTTGCGGATGTCCAGTTGTGCAAGAAGAGATATGAATAATGTTTATCAGTGAGACAAGTAGCAAAATAATCTGTGTTAATGTCTCCATCTGTTTATGAGGGGGAAAATGTATAGTTTATGCACATTTGGTTCGAACATTAGCATCTAGTTACAATCCGGGCAGATGAGAATCAAAAAACATTTGATAAAATAATGACAAGTAAGATTTGGACAAAATAAATAGGACACGTGTTCTCTCTCAGGCTATAAACAAGGTGATGAATAAATGAAAACCTATCTGAAGCTATGTGACCCAGGATAAAACTACGCAGATATTCATGGAAAAACAGCGATAGTTTTTGTAGATCTAACCTTTATTCAAATACAATTGTGTTGACTTGATAAAATGTCAGAACATTGCTATTTGTCTTCAGAGAAACAAACAAATCTCACTTTGCTGACAAAAAAAGAAGAAAACTGATGAAAGAAAAATATCAAATTACGCTCTATATTTGATTTTTCCATCAGTGGTTACAAAAATCCTTTTTCTACACATTCTTGTAAATAATTTGAATAGACAACAAAGTGATGTCAGACTGGATCCCGTTCAAGTGACATAAGTGCATTTGTGTGTGTGCACAATTCATTGATTTGCATAAAAAAACAACACTGCATGAGATTTTGATGTAAAATTCCAGCCTGAAGCTTGCCCTTTGGTGAACAAGCAGATTCAGATTCTTAATGTACTTTACTTTTATCGTCCAATCCCCTCTGACACTTTGTTGCAGTTCTTTGTGTGTGTGGTTTTCCACTGTATTGTGCTCATTACTGTTTTTTATGTACTTTCGGAAACACCAGCATCTACGGCCCTATTGTGCTGGCTATTGTAAACTTGAAAATCATGTCAGCTTGCTTATTAAGGGAAAAAACAACTACACAAAATGCCTTCATAAATAGGACCACTCCTTTTCTTTATCTCATCCACATGAGTAACAACAACAAATTAACAGAGGTTAAAAAAACAATCTTCAACCTGGAACTAAAAAAAAACAGGAGCAGATAATCCAGTCTGTAAAGTCTTCGAAAGAAAAAGGACATTTTTTCTGTGTGTCAAATGTTTTTGGTGCCTGTCATCATGTCAACAACCAGAGAAGCGGCTGGTGGAAACCATCAGAGAGGGAAAGCATCAAACTCAAGCAGGAGGCCTTTCAGAATAGGATGCCCCAGGGGTCACAGCTGAAACAGTTGACACATACCAAATGGCCAGCAAAAAAAATAGAACTGGTGGTAGCAAAAGCTAAACTTGGACATGGAAGATATTCAGCAGACCCAGTGAGAACAAGTCTTGGTTAGACTACACAAACATGTTCAGTCAATCAGGTTTATTCAGTAACTTTATCATAAAAAAGAACTAAATGTAAAACAAGCTCGTTCCAAATTGCATATCCTCTACTTTGCATTAAAAAATATACAAGATTGAGGTTTCACTGTTTTTTTAATGGCATTTTGGTAATTAGTGAATCTTGTGTGGAATAATTTGTATTACCGCATGTGGGAAAGTGTGCTAAATCCTTGTTTGCTTTATTATAATGCAGCAAAGCCTGGCTTAGTTCATAGATTCTGTCTGTGTCTGTGATGCTAATAAAACATCTCAAACTGAAAACGCCAGCATTGAATTGAGAGATGCTTTAACCACAAAGAGAGACTCAGGGTAGCATTTGAATGTTGTTTTTTTTTTAAATACAACATAATAATCAGAAAACATGCCGAACTGCAAGGTCGACATCCTTTCTGCAAATTCTTAGAACAACAATATTTAGAACTTCCTTTTAATTTATGATTAGCAGGGTCGATTGAAGATTTATTTATCAATACTTTATTCATAGCCTTTTTCTTCACTGGTATAAAATTTTAGACTTTTCTTTTTGCTTGATTTTTTCAACAACATGGTATTCTATATTTGGTTTCTGAAAATGTTTGAATATTTTATCTGCATTTTTTCTTCTAAAAAAGCATAAGAAGGACTTCTGAGAACAAAGACAGGACTTCCTTTACGGTAACGTGACTATGCTTACTCTGTCAACTTCAAGTTTAGTTTAAGGATTTTCTTTGGAGTTGAATAAAAAATATTGATTCCTTTTTTTCTCTCTCAAAAAGCAAAAGTAGACAGAAGTGGCCCAAAGTTTAGCAAATTTAACCTTTAACCACTAAATTCTTGGTAGTTTGTTGTAAAGACATAGACTTTTGTCTGTCTCTTAAAAACCTTTTTTTGTTTCTAAAACCAATATCTTTTAAAGGAAGCCCATTAGAAATATATTCAGGAAGCAGACTCACATGCGTCCTTTATCAGTGTAAGAGAAGTTAAAAGCAGGCCAAGGACATACAGGGAAAATCAGCACAAAGAATAAATTCTAGGTAAAATGTTTCTTTTTCATTGGTTGGAGATTTTATTTCTATGATTGTAAAAAAAAATCTTACCCCATCACAATAAATAAAATATAGTCCAAAAACATGGAACAATGATTTTTTTTTACAGAATTTTCTTCAATTTCATTTGAACTCCCAACTTGCACCTTCAGTGTCGTGAGTGGGTTTTATAGTTTATGTGTAGTCCAAAGGCACTGTAAGTGGCAGTAATGTAGTAAATGTTGTGAACAAGCCTGTAGGTGAATCAGCAATCTTTATGCACTCGTAATACTAAAACATATAACCTTATTATTCTCCTTACGACTTAACCCTTCGACGATCACCACAGCAAGTCAGTATCCTCCAAGCAATCTGTCTATTGCATCTTTCTTACACTAACTACCTTCATGTTCTCCTTCCCTACATAACATCCTCTTTGGTCTTCCTCTTGCCCTCCTGCCGGGCAGTTCCAAAGACACAATTTAACCCCTTTGAACCTCTCTTATTCGTTCATATCAACATTCTCAATGCAAATACTATATCTTTAGCACCTTTTTTTCCATAAAAATGTACTGCTGCTATATGCTAACTACTGCCTTAAAATGAGCCTTCACAACTCTGTCCCTCTTTCTTGTATGACTCAGCTCTGCACATCTCCCTTGTTCTTAAAAAATGAGAACCAGGGCACTTCTTCTTCATTCATCATTTATGCATCGTCTTACTATTGAGTATCTTGTTAAACAACCCTGTCAGAAACTTTACAGTTATTTAAAGTAGACACCTCTAGACATCTTTAGGTAACCCATCTGGACCAAGAAGCTTTCCACTCTTCATCCTCTTCAATGCCCTCTTCACTTCTTCCCTATATAATCTTAGCTGCTTCCCAGTTCAGGACAGTAAGACCTTCTTCTCTTTGTTGTTTCTCCTTTCTTCATCCATCAGCTCTTCAAACTACTTTTTCCATCTTCCCATCACATCACTGACATCTGTCTGAACTCATCATTTCCTATCTTTAATCACCCTACTATGCCGCATGTTCTTTCTCTCTCTGTCTCTCAGGCTTCTCAACCATCTCCCTCTTCTCTGTCCAACTTAGCATGAAAGTTATTATAGGGTACTTGTTTGGCCTTTTCGATGCTTGTTAACCTGGGCTTCACAATCTGGTAAGGTAATGCCGGTACGATTTTCTTTGGGCACATTTTTTTTGGTGGAGGCCCTTCCTGTCACAGCCACTTTGTTTAACTCATACCCGTTGCACAAGTTGAATGAATCAAATTAAACAGAAGTACAAGATCTAATAGTGCTATAAAATATCTCAATTGATACAATTATTGGTAGCAATTTTACCTGATGGACGTCAAGTTTGTTTTTACAAATAATAAAAACAGAAGATAAAACATGTAAAAAAAACATTACCAATATTACTCTAAAAATTAATAAAAAATAATGACTATTTCTTAAATGTGAGATTAAAATAGTACGTTTTCACCAAACAAAAACAAGTTGTTCTTTCATCAGCACTAAAGGCAGGGGTAAGAATAGGAAAGACAAATAGACATCAACATATGCTGTTCCTTCTGCTGATGAATTATTGAGCATCTTCCTGTCATTGTAACTTTCCTGCATCATGGACACCCTCTGGCATTTAGACTTACATTACAGCAATGTGAGAGGTTAAGGTAAAGCTATTTAAAAAAGTAAACTGTATATAAAAAGAGAGGAAAGAAAACAAATCACACTTATAAGTCAAACTAACTTAACTTAAAAGCCATTAAAAATAAATATTGAATATGAATAACCCAGACATATTTGGTTGAAATGACCACACCCAGGCCAAATAGAGTGGTTCAGATGAAAACAGTTTTTTGTTTTCATGACTTTCATTGGTCATTTTACTGTGCATAAAGTGAAGGGGGAAAAGTCAAACTCTCAAAGCCAAATAATCACAACAATTTGTGAAAAAATGCAAATCCACACACATCTGAGTGGTTACAAAAAGGTTTTCTTTTACACAGCAACAGCAGACCTGTTTCTTTATCTGTCAAGACGTGAGACTACCTATGGCTGAACGGGAGTCTGAATAAGAGATGATCGTACCTTTAGGGACAGCTCACTGCTGTGGTATTAGCATACCAACACTGTGCGCTGTTGAATAGGATACACTCCCCTGCTCAGAGAAGCCATGCACACAGACTAAAACATGAGCACATGCACACACACTCTCACAGGCATTGTGTCGCTCATTTCTGCCCCTAATCCGAAGCCAGCCATGCCTGACTGCAATCTGCTCCTTTGCTGTAATAACGGCCAGATATTAAGTCAATAAATCATCGGAAACTTGTTACCTAATTTATGCAAGACTGTGATGAATCTGTTGTCCTCTGGGCCTAGTCACAGTACTGTAATGTGATGCACTAGGACCATAAACTAACATGTTCACGTCTGAATCTTCACCTTGACTTATCTCAAAGCACTTAAGCCACTCTAATCTCAAATTTATCTAGGCATCTGATCATTACATCAGTAAAAGCTGTGCAACTCATTTTTTCTAACCCTGCCGATGAACGGTAATGCAAACCGTATATGAGGACTGAGTATTTTTAACGCTGTTAAATGCATATACAAAGTACTTCAAAGAGAAAACGAGATATGATGCGATGGTCGCTAGCATTTGATCATTTAATTTTTAGTCTTAAGGCAGAAAATTCAATAATTCACAAGTAACAATCAATCAAAAGTTTTGTTGAATGGAAATTTACAGAACTAGATAATGTATCATCACAAACAGTAGAGTTCAGCACATCCAATGTGTAAAAAACTCTTTCCCATCCCATCTCTAAGGTGCTCCTTTGGCCTGGGTTTTAGAAATAGTGCAGAGAAGTGAAGTAAATTAAAATCAATGTCATGCTCCTGGAACCATTTGGGGAGGATGAGTGCTTAGTGACAAGGTTTGTTATCATGCTGGAAGTGTCCATTTGAAAAGTGCAGACTATTGCATTGCGGAACCTGGTCAGCAAGTATTGCTGTGGGGAGTTGGAGTCGCACTCCTGTGGCACATAGGTGGGCAATGTCCGGCACGCAACACTTTTAAAAGCACACAACGTTTGTACCTTGCAGGATGATTCATCTACAAAGAATTACTTTCATTTTTGTTCTACCTTTAGGTAGGATAGTTTACCTTATATACTCTTGTCAAACCAGTGCAGATAGTTTTAGAATACCTAATTACATGATGGCAAAGGTCTTTAATATATTTGGAATGGTTAGTATTCAGCTCAGTTTTATTCATGTGTTTAATTTGAGGCGTTTAAAATGAAGTTTCAAATCAGCATTTTTTTTATAAATTATTGAAATGTTTCAATGCATTGAGCTGATCAAAAGTAAACAAAATATGTCTGTATTTATAAAAAATCACAGAGTATCTGATATTAGAAAAGGAAATGATATAAGATGTCATTATTTCTGCAAATTACCTGGAATTACAAAATTCCCATCATGTTTACCAACTAAGGTGGCAGCTTAGACGTGAGGCGTTTTCTTTTCAAACTCATATCTTATTTTTTCTAATTTAGTTGAAAGCATACGTTTTAAGGTTGAAAAAGTTTGGTTCAGTTTGGTTGAAGAATTTGTGATCTTGAAAACGTTAAAGTTTAAGAAGAATTGACATCTTTTTTTTCTTGGTTTTACACTGCATTGAGAAAAGTATGAAGCCTGAGAAGAAAACTGATGGAGATTCAGAATAGATTTTAAATCAAGATGCCCAACCTTTTGAAGACAAAACTGACCTGAGAAAATTTAGAAGTGTCATAAATGGAACTACAAGAGTAACGAGAGCTTTGGCAATCTGAGATGGTAAAAACTATTAGAATGTTTGGTGAAATTTAGAGGCCAGTGGATTATTCATACCGAGGGTCATACCAAAACTATTTACTTTCTTGACTTTGTGGAGTTGCTTATAATTCAATTTTTACATTGACTTTTTTATTTCAGAAACAGCGGAGCTTAACAGCGGTCTAAATCTGTGACTACGCAGCACAATAGTATAACCCACAAGGTGTAGCAGCTCTGCTGGTCCATTGCTCAAAAAGTTTCGCAATATTCAGCAGACTGTAAAGCAAATATAATGATCCCAGGGAAAGTAAACTTTCAAGAGAACCAGAGCAGAAAAGAGAAGAAAACTGAAAATGTATTTGACTTACTGAATGCAATCAGCTCTTCACCATATTATCATTGCACTTTACTTCAGTCCTTTTTATTATTTCGGCTTTAGTGATGGAAACCTTTTAGCATAGAAAACAAGGGCACACTGCAGATGGAATCATTATAATACAGCAGGAAAGAAAAAAATGTTTTATTGTCAAAAACCCTGTTTATGTGTCTCTTTTGTCCTTTACTGCATGGCTTCATGTCTCATTAGGTATCTGCACTGCCCAGATAAAGAAATATATCACATGTATACTAATTAATTATTTTAAAATGTGGAAATCCACTAATTAAAAATAGGATGTTCCTGTCGGCATGATATATGAAATAAATGAATGCAAATATTGCTGTTTTTCCATTAATTAACATTAGTAGTTCCTGTTTGTCTCTGACTAACTCCTATTCAGACATTAACTGTTGAAAAGTTTTAGTACAGATGTGGAGAATAATTAAAGACTTTTATAATAAAAGATAAAAAAAGTAGGGACTTGGTGTACTAATTATTTAATTACATAAATGTCAGTGTTTATTAAAGGTAAAAAAAACATTGAATGTATGAAACTAATTTACATTCACATGCAACACGGTGAAGATAATTAACATCTCTTTAGGCTTTGTTGATGAGAGTTGAACAAAACTGTGTCATTGTCAGAACTGGAAGAAATTGAAACATTTGTAAGGAGAGGCTTTCCAAAAACTGAAACGTGAATGTTAATGATCAACTTCCCACCAAGTCTTTGAACAACTCATCCACGAAAGCCAGATTAAATATATGACTCATCCATATCTACTAATAACCCATTTCGTCATACATTAATTGGACTACTTCAGAATATCTTGCACATATATTAACCTTGCAGTTTCATTCATGATGCATAGACATCTTTGGGAAATTTTTTTCCCATATGTGCACATGAATTCACCTCAAAACTTGCAGAACATTTAGCTAATATCTTATATGGATAATCTTGTTGATTTTATGTGGCCTAAAACTCTGAATTTGATAATAAAACATGAAATAGTGCATTAGTTGGTTGCACGTAGCTGAGGCATAACAGTGCTTCGATTTCATCCAGTTAATTGGTGAACCAGAAAAAGAGTCTACAGCAGTAATCAGACTGTTCCCATGCTGTATTTATCTAAAACCAAGCATAAAAGTCAGATAACGGGTCTTTGCTCTGAGGTATCATGTCGAAGCTAATCAGTGAACCATGACTTCCTCTGCAGGATTCCCTTCTTCCTCTGCCTATGCCTCTGGGAAGTCCTAACAAGATATTGTCTGACAGTGAAGGAGAAGTGAGTCTTTAGACTTTTACTATTTGTGCTTCTATACATAAATCTTTTTAAACAAGTACGTAAGTGAAAGGAGAGTTTTCTGAAGAATGCAGAGCAACAACAAGGAAAAGTGCTTTTCCGCCCCTCAAGTACTTAAAGATTTTTACGCTTTCTTCTACTTAATTAACTCAACTTGATAAAAAAAATGCATGCTTTGTTTTAATAAGTCACATAAATGATAAACTGTACAGCCATCGCTCGTGTCTACTACATCGAATCCCTGGAATTTACATGTAAAGCCTGGTTGAAGTTAAAACAAGAAAGTGGGAAAGAAAGATTCTACCAAATGCAACAATGGTAAAAAGCTAGCAAGCGGAAAGTTGAAAACTGGCGCATTTTCATTTGACTATAAATTTTGGAGGAGCTACTCATCATCCTTGTTTTGTGGCGGGAAGGGACCTGTGAGATTTATGACCGTAACATTGTGCACATATCGCATTTAACGAAACCAAAGGGATTCCACGACAGCATAGACGTATACATTTTTAATGATCCATTATTACACTGAAAGTGCATTAGCACTTTTGGCAGTACATACGCAGCAGCACCTTGGCAAAAGTTACATCCAGCCAATTAGTGTTACCTTGGGTAATCTCTTTCTTTGTAGGATTGTAAATGTTGATCACTTCAGATTAAGAGAAATGAACAGAAGACAGAAAATGAACATTTGTCTTAAGTCTTATTTGCACAGGATAAGATTAAACCATGGGTCTTTATGATTTAGAAATTGCTCCTGATAAAAATGTTTTAGTGGCTTGTATGCAAAAACAAAGAAATAAACGCATTTTCCTCAATTTTTCTAATTGATAACCTACTTCAAGTGTGTAAATTTTAAGACTTGAATAGTTCTAAAAATGCATTTCTTAAAAAAAAAAAAAAACATTTAAAAAGTAGTTCTGAAGGACACAAAATTTCCCAATTTATAATTGGTCATCAAAAAATCTGATAACAGCGAGAAACTTTGGTAAAAATGCTTACAATTTATAGTCATACATCTTTCTAATACAACAAAAGCAAGATATTTTTTCACAGAAATCCAACTAGTTTCAAAAGTACATGCTCAGAAATGAAATGCAAACGACTGTTTGTTGCTGCAAAATCTTTACGCTTTAGTTTTATGCCGTGCTAATTGAGAAACGACAGTGTTCTGACCCCTTGCAGAATAAAACACTTTAATTAGTGTGTGTAAACTTCTCAGATAGAAACATCTAAGTGGTTCATTTAGTGCTTTTAATGTTTCATCCACCTTAGCAGGAAATGGATTTCCTGTAGCTAAACGATGGTATTAAACTTTCCTTGCAAATAGGAGTGTAGTCTAAAAAAGATTGGATATAAAATATAACTTGTGACTAAACCTTGCTTGGTGCATCATTAACCAGGTGATGCAAAGAATTAGGTGGCATTGTATATACTGTATATATATGGTTAGGTTCAAAAGGCCATTTTTATTGTTCATCAATCAAACAGTGTATATATTTTAATGTCTATTACAAAGACAAAATCAGGACTGTGTGATTTGAAAACAGTTCTGTTGATGAAACCAGTTGGGGAGAAAAATCAAGTTGTCGAAATGTAAGAAAAAGTCTCAGAAGACACAAAATTTTAATATCTTCAATCAAAATTCTAAAAGAAGCCCTATTCTCATGATCAGGATAACCGTTGCTAAATCTGTATCCACACTGAGTTACAGTATTTGTCAAATAACATCGCACAGTGAAATTCTATTTTCCTCATTTTAAGACCAGGAAAAGGTCAGGTTAATTTTTCATCATTTTTATTCCCTGACATGTAAAACTTTAAACTTTCATGACAGAAGTTCACATTTCATTTCAGGTTAAGTCTATCAGGAGAAGTGTTAGCATTATAAGTTGATGTAGACAGACAAATAGATGTCATTCTGTGTACTCTAGAGCTTCCTCAGGCATATTTCTATTCTTTAAGAAACATCACTGACGAGTCAACATTGCGCCTCCAGGGTCAACGTCTTTATGATTGCTCTCAGCAGCACTCTGTTTCAATCTCTGTCTTCTTCTCATTCCTGTCTCGCTCATTATAAATCTCTCACTCATTATGACACTCTCCGGCTAACTTGCTCTCTCAGAGACTTTCGGCAAAGATTTCCATGTTCTTATTTTTTGGGGGTGAGACCCTGTACTTTTCACAGTCTCAGACTTACTCATTTTCTGTCCATGTTTTACAGTCTAGATTTATTACAGCAATCAGTCACTGCTCCTGTCTCGTCTCCTGTGACTTTCTGTGGAAACCATTATGCATATATTCTTGTTATGAGCTTGTTTTCTGTAGCTATAAAAAGCCTCAGGCATGCAGAGGTGAAAGAAAGATTTGTCAACAAGATCAAATTCACCTTAACTTTCCACTGAGAGAAGACAAAAGAGAAAAAGACTCCTTTGCAAAGTTAACAACCGTGTAAAAAATGTTGGCACTTTTTCCCAAAGTGCATTAGCTTGCCAAAAAAGTTGCTTTCCATTTCTAAATTTAGTTCAATTAAAAGTATCTTATATAATATGATCTAAATCTAGTTGCAATTTTCTAAATCTAGTGGTAAAAACATGCCGTTAATAAACTCATCAATTGAAACAAATATAATTAAAATGCCACATTCATTTTCTTTTGACATAAAAAACAAAACAAGTCATCAACAACAGAAAAACCCAAACTAAATGGACAATAAATTGCTCTGGGCTGTTTAAAGATCGGCTGAAAAAAAAAAAAAAGAATAATTAGTTTGAAGTCAAGCAGTTTGTTAACCATGTATTACATAATGTTTTACATTTATAGGCCTAGAAGCACAAAATAGGTTCTAATCATTTCCTATTTTGCACAAAAGATTAAAATTATTGACAGGAAAAGAATGTTTTGTGCTAAATTGGGGAAGTTGTGAATAATGTTAAATTCTGTAAGTGCTTGCAAACCTGAGCGTTTACAAGTTATTCTACAGGCAAAAATGTAACAATACGTATTATTCATAGGAAAAAAGTTATGGATAAGTGGCTATTGTTTCAAATTGACAATCATCATTTACTATGAAAGGAAAAGAAAAGAGTGAATCTTCCCTGGATAATTAATGAATTATGAAAGACAAAATTACTTTTTTTCACCAATGCAGATAAAACTCAGGGGAATTTGAAAAATGTCAGCTTATAAATTACTTTTCCAGCTCACAATAAACCAATTACACATTATAATGTGGCCACTGTGAAATATACGTTTGTCTTAAGAACAACTTTTCTGATCAGCAACAAAAAGGACAATAAGGTAAAACCAATCACAAGCTAAAACGAGTCCAAGCAAAGATATCATTAAAAAAGGTTAATATTGTAATAAATTATTAGAATGAAATATCTCTAGTTGAGATAAACAAAATAAATGAGCTCATTTAAATAGTATTTTTTTAATTTCACAATAAAGCTGCATATGTTGCAGAGAAGCTTCTTCTTCTTCTTTCGGCATTTCCCCCAGGGGTCACCACAACAAGTCAGTTTCTTCCATCTAATCCTATCTGCTGCATCCTCTTTGATCACACCAACTATCTCCATGTCTTCCTTCACTGTATCCATGAGCCTCCTCTTTGGTCTTCCTCTAGACCTCTTTCCTGGTAATTTCAAACTCAGCATCCTTCTTCCGATGTACTCTCTCTCCTCTGTACATGTTTAAACCATCTCAGTCTGGCCTCTCTGACTTTATCACCAAAACCTCTAATACATGCTGTTTCTCTGATATACTCATTTCTAATCCTGTCCATCTTTGTCATGCCCAGTGGCCAAACAACCTAACATGCATGTTTTTGGAGGGTCAGAGGAAACTGGAGTACCAGGAGAAAACCCACGTGACACGGGGAGAACAAGCAAACTCCACACAGAAAGGCCAGTGTTTCAAGCCTCAGACATACCACGGGACTTGAAGCCTGACCTTCTTGCTTTGAGACCTCTGTGCTAACCACTGTGTCACCATGCAATCCCTTTCAGAAATGTCTTTTTTTTTTTTTAACAACCAAAAAAAATTATTAAATCAAAGCACAAGTTGAGAGACAGCCTTAAAACATTTCATCTGCTAGTAAGTGATCAGGTAGAGATGAAGGTGAAGATACACATTTTCTTCAAATTAAAAATCAAACAATTATTAATAGATTAAGTAACAAAAAACTGTAGGCATTTCTTCTATAGCAAGCATCACTTCTAAATGTTTCAGTCTCAAATAACACATTCAGATTTTTTCAGGCAGACCTACTAGTGGCTCCACTTTTGACACCAGTTGACACACAGTCACATATCACTAATCGCACAACCCAAGTGTAAAACCCTCCGGTCACTGGCCCAGAGTTTGTAGATGGTGTTTTTTCTACCAACTGCAAGGAGACTGACACAATGAAGGATTTTGCTTTGCTGTAGGTCACATGAGAGACATGAAAAGACACATTTCTGACACTCTACCCACAGCACTAACAAATTTCAATCACCTGTGTACTAGACACTGAAATGTGATGCCGTTTGCAATTCAGCCTTAAGGCAGGATTCTGCTGCTAAGCCATTATAGAGGGTGGAAAGAGGAGTTTCTCTCTACCTACTCTAAGATTGAGCTTAAAAAAACTTGATACTGTATTTTGTGACGAAATTGTTAACTCACATTAATTTAATTCTTATGATTGAAGTAAAACTTTTTTTTTCTAAAAAGTTAATGTAATAGTTTGGTGTTTGGAAACGTATTTCCAGTACATATTAAAACAAGCTCTGTTTTACTGATGGTGTTTTGAAGGAGGAACTATACTGTTGGAGGCAGAAGTGTTCTGATGCAAGGCCAGTGAGTCGCTAGCTTATTTTTACTAAGAGATTTATGCACTACTGGTCATTTCAATGGCATGTGATGTAGAAAATCCCCGTTTTTCATTTCGCCTCATCTAAACCCTGAGTCCCAGGTGCACATTTAAAGTACTGCTCAGTGTGTATTTCCTTCAAGCCACACTGCAACAGTCCTCGTCATCAATAGCCCGTCTCCAGAAAACATCCCAGAGAATAAATTCATATAAAGCCATCTGGGAATGCTGCTTGGTGACTTCCACACTCCATTAGGCTTTTGCAGGGAGTTTAGGCAAGGATGGTTTTTTTTTGTATACAATATTTATGAAAAACAAAGACCTCTGGGTTCCTGGACACCACGCAGCAGCAGGAAACGGCAACAGAGGACGTAAACTGGATTATCACACAGGGGATTAATGTGTGTTTCAAAACTAAAGCGTTCGACTGAATATAAACATCTGCTCACATTTTTTGCTGCTCCTAATGGATAACATGGAATATTGAGCAGAACCACATCAAAGTCTTCCTGGGATTTTTCTTGAATTAAACATGTGCAGATGCGCTTGGATAAACTGAGTGCCCAAGATTTCACTTGCTCTGTCTATTCCCAGTAGCTCTTCATTTCTTGACCTTCCTCTCCATTACTTCATGTAAAGAGACCCTTTTTTCTGTCTATACAATCAATTCTATTCAAAATGCACTCTGCTTTTATTTTTTGCACTAAAGTCACAAAAACTGTCATTCATCGGTATGCATTTCAACTTGAATGTGATGAAAGAAGCAGCTGCCCAACCACAGCAAAGAGCTGATTTGGATTTTTTTAATAACAAATTACTGAGAAATCATAAGACATACCAGAATTTCCTTTTATTAACGGCTCTTTTTTGTAGATCCTCGATTGAAAAGTCTATCAAAAGTGAGTCAAATTGAACATTATTCCAGCAAAAGAGTTGGATTTAACTCAAACAGACAGCACACACGCACATTCAGTTGTAAACAGCAAACAAAATATGATTAGATAGAAACTGAGCTCAACAAGAAAATGAATAATGCAAGTTGGAATGTTTTGTTTGGTTATTTCATGTCACCTGTGAGCCGTTTAAGCAAATAGTCTCTATTTCCTCAAATTATTCATTACCATGATCTAAATTATTCACAGAAAAGCTAACAAATGTTTTTCAGAATCTTTACCACACTTTAAAGAAGAAAGAGTTATAAAAAAGAAAACCACACATAATAAGAAAAAAATTACTCTGAATTGCATTTTTAAAAACTTTAAATATAAGGCTTCAAACTTACCAAAGTCTCCATGGACGAAGATGTCATAGACACAGATCTGGCCTGTGGTGTAATTATGCGGGTAGTTTGGGGACAGAACGGTTCCCTCTGAACCGGGGAAGTGACCTCCGCAGGGAGCTGCAGGAACAAGATGGCAAGCAACAAGGAAGCAAAATTAACCAATGTCAAAACAACCATTTCATATCATCAGGGGAAATAAGGCCATAAAGTGTAATCAGCAAATATATTTTAACTGGCACAAGTGCTGGTGAAGCAGTTCTCATCAGAAAGACCTTTCTGCCTTCATCTGCTGACAAATATAATTCTAAATGACATTGGAGACACTGTCGACAATTTTCTTTTAAGAATGAATAATGACTGGGTGGAAAAATAGACCTATTTTCTAAGTTACAAACATTTATCTTTAAAGTGTCCCAAGATCAAATTCCCAGCAATGTTGTATGCCTACATATCAGTTTGAGAGAATTAACCTATCGAAATGTTTTGTTAGTTAATGTTTTTTTCGTGACAATTCCCTTTTTTTTTTTTTTTTTGCAGACTAATAAATAACCAACAGTGTAGCAAGTCATCAGTCACATTTGTTCTCACGTCAGAGCAAAACCATTTACTGACTAAAAGATCCACGACAACCCGCCAGATGTTTGCAAAAAAAAAAACCCTCCTTCTGCCTGTCAGACTGTGACAAACCAAATGGTTTGATCTAATAAAATAAAGATTGAGCAATTTTGCCTCAATTTCCATCTGCATGTGTGGAAAAAAGCCCTCGACATCACATTATTAATTCTAGCAACAATACGGCCAAATGTGGTGACAATAGTAATATTTTTAGAATGATTTATTTTTTTCCTTGTCGACTGGAATACTGAGACGTATTTGGGTAAGAAAAGATGAAGCTAAATATCTTGAAAACAGCCATGACAGAGGAACTTTTGAAGATGTCGTGCAGATTTACATTTCAATAAGACAAGGTCTTCAAGCATTTCAACAACAAAAGAAATGAGTAAAACCTGGACTGAAAAACTTAGGTGCACTGGCACTCCCCTGACATTTAAAACAGTTAGGTTGGAATATTTTGACCAAGTTAAAAGGAAAAACTTTTACATTAGACATGTAAAACTTTATGGACCTAAACTAAATAAAAAAGAAAGGTTAAAACTGACATTACTTGGATAATAAAATATATCATTGACCCAATTCAGAGCGAGCCTTTAAAATTAAGACGTTGGTGGCATTTGTGAAACAAAACGTTTGTGCCCAGCAGTTGTGCCACCATATTGGGTTATGCCTATTGCCAATAAGGTTTATAGTATATGTAAATTTTTTTTTAACTATTGAAACTTATAAGAGAATTATGCCCATACCAAGAGTCACAAGAGTAAAAATTAGTGTACCACTAATTCTGCACTTCGACCACTAAACAATTGGCATTTTCAGAGTAAAAACCATTACATTTTCCCGTTGTCAGTCAGTCACCTTCTTAACCGTCTATCTTTTTTGGGGTTAAGGGGAGTGCCGAAGCCCATCCCGGCCAATTCAAGGCGAGGGGCAGGGTTCCGTCCCATCCCCCCAACAGTCGCCAGTCTGTCGTGGGGCCACACATATAAAACCATACACAGACACACACTCATTTCTAGGGGCAATTTGGCACCGGCCAATCAACCCAACATGCATGTTTTTTGGAGGGTGGGAGGAAACCCACGGAGACACGGGGAGAACATGCAAACTCCACACAGTTTGTGTTTTTTTTCATTGTATTTCAGATTTTTCTGAAAAACAATATTTGGTTATTTTTGAATTACAATGAAGGTGTGCAGTCAAGATCAAAGCAAAGACATACAGTATGTAAAATGTTTCAATCTCTTTGTTCACTTTAAAGATGTTTTTGTTTGTGCACGTGCAAGTTTGTGTGTACATGTGCAAAATGCTGGTTAAATAATTGTCTTTAAAAGTCCTTACATAATTGTCTCAACATTACAGTTATCACGTTGCCAAAAAGAGATTGCCACCTGTTGAATATTTATGTTTTTCTACCTTATATCATTTTGAACAATCTATTAATTGATTTAAAAATCAAATTTGAACATATTCTGTAAAATATGGACAGTAAATTTCTCAACAAAAGAAAAAAGTCACAGTCCAGTTTGTTTATAACTCATTGTAAGAAAGACTAAAAAATGTGATCAATTGAAATTTGATTTTGAATATTTTGGGTATGGGTTGCAGAGGGGTGAGAGATGGTTTCTGGCAGGTCTTTCATGCACCTGCATCATAGCTCAAAGTCTTCTCTTAAGCTTTTAATGATGTACCTAATTGGTCAAGGGGTCCCTCAGACAGTTAACTCAAACCAGGCAAACCATCAGTTGTGGGACTCTCCACAGTAAACAAAGACACACTCATTTGTTGCAGAAAAGCTGTCACCAGCTGCTCTGGACACACACAGTCCACAAGCTTCACCCAGCAGTATAAAAGAGGCAGATGTAAATGTCAACAAATTTATGGGCAATTTATTCCAGATTTTTGTTGTCAAAATTGAGGCTTACAATTAAAAATGAATTACTGACAAATCAGAAACTATTTCAAGCAGTTTTCAAACAAGAAAATATAATGAGAATGAGAGAAAGGTGCCAAAGGAAAATATCATACAGTGCTGCATGCAAGCGCAGGTGGGAGCAACATAAAAAAGGAAGGATTTTCATGACGCACTGCAATGGTTTCTTTTTCAATAACTGGGTTTGCCAGCAGAGAAGCTAAAATACTACGAAACCAATTTTTGCAAAGATTGACAAGTAAAAATAATCAGAGACAAAATCTCACATAATGAAAGAAAATGGAATTGGTCTTCATGCTTCATTTTGGAAAATGTGAGAACATTCTTGAATTTCAAAACACAAAAAAATACAAAAATAGAAAATAGTTTGCAACTGAAAACAGCTTTGATGTGTATTACTCAAGAGGCTATTTTTTTTAAAGAAATGTGAACCAGATTTCCTAAAAGAAAAAAGAAAAATGGGGCATTGCACTAAAGTTCTTATGTGTATGGAAAATTGCCAACATATTCACAATCTCAGACAAAAAAGAAGAAAAAGAAAATAAATGTCTTAATAATATTCAACACAACTGCTTGAAAGGTGAACGGTTGGAAATGATAGGACATGTTAATCTGCAGGGGGCTGTGACAACTTCTGTACATTTATGTAGGAAGTTGCTAATTTTATGTAAATCTTGCACAGCATTTGCTCATGCATGACACTTTTTTTCCCTTGCTCACAATTCCTTATGTCTCTGCATTGCTCGCTCCACAAAATATTTAAAAGTTTAAAAAGAAAAAAAAAAAAACATGGGAAGGGTTTAAAAAAAATTCACATGCTATAATTTCATCCAAACAATACACGGTTGGGTGGTTACAAAAATTTACATGGTTAGAGCTTACATATTTTATGTTTACAGACACAATTTCCGTGTCATAGAAGTACTGGTGCACAAAAAATGACAGCCTTAGGGGACAGTTTTATTTCTCCATATGAACTCATGAACAATGACAAAGGAATGAAAAAATGGACAAATGTTTTTATTTTTCCAGAGGAATTGAGTTGTACATTTCCATGTAAAACACATGCTTCATAAAAGCAAGCAACAAGGATTCAGTTTGTGAAAATTTACTTGTTTTTAATTTAACGTGATTAAAAACAAGTGATTTTATAATCCTTTTTGCATTCTTTAACACAATTTTTTTTTTGGCTTCTACACCAAGAAAGTGGATTTTGAAATGTCTAATTTGAATGCCGAAACAGCTACTCATCTTTGAGCTGCACTCTCAAAATTATTTTCCAGAATAATTTTTGGATCTTTCATCAAACATTTGTGTAAAATTTGATCTTATGAATAAATTTTAGAGCGTGAGCACAGAAAGTGGCAAAAGAAGTTAATATAACTTGTTGTACGCTTATTTTTAGAACAACAAATTCCTCCTAAGTTTACAGAAGCAGCTCTTTTCACAATTTAATTTCAGATTGGTGTCATTTTGTAAATGAAAACTAAATATAATTTAGGTGAAGAAAATTGATACAATATAAAAAGATTGCATATAAAGTCCCACTTCGACACAAAGCAGATTAGTTTTGTGCAGTTGGTATCTTTTTAGAGCTGTCCCATATCTGAAGCACAATCTTAACAGAATGTTTTTGAATCTCCTCGGAATTTACAAAACCTTCTGCCTTTATTGCCCAGCGAGTCAGTGAGTTTTGTACAGATATGACTGTGACATATTGAATTGCAAGTCATGATGAGTTCATTTTTGTCACCAAGTTCCTCATCTCTCAATCTTGTTCACTGACCATGGCAATAAAAGTCTTTCTGATTCTGATTTCAAACTTAGGGATCATTTTAGTCACTTGTGAATTTTTTTTGTCATTATGAAACAATCCACTCAGGTTTCTTTGATTACATCATCTAGCTAACATTAAAAAAAGACCATTCCATTCTAAGGCACATTTAGATATTTCTGTAAGAAAATATTATATTTTAGCATAAAAAAGGCAACCTTGAGTATTTTGCTCTCTGCTATGAGCTTAGAATGAATCACTCATTTTCCTGGCCTGACTCATAAAATGTATAAATCATTTCTTTGCTGGTACATTTGTCCTCCCAACTGAACTGGAAGTCAGACAAAATACAACCATATTCATTACAGATATTTTTGTCTGTAAATTACTGTGTAGCATTGTAGATAAATTGTGTTTGCATGTGGATTTCTCCTCTTTGACTCAGACTTGGATGACTAAAGAAAAAAATGCAGGTTTTATGAAGAACATACTCAATTCATCCCTCCTTGAGGAAATTTGGGTGCTGCACTACAAAATCATAGCAGGCTGCCACGACAGTGCCAACGGTGGGAGAAATGGGGGTTTAGGTGTCTTCTTCAAGGACCCTAGACGTGAACTCAGTGGGAATCGCACCCGCAAACTTCCGATTGACATCCGATCCCTGGGCGAATGCTCTACCACTGAGCCACCGTCTCCCCTTATGTATGATGGTATAAAATACCATCATAGACACAAATGATTTGCTAGAATGAGTATTCTATGCATTGTTACATTTTTTCCCAATGTGTTGGTTGTATAATTTTACATAGTCACCACTTTATAGGTATTAATTTTAGGCACCAAAAGTCAGTTCCAAAACGGCTATGATTAGATTTTTTTCCCTTTCTTTCTTTAAATTTACATTGCGTGTCCCTGATTACATGCTAGCTTGAACAATTTTGATAGTTATTGTTTACAACAGAAAAGTCCAATCCAGGATTTCCTTTGACAAAAAAAAAATATGAAAGAAGTGGGATAAAATTAAAAGGAATTGCATATGTTGCTAGGCTAGAAAATAATAAATCATATTACTATGTAATTATATGTGAGGGAACATCTGCTGACTGTTTATAGGGACATCACATTCACTGTGGTTAAAGTTGTCCGGTCCAGAAAAGTCAAAGGGCAAATACTTACAGGTGAGATCCAGGTAGACAGTCTCTTTAGTAATGTACTTATCCTAAGGGCTGCTCTGTTAGCTGGGTGCCAACTGTAAAAGTAATAAACTGTCCCTGGTGTGAAAGTAAGAGCTTCCCATTGACACTGCTGTGAATAAGACCTGAAGTCAAAATTGACCTTAACATTTTAAGCACTTCAGATATTATAAATAGTCATACAACTGGAGCATGATGGATTTAAGATTTTCTCTTCCTCATCCTGATTCACATCATGTGTTACAGTAACTACAATAAAATATCTATTTTGAAATAAAAGATGGTTTGTCATATGAAATTATAATAATAGAAAATAATCTCCCAGATGTTTCCGAGGTGACCTTGTGGTGCGATCTGGGGACTTTGGAATCAATATAGGAAACCAAACAGCACAGAATTTTCCTGGGACTTAGTAGAAAATCAATGGAAGAAGTAACATGCATCATCTGATTTTCAAGGTAGTTTATATTGGCCTAAAAACATAAAATGATTCTAATTTTAGTGGGTGGGTGGTTAAAATGGCATCTCAAAATTGTTCGCAACTCTGTACGTGACATTAATGGAGAAGCATATACAAGTCAAATAGACTAAAATAATATGAAATGACAAATTTGCATAGAAACTACACTTTAAAGACTGTAATAAAGTGATTCAGATCTCATTCGGATTTCTTTTGGCATTCCAGACCACTATTTGTCAGCACATAGTTTTGCTTCTTTGATTTTGTCATATTTTTTGTGTCATTCTTCGTTTGATTCACATTCTAAAGCAATGTCTCATTTAACCTCTTTCATTAGGTCATGATGGCCACTAGGATTCCGTGTAAGAGATTAAGATTTTTTTTTGACAATCAATAATTTAGTCATTTCTCGTAATCCTCCTATTTTATACATTATGCTTTCAGAGCAGCTGAGATGATTTCCTTGAACCAGTGACCTAAGGTGACTTTGAGGGACATTATTGAAATGTATTTTTATTGGTGATTCACGGTATTGCTGTGCTTCATTAAAACAAATTAATTTCTTATTTTAGTTGATTAATTAGCACTCAATGTGTTTTTTTCCTTTGAAAAGCACAAAGAGCAAAAAGAATTACTGTTGCTTTAATCATCATCATCATCAGTCATTGTACTTCAACCCTCACTAAGAAGTAAAAAGTTTAGATCAGAAAGCATTTAATGGAAAATCCAAATGCCAAATTAGATTTTTTTTTCTGGACTGTGACTGCTCTCTGCAAGTGGATAACCTAATGAGCCCAGACATTTAAGGAAGAGGATCTGGAAGAGAGACTATGCTCATTTGTGCCAAAAGGAGTCAGTCAGGGTAGATTAGAGATGCCTCTGAAGAACTTTCCTTCAGAGGTTTTCCAGACACACCTTAGAGGTAGAAGACCCAAAGGAAGAAGCAACAATGCACGCAAGAGATTTTTTATCTTGTCTGTTTTGGGACTGCCTCTAGGATCCCACAGGAAAAATGGAAAAAACTATTTTCAGAGATGAACATTGATTTTTGCTGAACATAAAGTCAAGGTTATATTTATTCATAATATTCTGAAATGGTGAAAAACAATTTGGTATATTTTTACCCACTGAACAAATTGTAAACTTTGATTCAAAATTTCAAAGAAAACATAACGAAAACATTTTTCTTTTTTTTTTCTCTTACCTTGACAGCTTGGTTTGGCTTTGTCCCACTCAGGTCTCTTGCTGTTGCCCATGACACATGTCAGAGTGGAGTAGCCTTGCAGCAAATAGCCAGCCTCGCAATGAAATGTCACCATAGATCCCAGCTTGTAGTCTGTGCCCATTCTCGTCCCGTTCATTACATTCCCCGGATCAAAACATGCCTCCCGCAGTTTTGCTGCCAGTCAAAAAGAACAAAGCTTTTACTACATTGACAAACTGTGTAATACGAGAGTGACTCCCACATAGACATAAATTAGAATAATTGTGGACTGACAGAGTGAATTCATCTGTTTTTATTAAATAAAACTTAATACAAATGAACAAGTGTGACAAAATAATTAGCTTTGAACACAAATCAGAGCTCGCAAAAGCATTTAATATACCTTTGTATTCCAAGTGGAAGCCGGTGTAGCTTACAGAGCCGTCACTACGAAATGCCAAATACATAAAATGGGAAGAACTTTCAATTTTTTCAGGAAGTTTACTGTCTTGGAAACTGCCAATCAGATGTGAACTGCTATCTGGTCCATCATAGATGTACAAGAAATCATAGTTGGGCTCAATGCTGAAGCTGTGGCAAGAAAAACAAAAAAAGCAAGACATAAAACAATCATTAGTTACCCAGGTATTGATTTTTGGACTGTGCATTTTGTACGAGACTAGAGAGACATCAGGATTTTAAAATGAGAATACAAGTTGCTAAATCCTGGCAAGCAATTTGTTTTGCATTTCCAGATAAGACGATAAAAATAAAAGATGTCCCTCAAGAGGTGAAAAAAGATTAAATTGTTATGACACAGCAGTGGCACAAAACCTTCCCAGACGGCAATGCAGAACGAAAAGATCGTTTCATATTGTTGTGTTGTATATCAAATCTTGCGTTGCACCAAGAGGGAGAGAAGCATTTGTTTTCAAAATAATGAGCATAGTTTATGACAAAAATGTAAATAGCTTGGGGATAATTGCATTTGAGTTGGATCGAGGCGACTCCAATTTAAAATCATAACTCCATCCTTTCATTTAGGGCTTCCCCGGAGAAAATGCATCGCTGTGGTAACTTTATTACATGTTTGTTTCGAAGGACAAAGTTGAAAAAGAATCCCGGTGACTTTGGTATGAGATCAGGCAGTGTGTGGGTGTGCCGAGAGAATGTGCCAATGCTGCTTCGATGACTCTTTATGAAATGCTTAGAAAAACAAGACAAAAAAGTCATTTTTTGTGTTTACTCTTCTGGCACTGCAGCTGCATGCTTAGATTTAAATGAATAATGTAGATTTGAGTTTTTTTGTTTAAACATCCTTCAGTACAGAAAAGAAACTGCATTCTATCAGAACTCAGCTTTTCATCAAGGTGGCTGGACAGACTGCTGAATGCAGGGGGAGGCTGCTTTCTATCTCCAAACACACCTGGACTCAAACTCAGGCCCCTTTCTATAACACACTTGAGCAACTTTGCTCAACACCACAGTGTTCTGGCTGGTTCCACTCCAGGCACAAGCAATTCCACCTTACATGAGCTGCCGTGCATCTACTAAGTGCATTTTGTTTCAGACAAGTTTCAAATATGAGACACGTCTAGGGAGGGAAAATTTCTGTGAAACAAAAACGAATGTGTCGTCCTATTTCAGCTACTTGTTTCACATGAAACACTCAAAATTTCTTAAAAATATATATTTTCTCCCATTAATTTAAAAACAGAATTTGCTGATTGTTGGCATCCCGTCTCAAGCAAAATTTCTCTCTTTTTTTTCATTGTATCTCATGCACATAAATAAAAACCCACAGTTTGTAATTTTAGACATTCATTACACAAGCTATGAAATCTTACTGATTTGTAAAGCTCTTATCACTAACCAGAAAAAGTAAAAGCTTGACTATTGCTCATCCCCACCCCGTCCTAAGAAAGCACAACGACTGCCTACAAAATTTGACACAATTCCTGACTGAACCAGATATGCTCCTTGACTAGGATATGGTTACAAAAATTGTGCCTGTAGCCAAAAAAACCCAGTCACACTATCAAAAACTTGCAGGTTACAAGTTACATGACTGAGTGGGGGACATGAAGCAGTGAGGTGGAGATGAAGTGATAAGCTTAGTATGGGGGAAGAAACTACGTCACTGTAGCAGGTTCTTGTTCGTCGTGACGTAAGAAAAGGGCAGAATAATACAGCTTCATAAAAATTTTTTGAAAACCACTGACAAATACAAGGTTTATTTTTTGGTCCATTATGGAGCTAAGCTTTTGATTTCAGATTTTCTTGTCATTCTCCATCATTTTCATCGCCTGTTTCCAGCTCCAGTACAAGAAACTTTCCCTCATTGGTTAGTGGCTTGTTCTTCATCAGCCGGGCCAAAGCCTCAGGGTCATTTTTTGCTTCTGAGATTTCCTTGGGCAGGTTGATGGTGTAACATATCTTTTCTCCCTCCGTGTCACTCTCAAAAACAAAAGTGCTAAATGAAGGCTCTAAATGAGGTGATGAATACAAGGCCCATTCATCACTATCAAAAAATATAAAGTTCTGAAAAGATTATTTTGCAAGAGATGGGGCATTTAAACAAAACAACAGGAAACAGTGCGCTAGTCTGTGTCATCTTTAGAAAATCTAAAAAAGAAATAAATAATTTAATGCCATCTTAGACTTAAGTAAAAACATCTTCAGATATAAATCAGATTGTCTGATCAATGTAAAAACAACAAGTTGAACTTTTTTAGACATTGCCAAGTAATTTAGAAAGTTGAGTCAGCAAATATTACAACTATCAGCCACGTGTCTCTGCGGGCAAGGTTTTTTTTAATCCCTCCATTAAAATGATAAAAGCTTTAATAAGGACCATTGGGCTTTTTGTCTCTAATATCCACCCACAATGCCATTAAACGTATCGGTGTTGCACAGTGTATATTGAAAATCATTAAATTAATAAAGTACTTTATTGAGTTTGTTAGAATACATCTAAAATGAACAACAAAACAGTAGAAGTCGTTATTACTGAGAATGCATATGCATGGCATACCGTGAAGCTACCGTGTTAGTCTGGAGGAGATTTGACAATGTGGATGTTTGTTTATTTAAAAATCGATTTGGATCATTCCAAAGTGTTTGGGGGGACTTGGCAGAGCTTTTATGTTTACTGGCATTACAGTTGGGGCTGGTGATTGTTTTTTTTTTATTTGTAGGGTAGCTCATACTTAAACCTTAGTCACTGTTGAAAAGCAAATCAGCTGGTTGTAAATTTGTTCATTTTCTGTTGAAAGTGATATCAACAAATACTGAGGTTTTTATGATGCAACATCATGTGTAACAGTGAGAGAGGTGTTTTGCTTTATCCGCTCTGTCATCCAAACTGAGGGTTAGATTGTAGAGCACAGAGTAAATTATCACAGGTTTTTTTTTTTGTTTCCACAGAGACCTAAGTTCCACTTAAACAAAAAAAAAAGTGTCCTGACTTTAAATCAAACAAATAATGTGACAAACATAGTTTATCTCACAGTTAGACATGAGAAATGTTAGTGTTTTACATTAAGACCCATCCTTAATGTGATATTACCTGATGAAAGCCAACGAGATTACATAGTCAGAGTGAACTGCAATTAGCCAGTCACAGTCCTTGCTGTGCGGGTAGGGATGTGGGTAGTTTGGAGAGAGAATAAATCCAGAGGACCCTGTCACATTCCCCCCACATGGAGCTAAAGAAAACACAAACGAGAGAAGAGTTTGAAAAGATGAAGTGCTTGGAAAACAATAAATGTACCCATCAAAGTACAAGTGCATAGAGGTAAACCTGTAGAGAATGACATGCATTTCAATTCAAAATTATTCCATTTATGATGGATGGAGTCAGATCTTTTGGGAAAAAAAACTCAGAAGTTTAAAAATGTTTAAAATGTTAACCATGCTTGTGACAAGACTACATCTAGCAATTCATCAGTAAAGTATAAAAAAAATCAACTTGTTACGCCTTCAAGTTGATTTTAGTTTTTTGATGCACAAATTTAAACACAACACCTGCTAAAAGCCTTTCTTTTTTCTGGAGAGAGTTAAACTCTTCGACATGTTGGCAGAAGCTCAAGACCATCCAGGTTTTTTTTAAACTACTTGTGTAATTATTTCTAATTGTATTGTTAAGTAATTGGTTGTTAAGCTCTTATAAGGCAGTGTGTTAAGAGCCTGCTGAGCCGTTCGCATCTAAGCAGCACCAGAAGTGGATTTGTCCACATAAGAGCTGGCAACAGCTCAAATGCATCTGAAGTGGCTTGTCTAACCTCCATGTTTTTTTTTAAAGATATCAGTGAGAAAGAACTTGCAGTCACATAATGGACAAGCTCTCTCCCCTTCTTCCTGTCACCATTTCCTTTCACTCTGATACCACACGCCTCCCTCTCTCTCTGCTTTAATCTATACGCCCCTCTCAACTGCCGCTACACAGACAACCTTTTCTCTCCAAGTCACACAATTTCCCTCTTCCTCACCGATGCAGCTTGGAGGGCTGGGCTGCCAGAAGTATCTATTTTCCACTTGGATGCAGGTGATTCTGTTCTCTCCTTGCAATTCATATCCCGGATCACAAGAGAAGGTCAGAGAGTCACCGGGCTCCCGCCCTTCTCCGTTGCGACTGCCATTCATGGGAATACCCGGATCTCTGCAGGCTGTCGCAAGAGAACCTGAAGGACAAACATGCACATGACTCGCACCTTCAGAAGCAAAAGCACATGTGGAGTCAGATAAAGCAGGGCTGCTGCAGCCGAGTAATTTAAAATGGCACAATAACATCTCACACATTCGTTGAACGTTACATTTAGTAAAAATTGCCCAAAATATTTTTTAAAACCAAAACCATATCAAATTTAAGTGAGTTTTGGTCAATATGTAAAAAGCATGTTCATTGAGTTCCATTTTAAGCAAAAGTAAACCACCATGTCACACTCATTTCTGTGTCTGGATGAAACCCATCTGCCAATGTGACAACTTTGTTTGTGATGGCAGATCATATAAATTGAATTAAGAGAGAAATGTAACTATGTTTGAACGCTGTCAAAATGTTTTTACTGTTTCTGAAAAGAAAAGTTCCCATGATTTTCCGTTAATGTTTGGGAAACAACTTGGCAAATGGGAATATTCTGAATTATTTAAATAATCGGCAAGTAAAACGTTTGACAGCCCCAATAGAAAATCTCTACAAACGACGTAGACTCTTAAGGCAATAGTTTGCCAACCCTTATTTTAGACACTTGAATATTCCTCTATTTCCATAAAGAAATTATTGCTAAATCCTCAACTTCATATAAAGACCATTTATTGGAATCCAAATAATCTCATAAATCAATAAAGATGCCAAAGTAAGCCTCACCTGGAAATTTACATTTTCACCACTTACCTTTTCATTTGTAACAGTTTTTTTTGTAAACTAAGCAATCATACAAAATCCATTTAACAGAGTTGTTTCTGTTGATAGAGACCCGTGTTTCTACATTGCTCTGTGTGTAGATCTGTGAGCCAGAGGCCGCAGGCAAATAAAACATATAAGTACAGTATGCATTTGCTGAATCAATTTAATTTTGCACTGCACTGGATTCCATTTTATTGATTTTTACATTAGGTAGCTATGCCTTAATGCTAAAATGAAAAAGCATTTACAAACTCATCAACCATCCGCTGCAAACACACCGTTTCATTTTCTACTTGATTCTCGGTGCTTTGGTTTTGAAACCAGTCATCAGCAGAATACAAAACTGCATTACCATTAGAGCAGTGAACAAGCAAAGTGGAAACAACAGACTTCTAAATATCTTGAACTTTCACTGCTCAGCAATACATGGTTGAATAATAAAGAAAACACAACATTTGGACATGCTTAGAATTCCTTTTCAAGGTCCTAATGGCTGTAAGAAAATTAAACATTTGCCTTTTAAATCATTAATATGAGTAACCTCCACACATAAGATAAACCCACAGGACATAAAATATGTAAAAGGAAATACTCACTTGAGAAATCAATGGCAAAGCCAGACTTGGTAATATAGAAGTCTGTCTCGAACTGAATAGTGACAATGTTGAGAGTGGAGTGGATTCCCTCAGGCAGCAGAGAACCACTGACCTCCTTCAGAGACATCTCATTCTCAGGAGGCCCATCCCATACCTTTAGGATGTCATGCGATGCTTCTGTGTCGAATGCAAGAAACTTCAGACTGAGGGAAAAGAAAAATTCAGGACATGACTTAGTTTGAATTTTGTAGGGTTTCTTTTCTCAGTTTAAATGAAATAATACCACTTTTTCATAGTTGATGAGACTGGTTTACAAGATTAACAAAGAGACATGCATTTACTAAAACTATACATCTATACTTTTGAAAAATGGAGTTACGAAATGGTTACAATCACATTTTTTTTCTAAAATTTAGAAACTCAAACTTAGCCAAAGACTCGTTGAGAGTTGGTCTCACTAAATATATTTTTATCTAGTGTAATACAGGAAGCTCTAAACTAAAAAATACAAACTACTTTCATGTCCCTGCAACATCCCCCCTTTGTGCTGACACAGTCCCTCGTCCCAACATTGTTAATGGAACTGCAGTTTTCTCCTGATAGCATCTAACTTCAGAGAATTCTTTATGTTGAAAGTGCAGTTTGCTGGTTGTATTCATCAAAGAAATATGGGTTTAAAAAGTTATTTATGTCTTCATTGTATTTATGTGCCAAAAATTGGGAGAAAAGGAAGAAACTCACAGTCCATTAGAAAACACAAAAGCCTGTTTCCAACATTGTATGCTTTGACTCACTGTAAGCTATTTGCAGCTTTGATTAAGTTAATTAGCCATTTTTATAACGTTCATTAGCATGAGCAATTTTCGTCTAGCTGTACTAACTCCAATGTCCTAGATTCACATGTTTACTCACCAATAAAGCCAATAAAGTCCATGATTACTACACTCAATCTAGAGTGGAACGACACAGGAACAATAAGTGATTGTGTTGTGTTTCTTTTAGATTGCAGGATCATGTACTCAGAGTCTTTATAGAGTTACTGATGGGATATAAAAGCCACAACTGTGTAACAATGAAAACAAATAGCCAACCAGCAGCTTCTCCTGTTTGTTTCCATCAGCATCAAGCGTGCGACACAACACTGTAAACGATGGAGGTGTTGACAGTGACAGAGACCTGACAAATACAACCCGACAGAGGAGAGAACGGTGTGCAATAAATTTTGTTTTGCGATATAATGCTTTGACATCACTTTCTCTTTGACTCTTCACCTTGTGTTTTGATATTTGAAGCCCTTACTTTTAACCGTGTGTAATATATCTAATAAACCACTTGTAGATTCAATGCTACAATGCTAAAGAATGAATTATATCCATCTCAAGAGGAAAAATTACCAACCTAGCTAAGAATATAAATATATATCTGGTTGGCCAGGTTTGCTATGTGCTGAGTGTTTTGTTTTGCTTGTAAAGTGAGTCTAATACTATGACATTTTAATGCCTCTCAGTGACATTGTTCCATGTAACGACATGTAATTGTTCTCCATTTGTTTGGAAACCGTGTGCTCATTCATTTTGAATGGTTGTGGTTCCACTTTCAAGTTTCAGTTGCACTCAGCAGCCCAAAAAAAAGCTCTCTTGGTGGGTGTTAGTTGACAAGTTATGTCACGATGTGAATTAAATACAACACAAAACAGTTTTCTTTTTACAATGTGTAATAACTTCTAATGTCAATCCAGGTCACACAGCTTGTTCACAAGGAACTTTTTAGTTTTCTGATTCACTTGTTCTGACATTATTTCCTAAAACATCCTATTGTCATTTTTTGTACTGTTTGTCTTTCTGCTATTGGTTCAAATGGGGACAATCCTGATACTTTGAGGACAATACTGTTGATTTTCACAACAGATTAAGAGTTTTTTTGGAACCAACCACATCTGTCTGAAGTTTACCTGACGATGTTGCCTATGCCGACCTCAATTGTCCAGGTGCATCTTAGGTTGTTGTCATAAGGGAAGGGATACCCGGGAGAGAGGATTCTCCCTGTAGACTCACCCGTAAAACTTCCACCACACTCAGCTGCAAACATACACAGAAGAAACAAAAACATAAACTTAATTCTGGTCAAATTCATTTATCATTCTTCAAAAGTTCTCACAATATGCATGTTGGGTTAATTGGCGACAATAAAACTGCCCCTAGGAATATGTGCATGTGGATGGTTGTCTGTGTATGTGTGGCCTTGCAACAGACTGGCAACATGTTCAACTGGGATAAGCTCTGGCACCCCCGTGACCACATTAAAGATAAGCAGTTATGAGGATGAAATGAAACATGCAAACAAATGTAAATAATTCTAAATAAAAATCAAGAAAATCAAAAGTCTACAGGTGAAAAAGTTTGAAAAATTTTTTTTTTAATAAATGCAATGAGGTAGGAAATGCTGTTCCATTACAGGTTATATTTACTTTAATAATTTTAAACCTGGGGGATTGACTTTAGTGAATTTTCTATTCTTTCTGTTCTATTCTAGTCTACATTTGGTAATCCAGTTTAGATGGAGAAAGAGGGCTCAACCAGGCTTTGACACAGTATCCTGGTTTAATCTGTTTCATGCACACCCGTCAAACTAAACACATTCAGGTGTAAATAATCCTACTAAGTATGCACTCGTAGTTGTGTAAAAAGCTGTGCACTTCTTAATTCACTTTAATAATGTACGCTTCAAAGAATTGAAGCCTTGTGATAGAAGATGGACAGAGTAATAAAATTGCAAAGAGCCTACCAGAACACAATGTCCTGAATGATCTATTAAATTTTTTAAAAAGGGGGGAATATGGCCTTCAAATATGTGACTCATCATAACAATGTTATACCTTGTAACATCACTAATTTATTTTTAATTTGCTTATAGTGTGTTCTTAACAGTGTCTATGTAGAATAATCTTTACAGCGAACAATCTGTGCAGATAATACAATCCCGCTTGTAAAAATTCATGTCACTCATACAAATGGATGTCTGAGAAAACCACAGGATTCCACCTGTCCTGAAACACACTCACACCCCAGGCAAGACTTTTTATTAAGAGTTCTCCAGCATCCATCATTCTTTCTTAAATTTGGCACGTCCATGTGGAGTGAGACATGCACATGCAGGGATTTTATAGATTGATTTCATCACTGACAACTTTGAAAACAAGTTTGCATTTTGATCAGCTGAGATCAATCATCTCAAACACCACAGTGACACACACCACGCATGTCTGTACATACATAACATCATCATTAGCTGGTAGGCCAGACTCAGCCGCGTGACCTGTCACATTGTCTCCACCAATGACTTTAATAATTCAGTTTAACTGTGATCATCATTTTATTGACAACAATAATGACCAGTGTCAAACTGGGAAATGGAATTGGGATTTGCAGGCTTCTTTATGACATCTTAATACCTAATGATTGATAACAAGTGCAACAAGGTGAGACAAAAACATTGATTCAGTAAGTTAACTGGATACAAGAAAAAGATACTGTTATAGTAAAACAGATTAGGACAGGTTGGTCGGTAAAATTTTCATGCTTGACTGTTTATTAAAGTGAAGGAAGAATTCAAAACCGAATATGTTCATGAGAATGTTTTCTCAATGATTTAGTTTGTGCATAACTACACCCGAGAAAAAATATGGCATCAGTTTTGAAACTACAGGGAGTAACCTGCTACAGATGCAAGTAGCTCTTATCATCCATCTAAAGAATGTTGTCAACTCCCTGGTAATCATCTTGCTATCTACATTACAGGATTGAGGGCACTTAATTAATAGGCAAATTGCATTACATTGCTTCAGTATGAGTTATAATCACCATCCCACAATTGTAAAGCTACTTGAGGGGAGTGTGGGATGTGGCCCAGGAGAGATAGGGAAGGTGTATTTCTAATCCATTTCACATGCACAACGCTCCAGATTAATGTTGGCAATACTGTTATTTAGCACTTTTAAACTATTCATCAGTACCAGGACTAAGATTTTTGTTCTTTTTTTCCCTCTATGGGTCAGAATACCACAGGAAAATACACTAAAATTAAGATACAGAGGAGAAAAAGAAGTAGAAGCAAATTGTTTTATGAATCAAATTTCCCGACACATGTAAATTTGGTACATTTTTCATTCCATATAATCCATCACCGTTGAACACTAAAATCAGACCCTCAATATTTCCTACTCTGCCGCATGCAGGTAAAAGCTTTGTCATTTCTGTCTCTATGTTCCAGCATCTTCTGACTGTGGAATACATAAACCGTTTTTGTCTGCGCCAATAAATCGATTTGACATACGTACTCAAATAAGCAGTGTTTAATTCAAGAAAAATGTCAGTTATTTGCTTTCAAATACCAATATTTTAAAATGTTAAATAAAGAAAATGCATGTTTTGGGCTGCAAACTTCTTAAGAATTTTGCACAATGAACTCTGGACATCGATGTCACACAGAACAATCAATAAGAAAGCATTAGTGCAATTTAAACTTACTACAACATGACAAGGTGTGTGAATTCCTCCAAACAAAGTAACTAAGTGTGAATCATGTCAGGATAAATCCTCTGGATTAACACCTAGCACAGCAAAAGTGAGAGGTGCCATGCTCTGAATAACAAAACAGTAACTAGAAGAAACCTGTGAACATCCGACATCGCCAAACTCTTCACATTCATGTGGAAAAAGATGGTTACCTATACATGATGGGAGGTTGTTGTTCCACGTTCTTCTCTCTCCAGTCATGCACTTAAGTATGCTACTACCATGTAGCGTGTAACCTTGCTCGCAACCAAATTCAATGGAACTTCCTGAGAAGTGGCCCTGGTCACTGATTTTGAAGCCAAACTGTGGTAC
Source organism: Neostethus bicornis (assembly GCA_902685375.1). Classification (NCBI taxonomy): domain Eukaryota; kingdom Metazoa; phylum Chordata; class Actinopteri; order Atheriniformes; family Phallostethidae; genus Neostethus; species Neostethus bicornis. Next base: position 30,078,255 of record LR738541.1, read on the forward strand.
ACCTGGATCATCACAGTGGGAGAGCTCAAAACCTGGACAGTAAGAAAGATGAAAAGAAAGTTAAAAGAATAAACAGCATTCATGGATTTTCTCGAAAAGATGCAAAGCTCATCAGATGGAAGTCATCTTCTATGCCACAAACGTTTCTTTTCAACTCTTCTGCAAAGAGGTATTGACTGAGCTTTGTGGATTAATTTCCGGCTGAGCAAAGATGAAGGTCTGCAGCTCCTTTATATGACTTTGCATTAAATGATTCCTTTAGGAAAGAGAGCATAATTGCAGATTCACAATTGCATGTTCAATTGAGTGCGGACATCGACTATGACTGAGAAACAACCTATTTTCTTAGAACACAGAGATAGTGGCATAAAGTTTTAAATAGCAAACACAATCAAAGCAACGTGCTAACTCTGTAACTCACCTTGTCTGAATGTGACCGTGACTTTTCTAATATAAGCCGATCTTCTGAGTATAACATGAACATATTCAGCTAAACAGCTGAATATGTTTATTCAGCTGATTTTTCATATAAAATCATCTCTACTAATTTATGGTTGTTCTCACAGTGAGCTCCATAGACAAAGCAGATATTATGGATGTATTTTAAGTAGCATGACGAGAGTAAATTTTCAGCTCTAACTCTCGTATTGACTTTTAAAAAAAAAAAAAAAAAGACAAAAATGACCCTGGTTTTTTGATTAGACACAATATCAAGTTTATACAATCTACTAGTCACTGTCGTCAATGTTCTTCAGGTTTAAGAGGGCTCTTCATTCTAGATGAAAACAGCAAAGTGATAACGATACACTATAAAAAGCTCTATACTTGAATTATGTTTTTTGCTTTTTTATGTTTCTTTAAACACCAATCTTGATTACATAGATTTCTAATTAGTTGTTTCTTTTGTGTTAGTGACTCAAATGTGAATGTGTTATTAAGCCGTCTCTAGTCAGCCAATTACACTTGCATTCAAAAATGCATACTGGTTTATTTTGCTTTTGCGGAAGTACAAAAGCCTAATTATTATGAATTTTCTTGTTACTTTGGCAGGTCTTTAAGGAACCAACCGACATTTTTAGTTTTCTTATCAGTAAAACTTGAGTTATCAAAAAGCTTTTATTTCCCTTGAGACTCTTCAAAACCATTCAAAAAGTCCAGATAGGCCCTTTCACTAACTAGTATCTGTTCAGTTTATCTGAGAAAACACACAGGTTGACAAAAATAAATGAGGAGGCTCATTTACAGGTGAAACATAAAAACACTTTAAATTGGAAAGAAAAGAGCATTCCCACAAGTGCATTCACTTGTCACTGTGAAACAAAAAATTAGGAATACTGAAAAGCAACACATAGTCAGTGAGGCAATTAAAGAGGAAACTTGACCCCTTCCATCTATTTTAGGCCATTTTGGAACAATGACTTTAACTTTCAATACACATAAACGCTCCTGAATGTGTGAAACTACGTGCTGCAATTTGTGTTTGAACAAACACATTGTTAGCAAACACAATCCCACACGCACACACTATTATTGCAGATAGTTCGAACTATTTTTCACCTGTTTTAACAAGGTGCACTTAGGCGGGCACGGATGCTAATTGCAGGAATATAAAGCAGAAGAAAAGAAAGAACCAAGGTTCACACAGAGAGGGAGAAGCAGAGAAAGGACTCAAAGTAAATCGCTCATTTTCCAGCTGCAGAGGGGTAGAAATACCACGCTGAGCTTAATGGATACCCTGACAGTGAAAGACATGGTGAAGCACGGTGAGGGTCAATTAAACTCTTCTTTTAAATTCTGCTACTTGAAATGCCAAGCTCCAAAAAATGAGGGTAAATTGACTCATTTGGATGCTTTGGGGCACTCCTCCCCCTGTGGAAATGAAATGTGACTTACTGTGATATACGAGGCGGAACCCCACTGCTGTGGATTCATGGTCAGAGAAGAATTCAAGCCACAGATTGTTGGAAGTGCTGGTGAGGGACAGGCCCTGCATTGATGTGCCTGTGTAAGTGCCGAGGAGGAGTGCTGCGCTGTCTTTACCATCGTACACCTAATTAGAAACACAGCAGAAGAAAAGTTGTTGTTTTGGGGTTTTTTTCAAAAGGATTTACTTTTCATATGGTCATTGATGTTTTTTTTTTTTTTTTGTGAAAGTACCAAAGACATTTTGGAAAAAAGACGTTATTTTAACTAAATTTTTTAGATGCTGTGGAGTAAACTCTATCGATTTGATGCTCTGTTCCACCAAGCACCTGTTCCACCAAGCAGCTGTTCCACCAAGCGGCAGTCCAGCTCCCCTCCACCCAACTCAGCACTACCCAGCAGCTGTTCGGAAGCTGTTTGTAGCTCTCTCTTGAACTGCTTGGAGCACTATCGGACAGAAATAACTTCCCCCGCATGGTAGTAATAAAGTATATTGCATTGAATTTGTGGAAGTTACCTTTTAAAGAGCCGGTGTTTTGCTAAATAAACATTTTGAACGTTTTTACGGCACTTGAAAGTTATTCGCACATCAAAAACATACCTGAAAGGATTTTGATGGTTGGGGAATTTATGAGCTGGTAATTTTTGAACACCATGGTGTTCTTGGCCATGCCTTTTTTTTTCTACATGCTCACATTCCGATGTAAAGCGCTCTACTTTTGTTCAGTCCCAACAGGGAATTACTGGGTACTACTGTAGTTATGAGTATATAAAAGAATATGCGTTAGCTCTGCTTATCTGATGTTATTTACATTGTATTTGAGGCCTCAACCAAAATTTGCACTCTATTGTGCTGAAGTATAGGGAGCGTGACTAAGAAAAAAGCAAAAGAAGACAGAATTCAGTGTCAAAAACAAAAGTGAAACTGAATAAAAAGTGACTTGAGCAAATACCATCTTTACTTACATAATTTGAGAAATTAATTGTTACCCAAGAAATACTCCTCTTTAAACATTTTCTGAACAGCATCAGTGAAATGACAAAGAATAAAACAAGGTTATAGAATTTTCTGAAATACCAAAGAGGCGTGTGGAACTATTTTTTAGAGTATTTGAACTTTAAATGCATGTCTTTGAGCATTTTAAATGCTTAAACAAACAAGATTACTAGAAATCTCAATAACAGTCAACAATTCAGTTAATTGGAGCATTATACAAGACATCTGCATCCCAAAAGAGTGCCTCCCAGCTATAAAGCGGAAACAATGTGGTCATTTACACCCAATCTGTGGTGCTAACCAAATCTGCTATCTTGCTTTTTAGGTAAAGGAGAAAAACTTTTTTGTTTCTGAAGACGCGCTAGTGAAATAATAGCTTTACCCTTGTTTAAATTGCCCTAAAATAACAATAAAAATCTATTTATTTATTTTTTTTTTTTTTTGCTGTGCTCAGTTTTTTTGTATTGTTTGTGCATCACAAAAGAAGCACATAAACTCCTGAAAAGAGAAAACATATTTACCACGTTCAATGCAAGATGGCTAAATTTGTCGTGCATTGATTTTCTGCTTTTATAAAGTAGTAGGTGCATCAAATACCTTAAGAATATCTCCCTGTGCGAGCTGAAAGGTGCTTGCAGTGATGTTGATGCCTTTTCCCGTTTGCACTTGAATGCTGTACACACATTCGTGGCGGTTGTCATAGTCTTTTGGGTAGTTTGGTGATAAAAGAACACCCTCATTGTTGGACACTGTTGATCCACACTCCGCTGTAAGTAAGAAAAAAAAGAGCACAAGCAGGAATAATCAACGATAAAAGCCTCCACAAACTCAAATGTAGGATGATGCTGACTGTTTTAAAACTGGTGTATTCCCTGAAGAAATGAATGTGCAATTCATATATTTTTCTGAAATGAGACAATGTGCATTCATTTTTATTGCTTTGGTATCATAAAACTCACATCAACCAGTGGCGACACATTATGAGACAGTAAGTAGAGTATGAAATGATGCTTGTTAAAAGCATTTACTAGATCTTCTGCAACTCAAAACTGTCTAGGACTGTTCTGTAGAATTAGCTTTTTAGACAATTAAAGAAAAACATTATTTTATTGTTTGTCCATAACTCATGTACTTGTGGTAAATCATTTATGTGGAAAAAAAATGATGAATTTAATTTTAGTGTAAACTTACTGAAGTTTTGACAGTAAATATGAGAGTAAAGAACATTCATTTCTTTTATCTCACGTCAGTTATTGTAATCACAGAAGGCTAGTTCTATAAATCAGTTCCACTGCCTTCTTGGAGGTCGAGTACCCATATTAACATCCAAGCCAAACACATTTATCGTTGGATGTTTGCTAATGATTTAAATGCTGGAATAAGCATGCAGAAAAGAGAGAGTAAAAACAGCTGACCACCTACCCACACACCTTGGCAGAGGGGCACTCCACATCCGGCGGCCACCACCCAAACACACTATCTCCTTTGCCCCTTGCAGGCGGTACCCTGTGTTGCAGTAGAACGACAACGAGTCACCGATGCCAAACCTGGAGCCGGTGTGCCAGCCGAATCGAGGCGCTCCAGGATCTTGACACGGCTCGAGATTATATTCTGAAATCAAGATAACATCAAATAAAAGATGTGACAAATTGGTTGTGATTAATGTAAATTCATACGGACATGAACAGATTGCTGACTCCTTTTGTTAATTAAGTCTTAACATTGTAAATTAATCGTGCTGTATTCCTCTCTGAGAAGAAGACCATCAATTTATTTAAAGAAAAAAATGTATCTTGTGAGGATAAACTGTCTTGCTCAAGGACACTTCATCAGATGCCCAAAGCTTGAGATGTCTAGATGAAGGATGGGGTCTTTAAAAACTAGGCCACCCCTTCTGCAAATCTTTTCATGCATGGGCTTGTGGTGGTCTAAGAAATTGAAAAGATGCAACCTAGGTTGCATAAATAAGTGAAAATGAATGCCAACAGCTTTTCATTCACACCCTCTATCTGAAACTATAGTTCTTATTGATTTGAGAGCAGCAAAACATTATAGCAGCAATCTGCTGAATGATGTGTCCTGAAAGTGTCGGCAGACTTCCATCAAAGGTTCTAAAAGGTCAAAAAATGAATTATAATCAGGGAATCCATAGATGCTAATTATAGAAAAGACAAGGACAAACACACACACACACACACACACACACACACACACACACACACACACACACACACACACACACACACACACACACACACACACACACACTTAGACAATCAGAAACTGTTTTATGAATATTTATTGCTGCATAAGTTATACTTCCCTTCAGCAAACAGCCGGCAAATATTTAGCTAGCATGCACGTGAAACAGACTCCCACCGCCCCTTTTCTCTTTACTACATCTTTGCATGTCAAATTCTTTCACTCACACTCTCCACTCTCGCAATCAACCTTGCTCCCACAGCATTGCCATCTGTTCCCCCCGCATATCCTTTACTCCTCTGCAAAGCCAGTGAGTTTCTTTTCTATTTCTGCACATAGCAGTTTCTCCTAAGTTACCAGGTTAAATGCTTTAATGAGCTTTTGCATTATGGCCAGACACTCATTACATATGTGATCCCCTCATTTGGTCATTAATTTAATCTATCATCACAAGTTGGAGGCACAATCTATCTTCAGCCCATCGATCAAGATCTCACTTCCCATTTTTTGCAAATAGTTTTGTTTGGAAGGAAAACAAAGCCACAAATGTCTTACCTGAGAAGGAAATGTTGAATCCCTGCAGTGATATGGAGAAGTCAGAAATAAAACGAAGTTGAGCTTTGAAGTTTCCATATAGACCAGCGTTAACTGGTGCTGGCTTCTCAGAGCCGGTGAGTCGAGCCAGTGGTTGTGCAAAGCTGCCATTTTCAGTTATCAGGAGATAATCATGGTGATCTTCCAGGTGGAAAGAGTGGAAAGTGAACTGGACACCTTAAATAGAAAAATAAAGAAAAAAAGAGCATTTAACAAATAAATTTCGCATGACCAAAATTTTATTTCCAGACTTTCCCATCATAGTAAAATGTATCAAAGCTATTAAACAACCTGCAGATGAGGATATAAACTCATTTACCACAAGTCAATCCTAAACTGAAGTTCTCTACAAACTCAATATCTGGACCTGAGAGCAGTGTGTGTTTGGACTGTATTGGATGTGTGTAATTGACCACACTGTTGCTCAGGCTCAATAATAACACCATGATTCCTTCCATGATGGCCAGTTGGCGTCTTTTCATTGCAATCAGTGCTGTCACTTCCGAGCCATCTGTTGAATCCGTTCCAGTATGACTCAAATGTCCTCCACAATGTTTAGCTCACTTGATAAAAAAAAAGTCTCAAACGACCCCAAAATTAATAGCAAAATGAAATGATTGATCATGCTCTGAAGAACAGCAATTATATTACAAAGCATGAAGGCATATGATCAATTAATCAAGAGTCACCTCTGTGAAGAGCTTTACTATTATCATAATAGAAGAGATGCAGTTAGTGGAGATGGATCTCTTTTTTGCTGACTAGCTAAAAATATAAACAAGCACCAGTAATAAGATTTCAAAAACTTCTTAAGTAATTACAGAGGCACCAGAAGAAAATAAATTTGTGTTGATTCATTGTTGAAGCTAATTAAACTCTATCAGTCCTGCTATGATTTCTTTTACAACAAAGGAGCACCCCAGTGCAGACATTAATACTGAAAGAATCATTTCTTTTGTAATAATCACAAAAAAATTACACAAAAAGGCAAAACTGCAGTTCACATAAGCCGTATTGTTGTTTGAGTTGCACATTGTCACTTTGAAGGTGGGTGGGCTTTTGCCTGTGATTAGTAACTACATCAATTTCACATAAAGAAGAATTTAAAATGCAGGCGTGTCTCAAATACTCGCTGATTTAAACGACACAACTAATTTCAATGTGGTTTTCAATATATAATATGAGATTTTGTGAAAGACGTTGAGATTAAATTGGAATAAAACATTAGAATAATAAGCTTGGGTTTATGATAATCTTGAGCTTGCTTTTCAAGTGGTAATTAACAAAAAGCTCTTGTAGAATTTTCTAATTAATGTGAGAGTTTTTAATAGGTTGAAACTAATCAAAATCAAACTGGAAATATTAGTTTAGTTAATAGAGTAAAATATGCAAATGCTATCCTCCTCTGATTTTGTTACACTTTGTACGGGGAAAAATTCACAAAAAAAAAAAAAAAAATCACAATTTTAACATTGTTAGTTCAAACAAGGATTTCTGGGTTAGGTTTAATCTTTACCTTAGCGTTTATACGTCAGCAAATTGCCATATGTGAAATCTCATCTGCTAAATCTGTGTGAAGGAAGCCCTTAAACAAAGATTGTGGATAATGTGGTCCATTGATAGAATTGTTTTTTTTTTTAATCGAACTTTGAATGCATTCCTGGTTCCCACACTTTCAGAAATGACCTGAAAATGAGCTTCATCTTAAAAAAATTAAGTAATTCACTTCCAAAACATGACAAAGAGACTTTGATTGGATGTGTGGGTTTATAAATTATGTGATATTGTGTTTTTGTCGAGCAAAAATAAACATTAATTCAGTTTCACTTCCATTTTTGACACTGTGAATTCCCCCTCCTCTTGCTCCCCGCCCCCTGGGTGCATGGATGAACGTAAATATGGTTTGTGGCTACAAATACAGTGCAAAGTGCATCTTGTTCATAAAAATTTGTGTTTATTTTTATTTAAGTGCATTTACATAAGAATATTCAATCAAACGATCCTGACCACAAATGCTCAAACATCTTCTAAGAAAATTATAACATAAATAATCGTACTTTATTAATCCCCCGAGGGGAAATTTCTATGCTGCATAAAACTGCAGCAGGTAGCCACAATGGCCCCAATGGCGTGAGTAACTGCAGGTGACTTCGTCAGGGACACTTAGGCATGAGCCCAGTGGGAATCAAACCGGCTTCTCTAGGTCTAAAGACGGACATTCTACCACTGGGTAAATGCCTCCCCTAAAATACATGCCAAATAATAGGCCACACAGTGTTGCAGTGCTTAGCACAGTGACCTCATAGCAAGAAGGTGACTAGTTACAGTCTTGGAGTAGGGTGAGGCTTGAACCACTGGCTTCTCTGTTTGGAGTTTGCAAGTTCTCCACGTGTTTGGGTGGGTTTTCACCGGGTACTCCGATTTTCTCCCACTCTCCAAAAACTTGCATGTTAGGTTGATTGGCTTGTGCGAAATTGCCCCTAGGACTGAATGTGAGGATGGTTGTCTGTGTGTGTGTTGGTTGCAACAGACTGGCGACCTATTCGGGGTGTACTCTTCCTCTCGCCGGAAATCAGCCGGGATAACCTTTGGCACCCCTGCAGCTTTATTAGCGATAAACGGTTCAAAAGCTGAAGGGATACATACCAAATAAGGTTATACAAAAATTCTGTTTACTTTTCTTACCTTTTCCATGACTGACTTCAACTGTCCAGGTGCAATTTAGAGAGTTTGGATACAACTCTGGGTAGCCAGGTGACAGGATGATCCCCGCAGGTCCCCTGATATCCCCACCACATGATGCTGAATAAAGAAGGAAGATAATGAATGAAAATTGGTGCAGAGAAGAAGAAAAAAACCTAAAAATGAACCAATAAATCCTTCACCTGAAGACAAAGAAACAATTTGAATGAATAATGCATTCCAGTCATATCACATTCTGTCCTGGTATTTTTATGAGTACCTGTAATTCTGCCAACACAATGTTTCCCCCCCTCTCTAGCTCTCTCCAAACCGGCCTCAGTGCTTAACAGGGCACTAAATTATTCATTAATTCAGCAATCTGGCCAGGTTTTCTACTCTCCTGGTATCTTAAACTGAAAGACATTGTCAGAAAACATGACGATCCATTAAATTCCCCTACAATACACACAAACTGACAAGAATATTCAGTGGATTAGAGCTTCTGGATTTCTACTGGATGTCACTTCCTAGACGTCCGAAATGTTCTTTCAAATAGAGAAAATTACAGTACAATTACTTTTCATTCAGGTTCAAAACACGACTGCAACTACTTTATGTCGAGCAGTAATGATGAGGTAATGGGTAATGTTACTCAAAAGAGCAATAATCATATCAGCACACTTTTATAACTCTCAGGAATGGTTGACTATGGGCAAAATATACTACCGAAACCCTCCTTTCCTCATCTAAAGGATTTAATTAGATAAATCTCCCTCCTCATTGGCTGCTGATTGGCACTGGAAGGTGAATATCAGATGAGACTGAAGGTTAAGTGGCTTAATTGGATTTTGTTCAAACCTGTAAACATTTTCTCTTGCCGTCTCTGAATTTCAACTAAAAGGTCATTTTACATAAAGGGCAGTACTTGTTCAAAAACAGCTTTCATGTAATTTGATGAGATCCCTGTGTTTTTTCTCTCGCATGCTTAAGTGTTCTTGGGCTCTGATACTTTGAAGGCAGCAGAGCAGACAAATGCACTCGTGTCTTCCTCCAAAGAGCTATCATTAACAAACATTAAAACTAGAACTCAAACGCATCTATATACTTTCAAAGTAATGAATGTCAGCTGATGTTTTGGAGCATGGGAAGCCTCGGGCTCCACAGCTGCACACACCCACCCCCTCTTATCCTCTCTCCTTCCACCCCCTGGGCATTCCAGTGAACACAACACATCAAGGCCTGAATCTTTACTCACCAACAAAATTACATCAAATTCTTTATTTATGAACCAAAATTACATAAAGTCATTAAAAGTGGATGAGCATGCTCAGGAAACGATTACTTTAGAGACATCACAGGCAAGGAGCCAAGGAATTGGCAACAACCTGGCACACACCTCGGCAAGAAATTATTACAAGATATAGAGTTTTATTTCAAAGCAGTTGCTAGAATAAAGTCATATAACATGCATGCCGATCTGTACAGTACATGATGCATCTTTGTGTGTCACTGTATCACACAACAAAAAATTATGTACTGTTTGCAGACTCTAACTATAATTACCCAAAGTTTTTTCTCAATTTAGGAGATGTACAAACAAAACCAGAGGAATGTAACCATATGTGAAATATTTGGACCTCGTGCTTTGAAAAAGAAGGATAATCTGTCTACTTTATAACATGATTCATAACTCTCAGTGAGTTGTTCTTTAAAGCTGGGTGTATTTGAAGAGTAAGAAACACTTTGATGAGAGTGTGTTTGTCTGTCAAACTTGCTGCAGGCTACAAATACAGCAACTCAAAAGTATTTGTGGGAAAAAGATCGACAGTATGTGTATATTGTGAAAAAAAAATCTCTTTATGCTCTTTTTTTTTTTTTTTAGTTCATAGCTAAATGATTTACTCTGCTATTTTAAAAAAGTTTGGTATTTCATACGTGACAGATAATGTGTCTCCATTAAAATATTCAGTAATAGTTCGTGGTTCTATACACACCATCACATGTTGGCAGTGAGTGGCTCCAAAAGTGGTTCTTCTCACATACGAGTGGTTCTTCATGGCTCAATCTGTAACCTGGATCACACTGGAAGGACACTGTGGCGCCAATGGACAGGTCATGGCTCAATCTTCTGCCATTTACAGGGATTCCCGGGTCCATACAAGAGTAGGTGTCCAATGTAACCACTGGGGAGATAAAAGACAAAAAGTTTCAACTTTAGAGGAGTGTTATTAGTATTTATGCTAATATTTCAAAAGTCTATTTGTGGCATGAATGGTGTTTACAGTCTAATTTGGTGTTTTTCATGAGTTCAAGTATCTATTGTTGTTTTCTATGATTAGAGCAACTGATTGTAATATCATGCATTAATTAATGAAATTTCTTTGTGATAACCCATAGTTAAAACAATACAGACGAGCTTAAGGCATTTCTTTGCAATCACTTGAGATCCCAGTGTTGCCATGACAATATGAATTATTCTAGACATTTTTCCAAATCACAACTCAATTGAGTCACAATAGTAATTTTTATTCCTGCTCTTTCCACTAAGCTCCTGTTTTCAGTAATTCTGTCATTTTACATTTTAAACCTTGCCTATTTGAAAACTCTGCTTGTAAAACTGTGTAAGCTTTGATATTCAATGCTGGTTAGCTTTAGCTAATGTTACGTTAACGCAGCGGGAGTTGAAATATCCCAGGTTAAAAGAGTATGACTTCATAAAAGGAAAACTGGCCACGCAAGCAACAACAAATCAATTCATTTAAGCTAATAGTCTCTAACCTGAGTAGTGCTCAGGTTACACTCTTGAAATGAACACTATTAATGAAAAGAGTTGAACCACTGATCAGTGTTTACTTAAAAGTTCATGTTTTTATTTGAACCAAGCCATTTTGCTCCCTGTGGTGTAAAATCGTACTAGCAGGACTGAAAACCCCATGCAGTCCGCTTTACAGAGCAAATAAGCAATCTTAATGCACCTGGTTTGATCACATTTACTGCTAAACATGTAATGCTCCACACTTAATGTAACTGTGAAAGTGACATTTTAATCATAATGTTACAGTATTATGTTTTTATTTTCATAGTATTGTTGCAGATATATAAATGGAAGTACACGTAAATGGCCTTAAGTGTAAGGACATTTATATATGTCCTTATACTGGTTAGAGTGTTTGCCCGTGGACCGGAAATTTGTGGGTTGACATTCCACCGAGTTCACGTCTCGGTCCTTGGAGAAGACACCTAATCCCCCGTTTCTCCCACCATTGGCGCTGTCATAGGCGGCAGCCTGCTGCGGTGTAATGCAGCACACAAATTTCCCAGTCAGCGATCAATGAAGTATATTGAAAAAAAAAAATAAGGTAACTCTTTTTTTATAAAATACTTTTCTAATACAGATAACAGATGCCACAGTGGTTTTCGTACAAAAGAACTTTCAAAGTGAAATGTATCCACAGCAAAAACTGCTGACATAACTGTTGAGGATAAATGTGTTTCACCCAACCAAAAAGATTCAGTCTTGATCATTGTTGGATGTTAGTTTGAATTTTAGCTTTAATAAATTTTAGTTAACTCTTCCGTTGTCAAATACATTAGTGATAGAAGGTACAAAGTACAAGTCAAACTGTTAAAAAAGCTTTGTTAAAACTACACAATGGTTTCCTACAACCACTTCAGATGTTCAGTTCTTTGGCTTTTAAAGAAATAGTGTTTCAAACTCAAGCTGAGGTCGTTTTGTTACACCATCAAGGTACCCACTGATGGAGCAACAAAGGAAAACTAAGATGAAATAGAAGTTTTAAAAAAAAAGAGATTTGGACAAGTGTCACATGAGGAACAAGAATTGGAGCTCTGACCTTGGAGAAAATGTACAAATGTACTTCCTCCTGTTTGGTGACAGTGTTGGATCACCCCGTTTGGCTTTTATAAAAACTACTTTGACGGCTTGTTAAACTCACAGTAAGAGCTAGTTTTATAGCGGCGGCAGCTCCCTCAAAATTTTCAGCGATGCATGCTAGAGAGAGATGACCCCGTTTTCCTTGTGATTTCTATTTGGAAATCATCCAAATGGGGTTGCTTTTGATGCACTAAAAATATGCTGATTTCAGGCGATGACTGGCAACAGTTGTGTAAGCAGTTGTCAGGTCATGGTGGGTAGGCTATTCAAAGCTAGCATTTTCAGGACTTTTATTTTTAGCTCTTAGTTTCCATTTTGCAAGCAGTTTAATTGAACAAAAAGTATCCATTAAAAGAAGACTAGTAAGAAAGAGCTGCCGTATCAGGCCATGTACTGTATGTCTTGTCACTGAGATGCTGCAACAACGTGTATCTAAAGCACATTTGCATGTCTTCATGAAATATTCAGAAGTAATATTAATGAGGCAGCAGGTACAATTATTGTCACCTTTTTTTTTAAAGGAGACTTGGTTCCACTCTAATGATAGCACTAAATTAAGAAACTTCTGTAAGTCGAGAGCCTGAAAGTCAAGGGGTTCAAGTAAACAAATATGAAGCGGTTGATTGACTGGTAATAAGATAAACATGTTCATCTACCTCATGCAGACATTTAGGTCAGATCAAACTGACCTGGTCAGGCTCATTTAGAACAAAAATAGGAAATCGTTGAACGCTCAGAAAGAACATCTTACCATAGATATGTTCTTTGGTAAGCTACAACAGGGGGAGATGGTAGCTCAGTGGTCAGAGCGTTCGCCTGCAGACCGGAAGTTAACCGGAAGTTCGCAGGTTCACATCCCACTGAGTTCACGTCTAGGGTCCTTGGAGAAGACACCTAACCCCTGTTTCTCCCACTACTGGCGCCGTCATAGGTGGCAGCCTGCTTGCGGTGTAGTGCAGCACATGAATTTCCCGGTCAGGGATTAATAAAGTATATTAAAAAAAAGTCCCTGTTTTTTTTTTTTTTTGGAGGAATAAATTACACTCAAACTTTGATGGATAGTGGGGTGGATGAAAAATTGGTGATGGGTTATTTATTTTTTGGTCAAAGATTCATAAACAGTCAGACTATTTTTTCTATGACTACATTCCTGTAGGCAAAATTTTCTCTCGTTTCATTTCTGCTTTTTGTTTGCTCACTGATAAGTGTCAACCTATTTGACCGTAATGAAAGTTAAACATGTTTTTACTTTTGAACAAACCTCCCTAAATACTAGCATGTTGTCTTTTCATATATCTTTACTTACTGTTCATGTAAAGTCTTAAATTTTAATGTCTGATCCATGTAATTTTGATAACATTAAAGAAACAGCACTTAATATGCACTTATAGAGCTCAGCGTGATGTGTATCTGAAGCTACAGCTCAACCATGTACAACTGCATCAGCCAAGAAATCCAAAAGCCTCACACTCAGCTTGTCAAATAAATATTGGATGATCCGAAAAGATTACACCCAAACATAAAATATTTTTATCCCTTAGGGGAAGGCAGTTCTATTCCACGGCCTGCAGACAAAACTAATAGCTACACACCACGACCCTTGTGACTAGACAGAAGAGAGTAACCCTTAAATAACTGTATTTGTAAGATATAGATGTTGTCATAAATATTATATTAATACATTAACTTGGGCTCCTTTTGCTCCTCTAAGCTCCAGTAGAAAACTTTACCTTAGAAAGACTAGATATTTATAGTAATGAAACCATGAATCTTGCCATAATGTGTTCAGGAAGTAGAGCATCCATTGATCACTGCTGGGGTTTGCCTCAAGGGTGCAGAGATTTGGTGGGAAAAAGACATTCATGAAACATGGAGTCCGGCAAATATGTTTTATTTTGTATGGAGCATCTAACGCTCTTGGGTACAAATGACTTAATAAAAGCCCAAGTTGTTTTTGTTGCATTTTTTGTCTTCCACATCACTGAGTTTTGTTTCAATCGTTTAAAATGTCCAATAATGTATATGTAGTATATAACCATCTAGAGATACAGCATATTTATTTTTGATAAATATGTTTCTGTTTATTCACAATAAAATTGGTAAAAAATATCAGTTTTACTCATACAAATGAATGTTAAATACTTCTCAAAAGAAGTAAAATGGTCAGGTAAAGGATCCTGTTTCACCTCAGACGGTAATTGTGATCTACCGGTAATTCCAAAAGATTGTTCTAGTTCATCTCATGGTGTTTGTGTAAAAATAATAGAGTAAAGTGTATTTATTTATATTTTTTCAGTCTGAAATCCTTTCATTTTGTTTGGAGACATGCAGGGCTGGTCATGCAATACGTTGCTTTCTATAACCATAGCAACCCACTCTTCTTAGATGCTTTTTAGTTTCATGCTGCAGTTCATCCCTACCAAGATCTATCCTACCTAGTGGATTGTATTTTCTACATGTTTTTGAGATGTGATAATAAAATTTCGATTGCGTTTTATAGAAAACTCGCAGATTCTAATGAAATCTCACATAATCTGCAAGACATTAAAGATGAAAAAGTTTCTTTTGCACTGTGGGTAAATCCTCTGAAAGGTTCATTGCCTGGAACTACATATATAATCATATATATGTATACATAATGTAATAATGTAGTGTTGATAACGGCGGCTATAGATAATTGTTTTTAACAGTTTTTGGTTGGCCGTGCCTCAAGACTTTTTTTTATGTAAAAATGTACCTTGGCATGCAAAAGGTTGAAAAACGGTGTCCTAAACAGACAAAAAGACACCTTCATAAAATTCCAACTATATTACTTTTTACAGCCTTAGCAACAAAAAGAAAATGCACTTTGGAAGTAAACACAATATCACAAAGGCACTTGGGCACTGCATTTTATCAATATTAACGACATAATCACAAACTCTGTCTTATGGATCAAATCAAATTGACACGGGTAATTCTGCTTGTGAAAATGGATCACAGTATGCCTGCAGTTATTGTGTGAGAATATTTTTAAAAGATTTTTTTTTTTACACGGTCAGGGAAATTGAAATGTTCACCTCTTCTCGTTCGTCTTTGCCAGTCAGTGCACATTTTATGGCTGAATAATTCTTTAATCGACAGAAACTTTACAAATTCATAACATATGCTTTTACCTTTTATCTCTTTTTGTCTTTTTCATCCCGCTTTTCCCAAAAGTGTTAAGTTTTTTGCCTGATATGCTTTGTAGCCATAAGGGTCATTCATATTGACTGCAGCATAGCTCCTATTATAAAGTTCAGAGTCAACAAATGAAGTTTGACTTTTTCATTCGATAGCAAAGGGACATTTATGTGATTGTATTGCTGTATGGATATATGCTAATAGCTTCAAAAATGAAAATAAACACAGTGGAACATGAGAACAGCTTAACGTCTGGAGAAAAACAACTCCAACATACACAACCCACTCTGTCCCCCTGCTCCCTACCCCAAAAAAATGAGAAAATACTTAACACTGCACCATACAGCACAAACAGCTTTAGCAAGAATTGCAGTATAACATGTACCAACCATATCATTTTAAAAATGTCATAAAGCCCCATTAAGCACAGAAAAACCTGAAATCCAGCAGAATAAATGGACGTGTTTAACTTCTGCACAGGCAACAAGGGTGGCAATGAATCAATTTGGGGACAACACAATGCACACACAGCACAGGAGACAAGGCCTGGGTAATTAAGCTATGCAAGAAGCATAAACACTGACTCTATACAGCCCATTTACGGTGCAGAATATCCCTGATGAGAAGAATTTAGGAACGCTTTTGTCTCCAACAAACTGGTGTGATCTTTTTGGCCTGCTGACTTTGTCAAAAAGTTTAACTGTTACTGAACTTTTACTGTTCCTTAATCGCTCATGAAAAAATAACTTTAACCTGCCACTACTGATAAGTCTGAGCCACTCGTAGGTTGTAAAGCATTAATGGCAATCACACGATTACAATACGATCTATTATTCCAGTATTCACCTTGTGTATCCTTTCCTAAGACACTGGAAAGATGCATTTGAAATGAAGACAATTATTTATTATCTCCCTGAACAACAGTAAATTAATTTAGTTTTAGCAGGCCAGGTTCTCATGTTCCGACTAATACTCTTCTCATGTGACATATTCTTGATTTTAGTGTTGACACAAAGCACGTCATAAGACGTTAACAAGAAAAACCCACTCGTTTCTGTCTTTGAAGATTAATTGACATGACGTTCCATGTAATGAAGGATTAATTTATTTAAATTCACACAAAGGTGAATCTATGCACTAATAAAGACATCAAATCTAACCCTCCATTCCATTCCTAGACCAAACCAAATATATAAATAAACCTTTAACTATCCATCTGGATGTTATGTAGTCAATGCATTCCCCCACTTCATGTTCTCACCTTCATAGAAGATTTTGAAGCCACTATTTGACCGACTGTTGTCCGTGGTGAAAAGCAGATAAATAAAGTTGCTGCTGCTGAAGAGGAACTGAGGCACCTGTGTTCCGTTAAATGAGCCAATCAGAGGAGAAAGTAGATTGGGGCCATCGTGCACTTCCAGAAAGTCGTAACTCAGCTCGGTTTGAAACCTTAGGAATTAAAAAAGAATTATTTGTTGAACAATAACTGCTAGTTTGATGGTGGAAAAAAAACATATGAAAGAAAAGAAAAAGTAACCATAGTGTGATCATTTTATTTATAATAATGCTGTAAGATTGATATGTTTCTTGGAAATAAAGTAAGCTCCGAATGCTCATAATCACAGATCAGCAATCAGAACAAAGTTAAAAGAGGTCCAGTCGATAATGAGAGAAAAAGTTCAGACTTATGTTGAACTAAACAAATATAGCACAATACCTTCAAAATAGTTTTGCCTATCCACCACAAAAGATTTCTTTGACTGGCCGAAAAGTAAATAAAAGTTTTGCTAAAGTAGTCTGTCTATGGTCTTTAAGGATGTTTACATTTTTTTACAGTTTAAAGAAAATATAAATAGTGGAAGTCAGAAAAAAAGATAATTTTAGCAACTTTTTCTGACATTGTGTTGAAAACTAGTTGTGCATGTATTTGTGAAGGAAAACATCTGTGTGTTATCACATTGTAACATCCGCACAGTGTGCTAGCTCCATTTCTGTGTGACTTTGATTCTACAGTTGAGTTGGCGCAGCGCTGTCATACAGACCTGTCAAAGCTAATCTTGATGGAGCGTCCTATCTCGGCCTCAATGACCCACTCACAACTCAGAGAATCTTTATAGTAGCCGGGCCACCCCGGGGAGAGGATGACACCAGATGGCCCTGAGTAGTGCCCCCCACACGGCGCTGGAGGAGCAGAGAAGTAGGAAGGTTTTTGAATGATGGTGAACTTAAAAATAGGAAAAATAAATAAAAAGAACAGAAATTTCTCATAAAAATGGAAAAGAAATGTTCCCACACACACAGATCCCTCTAAGGATAGCATGTGAGATGAGTCAGACACCTGAAAATAAATGTTTTCTGGTTCAGGTGAACTCGGCTCTATATATCCCACTCATATTTTTCACAGCAATCCTCCTGGTTCTTTTTTTTCATTCTGAATAACAAAAAGTTAACTCATCCAGTATATTTCAACGAGAGCAAATATATCCTAAATTTGTTTTTAATACCTTCACATCTGGGAATGAGTCCGCTCCACATCACCTTCCCTTCCTGTAAATGACACGTGATGGTGTCAGCTCCTTGTGTCTTTATAAAGCCCTCCTCACAAACCACAGAGATGGTGCTTTCTAACTGGAAACTGTCCCCAAAGCGCCGGCCGTTCAGAGGTATGCCAGGGTCAGGGCACTCATTATGCCCGAAAGCTGGTAATGAGAAGAGAAAGGACAAGATTTGGTGTCAAATACATGTGTAAGCATGAAAAATGGGGTCTTGGAGTAAAGCAAGATAAGGAAAATGGATGTACCTGTCTATTGGAGAAAGAAAAAAAATTAGCAGCCTTTGCTGTACACTCAAGTTTTATAATAGCTCTGTCTTTAGAGCTTGTTGGCCGCAAATGGAAAACTACAACAACATTGTTAAAGCATTTGAGCATTCAAGTTAAGCCTGTTATTTTGTTGAGGGCTTCAGATGGATTTTTTGTTGTTTTGTTTGTTTGTACTATTGGTTTAGCTTTTGCTGAGGCAGATTTGTTTTAATACTTTTTATTGTTAGTCCTTCATTATTCCCTAATAAGCAGGGCAGTTGAAATGTTCTGAGTTTCCTTTTTCTATTCAAAGTGTTTGTAGAGCGCAGTCTGGCAGAAGCAACAATAGCCCTCGTTCTGAGAAAGAGAACAACACTGGTGAGTTTGGCACCATGAAAGGTTTGGGTGTCTAGGGAGGACAGCAGGAGAAGCTGATCAGAAAATTCTGTCCAAAGGAAATTAGAAAAGTTTTTTTACCAAAGAGCCAAATGAGAAAAACTATCCTGAAGGTTGTCAAATCATGGTACAAACGTACCAAGGGACCAAAACATTGAATTAGCTTATTATGTTCACCAGAAGGTAAAAAAAAATGATAAATGTGTGAACTCAACGAGCCAAAAGGCTAGAGATGATAGCTTACACATTTTTCTTTATTTTTCAGATAAAAGAAAAAACTGAAATCAGATAGATGCCGGAAAAAAAGAACAAACAACTAAAAGTACAGACATTAATCTGAAATTGCCTAATAAAGAATACAATACAATATGAGGGATATTTATGGCCTACTGTTTGTGTGACCGCTTATGTAAGGGTTTCTTTGCATCGTATTGTTAACTGAATATTTATTCCATTAGTTTGCTATCCTATCAAATAACTTTAAAAAAAGAGCTGACCATTTGAAAACGAGGATTTCTAAACCTGTCTGGAATTATACGCTTCTGTTTATTGTTAGGTCTCACAGTCTCTTCCTCATGCTTCTCATTACCCAAGTTGCTACAGTGACATGATATTTTCTCTTTTTGCTTCTTAATTGGACAACGCTGATTGAAATAGTGAGATAGTGAGATGGGCAATCGTAAAAAGATTTATATGATGATGCCAATCATTTTTATTGTATGACACTTAAAAAGCTTACTGCTGTAGGTGATGTTGAAGCCTCTGCCAGACATGGAGTGATCAGCCTGAAACTCCAACTGCAAAACGTTGCTGTTAGATGTCAGGTGGGAAGGAACTTCTGCCCCTGAGAAACGCCCTAGGATTGTAGCTCCTGTCTGATCTCCATCTTTGATTGTAAGGAAGTCGTAAGGAGGCTCCAGGTCAAAGTCATTGAAGGCCAAATGAATCCTGGAGCCCGGCTCAGAGATAATCAGCCACACACAGTTGAGGTTGTTCCCGTAGCCTTCGGGATAATCTGGTGATAGCACGGTCCCCATCGGTGCAGTAAAGTTGGAAAAACAAGGAACTGTGTGATGAAAAATAGAGAAAATATAGCGATGACTTTAAATAAAAAACTTTTACAGCCTGAGTTGTTTCTCACTGGCCATGTGACTGGATGAAGTTTTCATTTTGCCGCAAATGAATCAGGAACAAAGATTTGTGTGAAACAATGTCACAACTGTATAAGTAGCTCAGCAATCAGGAGACTGCAGGGCTCCCATGGGTGCTGAGTAGCTAGAGAAACATAAAACTGCATAGGGAATGATCATGTTGCAGCGGAGACGCACCAGAGTGCCGCATACTGTCCCGGTGGGTACACTTAATACGAGATTACGTAAGTCTGGTTATTTAGCAAAGAATATAGGTTAGATGAGTTGAAACCAAAAGAAGGAATTGCAGCGGCCTTGCCTAAGCATATTGAACTTTAAAGCACAGGTTGACGTGCTAAAGTATGCACAGCATGACTACATGCACCCCACTTTCTTCTCCTTCACATTAGGCCTAAATAGCACGACAACCATATGCCATCAGTTCCTTGTTCTACATTATGTAACCTGGTGATTATTTGCAAACAACATGCAGCATGTTCACATTGCAAACCAGTAATTAATCATCAAATCATTTTTCAAGTCAAAATAATTGCTCATTTGAAAAATAATTTATCTATAAATAAATAAAATCCAGATTGTGTGTGACTCACATATGCAGATGGGGATATTAGCTGACCACTGATTGTTGTTCTGGCAGGTTATCATCCTCTCTCCGATGAGCTCAAAGCCAAACTGGCATTCAAAGCGAAGGACATCTCCATTTAAAAAACCACTACCCTCTTGGTAGCCGTAGAGAGGGGTTCCAGGGTCACCACAACTTTCTTTGTCAATTTCTGCAAGTGAGACGGATTGACGGATGAATGGAAATTGGTATGGTAAGGGTAACGGTTGAAGCACAGACTTAATTCAACTTGGGAACTTTTTTCTTCTTTTTTATGTTATCTATAAAGGTCCAGTTGATGAGAGTGAGACTTTTGGTTTACGAATTTATTTCAAAAGTACGGAGAGTAGAAGTGAACAGAAAACAGAATTGCTGCTCTACTGAATTGAAGAACCATAAATAAATTGCAGTGGAATATGTTACTCCTACACAAGTCTACATACCTTTATAGTTGATCTTGAAACCTATTGAGCCGACACTCTCATCAGATTGGAGATGCAACCACATCTGATGGGACATACTGACAATCAGGTCCGGCACAAAGCTGCCAGTGAGCCTGGAAATAAAAACAAACATGTCGATACAATGAATCTTACAAACAAGACAAAGTATTTGTTATAAAAGTTGGTGTAGTAGAAGAAAATGTATAATTTTTAATTGTATATTTGATCAAATAATTGACTTACACTTGAATTATTGTTTTAGAATCTCCAACTTCTCCTCCGTCTCCGATAGTGAGTGAATCATACCCAATTTCCAAGTCAAACTCTTCAAAGTTGATCTGAATAACCTGAAATTACAGGCACCACAGTGTAAATGTTTTTGTCTGTTGGTCATTGCAATACTTTCATCTGATGCCTGCATGTTCTAGGAAAAGGTCTTTAGCCGTTCTTCTTTTTTCTCCATGGTGGTTTGCTTTGTGATTGTTAACATAATATCGGACAGCATGATTTTTATTTTTTAGTAATAAAAGCAAAACCATTGGCAGGAATATGTTACGTCTTATATATTACGTCTTATGTTACGTCCTATACCATTGTATAGGAATATGAACGTCTCATTTCCAGACGTGTTTATACATAAAAACCAAACTACAGTACGTGTTTGTTGATCATATTATTTTGTTCCCATCCAAACATATCAATGCAGACCATAAAAATAAAAATTCTCATTTAAACAAACAAAACCTTCTCAACTAGATGAGCAGTTATTTAAAAAAAAATCCAAGCTTTCCACATTATGAAACAACACCCTCACACACTCATATGTAACTGTTCATTTCCATAACATGCCTCTTTAAAACATGTTTCAGGAGATAGCTAAACTGTAGAAGGCCATTCCACAGAGATGAAGTCTGAAAAATGCCATTCGCATTTGCAAAGGGAGTCAGCGAAATGCTTGATCAAGCAGGGTTTAAGACATCCTCCTGGCTCATAATTCAGATTACTGCATCGTATCGCCTTTAGTCTGGTACTTCTATGAAATATGCAGAAATAACCCCTTAAACCAAATCAACAAAGCCGTATAGAGAGATAGAAAGCAAGCACTGAATGAAACAATCATCATAATTTAGAATATTAAGAATTTTTTTGACAAAGACTCAAATCAATGCTTAAATATCAACACAAACAAGTAGAATGAAAACATCCGTCATAGCAGAAAATAAAATGAAAGCGCCATCACAATGCATTACTTTACAGCACAAATCAAATTAAAATAAAATTAAAATATGCAAATTATTAATTGTTTGGCTCCACATAGCCTTGAGATATCTTTATTGTCTGTCACTGGTATATCTATCTGTTTAACTAAAGCAAATAACATCAAAATGGATGACATATTTAATGATCAAGCTGGCAACATCTGCTTAGTCTAATAACAATCATAGAAAGCAGAGTCTACTGCGGAGACATTACACAATGAACTGCATAAGCTTGCACTTTCCATAGATTAGTGACGACAGGAAGGATGTGCTTCTGACACCACTGTCACATCTGCTGATGACAAACATATGATGGTTGCTTACTCATCCTTGGCCCCCACCCGTTTCCCCCCTGTTTTTTTTTCTGCCAGAGGGAGGACAATGTCAGCACCCATGTATAAGAACTTCATTGCGACACACACACAGGCATAATTACCATAAAGGCACTAATGGAGCAAGTTTAACTGTCAAAAAGCTTGCTTGCCTCATAAAGTGAGATGTAAAACATAACATGACACTGACCAGTTTAGTGGACGCTGGTCATTATAAGATTAGAAATGACAAATGTATGTATTTTCAGAAAGACTAGTTTTGTCTTCTGAACTGCTTATCCCTTATAGGGTTGCGTGGGGTGCCGGAGTCTATCTCGGCTGTTTCATGCAAGAGGCAGGATACACCCCGAACAAGTAGCCAGTCTGTTGCGGGGCCACACACACACAACCATCCACACATATACTCATTCTGAGG
The DNA here is from genome assembly GCA_902685375.1 of Neostethus bicornis. NCBI lineage: Eukaryota > Metazoa > Chordata > Actinopteri > Atheriniformes > Phallostethidae > Neostethus > Neostethus bicornis. Next base: position 30,101,107 of record LR738541.1, read on the forward strand.
GGCAATTTTGCAGCGGCCAATCAACCTCAAATGCATGTTTTTGTAGGGTGGAGGAAACCGGAACAACCGGAGATAACCCACGCATGCACGAGGAGGACATGCAAACTCCACATAGAAAGGCCAGTGTTAAGCCCCAACCTTCCTGCTATGACGCCACTGTGCTAATCACTAACCCACCGTGCAGTCCCTAATTGAGATACGTAAAGGTAAATTTGATTCCTCTTTATTTGGCTTTTTTTTGTGCCCATTTCAAATTAAGAAAATTCAAACAAACGGTTGAAATTTAACAACTAAGGTTAATCTGTTTGGTTGGTGTGAGCTAAAACCACATTTAAGTATACTATTCAAGACAAAAAAGGACCTTTGGTTAATGTGCAAGCAGAATAAAATCCTTTAAAAAATTGTTAGTCAGAAAGCATTAAAAAAGAGATGCAAACACAAATACAGTACATAACTAATTACAAGGCTTCTGCTTCAAACAAGGTCAAATTAGCAAATATTCCAAATGTAAGAACAAAACAAATAATAAAAAGCGAGGACATTTCTTTGCTACCTTGTTTGGATCACTGGCAGTGATGATCCACACACACTGGGAGTTACTTTCATATTGAATGGGGAAGTTAGGAGATGTAAAAGTCCCTGAGGGTCCTTGTAGATTTGACCCACATGTCTTCACTGCAACAGCAAGACAGAAAAAATCAAGACATTTGTTTTGTTTTTAAAAAAATTGGCAGCAGGACAACAGCCCTAAAGAAATCATTTTAATGACATAAAACAACAACAGACTCTAAACCCCCCACAGAGTCCCTAACTAAACATCTGTCTGGCATAAAAAACATTAGCAGGAGATGAAACAATTAAAATATTCATTTTACATATTTCACCAAGATGCCTGCCAAGTAGTTTTTAAGGAGGCATTCATGGTATAGTCGCTATTTTTATGGGTAAAAAGTGCATCTGCATCACTTTATTTGTATTGATGTTTCTGTCCATCCCGCGCTATGCAGTCCAAAAATCCTCCTTTTCTGATTCACTATAAATATTGATGGAAATGCTTCTCCCAAGGCAGAGTAATAACTCCTGCATGGTAATATGACTGAGAGGTAATATATTGTTTGCACAAGTTGAGAGAAGGTCTATTAGCTGTATTTCCATTAATCAAATTTTAAAAGGTGCTCTAGGTATTACAAAACACAGAAAAATGGGGAAAGCATTTCAAAATGGAGAAGTGCTTCAGCCTAGGCTTTCATGCATAATTAATAGAAATGAACTTTCCTCTATCTGCATAGAGCTTATTTCTGCAGGCACTGCCTTAATCAAACTGTTTGATTAGCTTCTCCGATGGCATGCTCACCCTTGCACACTGGCCTGTGGTCGCTCCAAGCAGCGAAGACTTCGGCTACACGTTGGCAGGTAATCGTTTTGGATCCCTGCAGCACATGGTCCTCATCGCAGGTAAATTGAGCAGTGGCTCCGATGCTGAGGAGATAATGCAAGCTTTTAACACCACCAAAAGATGATTGTTGATTAAATAAATAGACCATAAGAGTGGATATGATCATGCATTGTGATAGAAAGATATTCTAGCTTAAACTTGTTGTTACAGTGAGATTTTAATAAATGCTGCATGTTTTTATGATGAAATTAGGCCGACATACAGTGAAGCTGGTCACCATTTCTATTTTCCATTCTTTCATTTTGTCTGCAAAACACCCACTAACCTGAAGTCAGACCCAATCCGTTTGCCATTCTCCGGCTCCCCTGGATCGGGGCAGTAATTAGAGACCTGTTTGATTCCTCCTTCATTCACTACACAGGGAGAGAGGGACCGAGACTTTTTGTGAGAAAGGCACTTTAATCTGTCAAAAAGCTCTGCACTTTCAGAAAACCATTGACTGCCACCAGAAGCACATGTACAGAACATTAATCTGCCAGTGAAATGGTTATGTTTAGCTCCAGGAATCGTGTATCCGTTAAATGCTTTGACCTCATCTCCAAATGTGCAGCTTGTTATTTGGAAACGTTGGGAATTCATAAATTTCTTTGAAGATAGAGTTAGTCCCAAGGTTAAACTCGCTTACTAGCGAAACAAAGCAGAAAGGGCCACAAGGGGATGGAATAACCTTCAACTATTGATTGCAAGAGAGGGATTGCTCCCTTAGACTCTATTTATATTCCCAACGTTGTAGACTGAGCAACTTAAGGCTTTTGGTAAAACAAAAATGTATCATAATTACTGCTGGAAAATAGAGAGATGGATTAGAAAGATCAGTTTGAGTTAAATGTCTTGGTTTTAATGTTAGATTCTTTAGAACCTTCTATGCAGTAAATTCAAATAAACTATTTCAATTCATTATTATTTGTAAAAGTAGGAGGAACTTTTTTCTTCCATTTAAAGCTCTAGTAACTTGTTTCCTTTTCTCAAAGTTCATTGGGTTTGAACCTATTTGTTGTGGATTATAATGCAAGCTTGGGATCAATTATGGTTAAATAAATCCAGCTGCCATTTGAAGCATCACCTCCTAGTACTTTTAATGATATACTGTATTGTCTTGTAGAAGATTACAGCACTTTGCATTATTCATGTTTTCTGTAAAGAACTGAATCTATGATGCATACCGCAATAAAGATTACAACCTGTTATCATCCAAGTGTTTAGCACATAGCTGAGTTAAAGGGAATTGTTTTCCAGATTTATGTTAATGACAGAGCTCCACAAGCATTTAGGAAGCATTTTGTTTGGTATGAAGTGTACACAAATCACCTTACAAGTAAGCAGTCATTCAACCTTGACTACCCTCCCTCTACGTAAATCACATTCTGCTGCTTACACAATGCGGAGCGAGATGTATAGAGTTTAGTCCGTCTGAAGCTTGTCGAACTCAGCATACTTCTGCATTATCCATAACTAGGTCTGATCTAACTGAGTGCATCTCTATCTGGACTGTCTGGGGTAGCAAGTGAACTAGGTCATCAGAAAGAAAGAGAGACTGCACTTCTGCAAAATCTAGTACTGTAGCTTGATTCCTTCCCCAAATGACGCAGCGAAGAAACAGACAGAAAGTAATAAAATACTCAAAAATAAAAATCAAGGGATACACACAAAAGAAGGAGAAAAAAAATCCAAACAATAAAAACAGTTGCATAATAAAAATAAAAGACTTACTCAAAGACAGTTTGTTAGTGTTGTCCTTTCCTGGTAATAATTTTACCCCTCTGGATTTAAGCTCTCCAGAGCTTTTCACTGGTCGAGAGCAATAAAAAGAGTTCATTAGATAAAAGAAGTTACAGTATTAGATGTGAGAAGATACAGTACAGGTGTTTCTTTCTCTTGATACAATAATTGCAGATTATGCAAAGAACGTTACACTTATTTGCTAATATTCTTCACCCTTTTTCAGTGCTTGTCCTGGCAAACACAGAATATCTTGGCAAGTTGTTTTATTGTTGGCCTGTTTTTGCAACTGTTCAAACTGTAGATGGGAAATGAATGGCTAAGAGAAACACCATGCTGAATCAAAGAGCATCCCAAGGACTACTTATCTTAATTAGGTCTGCTCAGCAGGGGCAAAATTGCAAACAAAAGCTAAGTAATGCAAGTGGCCATCATCATCAACAAGAAGAATGGGATCTCATTTTTAAAAGTGTTTGGATTAAGTCCTGACCTCTGAACAACAATGTCAATTAAATTGTCATTTTAAACCATTTACACACATTTAAGATGTGGATCTAGTTTAATATTAAAATGGTTAGGTATTAGTAGGAAATGAATAAAACGATTTAAAGACCCTAATTTTAGTGCATGTAGTTGCTCAAAAATGACTCATTGGTATGCTCGGACATGTTAAAAAACCAAGCTGAGCAGAAATATATAGCAACGTAGTTTTAAAGTGGTTGTGGAATATTTTGCAGCATGCTTCATATTAGTGAGAGATTTTGTCGTTAGAGCTGTTTATGGCGAAGTTGCAGATTTCACACCTGGCTTGAGGCCAGACTCTGAAACTGAGAGTATACAGCTCATACACACAGCAACTTTAAAGTCATACCAGACAACAATGTCAGGGTAATGGATTACCGAGCTTACAGAGCTGAATATTTCTAAAGGGTAAAGCATATACAGTATTTACTTCTCAAATATTTGATTAAAAAGGTCCTTTGAAGTCAATGGTTTGAAGCAGAAAAATCCTTCATGTCCTCCACGGAGGGTATTAATCAAACTGTTTAATATTCAGTTAACAAAGATCAAAAAACTGTTTTGTAATTACAGCGTGTTTTTTCCTACGTTGATCCTTTTTGTTCAAGTAGGCGGCCCTCTATTACGTTGTGCAAATGAAGTAATTGTGTCTTACCTTGATACTGAGCCCTGAAGCCTTTGTGGCGGTGGTTGCTCTCGGTTACAAAGTGCAGCCGTAGCCAGTTTTTGTTACTGATGATGGGTGCTGGAATATTCATTCCAGTCAGCCTGAATGTGAGAAAGTCAAATGTTAGAAAGCAAGACCCCTTATTTCTTCCTTTATTTTACAAAAAAGCTTTTTGTCATGCTTCATGGTGACACCATTACTGGAAAAATTAAAGCATAGGCAACCTAACAATTATAAACATTTCAAAAGCACAAACATGGTCCACTTAGCGAGAGATGTGAAGCTCAATTTTTACCAGTTTAAAAAAGTGCCACATTTACAGAGAAACATGTCAGTGTAAATTATTCCTAAAAAATTATTGCTTTTCTGTTCAGTAAAACTATTTAGTAAAAATCAGATGAAAAGTGTTTTTCAGGTTGATTTATTTGACTTTTTTATATCATTTACTCTAGCTATCAGTGGGTGCAACATAAAAAAAAACATGAAATGAATAAATAAATCATATTTGACCCTGCAGGTGTTTCTAAATGCCTGAGCTTGCACGGATGTGCATGTGTAGGCAGGAAATTACAAAGAAAAAGGTGGCACAGACAGAATTTTTTCTTGTTCGTATGCGTGCACATTATCACATGTGTCAGGGCAAATTTGAGTATCTCAAAGTCTCTCTGACTACATCTGTCCTGTTCTCTGCTTTTTAGAGCACAGGTTTGTACAGTGTGTGCTTCCAACATCAAAGATGCTTAATAACAGCAGAGGCTTAAAGCTGCCTGGGGCCTCCTCATTTGTCGGACTAACCAGCTTGAGTTTTCTTCTATTGCCTTGTGTTCTCTACTCCAGCCTCGTCGCAGAATGGCACTGAAGCACAGAGACTCTGGGAAGGGCTAAAAGGAATGTGATGTGGAGGAACCATACATTCTCAATTTAGCCGAGAACAAAGAAAGACACTATTGTTTCAGTGTGCATGTCTCTCTAGCTTGTTTTGTTAAACTGTGATTTGGTTGTGATAAAAAAAATTTGCAAAAAAAAAAAAAATTCAAAACACAGCAAACCTCCCACCCCCCAAAGTAAAGTAAGCATATCTTAAAAGAGCTAGACTAAAAAACAAGAAGGGAACAATTCCCATAGTAATAGTATACTTCACTGTAGGAAATAATTTTATTTTAACTCGATAGATCATTTGAACTCATGCAAGACTATCATTTCAAATCTGAATGTCTTTTTCTAATTCTTTCTTTCAACTTCTTATTAATTAATATTATCTATTTTCTGCCTTTTTTGTATAAGTGTTGCTAAAAAGTGTCTCACAGTTGGACAAGTAAAGGATCTCTTTCTTAACTGATTCTAATCACACCAGTATTCTTTACATTTGCATTGTAGACATTAAATAACAGGTAAACACCTTGCATTTATTAATATTCAATTTCTTAAGAACAAATGATCCATCAAACAGGGGAAGCAATGGCATCTTCTAACAGGGAGTTAAAAGGTAATCGATGTCCACACAAAAGCTGACCTTTTATCTCATTGCATAATTGATAAAATGCTAATGACAATAGGAATAAAGAAGCAGCTCATAGGTGGGCAGAAGAGAAAAACAAAAAATGTCCACAAATTTTATGGAAGCAAAGCTGGAAGTATTTACAAAATCTAAATAAATATTCTCTGTGACAATAGGTTGTCTGAAAAAAGTCCAACAGACTCAGAAGATGCTTAAACGTTGCAGCAAGATGAAAATGATGCATAGAATTTTATCACAGTAAAAGCAATTTTTTTTAAAAAAAGAAAAAAATGTTGGCACGATGATTGCCAAAACACAGCAGTATCACCCCCATGTGACCCACAAAGAAACTACACTAATGTAAAACCAGGCCATTTTAAGATTGTAACCACTTTTGGTCCCTAAAACATTTGATATCATTTAGAAAACTGATTGACTTGTGAACCAAAAGGTTTACAAAAGAACAAAAACAAAGACTCTTACTGACAAAAATCTGCTCTTGAAATTTAAAAATTAATATTTAAAAAAAAATCTGGACAGCCTGGAATTCAGCAAGACATATTTCTGCATCAGTAATATAGACAGATATCAATATGGTCATTATGCTCTCAAGGGCAGTTTAGTCTACATACAGACTGAACGCTTTGTTTTGTCTTCTGACCCGCTTATCCCTGATAGGGTTGAGGTGGGTGCCAGAGCCCATGCCAGCTGAATTCAGGCAAGAGGAAGGATACACCTCAAACAGATCATGCTCAAACCCAACCTTCTTGCTGTGAGGCAAGCATGCAGCCCACAGACAGAACAGAGCAATGAAAATTGTTTACTTTATTGTGTTATTTACAATGTTCTGTGCAGCACACATTTTCTTAATGACTGAAAAGCAAAATTGAGTAGCAAAAAAACAAAAAAAACAAGTTTGTTCTATATTTAGCAGTAAAATTTGTCTCAACACAACAACAAAATTCACTGATATTAGTGTTGCTTGTGCAAGCCAGGTTCAATCTGCTGCTACAGCGGTGAAAGCTGGTTTCTTGGCAAACAAAAGAATAACCACACGAGTTTTACTAAAATGTTGTTACGACCCTGGGGTCGTGGCCCTTTAAATCTTTCTGCCTGTCTGTCCTCACAGAACCTGGAGCTGCTCTTGGCCCGCCCACTACCACCGGAAAGCTGCTGGCTGGTCTCTGCTCCTGACGCCAGTCTGATCCTCTGCCATTATTTTGTTTCATTGTATCTTTAGTATTATTCTTTGTAATAAATCCCTTTAAACCTTTTACTTTGTGTGGCCTTCCCCTTAATGTTGCTGCTCTTTGAGCCAGAGTAGTAACAAATGGGGGCTCGTCCGGGATCAGACCAATTGGGTAAGTTAAAGTCTGTATTATTTTTTTTTTTTTTTGAAATTGGAAATTTTTCTTCACTGAATTTGGTTAATTTGGCTTAATTTTGTCCCATTTTGAGATCAGTTTGGAGAAGTTTAGTTATCTAATTGGTTGATTGGCTACCTTGGCTGCTAATCAAATCAGGCTGGGGGAGACCACACAGGTGTAAGTGTGATTTGTTTTGCTGACAATTTGAGTTTTTTTCAAAGTTCTGAGTTAAATTGAGTTTGGGTTGGTTGTTGATCAGGGTGGAGCGGGACCAGTTAACACTTTGTGGCAGACCTCAGTTTTGTTTAAAATTTTTGATTGAAGCCTACATTTTTTTGTTAGTATTTTTGAGCACATGCTGGGGGTTGGGGCTTACCCTGTCAGGATTTAGAAGTGTTTTCTCCTTATGAGATTCACTTGTTTTTGTTTTGCAATAGGCATTTAGAGTGGAGGTACGTGCGGGTTGCAGCATCCCACTACCCTTACCCTACGTCGGCTCGGGAGCGCGCCGTGGTATTAGTACTTGTACTGTACCGCTGGTATGTATGGGGCTGGTTAGCAGCCTCAGCGCATAAATACCCACCGCCAGGCCTCCTGAAGACTAGGGGTGAGTTTAGTTAGATTCTGGTTAGGTAGTTAGTGGGGAAACCTCAACTCTGTGCTCTAGTTAGTTTTTTTTTTACATCAATCATGTCGTCTGTTGAGGATTTTACGAAGTCCCCAACTGAGGAGATGTTAAATGGCTTTACTAGAGAACAACTATTGCAGTTGGTTGATTATTATTCCGTTGATATTGGTGCTAGAAAATTGAAAGATGAGATAAAGTTGTGTTTGTGGTCTGTCTTGGTACGTGATGGGATTTTGCCAGGGAAAGTTGGTCTGAACAACCCTGAGGTTAAAGATATTTTGACATTTGAACAAAAAAGGGAGTTGCTTTTGTTAGAAATGGAGAAGGAGAAGATGGCTATGGAGCAGATGAGAATAGCTTTGGAAAGGGACAGGTTACAGTTTGAGAGGGAGAGGCTTAGTTCTACTTCCGTTCGTAGAGAGTTTGATATGGTTTCTAATTTGCGTCTTGTCCCAAGGTTTGATGAAAAGGATCCGGATACATTTTTTGCACTTTTTGAACGTGTTGCTAATTCCAGAAGTTGGCCAGATGATTTGAGGGTTGTAATGTTGCAGTCAGTTTTTACAGGGAAGGCCCAAGTAGCCTATTCTGCTTTGAGTGACCATGACAGTCAGGACTATAAACTTGTTAAGGAAGCGGTGTTAAAAGCTTATGAGTTGGTTCCAGAAGTTTACAGGCAACGTTTTAGATCTTGGAGGAAGGGTGACAACCAGTCACATGTTGAGTTTGTCAAGGACTTAAGCAAGCATTTTCACAGGTGGTGTTCTTCTTTGGAGGTTTCTTCGTATGATAAGCTTTGTGATCTTATGGTTCTTGAACAATTTGTCGATTGTGTTCCGCCAGAAGTTGCCACTCATATTAGAGAACGTAGAGTAGTTACTGTTTCAGAAGCTGCTACTATAGCTGATGACTATGTTTTGGCTCACAAGGGTAGATTTAGGAAGAGTGTTTCTACTACTTTTTCTACGGGTACTTCTGTTAATTCCACCAGGAGTAACAACTTCGAGACTAGTAGCCCTAGTAATTTTAGAAAGTCGGGTCAAAGTTGTAACTACTGTCGTGAGGAAGGTCATTGGAAGATTGATTGTCCCGTTTTGCAGAGGAAAAGTGGTCAAGTTAGAACTAAGAATGTTAAACCTGCGGCTTTCACTGTTCAGGCAAAATCTCAGTGCTTGGACCCAGTTGTGGAATCCAAATGTTTTTCTGGTCTTGACTCTTTTGTTTCTGATGGGTTTGTGTCACTTTGTGGTGATCATAGGAAAGTCCCAGTGAAAATTTTGAGGGATACATGTGTTACAGACTCGTTTGTTCTTTCTTCAGTCTTGCCTTTTTCAGAAGAGACAAGTACAGGTGATTGTATTCTGGTGAGAGGTGTTAGTTTGGTCCCCCTTAGTGCCCCGTTGCATAGGATCTTTCTGTCTAGTGGTTTTGTTGAAGGAAATGTGCACATTGCTGTTCGACCAGAATTGCCAATAGAGGGCGTTGCTGTGATTTTGGGTAATGACTTAGCTGGTGACCAGGTGTGGCCTGTAGAGTGTCCTATCAAAGTTTCAGTTCCAGCAAAAGTTCCTGATTCCTGTGGGCAGAACTTTCCTGAGGTGTTCACTGCTTGTGCTGTCACCAGGGCCATGGCAAAGGCTAAGTCTGAAACATCAGAAGAATGTTGCCCTAACTCAGATGTTCAGTTTGATTTACCCCAAATGTTTTCTATTTCCCAGCAGGAGTTAATTGCTGAACAGAAAGCGGATGTGTCACTGACTGCGCTATTTGATAAAGTCCAACCTTCATCGGAACTTCGAAGCTCTGCATCTGGGTATTTTCTTCAGGGTGAGGTATTGGTTAGGAAATGGCAGCCTCAGGGCTCTGATCTTTTGGGTAGTCCGTTTTTGCAGATAGTCGTTCCTACAAAATTTAGAGAAAGGGTGTTGTCTTGTTCGCATGACCGAACAGGCCATTTAGGAGTGAAGAAAACCTATAGTCATGTGCTTAGGTATTTCTTTTGGCCCCTTCTCAAACGTGATGTTGCCAAGTATATTAGGACCTGCCATACTTGTCAAATTTCTGGCAAACCGAATCAGGGAATTAAGCCTGCACCTCTTAAGCCGATACCTGCTGTTGAAAATCCGTTTGAACATTTGATTATTGATTGCGTTGGACCTTTGCCAAAGTCTAAATCAGGCTCTCAGTATTTGCTAACAGTTATGTGTTTGGTCACTCGTTATCCAGCTGCGTATGCGCTTCGCAATATAACTGCTAAGGCGGTTGTAAAAGCTCTTACTCAGTTTATTTCAGTTTTTGGCATCCCTAAAATCATTCAAAGTGACCAAGGGTCTAATTTTTCGTCTCACCTGTTTGCCCAAGTCTTGGAACAGCTTAATGTGAAACATAATCAGGCTTCAGCTTACCACGCACAGAGCCAAGGTGCTCTGGAGAGATTCCATCAGACTCTTAAATCATTGTTTCGTTCTTATTGTACAGAGTTGCAGAAGGATTGGGAGGAGGGTTTGCCGTGGTTGCTGCTTGCAGCTAGAGAAGTCTGTCAGGAGAGTACGGGTTTTAGTCCAAATGATTTGGTGTTTGGCCATAAAGTTCGGGGTCCATTAGCAGTATTTCACGACAACTGGGCTTCAAAACAACCCCCTGGTAATTTGTTGGATTACGTGAATGGTTTTCGCCATCGTCTCTACGTGGCGGGGCAGTTGGCGAAGCGAAATTTGGTCAAAGCTCAGACTAAGATGAAGTCTTTGTATGACAGACGATGTGAGAGTCGTGAATTTAGTCCAGGGGATCAAGTGTTGGTTTTGTTGCCTATTGTAGGTTCACCGTTTCAGGCCAAATTTCATGGTCCCTATACTGTGTTAAGACGGCTTTCGGACTTGAATTATTTGGTTGCAACTCCAGACAGGAAGAAGAAGCAACAGCTTTGCCATGTTAATCTCCTTAAACCGTACTTTAGTCGTGAGTCTTTGCAGTGCACGGCAGGGTCTCCTCGGTGTGGTGCGGTGTTGTCTACCTGTGCGGTACCAGGGTCGACAGCCTATGGGGGAGAGGACGTGGCTATGCCGGATGACGCTGTTCTTTCTGGTCGGTTGAAAAATTCGGAAACTCTGCATAACTTGGATTTGCTATTTTGTCATTTATCAAAGGATAAAGCTGAACAGTTAGCTGAATTGATTAACGAATATCACGTTTTATTCAGTGACACTCCTACTCGTACCAACTTGATATCACACGATATAGATGTTGGGGATGCAAAGCCAATCTGTCAAAGGTTCTATCGTGTCTCTGAAGAAAAACGTAAAATGATTGACAAAGAAGTACAGTATATGTTGGATAATGACCTGGCTGTTCATTCTGCTTCTAGTTGGGCCTCTCCTTGCTTGTTGGTGGAAAAATCAGATAAGTCTCCACGTATGTGCACTGATTTCCGTAAAGTGAATGCTGTAACAAAACCAGATTCGTATCCATTACCACGCGTTGAGGATTGTGTCGACCAAGTAGGTAGTGCGAAGTTTGTGACGAAGCTTGACTTGCTCAAAGGGTATTGGCAAGTGCCTTTAACCCCGAAAGCCCAAGAAATTGCAGCTTTTATAACTCCATCTGGTTTGTTTTCCTATACAGTTATGGGGTTTGGACTAAGAAATGCGCCTGCGACTTTCCAACGTTTAATGAATAGAGTGGTTAACGGTTTGAAAGGTTGTGCAGTCTACTTGGATGATGTGGTCCTTTATAGTGACACGTGGGAGAACCATCTTGTCCAAATTAAAGCATTGTTTGAGCGTTTGGTTCAGGGTAATCTGACCTTGAATTTAGCCAAGTGTGACTTTGCAAAAGCCACAGTAACTTATTTGGGTAAAGTTGTGGGGCAGGGTCAAGTTCGCCCTGTTATGGCAAAGGTGACCGCTGTTGCACAGTTTCCGGTTCCAGCTACTAAAAAGGAACTTATGAGATTTTTGGGTCTTGTAGGTTATTACCGCTCTTTTTGCAGAAACTTTTCAACTGTAGTTACACCACTTACAGACCTTCTTAAGAAAAAATCTACATTTATATGGACTGCCTCCTGTCAACATGCTTTTGAGGAAGTAAAATCATTGTTGTGTTCAGCACCTGTACTGCTGGCTCCTCGCTTTGATGTGCCTTTCAAATTGTACGTTGATGCAAGCCATGTTGGTGTAGGAGCTGTGTTGCTGCAAGAGGATGAGGATGGGGTTGAGCGTCCTGTCAGCTTCTTTTTCAAAAAATTCTTACAGTTTCAGTTAAACTATTCCGTCATAGAAAAGGAAGCTCTTGCTCTAATTTTGGCTTTGCGGCATTTTAGTGTCTATGTTGACTCTGGAATCAGTTTAACTGTATACTCGGATCACAACCCACTTACCTTTTTGAATTCTCTGCAGAACCCAAACCAGCGCCTTATGCGCTGGGCTCTTTTCCTTCAGCCCTACCACCTAGATATCAAGCACATCAAAGGCACAAATAATATCCTCGCTGATGCTTTGTCTCGGGCTCCATTAAATTGACTTGGCCCGTTTAGCTCCAGGTGATTCCCACGAATGGCTTGAGATGTGGATCTGGAGGCTGCACTCTTCAACATTCTGATAAGTATTGTGCACATTGTTTAAAAGGGTAGAACCCTGTTTTTTAGGGGGGGAGTGTTACGACCCTGGGGTCGTGGCCCTTTAAATCTTTCTGCCTGTCTGTCCTCACAGAACCTGGAGCTGCTCTTGGCCCGCCCACTACCACCGGAAAGCTGCTGGCTGGTCTCTGCTCCTGACGCCAGTCTGATCCTCTGCCATTATTTTGTTTCATTGTATCTTTAGTATTATTCTTTGTAATAAATCCCTTTAAACCTTTTACTTTGTGTGACCTTCCCCTTAATGTTGCTGCTCTTTGAGCCAGAGTAGTAACAATGTTAATACCATTTTTCAACAACTGTCGTAGAATTTGACCACATAACCCTTTCGGCTTACATCATACAACAAATATGTTGTCATTTAAGTTCAAGTGCAGACTTTTTTAAATATTTCATGTACGACTATAAAAATAGGCCTTTTGCATGGACTTTAATTATGGTAAAACAATCTACTATGAACATAATTTCCCACGATGCTATTCAATTTGTCACTAATATTTCATGCCGAATCCACTGCTGTTGGCTTTATTCCCAGGTTAAATGGCTTTACTTATTCGTTTAAAACCATTTTCATTTGGTTCACTGTCATTTGTTAATCACTAAGGTCATTTCTCAGAATATCTAAAATAGCTTCTGCACACAATATCAATACCTGAGTACATTTAACATCTTATCAGGGTATCTTAGCAAAGAAATAAGCCGCCACTTGGTCTGCTGCCATTTTCATTTGCTGCTATTCAGGACATCATTTTGTCACACAGAACATAAAACTGAAAATTTGAAAGTATTTGAAGATGTCGGTCTGGCCAGTTGTTTTTTTTTTTTTTTAATCATGCATTTTTTGCTAAAATTACCATTTGATGAAAAATAAATAAATTCAAATCCATCTGAAAATAAGTCAACAGTCTCAAAATCATGGCATCCTGTAAATCCAAAAACTACTATAGTTCTTTCCAGTTCTCAGCACAAACATACTACATTCAATAACAGCAAACAGGGTTACAGCCAGAAGGCAACTGAAGAAAAAAAAAAAACATTGGAGCTTCTCATGTGGAATGGAAAACTGATGATTTTTGAGCCACAGGGTATCAGATTTTTTTTTTTAAAGAGAAATGGCCTATAAGTAGGAAATATATAACGTCAGGAAAAATAAAGATCCATCAAATGTCAGCATTTCTGGTACAAGTTTTACTTTGCTAAGTTTCTACATTTGTATTTTGTAACTGATTTTCAGCAATGGTTGACATATGAAATCATCAATGGGTTAGGTTAATCAATGCATATCCTTGGTGATAAACAATGCTATCACCATAGAAACAAGTGAACTACTTGTAGTTATGCAGTATTCTCAAGGACACTTAGGAGCTGCACGCTGTATTCTTTCTGTAGTCTGTATCCAACTCACTTCTTACCATGTGACAAAGAATGTGAAGAGAAAGGGAAAAAATATACATTTCCAATGTGATGTGTGAATATTGTAACGCTACAGAATTCCTAAGGTTTTCTATTCGCTTCTTTTATGTCAATGACTTGGATTATTTCAAGGACTACTGGCATAGGTGTAGCCAACATTTGCCACATAAAAGGGTTCTCATGGAGTCCTATGCATAATTTGATGGGTTGAGGGGTCTCATGAAGCATGGCAATCTCATCAAAATACCATTAAAACAAGTCCCTGTGAGTAGGAACCATGACTAAATGCAGCCTTGATGCTGTACCGATAACTTGAAACCTTTAAAATCTGTACCCGAGGTTATAAAAAGGCCGGCTTTTATTTAAACTGCCTTGTAACACAGATAATAAATGATCAATTCAAATTTCCCGAGAAGGGAAAGGGTCAGTAGATTCCACCCACACAAATGCTATAAAACGTGTCAGGAGAAGTGAATAGTGGGAAGACTTTATGTGTTAGAGAAAAAGCTGATCTTCAATTCTTCTGCTGGTTTGCTCATCTTTCACTGTTCAGGAGATGTAGTTATTCAGCTTGGTGAATGCAGCTCTGACAGCACACTGACTTTTGAGAACAGAAAGTAAAATGCTGTGTGGCCAGTAACTGTTTACATTCATTATTCTGGTACAATGCTTTAGACAATTGCCTTTTATTTCATGTTCTCTCATTTCTCTTTTAAACTGCTTTGGAAACAAGCAGATGTGTTTTATTTTGCTTGGGAGTATTATTTAAATAAAAAAAATTCATTTAATAGACATCATAATTCAACAAAAGTTGGTTGTTTAGCCGGAAGACACTTTTTTGTTACATAAGTTATGAATATTGCAATTTGGCGTTGGAAATAATCCCACCACTATGTTCGAACAGAAGTGCCTGTATAAGGCACACAAAGTAAATTATTGTGCAATGCAGAGTCAATTTTAAACATAGCTTTTACAATTATTTTTTTTAACATTCAGAATAGATGTTACATAAGTAATTGGAGTCATCTGCAAGTGAATGAATTGGGTCTAGACATGGAAGATGAAGCAAAGAACAGAGAATGAAAAGCAATAATTCTATTTTCTAGCCTAATTCAGTATTATTTTTCATGAGACAAAAAAAATTCTTTGAGCTTTTATGTTCATATTTGAAACAATGACTGATGTTCAATCTCGAGCTTGTTTTTGCTACCCTCTGTGAACACAGCTAAACAATCATATTTAAAGGTCAGTAAAATAACAAATATCTGTTCCGCAGTCTGTCCAGTCATATTCGTTGCTTTTGGTTTGAAAATAAATATCATAAAACAAACTTTTTTGTTCGTTTTCAAAATGATTGATGTGCAGCGTCACATCAGCCGTTGCCAGTTCGATAAACTCATTTGCAGAGATCTGATAGAAATCTTCAATTGATACAAAGATAAAAGCTGCTGAGGGCGAGAGACTGTCAGTGAAACATATTTCTTGTCCAACTGGGCAGAATTTTGTCAATTTTTGACAACTACTGTAAAGGAGTTTCTTTTTTTTTTTTTAAACTTTTTACTCATGTCTACATCTGCTGTGACAAAGCCAGGACATTATTTTGCTAGCTAAATTTTTGTAGCGAGAATAGATAAAAAGAATGTCTTTGATTCCTTTTTCTCTCTGATTTGAAGTTTGAGTAACAAAAGTATTGCATGGAATTTATTCCTTCGCATTTAAACTTTTCAGCCCATTAAATTAATATGGCACAACATGAAAGTAGGCCTCACAGCAAGAAGGTTGGGGTTCGAGTCCCAGAGTGGGGGCAAGGTGTGAAACACTGACCTTTCTGTGTAGAGTATGCATGTTCAACTCATGTATGTTTGGGTATTCTCCAAGTACTCTGATTTACTCCCACCCTCCAAAAACATTCATGTTAGGTTGATTGGCCGTTATGAAATTGAGTGACACCGGAAAAGATGGGGCACGGGAGTGTACCCTGCCTCTCGCCTGAAAGCAGTCTGCATAGTATCAGTCGCCTCCCATGCCCCCCATAGTGATAAGTGGTTCAGAAGACGACCCAAAATGAAACATGGAAGTTTTTCATAATATCTAGATCTGGGAAATGGCCAAATGTTTAACTGCTAATGTGCTGAAAAATAGCCAACAGATAATAATATATCTTGCAAAAAAATATTTTTGAGCTTTTTATTGTTGAGCAGCTGTTACTTTAAACCCAGAATTGGCAGTTAAATGCTCCCACTATGTAGCTGATGCAAAATGTTGGATGTTCAGCTGCCCAATGGCCTTGTGCACACTCAGAGACTCTGAAATACAGAGAGTGCCAGAGTGATGAATTTTATGTGCACGAGGGATTCACTCGGTCTGCATAGTGCTTGTTTGCTTGTCTGTTTGTTTACCTGGCAAACTTAAATCCATCACTCTGAAGTGCTGGCCTCGCTGCACCCAAGCTCAGTACAACCAGTATGACTTGTGGAGCTTAAAAGGATAACTCTGTCTGGCAGCCTCTAAACATTTGGTTACGTCCTAGATATTGACTTGATGTGTGGCGTCCACTTACGACGTTAAACAATCACTCCTGGAAGTCTGAATGTTACCCTTTGACAATTTTCCCTGACCAACAAAGAAGACATCTGTATTTCTTTCATTTAATCTTCTGAAATGCTTATCACTAGTGGGGTCACAAGGGATGCCGGAGCCTTTCCCAGCTGATTTCAGACAGGAGGCAGGGTACACCTCAAACAGGTCGCCAATCTGTCAAAGGACCACACATACAGTCCCGGGTGCAATTTTCATAGCGGCCAATCACCCAACATGCATGTTTTTGGAGAATGAGAGGAAACTGGAGCATCAGGAGAAAACCCACATTTACACGGGGAGAACATACAAACTCCACACATAAAGGCCAGTGTTTTAAGACTTGCCCCCATTGCTGGACTTGAACCCCGAGCTTTTTGCTGTGAGGCCACTCAGCTAACCACTGCATCACGATGCATTTTCCTTTTATGAAAAAAATCAAAACAACTCACGCGGCACAGTGGCGCAGTGGGTAGCACAGTGAATCCACAGTGGCTTCACAGTTTTCCCAGATTATGTTTGGGTGTCCTCTGGGTATTAGGGTTTCCTCCCACCCGCCAAAAACATGCATGCTAGGTTCATTGGCCACCACATGATTGCCCCTAGGAATGAGTGTGTGTGTATGGTTGTATGTGTGTGGCCCCACAATAGATTGGTGACATGTTCGGGGTGTACCCTGCCCCTCGCCTTGATGGACTCCGGCACCCCCCGCAATCCCATAAGGGATAGACAGATAAGAAGGTGACTGACCTACTGACTAAAAACAATTCACGACTCATAAAAAAAGGTCCAACAGTCACCTGTTAGTGTAACTATCGCTGACGTTCAAAAGGATACTGTAAAATATTTTATGTCTAAAAGTGCTCCAAATCATTTTAGATACTTTTTAACTGGTCTCATCATGCTTTATTTCATCTTTCCTTTAAATGTTCTACAGATAAGTTCAAAACAGTTGCATGCAAAGGTCAATTTAAATTTCTATGTTGTTTTTTTTTTTTATAAACTAGCATGACAATTTTCTTATAATATTTTCATGCAAGAGTTATTGGTAAATTAAAACTAGAATGGAAATGATGTGCTGACGGTGCTGTAGATAATTTTCTGACAGAATTTTTAGTCCATAAAGAGTTAAAATGCTGCTGCCACACCTATAAAAAGAGAGATACCTGCAAATCTGTCAAATCACATCAGTGTCATTCCGTATTGACTCTCTGTCACACCCCTCTTAGCTATGTCTGCATACAATACTTAATAGTCATCGCCACACTCACAGCACCTCTGCTTTTGACTGCCTCTCGCTGACACAGGGCCTGCATCTCTCCCTTTCTCTTGACATCTGACTGAATGCCAAATCTCAGGGACAACAGAGCTGCTGGCACTCTGATTTATTGGAGCTTCTTTGGTGAATTATTATTAATAGCCTGTAGGATCAAATACACCCAGCAGATGCTTCTATTCACACATAATCTGGAGGAGAAAACTAAGCTTAACCTAAAGATATGCCTTAAAAACACATTTCACCATAACCTTCTCTATACTTCTTCAAGGTGTTTTTCTTCTAAAACAACCGGAGATTTATTGTTGTAACTTTCTTTAAATAGTTCAAAATGTAATATCTGTAAATTGAATTAGCTGAAGAACGACCAAGAGGTACATATTAAAAGTTTTTGGTTTAGCTTTGACAATGTAAATATCACATAGCAAATTATGCCTGTAAATGTAAATATAATATGCAAATTTATGCCTGTAATTTATTTTACTCTTTCTATGAAGCAGTGCAGGTGTTGAATTAGAAATCAACATGTGTTAAAATAGAACCTCAAAGCTAAACATTTGTTTCAGGGAATGAAAAATACTTGTATATCGAGGTTTTGGATTTGCCAGTTATGTGTACATCCAAATTTATCAAGGGTTGGTGTTTTGCCAGATCTTCATACCCTGCCAGAAAGTCATACTCTCGGTAGTGACCATGCGCAGAACAATTAAATCAAATTACATCATGTTTGAGTGACGTATTATAAAACATGGGGTATGAATTCCTGGTAGGGTATGACGATCTGGCAGAACACCTGCATGTCTAACTCCAGTATTCACTTTAAAATGAGAATATACTGTAAATGAACAAATACTTTTGATTTTTCTTTACTTTCTAATACTAAAAGCAAAAATTTTATAACTTTTTGCTTTATTTGAACTTAACTGAAATCATTTAAACAGATTCCGTTTTAAAACTTTTAAGTAGAATTCATGACTGCAGAATCTTGGGATTTTATTAAATTTGTGGGTGTTTTATGTAAAAACATTTTGTGAAAACTGCAAGTGTATTTCAAACGGATAAACTACTTATTTTGGAATCTATAGTAGCATGAATATTGGGCTCAGTTCTGGAAATTTGAATAATTACATTTTTTTTCTCAAAAGAAAATAGCATCCAGTTTGCAAACACTAAATATTAAGACAGACAGCCACAAATTAAATGAACTCATTAACATACATAACCTCTCTCTATTTTTTTCCCCTCTCTCACTGTTTCTCTCTTTCTATCTCTTTCTCTCTCTAAGGAGCTTTGCACATAGGTCATAGCAACCTTTTGTGTTAATTAGTTTCAAGAAAACCACACGCTCTCCAGCGATGTCAACAAACAACCAAACTATTCTAAAGAAAAAGGGAAAATATGCACAAATACTTTAGATTAAAAAATGAGGAGTTAAAATCTTGTGTTTGATTGACGTTAGGTTTTGCAAACTTGTTCTGCTGCAACAGTTCGGAATTTCTAATAAATTAAAATCCCAAACCCAATTGCTTGTGTCTTGAATCATGCATTTAGTAGAGTCTGTATCCACTCACACAAGGGTGGTTGCCTTGTGTGAGTGAAATAAACTTCAAATAAAAATTTGAAGTTTATTTAAGAACTTCAAATTGTTAAAGAATTGAAATACATTGTAAGTGAACATAATCTGACCAAAAATCCGCAAGTTAAAAATATCAATTGTGAGCAACAGAAACAATCTGATGATCATTTCAGAATATGAAATAAGTCATTTCAAATTCTGAAATGACTTATTTTATTCACAAGATAATCTAGAGAAACAGCTTGTAAAATAGTCATGATTGACCTTTCAGTGTGCTCAAGGGTTTCTTGACCTCTTCCACCTACAATTTGAAAACATTTATCCACAACCAAAGACTCATGAATAATTTTTCAAAAGTCTTATTGACTAAATTCTTCTGACTCATGCATCAGAAGGGAGTAAACACCAAATTTCTCACGGATACTTTGAAATATAGGTTCAAACTTTTTTTTGGAGCACTCCATAGCTTTCATTTTCTGGTTCTGCTGCCCTTTCCCACAAGACAGTCTGAGTCGATTTGTGTTTCAAGGATACGGTAAAATATCACCAACTATTTTCAGAGTAAGAACATTTTCATTCCTTGTAGATTTTTTTTGTCATTTCATGTGTTGTTTTCTTTGCCTGTATTTCATTATAATTAAATTGAAAATTGGTTCAAATTTTCAATTAAAATTTAAAAATTCACCACCCACCTCGCCCCCAAGTGTTTTCAATTGAATTCAATTTTTTATGTGACACTTACTGTGTATAGCTCAGTTTTTTTAAAAAAAGATTTCATGACTATTTACTTCTACTGCCTATTTTGACATGCTTTGACAGAAAAATGGAATTGTTTGTTTATATGAAATAATTCCATCTTTTTTACTTTGTGTGTTTCTGAAAAAGTGGGTTAATCTTTTGTATCATTTCCACTTCATGCTGTATATCTTATAAAATGGACTTTGTGTGACCCAACATTCAACATAATTGTACCTTGTTAATATCTGAAAGAAAATAATGATTTATTTTAAAAGTTGTCAACACTTTTTTTTATTTTTTGTCTGTTGCAGCCATGTGGCTCTTAGTCAATCATGGGACTGTATGTGCCTTTTATTCAGATTTAATCTGAAAAACAAATCTGTTTCTATAATTATTTTGATTTATGGTGATATTTTTCTTTTGTAGTTGGAGAAGACACCCAGTCAGAAAAAAAGAAAAATGTCAGCGAAGGGTTTCAGATGTATCATTTACTTTGTCCAGCTTTATTGAGCGATTCTAAGCTGCTTGTGCTGTCTGAGTGCCGTGCATGCTGGTCTGTTTATTGGTTATTTGTTGAAAACACTGTCCTATTTACTCAGAATGTCTGTTTCAAGATGCGGAAAATCAATTGCAGGGTCGCCAAAAATAGGACTTCAAAAGCTGCTATTTTGGAAATTCTGGATGTTTATCACTTGAATCAGAATAATTGATCAATGAGCTTTGGTAGAACTTGTTAACATGATATGATCAAGCATAAAAACAAGCAGGGAAGCACCTCAAAGCTGCAAGAGTACATCTCCTAAAGAACTGGACATTTTTGCTTCTGGGACTGTTAAAATTATAGCCTGACAGAATTTAATAGAATTTAGTAGTAGTTATGTCACAAAACTAAATTACTTGTTTGTGAAAATTATGAGAGTTAATTATGTGGTTTTTACCTACGTGGGTGTCTGTTTTTGTTCTTTTCTCCAATATTTTTTAATTAATTTTTTAAAGCACTAAAGCAATGTTATTGTAAAGTAATTTTTAAAAAAATGTTCTTCAAAATTTTGAATATTACTCTATTTGATGAATATGAAATGGTTTCAAATAATGTTAATTCAATAACGCAAATAAAACCATGTCTTAAAAAAATACCATTTATTAATTTTGACACCAGAATTTCTGAGACTATCAACATTTTTCAAGGTACCTGACCCGAATGTACATTTCTTCAACAAAGCTTTCTTAAAAATAGTGAGTAGTACCCTCCACACCAGCTCTTCTCTAAAATATTTGTTGAGAATATTTTAAAAATTGAATTAAAGATCAACTGTTAGATGAACAATGTCTTTTGTACCTTCAGTCCCATCTGAATTGTGAAATCAAATTTTGTGAATTGAAAACAAATTTTCAAATGTTGTGAAACAACAGCTGTATAAAAAAGCCAAGTGAGCACAAAGCTTCCACCTACAGTAGTTGAATATGTCCAGAACACTTTGGCAAAGAGGAATCCAGCCAACATCTCAATTAATAACTAGAACAGAGACTGCACCTATTCTCCAGATGTGGACTATGGAGCTGGATTTCAAGAAACTGGTTCCCATTTTAGTTGCTTGAGATCCTGATTTGGAGACGTCAAGATAACCATATCACGTGCAAAAGCAGTGATTCTAATGCCATCAAACTAGATTACTTTAATGCCTGGACTCTACTGAAAAATCCTATCCATGAAAGGACTGTAAAGTCTGACAAAACTCAGCCCTGGCAAATTCCAATCCTCAAAACCAAACCAAAGTCAACTTTTATTTAAAAAAAAAAAAAGGGCGGGCACACTGAAATTTTATTCAGTATGTGAGCAGAAACAACAATCAGGACTCATTGTTGCACCCAAATGTTAGAAAAAAAAACTTCACTTTTGTCCTTATCGGTAAACCCCCAATGCAGAAGTGGAAAAGTCACTCATTGTGATTATGTCCTTAATGTGAAGTAAACAAAGTAAGGTTGACTCGTCACTCTTTGCTGAAGGCCACTACTTAATCAATATGATGCAGATATTTTAGATGCAGCTCCAAAGAGAGCCCAGATGATTAACAATGGAACAGGGAACCAACTTTTTTTCCCTCACAGAGAACACCAAGACATCTTTTGTACTTTTGTCGCTGTTTAGTATGACTGACGCTACCAGAGCCACGAAGCCACAGCAACACAGCCTCTGAGATCACAAGGACACACCAACACCTCCATCACAAAAAAGCTAGTTACTCATTTAGGAATAAAACTCATCCATTAAAAAATTATTGATTAATCAATCAACTGCAATGTGTTCTTGTTTTTTTTCACAGCATCCAAAAAATGGACTGAGATACAATAAGCTGTCATGTGTCCCACAAAAGCCATAATGACAAAAAAGACCTGACACCAGCAGGAGCAACCTGAACTAAAGCAATGTGTAGATACTTTAGTGGAGAAAATGAAAAAGACAAGATTTATGATGCACGTTTTTTAACAAAAGGCCATTTCTGTGAAATGCAAAGACAAAAGCGTGTGTTGAACTACTGGATTTGAAAAACAATAGGTCACTTAGTTGGATGATTAACTGTTGTAACAGGAGAATGGACCCCAAGAGAGGCTCAAAGTTGAAACAATTCCAGTACTAAAGTGATGACAGGGTATTTTTCATAAATGATACCACACCGTCCACAGTAATACCACATTTAGTGGTGGGACAATACTCCAAATGTTCTGGTCAGGTTATGAACTGTTCTCTAACGTGCTGAATTGCCAGTTTACATACACACCAAGCTTTCTCAACAAAATCTTGGATTTTTTTCTTAGAAATTTAGTTTTGTTCGGAGAAATGTTAATGCAAAACAGAACTTTTATGAGCATCAAGGAAGTTTGTAATTTGTAAAAACATGGCATTGGTTTGCTTTATTCAAACCAAATACTAGAAGCAGATAAAACTCTTTTCTTTGTTGGAACCAAAGTTAATCTAACAAAATCAGCAAGTTTTCTTTTTCCTTGTCTTCTCAGGTAATTACTGGAATAGCCTCGGGTGAAGAAGAGAAAATGTCATTCAAAAAAATGTAAGTGTTTTAGTAAAAGACAAGAGTAAAGCAAATTCAGAAAAGCTGAATTCTTAAAACCCCCAGCTCAGCTGAGTTCTTCACCTTGACAATTAGTTGTGAAAAATGCTCACCATGTTTTTCCAAAGTTTTGGTTGATAATTTTTTCTACACATTAAAGCCCATGACTTATAAAACACATGTCACTGGGATTGTGATAGACCATTAAGAATTTAATCAAGATTATTTGGTATTAACATAGTAAGTATCCCATAATGGCAATGTTGGTCACCACATTTTGGCAACGTGGCTAAAACAGCTAGATAAGCTCAGTTTTCTTGATTTGTGTTAAACCATGTGTTGTTTGTTTGTCCACATCTTGAGTCGTTTTGTGCTTAAACTCTATTTTTATTGTTCATTCAATGGCAATAAGAGCAACATTCATTTAGAAATACAATTTTCAAATGTTCCACAAATTTAACTAAAGTAGAAAACTCCAGGATACTCTGTTTTATTTGTCATACACTACAAGCATTTCCTTGACCATTTATCCACATGGGTTAACTCACCAGATAGTTGTTGGTTCAGATCCCTCTATTTCCAGGTAATCTGATTTCTCTTCCATCTGAAATTCCGTGAACACCAGAGAGATCGTGTCGCCTGGATCCGCCAAAATGGTCCACTTACACTCTCCGCTGCTACCGAGACCTCCGACACCTCCGCCTCCACCAGTGCCAGGGGAGTCACCTCCAGGGAAATCGAAGCTGGAGATGAGCCCACTGGAGCCCCTCAGGGTGCCACCACAAGTGTCCTCGCCTGTCAGTCACCAAAGTAAAAAGAAAACAGGGTGGGAAGATGACATGAGTCAGGGGGAACAGACACATGTTCTTTGACATGTTTTAGCCCTTTTACTGTGGGAAGAGGAAAAGGCAGGAGGCACAACACAAATTTAACTGTCAATTCAAATCAGTGCAACCCACCAAAAACACGAGATGGAAGCAATATAATAAACTGTGAAAGGGATTAAAATTCAAAACCTTATCTGTTCTCAAGTTGAGTGGCTCATATTGGCCACGACTCAAACAGTATGGTTTTATTCAGAGGTCTCAGAAAGAGTGAAGACATATAAGGATGCAGGTATCAATAAAATATATGTTACAAATGATCAATAATCCCATTAAAACACAAGAACAACAAAAAGAAAACATGGATAAAATGGTTAATTATTTTATTCTCATTAAATATTATCAGGGTAAATGTCATCATGGATATTTGTTTCTTCATCCAACAGTAAGCATCTGTTTATGGTTTCTTCAAAATCCCATTAATTTTTAACAAACAAATTCTAAATAACTCATCTGTCTTCCAGCTGAATAAATAAACAAGTGAAAATAATTTCCAATGGGATACATGTTGCCCACCAACTGAAGGTTAATGCACATCGTCATAGCAGTGGCTTGCTCTCTTTCAATCTCAGTCACACGTATTTTTCCTGTTCCTCTCTCACTATTAGTCACCAGCCGTCTCCCATCCTTCCTTGAATTCATCTTTTCCCCTCTCAAGAATCCTTAATGATGGCAGGGCTTTCACAGTTTTCAGATTATTTAAGACTAATACATAACACTCAGCTGAAACCTTTGATGGCTCAGCTCTCCATGCCGGGCTGTCAGAGCTACTAGACTCAAAGCATTCTTATATCCTGCGTTAAACGATTGGTCAAGGAACAAGAGAGTGGATGTATGAAATTGAGCAGAAGAAGCTCAAGGGGAAGACAACAGAGTAGAGGTCTACACGTTGGTTTGATCCACGTGTCCTTTGACACATTAGCAGATGAACAGCAATTGATCAAAGTCCTTAAAGGAAAGACGGTGTTTGAGAAATTGAAACTGTGTAAGACATAAATGATGGTGTTGTGTGTGATTTATTGGAGGGGCAGACTTTAATTTGTCGACTTCACCAAAGGCAGCCTTAGTCAAGGTTTATTTGCTTTTGGTTAGAAGCGCTGCAATGTCTAATCCATTGGAAGATGCGGTGACTAAATTTAAGAGACATCATTTTAAGATGACATTCAAAAGATGAACTTTGTTGTTTGTAAGGTAACTTGCTGGTATAACACTGAAAACAGAATACCGTGAAAAACAACCAGAGATGCTGTCTGTTTAATGTTTTTGACATCCTAAAGAGTGGAACACTAAGAAAAACAGGGCAGCAAAACATTAGATGGGGACCTTTGAGTTGAAGGTGAGGTAAAGACTTGAAACAACAGCGTAAAGACCACTTGGAGTATAAGAGATGAGGAAGTATCAGTATACAGCAGTTGAACACTTTAAAAACACTTGACTGACTGAAGAAAAAAAGATAATAGCTTTTCACACAAGTGGATGGTAGTGATATGTATAAATATTTATCAAACAGTTTCAGGACGCCGAATCATCCTAGTTACACAACTGATTGTATTTGCACGTTCTTGCAATAATAACATATTTTCACAAAATTTTTTTTACTTTAGATGGAAGTAATATTTTGTCACGTACAAACTTGTACAAATTTGAGTGGTGGAAAATGCAAAACATCCATTACTGTAAGTGAGAAAATGATAGTTTGGATTTTGTCCTTTTCTTTAATCTGATCTCTCTTGAACAAAATAATTTTTTAAAAAAAAATTATAACACATTTCAGGTCTCTCAAAGTCTTCAAAGTGATTGTGGAGTTTTGTGTTATGAGGGCTACTTTCAACAAGCAGTAAGAAATTTATATTAAAAATGTCTTTATTTTTTTGTTGTTTCAAAGTTGCCTCTCTGGTTCCAGGGACGTCATGGGCCCAGTGGGAATCGAACATGGTTCTCCCAGTCGAAAGATAGTAACTATACCACCAGGCCAACGCCCCCAGGATCATTTATTTAAAAATGTAATCTGACTACAACACGTCACCTCTCCAAGATCAAATTTTTCAGAATTGTAACATTTTTTTAAGTGAATTAACAAAAATGTTTCCTTTTATCGTCAATTGTAATTTGCATGTCTATGTAATGGCTTTACGTCTAGAAATAATTTATAGGGAAGAGTGATGTTTAGCTAATGTGTTGTTGTCAAAAACTGGTCAGCTAAGTTCAATAGTGTCAAGTGGTAAACTGGCACAGTCAGTTTTGTTTTTGCTCAAACCAGAGCAAACACCATTTCTTATTCTGTTTATGTGTTTCTGTCTTTGACGTACCTTGGTTGTTGTTGAAACTGAGGCCAACTGTGACATCATCAAAAAACATGTCCAAACACCAAGGAATCAACAAATCAGTGCTTGGTTTGAGCAATCCACAGCAATTCATAATATGATTTAACAAACATGAAATATGATTGACAAATTCAACAACCCCATTGGGGACTAAGCGGTTCAGAAAACAAAACAATTTATTAATTCCCAAAAATGTGTCCAAGGCAAAGAAATTTTTTTGCGAGGCACATTTTGTATGAAAAACTAGTCAAAGTGTGGAGACAAGTTTGTGCATTCATCTTCTGAGCCGTCCATCGCTGAAGGAATTACAGGGGGTGCAGGAGCCTATCCCAGCTGATTCAAGGCAAGAGAGAACAAGTTGCCAGTCTGTTACGAGGCCAAAAAAAAACACTCATTCCTAGGGACAATTTTATGGTGGCATGCATGTTTTTGGAGAGTGAGAGGAAACCAGAGCACCTGAAGTAAACCCACGCATACTCAAACCCCCGACCTTGTAACTGTGAGGTCACTGTGCTTACCACTGCGCCACCGTTAAAACAAGTTGATTTTTAAAATACTTGTGGGAGCTAAATAGTTGTGGGAGATAGACTCCAAACTTGGATCTAAAAACATGTTGAAAAGAATAAAATTTTTGATATTGTGTTGTTTTTTAAAGTGTACACTCATTTCTAATGCCCTGAATAAGATAGAAATAGTAAACTAAATTATATATGCGTTCCTATAACAAATTATAATACTTACAAGAACTAGTTTTTATGTAGTTATTTAGAAAAAAAATCTCCAGGGCATTTTTTGTTGTCATCTGCATCATGTGATAACACATTTATGAAACATATTAAAATGAAAAATACAGAAAATATAGTTGAAAGGAGTAATTTATCTTGAGGAATAATAATATAATGAGAACAGTGTTTATGTTCTTAGTTTTAACAGGAAAAACACACATGACAAAATGATGCAGTGTTCATAGAAAGTTTACATGTAAAACATGCCTCGCCAACATTTTTATTCATCAGTTTTATTCAAATTAAACAAGCTGCGAAAACATCTTACATTTTTAGTCATATTAATGATCAATAAGGCTGCATATAGTGAAGGCATGGGATGGATATCCACAACCACATTTAACTATAATAACTATGCTTATTACTCATAAATATGTCTGAAGGTGTAGACATATTGCAGAGGAGAAAGTAGGACGATGCCTTGAAGAAATTTATAATCTCATAGAAAGTGCAGGTTTCTGTGCGGTTTCTTTGAGAAGCATCCATGCGTGGTAGTATAAATCATCAACGGGCAAACTGCTTTCCGGATTAAAAATGCTTTGCAGCTTAAAAATTCTAAATAGCTTCAGTCTGATAATAGCTTCCAAGTTTCACAGAGTCACTTGTCGTGTTCCTCCGAGATACATCATAGAAGGTACTGTTTTTACTAATTAAGTTAGAAAATATTAAAAGCTGTAGCAGAGAGGTGGTTTGTTCCTTTAACAAATCAAAAAAACATTTTCTTCATTTAAAAACTGAGAAAAGCTTTTTTCCAAAACTTGAAAAAAGAAGTGACAGTGTTAAATAAAAAAAAAGATGGCATTGAGGATTAGAACTGCTTTAGCTGAGCTCATTTACATCCCCAGCATCAGCAATCTAATGCGACTTGAGGAGGGATTAAGCCTCTCTCTCCTTGACTTTGATCAGATATACAGCACTTGTCTTTCTACTTAGAAATATTCACCCCCAGGGACAGAAAGGAAGGAAGTCATGTATAATTTTCAACACTACCACAGGTTTTATCTTTGCAATAATCCCTGTGTTAATGTAAGGCAGTGACTCTGTCTACAGTAAGTCTCTCATTTGCTTGGGTCCAAGTCCTGTTAAACATTTATGAGGTTGAGGAATGGAAAGAACTCTAATGGTGGTGAAAATACAAAGTACAATCTATTTTGCATCAGCATATTTCTATGGGTCAGTTCATTATAGTGACCATCTCACTATAATGATCAATTTGGCACCACTGGAACAATAACAATTTTAGAGAACAGCAAGTAATCTGCTCTTTTTTTTACGTGCTACACTTTATAATAATCTTCATTGCAATCTTTTTCTTTCCTTAATGTCAATGAATATTGAACATTTAGGCCCATACTGTTATGTCAAAGCTTGATTCAGGCTCTATTAAAATGGCCGGTTTTTCCTTCAGCAGCAGCATCTGGTGAAGATAAGTCGACCATTTTTATTTCACCTCTAACTGTGTGAAAAATTGCTTGCTTTGAATAATCTTGCTAACGGCGAGTTTTCATGTATGAACTATGACTATTTCAGTAGAGAGGGAGATTTCTAAATGGTATTTTATACCAAATTGTAAATTTAATTCCTTAATATTGGCTGGTATGGGAATGTTTTAATTCAACAAGGTCTTTCTATGGCCTAGTTTTCTATTCTGTTGGACAGATTCTGACAGCCAGAATGAATGTCTATCAATAGAGCATATTCTCATGTTTCTATGCCGTCCCCAGTTTGCTGTCTCTTTGGCTGCTTTAATGAATGTCAAGAGACAATTTAGATTGGAAGAATCAAAATGGGCTTTCAGAAAGGGTTGTATAACTCACAAAAGTCATTAATTCTGCATCTTCCTGCTTTTCTTTTGCACAAATGATTCTTTCCTTGGGGTTTCTCACTGTTTTTACTGGTCCTCGAGTCGAACTGGTTCTATGCTTAAAACGATGCTGCCGCATATACTGTATCTACTTAATGTTGTGTTTTCATATCACTTCTTCACACCTCGTCACCTTTTAGGAAATCCGTGATGCACAAAGAACACTTCTTTTCTGTTTGTTAGGTAGGAAAACAACTTCTATTTCAGAAAGGTGTGAAATCCTCTGAGGTAATTGTTTTCCATTTATAAAACTCCAAACCGTTCAGACTGAAAAATTTATTTTGGCAACAAATATGTGTTACAAAATAATTCAAGTCAAATAGAATTTTTTTTTGTCTTTATTTTTTGTCTAGAACATACTAGAGTTTGGCAAATACAGACCTTGGAAGCTGACGAGTGACAGAAAGTAGGACTTGGAGAAAGATGAAACAAAAAGATGGTTACAATAGGAGGTAACTGGATGAAAGATGTAGGTGTTGGAGAGATGGGTGGAGGGGGAGTTAGGTTTGTGCTGCTGAAGAGTGGATTGGTGAGAGGTTTTGTTTTGCTGTGTGTTTACCCTGAAACAATTGATGATGAGCAGAAGGGGCAGGATCTCTGAGGAAATAAGATCAAAGGACCATCTGCCCACATGTAGGGGATGGCCCGGACTTTACTGGAAGATTGAGGCTCGTGTGGTACCCACGCAGGCCTGAAGAGGAGTAATGTTTCTGGCCTGTGGCAATAGATGCCGACACAATGTTTTAATGGAAAATAGCACTCCACCTGGAGCTTTTGTTGTTACATCAAAGCTTTAAAGTTTTAAAAATTTGAATAAATCCTTATTTGTTTGATTTGTATTGTGCAACTCAACATAGGCGAGTTAGCTCAGCTCAACTCCACCAATAAAAAATGTTTGTAGAATTATTCTTTTGCTCTTTTATTAGATAAGCTTTGTTTTGCAGTTATATTTGCTGGAGAATTAGAAGGGCATGAACAAACTGCTGACTGCCCGTGTGACAAACTTCATTTAGTCAACATTTAAAATGCCTTGCATTGGAAAATTACAAGAATTATTAATCCATTTGTTCAATTTAGGACATAGTTTCCTTCTTCTTTTGGCATTTCCCTTCAGGGAAATATAGACTGAAACATAAACGGAAAAAAAAAAAAGATAACAGACCCTGGAAATGTTTGAATAGTTTTTAAAGAGAAAAAAAGGAAAATAGTTCAACGTTGGCGACAAGATGAACTTGTCGCCAAGTTCATCTTGTAGCAAATGTTCGAGGGTCTGAACATTTGCTAAATAAAGCGTCTAAGTTGCCGTGGTAACAACCCTGACTTCAGTTAATCTTTTTTAGCTACACACCTGGTGGTCAGGCCTCAGGGTAGACCGCGATCGACTGGTTGGCCACCCCTGGCGTACAGACTGATATGGAAGTCCTTCATCTGCATCGTATGAGAACTGTTACATTTATCAGATGTTACACACACACACACACACACCAGACCTACAAACATACACCTCCATCTAACCCTATCTGCTGCATCCTCTTTGGTCACACCAACTATCTTCATGTCTACCTTCACTGCGTCCATGAACCTCCTCTTTGGTCTTCCTCTAGTCCTCTTCCTGGTGGTTCCAAATCCAGCATCCCTCTTCCTATGTACTCTCTCTCTCTCTTCTCTGTACATGTCCAAACCATCTCAGTCTTGCCTCTCGAACTTTATCCCCAAAACCTCTAACATGTGCTGTTCCCCTAATGTAGTCATTTCTAATCCTGTTCATCCTGGTCACTCCCAGAGAGATCCTCAGCATCTTCATCTCTGCTACCTCCATCTCTGCTTCCTGTCTTTTCTTCAGTGCTACTGTTTCTAGACCAAACAGCATGGCCGGTCTCACCACGGTTTTGTACACTTTTCCTTTCATTCTAGCTGAAACTCTTCTGTCGTACATCACCCGTTCCAGCCTGCCTGAACATGCTTCTTCACCTCTTTTCCACACTCTCTAATGCTCTCTACTGTTGATCCCAGATACTTAAAATCGTCCATCTTCTTTATCCCTTCTCCCTGTAACCTCACTTTTCCATTTGGATCCCTCTCATTCACACACGCGTACTCTGTCTTACTCTGACTAATCTCCATTCATCTTCTTTCTAGTGCAAACCTCCACCTTAGGACATAGTTTCCCAAAACTCATAAACCTTTCGCAACTCTTAATCACACAGTGACTTTCCACTAATGTAAATGTAGATTATTCGTGTCAGTCAGGGACAACAGAAGTAATTTAAACCTGGAAAAGGATGAATTACACGGCATAAAAGGTATTGCTCAGTCATTCGTCAGACAGCTGTCAGAAATAAAGGCTCCTCCTGCCAGAGTTTCTTCTTCACTTTCCTCATTATTGATAGTAAAAAAAAAAGAAAAGGTTTATTTAACAACTCAGAAATATATACTGATCAGTGTGTTCAAGATTTTGCTTGCCACTGAGATTTAAAGTGAGGAAATTTATCTTAGAAGAAGCAATAAACCAGGAAATATAAAAGATAAAACATTCAAATGTGACATCAAAGGAATCTTCAAGTAGTCTAAAGTGTCAATCATACTTTTGCTAAATCATCATTGTATAGTTTTTGGAGTAAAAATGAGAGCAGCTTTCGGTATGTGTCCAAAAAAAAAAAACCTGAAGACATTATTAAAAGGAAATTTTTGCCATTGAAGCACAATGTAATAGACAAACAAAAACCTATGATATGTCACTCGTTAACTTGTTCATGCTATTACCCACACATGGATAAATATTCAATTAACCTTTTGAACCGGAAAACTCTCATCAACTTCCTCAGCATGATTAGAGTCATTCCATACCATCGGATTGAATATATTGTTATTACTCTAATGAAGACCTGTTGCACATTTCAACATAAAAGCCTCAGACATATCCGCCAAACCCACAGCCTTCAGTCTGTCAGTAATTAAAAAGCAATTAACATTTAGCAAGTAATAAGAAGAGGTCAAAACAATCTAATCACTGGATTATTTTAAATTTCTTAAGAGTGCTCTAAAGTAAAAAACCCTGAGGGTCTTTTGTGATATGAAACAACCCCACTGTCCACTCAGAGAAGAAATAAGCATGCCATGCACATACTCGTAATGATAAAAGGATTCTCACCTCTGCAGATTGGCACTGGAAAATCCCACACTGAGACACCACCTGCACTGTTCACACAAGTGAGCAGTGAGTGACCATCCAGGACATAGCCTGTGACGCACCGGTAGCGGATCTTGTCGCCAACGTTGAACTGAGTCCCGTTCAGTATGCCTTTTGGTGGAACTCCTGGGTTTCCACATGAACTACTTCTCAGCTCTGTGAAATAAAGAAAGAGAAATGAGAATAAGTGTTGTCGTTTAAAGGAAAAAATTAATTTGCACCTGGTGTTGTTTGTATAATTGATTTGACTACCTGCAATTCTGGGACTGTTAGTTTTTGATACCGCATGAATACAAAGCAAACACAAAGCAAAGGCAAGCAAACATTCTATGCAAATCTAACTCCAAAGCTTATTTAAGACCAAAAAGCTGGTATTCATCTGTGAGGATGATAAAATGCTCTGTTTAGGGAGTTTCTCAGCACCACACTAGTGTTACTTCTCTCATTACATTAAAAATTTATTAAATAACATGGAGCTTTTGTTATGAGCGGCAATGGGGGGAAAAGACAAACAAGTAAATTTATGAGAAAGAAAAAAAAGGAAAATAGATTGTAGAAAGCTTAGCAAAAGCAAAGAAGAGAAGATAGACAAAAATTAGATATGTCTTCATACTTGTAATGTAACTGGGAAAACAGTGCAATTACACCAATCAATCCATTTTCAAAGAACATTTAAAAAATGGAAGCATTATGATCTGTAGTGAGAGGAGGGAAGAGGTGAAGGAAAAGCTGGAAAGGTGGAGGTTTGGACAAGAAAGAAGAGGACTGAAGATTGGTCAGAGAAAGACAGAGTACATGTGTGTGAATGAGAGGGATCCAAATGGAAAAGTGAGGCTACAGGGAAAAGAGATAAAGAAGGTGGAAGATTTTAAGTACTTAGGATCAACAGTTCAGAGCAATGGAGAGTGTGGAAAAGAGGTGAAGAAGCGTGTGCAGGCAGGGTGGAATGGGTAGAGAAAAGTATCAGGTGTGATGTGTGATAGAAGAGTTTCAGCTAAAATGAAAGGAAAAATGTACAAAACCGTGGTGATACCGGCCATGCTGTTTGGTTTAGAGACAGTGGCACTAAAAAAAAAAGACAGTGCCACTGTCTTTTTTTGATGATCTGAGATGATCATCTCAGATCTTCATCTGAGATGATGATGCTTAGGATGTCTCAGGGAGTGACCAGGATGGACAGGATCAGGAATGAGTATATCAGAGGAACAGCACATGTTAGAGGTTTTGGTGATAAAGTATGAGAGAGGACAGACTGAGATGGTTTGGACATGTGCAGAGGAGAAAGAGAGAGTACATCAGCAGAAGAATTAGGAACCACCTGGTAAGTGACCCAGAGGAAGACCAAAGAGGAGGTTCATGGTTACAGTGAAGGAGGACATGAAGATAGTTGGCGTGACCGAAGAGGATGCAACAGATAGGGTTAGATGGAAGAAACTGACTTGCTGCGGAGCCCTCTGATTGGAAATGTCGAAAGGAGAAGAAGATTTGCATCTACAGTGGAAGATGCCGTTAGTAAGTGGAAGCAGCTACATATACTGTAGATGTTCATGTGTCATGGGTATGTCATTGTTAGTATTTCAATATATCACCTATCTCGCAATATACAGTATGTACAACCAATATGTACAACTAATATTCCATCTTTCTATTTCACTCCTGCTGTTCTCCTGTTGCACCAAGTCAGTGTGAAGGAATCGTAAAATTTCGACTCCAGCGACTAGAAGATTAAATCATTTCCTAAGTGACATTCTTGAATATTATATGAAATAACATTTTTATTATGATTTAACTGTTTAAATTATTATTAAAGAAAAAGAAGGGTCCCAACAAAAATTGTAAACAACCCTCTTGAAGCAGTCCGATATGCATCAAAAGACTTCAGTGCAACAGATAGC
Source organism: Neostethus bicornis (assembly GCA_902685375.1). NCBI lineage: Eukaryota > Metazoa > Chordata > Actinopteri > Atheriniformes > Phallostethidae > Neostethus > Neostethus bicornis. The sequence continues at coordinate 30,135,181 of LR738541.1, forward strand.
TGTCTCTTTGCTTATAGGTCAAGATATCCCATGAATATGCAAAGAGAGCATACACAACTCCACACAGATGGGCTGGTGTTCCTAGCTCTTACCCGTGGGCAATAATGACCTCCTTGGCGTGAGGGTTTGGTGATGCCATACCACTATACATCCCCTTTCTTGTTTCCATTCAGACCAACTAAATTTGCTTACCAGACAAGTAAAGCATAGAAAGTGGCTTTAAAACCTTATAAAAACTGTGTCAGGTCTGACCGTGACAAACCAGCGGTGAATCTAACTCCTCTCTGCAGCCAAGTTTTTATATCCATTTAGGCTACATCCTCCTTCACGGTCACTCATTAACACTTGTCCTGGGGCTGTAAAAACCCACTGACTGAGTCGTGTTCCTAAGCCAATTTTTCTACAGTACACACTAATCAAAAACTCTGAACCTCCCGCTGTACATGCACTAGCAAGCAGACACACAAGAACTCCGTAATCACATGGCCTCAATCTCACTGAGCTATTTGCTGAAGTCCAGGGAGGCCACAGGCAGAGACAGACAACAAGCAAAAATTGGTAATGGCAATGGCATTGCTGTGGGTGGGTACTTAGAAACAAAATACAAAACATTTGCTGATGTCTGGAGGTTGAAGACTTTAGGCAAAAATCCTCTGGCAGTTGCTGTTGCATTGCCAAACTTCAAGGCAGTTTGTGTTAAAAGTGTTGTGTTCACACTTATGTAAAATAAAATGAAGAATAAAAATGGATCTGCAGTTTCAAAGAGGCTGTTTGAAATTTAACTGAAAAGGGATTCAAGAATTTTCTTGACCTATCCTAAAACCTTTTTGTTTACGCTATTTGTTACAAGAACAAATGTTTTTAGCCTACTGTTCAGTTTCTTGTTTCCCAATTTCATCCCCATTTTATAGATTACTTTCACTTACGGCCGAGTACTAATGTTGTACAGCAACCAAATGACTCAATTTACATAATTTGATTATTGCAAAAAAATCACCATGTTTCATCCTAACCAACAGAGTAGTGGATCATTTTATTTCATTACTTGTAAATACAGTATGAAGTCATTTTTTTAAACTTAAAATGAAGATGAAAGATGACATACAGACTGTACATGAATCTTAAGTGGCAGCTCGCTGTGTTTTTATTTAAACTTAACTCAAATTAGAACATTATTTTCGGTCTCGATAAAAGTAAACATAGGCCTCAAACCCTTTATCATTTAATATAGGTGCAGTAATTAATGCAAACATGTACGCGTGTGATTCGTTTTTACCTTCCAACTTATTACTGAACACGTTGATGAAAACTGCAGATGAGAAAAATAATTACTTTTGACATGTGCCATCTGTTTGTGTGTAGATTCACAAAGCCAGCCTGAGACAAACATTGCATTTGTGTTAGGAGGATCAGTAAAAAGACAGATGGAGTAGGATAGAAATATATGTAATCCTGAGGTTGATGTCGCAGATAGGCCCTGAAGTTCCATCATCTGATATTAATTTCCAGGCATTACTTTAACAATCGCATAACTCCATCACATTACACCACTGGTGCTCATAACTGCCCCCCCTCTCTACATATATTGGATGCTTTAAAATGAATGCAATATAAATTATCTTATATTGCCAGGTCTTTATGTTTAAAAGTAAAATAGAGACCAACTTACTGAAGTGGGAATAGGGTTTTTTTATTTAAATTATTGCAACTGCAGAAATTGTTTAGAAATGAACGTCTAAGAATGCCGAGACTCATTAAAATGTTTTTGCGCGTCTGAAACAAAGTTTTATTTGTATTTGTTGCATGCAAGTAACCCACAATATAAGAGAAGCCAAATATGCAAACTTTGGCTGTTAGTGTCACACAAAGTTTGCTTCATTATAAATAAACCATAATATTGTGGGAAAACTCGGAGTATCTAATTGCACATGGTCACTGAATAAATATCTAGATCTATATATTCTTCTTTTATTTGAAAGAAAGATTCAGGACTCTGAACACTTCTGTCTCATAAAGGGAAGTGTAAATATCCACTAAGATGGTCTTATTAACGCCTCTACACTGAGAAACTTATCCCACTCAACAGCTGCCATAACTTTGTTGTATTGCTGCAAAATTGTTACTAAAAGCCTTTACCAGAGGCTGTGATAAACATGTTTGCTCCTACATGGCACAGCATGATGTCTGACAAAAAAAAATGGCAGAATTTGTCTCATTGGGAATTAGCGATTCTGTGAAATTGAAATGCATTTGCTTGAAAACTCAAATTTGGTTTTCAACCAGCTGTGATGAAGTACATCAAAAGCAAAGAAACTATCTAATAAATCAACACAGCAATACTGTTACAGTTGGACCCTAATGCTTTGAATACAGCAAACTGCAGAGCTGAAACCATTTGAAAGTGTTAGAAAAAAAACTGGTTTGAGAATAAACAAATATCTTTATGTATAAGTTGACCAAAGTTTTCTTGAACATATCAACATGGTTTTTGTTGGTCGGTCTTTCAGTATCTTTGACAGTAATTATTTAAAAAGCTGTATGAGGCTGGTTTTCCCACCAGACTGTCACAAATTTCTTGGATAGTTTGTCATTTTTTGATATTGATAGGAAGGGATAGAATGGATTAACACCCCATAAGACCAAATTAATATCTCACTGTCTGGTATAAGCTTAACACATGTTTGACTAAAAGCATTGTGAGTCATCTTTAGCAACTCCTGATTGCATATCCCTTCTTTTTCTGCTAAACATAAAGTGGAGTAATATTTCACCTTCAATACTTAATTTTTTTCTAGGATTTTCATTTGATATGTTTTTTTTCCACTATAATCTTAAATACTCAGAAGTTATGAAATAATTAACAGCTAGCTGTGGTATAAAATATGTTAACATAATCTAATTTGCAGAAATAATCCATTATTGTTTTGTTAAAGTATTTTTTGGGCTGTGATGGTATGTGTTGCAATATTTGCTTTTTCAAATGTAATAAAGACCGTGATTAATTTATTACTCAACTTAATCACAAGTCTGGCTTTTGGAATTATGATCATAATAATTGGGTTTATGGAAATTTCTGATTTTTAATTAGCAGTTTCTTTAAAACAATCAAACTGCAATAACTGTTGGAAACAAGTCAGGAATATTTATTAGACAAAAACACAATGCAATTCTTACGTTGCTGTTGTTTTATATGAGAAAAGGTACAACAGATGAAGAGTGGTTACACTTCCTCTGAAATGGTGGTTTTGCAAAAGGCCATGCTTATATAATAGCAGAATCTTAAAATATTTGTTCCAATAGATTGCTTGTATCATAGCGTAATTGTAATAGAAATATATGTCATTTAATTTTGACTCTAAGCCCACATTTCTTTTCAATATATGAACTGAAACGTTAACTTTTCTCATCAAAAATTTAACATGGTTTGATTTACATTTAAATAATGTAAGATTTCAACATGTAAAGTTGTCCAAGTCACATAATTTCTATTCATTCTTTTAATAAAAATCTGCAAAGCATGCCTCTAAGACTTCTTACGGCTATCCTATGGCAGTGGATCTGCTTCTGGGTTATTCACCGTTTCTAAATCAGCGTCAGGAACATGAAGCTGTTAAGTCTTCTCAAAGGGGAGTAGACTTTATTAGAAAAATCTCACTCTCTCCAGGTCTGAGTGGTTTCATATTACGTAGACTATGGAAATCATTCATTGGATACGATCTTATCTAATCCAAGCAACACCCTACATCTAAAAAGCTGAAACATCAAGTAAATCACTTTAAACTTTGCCACAGGCTGTGTTGACTAAATGTCTTTGATCTTAAGTGCAGGTTGAAAATTATGCGTTGAGTTTATTCACCTCTACGTTCAGAATAAGGCTATGCTTTCATATACTTTTACTGGTCTGGGGATTGCAATTAATGTTAAACGCTTTACTTGCTATTTGCCATTTAAAAATGACATTGAGGTGGACGCAACTAGCGTGGTGAGAGCCATTCCTGAGCTGTATATCATTTTACTTTCCAGAATTTACAAAGATGAATTCATAACATCAAAAGACTTGGACTTTTATGTAGGATTTGTAAACATCTAAAGTACCAGACTCCCTCAAAACTAGAAGGAAAATCATCAAAATTTGAAATATCATCAGTTGTTTCCTCCTTTTATCACTTTTAGATTTCTAAGGGGTGGTGAACTGGATCTTCATTGCTGACCATAATTAAAATTCAATTGTTATATTTTGCGAGCAACTTTTATTTCTGTCTGCTGCACCAATGGAACAATCTTGGGAACCAAAAACTAACTAGGATGCTGTTGCAGTGTAACAGTATTAAAACTGCGAAAAATCAAAGCACTGCTTTGTAGCGTCACCTTGATGATAGGTAAGTGGATTTAAAGACAAAGTCATACCTACCCCATGGTAGTTGTACTTCAACAAAAATAAAGTTTGTTTTTGATCTGTTTGTTTTTTCAGAAATATAGAATTTTGGGATTTTTTTATGACGGTACAGAAATAATTGTGATCTTATGAGCTTTGGGAAGATGTCCTTCTTGCTCCACTAGTGACCCGGCAGTTATCCAAACAGATTTCAGAGGATGCTGGTGTTAAAATGGTCACACCTAAGCACTTTTTCTGGGACAGTCGTAAAGATCAAAGACCAAATTTGTAAAGACCAAGAACTAAATCAGGATTGAACACTTTTGATTTTTATTAATCAGCCACTAAATGCTCTATCCAGAAGACAACTTTGAAGCCTTTTCTTCGATGGATCACTCCAGGATGAACGAGGAATTACACGGTATCAGCCACTGAAATATTTAAAAGTAACAATCATTCTAATTTTTGCATTTCATTAAAGGAATGATTTTGCTTGAGTATGCTACAATAGCTACTTTTATCCAGGTTCTTTAAAACTACATTAAAATACATGACAAATATTACTCTGATTTAATTTGAGGATGATGCCTGCTTACTGGTAGCAGCTTTTCAGAGAGCCACAAAAGAGGAATATACCCATTTTTCGCAAGTAAATGTTTAGAGAAACGTACCCCGGGTCACTAATTAAAAAGTAATAGAAGCATTCAGATTTTAATTATGCAGAACTGACTCAGTGCCCTTTGGTGTATAAAAATTCAGAAGTAATATCTCGTGCGAATATGGCCTTCAAATGAATTAACAAAAATCAGTGAATGTAAGAAGCTGAATTGCTTCACTGAGGACCTTCCCTGTAAGAAAATTTGAAGTAAACTTTATGCTTTGGAGCTTCCAGCCCATTGAAGTGAAGATTAAACTAAAAACAAAGTACATAAAAATAGGCAGCACTTTACATAGAATTAAGTTCTTAACTTTTACAAGCACCCGAAGAACCCTCTTGAGACATCGAGTGCTGTTACAGTGCTTGTCCCAAGCAAACAAACATAACCGTCTAGAGAACCCTTAACAAATCGTTCATACAACTGAACCTTGGGAGTACAGACATCGCTCAACACCAGGGAAAGATTAGGAAACTTAAAAACCCAAACAAACTTCAATCAGAGGGAGAAAAATAAAACCAAACAATGTGAATCCAAGTGGAGAATAAAACGGCACACAGGGAACGATTTCACTTCAAACTAAAGTCAGCGTAAAACCACAAACTGTGCTTAACATTGAAAAGATTTTACTCAGGTCGAAGTGGGCAGGCTCCTGGGGTGTAATCAATAGAAGACCGCATGGACAAACAGAAGGGGATGAGAAAAAAAGAAAAAAAAAGATAATTTGCACCAGGGTACTGCTCATTCCCAAGTCATTGTCATTGAGAGTACACCCATATGTCACCGAGCTGCTGAGCAACTGTAATATATGTAAATGGAGATAGAAAATAGTAGTTGATTCATCAAACTAAATATCCATCATACCAATTCCTACTTTGGTATTGATTTCAATCAATATTAGTGAGAAAGCACTGATACTTTCAGTTCTCCCTTATATGCAATATCAGCGGCTCCATTACATCAAAGAAGTGACCTTGCTGTTTAAATGGCCTCTCCATCACAACCGAGACGCACTTTGGCTCTTCCTCCATCCCGTTTATTAGATGTTGCATCATGTGACTCAGCCGTGCAGGTAAACAAGTAAGCTCCAGCTTACAGAACAGACACCCCCGACTGATCAGGAGGCTGGATTAGAATGTCAAATGTGATGACTGAGTGGTTAATTATACAACATATCAAATTTGGTCCTCCTTCAACCTTCTTCTAAATGCTAAAAAACAATCTAAATGTTCATTTAAACGAGGGTTAAGGGTCTCTTTTCCTTTAATTACATAATGTTCACAGCTGTGTCAAAAACACCTACATGCGAAACAAACAAAAAAGATACAGTTTCATGCAATGATAATGCCAAATTAAAAATTGTTAAACTCGCACCTTCATTATGTGAGGCTGGAAAACTATCAAAACCTCCACAGATAAAAGGATTAACTTGGATTTGATTTGCCTCAATGACACCTCTAAGCCTGAAATCAGTTTTCATCTCAGGATAACACTTCAAAGTTTTTACAGCCCAGGTCATTTTTATTTTATTTTACTGGGTAAAAAGAAATCATGCAGGTTTTCTTTTCTTTTTTGGGGGTAATGTGTTGATTTTGATGCTTCTTTTAAAAACTATCACTGTGGCCTTCACTTGGTATTGGATCAATACCAAATCTTGCAGTGTTGAATGCCTCTATTGCAGAGGTGTCAAGTAGCGAAGTAAGACTACTTCGTTACTTTACTCAAGTAGAAAATCTCGTTATCTTTACTTTAACGAAGTAATTATTTTTTTGTCTACTTTTTACTTTTACTCACTACTTTTTTATGCAATTATCTGTACTTTTACTTCGTTCATTTTATAAAAAGTAGTCGCTACTTTCGCCATTTTGTCACCGTTAAAAAGCCGCGACTGTTTGTCGGAGTTTTTTTTTTTTTTTTTTTTATGAACCCTGAATGCATCAAACAAAGGAACAGATGAATGATTGGCTGAAAGGTCCAGTCAATCATTACTTTGTGGCGAGTAGCACCGCCCACAAACTTTTAAAGAGCAGGGACGTCAATTTCCGTGTTTGAGACTCGGGCTCGGAAATCAAAGTGTTTCTGATGCTGCAACACTGAACTTTGATTGAATTATCAGTTTTTTTAAAAAAAAACAACAGCAAAGAAATGTTTTATTATTATTTTCAGTCTGCGGTTATTGTAAATGTCTTTGCTGAAAATGTTGTAGATGGTATTTTTTATAAAAATAACTTTGATCTGTGACGCACTATTTTATCTTTAGAAACAAAGCTAATTGAACTGATTAATCCATAAATAGTAGTGGATGAAGTATTTGTGCTTAAAAGCATCCAAAATGTTATTGATTGGTTTATAAAGACTGACTGAGGAGATTAAAACTACACATCGCTTAGATTTTGTATAATGTAGATGTTTGGGTTAACATTAAAAAAACCTTATATGTACACATATATATGTAGATATGTTTATATATATAAATTTATATATACCGTCTCCTAAGTCCCACCCCTACTGGTTTCTTTCTGGGTTTCTTAAAATCTTATTTCCCTGGTTATTTTATTTTTACAGTTCTTAAAATTTTAGAAAAAGAATCCAAGGATTTTGCCTCCTGTGTGTTTCCTTCACTCCCACTGCCTTACGAGTGCATGTAAGGGGTGTTATTTTGTCAATGGGCATGGTTTTACTGGGTGTACGATATTTTTTGTAAAATACAATAATTGTACATCATTAGTACGATAATCCAGCACCTCCCACCTGGCAACGCTGCCCAGGCTGTATGTGGCACTCCCATACTTACCAACTTGTTAAAGACTATTCAGTATTGCCTCAAAGAACTTTGAAAACTAGCTGCCTTCAAGGCTTAAAAAAGCCTTTTGGTTATTTTTTTTCCATTTATTTTTTTTTTTTTAACATTGAGTGTGTTTGTGTCTGCTGAAATTGGTTAAATTAGGTGATGCAGAGTGAAGCTTGGTAGCTGAAGGGACGTTACATAATGTCCTGCTTATGATAATATACTTTGTATTTGATTGTGTTCATTAATCGATTTCCAATAAAGATTATTAAGAAATAAATGTTTCTGATTCAGAAAGTTTAACATCAAAACACTTTCATTTATTATCATATTTTCTGCTCCTTAAAGCATGTGATAATAGTTAAAAATATGTTCATACGCTTTTGTTAACAATATTCCTTTTTTTCTGAAAATTACTTTTACTTTTTTTACTTTAAGTAGTTTTAAAATAGGTTACTTTTTACTTTTACTTAAGTAGAAAACTTGAGTTGATACTTCTACTTTTACTAAAGTAGTTTTTTAACTCGGTATTTATACTTCTACTTGAGTAGGAAATGTTGGTACTTTTGACACCTCTGCTCTATTGCCTCTTAAGAACAGAGCAGACAATAGCAGGGGCTTAGATTTACCACTGGATCTCACATATAAAACAAGCTGGTGATACCACAAACAAGTTTAAAACAAACTACTTCTTACTCACAAAGCAACACGACAAAGTGTGTCAAGATTTTCAATTCATGTGAAACTTACAAAAATAGTGACAAAAAGTTTTACTTTACTATTTGCTGGTAAAAATCAATCAAATCTCCATATATACAGTATTATGTAGTTGAGTTGATGGCATTGAGGTGTTTAGTCACTCGGGAGGCATCCTAATCAGATGCCCGATCCCATCTGGCTTTTCTCAACCCAGAGGAGGAAGGGCTGAACTGCAAGATCCTCCCGGATGGCACGGCTCCTCGCCCTTTCTCTCAGTGAGAGCCCAGCTACCCAGTGGAGGAAGCTCATTTCAGCCGCTTGCATCTGTGATCTCGTTCTTTCGGTCAGCACCCAACAGGTAAACTGTCAACTGGTAAATTGATCAAATCAATCATTTTTATGCAAATCATTGTATTTTGCTTGTTTGCCTGTTTAGCGAAAATCAACAATTGCAACTTCCGGCTGATTTTATAATGACGTTCACATTTAGATTAATTATAATGCTGAGCTTACCTTCCACCAAGTATCACTGACCACCTACCTCAACAATCAACTATTTATCGTTTCTTAGGGTGAGTAGTTGATAAGTTGGAGATGAAAACATGGTTCACATTAAAAGACAAAGAAAGGCAGGGCCATTATCCAGGGTCAAAGTGCCAATAATAGGTTAGGTGAGTTCAGATCTGGGTTAATGACATTATGAGGTCAGCTGGCCACTTAAATTCAGTGAGTGATCAAATTATTCCATAAGTGGAGTTTTTTTATTATTATTATTCCTTAATGCTACGGCCATATTTCAATATGACATTGACGAGATTGGTTGGTTTCAAATTTAAATGCTGAAAGAATACTTTCACAAATACAGCACACAAATTGGCCACCACAAAATCCAAACCTATGACAGTATTGTGAATCATTAGCTTTTCTGCAAAAGGTTTCATTCTCTTATCAGACTCATTAGACTCCTGATTGTCATCCAAGACCTCAAAAAAAAATTAGTCTTGTACATTAGGCAGGTTGATTCACATTATATGAAGCTTTCTTGGTGATTTTTGGCAAGCTGCTGCATTTAGCTTTTAGTAAAATAAAATTGAAAGAAAAAAACTGATGACAACACAAAAAAATTACAAACTTTGAATTTTGTCACTGCAAGACTACTCTGTCATTTTTGCTTACGATTCAAATTCACCAGCACTGGCTCTGAGACCGGCTTGCATTATCACCACAGTAGTAAAGAGTGAGTTATGTGAACTAGTAAATGAGGTAGCAGAGTTGGAGATTTCTCTGGGGCTGAGCTATTTATTTCTCCTGTATGTCTAATGACTCTGTAGCCCTTTGAAGAGGTTAGAAATTTGACAGAGTGACAGGGTTTGTGAGCACACAAGCAGAACAGTTTCCCGCAGGAGCTGCCTGTAGACTGGCTTCCTGGTTAAATGCTGAGTATTATTCTATACAGGTGGGAGAAAACAGAGAATTTTGGAACACAGTAAACCATAGTACGTACAGAGTAGCTGGCAAACAACATGGTTTTCTGTCTCAGAGGAGAAATTGTCAGGTCATAAAAGGACAAGTGAAAAGATTTGGAAGAAAAGTGAAATTACATTTTATGGGTCAACTGTTTTCCAAAGATCAGTAAAATGGCATCGAACTGGGCTTTAGATGGGCAAATTTTTTGCTGCAAATAAGCAACATTCGCCAAAGGGCAAGTAGACAGCTTGGCCAGACCTCAGAATTCAAACAGTGGATACTTCTCGGCTGTAGAAAATGATAATATCCAAAACATTTTATTCATTAATGAAAGTTTATTAGTCCTTATACATAAATCATTTAAATCATTTTTATAAATCCTACTTTATATAAAAGACTAATTTTATCCTTGGGACAGCACAAACAGTTTTTTTAGTGAAGACACTGCATTTCTTCATTTTAATGGTAGTGATTTGACCCCTGCGCTGTGGTTTCAGGAGCACGCCGACAAGAGCTGTGACCGTCTGTACTAATCAGTGACACAATGCACGTTAAAACTTGATAGATTGGCAGGTTATTGAGAAATTAGATTCAGTTTGGATGTGCCCTTCGTAGTGTCCTTCATACATAGAAGCTGTAGATTCAAATCCAATTGCTCCCAAGATTCAATCATCTCTAAGAGTCTTCAAGTATCACATATTCTAAGTCTCATGAATGACAGACACTTTCATATTCATGCATAAGACAGAGCTAACTAAATCACCATTAATAGCTATATAACAGTAAGAGTACAGTTAAGTAAAATGATTTATGGATGTGCCTACTAAATACTTAATCCATTCATCTTCTAAACCGCTTATCCCAATCAGGGTTGCAAGGGCACAGGGTACACCCGGAACAGGTCACCAGTCTTTCACATGACCATAAATATGCATGTTTTAGATGGTGAAAGCAAATTCCTATCTCTATAAAAAGTTCCTGCATTAAGTCTGTTGTAAGCCGATTCTTAACTACATTAACCGTCTGATTTTTAAACTACAGTTCTAACGCTTATGTTACAATTACAGAAAAAATATATAGAGTAATTTGAGATATTAGATATATGACGTTGCATTTTGAATAGAGGGGTGAAAAAAAGGCTTTTTTTGTGTTTTTTCTGAAAATTTACACTTTCACTCGGGTACATTTTCATCCTCCAGCTCACCCGGAATTCTTCCGGGTGAGCTGGATGATGCAGCTGGGGTGAGAGAAGCCTGGGTTTGCCAGCCCTGGATGAGCAGAAGACGATGAAAAAGGACGGATTCAGGTACTTTTTCCTTTTAAAATTTTGTCAATGTTCTTAAAAAGGAAAGCCACAATACATGCGTCCATTCTTCACCTCTTGTGTTCCCATTTCTCGTATTATTATGATATTTGCACAAAACTGTGCAATGGAAGAGGCTTTGAAACCTTCCTACCAGAGATAATCTTCTTAATTGTTCAACACAAACACCCACTTACATCAGTGTCCACACTATCTGTTCTGCATCTGGACTCCTCATCACTTCCTAATCTCTTTTTGCTTTTTGACACCAGCTGTTACACAGTGTAAAAAAAAAAAAAAAAAAAAAAGTCAAATATGGGAAAGTGAAACACAAAGCAAAATAACAAATTTAATGTTGAGAAGAGAAAAATTCTGGAAGGTTTTCTAATCCGGGCCAGATGCACTTTTAGCTCTCAAAACAAAGACTATTTGTGAGAAAGAAAACATTTGGTCACACAAAGCAGAACCAAATGCAACTAGATCAGTACCATATTATAGGAAAAGGGTTGCCAGCATATCACATACTATATGTGACCAGGAAAAAATAAACAGTGTCACTCAATTGCTCAACCATGCAATTTAGACGACAGTGAGAACTTTATTTAAAAGAAAGTTAATCATTTTTATGTTTTGTTTTCAAGCATACGGTTAGTTTAGCTCTTAAACGGCAGAGCGGGTCGTATACCTGTACAACTCACATCCTTATGACACACAAAAAAAAATAAGCCTTTTATGAGTTAGAAATTGACAAACAAAAGAAGAGATTCAAAGTTGATCAAATTCAACCTGGACTGAGTTAAAACTGAAGAAAAGAAAATGATAAAAGAAAAGCAGGGGAAAAAACACAGAACAAGTATACAAATGGGCAGATAAAGAAATTCTGGATGGACACGGTCTGGTGTGGATAAGCAAATGAGAAGGAAATGCATGTTGAGAGAGGAAGCAGTGTGAATTGATGTCAGACTGAATGTGAAGAAAACACACAGAAAATAAATGTGAAAAATGTTAGGGACATACAGTATGGGCAATAAAATAAAACCACTGAGAAAAAAAATAGACAAATAAAACAGTAATAGTGGACAGACAAGAGAAAGCTTGAGAAAACTGGGAGGCTATAAAAAAGAAATAGTTCAAATTTAGACAAAGTCCCAATGTGCACTCTGCATCAACACAAATGCAACACACAGCATGCCAAGATAGTCTCAGGCTTTCCATTAGTTCATCTAATTCCCATCACCATCTGCCATGTGTGTACAGATCCACCTCTGGAGTGGCAGAGAAGGTTCAGGACTTTGAGGGTGGAAGATGTTGATTTGGAAAAAGAACAATTTGCATAACTGGAGCACTTGATATTTTCATAACCAAAAAGTGGAAATCCCGCTGCTAAACCACAAGAGTAAATCCCACTTTCTTACAAGTGATGTTTCTTTTTCCACAAAATTAGTACTCATTCATGAGAAGCTGTCAAGATTCAAATAGTCTGTTCCTCATTTCAGCAAAGAACAAAAGAAAAGAAATTCATGCCGTTCTTACCTTCATAAGCTACTTTAAATCCGTGAGCGCTTACTGCAAAGTCACTAGTAAGCCTCAGTGAAAAAATGGAGCCAGAACTGGTAACAGGTGGAGGAATGGTAAATCCTGTCAACCTGCAAATAAGAGAAGGAGATTTTAGTGGACTGTGGGATTTCACTTGTGAAATCACATTAGAACATACAACTGTGTGCAGATGTATCGTAAGCTTTAAATATTGCCAAACAAACTAATTTAACCAACAAATTGATGCATATCAAATAAAAAAAAAAAAAATTGAAGGCGATTGCTTTCTTTTTTTAACCAGGTAGTATCTTATGTTAAAGGCATACAAAAGTACATCCATTGTGGTATTCTTTCTTTAACATCATCAGAAATATCTATTTCTATAGTTACTAAAGTAAAATTAAAAACCAAGTGCTTTGAAATGGGTTTTGTTTCAACTAAAACCTTAAAATGATCAACAAACCGCAGCAAAAATATCACCATACAGCACAACTCATTTCTTCATTATGAAAACATTAAACTTATCATTTTGTGTATTTTTTACTTTTTTTTGGTGGAAGGTTTAAAGACTTTTAGTGGTTTTGCCAGCTTTCAGAATTGCATTCCATTTATTTTTGATGACTTTGTAAATCTCTCTGGGACTGGTATCATGCACAGTTGTAAAATCTTTCTAAAATTGCAGCGCCAAAGCTTATCTTATTAACATTTTACCAGTCTCTCAATGTATTTGGAAGCTGTTAGCATTTATGGAGTTGTTTGTTAAGGATATGAGCTCTTTGGGATCTTGGTCCCAGATTTTAAAGATCAAAATCTTCTTCTACAACCCCTACTTTATAACACAGATTCTAGCATATGACTAGATTAACTTGAAAAGGGATTCTAAGATGCAACAGTTTGTGTTTTAATGGATCAAAATTACTCCCAGGATCCAGTATTCTGGCAGAATACATCTGACAATAACACACTGGATTCTTTACCATCAAACCCCAGGCGGCGAACCCGCCCTATTGTTTGATGATGTCTGAGACCTCACAGTAGCATTGTAACAGGCTGATTCATTGTTGCATTTCAAATTAGGTGCAGATCCAAACAAATCCATTTACTTTCACGACATCGTAAACAAGATGTGTTGCTGACCATTTCTCAGCCGCACTGGCTGGTGTTCCATCGACATCCCAGTGCTGTAAACTAGTCAGCAAAACCTAAACTCAACTTGAGTGCAAAAGAGTCTTTTTCTTCTTATTTTTGTGTTGTTTACTGTTACATTTTGTTGCTAGCTTTGGAGCTTCTTGTGTGGCTGAATCTTCACTGGACTAGCAAAGTACATAATGACCGTGGCAGGTCACACAAGAAATAAAAATACAGACTCAGTGGCAGCAAAAGAGAGAGTCTCTAGTATTTACAACTTCAATAGAGTTTCCAATTACAGCAGTGTGATATATGTAGTAAATAATTACTCCTTTTTCTCAGGTACCCACACAGCATGCTTAGAAAGCATTAAAATTCACTCATATTGCAATTTTAGATTAAAAACAAAAAAACTTAAATATGACCTTGTTGGGAATGTGATCATTTAAAATATGATTGTATTTCACACAGAAACTAACAGCAGTGCAAATTAAAAGGGAAGCAAAATTGCTCAGCATAACATTAGAAATATTCTCAATGACTGTAAAGCATTTTAAATAACCAAATAAAGCAGAGCAAAATTGTCCGGCAATACTTGGCAAACAGATCTTCATTCTGCTTGTTACAATGCCGGACAGGACAGGGTAAAAAAAAAAGAGAGAGAAAAAAATAATAATAATAATTCCCAAGGTAACAGAAAATAGCTGTAACTATTGTCACTTTTTGTATTTTAGTTGCCAATTTTGTTACATTTTCAAATCATTCAAACATATGTCAGTTACAAACCATTTTAAAGTAACACAAGAAAGATAATGTATAGTATATTTATAGCGTATTTCAATTGGAAGCGGATTCCATGCAGTGTAAATAATCATGAAGTACAGATGAGATAACACTGTGAGTGAATTTGCATTCTGATGTCACAAAAGTTCATTTTACCTTGAGCATATTATTTGTCCATTGAATGAATTCCTGGATAGAAACAAAAAGTGGGCTTGTGTGGCCCTGGACTCGTTTGTGTAACAATATGTCTTTGACTTGGCTTTTAAAATGAAAAAAATTTTGTAACAGCCTTCAAATTAGATTAGCAATTGCCTGCATAAGTGTAAATCACACACAAACTAAAAAAAAATTAAGTGCATACGTACACATACAGGGATGCCAAATAACAATAGCCAATAGCAAAATAGGTAAATAGGGACCCCGACTATCATTGCCACAATTTACAGACCACGGCCCCATTTTTGGAATTAATTTCATTCCCTTATTGGTTTCCTGAGTTTCCATGTCCTGTAAAGACAAGTTTTATAAAGTGTCTGATACCCAAACGGGTTAATTGTACAATCCCCCTAACCAATCTACAAATATGTATAGGATTCTGTAAAGAATCTAGGTTACCTTCCTGTCCACCACATACTCACCACACTTGTGATTTTTTTTGTTAATTTAACACAGAGGATTGAAATATAGACTGAAGAACCAATCACCATAGCCCTTTTCTGCTCAAATTCTATTGAAACTACCATTTTTTCTTTTTCAAAATCAACAAAAGGCTTCGTTTATTTAGAATTACGATGAGTACATTTTTATCATCCGAATTACAGAGAAGCATTTAATAGCTAAAAACACAGGGGGCCCAAATGAAGCTACAGGAACTTCACATGTGATTTTTGTTTGTGTCTATTTATCATAAAATGCAAACCAAGTTCTATGCTCTGGCTTTCTAATCTGTTTTCAACAGGTCAGGAGTAGGCGGAGTGCATGGTGCTATTTCCAAGAGAAAATTCTGTATTTTCAATAAATCACAGCTTGATGTCCATCATGAAGTTTTTAAAATTGCCCCAATGCCCACAATCTGGGTAGGAGGATCCATGGGGGCACTAATTATTGGCTGGGCAAATGAGGAAAAAAATAGGACAATCAGCGGCTCTGGAGCGAATGTTCACACAGCGATACCCACCAGTACCAGTGCTGTGCAGCCCAGTTACACAAAAACACTTTTAAAACACTTTGACCTTCACAAGTGGACCAAAAGAATATCTATTTAGTTTTAAATTAAAATTAAACGTTTTCTTTCCACAATTATTAGCGAAATGTTCCACATGCAGAAATTATTTGTAGATATAGTAATGCATTATATCTGAAGGCTTTTGCGGCAAATTTGGATTGCCATATGAAAGATTACATTTTTTGAGCAAATCAAAATCACCCAATTGTCAGAATTGGGTGGAGTTATCATAACTAGCATATTATGCCTAAATATTACATAAAAAATTAAGACTGCCAAACTGAAATGTAAATTCAATGACATCTGTTATCATTTGTGCAACCTAATTTGCTGACTGAGACCCACTCCTGCATAGCATGCCTGCAAAACCAAATTTTTGAAAAACTATTTTGGAGGCTCCACCACCTTGCGGTGGTGCAGTGGTTGGCACAGTAGCCTCACAGCAAGAATGTCGGGGTTTGAATCCTGGGTAGGGACGAGGCTTGGATTGCTGGCCTTTCTGCATGGAGGTTGCATATTCTCCCGTTGTATGTGTTGGTTTCCTCCATCCTCCAAAAACATGCAAGTTAGATTAATTGCCCGCTCCAAAATTGTCCCTAAGAATGAGTGTCTGTCTAGCTCGCGACAGACTGGCAACCTGTTCAGTATGTATCCTGCCTATTGCCTCTTGGATAGACTCCGGCACTCCTTGTAACCCCGTCATGGAATAACCAATTCAGAAGATGAATGAACTATTTTGGAATGGTAGATTTCTCCAACTTACAATTAAAACACAGGAAACAATGTAAAACTGGCGACATCAACAAGAACTGTAATTTGGTAGAAAAGCAATTTCCCAAAAAGCTGAGGCTTGTGTGAGTGTGTGTGAATTTGAAAGCATGTGTGTGGAACAAAAGTTTACTGTTTCAGTCTCACGTTAGACATTTAATTTCACTGTGAAACAGAATTCAGAAATGTCTTTTCCATCTTTTTGATGCTGGTGCTCCCAAATATCCATGATTAGATGTAGATAATCAACAGGTGTTAATACCTATGTGTAGAGTGTTATAAAAGAACTGCTATATTTATTTTGACCAAGGAGTGCACAATGGAAGGCTTTTTGTGGGTGGGTTTGTGATCAGCTCTGCTGGGAGCAGGCCTGATTACAGAGTTTGACAGCAGTGGGGAGGAAAGACCCGCAGTTCCTCTCAGTCATGCCCTGCAGGTGAAGAAGACTGTTTTGGAGGGTGCTTTCCAGGGCTCTAACAGTGTCGTGAAGGGGAGAAGCATTCTCCATGATTGATGACGGTTTTGCCATCATCTTCCCATTGCCCACTATTTCACCACATGAGACCATGCCCCTTAACAGAGCCAGCTTCCTTCAGTTAATTTTTCACTGCAGATGCCACTGATCAAGCAGACTTTAATGTAACACACAGGCTTAACAATCACAAAAGGTCCTCATGAGAACTTTCTGCTCTCACACAGGCTTCTGCATGCATTCCAGAGTCTGTGTTGTTCCATCACGTAGAGTGGATGAATATTAATAGCTTAGGTTCTTGTAAAGGTGAGTACCCAGGCACCTGCACAAGTTCACCAGCTTGATGTCTAAATTCTTATTAATAAAGTGGGTGGGTGTATCATCTTTGGAGGTAAGTTGGTAAATCTGGGGCTGCTAATACAAACAGGGTTCTTTGCTTTTGTTATCAATGAAAAGGCAGCTCTATTAATAGTGCCAATTAGGTTTTAAGAGCTGATGACTCCAGAATGTGGGTAGAAACATCCAAAAACATTGGTGGATAGCAAATTGTAGTGCAAGTAAAGTGAAAAAAAAAAAAAAAACAGTAAAAAAGAGAGGTGCTGGAAGATCCTTTTTCTCCCTCCTTCAAACTATTACATCAGTCCTGGCTTCTGCAACACCAGCCTGTTGTTCAGGAAGTCCTGTGGCCATGCTGTTATCTGCTGGGACACCCCTGGATGATTTTCAGTGAGATACAGATAACCTCAAATTTCACTTTTGTCCACTGCAAGGATGTATCTGACATCTTCTAAAAGCAGAGTCAATTATTGTTTTCCTTTCGATTCATTCCGTTTCTCAACAGCTTCTTTCCATTTAGAATTGTAGGGTTTTGGAGCCTGTCCTAGCTATTGGGCAGACGAGACGCTGTGGTGTGAGGCCTTTTAGGCCTGCTTGTTTGTTTTTTTTTTTTCCCCCAAAACTCACAGGTGCTGGATGGCTTCTAACGGGAGGATTGGCTGATTGCTCCCAGCTGCACAGACTTACCGGTGGCTATAAAAGACCTGGTGTCACCCACAGTCTCTGTCAGGTCTTCAACGATTCTAGTGGTAAACTGACCACCTCTAAGCTGAGTCAAATTTTGATATCAGACTAATTTTCTTATTCTCCTCACAGGAACCTTCAGCCCTTCCTCTTGGCCATCCAGCACTGCCTGAAGCTGTTATCTCTCTGCTGTGGATTCCTTTGTTCAACACTTAATAAACTGTTAAACCTGCATTTGAATCCTCCTCATTCCCTCTCCTACACAACAGATCGGAGCCCATTCTACCCCCCTCCTGCGTCATTGGGGCAATCACTTGGGAGATCGAGACTGCAATAAGGGATGGTCTGCAGCATGATCCGGACCCAGGTACTGGTCCAGCTAACCGTTCGTATGTGCCATCCTCTGCCCGCTCCCAGGTTCTCCTATGGGCACATGCATCCCGGTGGTCCTGTCACCCTGGGATTCGCCGTACAATGGCGCTTCTTCAGCGGCGGTTCTGGTGGCCAACGATGGAGGCAGACACTAGGAATTTTGTCGCTGCCTGTTCTGCCTGTTCCCGGGGCAAGGTCCCTCATCGTCCTCCTGCGGGGCTGCTCCATCCCCTACCGGTTCCCAGTCGTCCCTGGTCCCATATCGCACTGGACTTTGTGACCGGACTCCCTCCCTCAGAAGGTAACACTGTTGTGGTCACGATTGTGGACCGATTCTCCAAAGCTGTACATCTGGTGCCTCTTCCTAAACTCCCTTCAGCCTTGGAGACTGCCCAGCTCATGGTGACCCATGTGTTCCGTCTGCATGGTATCCCTCTGGACGTAGTCTCTGACCGGGGTCCGCAATTCACATCAGCTGTTTGGAAGTCCTTCTGTAAGGCGCTGGGGGCTTCCGTCAGCTTGTCATCTGGCTTCCACCCCCAATCCAACGGCCAGTCGGAGCGGGCTAACCAACACCTGGAATCCACATTACGGTGCGTGTTGGCCTCTGCCCAGTCCACGTGGTCGTCTCATCTCCCGTGGATTGAGTATGCCCATAATTCCCAAGTTAGTTCCTCCACAGGATTGTCCCCGTTCGAGGCTTCTCTGGGTTACCAACCCCCATTGTTCCCGGATCAGGAACAGGAGCTGGCCGTCCCTTCGGTGCAGCTCCATATCAGACGGTGTCGTCGGATCTGGAGGAAAACTAGGAGGGCCCTCCAACAGGCCTGCGGCCGGGCTCGGCGCCAAGCTAATCGCCACCGTCAGCCAGCCCCAGCATATCAGGTTGGTCAGTCTGTCCTTCTGTCTACCAGGAACATTCCCCTCAGGGCAGAGTCTCGCAAGCTTTCACCCCGCTTCATTGGCCCTTTCCGGATCCTGCGGCTGGTCAACCCGGTGTCGGTAAAGCTCGCCCTGCCCTCTTCCATGAAGGTACATCCTGTGTTCCACGTCTCTCAGATCAAACCGGTTTCTACCAGTCCCCTCCAGCCTCCTTCTGCTCCGCCTCCACCTCCTCGCCTTGTCGACGGCTCGGATGCGTACACGGTCAACCGTCTTTTGGATGTTCGTCGCCGAGGTCGGGGTCTACAGTACCTCGTGGACTGGGAGGGTTATGGCCCGGAGGAACGGTGCTGGGTGCCCCGTTCAGCGATCCTGGACCCTGGCTTGGTCCGGGACTTTCACCGCCGCTTTCCGGACAGGCCTGGTGGTCCGCCAGGTGGCGTCCGTAGAGGGGGGGGTACTGTGGTGTGAGGCCTTTTAGGCCTGCTTGTTTGTTTTTTTTTTTCCCCCAAAACTCACAGGTGCTGGATGGCTTCTAACGGGAGGATTGGCTGATTGCTCCCAGCTGCACAGACTTACCGGTGGCTATAAAAGACCTGGTGTCACCCACAGTCTCTGTCAGGTCTTCAACGATTCTAGTGGTAAACTGACCACCTCTAAGCTGAGTCAAATTTTGATATCAGACTAATTTTCTTATTCTCCTCACAGGAACCTTCAGCCCTTCCTCTTGGCCATCCAGCACTGCCTGAAGCCGTTATCTCTCTGCTGTGGATTCCTTTGTTCAACACTTAATAAACTGTTAAACCTGCATTTGGATCCTCCTCATTCCCTCTCCTACACAACAGACGCAGGGTACACCCTGGACAGTTTCCAGCCTATCTGAAGGCTACAGGGCAATTAGAGGCTTTGCATGAATTTGAACAAAGACTTTGCTTCATTCTTAGACAGCAAAGATGAGCCACCACAAAACAGCAAATTGGGAAAGTATAGGGTCTTGCTAAAAACACTTTCAGATTTTTATAGTAGAAAAAGTTTCAAAAAAGTCTTCTGGACAGTTTAATTCTTGAACGAGACGTTTCGACTTCCATCCGGAAATCATTTTCAATCTGAATGAAATGGACAGAAAACTGAATCTATTTATACTAACCTGAGTAAAAGGTAAAAAAAATAGTAAGGACGGGCTCGACCAATGAGCGTGTGTTACCTAAGATGGCCGTGAATGGCTCCTTTTTTTTTTTTAGCTTTCTACGAAGATAGGTGTGCATTCTACGAAGGCAGAGATCTTTGGCACAACTCATTTTCCCCTTTTGTAAATGCAAAAGGAACTTTGGGAAACGAACAAATAGTAATACTGTAGTTAATTTATAACAGTGTGAACTGGCCAACAGACTACAACGTCTTAATTACACGTGAGTATTTTTAAGATAAAACCATCTGTGTTCTACATTTACCAGTAAAACAAGGCTGAAATTTGTTTGGCAAAACCACAAAACTTCTCAAATAAAATTGTCTAAAGTTTTGAAAGGAAAAATTGGAAAAGATTCAAATATTTATTACACATTTCAAGAGGTGTTTGCAAAGGGAAAAGAACAAAAGCACCAAGCTTTATTACTTTGAAATTCAACATTAGGCTCATTTTGAGTTTGGGACAAAAACTAACAAGTGAAACTGTGAAATTTTTACTGCCTCATATCAAAGACATGTTACGTGCAGACTGGAAGACATGGCCAGAAGCATAAAAAGAAAAAGATGAAAAAACAAATAAACCATAATTGATTTGAAATTACTAACACAAATTACACAGTTTATTATTAAAACAGCCTATTGTCCAGATGTCGATCATAAAAATCCATATTTGACTTGTTGATCTTAATCAGGAAAATGACAAATTCTATGAACTGGTGGCATGGAAACCAATGATCAATGTTATTAAGAACCATGTTACACCTCAACTGCATAGATATATTTTATTCTCACAATACATATCCAAAAAAAAAAAAATAGAATTTGGCATCGATTTTACTGCGTCAATAAATTTTCTTCATATTTTACTTTGTTTGTGTTTCTGCAAAAAGATTAAATGACTATCTATGAAATGCACTATTAAAATAAAGATTCCTTCCCCACGTTCACGATAAGAAACTACTGTACTTCATGTCAAGGTTATTTGGGATACTCTTTTTTTATAATAGATTCACTGGGATCTGAGCAAACCTAACAAAGTACACAAAAATTTCTCCATTATCTGGCATTCATTACTGCTTGTTGCTTTGGCAACGGGAGCATCAGGTGAATGGTTGGAAAATGTCATTAACAATCAAACACTGTGGGACCTGGCGTCTTCTCAGGCTTATTAGCTTGTAATTCAGACTCAAATAGAAAGCTGCCGGATCATGACATCATTATTTCAGGTTGTACAAATATGTTCCATGTTAGTTCATGTTCCAATCTCACCTGGGACGGAGGTAGCTTTACTAAGGGTTTTAATTATAAACTGCAGAACTTACGTCTATAGAAAAACTACCTACCAACAATCAGTTTTCTTTGAACATAAGCCTCAGTAGTAGTGTCTGTTTTAGAATTGACTTTTGAAAATTAAAAATGTGACAATTTCATCATTTGTGCCTTTTTAAGTTGATATGCAAATGACTTCATAAGAAAATAAATCTGAAAAAATTCATCTTCTAAGCTGCTTTTTGTGGACAAAGTTGCAGCGGGTGCCAAAGATCATCCTGGCTGGTTATAGTCAAGAGGATGGGTACACCCTGCACCCATCCTGCACCCATCCTCTTGTGCAAGTCACCAGTCTGTTGCAGGACAACACAAAGAAACACACACAATCAGTGGCTGGTCAACCACATGTTTTTGGAGCATGGGAGGAAACTGGAGCTCTGGAGAAAATATACATATACACAGGGAGAAGATGCAAACTTCACAAAGAAAAGACAGTGATTCAAGCCTCACCCCACCCATGGCTTGAACCCCTGTCCTTCTTGCTGTGAAGCCACTGTGTTAACCACTGCACCACCATGCTATATTTGTTTTTCAATAACACAGACATATTATTGACTGAACACTTTTGGGGTTGAAATTCAGTTTTACAGATACATTTCTAGTACATTCGCATCTAGATTTGAGAAAAAAAAAAGTTTAGGAATCACAAATCTTCTGTATGTAGCAGCCCAAAGTTATTTAAGAGTAAACGATTCATTTACAATTTTGTCATTATCATATGGTCAAATGGGAAGTTAGCAGTTCATTTTTGGCATTTTTATTTGTAAGCTGTTGTTTTAAACTTGTCACTTGGAGTCAAATTAGTTTGTAATGTAAGTCAAAGTGACCATCTTTGGAGCAGATATATCAGAGGTCAAGATAAACTTTAAACTGCTCAAATAGCCATTTTGTGAGTGCTTCTAAAAATGACATGAACGTCAATACAAACGAAAGCCTCTCAGTTCTACAACAGAATTAATTAAGCAAATGACCCATCAATATTGATGTTTAGAAAATAAATGGAGAATGAATACTGGTAAGCATCTGGTAATCTGAGACATACCAAAGTCCATCGTAGAAATGTCTCTTTTGAATATCTTTTCGTATTTGGAGACGTTTAGAAGTACAGGCAAGTATTGCTTTTCAATGTCTCTGAGTCACTGCTCATTGCTGATGTGACTGGAAGCAACCAGATGAAATCTGAACTGGCAATGACTCAAAACATTTGCAAAAGAATTCCAAGAGGTTTTAACGCCGAAAAAAAAAAAAAAAAAAAAATGGGGCATGCATTACAAATACTACACATTTCTAAAAAGAACCATAACTTTAGAAAAATTTTACGGCACAAAAAAATAACAAATGACAGCTTCAAAAAGTGAGGAATAGAATCACAAATAGAGAAAATACCCTTCTTGAGAATTTTTGTATAATTATGATTTTTCTTTTTAGCTTTATTCAATGTTTACATTAAGTATGTTAATCCAATCAAAATCCATTTTGAATAAAAATGTGTCATCTAAACACATCAAGTGATGTAATTGACCTTTCAAAGATTTTTTTTTAATTATAAGAAGTTGCTCAAACTTTGCATACCTAAATCTGAAAGAAAAATAAAACAACAAACTCTCGATTTAATATTTCTCATTAAATTAACATTCAAAACAGTTTAATAAAAGGTGACTAGAAGGGCACAACTATAGTGGTTATAACATGGATAGAAGTGAACAACGGAGAAATGTATAATCATTCGGCATTTTTAACAAAACTATCTTTCTAAACTGGCATCCTGCACATCAAACATGTATAATCACTCTAAATTTGTTCATGTTGCAAACACATTTGAATTAATATCTTTATTTGGCAGCTATGAAAAGGCTGCGTTTATAGTGTATCAGACTCTGTTTTCTTTCCAGTTGATGTAGAGTGTAGATTTTCTATGATTTTAAGATTCAGTATACGTATCAGTGTTTTTTAACCAGTGTTTGTCAGGTGTGCTGTGGGAATTGTTCCCATTTCACCTCATACGGTGATCGGGATCTAACGGCTGCTTCAAAAGATTGTTTTGGTTGATTTCATGATATATGTATAAAAACTGATTACAATGTATTTAATTATGTTTGATCAGTATAACAACTAGTAATTTTATTTAGTGACAGGCATGGCTGCCCTGTAACCGTAGCAACCCACTCTTCTCTGTATTTTTGTTGCATGCTGATCTCCATCCCTCCCATAAACCACCTCACTGGTCGTATTTTGTTTTTGACATGTTTTTGAGACATTAAAAAAAATTAAGTTGTGTTTTAAAGCATATAAAGTAGGAAAGTAACTGTACTTTTTATTTGAAAGAAGAATCGTTAAAAAAAAAAATGACAAAGTAGGTTTTGATGTGTTGATTCGATCCTTTTCAAGACACTTTCATCACTATATTGTCAAAATAGGCAATTGTAGAGAACTGTTTTTAACATTTTTGATTGGTGTTGTGCCTCAAGACTTTTTTTGATAGAAATATGTACCTTGGATCGAAAGATCAAAAAACACTTGTGTATATATATATATATAATATACATATGTATACATTAAAATATATAGATAATATATATTTTATCTAATAAGAACATGTCTGCTGTAGTCTAAAAAAAAAATATGTCAATTGGAAAAATGATATACCTAAAAATGAACAGAAGCCTACAATATATTTTTAGAAATAATAATAATAATTAAAAAAAAAAACATCCTATAAGTATTGGTGTATATAAGCTATGTTATGAAACCTTTGAAAAAACACTTGTTTGAAAATGGTGGCATCTTCTAACAATGTCTTATTAATGAATATATGGAATTAAACCTGAGAGACAGTGTGATAATTACCTCTCTTCTAATCTATTTTCAAATGTAATGTGGAGCTAAACGGTTGTATTCTCCAAATATTCCTGAGCCAAACTGTGTACTCGTCACAGTCACAAAGAAAACATCTGTAGACAGGAGGCGACATTTAGAGTAAATAAGTTATTAAGATTTTAGAGTGCATTGCTGCTCATGCACCCATGCAGAGCCGCCACACGACAGAAGCAGCGGGCCGGCAACAGGAGTTTATTACATCAGTAATATTGGTGTGCCAACCATAAAATTTCCCAGTTGGCAAAAATCCATGATGAAAATTGTTTTAAATTAGGTTATGGCTTGAATTACCAATTATATTTATACATAAAATTAAATTATGATCTTTTATTATAAATTATTGGGAAAATAAACTAGTTTTAAAGGGAAAAAAATCTGATCATTTGGATTGTATTTGTTTCACATTTAAAGAGCTGTTGCAGTCTCTGTGATGTTACGAGGGGCCTTAAAATGTCACTTGGTTTGCTTATGCTTTGGCCAAGCTCTGCTAATTTGTCTTGAAAGCAATCACAAATTGGCTGTTTTCCATTGTGTTCTATGTTCCATGAGAAGATTAAATGGCTGAACTTTGTCTGCAATTCAGTGTAGACTCCTAATGTTGTACACTTTTACAATACGAAGAATGGAAAAAAGTAATAACAGATTTGGATCGAGCACAAAACCAGTAAGTTGTTTGTTAACTATTCTCAGACTGAAACACGCTTTAGGAGAATATACCAATTTTATCAAAACTCTTTGAAAAATAAATGAGGTACAATCAAACCTTTTCAGGTGAAAAAAGCAAACTCCAGAGCATCAAGAGTGTGGCTAGAATAATATTTTTTTTCTTAAAAATCAGGTGCATGTGGCACCTTGTGTTTGTTTCCAAGTTGCCAGCAATATCAAAATGGGTTTGGAACCAGCTGCCACTTTAGTAGCTACAGCGTCCTCTCTTTATGAATCAGAGCAAAGACAGTGGCGAAACAATGACCGCATGTGCCTGGGAACAGAGGGCCAATAATTGCTTGGACAGATGCAGCTCTTACTTCCACCTGAACACACTACATCAGCCCTGAAGGTAGCTGTCAGACATTCCCGCCACCTGATTAGTGTGTTAGAGTAGTGGTGCGCCAGAAAAAAATGGAAGCGAAAGAGACTGTGATGCTTTTCTTCGTTCTGCCTACCCATCTGTCTGTCTACCTCCATCTGTCTTTCCCCCTGTTTTGTAAAACCTTTGCACTTCTTTACTTTTTGCTCTAATATAACTTCACTCTTCATGCTGCTCTGCTTCTTCGTTTCTTGTTCTCTCTACCCATTTCTTCTTGTTGCTAGAGCCTCTTTGTGTGACAGAAGAAAGGCAAACAGAAAGGGAAGAGAACCTAAATGTACCGACTGATCTTGCTAAGTAACCAAAAGGAAAAGTAAACCACTTGTGTTTACGTTTGCTAGAACATTTTGGCCGCAAAGTTAAGCTTGATTATTATTGAGGTGAATAAATGCTTTCCTGTAGACTTCTTTTCTATTCAAAAAAAGAAAAACATGATTAACATACTCAGTTGTTTAAATATTTCTTAAAACAATAAGACTCCAGCTATTTGTATTAATTTCAATAACTGCAACGTAATGTTCACATAATCTGCAGCGTTTATTCAATTAAACTTTGACATTTGTGATATATTTGATGGCAACAAGGCTGTCTGGTGTGAGTTAGTTGTATTGATGTGCTTAATGATGGTTTAATAAATTACGATTGATTTTTTGAGTCATAAAAATTATACCATATTTCACAAAGTATTGAAAAGAAGAGGTGGCAGCATCATGAAAAATCATAAATTTATGCAAAAACAAGGTCTGATTTATTTGAAACCAACTTTTTACACAACAGTGTAAATTTTTGTTCTGTTGTGACAGTTTTATAAAAAATATACACAAAAAAATCTAGCAAAGATAGAAAATGAACAAATATTTGTATGAGATTGAATCAAAAGTACTCGTGGTCAAGGATTTTATCTCAATAAAATTAATCATTTTGTAGCAGAAATTTTCAATTAAATGGGAAGGAATCTTTTGTGCACAGAATAAAACCTTGTTCAAATGTCAAAACAACCTTCTAGCAAATGTAAAATACCAAAGATCTACTTTTAGGTTGTATGTTTTTACCAAATGCAATTTACATCAATGTCTAGTTTGTCATGAATGTCACAGACAAATATGTAGTAAATACACACTTCTATGGCTGACATTTAGATACGAGCCTATCTAGAAAAGTTTGAATTGTATTAAATAATTCTTTCTGGTCCAGAGGCGGTCAAACTTTTTGGTTTGCGGGCCACATTAAGTTCTAACATTTGACAAGGGGGCCGTACAATGAGCAGACGATGGCATGCTTTGGTAACCGCTATATTAGACTGATAGAATAGTACGCTAGATTTTAAACAAGCATACTAAATGTTACATCAAGAGCGTTAAATTTAAAATCTAGCGTGCTAGGTTTGAAATCTAGTGCGATAGCGATTAAAAGCATGCATTTAGCGGTGCTAGGTTTGAAATCTAAGCGCTTGATGTAACATTTTGCATTTTACACACTTGTTTACGTGCGTGTATTGGGCCCAATGGCTTTCCATATCTGTGCACACTGTTTATTTTGACGGCGTGCCCATCACGGAGACCCACACATTTCATTTTAATGGGAGCAGTGTTGTTGTTTTCTCAACAAGGCCAAAGATCTAAGGTGCACCATCTAGTGAGGAAACATCAGTATCGCAGAGAAAATAAAACATTAACAAGGTTTTTTTTTTTGTTTTTTTTTCAAGTCTTGACGGGCCAAAAGTTTTAATCCCTTGATGGGATTAAAACTTTTGATGGGATGCATGTGGCCCGCGGGCCGAAATTTGCCCATCCCTGTTCCAGTCTATAACCATATGGTTAAAAGGTTACTCAATCCATCCAATAAACCTAACTCTCTCAATCACCTCCATGAATCTCAAGTTATTTTCCCAACAACCTAGACTTAAATCATAATTCACCTTTACAAACTGTGTCAAAAAGAGTCGTTACTTTTTACTGCCATGTACATAGTTCCACAAGGTATTTATTTCTGCCACCTTCTATGTAACATAAAGGTCCTGTGGTGGCTGTAAATAAGACCTTTCATTATATAGAAACTTGTTTATTTCTCTGCATTGGGTTAGTGAGCAGCAGATGCACCTTTAGTACTGTGCTGGAAGGACAGATGATGCAGTTTGAGCCACTTGACGCAACTAACCTCGTGTTTTCTATTATAGGTACTGTACAACTTTACTGCCAGGCATGCATAAAAAGTGAAAAAAAGAAGTGCTACATGCAAGGTCAGACTGACAAAATAATTACTTTTTGAAAATAATTAGGACATAAAACATCACTTTATTCACATATGGACGGATCACTGTTGTTCCATTTTTCTCTCTCGCTGACACACCAACACATACAGTATACATATACACACAATTCATTCTCTACTGTGTTAAAATCATGAAGGAAAATGCACAAAAGTAGATTTAACGATTACGAAGAGTTACGTATACAAATAATCTCCCAGGAAAAAAAAAATTGCTCAAAACCAACAAGCTGATAGAAAATGTCTAAATAAAATTTTAGGTTCTGTACATTGCTTGAACTGCTCAACTGGAAAATTAATTGGAAATTTTCTCTCTTAACTAACGACCAATCAGCCTTTTTTTTCTCTGCATAAAAAAGCTTTAAATAAGCTCAAACGTGCACATCATGACATTTATTTTGGCATTCCAGCTTAATTTAAAAAGACATTAAAAGTATTTGAATGAGCCATTGCAACAATATATTGTGGTAAGAAATTGATTCCCTACCCACCACATCCAAGTACATACCAGTAACGTATTTAACAGATTAAAAATGAAAGAAATAGTTTCTTTAGTTCATTTTTCTGATTAGCAGATTACCAAAACTTAACATTTATTATAAACTCACAAATACACACATATATATACACAACAACACAGTTTATAGAACACACAACCAAATGATTAAAAGTGCCGGCACCGGTAAAAAGTTTAGAAGGTTGGTTTGTTTTTTTCCACAGACTGTTTTGAGTTATTTTTTTCTTCAGTCTGTCTTGGTGGGGAATCTTCTGAGGTTGTATTTACAAACTTTTCTCTTGATCATGGAAAAAGAACATTTAAGCTGCACCCTGCAGAGCATTCTTGGCACACTCTGCCTTCATAACAGATTCTTCCTCCATCATGTAATTTGTTTCCTGGTCATCCTGTTAAACCGTTTTTTAACACAGTGTAAAACCTTTTTTTTTATAATCAGAAGCCAAGTTAAAATAATAAAACACTCTCTATAAATTTTTTAAAGCCAGATCCAAGTGAAAATATGAGGAAACAATGTTTTTTTTCTTTTTAATTGCAAAAACTTTGTTTTGCGCTCTAAAGTGGCATTCTTGTATACGATCATATACTATACCTTGATACCTAACAATATGTCATCCAACCAACCAAAAAAAAGTACAGAATTGTTCATTGACTACTCTTTTTTTAAATGTTAAGTATCACATAACTTGTCACAGAAATTTGATGTTTTGTAATATAAGAAACCCAAATGTGATGCTTTAAAATGTTAAAGACAAGGGGGAAAAAAGGAAAATCTCACTGAAAGAAAGAAATTTTTTTAGTTTTTATACTAAACAATTAAAGGATCAACCCATGCATAAAAGGGAATTTGCCTATAATGTGCTTTATGATCTAACATTGGAAGTCTTAAAAACAACTAATGAACTGGGAGAGTCTTCGCTTTAGTATTCAAAAATACTTTAATCTGAAAATTTATACTATTTTCAGGAAATCCCAAAATTTCCACTTTTTTGCTACTTTTGATGGGTTTCATTTGTGTGTCTTCAACAAATCATCTCTTCTTTTGGAAACAACAAAAAATGTCAATAGGCCTGTATGTTTTAACAGCAATTTAACACCACATTGATACATTTTAGACACTGCGAGTCATTTGTTGCATATGTTGGTAACTCATTTTTAATATTACATGTCTTTGTGTTCTTTGGAGGGTGGAAGGAGACCGGAGTACATGGAGAAAACCCACACACACTTGAGGAGGACATGCAAACTCCACACAGAAAGTTCAGTGATTCAAGCCTCATGCCCCCTCCAGGATTCAAACCACGACCTTCACGCTGTGAGGCCTCTATGCTCTGCGCCACCGTAAATGTGGTAGAAACAGCAAAAGCTATTATCAATCTTGATTTGCCCACAGTATTAGCAACAAATTCAATTCATCATTGTGGACATTTTTGATGAAGATAGGATAACAGATTTTTTTTTTTTTTTTGAAAATCAGCATGTGTTTTTTTTTTTTTTTTCTTTGTTGTCTGTTTTAAGTTGGCTCAGACTCTTTAGATGTTTAGTTTCTGGAGCTGATTACAATCTTATCAAGGACAGGGAAAAGGATGCCTTAACATTTAGAACTGATGTTATGGAGCCGGGTGTTCTTTCAGATGAGTTATTTGTAACGGGCAGGACAGGTTTTTCTTGGACAACATAACAATCAATATTTCTTTTCCTCTTAGAGTTCCAAAGACAAGCATGAGCTTTTGTTTTACTAGATGCTAGTATTTGGTTTCTTCCCACAAGCTACTTGCATGGGTCGCTCTTGGGAACTATAGCCTAAAGGTTTCAGATTCAAAAGCTCAAACAAGAAGAACTATCATAGACTAAAACAGTCAGAGGTAAAGACTCTTTCCTGGACTTTGACTGGCTTGGATCATAGAGCTGTGAGAGTTTAAAGAAGACATATAGAGAGACAGACATAAAAAAGAGCTGGAAATGCACTAAAAACTGCGACTTGCAAGTGAAGATACATTTTGATGGCGTACCGTTATGCTGACTTTTGCTGAACAATCTGTGTTAAATTTTATAGTCAATATTGTAACTAAATGTGTGATTGTTGGTGGGTTTTTGTTTTATATGTATATAAAAATGTAAAGACAATGGATGGACAGTTAATCTGAATTACCTTTAAGCTGTTAGTCAAATTTTCTGTTGTACAATTTACCGCTGAATCTAACTTATATTAGTAGTGTGTAATTCTTAAAAAACTTCTAGTTCCAGTCCAGCGATTGAATTATTTTCGCAAAAAAGGTCTAAAAATATGCAGTTAATAAATATTCATGCAATTCAGATTTGTGTAAAGTTATTAAACCGGCCAAAATGTAATTAAATACAAACCATTCTTTACATGAAATGTCACAAAAATAACTTTTGTTTAAGTACCGCAAAAACAATCGGCTTTCAAAATGACTCATTTTCACTATTTACTCAACATAAAAAAAAAAAAATTATTAATTATTTATTTCTAGGTTTGAACAACTGAATAGTATGGTGGTTCATCAATAAAAAAAAAAGAATAAGGCCAACTTCATAGAATAAAGTGAATCCTCAGATCCATAGGAAGACACTAATCAGGACCATCATGGGAATTTTTTTATCCTTTTTCATGTAATTTTTTTTTTGTCGCTTTTGTCCTTTTTCCCCACTGAGTATGAGCTTTAATTATTTAATTAAAAGCATTAATAAATTAAAGACCTCTTTAATCTTGATCAAGGTTTCTATTTATAAATACTTTGAAAGAGTTGGGAGATAGAGAACAGAACAGGTTGGCCTGTCATTACGTCTGCCTTTTTTATTCTGTACGGGAAAAAAATACATTTAAAAAAAAAAAAGGACAGAAAAACAGGAGAAAAGGAATGACTTTGAACATTACCACTTGGGAGTAAGTGTCTTTCAGAACTAAAGCTGAAGGAAAGGACGGGAGAGTGCACTCCGATACTGCATCTTCCATGGCAAAGATGAATAGAAGAGTAAGAAAAACATAATAAATCTTTATTTTTTTAGGGATTTGTGGTTTTGGAGAGAGG
Organism: Neostethus bicornis; assembly: GCA_902685375.1. NCBI lineage: Eukaryota > Metazoa > Chordata > Actinopteri > Atheriniformes > Phallostethidae > Neostethus > Neostethus bicornis. The sequence goes on from LR738541.1 coordinate 30,166,968, forward strand.
TAATTGTGTAAGAGCAGCAGTTTCGCTCGCATATACACACGGGCCTGGAGGCAGAGTAAAGACTTGTGGAATTATCTTTTTTTCTGGCAGGACACCACATCATTATGCACGATGTGAAAATCCAGCATTTAGAAAAAAATAAAAAAATGAACAACAACAAAAGTGTGAGATAAATGCAGAGAAAAACATTTGCTATTTAAAGGTTTGTCTTGGATCTGGAAAAAAAACATCAAAAATTGTGCCATTTGTTTTTGTCTCACAGCAAGAATTAGTTGTGCTTTTCCTCCCTCTCACTGAATGGTGGGATTAGCCGTGACAAAATCTCATCTTTTGAGATGCTTTTCCCCATATTTTCAACAGAAATTGATTCAAATTGAAAGGCTGGCTCAGCACATGCAGTGGAACAGAAATGTGAAACTTACTTTAGTTTGGATCATTATTTTCACCACTTAGTAGAACTCGTGTAAGGATACTTTTCATCTTATGAATTGCTCAATCCATTACTGAGTCTCAGAGAAGGAGAGGTCTATTCCAGCTAGTTAACTGGCAAGGGGCAGAGTACACCCTGCACAAGTCGCCAGTCTAACACAGTGTCACATTGAGAAAATCAGTCATTCACATTCTAGGATTGATGGAAAATGAAAATATTATGAGGAGCAAAATCCTACCATAAACCTAAATATACATTTTTTAAATTTTATCACATAATTTCTCTGTTTCATCATCTGAACTGCTTATCCATAACGGAGTTGCTGGAGGCTATCCCAGCCGATTAAAAACGAGAGGCAGGGTACACACCGAGCAGGTTGCCAGCCTGTTGCAAGGAAACACAGAGACAACCATTCACACACACACTCATTTCTGGGGGCAATTTCGTAGCAGCCAATCACACTAACACACATGCTTTGGAGGGTTGCAGGAAACCAGAGGACCTGAAGAAAACCATTGCATACACGGGGAGAACATGTAAACTCCACACGGAGAGGTAAGTGTTTCTAGTTTCACCCCCACTCTGGGACACGAATCTCGACCTTCTTACTGTGAGGCCACTGTGCTAACCACTGCACCGCCATGCAGAGCCATATGTTTTCTGTGATTCATTGAAATCAAGTCAAAATCTAATGCAGACCTTGATTATTTAAGCTAGGTTGACCTCCTTAAATGGATTTGCCAAGTTTTTCTGTCTGTTTTTTACTCAGTGACGTGAACAAAAAAAATTTGTTTGCGATGTTGTAAAGGAACAACAAAAAAGTTAAAATATTCATTAGAAAGAAAAATAAACCGACTTATTTTGTAATATTTTCATGATTCGATTAAGTCTGTGTACGAAGGCTCAGCTTTGGGCATTAAAAGAAAATTAGGTTGCTGGTAAGTACTTGTAAGTACCAAAGTTAAGAAGTTCAATAAAATACAAACCGCTTTTATCCAAATTTCAACACTTCAAAAGATTTATTTAAAAGTAAAACCTCCTTTAAAGATGGTTTTGTAGAAGTTGTTAAGAAATGTAAAATATATTTGTGAATTGGTAATCTACAGCAAGAGCTTTACAAAAAAAAGTAATATTTAGTTCCTAACCAATCTCATTTACCTCAAAACTTAGCTTCAGACGGTGGTGTCAAAACCATCAAAGATGAAGAAAATTTTGTGGTTACAAAATAATTAGAGGTATAAACTACAAAGAAAAACAGATGGAATTTTTTCTTAAAGTTAACTTTTTACTTGGTGAAAAAATGTTGGAAAAAAAGCAAGAAGTTGTTTGAAAGCATTAAACTTCTAATTTTAAAAAACAAAAGTTTTAAGAAATTTTTTTCTTGTAACAGATGCTATGTTTTTTTATTTCATCATTCTGATATTCCAAGGTATTCTAGATTCCAACATTTATCCTATTATATTACCAGTTAAAAAGCTCACACATGCATGTGTTATGTGTATGTATCGCTTTGCCACTGTTATACTATTAAAAATGTGCTGCTACCCACTATGGTGGTCTCACAGCCTCACAGTAAGATGGTCGGGGTTTGAATCCCGTAGTGGGTACAGGGCTTGAGATACGCCTTTCTGTGTGGAGTGTACATGTTTTCCCCGTGTATGCATGGGTTTCTTCCAGGTTCTCCAGTTTCCTCCCACCCTTCAAATACATGCATGTCAGGCTAATTGACCTCCACAAAATTGCCCCAAGGAATGAGTGTGTGTTTGTGTGTATGTATGGTTGCGTGGCCCTGCAACAGACTGGCAACCTGTTTGGGGTGTATCTGCCTTTCGTCTGAAATTAGCTGGGATAGGCTCATGCGACCGTATTAGGGATAAGCGGTTCTAAAGACAAGAAAAAGCTACACAAAATAATCTGTTATCAGGATTTTATCGTTAGTGTGACATAAATCAAATATTAAATAAAAATTTTCAAATTAGATAAAAGTTTAAGAAAACATCAACTCTATTCATGTTTAAAACAATTCAAACTTCCTTTTAGCAGCTTATATTTGGTGTAATGGTGTAATTAATCCTTCTATGTGATGGATGTACATATCACTGCTTTTTTTTTTTTTTTACTTTTTTTACACAGTTCTTTAAGTAAGAAAAGTTGAACAACAGCTAAACATTTGAATTTCTGTTCATTTTTTGCCATTACTAGCCGTTTTTCCATTGTTTCAATATCATCTAAGCACCAGATTCAGTAAAGTTAGCACTTTTAAAAAAAATCGTAAAGATAATAATTTGGCACCATTTCTTGATGTTACATATTGAAAAGTCGTGTTTCTCTCCTTCTTTTCTGATGGTGCACATGCTCGTGAATATAAATGGATAATCAAACATTGAGATGTCTCTTTTTTTTTTTTTCTTTTTTTAAAAAGAGGCTTTTGACAGGTCTGAGAGCAGTGTGTATCTGTGGTTCTTTATCAACTCAGATAATCTTCTCATAATACGGCACACTTTATCTATGAGCGGTTGGTTTTTGAGCAGTTTGCTTTGTTGAGGAAAAATCTGATATTTTTCAGCCTCTTTTCTTTGAAAGTCCACTGAAATTGGACACACTGATTTTTTAAAGTGAAGGTTACTTATCAAAATAAATGCTTCATTATGCTCCATGTTTGATTCATCTTTAATATTTTTTTATGTTGTTTTGTATATTTGAACAAGTACAAAATCTTCCAAATGAGACATCAATTTCAGATTTTATATTTATGTCCATTTGGTCCAGACTGGTTTAGACATCATAAAAATTTATAATCTGAAACTGCTGTTTCAACTTAACATGACAGCGTTTTCTTTCCCTCTCTATTTATCAAATTCAATAACTCGGCTGTTTTTTCACTGTCAGAAACCAATAAAAGATGGAACAAATAATTCTGCCAAATATTAAAAGCCCAGAGGATGATGCAAAGATGCTAAAAATTCTGCACCTTTTAAATGTCAGACTTTTGTAAAAATCCAAAAAGCACACCAAGTACGCAGTTTTTTGTCACTTGTTTGACAAAAGCAAACAAGCAGAGATTTTTGTGTTTGATGTTCATGTTTCTCCACACCTCCATCTCGTGCTGTGAAGCATTTGACTAAAGTACAGTTCAAAGCTGACCCGTCCATGCTGAAGCCAGCACAGTATGTTCATCCAGATAGAAGGGATTGTACATTCTGCTTGGCTGATCCACTTATTTGCTTAGGATTAAAAAACACAATCATTTTGATAGTGTCTCATGGAAGAGAGATTTCTGATTTTTACCATAAATGTTACTCGAATAGCTTTATTCTTCGGGTAACATTTATGCACATCACAATGTCAGCAGAGCACACAAACAGAAGGAGATGTGCCTTACATCACTTTTGTTTTTGGCACTTTTCTGACGCTTATTCTTTGTAATCGAACAAAAAAATTCTCATGTCATTTCCTAAGGGAAACCTTTGACTTTTATAGACAGCATTTCAGTCGCATACAAAGCAGTGTTATAAGACAGCCGACACATAAACCTCCAATCACATGTGTCTTATTTGACACCTTTCTGATAAGAATAAACAGTAGTTGTCATGTGTATATCAAAGATAACCTTTCCGTCTATAGATATAACTAAAGGCATTTCCACCTTCACATTTCTACCTTTTCATGGCTCAGCTTTAAAACTGGCGACAGGTTCACTTTCTTACCTTGTCCTGAAGTTACTCGGGTGTGGATGCCCATCATACAAAGATAAAAAGTCATATTCCTCCTCCACGGCAAAAGATTGAAAAACTATATGAATTCTGTTCCCCTCCTCAGCAACAATCACCCAGGTACAGTTTGCTCCATTTGGATATCCATATGGAAAACCAGGGCTTTCTATCGTCCCATTCCTTCCTTTTAACGTGCCTCCACATGTATGGATAAAACCTGGAAAGAAAAAGAAATATACGTTAGATACATGTAAAGCTAAAAATATGTATAAATTAAAAACAAGTAAAAGATATCACTTTGTTTAAATGAACTTTGACAAGTGTAAAAATATAATAATCAATAAATTCGAAAAAGTATAACAGTTCTGTAGATATGTTACGTTGGCAAAAACCCTGCTTGTTTAAATCAGTCCTTTTTTTTTATGGAAAACTAATTGCTTGGAAACTCCACATAGCTCACAGCTGGTTGAAGCCATTAGGGAAATATGGAAACTATTTGGCAGCTTGAACAATTTTCTTTCGGATGCCGTCATTTTTTTTAATGCCTTTTGTAAAGAAAAGACGCAAGTCTTTGTTTAATTTCTGCTATTTCGCCTGTGATGGCTACTAGTGAAGACATTGAAATGGGTCAGATGTATATTTGCAGTCAGAAAGATATAGAACAATGCATCCTAATCAGTGGTGGAACGTAACAAAACAAATGTACTTCGTTACTATACTTAAGTAAAAAAATTGTGTATCTGTACTTTACTTAAGTAAAATCAAAGACCTATACATTTTACTTTTTCTTCACTACATTTTAGAGCAAATATCTGTACTTTTACTCCGCTACATTTTATGGCATTTTTTGTTACATTTTCGGTCAGGAATTTGAAAAATATACATTTTTTTAGCGCAACTTGAAGCCGGATCACCAAAATTAATCTGTAGAGGGAGCAGTTGATCACCTGCGGTCTCCAAGAGGGAGAAGAAGTAATGAATCGAGGACCAATCGGAATCGAGAGTAAACGTTTTCCGCGGTCATTCACTGCCAAAAAACTAACATCAAATATCGCACAAATTGAAAAAGAGTCAGAAGATTGTTGTTCATTGTGTTTACTTTTAAATAAAAAGTTGAGCCATCATTGCACAGAGTATTTATCTGTGACTCTACAGTACAAAAAACAACATTTGAATTATGGTTGAATATATACTTTTTACTTAAAAAGTTAAATTTACACCAATTGCATTTGTACTTTTACTGTACTTAAGTAGACTTTTTTATTGGTACTTTTACTTATGTCATTTTTTTGCCTAATTATCTGTACTTTATTTAAGTACAAAAAGTGAGTACTTCATCCACCACTGATCCTAATGTACTTTTTAAGTGAAAAGTAAAACTCTTCAGACATGAGGTTGCATTTTGCATTAGTGCTTTTTTAACCATGATAATCCACTTTCATCCAGTGGTGTTGTGTCCAGCTATAGCAAATCAAACCAAACATGCATATAGCAGGTGCAAAAAAACGCACACATAATAATTAGCCTACTTGTAATCTTGTTCTCACAAAAATCACATTTCCTTCCAATCTTCCACATCCTGTATAACGCAACAGTCACACAACAGTACATTGACATGCTTCCGTACACTTTATGTCACAGTGCAATTTGTGTTGTTGTTTTTTTTATTCATGGCTATCTCGTGTGTTGTCTAATGAAATTCAGACATAATTAAGATGCATGGTTTACCCCACACAATTTACTCCTAGTGTAATTAGCTTTTCACACTTGATAGGTAGCGGATGTTTTGCACAGAACTCGCCAAACACACACAAGTATGAAAAAAAAAAGTTCAACCTACAGATCACACGGCAGCTTTGCATTTTAAATAGTCTATCACCAGACAGTATGAACAATTTTTCCTAAGTAATCTGTGTTTTCCTTTTAATAACCAAACAGTTGAAACATTAAGCAATGAGACCAACTTTTTAATTTTCCCTGTGTTAATGCAATTTTTATTTAGCTTCTAAGCTAATATAGAAATCTGGCATTGTGTCAAAATGATACAGAAATACAAGGACAGCATTCAAACCCCTTTTTGGCTAATTTCTGACACCTTTTAAGCTCTCCTGTACCTTGTGTCAAAGTTGCCTGACCTCTCCAGAGGATTGTAGGGCATCCATAATTTTACGTACAATGTTTCTGGTGATGAGCTGCTGTTCAAGGAGAAATTCCCTCCAAGGGTTGCATGCCTAAGTTGCAATTACTTCCGCTACCACAGAGTAAACAGGGTAATCATGGCAAATTTGCACCATTGATGTGCCGCCTACAGGGTCAACATGATCCAACCTGTGACACACAGGCTATATTCAAGTGCTCTCTGACATATCATAATTACCGGAACAAGCCTCATAAATCCCACAACCGAGTTGTGACAATAAATGCAAAATGTGAAATTTTGGTTGGTTCCAAGTTTGTCAACATAAAATATAAATACAAGGATGCACGTAACTGGTGAGCAAGTATAAATGCACAGTCAAAATGCATCCTGAGCTGCACCTAAAACCAACAAGACAAGCGTGAAAGCAAAGAAGAAAATTATATTTTGTCAGATTTGTTCTTGTGTTTCAACAACTGAAATGCATTCCTTTATCTTTTATGAAAGTTAACCTATTTTTAAACACAGAATAAAGATGTGTTGTTAGCAAAAGAAACGTGATGAAATGTACTCTGGAAATGTTTAGTTGAGTCCTGAGGAAATCAGAAAATCTTGACGAAACACTTCCTTGACCTGTGAATCACAGTTCCTCATCCCCATGGACTTATCTCTACTACCAGTAGAAAACGGCATCAGTAAGTTCGATGAGCAGATTCACCCCTAACACCACCAGAGAAACACATCAAACTGGAGGAAAAAAGCTTGTATTTCATTGTTTATTGTTTTTAACAAACTCAATTTCTGTGGTGACCCATTAATTTTTTCCTGTGAACAAATACAAATCAGTCAGAAGTAGTACCAAGCTTAAAGCCAACTGGCTGCTCACACCAGACTGGAGCCTCCTTCACTTGTTGGCCGTTGCTTGCACCACTCGACTCACAGCAGGTGTGAGTCCACACTCACTCGATCTTTTCTATGAACTCTGTCACAAAACTCTGCACCCATAACAAAACATTTTGCATCCTGCCTTGTGCCGTTGTCCTTGTGACTCATGCAGTATAAGAAGCCTTGAGAAATAGATGCAAATACTAAATTTTAAGCAGTCCAATTGGGGAAAAAACAAAAAACTGCAATAAATATATAGAAGAAACTAGAAAAAAATAAAATGATTCTTTTTCCAGTGAAAAAAAGATAAATCCGCTAAAGACCAAGTTTTTTTGTTTGTTTTTTTAAATCCATATTATCTTAAAAACAGCTGCTCAGTGGTTAGCACAGTGGCCTCACAGCAAGAAGGTCGGGATCCTGGGTGGGAACGATGCCTGGAACACTGGCCTTTTTGTGTGGAGTTTGCATGTTCTCCCTCCTATGATCAAAGTATCCGTGGGTTTCCTCTGGGTACTCCGGTTTCCTTCCACCCTCCGAAAACATACATGTTAGGCTTATTGGCCGCTACAGAAGTGTCACTTACAATGAACCTGTGTGTATGTGTGTGTGCATGTGTGCGTGCGTGCGTGCGTGCGTGCATGAGACGCCGCAACAGACTGGCGACTTGTTCAAGATGTACTCTGCCGCTCAACTTGAATGAGCCGGGATAGCCTCCGGAACCCCGCACTGCCCATTACAGAAGACGAATGAGCGAATGTATCTTAAATACAAAATGGGACATTTATTCTTTTGTGTTGTCTGATTGGAGACATAATGTAACATTATTTGATAACTTGAGGAAGAAATTATTTTTCTTAGTTTTGTGCTCATCAAAAAAATGCTTAAGACATCTTGATGCTTTTAGTCTCTAATTTCATCACTTATTCATCTTGTTTTAACCAGATGGTTCAAAGCTAACATCGTGCTCTAATCGGATTTACGTGCTTGAAATTCCAGATTTTTTTGTAAGAGTTTTTGTTTGAACTTTCACCTTACAGTCCTCTTTACTTTGCATTAACTAAACAGAGATTTAAATCCTAGCTTATTTTCTAAAGTTATAATGCGCTATTAACCAGACCTTCCAACAAGTTTTACAATTCAGACAAAATGGACAATGATGTCTGAGGGGTTATTTTGCACCAGGTAATGAATCAAAAGGCCCTTTCTCCTAAGGACAGCATTTCTATTAGGCTACAGGCAAATTTTGGGGTGAGTTGCCCTATGCCCATTACCCCATTTGTGGTGCTGAATACCCTGACTAAAAGAGAATTTATGACCACATTAGCTAACTCTGCTTTCATTTACGACTATTTTAAATTGCCATATTATTTGGAAATTCAATTGGTGAGAGACTCATTTGAAATTTAGTTAGTAAAAATGATTTATCACTGCTGAAGTATAGACACTGAGGTGTAGAAAACCCTTTTCTGACACCGAATAATTTCACTTTTCCTTCATTTTCATATTTCTTTTTCTGTTTCGGACCATGTTGGTTTTGATTTGATGTTTGATGAAAAGAAACCGTCAAAACAACCAAGTGAAAAATATATGAAACTTAAAGCATGCAATTTTAATCAGGACAACTGTGAGTGCAAATCAAGTAAATTGCATCTGACTTGTGGCAAGACAAAAAACTGTAAATACTGCACACCATTGGTAGCCGACATAGACCTGAAAACCAACATTTGAGGACCACCACACAAAAAATTTGGAAATCTGATTTTAGATTCAGATTCGCCTAGACTGACTGACCGACCTTAGTAAAAAAAAAAAATCCACTCAACTTCTTTTTGTTTTGAATCACATGATCAAAGTAAAGAATTCACAAACGTAAAAAAAATAATAATAAATTTAAAAGTCAAACAATGTGTATTTTTTACACTTGATTGTGTCACAAAAAATATGGTGAGAAGCCATTAAACAAATTTATATAGCACGACGTTATTTTATATACCGTTAGATTATTGCGTCCGCATTAGTCAGAATGCTGCATTGGTCCGTTGAGGTGAAGAAAGAGCTGAGCCGAAGTGCAAAGCTCTCAATTTACCAGTCGATCTACTTTCCTACCCTCACCTATAGTCACCAGCTCTGTGTGGTGACCAAAAAAAAAGGGGCCGCGGATACAAGTGACCAAAATGAGCTTCCTCCGCAGGGTGGCTGGATTCTCATGCAAAGATTGAGTGAGGAGTTCTGCCATCTGTGACATTGGAGTAGAACCCTTGCTACTCCAAGTTTAGAGAAGCCAAATGGGGCATTGTTTAGCCGTGGTGGCGTCACCTCACGGCTCACAGAGGAGTGGGAGGTGGTCATATCAGCCTGCAATTTTGTGAGGGGCACACAACATTTTGTCAGTAAAATTTTTGAAAAAATGATCCGACAGTAAAGTAGTGACAAATAAATTTAACTGTGCATCAGAAATCCATGTCAGCCACTGAAGGTGATCTAAATAATTCGCTGCTTGATGTTTTGACAATGTTTTTGATGTTACTATTTATCTAAGTGTGTATAATAGGAAAAACCGCTTTGAAGTGAGTGCACAACACCCAATTTCAAGGCACTTTTTCTTTTAATCAATTCAAGCTTGGTAAGGATTAGCCTGTAGCTTTCCAAGAGGTGAGCTATCCATAGTGCATCATTCTTTCACACCTGACACTAACTTGGACAGTATCCGCATCATTTTTCAATCCAGTGTTGAATGAAGTGATTCAGAAAATGAATGGATACAATTTCATCAGTGCCAAATAAACAAGTAAGCAGGAAAATAGGTAAAAATAGTTAGCTGTATGCAGGGGCATCCTCGAGTAAAATAGCGTGGACAATAATACTGGTTTCTAAAAAATGCCACAACAGGGAGTTTGTGGGTCACTGTCAAATTGCAGCCTAGCTTCTCTAACATTCTCCTTTGCTAATCGACATTTTCCCATTGTCCTTAAACCAAATCTCTCATGACATTACAACTGTCTCAAGCCCATGACACTTCTTTCCACTTCTTAAACCCTGCATGTTTGTCAATTTCTTTACCCGTGACCAGCCTCAGTCAATTGTTTCCATCGGTTTCCTGCATCTCTATCTCACTCCCTGTACTGCGATTCAACCCCATGCTCCCCTTCACACCACCACCATCTATCGCAGTCTTTGTTTTTTCTTTTTCTAAGCTATCTATTATGAATTAAAATCCCCTTTTCAAGGCTGTGAATCATACAAGCTTGTAATATGTTAAGCACTGTCAGCTCCGTGAAAGCTGTGTCTATAAAAAGAACACTGTAAAGATTTATCTTGTTCCTTCAAAAGGAAATGTGTAGACAACATGTGCTTCCTTGTACATGAGAGGATATGCATTCAATTCATTTATCACTTGGACCCACGGTATGTCTTCTTTGAATTCCACTGTCACTACTCAGTTGCCCGCTTCGACCTCTATCATCACTTCAGTCGTGGAACAGAATCCCCGGAGTCTTTTCCAGCCCGTGTTAGTGCCACACTGCAACATTGTCTATAAATTGTAATGCAAAACCAAATTAACAACATGCTGTGATTGCACTGTAGGGAAAATGTGGTGCAGCAGTATAAATCTGTATGATATAAGTCTGGCAAAAACAAAGGCCTCAGCAGGCGATGAGGATGCATGACAGACAGCTCAAAACTGGTCCCAGCTGTTTTGCAAATACCTACGTTTACCCCTGGCCTTTCGGATACAGAAATACCACTTTTTATATTCCTAGTCCTACTTTTGAGGCTGATAACAGACTGTCACATTCACAGCTCAAAAAACAGACAGAAAAAATGACAGTTTCTTCTCCGATGAGATAGCTGAGGGTACGTTTGTATCCCACATCTACGTTACTGTTTGTTTGTGTTTGAAAACATGCAAATTAAGGTTTGTTGTTGGCCTTGTTGTTTTTCTAAAGCAGGGGGTGAGACAGATACACCAAATGGGATTCTGTTTCCTGCAGTGAACACAAAGATCCGGGGCAGAGTAGACTATTTAATGAACCACAATTTTACGAGAATGGAGAGTAAGATTGATTTTGTAAACAAAATTTGTAAAACAATACAGATGGTATGCAAGTATTTCCTAAATCTTAACAAATTGGTAATTAGCTTTTCATTTAAAGAACAGGAGATGGAACAGAAGCGTTGGCATTCATAGCTGTTTGAAAGTCGCTGCCTAAACGTGTAAGAGGCCAACATGCTGCTCACCATTAATTGCACATTTCTTTCAGGCCATAAAGGGGTAACAATTAAGTGGAGCAGAAAAGGAGAGCAGTTCTTTACTTCTTTTCAAATTAGTGGGAAAAGGGCCTCTGGGTAATGAGTGAGCGGGTAGATAAAGTATTGCTCTTAACAATAGATTTTATTTTCCTTGAATATTAATAAATCGGCTGGCAAAATAAACTATTACCGTTTGACCTGGTCCATCGGATGCTTGCTTTCATTTTCCAACAACTGTGAAACTGCTGAATTTCCTTCAAATATGTTCAGACCAGTTCTGGAAAATCTATTATTTTCCATTTGCTTTATTGCCTTCGAAGTGCATTGATTTGATTTGCTGTGTTTTATCTACCGACCGTTTTCGTCTGGTTTATGTTGCAGCCTACACAAGACAAATAAATTTGATCTAATCCAGAAAAAAATTCTTGACTTACAATGAGCAGTAATAAAAAAATTAAACACTTTTGTATCCATATTAATGGAATTCAATATTCTAGCAATTAAAGAAATGCTACCAGGCCACCTTTGGCACCAATTACTCTAAACTACTTATTTTAATGGAACAAAATGCACATCACCAAGTCTGCTTGTTGCAAAGATGCATTAGTCTTTCCTCCTTTGGTCTTTATTCTAACATGTCCAAGCATTATGCATTACAGCCAGAGACTATGCTGGCTGATATTTGGTCTTTTATGTTGGACATTTGTGCGTAGGTCATGCAAGTTTGACGAAGAGGTCATAAATAAATATAAAGGACTAAAAGTTTTTGCAGTAATATCATTTGGCCAACACTTTAAAAAAAAAGTGACTCAGCTTTTTTCACCAGCTCATGCACACAAATCTGGTTATTGAGGCCAGCCAGGGTGTGCATGTGTTATGAGGCATGCCTGATAATATGTGAGGTGAACTGTTTTCTTCTATGAGCTCTGACTGGTTGTAAGACGTTTCATGCCTTATTACACCTTTCATGAAAAGAAGCAGAGCTGGTGCAGAGTGCTTTCCAGCTATATGACGATGGAGGGCATCTACCGTCTAAGCATGTTTCTATGCATTTTTAGTGATTGCTGAAACATCTTTACCATTGCCTATGTCAACACACGCACACACAAAGTTTCCCTTCAGTTGTCTACACATAAAATGGCTAAATTTAATAGTAAATAGACAAAATCTATAAAATGCTTGTTGATTGTAGGAACAAGAAAGTGTTACGTAATGAAACAAAACACACATCTAAAGAAATTTTATTTTATCATTTTTATTTCTATTTTGCACCAGTCTGACACCAATTATAACTTTGACCGTCTAAAAAAATGGTCTAAGCACTATATGATTAAAAAATATTATGACTGAAGTTTATTGAATGCAATTGTGTGAATATGCTCCAATTTGCAATTAAACAGATTATCTCTAGGAACGAGTGTGTATGTATGGTTGTCTCTGTGTGGCCCTGCAACAGATTGGTGACTTGTTCGGGATGTATCCTGCCTTTCGCCTGTAATCAGCTGGGATAGACTCCAGCACCCCCCACAATGCTATTAGAGTTTTATGGTTCAGAAGACAAAACAAAACAGATGAGACAAAATGACAGTAAAAAGGTGTATTCATTTTGATGTCATGATGCTATCGTTGGATATTGAAAAGTGGTTGTTGAGATCTAAAGACTGTGGACCACAGGGTTCACAAACATTTTAACTTTTTTTGTTAAATAGAAAAAAATCTATCTTCATGTTTCATGCCATCTACCAACATAGCCATCGAACAGTCTCACTTAGATATTTGAAAGTACATCTATATTTATATACATACGTATGTTTCTCCTAAAGATGATTTAACATGGTACAAATATGGTCTCATAATATGAAACTATATCTGCATTCTGAATAGACATAATAAATATTATTCCTGAGACTCGCGCATGCGCGGCCACACAGAGGGGGTGCACATCTATAAATAAGCTATTAGCAAAACTTTTGCAGGGCAAGAAGATTCGGTAGCGCTATTTAAAAGGACAAGGATAGGTCCGATTTGAGCTAAAGTTGCATGTGGAAGACTTATTTTTGTTGGACTAAGCGTTGCTGTATTCAAGTTTCATGAAAAAACAGGGGTGTGCTTCTATTGGGAATAACTTAACTAATAAAATAATAATAGTAATAATGCATTGAACTTATATAGCACTTTTCTGGATACCATATGCATTATTCATTCACTTCACACTAGATACACCCATTCACACACACATTCATTCATTCCTGATGATGGGACCTGTCATGCAAGGCGCATACCACTATCATCAGAAGCAACTGGGGGTTCGGTGTCTTGCTCAAGGACACCTCAGCATGCACTCTGGGCGGGGATCAAACCAGCGACCTTCCAGTTATAGTACGGTCGCTCTACCCACTGAGTCATCCTTCCCGCAGAGAATTTTCTGAGAATTATTCGGGCTATAACTCAAATTGATGCTTGAGTAAATCTTCAAATAAAAATGAATACTTTCAGCTATGTTTTTTCAGGCTCATGTTGTCTTATTTTCTGCATACAATCTCTCCTCTTTACTTGATTCATCATATCTTCCTGACTGACAGAATAAATGTGTATTCAAGGACCCCTCATGTTGCAGATGGTACTTTATTATCATTAATCATAGAACCCTATAGCAAACAGAGAAGACCATTCCACTGACATGGTTAAGGTAGAAAAAGAAAAACCTGCATTGATTTGCACCTGACCTTAAAGGTGAGTCAGCCAATATAGAGATATCCATCAGAAAAGCCTGGTTACAAAGCACTGACTGTAAAGACAGAGCCCTTACAGAGCAAAACAAAGGTCACAAAATACACTGGTGGGCTTCATTTGCTGCAAAGTTTCCCTCTCACTACTAAATAACACCTTTAGGAGGAAAACAAGATACCAAAAAATATATTAGATGCCACATTGGTTGTGCCAGTTAATTTTTTACTCTTAAAAAGACCATAAAATAAAGACGTTCCTGAAAACGATTTTTTAAAAAGTAGTATCAGTTAAAAGTTCCAAGTAAAGTGGAAACTTTAAAAGCATTAAAAGTGGTACAAATGAGTAAGATGTTATAACTTCAATCAATGTTTCCATTGCACACTTTATTTGAAGTAGAATGTCTTCTGAATCCCCTGTCTCCTCTGAGTCAAACCAGAGCTGCAGCTTTACAGCACTCAAAAGTTACATTTAGAGGGCAAGCGTATTCTTTGGAAATTCATTAACTTTTCTCTGATATTTACAAGCCATGCCCTGAGCAGTGGACAGAAAAATGGAAAGATAACATCATTTTTCATCAGTAAAAGCCAGAATACAACAGCAGGGACTCTAAAGGCCAATGTAACAACCTTCAAAGACAGAAATCTTAAACCGTTGTCCTCATAGAACAAGGTTTTATCAGCATGACCATGCCTCACCCTCACAATTCATCCTGATGGAAAGTGTGTAATCGCAGCTCCTCACTACGCTTGTCTGCATGCTTGATGAAAGGGAAATAGGTCTTATACAACAAAAACAGAAAAGAGGCTTTCTGGCGAATGGCTGTTACTTCATGACAGAGCAATTTGGAAAAAGGCTCCTAAATATTCCATTTGGTGATTTTAAATTACCACGCACTGGGGTGAAAAATTCTAAAATCAAATCCAGTGCCACACTTCAACAAAACTGGCAACGGTTCAAACACACATAGATCCAAACACTCTGCACTTCACTGAAATGAGAACCTGCATGTGTTATGTGAGTAACTATAACTATCTCCCAAAGTCAGTGCTGCTGGTGTTTTAGTTTCTCCCTAACAGATAGTGGTTTATGGCTAGACACCAATTCCTTCTCAAAGTGCTCCTGAGCCATATTGCACCTGATGCCAAATCATGACTGTGAGAGCTGCTGTACAATCCAAAACTGAGAGCCAGCAGCACTTCTAACAGGATGTTTGTCTCCAAATTATCCAGCTTCTGAAATGAACAATAGCACCAATCTTTTACTTTCCTTATAATTAACCACAAAACAGAAAATCTGTCTTCTGTTTCTGTAGATAAATGCAACTTACTCAACAGTTTTAATGCCCGAGCCAGACATTTTATCTAATTAAAAACCTGCTCGTAGTTAAAACTGAGGTGCAAAGCATTTTTATAACTTTCTTAAGTATTTATTAATCTTCACTTTGCCCTATATTGTCTTGTTTTAATTTTTCTGAATATTTTTTCAGAACCTGCTGCCGCTTCAGGAAAGAAAAAAAAAAGTAATGGCGGCAGCATTTTTGTCCAGCAGATTTTGATCATGGCGTGCAAAAAAAAAAAAACCCAGCTGCAGCAGATTGTATATTTTGCCCACCTGCAGGCAGTTAGTCAAGAAACCATTAAAACTTTACAGAATTGTGAGTGTTTGCATAAGAGTGTGTTTTGCATCTGCCACATTTCTTTCTTTAACAAAAGGAACATGAATATGACTCTAAAGCAGTGAACTGCTGTTTACAGTGAGAGAAAATGTGGAGATGCATGTTGCAAAACAACTGGTTTTCTAGTGTTTTTCTATTCCCCCACAAGATTAGATGTACTACTGCAATATGACAGCCATAGAAACTAATAGGTATCTATAACATACTATGTTTAATGTCTATTTTGGATGCATTTGGTAAAATTTGTTTATCTGAAACTTCAAAATTTCGAGTGATTTCAGCAATAGTTCTCTTTTACAGCTCTAATTTTTTCCACATCTTTTAATCCTTTGAGGTCAGTGTGGCTTTTATCTGGTCTACAGTGAGAAATCATTTAAAGCTACAAGTGAAAAAATAAACCTTATAAAATAGCTTTGAAAATGTCTTTAATTGCTGAAAAGCAAGACAGTCCAAACTTTATATACATTATTTTTTCTGGTGGACTCAGCAGTGAGAAACTAAATAACCCTAACCATCTCCTCCACACTCTGCACTGGTGATTCAACCATTACCTCCAGTAGGGAACAGGTGGTGAGAGCCCTCAGGAGGACAAAGTCCAATACTGCCGCTGGACCTGACAACATCTGTGGGTGGACCCTGAAGCTCTGTGCTGAGCAGCTGTGACAAGTATTCCAATAACAACTCCAGATTTTCACAAACTGCAGCTCAGATCCCTGGAAGTGGAAATATTCCATGATAATCTCCCATTTCCAAAAAAGAGCCCTAATAGGGCATCAAAGACCTTAAACCTGAGGATTCTGACCTCCTAAAGGAAAAAAGGAATGAAAATAATCAAGGGTTTCATCCGTGAGTCTATTAACAGACCCACTGTATTTCACATAAGTAGTCAGTACGGTGGTGGACAAGACAGGGATATTCATCAACCCACAATTGGAAACCACTAACACTATCACCAGCTCCAGTTTGTGGATTAGTGGCTTATTAGCCAACCAATCACTTGGTGTTTGCCTTAATGGCTCCTACACCAATATCCCTCACACATCGAACAGCTGCCCACAGGGCTGTGTCTTGTCATCTCTACTTTACATCTGCTACACTGGTGACTGCAGTCCCAGCAGCCAAACTGTCACCTGGTCAAATTAGATGGCGACCATCTTGCTCCTTTTGCTCAAAACCTGTCATCAGTTAAATTAAACTAAGACTAATAAGACGGTTGTGACTTTCTCAGGCAAGCATGGACATCTGGCAAATGCTGTTACCACCCTTCGTGGTTAACCTGTAGTGAACAGATATCTGGATGGGATCTATGATGGCCTTTTGAGGCTCTACGAGAACAGATGTAATCCTTAACAAGCATCAATAGCTTTTCAGGAAGGTGAGCTGATTTGGTTAGAAAAAAATTGCTTGACCTTTTAGCATTTTGTCATTGCAAGCACGCTGACTTTTTTTTTTCACCTGCTGTTTTGCTCCCTTGCTATGTAGAAACAGTTGCAATTACTCAACATTGCCTTTGCTTGCTCAAAAATAACTGCACAGAGCTGTGGCTGTTTTCTGCGGCCAACAAACAATCAACACAGCTCAAAGGATTTTATAGGATCTTTCACACATTCTTTACTCTTCCTCTGATGTTCACATCCGGGCAAAGGGCACACTGTCCATGCTTCAGGACACAGATGAGAAACTCCACCTTTGTCCCCTTAGCAACTTCTTTCTGTCCAGCAGTCACCCTCCTGACAGCACTTCACTCTTTAGCTTAAACACGTAAACTCCTGACACCAACAGTCTCTAACATTTATTTTCTGACTTGAACATTTCTATATGCTTAGCTTTGTGCATATCTCCATTTTGTCTGATGTTGTAGTTGTTTTTATTGATGTGCTTTAAATTGCCCCTTGAGGAAAAACAAAGCTTTGAATTGAACCGACTGAAGTGTGCGTCTTTGAAACTTTAAGCCCTTTAAAAAATAAATGTTATGTTTTCTTTTGGAGGTAGATCGGAAATGTTCAGCCTGTAAAGGAACTCCATCTCCTCAAATGCTTGATTCAAAGAGACTTTGGTGTTTGCATTAATGACTTGGAGAAATTATAGAAGCATTTCTTAACTAAAAAGGGTACAGATAGAACGAAATGACCCTGGTTCAGACCAAAACAAATTCTTCTAAAACGGATCTTATCTTGTCATTCAAACAAATGAATGTTGTGGTAGTACAATGGATATCTACATTATTGGGGAGCTACTATCTTACATTGAAGAGCTTTGTGTTTTAATTCTATCTTGACAATAAAACAAAAGTATTTTCCCAAAAATTCAGCGGTACTCAGTCAAATTCAAAACTTTTGATGCATCTACACACACATGATGTTGTTGTAGAGCCTGGTATTGACTTGTAGTGTTGCCTTCTAGTTAACACTCACTATCTGTTCCCGGCAGAGCATAAAGTTGATATTTTCCTCATATGTTTGTTGTCAGCTCTAACTGGCTGGTGCTGTCATTTCTAACAAATCCCATAGGTTGGACTGAAATTTGTCACCCATATACGTATATATTTAGGGTCTCCAGTGAGCTGATTTCTGGTTCAACGGAGTGATTGTTACTTAAGTGGTAATGCCTTTGTTTGTTCGTGATTTCTTTTTTCTTGTTTGGTTTACACAGAAAATCAAATAAGAACCATAATTAATCATCAAGATGAGTCAGTTTAATCATATTTGAAACTCCATGGAGGGTAATTGATTCCACATTTTATTAAACAGAGAAAATGACTATTGTGAAAAATATACTGATAACAATAGTGAGGCGGCAAAACCTAATGAGCATATCACCTGAGAACACATGTTAACACCATCCAAGAAACTTATATTTCCACCAACAGGTCATTAACAAACCAATCAAAGTTATGCTTTTAAAAAAAAACTCAACTGTTCACAATTCTGCAAACCAACAGTGAAAGACACATTGTGTATTTTACCTTTTAGAATGTGCTCACACATAATTTTAATTGCTGTTGAAATCCAGCAGCCTTCCCTGGGCAGTCTACCTCCACAGCTACCTTCACATTCACTTACTTTGCTTCCCTGACCATGCACTGCATGAATTCTTCTGTCACATATCAAGAATCCAGTCAGCAGCCGCAGAAACAAACAGGCGCTGCTGTGAGCACTGTGGAGCAAGATTTATGAGGGTATGTGGGTTTGCAGGCCCACACGTTATCAAAACTAAAGGAGTGGAAATGCACTGTAGCAGACTGCAGATACGATTTTTAGCGTGGTGAAAGACTCATGGAGGTTTTGTCAAGCTTTACAGAGGCTACCACACCCTCCCGTCAGTTAATAGTTCATTAATTAAGTCGAACTTGTAATAAATTACTTGTTCCTTTCTCGTTTAATAAAACATAGTTTTATGACACTGCAACCCAGCTGCAATTATAAAATCCTCTTGTACCAGCTTTCAAATATTTCTAGTCTTTCATTAATAATGTAAAGAGAAAAATCACAGCAATGATGCCTCCAGACAGTCAGCAGAAAATTGCACCTGAACAGCAGAAGACAGACCATTTAGAATCAGTAGCTTTGTTTCACAAAGCATCCCAACCTCAGTGGAATTAATTTAATCCTAACAATTCCAAAGGCAAGCAGCTAGCTTTCTAACCCAACGTCAGTAAACTCTTATTTTTCACAAAACCCAGCAGGTCAGGCCAAAATCAAACAACAAAATGTCAAAAACTGAACTGAGTCATATTTTTGTACACCACAAAAACTTTCTATAAGGTCATTAGCACAAAGTAAATCTAAAGGTTTCCAACCACGTCCTTGTATCCTTTTCCTGCGAGAGCAGTTTGTTCTTTTTTTCTGTTCCGGCTGAACTTTTCGCACTACTATTGAAACTTTTTGTCTTCTTTTTCTATTTCGATTTCTTCAAATCAAGAATATTGGTGGTCATTGGGATAAGGCTAAGCATTCATAGATAGAGTATAATTACACAGGCACATTGTAATCCTGATTAGCCCCAGTAGACCTTCCAGCCTGTTTACACCATCACATTGAGATAAAGACTCTATCAAGGGCTCAGTGGTCAGATTACAGTGTTTAGGTCATACCTGATTGCCAACAATTAGTGCCAGAGTGGTTTTCTATAAAAGAGGAATAAAAGCATTGATCAATTTTGAAGAATAAACTTGAAAATCCTCAAACCTCTTAAGAGAAAATTATATCAAACAATCAACTGATGATTGCCATTGGCTGAGATGTTATAAAAAACAGTCTATTGTTTGGCCTGCCGTCTCCTTTTTTGACCCTCTAGTACAACAAAGTCCCTTCCTGCTTTTCTTTTCTCACCTCCACGGACACTAATTATCTGATTAGATCCGGAAGAGTCCCATCTAAAATTGATTCTACTCATTCAAGTATAAATATTAAGTTAAGCAGCTTTCATCTCTTTTGGTAGTCTGAGAAGCATGAAGGGCAGGAAACTGTGGCCATGACCCTAATTTTCATTTTGAGAGCATCACTGCTCCCTCGATCATTGGCCACAGGCATCTGCCATGAAAGTGCAGCGCTCGCAGCTATGTGACTGTCTCATTATGGTATATTTGATTGACTATGCCGAGATCAATAAATGTGGTGTGACTGTCATAAAGAATAAAACGTAAATACAGCTCTGGGATTCTACAGAAGGATGCCATGCACGTTTAGTGTGTAAAAGAAAACATTTTGCAAATGAGGAGGATGGTTTGTATTATAGGTGGTTATGAGTGCAGATTTGCCTTTTTAGATTTGTTCTAATAAGGTTGTTCAAGGCTGGAGTTTTACTTTTTCTTACCTCGAGTCCACATCATGACTTTTTAAGTTATATATTTTTTTAATGCGGTCTAAATGTGAATTGAGATAGAACGTGCACTAAAGTTCTAACTTATTAGCTACCAAAGACAACTTCTAAAACACTCATGCAATAATTCTACCTGTCTTTCCCCTTCTTCGTTTTAAAGGTATCAATCTTAGGCAGGGGGAAAAAATGAGTCACAAACCAGTCCGAGCCAATATCTTTTCACCTCTGCAGATCTCGTGTCATCTGTCAGGGCTTTTCTTAAAGTTCTTGATCCTCACTCTTCCCCTGCCTTCTCCAAAAATGGGGACCATAGCTATCTCCTCTTTCTTTTCCCCCACCTTTTCTTTTCCACCTTCCCTCGCCAATTCTCGGCTGGCTGGCTCCCTAATAAGTAACAGAACTAGGGGGATTGGCAGTGGCCTCAAGGTTTGACATTGCCTCAATGTGGGTGGTGATGAAACAGCAGAGTGCCCGACTCTGCTCCACCAGACTCAAGCTTCTCCCTGGTTGGTGCTGCTGTGCAGCACATCCACCCCCAATAGACAGACATGAGAATTACTCACAGGGGGAGGAAGAAAACTATGCATATTGATATCAGCTTTATTTGAAAAACACATACGTGCATTCAACAGATAAGTAGCCGGGCACACGATTTCATTTAAACATTCCATAATGCAAACTCAGGTGCATAAACATTTCG
Organism: Neostethus bicornis; assembly: GCA_902685375.1. Lineage (NCBI taxonomy): Eukaryota > Metazoa > Chordata > Actinopteri > Atheriniformes > Phallostethidae > Neostethus > Neostethus bicornis. The sequence continues at coordinate 30,188,310 of LR738541.1, forward strand.
GTGAGACTGTGATTGAATTTTACTTTCCCACAGGGTTAATTTAAATCAGAAATGAGAAATTCACATATGCACGTCAAACACCGTCTGCAAAGTGGTGCTTGTGCACTCTGGTGTTACAAAGTGTCAGAAAACAGAGGCAAAGAGAGGATTGTTGCTTATTTTTTAGTGATCTTATTTGCACCTAATAGCAGTGGGTGAAAAAGCAACAATTGTTTTGACTTTGACAGAAGGTGGAGGAGAGAGTGAGGGACAAGACAAATGAACAGCTTGGGATTTTTTTGGTTTTTAACATTCCGAAAAAAGAAGCAGCTTAGAATTAAACATCTATAAGTTGGCGTAGAGACATTTGATTTGTAATGAAGAGGGAGAAATGAATATCACACCAGCCACAGCCAGAAATTATACAAGGAGATCCTAAAAAGAGCCACTAGAATACTAAGAAGCCCACCTTACACCTGCCCACAGTGACAAATCTGATGGACACCAGTCCTGAAAATTGCATCCAATTATTGCGAACCTGTAATGTTTCACAAGCATTACTAATTAGAAAAACTGGCCAAATCTCACATAAATACTTTAAAAACTGTGAAGGAAAAGCTTTCACCACTGATCTCTACAGGAAATCTGCAGTGCATGCACTTGAGCCTCAACAATTCAGTAGTTAGCCTACTAAGCAAAGCAGATCACGTAGTCTATTAGAAGAAGCGTAGGATACCGCAAGAATATCTATTGAGCGCTTCAGTCAAAGCCCGCATTGAGCGCAAAAAAAGCGCAAATGCGTCCTTTTAAAACTCCAACCAGAAAACTGCGCAAGCCTCATTTGCGCACGTCTGAAACGTTAAATCTTTTTAATTTCATCAAGCACGCACACACAAAAATGAACACACACATATACAGGTAGAAACACATGCAAACCTGAACACACACACATATAGAAAGAAGATCAGAATTGCTGCAGTGGTTTTTACCTTTCACACAAGTGAACATCAGTGAAAAGATGAGATTCCAAAATATAATTCCCGTCCTAATCCTCATCGTTTTGGCTTGAAGAAAGTCCCTCCGACCACATTTAACACATCTCCTGTTGAAAAGGTCCCGTAGTTCAATAGATCCGTCGTAATATCCGTCTCTGTAAATCCCCTTCATCTTCACAACTACAACATTTGCCCTGATTTTCTCTTCCTGTCGCCTTAAAGTGGAATTCCTTCTCAGAGGAGAAGCAGACAGAGCTGCTGATGAGAGAGAAGTGAGCAAGACTGAATTTTAGGAGAGGACCAAAACAACCTGGATGAGGGCTCAACCATCTCTGCTGAGAGGGGCATCAATGTGGAGGGGATCTCAGTGTGCAGGATCCTGTGTTTGCTTTTCAACATCTGATGTGGACAGAGAGGAGTCTAAGCCACAATCTGAAGGCTACCTTTATCGAACCATGCAGTGAGAGAGTGGAAGAGTGAGAGAGGGAGAGAGGGAGTAAAAGAGGGAGAGCATCCTGTGTGTGAATTGCCTGATGTGTGGATGGCAAATCATGAAGTGAGAAGAGTGAGGTGTGGGTGGCAAAGAAGGAGGGATGGAAAGAATAGAAGTCCCAAGAAAGAAATGAATTCTGTTAATGACAGCATGTGGTGCCTGTTAGTCAGGAGAGCAATGAGATGAGGGAGTTAGGTGAGACTTAAGACAGGCAGCATCCCATCCCCAAAGCTGATGAAAGAAATTCGCCTGCTTGGCAATCCCACCATAACTCTGATTTTCATTTTGAAGATAGAGCGCTTCTCTTATTGGGAGTGATGGGGCAGGGCAATTTGCAATGCAAAGATGGAATGATGACGGAGCAAAGCACAGCTCAGCTGCAGTGGGGCTCTTCTGCCATCTAGCTTTGGAGGAGTCACCGACCTCTGAGGAAATAGGTGGGTGGGAGGTGAGCATCATTCCAATCTGCATATTTAGATACTTTAGAGTCAGGACTACTACCTCTGGAAAACTGCATGTGGTTGTCCAAAATTCAATTCAATTTTCTTTGAATGGCCCAGCGTTACAAAACTCAAATGTGGGCTAACCTGGCTTCAAACGGTTAATTGAATAAAAGCATTAACAAAACATTAACAAAAATTAAGATGAACAGCACCTAAAAGTGCTAACAAACACAGGGTATCCAAGTACTTAGGTCCTCCTTATCAGGGAGGAAAAAAAGAAATATTTATATCAGTGAGCTGGAGAATTTGGGGTTCAGACATCACCTCACTAAAAGGTATACATACATATGTAGTTACTTTTTTTATTTGACTAAATAATTGTTTCATTTGGCATCAAACTTATACATTTAAACAAAGACTTAATAGGATTTTTTAATGCTTTCTTTGGCAAAAGCTTAAACCAGGGGTGTCAAACTCCAGTCCCAGAGGGCCGGTGTCCTGAAGGTTTTCCATGTCTTCTTGCATCTACACCTGACCCAGGTTATCGAGTCATTGAATCAAATTTTATTGGCTGTTGATTTCACTTTATGTGCATCAGTTGTATTAAACCAGGAACACCCTCAGGACACCAGCCCTCCAGGATTGGAGTAGGACACCCTTTGCTTTAACAGTTTCTCCAAAGGATAACTGTCCATGGTCCTGAAATTGCCGCATTTTGTAATAACGGTGCATTTTGTAATAAATGTCCAAAATCTGGTGAGGCAGGCTGGATAGGTGGGTCAGACTCATCTGGTGAGGCAGGCTGCAGTGGTGAAAGTGTGTTGTTGTCATATAACTGTCCTGCTTGAGCATCCAAAACATGCTCTATAAATGGTGTGACTGGTCCCTCCAAACTCAGATAATGTTCTCCATGCCCCTCTGCCACATGACCAAGTACTAGCACTGGATTGTTGTGACAATATATGTTTGACTCTGATACAATAGTTGAGGCATTGATTCCCAGAGAGGAAATTACAAGAAACTGGACCTGGAAAATTTCAGATGCTCTTTGCAATGTAATGTGGTCACCATAGGTTCCAGTTTGGGCCATTCTTTCCAAGTATCCATCCCAGTCATTGCCCTCGACAAAGTTGAACAAGAGTGTTCCATTTCCATTGTATGGATAATTCCTGAGGTCTTGGACAATTTCATCTCTTGTGAAATTGGACGTTTTTGGACGTTTATTACAAAATGCACCGTTATTACAAAATGCGGCTCAACAGGGTCTTTCATTTGTATCAATTTCACTTGTTTGTATCATTACAGAAAAAAAACTGTGTTGATCAAAAGTTATATGCTTTAAATTTAAAAAGAAAAAAATGTGTTTTTGTTGCGCAATAACACATGTAAACGTGATAAAAAGTGTGACACCACCAGCTAATTCAGATGTTTACACAATGCTGAGTTTATAATAACCATTTTTACAGCAGGGTAAAACCACAGTTAATGTAAAGTGGGAGGTCCCTTACTCCCTCTTGGCATCAGAATTCTTCAGGTGTCCTTGGGCCCAACGAGAGCTGCTGGGGATGGATTGAGGTACCAGGCAGCTTGTCTTTACCAGTGTAATCGACAGGTGAGCCCAGGAGAGCAGGCTGTGGATGTATTGATGCTTCTCGCCAGCGCTCACTTGATGGTTGATGAGACACAATGCTGCTTCCTGCCTGACTCACTCGTTGTTTTGTGTGCAGCCCAGCGTGTGTGTCCTTGCCAAGGTGTTGACAGGTTACACATGATAAATTAAACATACAGATCCACTACCGCACTGGTTCACCCATGTGCTAACATGGTTAGGCATCGGGTGAGAGGAAATTTCTGAAATGATTGTGCAATTCTGAGTGTGAGCTCACTTGGTAAATCTGTTTTAATGCATTAACTACCATCTCAAGAGGAACTGCAACAGTCAGCTAACCAACCAGATAATCCAGCAACCATCTGAACAGACAGCCAAGCTCATACAGCTAATGTACCACCTGATTTACCTGCAGGGTCTTGAAGGTTGCAGTTGTGAGTCTGTGCAGGATATTCTGATTAGAGGAGGCCATGGAAAAGTCAAAGCACCTGGGAGTTTTCATGTTCCACTCTAACCGAAGGCCCTTTGTTTTCCCAAATGATGATATGAATCTTCTGAACATGTCAGTGTATGTGTACTGGTTACATAGCGGCTCTCCATGCCCCTCTTTCGATGAAAGCATTGTATATATGCTTGACAATGCGTGTTCTTCCAGCTCTCGTGCCCTACAGGTTTGTCTGTTTTCATGATCACACACCATAGTGCTATGTGCCATGGAATACACATCTAGGAGGAAATCTTCACGCCTGGGTTATATTTTGTTTGTGTTTATGTCTTTTGGACTGCTGGGGCAAAGTGCAGCTGGCAGGGTGTTGATAGAGTAAGCGCTGGGGTCGGATTAGCTGGTTTGACTTCTCTGGAGAAACGTCTCTGAATGTGGCCTCTCTCTTTTACACACATGCACACACATACACACACACACTCACCAGCACTAATCCACTGCTGGGTTCTGCTGCTCCATTGCTCCAGATCTGGTACATGCAGCACCCAAGGGGCATAGGGGAAGATGAGGACAGGTGAAAGGAGTAGAGAGTAAGAAATGGGTGTGTGTGGGGATCTGGCTGTAGACAAGGTTGGGGATTAAATCACCTGTGTAAAGCATGAGGGAGAGCATTTCAGAGGTCAAATTAGACATCTTAATTAAAAGCTTTTAGTTTATGACTCAAATCAAATGTCTGTGAAGTGTTGTTGGAGTTCCTTAATACTATTAAGTCATTTTAGGCTGTCATGCTAGAGTGGAACACTCACGTTCAAAAATAGGATGGTCTGTTAATAAAGTTCTAAGATAAAAAAAAAGAGATCAAATTTTAACAATGAAAAGAAATTGTGGATTTTTGGATCATTGCACAGTGGTGTTTATTATTAAAGAAACCCTGTTTGTTACTTTCAACATAACTTGTCTTGCAACGCTCCTATGCCATGCACTAAGAGATAAAAATATCCACCAAACTGCATTTTTGAAATACTGCTAAAAAAAAATATGACACCTCCCATGCATCGCATCTGAAAAGCATATTCAAATGATTTCTTCTTTCCATACTTGATGGTTAATTACATACACCTGAAATAAATGTTATTTTTCAAGAATTCTGAGACCATTTAATACCAACCTGTCAAATCTTGAACATGTTGTCTTTTCAGTATGCCACACTATTACTATAGCCAGGCTCCTAAAGATTTTTTTCTGTTGATTCAGCGTCTGCAGTTGGCATGGGGGCGTCAGTGAGGAAGATCTTTTAGATTTGCAGTTCAGCATAGCTGAAGAATCTATTATTTAACCCAGCCTATGTACTTTCTGCTTAATGTTAATCTCAGCTTCTCTTTGGGTTTCAAAACCAAACATTTTCATTTACTAAACTCAGTGAACAAAAATACTTATTACACAATTTTTTCCAGTACATTAATTACATAACCTTGGCACATAGCAAAGAGTTATTTTATTGCATTTTATTTGTGCAATATATTGTTTCATTTTTCTTTTGGCAATGACAGTTTTACCTGTTAGATATCATGATCTTGTTACAATCCCCATCTGAACTAGAATGCCATGTGTGTCTTGCACAGACAGGGAAACATCTAAGCTGACACTCTAGTCTGGCCTGTCATGGGATACAAGAATTGACAAGACATGGTGCCTGGTTCTTACCATAAGTCTGGTTGTAGTGGGGTTGTGCTAGATACGTCTTTGACCCTGGAATTAGGACTTGTTGTAAAAATCAGTTCCTTTGATCAGTTTGACTTGGTTAATAAATCAGACTTTGTAAAAGATCAGTTGTTTTCCTTCCATTTTTGTATAACTTCTTTCTACTGTAATTGGTCCATATTTCCAAAAGAAATCTACAAACTAGGCTTTTGATCAACATATCCGCGAGCTGCTGAACTGAGACACTAGACGCAACGAGGACAAGATGGCGAGAAGAAAACAAGACAGGTGTAACAGGGCATCATGGGATCTTTGTAGTAAAGATGGAGGAGTGAGACACAGGTGAGCAACATAAGGGCAGATTACAAAAGACAGAGACAAAGTGAGACCAAGAGAAAACAAGGAACAGGTGGAAAACAGGAGGACGGGTAATTGGAGAACACTGGGAATGCAGACAAGGAAAACACATGACGGAGGTGTTGAAGAGATTCCTCTGAGATTTTGTGATCACAAAGTGGTCACCGCTTTGTTTTCTGCATGTTCACATTCCTCCGAATTCCTCCAAATTCCAAAGACCCCCTGGTGGTTTGAGATGTGGTGGCTGTTGAAAAAGGAAAATAAAAGAACTACAAATTATTATGTTCAAAAAACAATATATGATTATTCAAACTGTGGGACATTTATGGACATTATTTTCAATTTCTTTCATTTTACCCATGAAACACCAAAATAAAAAAGTTTTATGGCAGCACCACAGCAATAGTTTTGTCTTGTATTGTACCGTTTACAATCAAACAAATGAAACCTTTCACACTTCATGTTGTATGACAACATGGACTAAAATCTGCATTGACAGTTTTACCAACATGCCGAGGAAGATCATCATCAGCACCGTGTTAGAAGTCTGGCTTTGGGCGATACTTGAAGCTTTGTGTCATGGTAAATTGTTCAGTCTGAGTAAATACGAATGATAAGTGACATCAAAAACATTCATTTGAAGTCTTTGATAATGTTCAGAAAATGTCATTTTTTTCCTTGACATGTCACCCACACACTTTTAGATATATGTATTATATTTATAAATCTACTGTATATTATTCTATAGAGAATGTACACAATTATTTTAGTCCAGTTTTCAGAGAAACCTCTGAAAATTTAAGTGACTTCGTAGTAATGTTTTTTGTGAAGTTTTTTTTTTTGGATATTTTTCCAAAGCTAGTCCAATACTGGAAACAATACAATTACTCCAGAGGTGAATTTGATCTTAGTGCATAATCAAATGCTTGATGTATAAGAACATCTTGAATTAGCTGTCCTGAGAAACTCTACAGATCAGTTATGAATAATCTGACATGTAATATCTGCAATCAGTAATGCACACCAACAATCATTTATTTTACCAACATTATAAGCCAGTGTTTTTTCTTGACTTCAATTAACCTATTTGTTTCTTCAATTACTGACCAGTATGTTATACTCAATCACCTCATAAATTCTTTCACATTTAAAACCTATCCCGATAGCTCTGCTAAAAGCAAAAAAGCAGCATGATTGTAAAGTTTTTTTATTTTTTATTTTTTTAAACAAGCAGGGTTTCTAAACACTGTAACTTCTAATTATTTGGATTTTTGTCTAAATATGTGCTGTTTTAACTAAGCAATTTGTCTGTTTTTTTTTTTTTTTTTCTAAAGTAGGAATGGCATCAGCTTCTTCTGAAATATAAATGCTTTAAGCGGTATTATTATGGGAAAAAATATTTCTCAACTTTTATTTGCACCTGAACAAATGGTTGCATGACGAAAGTTATTCCTATGCTTCTCCTTGATTTTTTTTGTCCAGCGCAAGAAACACGTTTCATATAGTTGCCAACCAACTTTGAGCACCTGGCAATTCTATTTTGCCACCTCTACTGACAAGCATGAGCTCTTCAAACACATATCCCTTTTCTTCAAATGTAAATGAAAGGAGAGTTTGTTTTTTCACAACAATAATTTTAAAAGAATCCTGTGTCATTTCCAGTAACCCAGCAAGAATATATATAGTTTTGGGGATTAAGAGTAGTTTTTTGTTGAAAATGTCAGACTTGTTGTCATGATCCTCCTCTCATTTGGAACACTTCCTCCCTCGTATTCTGCCCTCTGCCCTGATTTTGTACTCCTGGTCCCAATCCCTAGTGTGTCTTGTTTCCCTCTGGATTATTTAAACCCTGGTGTCACTCACTTCCTTGCCGGATGATAACCTCTGTTGCACCCCCGTTGCACCATGCAGCCATAATGGTTTCCCTCCATGCCTGGTTCCTCACCCTGCTCCTGGTGCAGGTCCTAGTGTTCTGGTCCCTCATCTAGCTGAGCTCCTACATCTGTCCCTCATCGTCCTCCCAAGCCAAAGCATGGCAGTGCACCCCGCCGAGCTATACTTCTGGTTACTTATCCAGCCAAGCTCAATGTCTGGTTCTGTACCTCTGTAATAAACTAAATAAAACAGGCTTTGCATCTTGGTCCTACCTCACCACTATCATGGCACATGAAGTCAAGTCCAAAATTAGTCCTTGCAAAATTTTACATCCAAACATATACACATCACACACAGACACGTTTTGCTCAAATCCAAAATGACGACGTTGCTCACATGCTTTTTCCCCTCGTTTTACATCAAACATTTTAAGTTTTGTCTTCTGAGGAAGCATCTTAAGTAGTAGAATATTGAGGAGTAATACATGAGAGAATAAAGAGTTGAGAGAAAAAGGGGAGTTAAGAGACTAGACTGAGTGATGGTGGTGAACATAAATTTGACAGACAGAAAACAGATGTGACCTGAATGTAGGAAAAGGCAAGAAAGGGAAGGGCAAATATGCAGAAAGAGGGCAGAGTTTAGATAGATGAAGGTTGTCAGAGCAGAAAAAGAGTTAAAAGAACAAGTAAAGCATTACACTGGGAAGCTGGGAAGTAGAAGGAATGAAAGCTAGAGTTACAAAGAAATCATGGATTAACAAATTTTACATCATGCAAAAAATGTTCAAACAGAAAACATGTTTTTTATTGCAAAATTATTTGCTTCTACAAATGTTTGCTTCTACAAATTTTCCAAATTGAAATTAAATTTGACTTTTGCAGAAACCTAATGGTGAGTTATTTTTGCATATTTCTGAACAAAACCAAGTAATTTAGTCATTAGTTTTCATTCCAAAGAATCACCAGTGGGACCAGACAGACAAAAATAAATAAATGAGAGGTCTCTGGGCCAAACCATCTCCACTGCAGTCTGCACAACTTCAAAGATGGTCTCATCATGTATCGAAATGTAGAATGAGCAGACTGGTGATACACACACTTAGTCGTGTGAATAAAAGATCAAAGAGAAAAATTGCTGATTGAGAGAGAGGCGAATAAGCACAACCCGGCTTTTTGATGCAATGCATGGAGGGGGAAAAATAAGTTGAACACCTTTTTTAAGAAGAGCAAGATATAGATGTTTGATTGTGAAGTGGATTAGACCTTTAGAAATATACCACTGGTATTAAAATGTGCAGAGTTATTAAAGGAAAGACTCGGAAGTGGTTCAAACACGCTTTTTGCATTCATAATATCATCACCAGACTGCAAAAAAACAAGCATCTGGACCGAAGGAAGTGTTTTATAGATCACGAACATGTATAAAAGCTAAACTTTAGAGGTAAAGCAAAAAGGGGAACGTACTTTGATTGTGAACAGGAGTTTATTTAACGTGTTTCTTACACATTCAGCAGATAATAAAACACTACATTATAAAATCTCCTATTTGGATTCCTGTGAAAAATTGTTTTAAGCACAGTTATTTCAAAATACTTACATGATATTGTAAAGAGTGTGAAATAACTGCTTTACACTTTTTTTTTTCAGGATCAAAGCAATAAATTGCATTCAAAATCAATCATCGCCACAGCACATCATTTTTCACTATGAACTAGATCTATGCATTGTCAGTTCGCATTGATGCAAAAAGGGAGAAGATTTCCATTTTTACCCGTGAGAATTTCTGGTTTATTGATAGGTCATGGTGTGAGAGCCAAGTAAATCAAATGTCCTGCAAAGCAGATCAGTAAATCTGTGTTCCTTCGTAGTCTATCAGATCAGTTTGCCACATACAGTATATCTTGTAAGTTAAAGGCTTGCCTCTCCTGCAGGGTTCAAGCATTTCCCATTTCAAATTATAGTTTAATGGCTTCTCATTCCCAATGCATCCTATTTCATATATTTTATTGAGTAATTATACACTTATAGTTTTTGTTTTTAGTTAGAAATGTGACGTTTTCTTACATCAGCTTGTTAGGAATCAAATGTAGTTTCGACAGCAGATTGTGAGGTGTAGTATACATGTAGTTTGTAATTAAGTTTGTAAGTATGTAGTTTGATGTAGTATGGGACGGAAATGAACTTTTACTACACGGTAGTTAAAAAAGTTCTTGTTTCTCAACATGCCAGAGGTTTCACAATTTCAAATATTAAAAGCAAAATTTTATAATAGAAAAATGGAACTGGTGAAAAGATGAAGTGAGTAGAGCTGCAAAGCAATAGTTGCAGTCTCAAACTTTATCTAAATTTCAATAGATAAATATAGAAAGATGGTTACATGATATAGTTTTAATTCATGTTCTTTGTTATTGAGAGATGACAAAAAAAAAAAAAAGAGTTGAATGTATGTGGGTCAGGACGCCTCGTCAGATCTAGAGCATAGAATGCAAGAACGCATACTATGGAATTTAAGAATACATGTGATACGGATAAAAAAGGAATTAGGTTGGTTTATATACCCGATTTTTATTACATTAGTTTTTATCTTTGTAAGAAATGAACATGTTGAGCATAATGATTTTTCTGCATCAGATCTGCAATGACTAATAGAGCAGGATGAAACCCATCTTCTTTGTATAAAAATACTGTTCAAACTGAAGTCAGTTAACTAAACCTTCCTGGGATTTTAACCACATAAAATTCATGGAAATGTCAGTAAATTTAGAACACTGAACAGGACATTTTGCAAAGATACAAAATCGTCTGTGCACGAAACCCAACAGGTGGTAGCTGAACATTTGCAGAGGAAATGGCCAAAAATGATTAAATAGGGACTCAAATTGTGCAACCATGTTGTATGCTTATTTTCTACAGAAAATAACTGTTCCTTTGCATCTATAAAACCTATTTAAATATACACGCCAGTTTTTGGGAAAAACATACATATACACATAAAATGAATATTTTTATGTAATACGTGTTATATATGTTTATATATAAATATACATACACACACAAATCGTATATATACTGTATCTAAAGATATTATTTAAATGGAGAGAGAAAATTGTTGATGAATGATATTACCTTTGTTTTAGTTTTTTATGAGCTTCAAATCAAATTGCACATAAAATGCTCAAATTTCATACATATTTAATCCGTCAACACATTAAACCAAAGAATGAATTTCCAAATATCTACCATCTGCTGAAACAAGCTATTTCACATCAGAGATCGGCTGTCATTCATTTGAGGTAAAAACACAACCCAGATTAAAGCAGTTCAGGAATTTTTTTCACAGACTGGACTTTTTGGCTATCTGCCCAACACATTAGACCATTTGGCAATGGTTATACACCAATATGTTTTTTTTGCCTGGTGCCAAAAAACATAGACAAGTAAAAAATGGCAGTTACTTTAGCTCTCGAACAATAAAAACAACACTTCGAATGGAAAGCGAACAAAATAGAGTGAGAAACAGAAAAATGTAACAGATGAAATCTTATTCTTGGTAGAACAAAAACATGTTAAAAGACAGTTTCATGTCTGAAAACTTGGTCGGAAAACATTCCGGAGCCTATCAAACTAAAAATACATCTTTATACGTTGACATGAATGTCATGTTAGTAAGGCACATTGGGGTTTTTTAACAGAACACTTTGAAGATGAAAGATTAAATATTGCTGGTTACGACGGGCTGGAAATGTGGCTAAATCAGAGGAGATTATGTCTGATGTGAAACTGCTCCATCTCAACTATGTATCTACAAAATCAGACTCCTGCTGGGGGCAAAGTGCTGCACAAGTCTAGTTTTTTTTTTTTTTTTTCAATTCTGCTCATATGCACATTAATTAGCATGCTCCCCAAATCACCTAATCAGTATGTATAATCTGCAAACCAAACTACTTCCCATATATAACAGAATGACACTCTTCAAAGATGGTTTATCTTCAGCTCAAACTGCTTGTGATGTGCTTAAAACTGAACTCTTAATTTCTAAACTGTGTTTTGTTATGCTGTAAAAAAAAAGAAGCTTAAATCCTATTCTGGTTCATAGGAGTTATTTGGCACTAAACGAATAGACCTGAGTTTACCAAAAACAATCATCTTAATATAAAATTTACAATGTTTTAATAAATCATATTTAGAGGGAAAATACTAAAAATCTCAAATATATGCCACCCACACTTGTATTTCAAATAGTTTTCCATCTTTTGGGGGGGAATTGGTCATGTTACGTGTTGGGAGTCAGAAAATGTTGGCGCTCAAGTTCATGGGTGTTGAAATCGATTTTTCTCCAAGTGTCTGTTTTAACCACATCTCCGGTTCCTGGAGACCAACAGACCTACTTTTAGGCGCTGCCCTTCTTCAGGAGTCTCTTAGATTACCATCCTGCCTGCGAGTAAAGATCTTATCCTCCATCCCTGTACAGGCCCAGGCTTGCTCATGTGCTGCCATCGAATCCATGCTGCTTTCCTCTTTGGAAGAACTTGTTAATATCCACCCCATTGGTTTAGTCAGTTACAGAGTCCATGCGGGAGTTTTTCCACTCATGCTGGTTCCTTCAACTTTTTTCCTAAAGTTTCCACTACCTGAGACTCTAAACAACCTGTGACTGCTTCATCCCTTTGGGCTGTCTTCTAGATGTATTCAAGAAACTTGAATGAAAATGATTTGAGGGCCACTCTTGCTAAGAAATAGAATACATGGTGATCATTGTGTATTGTGATTCCATTTTAATTGAATGACTTTTTACAAAATCTCAGAAAAAAACATGTATTGTTATAAACTCCTTTTGTTTGATTGTCAAATAGTTGCAATCAAAATTTGTCCTCCAACCTCTGAGTAGGATTGTCTTTTATCCAAACAAATACAGTATACTTGTGTTTGATGAATAAAGACTATTTACTCCAACCTGAATGGATTTTATTTTGAAAGTCAAAGGTGGAGAAGGACAATTACATTTTTCTGAGTTCCATCTTAACTTTGGATTTCAATTTTGAAAGCAAACAATAGAAACTCGCTTTCACTTTAAGAAATTACTTTAAAGAAGACTGAATGTTGGGAAGAAACATGCAAGGCGCTGAAAAAAAGAACAACGAAACAAAAAGCCTTTTGCATTTTATCTGAAGAGCAACAGCACTTCTTCACAAAAATCTGAAAGAAAGTGAGCTGATTCACATCAGATTTAGTCTGTAATACCACGAGATGATTTCACAGATAAATTGCATGAGTAACATTTCTGCAAGGCGGCCTGTGGCACTCTCTGTCTGGCATAAAAAAAAGGGAAAAAGTCTCTTTCAGAAAGATTTTTGTATCCAATTTTCCATTTTCTAATATTGTATTCTTTTCCTAATTGAACATTTCTACTGTTCTCTAATCCCAGAAAAACTCATTTGTGTCCATCTTGGTTCATTTTTGTTGTTGTGCATATTCCACATAATTTTGCAATCTTTTTAACAGCAAATCAAGTGAGTTCTCTTCCATTTTTTCTTAAAGTTGAGAGCTAATTCTCTCCTGAATATCTGTGATACATAAAGAAAAAAACTTGTTCGTAACCCTTAAGAGATTCTCCTGCTCAAACTGAAAATAAAAAGCAATCAATGAATGTCGTGACAAATTTCTTGTGAAAATGTGAGAGCATGGCAAGCCCAAACTTTTTTGCCAATGTGAAAAGATGAAAAAGATTAAAATAGTTTTTCAGACAAGAAGGCTTCAGCAAGATTAAAAGAAAGTCAAAAACATCTATTTGTGTCAGCGACCGAGGCAGTCAATATTTGCAACAGTTCACACACATTTTCAAGTTTCTGTTATCTTAAACACACCAAGAAAAACAAAAGTCAAGAATAGTCTGAAAGCATTATTTCCCCAGGATGTAGAACCTACAAGAAAAGATGGCAGGGTTTTGCAGGAGAAATAAAAAAGCCCCAATCTCAGTCAAGTTTTTGACATTGGTACATTTCAGAGCAAATTTGGAAGAAAACATGCTGTATAATCATTAAAGAAGATGACACCTTTCTGCCTTTTTGTCTCCATTAATTTTTCAGTTGGAGGGGTTATTTTAATATTTTGAATGTTCCTGGACTGCACCTAGAATCCCATTATTAAGTGATGCAACATGGCACATGTATACACAGAACAAATTTTACCAGCTCAATTGAATTGAAAATTCTTTATTGATCTCTTAAAAGGAAATTTGAGTGCTGCCGTGCAAACTGAAAGATCAAGAAGAACCTGTACCTACCCCCTGACTGCTACTTACAAACTAGAGGATGAAAGGTTGAAGAGTCTGAAAGAGTACGGCAGAAAATATCCGCTTCACTGTTTTCTTGAGCAGTTGGGGCGCTGGCGTCCGCAACCGAAGCTGCTCTCCAGGTGGTCCGCAAATTCATGAAGTGTGTGAGAGGAGTTCAACATGATTGACTACAGTTTTATGCAGTTATTTTGTGTTTTAGCTGTGAATCAGTTTGAATTGGTAGATTTTTACTACACGATTTGCTGGATATGCAAACTAACACAACAAATGAAGAAAAAATATTTTTCAAATATTTCTAATATACACTGATTTTCTTTTTTTTTTTTTAAACAGACTGTATCCATCCCTCAAATGGAAAATTTCTGTCCTATATTCCACCGTAGCAAGCAGCCACGATAACGCCAATGGTAGGAGAAACGGGGGTTAGCTGTCTTCCTCAAGGACAGTTGAGCATTAGCCCGGTGGGAATCTAACCAGCTTCTCCTGGTACGAGGGCGGACATTCCATCACTGCGCCAACGCCTCCTCCCTTATTTCCTCCTAATTCATACTTATTCCCAAATTTGTTTGGTAAGCATTGCAAATTCTGGGCAGTAAGTTATTACAATCAGCTATTTGAAGGAATTTTCTGTTGACATGAAAAGATGCTTTGGCTTGGCTCATTTTCAAATGTGACACATTAAAAAAAAAAGCTTAATTCTTAGCTGCTGTTAAACCAGTTTCCTAAAAATGTTTTCTCTTTCTTTTTTTATTTTCTAAGGAAGAGCAGCTTTAACTCAAGCTGCTCGCTTTGATGTTCTTGTGATGGGCAGCAGGGTGTGATGAATCTATGTGTGAGCCTTGATTGCTGAAAAGCCTCACACAGTTCTAACACGGATGCTATTTTAGGGCCAGTGTTTTAACCTTCTGTCAAGGGAAAAACAGTTGTGAGAGGTGAGTAGGATGGGTGTGCACTGTAATAAGAAAACTGTAGTTTTTACAGGAAATGCCTGGCAGCTGTGGTTATCAGAACATTTTTGTAAAAATCACAGCACGGCTTTAGAAAAAATTATTAACAAATAATGTAGATTAGGACAAGGTAGCATTGGCTCAGTGGTAGAATGTCTGCCCTCGGACCAGAAGAAGCCGGTTCAATTCCCGCAAGGCTCATGCGTAAGTGTTCTTGCGGAAGACACCTACCCCCCCTAGTTTGTCCCACCATTCACACCGTTGTGGCTGCCTGCTGCAGTGCAATACAACATGAACATTTTCCCATTTGAGGGATGAATACAGTACGTTAAAAAATAAAAATTGCAGTAAAATCACAACTGAATCCCATCAAAAGTATGTTAGTTTAAAAAAAAAAGCAAAATTGACTTTCCAACAGTTTAACATGTAATCTTTAAAAGTCTAATGACGAAAGACAAAGCAAAATAATACTTGAAAATTTTACTTAACTCCTTACCACTGGAAGATAATACATTTTTAAGATGTTATTTTTAAGCATGACTTAAAGTGTTGTGTTAAAATGTTAAAAGGGTATAAAGAAACAAACAAAAAATGTGTAATAATTTTGCAAATTTTTAGACAAATGATTAAGTGTCACTGTTCTGAAAACTTGTGTTTCCTTTTTCTTTTGGGGTGTGAATTTGTTTTCACTCTAACATCACAGCTCTGGCTCTCTCAGTATTGATTTCAGTTGCAGGTGAACTTCTTATCCAAAAACTGATAGAGGACCAATAATGTGGCTAGAGGAGGTAGTTTAACCTCTGAAACAGATTCAATGCTAAAAATGATTCTGAAAACATTTAAAAACAGAAATAGGATACCAGCAGACTAAATATAACAGTACAATTTTAAGACTAAAGAAACCATAAGGCAGAAAACGTACTTTGCATGTCAATTAGTTCGATTTCTTATACTCACTCTACAATCAGCATCACAAATAGCATAAATATAAAAGCAATGGTAATAGAAGTGTGGCCTGTTTTTTATATAAATCTGGCAGCTTTTTAGGTTAACAATTGATTTTTTTAGAAGGGGAAAAGATTATTGATACCTAAATCCCGTTACAAGTTCAAAGTTTTGGTTTAATTTTGAACAACTGAGTAAAACTTTCGTTTTCGTGATATTTGCATGTTAAATGAAAAAGTTATTCTGTTATGGATATTTTTTTTAATTCCTTTGGGAAATTATCTTTTTTTACAAATAAAACTTTTAATGATAATGTGCCAATTCTGGAAATATTTTAAAGTTTATCCAAGTTTGTTATTTACACAAAAATGATTGTGGATTTACAATCTCGCAGTCTCTTTTTACAGTGTGTGTGTGATTGAAGAATGTATGAGAATATAGTATGCATGGTAGTGTCTGTGTGTGAATGGGTGAACGAATGGGAGAAGATTTCATTTTGCTTTAAATAGTGTTTTAATGTTTTTGTTTTATGTTTAATGTAAGGTGCTTTATGATACATTTATATAATTTTTTTTTTACGTAGACAATATTCTGTCATTTGATTTAACATTTAAAAATAGATAAAAATGATAGGTTAGTTTACTGACTCCAAAAATATAACATCGTAGACAATAAATGGGCAGAATGTAATTGCTTTATATGCAGTGCTGCTAGTTGAATACTTTCCAACGCAATCAGGAAGAAAGAAATGCAAATATGCATATGAACTATAGGTAACAACTTCATAAACATGTCTAAGAATTAAAATTAATTAGCTCTTAATCATTTTTTTATTTTTTTAAGTCGTGTAATTGAAAGCATTGCCAACTACAAAATCATCCCAATCAGGTTTGTGAATTCTTTGTTGTGTGAACATTCAGTTGGACGATAAGTGATAACTATTTTGAAAGAAAAAAAAAGTTAAGTAACTTGTTTATGGCAGTAAAAAATTAAATGGATATGTAATGAGAATAAACTTTGAGGGAAACAAACAGACCTTATCAGATGCTAAGAATAGGACAGAGGTAAGCACGACCTCATAGTTCATAAGACAACTAATTTAAATGCATCATAATGAGAAAATCAGCTACCTTACCAGGATTCTAGAAGAATAATAAGGACCTGTGTAAACTACTCCCACTGATTCTAGTTACCAGTTAATGAAAACCCCTAGAAACTTCCACAGGTCAAAGTCTTTGCATCTACATGCTAATTTGGACAGCATCCATTAAGATGACCTATATGGGTGGAGACGGTGGCCGCGTGGTTAGCGCGTTCGCCCGCGGACCGGAAGGTCGCGGGTTCGCGTCCCACGGAGAGCACGTCTAGGGTCCTTGGAGAAGACACCTAACCCCCACTTCTCCCACCATTGGCGCCGTCGAAGGGCAGCCTGCTGCGGTGTAAGGAGTGCAGCAAACAAATTTCCCCGGTGAGGGATGAATAGAGTAATTCAAAATAACAAAAAAAAATAAAAAATATATCTCAATGTTATTTTTGATCTATCCGTTTATCCTTAGAAACTATTTGTTCGTCTATTTTTTCACTTTGTTCAAGAATGAAATAAAATCCTCCAGAATAAAACTAGCCCTTGAACACCAAAATGAGTGGTTCATATATGGGTGACATTTAGCTCACCAAGAGGAACAGCTGCTCCGTACACAGCGATCTACAGCTTTTTAAACCAGTCAGCTACGCTCTGAATGTCTTTTCCATTTACCTTCTGTACAGTAAAAGGTCACCAGAGCCCACTAAATGTGAAATAAAGTTTAAGACCAATCAAGAACTAGTCATGTGGACAGTAATTATGGAATCATAACAGACCAGTTATTCTTATCTTAAATCAATGTTAAAAACTTAAATCTAAATTGGTTGTGTAAAGGAAGTAATTGTGAACTTGATCAAATTTTTTAAACCATTTCTTTAAACTGCTAACCATTTTGATAGCAGAGGTTTTGTAATTGTGTGTGTCTCCGTGTGCCCAAAGTCTAAAACAAAAAAAAAAAAAAAAAAAAAACTGGTGAAGATGCTATACTTTAAGGGTGTGTTATTAACAAACTGATCTCATAGTGGTGTTGCAGATGTGATCCTATTTCTGTTCCTGCAGTGGACTTTGTGGCTTTAAGGGATTGTGTGATTCCGTCAGACCACGTTAGGTGCAAGCGAACCTTACTTGTTAAACTCTGCCTGTGGCTTTGTTGCTGATGTTTTCCGTTTGGCTAAAGTTGTTCAAACAGGCATTTTCAATTTCTGAATAAGATTAGAAATGTACTTTTCTCAGATTGTAACACAGCCACCTTGTCATGTAACTGGTAAAAAAAAAATAAAAAATAAAAAAAGAAGAAAAACAATGGGTATTGTCATCTAAAATGAACAAATTGAAACAGTTCAGTTTTGTTTCTCTGAAAAGCTTCTGGCCCCACAAGAGCAAGGTGTCACCCCAAAGCGAAAACACGTCTCTGAGCCTCAGTGGAGGCTTCCGAAGCAGCTGTATGTGTGAGTTCCTATGAAAATAGTGTTCAGGGAAAAGGAGTAAACAATGCAGCATGTCTTTTATTTGTACAGCGGCTCCAACTCAACATTTTCTAGTCTTCTTTTTTATTTTTGTTTACCTCAGCCTTAGACTGAGATAAACAAAAACTCTGATTTTGGTCTTCCACTAAATGAGACTAATTGGATATTTTCAGTTTTGCTTTTGGTTCCAACTTGTTTTCAATTAAGTTGATAGAAGAGACAACAGCTCACAAAAAAATGTATTAAAATTTTGACAACTAAGTGTTTGCAGTATGATCAATCAGACAAGCTGACATGTAAATATTTTATTTCTAGTATAAACAAGAATTTACATTGTCAAAAATAATGAGTTGATGGGAGCAAATTAATTTCAGTCATTATTCTGCTGCTATTACTATGCATTGAACGTAAGAGAAGAACAATGGAGCAAGATTAAGGGTTATCCAATGGAATTCTAAAAAGCTTGAAGAGTTGATTTTATTTTTCTTTTTTCTGATTGCTTTGTTTATTATATAAAATAAGAGTGCATGCTGACCCTTTAACACTTGAACATCTTGTACCCAAGTTAACACAAAGAGCTCCTCTACAAAGAGAAATCTCGGGCATAGCCAAGTATGGTGAAAAATCATAATCGATTTAAGTGCAGTCTAATTAAAATTTTAGTAACTCAACAAGGTCACACGCTGCTCACTAAAATACGTTCCCCCATCTGGGCTTTGGAAACCCGATCAAAACAACAAGCTTTGATTGCATTTCTTATTCAATAATAATATAATACATGAAATGACAAGTGTTTTTTTTATTATTTTTCATTTAAAGGACACAGTCAAGAGCCCTTTAACATTAGGTTAAATTAATCTTTTATTCTGGCAAAAAGAGTTGAGATCTTTTTAAAGAAAGCTTTTTTTTTTTCTCAATCTGAGCAAAAATACTATGCTGATCTATGAAATCAATTCAATTAAGATAAAACCAGTTTTCTTTCTCTCAATTTTGCTGACATGAAACAGAAGTAAGCCTTTTAGCAAATCATGTAAATTAGACTGAAATCATTTAAAAGATGCATTTGGG